>JARYZH020000052.1:0-1479780 GCA_030021035.2 Notholithocarpus densiflorus | reverse complement strand
TATTAAAAACTTTGAGCTTTTTAACTCAATTTCAGGAGAATTCTAATTCTTCTATGTCCTTTAGTAGACATACTAGGACACGTATCTTTTCATCTTCATGGCCAAAGACTCGTGCTGTGTGGGTGAGAAAGGAGCCTAAGACTTAATTGTCTTTTCTGTTTGTCCTCTACTTTAATTCTTTCTATCTAAAGTAGGACTCTCTTTGCTTGATTTCTTATCATACTTTCATGCATCTTTCTATCATGCCTTCATGCATATGCATTTTTCTTTCATGCTTTCATGTTGTTTGTCTGTTTTTGTTTGGTTGTTTAGTTTTTATTTTGTTTGTTTTTCAAAATAAAAAAAGAAAAAGAAAAATCAGAAAAATACAAAAACAGTGTGTGTTTTGTATACATTGGTACTTGTGTACCTTGGATGGCCATTGAAACAAAGCTTTCTAAACTTTGTACCTCTTGTAACTTAGATGAGCATCTCTATGCACAACTAAGCAAGTGAGCTTTTTGACGGGAAGGACTAGAAAATCCTAAGAGAAATGCATAAATAATCATCTCACCACTGTTGCCCGCCAATCATGAATGACATTTGTGTGCTTCGGCATAGCAAAATTGGAATGTCATATGCTTAACATAATTGGGTATTTCTTTTCTATCTCTTATATGCCCATGCATGATTTGCTTAAAAAGAAAATATGCAAAGAAAAATAAAAAACAAAAAGATCAAAAATGCTTTAAATATGATTGCAAGCGTGTATTCTAGGAGATGTGGGAGTTATAGGATGTATCTTGAAGGTGATAATTCTCATCAAACAGTTATGATTGTGTGTGAGTTAAAATGATTTTCTCATATCTCAAATCGTCATAGCATGTATACACTTATGCAATCTTGCAATGTTTTTCACACACAACACGCAATATTCTTTGCTACTCATGATACATGTGCAGGTACAATGTGATTTGGCCATCACAAGGTATACATGTGTTAATGTATGCTCACTAAACTGTCTTGACTTGTTTTTGAAATATAAAATTGGTTAGACTTGTTTAGTGTGTGTGTGTGTGTGTGTTTTGGGATCTATGTGCATAACATTTTTCTTGTTGAGAGATTTGTTTTTTACATGTTTTGTATATTTCTATTATCTTGTCATCCATAGCTTCTTGTTTCATTACATTCATGCATTTATATGGATTTCTTTGTATCCCCTTGATCATCCTTGATTATCTTTATGTCTCTTGGGTGAAGCTTTCTAGTTTCTTGTACCCTTTGTCAATCATGACAAAAAGGGGAAGAAATTGTGGAGAAAATGTGGTTTCTTTTTACGATTCTACATGTTAGGGGGAGAAATACATGCTTCTGTAAGGGGCAGATGTGTTTCATCTTGTTAGGGGAAGTGCTTACTTCCTTCTTTTTGTACCTTAGGTCTTGTGACCATGTTGACATACATTGTACTTATCTTCTTTATATGTTGATGTATGTTTCTTCACCTACCTTACATGTGTTGTTTCTTTTCTATCTTTATACACATGTTCTTACTTGTATGCAATCTATTATTTCTGTTTCACACAAAGATGTCTTGATGAGTTTTGTTTAAAGTGTTTCAGAAATACAGGTTGTCAAAGTCTACTTGCCATAAACTCTCTTCTTGCAAAGTTTTTCAAGAGTTTGTGTTAGGACAGATTTTATTGTATTCAACAAGTGAATATGAGTTGAGTGATTTATGACTTCTCTCATATGTTCATTTGTTTGTTGTGGTTTTGTCACGGATTGCCAAAGGGGGAGATTGTTAGGACATATGTGTTTCACATGTTAAGAACATATGTCATGATTTTATGTAATTGGCTTATCCTTTGACAAAACGCACTTTACTTGTATTTGGGTAGATCTAGGATGTGTTTAATACTTCAAGAAACATGTTGTTCAAGTCTAGTATTAAAGCCATGAAGATTGGACCAAGAAACAAGTGAAGAAAAGCTGTCATTAAAGCTGGACAGATAGCTTGACACCTGCGGACAGATAGCTCGACAGCTGCTCGACAACTAGGCTATCTATCGAGATCTTCAGTTGAGAGATATTGCAATCTCGACACTTCTTGATAGCTAGGTGGATCGATCGAGAAAGCTACTGTCTCCTTGACAACTCCTCGATAGCTTCTCGATAGCTGTATCTGTCGAAATTTAAAGTTCGACACCTCCTTGACACCTCCCGATCAATCGAGGTTACGGGAATTCAGATTTTCAGATTTGATTTTTGGCCCATGCTTATGTATTTGTGTAGGGTTTCTTTTCTCACAACCCTAGACCTATATAAGGCTTATTTTAGAGGCCGTCACATAAGAGAATACAAGGAGAACATATGCAAAAGGTGACCGAAGCCTTATTCTCTCTGAAAGAAGCTACTGCGTCTTTGCGCTTTAGAGTTTTGTAATCAAGTACTTCTTGATCTTCATTGTTGATGAAGTGAAGAACTTTACAGCCAACATCTTCTTCTAGTTGGTGATTAAGTCGCGTACTGGGATCCGCGCAATTGGTTAGTCACGTACTGGGATTCGTGCATCAAAAGGGTGGCGTTCATATATTGAAGAGTTCAGAGGTTCTGAAGCGGTAGAAGGTTTCTGCTGTGAGTTCATTTACGGGAATTGTAGAGTCTAGGGACAAAGGTTTTGTACTAGATCTGAAACTTCTCTTTATTATAGTGGATTGCTTTCCGGGAAGGTTTCCCCCCAGGTTTTTTACTGTGAAACTAGTTTGTTTCATTGGTTTTCTTGGGTCATCATATCTTGTCTTATTTACTTTTCCGCTGCATTCATTATTGACATGATATTGATGTTTGTTTGTTTTAACAAGGTTTATTCATAATTAATCTAATTAACAACTTGGGTTTAAAACTTGTTAATTCTATCAACCGGGGTCTAAATTTCCCAACAGAAGCTCAAAGGAAAGTGTTTCCATTGTGGTGAGAAAGGACATTGGAAGAGGAATTGTCCAAAATTCAAGGCTGCCAATAATAAGGGTATGAAAAGTTCTTTCCTCCTTGAAATATGTTTAGTACAAAATCCCACGGATTCCTGGTGTGTGGATTTAGGTTGTAGTAATCATATATGCAATTCTTTGCAGGGGTTCCAGGAGACCAGAATGCTTAGAGAAGGGGAATTGTTTCTTACTTTGGCTAATGGGAGCAGGATTCCGGTTGTAGCTGTTGGAGTGTTTAATTTATGTTTTGAATCTAGAGTTTTAATATTGGAAGACTGTCTGTATGTACCTAATGTTTGTAGGAATTTAATTTCTGCAACTTATTTAGGTAAACATGGATATTGTGTTATCCTTAAAGACAATGTTGTAATAAAGAAGGGTAAAGTGTTTATCTGTTCTGACAATATTGTTGATGGTCTTTATATCTTAACTCCTGATAAGCATGAATTATATAATTCTAAATTAGATAATAACTCTCATGTAAAATCATTAAAGAGAAAATTTCCTTCTACTAATGATGCATATCTTTGGCACTTGCGTTTAAGTCATATTAATTCAAACAGAATTCAAAGACTGATCAAAGATGGACTTTTACAGCCCATGGACTTTGATGAATTTCCAGTTTGTGAATCTTATTTGGAAGGAAAAATGACCAAATGACCTTTTAATGCAAAAGGTAGAAGAGCCCAAGAGTTGCTTGAATTAGTTTATACTGATGTATGTGGTCCTATGTCAACCCAAGCAAAAGGAGGTTATGAGTACTTTATCACCTTTACTGATGATTACTCAAGATATGGTTATGTGTACCTAATGAGACGGAAGTTCGATGCCTTTAAAAAGTTCAAAGAGTTTAGGGCTGAAGTTGAGAATCAATTGGGTAAACATATAAAAGCCATTCGATCTGATTGTGGTGGCGAATACCTTCTTGGGAATTTCAAGGATTACTTAACTCAAAATTGGATTGTATCCCAATTGACTGCACCTGACACTCCCCAACAAAACGGTGTAGCAGAAAGAAGGAATAGGACTCTTTTAGAAATGGTTAGGTCCATGATGAGTTACACAACTTTACCAATTTCCTTTTGGGGATATGCACTAAAAATTGCAATGCATATTTTAAATTTAGTTCCATCAAAATCTGTTCCTAACACACCCATGGAATTGTGGAATGGGCGCAAGCCTAGTATGAAATATCTCCACATTTGGGAATGTCCATTATATGAGTTGAAAGGGAAGTCTGATAAGTTGTAAACTAAAACAGAAGTATGCATGTTTTTAGGGTATTCAAAGGAAACCAAGGGTTATTTATTCTATAATCATAAGGATAACAAAGTGTTTGTTAGCACCTATGCCAAATTTTTGGAAGATGATTATATGAATAATTTTAATCCTAGAAGTAAAGTTGTTTTGGCTGAAATGAATGAACCTGTAAATGAACAACCAATAAATGAAACTAGGGATGATGTGGCTGTATTAGATACACCACAAGATATTACTTAAGAGATGTCTAGTACACAGGTACCTCGTCGTAGTGGGAGAATTGTTTGGCCTCATATAAGATTCATAGGTTTGGGAGAAACTTATGAAGCTACCTCAGAAGAGGCTGAATCAGATCCCTACCCTTATGAAGAGGCAATGAATGATATAGATGCACATCATTGGGTCACAACTATGAAATCTGAATTAGATTCAATGTATTCCAATTAAGTTTGGGATCTTGTAAAGGTGCCTAACGGCATTAAACCTGTTGGTTGCAAATGAGTTTACAAGAGGAAAAGAGGGATAGATGGAAAGGTTGAAACCTTTAAAGCAAGGCTAGTGGCGAAAGGGTATACTAAAAAAGAAGGTATTGATTATGAAGAAACTTTTTCACTAGTAGCAATGCTTAAATCTATCAGAATTCTCTTATCCATTGCTGCTCATTATAATTATGAGATTTGGCAAATGGATGTCAAGACTGCTTTTCTCAATGGCAATCTTGAAGAAGAAATCTATATGATGTAACCGGAAGGTTTCATAGCTAAGAACCAAAAGCATATGGTATGCAAGTTGAAAAGGTCCGTTTATGGACTTAAGCAAGCATCTAGGTCATGGACATCAGATTTGATCAAGAAATCAAGTCATTTGATTTTGAACAAAATCTTGATGAACCATATGTGTACAAAAGACATCAAGATAAAGTAGTAATGTTCCTAGTGCTTAAAGTTGATGATATTCTACTCGTTGGAAATGATGTTGGGGTAATGTCATCAGTAAAGGTTTGGTTGTCAAGCCAATTTGATATGAAAGACTTGGGTGAGGCTAACTTTGTTCTAGGGATCAAGATTTGGCGAGATCGCAAGAATAAGATGTTAGGCTTATCACAAGCTGGATATATAGATAAGGTTCTAGAACGGTTTAGCATGCAAAACTCCAAGAAAGGTTTACTTCCTTTCAGACATAGAGTTCCTCTGTCTGATGACCAAAGGTCTAAGACTCAAGAAGAAGTAGATATGATGAGACAAGTTCCTTATGCTTCTGTAGTAGGAAGTCTCATGTATGCCATGCTTTGTACTAGACCAAATATCTGTTATTCAGTTGGCATGGTCAGCCGATATCAATCAAATCCAGGACCAAAACATTTGTAAGCTGTAAAGCATATTCTCAAGTATCTACGGAGAACGAGAGATTATATGCTTGTTTATCGTTGTGAGGATTTGATTCCCATTGGCTATACAGATTCAGACTTTCAATCGGATCTAGATTTCAAAAAGTCCACATCGGGATATGTTTTCACCTTAGAAGGTGGAGCCATAACTTGGAGGAGTGTAAAGCAATCTTGTATTGCGGACTCCACTATGGAAGCAGAATATGTTGCTGCTTGTGAAGCAGCAAAAGAAGCTATATGGCTAAAGAAATTCCTTTCTGACCTTGGTGTAGTGAGAATGGAGCAAGCTCCCATTACTTTGTTTTGCGACAATAGTGGAGCAATTGCACAATCAAAAGATCCAAGGAATCACAAGAAAGGAAAGCACATTGAGGGAAAGTACTACATCATTCGAGACATTGTTGCTCGTGGAGATATGATGGTTGCAAAGATTGAAAGTGAGAATAATCTAGCAGATCCCTTTACCAAAGCCTTGCATTAGAGGACCTTCAAGTCACATTTGGAGGGAATGAGAGTTAGATTAGTGCACAATAGTTTTTAGGGCAAGTGGGAGATTGTTAGGATTAGTGCCCTTAAATCCTATTGTAAGATGCTATGTATGATATTATGTATGACATTATGTGTTAAATGATGTATGACTTAATATTGTGATTAATAAATTTGTTTTATTATTATCTAAAATAATGGTAACTTGAATATTCGGACATTATCATATAGTCCATGAGATGCATAGTATGTGATTTAGTCACAGAAGATATAAGTCACAAGTTCTTTGTAAATTCAGAATTTTAGTTCGTAGTCGGTAATGAAATTGAGCATTTCGTCTGCGAAGACTATAACATATCAATTAAGATGATTTGTCTTGATCATGGAAGTGGAGACTTCTAGTTGATGTGTTGATATGTTTTAAGAGTTAAAACATATTGAATTGAACCATTGTGAGATTTATTATTCTCCTAACGACTGTCAAATGAATAATAAATCTCATGACTTTTATCTACATGAACTCTTAATCCTGAAAGAATAATGGACCTGATCATAAAGTGTAGGTTGCTTTGATATATCAAGAGTGAGATCTAATGTAACGGTCAAAATCTCAGTATGTTGAGCAACCACATTTAGTGTTGATGGAACATATATTCTCAAGATGGAATTCATAGTCTCTTAACGGAGATATAAAATATTCCCTTGAGATAAGTTTAATGAGTTCAGTTATTCAGAGAGTTAGGCCTAACCACTTTGGTAAGAAATTACTAAAGTATATATTTATGAAATTAGTTTTCACAAATATATGATGAATAACTTAAAAGGATTAAACCGGGTACTCAAGGATTAAGATGTAGTGATTTACAAAGTGACAGTCTTTATTCATGACTTTGTATTACTACGAATATTTTATGAAGGGGTTGCATGTACAATAAAGTCTTGGGATATAAGTTATTAATAAGGCCTAGAGTGCAATTATATTTATATAGTGGTATTAAATATAATTAATGGTAACTTTGGACTTGTCAAGAGTTGACAGAAAAGCCCAAGGCCCATTGGAGCTAGAGTCTTATTTGTTCCCTTTTGGTCCCACTCCAAGCCATATACTAAAACCCAATTGGAAAGGCCCAAAAAGGCTAGCCTAATTAGATAATCAGTTATATGGAGAGAAACATACAGAATTTAGTAAGAATATAAAATGGTATGTATGAGTGTTAGACACTCTTGAATTCTCTCAAGAATATACACATATAACTGATTGAGAGACTGCACTTCTTGGGCATCAAGTGGAATTGGAGTGAAGATTAAAAGTGTTCTTAAGTGCTTCTGATCTTTTGGTTTTGAATTTCACCGCTTCAAGGTATACTCTCTTGTTCTTAAATTCTGAAACTTACATAGTACATGTTATCAATTGCGAATGAAGTAGATTTGTTAATTTTTTCGCTGCGCATGTATTTAACCAACATCAACATCATCAAATTATGTGGCTCATCTTATTTTAACTAAGCCCCTTTGATGATCAATCTGTTTGAGATCTATTAGGGTGGAGCTGGAATTGAGTAATGAATCAAATTCTTTGGATCAGATTATTACTAAATTTGGTAATTTTTGGCTTCATAAACTGCCAAGATTTAACCAGATTAGTAGTAGGTCAATAGTACTAAATGTTGGGTTAAGATAGTTTGACCTTGGTTAATTAATTCAATTATCCAAGTTAAATAATTAGGTTCAATTGTATGCAAATCGTGAAGGCAACAACAAATCACCAAATAAACTAAATGTAGCAGAAATTAAATTGACACGGTAATTTGTTGACAAATGGGGAAAATCTCTCACATGGAAAAAACACCACCGAGTGAATTTAAGGTCACCACTCCTAAGAATCTACTAATCAATAATCAAGCGGTTATAAGTATGAGGAATCTTACCACTACCCTGGCTTATCCCAAAATACCAACTTACAGTTGAACCTTTGCTCCAATACCTAATTGGACTTGATCTTGTAGTAGTCTTCTTTCCTTTGATGCACAAATCTCCAATCTATGACTAACTCCTTTGCACGGATTCTAGTACGTGACTAACTCCACAGCAACCTTTTGATTGTTGTAGTTGATTTGCAACAGCTTCACTTAGAAACACCAATAAGATCTTCAATGTTGGTGCTAGAGAATTTGCTTGGTTACAAAACCTAAAGGCGTACAAGAAACGCAGTAAGAACTCTTTCTTCTGTAGAAGGAGGCTAGGGTTTCAAAAAGAAAACCTTATGAAGCTTTCTAGGGTTAGAGTTTTCTTTCTCCACCTCCTTATTTAAATAGGAGCTTAATAGGCCTTTTAAATAGGCTCTCCTATTCCAATTAGGTTTACACAAACCTTGGGCTTTCCTAGTCCTATAAGGATTATACAAACCCATAAACAAATAGGCTTTTAGAATTAAAACGTTGCAGGCTATATCAAAAATTCTGTAAGCTCGATAGATCGAGAGGTATCGAGACAGAAATATCGAGCTTCAATAAATCTTGATAGATTGACAGGTATCGAGACTTGCAGATTCAGCTTTTCTTAAGCAGTTCTTGAGTAATCTTCATGTCTTCAATGTAACCACTTGTAATGATCATCTTGAACCTACTTAGATTTACCCAAATACAAGTAAAGTGTGTTTTGTCATAGAATGTGCCAATTACATAAAAATATGAACCTAACACTAAAGATTCTTACAATTTTTGAGATAACGTAATATGTAAATCATTTTGGAATTTTTTTTAATGTTAAAAAGAAATGAAGTTCATATTGGTTGACCAAACTCCAAATTCAAACCATTTAATTAGTCCAACAAAATGGGAATTGGGTGCTAGACTTGTGAGAGACCGCGCTCCTTGAGGGGTGCTCTCAAAAAGAGATTCGGGTGCTTAGGACACCTCACTTTTGGGGTAATTGTGTGGAGTCGCCATTTATTTTTTATACAAAAAAAAAAAGAAAAAAGAAAATACAATTACATCATGGTAGAATAACTTTACAAGGCTTTGGTCCTAATACAATCTATGTAAAAATTACAAAGTTTTGATCCTAGATACAATCTACCAAAAACAAAAGATAAAACACTAGTCTAGTATCCAAAAACCTAAGTTCGGGGGCTAGGTTACGGAATGGGAAGGTGTTAGGCACCCATTCTGTCCAGACAGAGTCTGGTCTTCTATACTCTATTGACCATTATATACCCTTTTGTATGACATTGAATGATATGTTGTAATACATGAAACAAACACTTTACTTGATAAAATTAATTTAAACAAATTCGTCTTATGAATATGCCCTCTTCTCAAAGAAAAATCAGATTTGTTTTGTAAGGTTGAGAAAAATGAAATTTGATTAACAAAAATCAGATCTGTTTTGTAAAGGATAAAAAAAATGGGATGTGGTTAATAAAAATAAGATATGTTTTGTAAAGGATTAAAAAAAAAAAAAAAAAGAGATTTTAGAAGAGGATTCATATTCTTAATTCAAATCTATTATGCATGCATCATATATTTATGGAATGACATATAAAACAAACTTTAACCTAGCTATTAATTCATTCTTTAAAATTCAAAATCTGCAGTTTTTATTTAAGAAAAAAACTATTTCAGGAAAATTTTTAGATCTGTATTTAATGAAAATACAAATATGTTTTTTACCAGAAAAAATTTCAGATCTGTATTTAGTGAAAATACAGATCTGTTTTTTACTAGAAAAACTTTTAGATCTGTATTTAATGAAAATAAAGATCTATTTTTGACTCAAAAAAATTTTCAGATCTGTATTTAGTGAAAATACAGATCTGTTTTTGACTCGAAAATTTTTTCAGATCTGTATTTAGTGAAAATACATATCTGTTAATATTTTTTTTTAAAAGAGTTTTGGTGATTAATTGCATATTTTGAAATCAAAGAAGGATTAAAACATGTTAAACTATTAAAGAATATTCTAACTAAGCATGCGAACATGGCGTATATAAATTGAGAACAAGATCATTATAAAATCAAACACATATTAACAAAAATTCATGCAATGAACAACTCAACATGTCAATTAAAAGAAAAGAACCATAAGAATGAAAATACCTACTTGCATGAGTGTACCCTTCAATGGAAGAATATTTTAGAAATCAAAGCAATTTTCACTTCTTTGAGGTCTAAAATACTTTACTTACAAAAAAGAAGTTCTTAAAGCCAAGGCTTCTAGAACGTCTTTAATGTAAGGGGAGCAGAGAAGTCAGAAAGGAAGGCTAGAAAGAGGGGTCAAAAAAGGGTGTTGAATGTTGGGAGGCCTCCCCTATTTATAGAGGTTGGGATGCTTGAAAAATAAGCTGAATAAGACCAGATACAAATTGGAATGCGTTCTTATCTCTAAAAATTCAAAAAAGATAGGTTTTATCTTAATCAGGAGGTTCCCAAGCCGGGTCGAGCATTTGGGCCACAGGCCTTCTTGGGTGTCGAGCCCCTTTTTCAATTTGGTTCGATTTGGACTCCTTTTTTGAGGATTTTTTAGCCAGGAATTTCACCTAGACGCGTTTTTAATTCATATTCTAAAAATTAATCCATTTTTCTTGATATTTAGGTCTTTGAAGTAATAATTATCTGATAGATAAATATTCTAAAAAGACTTAATTATCCACAATTTCTTTGTTATACGATTATCCACTTTATTTCGATGCAAGCAGGCTTATTTTTCACACTAACCAACAACCAATCACATAATTATTTAATTAATTTTAATTTTTTAGTCAATCAGAACTAATTTAAATTAATCATGCGTGATCGGTTCCATCCAAACAAAATGTATGCAGACCGTGAAAACTTGATCATGTGATTTCTTTCAATCCAATGGTTCGATTTAGGAATTGGGCATACCATCGTGACCGTTAGAATCTCAAGATCATTTTTATGATATGCAATGAATGAATTAATGCATGTAATGCAACTATGATTTTTTAGGTGTATGAATGATCACTCTAGGCATCTTCCAAGATTAAATTATGGGTGCGAAATCGAGTGTCTACAGAATGCCACTCATTGACAGAGGTTGCAAAGTGAATGTCAATGTAAAAATAAAGACACTGATTTTTGCAGCCATGATTTAATTGAGGTTGTCTTTTCAAAGATTACCTAGCCCCAGAACCTAAAACCTTGGGACATAGAGCTAGTGTTTTATTATTCGGAAAAATTAGAACTATGAATACTTGATCTACTTGATAATTTGATGGACCTGAATTAAATCTTGAAATCTAAGGTGACTGAGAGACTTCTCTATCTCAGTCTGAATCTGGGGGCGATTGAGAGGCTTCTCTTTCTCAATCTGAATCTAGGGTGATTGAGAGGCTTTTTTATCTCAATCTGAATTTGAGGTGACTGAGAAGCTTCTTTGTCTCGGTTTGAATCTGAGGTGATTGAGAGGCTTCTCTATCTCAATCCGAATCTGAGGTGACCGAGAGGCTTCTCTATCTCGGTTTGAATCTAGGGTGATTGAGAGGCTTCTCTATCTCAATTTGAATCTGAGGTGATCGAGAGACTTCTTTATCTCAGTTTGAATCTAAGGTGATTGAGAGGTTTCTCTATCTCAATCAAAATCTGAGGTGACCGAAAGGCTTCTCTATCTCGGTTTGAACCTGAGGCAATTGAGTGGCTTCTCTATCTCAATTTGAAACTGGGGCGACCAAGAAGCTTCTCTATCTTGATCTGAATTTGAGGTGACCGAGAGGCTTCTTTTTCTCGGTTTAAACCTGGGGCTTTGTCTGCAAAAGACCAAAGTCTGGGATTAGATTTTAAATGATTAATGCTTTATTGTTCCATCATTTTGAGATGTGTGATTCTTCTTCTTTTTCCTTGTTTTGTTTTGTTTTGTTTAAGAATTGAATTTCCTCTTCAAAAGGAAAAACCATTGATTTTTATAAAGTCCTTTGAAAATTTTTCATCATTTATTTTTTGAAATTTGTTCATGGAGATTTGTCCTTTGAAGATTTGTTCAGGAGATTTTTCATTTTCATGAAGATATGTTCATGGAGATTTGTCATTTGAAAATTTGTTCAGGAGATTTTTCCCTTTTTCATGAAGATGTGTTCATGGAGATTTATCCTTTGAAGATTTGTTCAGGAGATTTTTCCTTTTGAAGATTTGTTCATGGAGATTTTTCCCTTTTTCATGAAGATGTGTTCATGGAGATTTGTCCTTTGAAGATTTATTCAGGAGATTTTTCCTTTTGAAGATTTGTTCAGGAGATTTTTCCCTTTAGAGATTTATTCAGGAGATTTTTCCTTTGAATATTTGTTTAGGAGATTTTTCTTTTTGAAGATTTGTTCATGGAGATTGTTCCCTTTGTGAGGATGTGTTCATGGAGATTTATCAATTGAAGATTGAAGTGTAGGAGATTTATCCCTTTTTTAAAATTTGTTCATGAAGATTTGTCATTTGAAAATTTGAATAGGAGATTTATCCTTTGAATATTTGTTCATGGAGATTTGTCCTTTGAAAATTTGAATAGGAGATTTATCCGTTGAAGATTTAATCATGGAGATTTGTCTTTTGAAGATTTTTTCAGGAGATTTTTCCTTTTGAAATTTTGTTTTGGAGATTTATCCTTTTAAAAATTTAGGAGATTTATCCTTTGAAATTTTCTTAGGAGATTTGTCCTTTTGAAAATTTGATTTTAGGAGATTTTTCCTTTTTGAAAAATGTTTTATGAGATTTATCCTTTTGAAAATTTTGTTAGGAGATTTGTCCTTTTGAAAATTTGATTTTAGGAGATTTTTCCTTTTTGAAAAGTGTTTTAGGAGATTTATCCTTTTAAAATTTTTTTAGGAGATTTGTCATTTGACAATTGAAGTTCAGGAGATTTTTCCTCTTTTAATTTACGGCAAGAAAAACAAGAGTTGATTTCTAGTCAGTTAATTTGTATAACTCATGAACTACCACTCTTTGATCTTTGTATTTGATGACTTTGATATGTATATACTTATTCTTGTAAGAGCTTGATTTAGAAAAGTTTAGAGTTTACCTGATGAAGCTTTGGGGTGCAAAGGTTTGAATTTACCTGACAGGTTTTGACAAGGGTGATCTTACCTGAATGAGGCATAGCTGAATGCCCCTAGTCTACAAATTGAAGCATGATTTTAAAAACCTTGACTTTTGAGGAAAATATGATTTTTTTTTTCAAAATGGATGAGGCATGGCCGAATGCCCCTAGTTTAGAAATGGATGCATGATTTTTGGAAATCTTGATTTTTTTTTTTTGAAAAGATGATGATGATGAATTCTCTCTCTCTCTCTCTCTCTCTCTCTCTCTCTCTCTCTTTTGGTTGAAAATGAATGAGGCATGGCCGAATGCCCCTAGTTTGCAAATTGATGCATGACTTTTGAAAATCTTGATATTTGAGGAAAAAATGATTTCTTTATTTTTTATTTTCAAAATGGATGAGATATGGCCGAGTGCCCCTAGTTTAGAAATGGATACATGATTTTTGGAAATCTTGATTTTTTTTTGAAAAGATGATGATGATGATCTTGATGGGCCAATGGGCTCTGTTGGATTGCCGATTGGCACATCTTAAGCCTTCTCCAGTTGTCGCACTTTCAACCCTTTTTCTAGGACATATGGTAGCATCTAAATTGAAGATTGATTGTGAACGTTAAGTATTTAAAAGATCCATGTCCACCTCCTGCAAAAGTTTCTTTCCATGAGCTTCTTAGTAATTAGTTATTATAAAATGTTTTGGGCCAATGCCCCTAGTTTAGACATGCTTGCACAGAAATTTGACGATATGCTTAATGCAAAACAAATGCTCCTAGACTAAATTCACACAAAGAAATGTCTTGATTTCGAGTCTTTGAAAAAATGTTTTTTAAGTGATTGTGACCGGGCCTTTGGAAAGGCTGCCTACGTACCTCACTCATAGAGGATTAGGTCTGAATGTAGTTCGAAAAAAGTTTTGAAAAATCTTCTTTTTTGAAATGAAGTTTCTTTTTGGGTGATTGTGACCGGGCCTTTAAAAAGGTTGCTTATGTACCTCTCTCATAGAGGATCAGGTCCAGACGTAGTTTGAAAGAAAGTTTTGAAAAATGATTTTTTTTTTTTAAATGAAGTTTCTTTTTAGGTGATTGTGACCAGGCCTTTGAAAAGACTGCCTACATGCTTCTCTCATAGAGGGTCAGGTCCAGACATAGTTTGAAAGAAAGTTTTTTAAATGAAGTTTTTTTTAAATGAAGTTTCTTTTTGGGTGATTGTGACTGGGCCTTTGAAAAGGCTGCCTACGTACCTCTCCCATAGAGGATTAGGTCCAGACGTAGTTCGAAAAAAAAGTTTTGAAAACTGAATTTTTTTTTTTTGAATTTTTTTTTTTCGAATTTTTTTTTTTTTTTAAATGAGTCTCTCTTTTTTTTTTTTTTTTGAAAAAAAGCAATTCACTTAGTATAGACTTTTTGAAATTTTATATTTTTGAAATGAACAAAAGGTGATCCTTTGAACAACCTCTTTGACGAATCATAATGCTCAATTGCTAACTCAATCTCATTGGTTTGGAAGGATTTGAAATCATTAAAAACATTTAATTAGATTTGCTTCTTCATTTTGAACATTTTCAGATTAAGTCTTCAAAGACAATCAAAGAAATGAAATGCTTAGGAATCACATATGTTGGGAACAAGCAAGAAAGGGAAAAGTACCAAGTTTGAAGAGTTGAAACTTTTTGAAAATTTGGAAATTTTGTTCTCTTGAGAGTCATTTTTTTGTTGGAAGCAAACAAAGGGAGTATTTCAAACTTAAATAATTTTTTTTTTAAGTCACTTGAGAATTTGTGAAATTTTGTCTTTGGAAGATATCAGCTAGTAGGGCTTGATAATTTTGAGCAATTTTCCTTCTTAATCCAAGAGAAAATATTATCAGAGCTAAAGGTGCACCTACAATCAACATGACTTCAAGGAGGACTTTATTCAAAGGTTGTAATGTAGGCCGGGTTCAGGTTATGGAATGAAAGATATAAAAGGCTCAAAACCCTTATGATATTTCCCCAAGTATGCAATACTTTAAATTCAAGCTTTGGAAGGGTTTTTCACATATTCCATTATTGACTCTTGTGCTAAAATCCTTGTCATGTTTATCATCTTCTCATTGGTCTTCATTGATTCCTTTCATTTGGTCTTGATTTTTTTAGATTGACAACTTCCTCTTTTTGGTCTTCTTAGCATTCTATCTTGTGGTCAAATCACTCACTCTTATTTCTCTTTTTCTCTTTTTTTTTTTTAGATTTTTTTTTGTTTTGTTTTTTTTCTTCTTTTTTTTTTGCTCTAATTTTTGCCTAGACCACCTTTTCAGGTTTTCAGCCTAGTGAGCTTTTTTTTTTTTTTTTTTGCTCTAATTTTTTCCTAGACCGCTCTTTTGGGTTTTCAACCTAGCGAGTTTTTTTTTGGAATTTTATTGGCTTTCACTCAACTGCATTTTTTGTTTCTTTCAATTTGACAGACCTCCATCTTTCCTAGATGAATTTGCATTTCTCCTTAATACCCTCTTATCCTTTCTAATACACTTTCATTTTTCTTGACTTGATTGAACGCACTTTTTTTTTTTTTTTTGATGAAATGTATCTTACTTTTTCTTTTCCTCATCTTCTTCAATTTGATTGAATTTTTCTTTTGATGAATCTTCATTTTTGCTCATCCTTCTCAACTTGAATGATCTTTCATGGAATCTCATGTCTTTTGTGTCTATTGATGAATCAGTATTCTCTCATATCTTTTATGTCTTTTCCTCTTTTTTTTTTTTTGAAGTCTTTTCTAGCCAGATGACCTTTTTTTTTTCTCACAGTTTGATACTTTCTCAAAATCTTATCTCTCCTTGATGGGTTTTCTTCCTTTCTAGCTTGATGGAGTGAACTATCCCTTTCTTTGATGAACTCTCTTTTTTGAACTTGATGAACTCTTCATCGGTCTCATTGTCTTCATTGAAGACCTTACCAAGTGGTGTTGAATCCGTAAGGTCAACACTTCCTCATCTTGAGATTTAAGCATGCATACTTAATTTTCCCACCCAAGGTTTAAGTTTTTAGTGGGTTCATTGAAAAACAGGCTAACTGTTTAAAGGCTCAAGTTGGCTAGCAATAGATAATTATTGTAATAGGTGTCAAGGAAAATAATGTGGGTTACCGAAGGCGGCCTCCTATCCCTAGTGATGCTTTCTTTTAAACACAGTGACTTAAACTCCTTTAATAAATTGTTCTTGGAATAGAAATATAAATGCTCTAATGATGTGAAAATTCTGTAGAGATTAAGATTGAGTGTATGTGGTTTGTGGTTTGATGAATTCGGATGAATGGATAAATTTCTTTGATTGCCTTTTAGGACCTTTTCTTATCATATTTTGAATGTTTAGCAAAAGTCCTTACATGGATTGAATGAAATCAAATCCCTTTTTGGAACAAATTGATCGGTAGAGTAATTCATCATCATGATTTGGAAAAAACTTTGTCAAATGGATCATCTTGTACTCTCTTGGAGTGAAGGCTTTTGAAAAAATTTTGGAGTCTTTGAAAGGGAGGCTTTGGAAAAATCTTGGAGTCTTTGAAAGAACAAAAAGGATTTTTAGAAAAAGGTTACTAAGAAGGCCCAATGCCCCTAGTCCAAAATTTTTTTTTTTTGAAAGTTTTTTTTTCAAATTTTTTGAAAACTTTTTTTTTTGAAAAATTTTTTTCTTTCTTTTTTTTTTTTTTTGAATTTTTTTTCTCTTTTTCTCTTTTTTTTTTTTTTTGAAAATATTGAAATGAAGATTTTTTTTTTGAAATTTTTTTTTTCTCTTTTTTTTTTTTTGAAAAATTCTTTTTGAAAAATATTTGTTTTAATTTTTTAATTTTCTTTTTTCCCTTTTTTTAATTTTTTAATTTGATTTTTTATTTTTGATTTATTTTTGGATTTTTTTATAAACAAAACGCATGAAACATAAAAATCAAAAAAAATAAATTAAACCTCAACAAATATTCTCATTAGAAACATGTAGTAAACAACAAACTTTAAGATAAAACAATGATCCTGATAACCTAAATATGGCTTGACTGCTTGTGAAATGAGGCAAAGTCGGGCTGCTTGTTTCTTCTTGGTCCATTGTGGATGTTTGAGTTGAAATTTTGAAAATTGGACCTTGGTAGGCCTAAACCTCGAGGAAGATGACTTGATCTTGATGGAATTGGGCTTGAATCCTCATTAAGCTTGATGGACTTTGGGCTTAGCAAGATTGGGCTTAAACTGCATATACACATGACATACCTTTCTTTCTAGGAAAACAAAATCAGGTTTATAAAGCACACAACATTCAAACAATTATGATAGGCCCAAGTGTTGAACTTGGGCTCACCATGGCTCAAACAATGGTCAAACACACACAATATGCAATGCAATTTTAACATGGACCAGCCTAAGGACAGGTTCTAAGTCATTACATTGTAGGGTGGGTTTGTTGTTTCATTGTTTCCTACAGCTAGGACGTTACACCTCCTAACTTGTAATATGATGAACATTATGTTGGTCCAAATGGCATGGTCTATCCTTTGTAGTCAACAAGAAATGATCTAGTGACTTTGGGCTATGAGTTGGTGAGTTCACCATTGGGTACCCGAATCAAATGAAGACCGGTGATCCATGATTATTACCACCATATGTTGAGATGGGTACATGCAATGTTTGTTGTTTTGATGGCACATACTATGACAGCTAGGGAAAGCTCTTAACAATCAACATGGCAACACAAACAAAAAATATTATACAAACATCTCAAGACATAGACAACCAAACAAACAAAAACATCATACAAAAAACAAGGGTATATAATTGGTCACTAAAAGTCTAACACGAAGCTTAGTCCTCGACATCCCCAGCGGAGTCGCCACTGCGAGAGACCGCGCTCCTTGAGGGGTGCTCTCAAAAAGAGATTCGGGTGCTTAGGCACCTCTCTTTTGGGGTAATTGTGTCAAGTTGCCACTTATTTTTTATACCAAAAAAAAAAAAAAATACAAGAAAAAATAAAATACAATTACATGTCCAAAAATTCCTTGAATGTTATTAATTGATTATGGAAATACAATTACATCATGGTAGAATAACTTTACAAGGCTTTGGTCCTAATACAATCTATGTAAAAATTACAAAACTTTGATCCTAGTTACAATCTACCAAAAACAAAAGATAAAACACTAGTCTACTATCCAAAAACTAAGTTCGGGAGCTAGGTTAGGAATGGGAAGGTGTTAGGCACTCATTACGCCCAGACAGAGTCTAGTCTTCTAGACTCTAATGACCATTATATACCCTTTTGTATGACATTGAATGATATGTTGTAATACATGTAACAAACACTTTACTTGACAAAATTAATTTAAACAAATTCGTCTTATGAATATGCCCTCTTCTCAAAGAAAAATCATATCTGTTTTGTAAAGGATAAAAAAAAAAGGATTTGGTTAATAAAAATCAGATTTGTTTTGTAAAGGATAAAAAATAATGAGATTTTAGAAGAGGATTCATATTCATAATTCAAATCTATTATGCATGCATCACATATTTATGGAATGACATATAAAACAAACTTTAACCTAGCTATTAATTCATTCTTTAAAATTCAAAATCTGCAATTTTTATTTAAGAAGAAAAATATTTCAGGAAAATTTTCAGATCTGTATTTAATGAAAATACAGATCTGTTTTTTACCAGAAAAAATTTCAGATCTGTATTTAGTGAAAATACAGATATGTTTTTGACCATAAAAATTTTCAGATCTGTATTTAATGAAAATATTGATCTATTTTTTACTCGAAAGTTTTTTCAGATTTGTATGTAGTGAAAATATAGATTTGTTTTTGACTCAATATGAATGTTGGGAGGCCTCCCCTATTTATAGAGGCTGGGATGCCTGAAAAATAAGCTGAATAAGATCATATACGAATTGGAATGCATCCTTATCTCTAAAATTTTGAAAAATATAGGTTTTATCTTAATCAGGAGGTTCCCGAGTCGGGCTGAACATTTGGGCCAATCGGCACTCTAAGAGTGCCGACAGGCCTTCTTGGGTGCCAAGCCCGCTTTTCAATTTTGGTTCGATTTGAACTCCTTTTTTGAGGATTTTTTAGTCGGGAATTGCACCTAGACGCGTTTTTAATTCATATTCTAAAAATTAATCCATTTTTCTTAATATTTAGGTCTTTAAGGTAATAGTTATCTGATAGATAAATATTCTAAAAAGACTTAATTATCCACAATTTCTTTGTTATCTGATTATCCACTTTATTCCCATGCAAGCAGGCTTATTTTTTACACTAACCAACAACCAATCACAGAATTATTTAATTAATTTTAATTGTTTAACCAATCAGAATTAATTTAAATTAATCATGCATGGTCGGTTCCACCCAAACAAAATGCATGCAGACTGTGAAAACTTAATTATGTGATTTCTTTCAATCCAATGGTTCGACTTAGGAATCGGGCATGCCGTCACGACCGTTAGAATCTCAAGATCATTTTTATGATATGCAATGAATGAATTAATGCATGTAATGCAACTATGATTTTTTGGGTATATGAATGGTCACTCTAGCCATCTTCCAGGATTAAATCATGGGTGTGAAATCGAGTGTCTACAAGACTAAATGGCATATGATAAACCCAAACATCCTCCCTAAGTGTACACATGCCATTTCAGACCTACCCTATATCCTTTCTCTATATAAAAAAAAAAACCCCAACAGCCAAAAAGCTCAGATTGCAAACCTTTCAACCAAAAACTCTCACTGTCTCAAACTCTCAACTCTCTTTGCAAAACCCAAAAGCACTCAAAACCTCTCAAAAATGGCTTTGAGATGATCGACCACACTTTCACTCTCGCTCCTCTGCTCCTTCTCTCTCACCACTCCCCTTAACCCCAACACTACCTCTCCTCCACCATACCTCTCCTCCTTTCTCATCACTCCTCCCACCAAGCCTAAACCTAATCCTAGACACAATATCACATTTACAAGTTAAAAGTCGTTGCAATAATAACTTAAAGTAGTAAATTATTACATTAATAATAATTAGTTGTAATAACAATATAATTTTTTGTTGCAATAAAGGCTTTAATACAAAATTGCATTGGGAAAATTTGATGCAATAACTTAAATTGAAGAACTCGTTGCAATAACTTGATACCAGTTATTTTTGCAATCTATTACAATGAAAATTTTAAAGTGATGTCTTATTGCAATAACTTGATATCAATTATTTTACAATCTATTGCAATGACAAATATAAAACAATTATCTATCACAATGAAGATATTATTGCAATAACTTGACCCAAATTATTTTTGTCAACTATTTGCAATCTATTGCAATAAAATTTGTGAAATTTTATTACAATAAACACGCATGATGCAACATGCCTGGCTTAACATGCCTGATGCAATAAATATATCATTGCATCAAAATTGGCATTAAAATATCTAAAGTTTATTACAACAAAATTTGTTTTTGCACAAACCTATCTTAAATTTTATTGCAACACCTTGCATCAACTATTGCAATGATTTTGATGTTATTGCAATGATTGTTTTCATTATAATAAACATTTTTTCTTGTAGTTGATGAGGTCTTTTCTTTTTTGCATTTTTTGGAGTTTTGCAATTGATAATGACGACATCGGAGTTGAATGTCTATTTTACCATCGGAGTTGTCCATTGATACGATGAAGAGAAAAAGGTAATCTCTTAATCTTCAGATAGTCTAAGATCACAATATATTAGAGAGAATCACAAATTATTACACAACTTCTACTACAGATGGTCGTCAGCTTTGGTGAGAACCATAATTTCAATTTCCTCAATCAGGGGAATATTTCTACAATTTTTTTTTTTTTTTGCTTCTTTTTCATCAACTTCATCAGATGCTTCAGGCCCATCTATTATTTGCTCTAATTGCAGACACTGCCAGACAGTAATTTGTTTCAGGTTGGCCAGGTTGAGGAGCACCCCAAGAGCGAAGAGCTTCTTTATATTCAAACACTCATATATTGAAAATTCTTCAAGACAGGAAAAGGTGCTAGGTGGGATCATTGGTGCTAGTGTGACTTTCTCTTCGCTAAACAGTACCTGTAACTTGTCCAATTTTTTGAGATGTACAATCTCAAGTCCTTGAAGAGGAAAGGTGTAAGAATAAGAAAAAACGTCGTCTATTTCTTCACACTCAGTGATCCAAATAGACTCTGTGCATTTTAAACACGCCTATATGCCTGACTTAACATGCCTGATGTAATAAATATATCATTGCATCAAAATTTTCATTAAAATATCTAAAGTTTATTACAACGAAATTTGTTTTTGCATAAACCTATTACCTTAAATTTTATTGCAACACCTTGCATCGACTATTGCAATAACTTTGATGTTATTGAATTGATTGTTTTCATTGTAATTGATAATGACAACATCGGAGTTGAATGTCTATTTTACCATTGTTTTGGACTTTTGCAATTGATAATGAAAATATCGAAGTTGAATGTCTATTTTACCATTTTTTTTATCTTTACTAATCGCAGACCCGCGAAGAGCCACGTGTAAAGCACATGACTGGAAGATGAAGAGTCATGCCAGCCTAGAAGTTTTCGCGAGTGTCTCGTGGGAAAGGCCATCCCGCGAAGTACTTGCGAAACTTTCTGTTTGGAAAAAAGTTATGTTTGCTTTACCAAGTCTTTACCCACAAATTGTTAGGAGTGCTTTTCAGAGAGAAAACCCTAGAAAATACACTTGAGTGTTAGAGATTGTTATACCCACAATCATCTACACATTTCCTTGTGGTTTTCCTCAACTCCTACCTCTCCATCTCCATATCCTTGAGAGGTTGATAGGCCAAACACTTACCACACCCATCCTGAGTGTAAAGTGAGAATTTGGTGCTGTTGGGAATCATTGGAAAGAGCCATTCATTGGCGAATGCAATTAGGCTGAATTGTGGGATCCGGAAAGCTAGAGAAGACAAGGTTCCAAGAAGCCAGTTGGTAATAGGAGCTTGGAGAGCTCAAGTACATGGGGTAGATTAGACTTGGAGGGTCTTTTGTTATTCGTGAACTCCAACTTTACTCTCTAGTAGATCGATTTCGACTTGGAGGGTCGCAGAGAGGTTTTTTCCTGAGTTTTGCGGTTTCCTTTTTGATAACACGTCTTTGTGTTATCTTGTGTTTGCATCTCTCTTCCCTATTCTTAAGCTTTCCTTTTATTGTTGATAATGAATGAATATGGCTTAGGGTAGTGATAATGGTTGTTTGCGCTTCTCTACTCTTGTTCTGCACTTAGTATAAGTTAGAGTAAAAGTTATCTAGCCATAATTTTAATTTGGGGGTCTAAACAAGCTCTTGTGTTTTTACACAAATCTGAGCTTTCAATTGGTATCAGAGTAGGTACATTTATTGGATTTCATTATCCTAGTGTGATCCTAGACCCCAAGTGAGATGGATAGATCTCAATCTCTCAATGCTCCTCCCTATTTTGATGGGAGTAATTATGCTTTTTGGAAAGTACGTATGCGTGCTTTTCTGTGTGCGATTGATGAGACGGTGTGGGATTCCATCGAAAATGGTTGGGAAAGACCCACTACAGCCAAATCCGAATGGGATAAGGCTGCTCTTGCTTTGGCAAACGCCAATAGCAAAGCGATTAACGCTATTTTCTGTGGTGTTTCTACTAATGAGTTTCACAGGATTTCGCATGTGAAGACTGCCAAAGAGGCATGGACCATTCTTGAGACAACCTATGAAGGTACCAAGAAGGTCAAGGACACCAAGCTTCAAAGATGAGCAACGATGAGTCGTTTGATTCCTTCTATGGGAGACTCAACGAGATAGTGATTGCCAAGCTCAATCTTGGGGAGAAGATTAAAGATGCTAAGGTGGTGAGGAAGATTTTGAGATCTTTACCCGAAAGCTTCCGGGCTAAGGTCACAGCCATAGAGAAGAGTAAAGATTTGGATGAGATCAAGATTCAAGAACACATTGGATCTCTCCAAACATATGAGCTCAAACTGCCTTCTCACAAATCTAGCAAATCCCTTGCTCTTAAAACTATAAATGAGCGATTGGGTGATTCCTCCGATGAAGATGACGTAGAGAAGGATGTGGAATTTTTGCGAAGAACTTTCGAAAATTTCTCAAGATAAAGAACAATGGGAAGTTGTTTGGCAAAGAAAAGTTCTCATCCTCTAAAAATGACAAGAGGGAGTTCAAGAATAAAGATGGGAAGGATTCTCTATCCACTAAAGGAATCGTGTGCTATGAATGCAACGGCCATGGACATCTCAAGAAAGAATGTCCAAGCTTTGAGAGGAAAGGGTAAAGTGTTTGCCACTACCCTTAGTGATTCAGAAAGCTCAAATTCCAATGCAGAATGAGAGTGTGATATTGAGGGAAACTATTCAGCCTTCATGGAAATTACCACAGTTGACTCTAGAGATAAGTTGAGTGACTTGGTTGAGAAGCTCGATGTACATTCTGAAGGTGAAGAAATTGATGATTCGGAAGATGAGGATGTGTGCCTCAATGAAGGTGAGAAGAACCTTCAAGAAGTCTATGATGCGTTGCTTGAAGATTGTGGCAAATATGCCAAGCTTGCTAGGAACGCAGTCAAGAAAATGAAGAAAATTGAAGAAGAGCATAAGTCCACACTTGTGCAACTCAAGGACGTAAAATGTGAAGCTGAAGGGCTGAAGGAAGAATTGTTGAATGCCTACTCGAAAATCAAGTTCCTTGAGCTTGAAATCATTCAAGCAAATGTCAAAGTGGAGCGCATTTCCACCAAGAAACTTGACAGTGTGATTTCTTCTAAAAAATCTTCAAATGACAAGACCGGTCTAGGCTATACTAGTGAAGAAAGCTCAAGCAGCGAACCCAAGAAGGAAGTGCGGTTCGTATCGGCCAAACATGTAGAGAAATCTGAAGTAGAGAAACCCAAGATTGAGACCCCTGTTGTTGCAAAGAGAACCATTGGTACAAAACCAAAGGAAAAAGGGAAGTCATTACCCAAAAGTCAAAGGGGACCTTAAGTGAAGCATTTCTGTCATCATTGTGGCGTGCGAGGGCACACAAGACCAAATTGCTTCAAGCTTCAGGCACTCAAGAGGGCTGATTCTTTGCGTTGGCCAAGACAAATCAAGAAGAATGCCAAAGGGAGTTAAAGCTAAAGGAGAAAATGAGGGACACCTCATTAGAGATGTTGTGGAAATGATGAAGAACATTTCATCATGCCTTGCAAGCTTCACCCCGAGGTTTGAGAGTTATGTCGGTCGTACCCCTCCATCTAAGGATCTCACCCAAAACACTCGTACAATGTGGGTGAAGAAGGGTACTCATGCATGATCACTCACTATGCTCATGCATTAATACTTCCAACGTATTAGGGTTATAGTTTCATGCATCATGATATATGCTATCTTCTTGTGTCATTGCTTCCGTTTTAAGCATGTTTCTTTTAAAAGGTTTGTTGTTTACCTTGTTTTTGTAGATCTTACTTTGTTTGTTTTGTTTTTGATTGTGTTGAAAAATTCAAAAACCCATAAAAAATGAAAAATCTCAAAAAGTTTGTTTGCTTGTGTTGTGTATATCACATGTGAGTTTGGCCTAGTATCTCTATACTAATGGCATAGTGCATTTACGAGTTTAGCTTGTTATGTATGCACATTTTCTAAGTGTGAGCGACATCTAGAAATCTACGTTTCTTTGTTGTAAATAGATCTTCAAGCTTGTCATGAATGATTGGTCAATAGTCTTGCTTAATCTTGATACATGCGTAGACTTGTGCATATATATCTCCTCATAAATTTTTTTTTTTCAAAAAGAGCTCTTCAAATGTCAATCTCTAAAAAGAGAAAGAGCTGAAAAAGCCTTCGAAAACTAGTTTGACTAGGAAAAGGTGGAGCAAATATGTATTAAATTGTATGGTGCCAAAGCCAAAGACTTATTAGTCAAAACTATCAAAAAGTTTATGGCATCGCTTCTCAAAATTTGAGTTGTATCTGATCAAAAGTATGAAAAATGGAAGCCAAATGAAAAGCTTTCAATCAAATGTAATCACATTGGTGAGGGGTCATATATGTTCATTTCTACAAGTGAGATAAGTAATTTAACTTCGTACTAGTTGTGTATGACTTGATTGAATTGATCATTGAAACTTCATACTAGACTATAGAGTAGTTCATACTTGATCCACACACACAACACACAAATCTAATGCTCAATGAATGCTTATTCCATTTGTGTGATTGTACAAGTTCAAATGTGATGTGTATACTCAAGTGCTTGTTGATTAAACCTAAAAATATTTTTGAGTATTTTTATATGTTTTTGAAAGTGTTTTTATGATTTTGTGTGTTTAGAGTTTTGTTTTCCAAATAGTTCATTTCATTTTAGTTGAAAAACTCTTTCAGAGGCATTTTCGCAAGTAAGTCGTGAGTAAGATCCTACCTACGAAAATGAGGATGGCAAATTTTAGAAAACATTGAAATTCAAATAGAGAGTTTCACAACTGGCTCGCGAGAAAGAGCTTCCCACCAAAACGGTCTATATGCTTTAGTGGCCATTTCGTGAGTAACTTTATGAGAAGCTTACCCGCGAAATGAGCAATTCTGCAGTTTTTAAAGCCAGATAGTGACAGTTTTTCAAACATATTCATTTTGCCTCCTTCGTGCCTCTCTCAACCCAAAACACATTTTCTCTCAAAAACTCAACCAAAACTTAAGATCAATCCCTCCTAAGACTCATCTAAGGTATGTTTCAACATCTTTTTACTTTTGAATCCTTAGATTAAGCCTTAGATTCTAGGATTTCTAGGGTTGGGTTATTTTTGAAAGGGTTGGGAAAAACTTAATTTTCTGCAATTTTTTTTTTTTTTTTTGATTTTCTTGATTTGGCTGTGTCCTATTGTGTTTGTTTGTGTATGTGTTGGCCCCATGTGGCATTTTAACATGTATTTAGGCAAGATTTCAACATGTTCATGCATTGTTTTACATGTTAGTGGTTTGTATGCACACTATGTGTTTGATGAAATGCCCAAATGACATTTTGTTGATGTTTTGGACTCTGATAAGTACCAATTTCCGTTAGTGAAATGACGGTAGAGACTAAAATGGAACACGTTTTTCATTTTAAGTACTAAAAGCAATAAAATAGAAAAGTAAGGACTAAAATAAAAATAGACCCAGAATGTAAAAACTAAAAGCGCATTTACGCCAATAATTTTCTCTAATAATAGAGATCCAGATATAGCTTTTCTAGCTTTCACACGCCATGTTAAATCAGCTTTGGTTGTCTTTAATTTTCCACCTAGAAATTTGAATATTATTCTCCAATAAGAGCTCAAGATATAATATTTTTGACTTCAATTTTTTGGCAAACATGCTTTATTAACAAAGGTTTGTTTGTCTCTGAATTTTCACTCAGTGATTGGAGGAAATATATCATGCATCAGTTACAAAAATCTCCCATTCTCACATGAAAGTAAACCCCATACTTGTGGGGTTCATGTATCCTATACATGGCGCATTTTTTCCGTTAATTGGGGGTGAAATATTATTGGTACAATCCAATGTAGTCTTAAGTCTCAAACTTTTGTGAGGCTTGGGAATTCGGATAGTCTGAAGTTTACAACTTCCGATTTGAAATTGAGTTTAACCACTCAGTTTGTTTAATTGTGAAAACCATGAGTCCATGACCATTAGGAGCTAAGGTCAAAGGATTCTTCCGTTATGGTACTCTTTGTTGTAATATTCTGAAGAGGGTAAAAATATAGGTTGACGGGTTATTATGAAATGGGCCTGACGGTTCCATATTTATGGGCCGGTGAGGACGGGTCCAACGCATTCGGGTTCTGAACGTATCCTGCATAGACGGATGTAAGGAGGATGGATCGAGCAACCACGTGGTAGCCAGAAACCCTAGATGGGAAATACTTGCGACACACATTTAGCCACCATAGAATCCTAAGGTAAATGGAATCCTAGCACAAAGAGGATTCCGGAAGATACGCGCATACTTGAAGATCTTCTTTATAAGGAAATGTCTTGTCCATCACGTTTTGGACTATTCAAGAGGATTCCTATAAGGAAAAGACTTCTACACCAAGGAAGAGAGTTCTACCTTCTACTACTATAAAAGCCCTAATACCCTCATTAATCGAGGTACGCATAATTTACCCTTTCTATCACTCTAGAGTTGTGAGAAGTTCTGACTTAACCTTCGAAGGGTATTCGGCCGGCACCACACTGGTGCTCTTTGTTAGGTCTTCTCTTTCCCTTGTGCAGGTGGTGTTTCGAGCATAGGAAGGTCGTGTAACTCATTGGTGATTTTACGGCATCATCAGTTGGCGTTGTCTGTGGGAATCTTAGTCGTTTTCTGATTCGTAAGCCATAACAAACGCTTTCCGGACAAAAGAGTTGCATGGTGCTGACTCGCTCAATGGCAACCACGAACAACGTTCAGGGAGATGAAACACGCGTAGCGGCCCTCGAGAGGTAGGTTCAAACCTTAGGCGCCGTCGTGGAGCGCCTCACTAAGCAGAACCACGATCTGGAGGAGCAGTTCCGCCAGAAAAACATAGGTCACGGCACTCAAGAGCAGGACCAAGAAGGCACTAGTGCCGATAGAAGAGAATGAGAGGGACCAGAGGGTAGTAACGCTCCAAGCAAACCAGAGCGACAAAATTTAAGCATGCCATCCCTCACGGATGCAACTCCACCACATATTGCCGTGGAGATGCAGGCAATGAAGGAGCAGATGGAGGTTATGATGAACGCCTTCAAGGGACGGGTGTCCAGCGACCTTGACGATATGGTCAACCGTACCGACTCGCCGTTCACCGTGGCCGTCAACTCTTTCCCTCTTACACATAAGTTTTGCATGCCACAGATCGACAGCTATGACGGAGCGAAAGACCCTCTGGACCACCTAGAAACCTTCAAAACCTTGATGCACCTTTAAGGGGTAGCAGATGAGATTATGTGTAGGGCCTTCCCTACGACGCTGAAGGGAGCCGCGAGGATTTGGTTCAGCTGATTGACGCCTAACTCTATCAGTACTTTCAAGGAGCTAAGTGCCCAGTTCACTTCGCATTTCATTGGAGGGCACAGGTACAAGAAGTCTACTGCATGCCTGATGAACATCAAGCAGCGAGAGGATGAAACGTTGAGGTCCTACATAACCCGTTTCAACAAGGAAGCCCTCTCGATTGATGAAGCAGATGACAAGATACTCGTAGCAGCATTCACTAATGGGTTACGGAAGGGTAAGTTCCTATTTTCACTATATAAAAACGACCCAAAGACCATGTCGGATGTGCTTTACAGGGCCACTAAATACATGAACGTGGAGGATGCGTTGCTGGCACGCGAGGAGAAGCCCAGAAAGAAGGAAAGACAGGAGGACACATGGCAGGATAGGGGGCGAAAGATGCCAAGAACCGGGGAACGATGGGATGATAGGCGCTCCAAACCCCCCACTGGGAAGTTCACAAGCTTTACTCCATTAACAGCCCCGATAGACCACGTCTTGATGCAGATCAAAGACGAAGAAGCCCTGACGTTCCCTGACAAGCTGAAAGGAGATCCCAACAAGAGGTCAAGGAACAAGTACTGCCGCTTCCACCGTGACCACGGACACGACACAGCCGACTGCTACGATCTAAAACAACAGATAGAGGCTCTCATAAGATAGGGGAAGCTATAGAGGTTCGTTAGCAAGGAAAGAACCGATCCGCCCCAAGAGCAGGCCCCGCGACGGGAGAACGAGCACCCTAGACCACCCATAGGGGATATAAGAATGATTGTAGAGGGCACGACCACTGCAGGATCTTCCAAGAAAGCCTGTAAAACCTACCTCAGAATGGTCCATAACGTCCAACTCACAGGCTTCGTACCTAAGATGGCGCGGATCGATAACCCTGTCATCGAATTCTCGGAAGAAGATGCTCGGAGACTTCACCACCCGCATGACGACGCACTTGTAGTCAGCCTACAGGTAGGAGACTACAACATGCACTGGGTCCTGGTCGACAACGGAAGCTCGGCAGACATTCTGTACTACCCAGCATTCCAGCAGATGAGGATTGACAGAGAACAACTGGTCCCAACAAATACGCCCCTAGTTGGTTTCGGAGGAACAAAAGTATTCCCCCTCGATGCAGTCATATTACAGGTAACGGTGGGTGACTATCCCCAACAGATCACTAAGGAAGTAACATTCCTCGTAGTCGATTACTCATCCGCTTACAATGCCATTCTCGGACGACCCACACTCAATTCCTGGAAGGCGGTAACTTCAACCTACCACTTAATGATCAAATTCCCTACAAATTATGGAGTAGGAGAGCTGCGCGGAAATCAGGTGGCAGCGCAAGAATGCTATATTGCTATGTTAGAGATGGATGATCACCAGCAAGCAATGTGCATAAAAGAACAACAGGCAGTAACAGAGCCAGTCGAGGAACTAGAAAAAGTGACACTTGATGACTCGAGGCCAGAACGGATGACTAGGATGGGCACATTGACTAGTTGGCCGGTGCACTAAGCGCTTACAGCATTCCTAAGAAACAATCAAGACGTGTTCGCCTGGGGTCACGAAGATATGCCGGGGATTGACCCCTCAATCATAGTTCACAGGTTAAATGTGTCACCCTCATTCATTCCAATTCGATAGAAGAAACGAGTATTCGCTCAGGAGCGAGACAAAGCCATAGCCGAGGAAGTTCGAAAGTTACTTGAAGCAGATTTCATCCGAGAAATGTACTACCCTGATTGGTTGGCAAATGTGGTCATGGTTAAAAAGGCCAATGGAAAATGGAGGATGTGCGTAGATTTCACGGACCTCAATAAGGCTTGCCCTAAGGACAGCTATCCATTCCTACGGATAGATACTTTGGTAGACTCGATTGCAAGACATCAGCTCTTGAGCTTCATGGACGCTTTCTCAGGCTATAACCAGATCAAAATGGAAGAAGCCGATTAAGAGAAAACCTCTTTTGTTACCAGCCAGGGACTGTTCTGCTACAAGGTGATGCCATTTGGACTCAAAAATGCTGGGGCGACATACCATAGATTAATGAACAAAATGTTCGCGCACCAAATTGGAAGGAACGTACAAAATATGTTGATGACATGTTAGTAAAAAGCCTGGGCGAAGATGATTACCTAGACGACCTTCGGGAGACCTTTGACACACTTCGGTCATATAACATGAAGTTGAATCCAAACAAGTGCGCGTTTGGGTGACGGCGGAGAAATTCTTGGACTTTATGGTATCCCAAAGATGTATAGAGGTTAACTCGGAGAAGATATGGGCCATAATGGAGTTAGAACCACCGAGAACGGTCAAGAAGGTGCAAATCTTGAATGGCAAAATTGTAGCCCTGAACAGGTTTGTCTCGAAAGCGACGGACAAATGTTTACCTTTCTTTCGCACTCTGAGAAAATCATTCGAGTGGATGGACGAGTGCCAGAAAGCTTTTGAAGATTTGAAGAAATACCTTTCATCTCCGCCATTGCTCAGCCTATCCAAACCAGGGGAAGAACTCTATCTCTACTTAGCAATTTCCCAAGTAGCGGTTAGCGCGGCCTTAGTAAGAGAGGAAGATGGATCTCAAAGACTCGTCTACTTTATAAGTCGGGCATTCCAAGGAGTAGAAGAGAGGTACCCCTAAATAGAGAAATTGGCATTCGCGCTAGTAACTACGGCACGAAAGCTCAAGCTGTACTTCCAGGCACATACCATCATAGTCTTGACAGATCGGCCCCTGAGAAGAGCCATGAGTAGCCCTGAGGCTGCTAGACGGATGGCTTTATGGGTAATAGAGCTGAGCGAATTTGATATACAGTACCGCCCACGAACTGCGATAAAAGGGCAAGTTATGGCTGACTTCATCGCCGAATTTGCTCAATCGGAAGGCAAGGGGGCAGAAATTGCTGCACAATGGAGCATCCACACCGATGGATCTTCCAATAGACGAGCAGGAGGGGCCGGTGTGGTATTCCAAACCCCGGAGGGAGATAAGATCGAGTGCATGATCCGATTGGACTTCCCCACGACCAATAACGAGGCCGAGTATAAAGCATTGGTGGCGGGGCTAGACCTCGCAAAGGCAGCAGGTGCTGAAAGTATGGTCGTACATTGCGACTCCTAAGTGGTAACAAGTCAGATTAATGGCGGCTATGAGTGCAAGAATGAAAGAATGAAGAGGTATCTAGAAGAAGTCAAAAATCGAATCAGCAGCCTCGAAGTCAGATTCGTTTAAATCCCAAGGGAGGAAAACGAACGTGCCGACCGTCTAGCAAAAGTCGCCTCAGCAGAATTTATGCTTGTCTCCGGACAGGTATTGTCATTTATTCAAGTCTCCTTACTTATTGATGACGGAACGAATGTGCAGGAAGTAGATTCTGAAAGCAATTGGGCGACGCCATTAATATCCTACATGAGAACTGGCGCGTTACCAGACGGGAAAGATGCCGCTAGGAAGTTGAAGGTCCAAGCATCACGGTTTATGCTATTAAAAGATGTCTTGTACAAAAGAGGGTTCTCTAAACCGTACCTGAGGTGTTTAATCCACGAGGAAGCAGATTACATAATGAGAGAAGTCCACGAGGGTATCTGCGGAAACCATTCGGGGGCACGATCGTTAGCGCACAAGTTGATCCGAGCAGGATACTATTGGCCTACAATGCTGAAGGATGCACAAGCTTATGTTAAGGCCTGCGACAAGTGTCAAAGGTTCAGTAATTTCATCAGGCAACCATTCGAAGAGCTAACCCCCATGACGGCCCCTTGGCCATAAGCTCAATGGGGACTAGATATTATGGGCCCATTCCCGACAGCAGTTAGGCAGCTAAAGTTTCTGGTAGTTGGTATCGACTACTTCACTAAATGGGTGGAAGCAGAAGCCCTAGCCACTATCATAGAGAAGAACATTCGAAATTTTGTTTGAAGGAATATCATCTGTAGGTATGGATACCCAGAGTGCTTGTCTCCGACAACGGAAAGCAATTCGACAACAGCACATTTAGGGATTTCTGTTCGGAGCTAGGTATCAAGAATCACTACTCGTCGCCCACACACCCACATGCCAATGGGCAAGTTGAAGTCACGAACCGATCCTTGCTCAAGATCATCAAGACTCGGCTCGAGGGGGCAAAGGGTATCTGGCCGAACGAGCTACCAAGCGTTCTTTGGGCATACCGAACTACAGCAAGAACACCCACTGGAGAAACACCGTTTCGACTAGCATACGGAAGTGACGCTATCATCCTAGCAGAAGTAAGGCTTACAACCTATCGGGTGGAGAACTACGACGAGGATCAGAACGAAGAGGCCATGCGTCTTCAGCTCGATCTGGTGGACGAAGTCCGGGTGACAGCGGAGCAAAGGTTGGCACGGTATCAGAATCTCATGGCAAAATACTACAACTCAAATGTCAGGCATAGAGACTTTCAGGTTGGAGATCTTGTACTACAGAAGGTAATGGGCGCTACTAGAGATCCTTCGCAAGGAAAGCTCGGCCCCAACTGGGAAGGACCCTACAAGATAGCATCATGGCAGAGGAAGGGCAACTACCACCTCGAGATGCTGGACGGCGAAAGCTGCAGCACCCATGGAACACGGAGCACTTACGGAAATACTACCAGTAGAGATAATATGGAGAACAACGACGCCCTCTAAATTTCCCAGTTTATTTAGTTTTACGTCAATTACTAGTTTTACTTAGACAATTTTATGCTACAATACTTTATGAAGTACCTTTTTAAGCCCAAGGGGTAAATACTTTTCTACAAACGCATGATTTTTTCTTTTAAGAAAAATATTCAGACACTACTATGTTTTTCTACCTGAATTTTTAGTCCAAAAAGTGGACGGGTATAAGGTCCACAAGCTGGACAGATTATCCCACGAAGATGAAAATTACAAGTCCAAAAAAGTGGACGGACATAAACTAAAGTCCCCAATTTCTTGAGTTAGTTTATTATGGTCCTGCTCAGAATGATTTGTTTCCTCGTGACATGACATAAATTGTTTCATAGGATAATCTGAGATTGAGAAAGTTTTATTCCATGCAGGCTGCAAGAAAACAACAAAGGTTTCTCTGCTCAAACTTCCCAACTTGGAAGGTCTAGAGACAGAGTGAAGGGTTGAGCGAAGCTTCCCTTTCGATATGATATCAGCCGATTCACCCACCTGAATGATAAAACTTTCAGGAGAGGCCTTCACCACACAGACATTATTCTTGTAGGGATTGAAAATTTGCAAATATGTGTGGCCACTAGGGGATGGACATTCTTCATTGCAGGATAATGAAAATGGATCATTTGGTTCTGTTGCTTGTGAGGAAAGAAATAAGGGAGATGTCAAAACAGTGAAGATACCATAGTCGTAATGCCATTGCTGCCACAGATTGGAATGAATTCCACTGGATCCAACTTCACTACCATTTGAATCCAAGTTAACTACACCTTTTGATTGCCCTTGTCGATTCCTTGTGGAATTCTTATCATCCCTTCTACCATTTGCCTGTCTTTTTGTGGTTGCCTTGCTCTCCCCAGCTTCACTTAAAACAAGATTGTCCAGAGCAGAGTGATAGTGTATAAGACGCCCTTTAGCTGCACGGGACTCCAATAAGCTTTGCTCAAGCTCTTGCACACCAATGGCCTTGTCGCATATACGCGCAATGCGAAGCCCTAGATCCATCATGCAAAATCCAAGCTTTCTAAAAGTATTTCCAAGATTTTTAAATTCAATATCCTGAATTTCTCCCGTTGTACCAACATCCAGATGTTCTTGTTCTGAACTCAATAAGGTATCTACACTATGACTTGGTTTACTTTGAACAGATTCCAGACCTTGCTCATATCTGAGTTGCATAGCAAAAGAGGAGACACTTCTATCCGGATTTTTCAAAGGAACATCACTCCCCAAGTTATGCTCCTGAAAATAGGTGTACAGAACACATAGAAGTTAAGAACAATGAAATACTTGTTAAAAAAAATTACTTTAGAACAAAACATCCATCTCTGTGTTGAGAGAAATATCTAACTAAACGAATTGCACACAGAAATGACAATGTAAAGCAATAGGAAGAAGTTATATGATGGTGTATGAGGCATCTCATGGAGGGCCCTAAACACAATCTATTGCTAGAGAGAACCACAGAAATTTACACCCTAAAAAAGAATAAAATTGTTATGAAATGGGCCAATGATGTATATCAAGCACACAATAACAATCTTGATAAAAAATTAAAAATTAAAAAATTTTAAAAAAACCCCTTCTACATGAGCAAGCTTCCTTCTTTTTCAAGGACACATAAGTTATTTTATTATTAAATTTGACATAAATGAAAAAACCATGATTTATTTTAAAATATAAAAATAATGACATTGGCTAGATTTGAAATGAATCGATCATCCCACGAGGATGAAAATTACAAGTCCAAAAAAGTGGACGGATATAAACTAAAGTCCACAAATTGAACGGATCATCCCAGGAGGATGAAAATTCATAGCCCAAAAAGTGGACGGGTACTAAAGTCCACAAACTGGACGGATCATCCCAAGAGGATGAAAATTGCAAGTCCAAAAAGTGGACGGGTACAAAGTCCATGAACTGGACGTATTACAAAGGCTTAAATCACACCGGCAACATAAAAAGTCAGGGTAGGCTTTCTTAACCTGACGGAGAGCGTCATCAAAACCCTCTAGGAAGGATTCTCCCAGCTCAGACAGAAGGGCGTCGGAGTCGTGGTATTCACGGATCGCCACCTCCTTAGCTTGACGGGGCTGATCCTTCAGGTCCTGGACCTCCTTATCCCTTTCCTCAAGGGCCTTCTTTGCCTCCTCCGTCCTTTGCTCAAGCTCCTTCCTCACCTTCTCCGAGAGATCAAACTTCTTCTCCATTTTGGATTTCTAGGTTTTGAGAAGACTCAGTTCATTTTCCGTCAGCTCCGCCTTTGCCCGTACACGCTCCCATTAGCCCTTTCATCATAATCATGGCCTGAAATGCAAAAAATGGAGTTAGATGGAAAGCCAAGTGGAAAGGACAGATAGAAAGTCGATGGGCAGAATTACCTGAGCAATTGCAAAAAGTCCCGTCTCCCCCATTGCTTCTATGGAGTGATTGCCCAGGTCCTCATAATCCTCCGACGTTATGATAGACGAAAGTTGTTCCAAGGCGTATTTGGAGTCTTCGCGGAGGAGGACGGGTGGCTTCTCCTGATTAGTAGACGAAGCCTTCATAAGGCCTTTGCCAGCCCCATGCTTCACTGGGGTGACCGTCTTCGCACCCTCAGCCATTAGCCCTACAACGGGCTCCAAAAGGACCTTGGGCTTCTTGGCAGGACGGTCCCCTTTGGACGGCTGCCTTCTTTTTATAGACGAGTTGCTTGAGCCCGTCCCCTTGGGATCCACATCGCCGATCTCCTTTTTCTTGGCAGCCTGTGCCTTAAGCATTGCCCTCCTCTTAGCGTCATCCATTTCTGTAAAGGTGGACGGATGAAGTTAATTACTAAAATGAAAATCAAAACCGTCGAATGGAATGAGGACGACGGACTTACGTTGGCGAATTCTGGCGTTGTATTTGATGGCTACTGGTGTTGGTTCAGGTCTGTCACAATACCAATGGATGATATCGAGTGTGACTAGTTTAGCCCAAGTCCTTTCTTCCGGCTTGGTTTTGGTAAAAATTCTCTCAAGAAAGCTAAACTCCTCAAGTTCAACTTGTGGACGCCGTCGTACTGCAAAAAAGAAGACGGTTTAAGGTTTGAAGAAATTATAATAAACTGAACGGTTATGTAAAAAGTTCACGCGCTAGGACGGGTACATACTGGATGGAGGCAATATGGCCCAAGTCGTGTCGACGGGCATGTGTTCCGTGTCCCCTGGACGACACATCCACGCATGACCCTCTATGAAGAAATAACGGCTCTTCTAGTCCCTATTGGAGTCCGGGGTTTCAAATACAACCTTCAACAACGGACTCCTAGGGATAAAACTATATATCCCCCTTGATTTGTCTATTTCATCTAGACGGTAGTAGTGAAGGAATTCCCGCACCGTCAGCCTTCTAGCACCCTTAGACATAGCACCGTACAAGACTTCCATTGCTATGAAAATCCTCCAGGCGTTTGGGGATATTTGGTTGACGGATAGGCCCAGGTATTTGAGAAGCTGACGGTGAAGAGAGCTTAGTGGAAACCTAAGTCCTACCTTCAACATCTGTTCGTATACCCTAACACCTTCTACCCCTTCATAGTAACATTTCTTTGACTTGTAAGGTAGATGGATGGGGATATTATCTGGAATTTGATAATTAGCCCAGAGTATTGAAGTGCTTCTCCTTGATGGTGGACCTAAAATCATTCACCGTCCACTTCGGTAGCATGATGAACTCCCTAAGTCCATCAGCACCCATGACGGACTTTATTGGTCGTTCCTCGCTGTCATCAGGACCCTTCTCTAGGTCAGCCATCTCCATATCCTCATTTGTTGAGGACGGGGAAGAGGCGGACGGACTCCTCTCTTCGCTTGGACTCTCTTGGTCTTCGTGACCTGACGAGTATACTTCCTCGTAATCCGTCTCGTCATGAACAACTGATTGGTTACTCGACGCATTAGACATTACCTACACGTGATGACAAAGCCTAAGACTCTGACGGGTCTAGTAGTGGTGACGGAGGTATAAAGTCTAAGAAAATTAAGAGTATCCAAAGGTAAAAAAGGAGTGAAAAAGAAAGTACTTACCAAGTAAAGTGAACGAATGAAGGATGTCGATGACGGATGTAACAACTGAACGGAGTGATCTCTGACAAAGGATAACGGAGGCGCTCTGACAATGTGTTTCAGCGGAAAGTGGAGAAATGAGGAGAGAAAAGTGTGATATTTATAGAAGAAGTGCACGGAAGACGAGGCGACGCTTCGATCCGAGATAATATCCAATGAAAGAGCGACACATGTCATGCGTCATAAATGGCTTCCAGATAATCTGTCAAGGGAAGGTACAGTTCATGGAATCCATATTGAAACCGTCGACCCACAGTCTTTGAACCGTCATCCCATTAACTTTAAACCGTCACCCCACATGTCCTTCTGCTCAAAGATGACGGACCCATGGGGTGAGGGGGCAACTGAAGAGGGTAAAAATATAGGTTGACGGGTTGTTATGAAATGGGCCTAATGGTTCCATATTTATGGGCCGGTAGAGGACGGGTCCAACGCGTTCGGGTTTTGAACGGATCCTGCATAGACGAATGTAAGGAGGACGGATTGAGCACCCACGTGGTAACCAGAAACCCTAGATGAGAAATACTTTCGACACACATTTAGCCACCATAGAATCCTAAGGTAAATGGAATCCTAGCACAAAGAGGATTCCGGAAGATATGCGCATACTTGAAGATCTTCTTTATAAAGAAATGTCTTGTCCATCACGTTTTGGACTATTCAAGAGGATTCCTATAAGAAAAAGACTTTTACACCAAGGAAGAGAGTTCTACCTTCTACTACTATAAAAGCCCTAATACCCTCATAAATCGAGGTACGCATATTTTACCCTCTCTAGCACTCTAGAGTTGTGAGAAGTTCTGATTTAACCTTCGGATGGTATTCGGCCGGCACCACATCGGTGCTCTCTGTTAGGTCTTCTCTTTCCCTTGTGCAGGTGGTGTTTCGAGCATAGGAATGTTGTGTAACTCACTGATGATTTTACGGCATCATCATATTCAAACACCACGAGACATGCATGAACTTGAAATTTGAAAATCACAATAGCCTTCACATGGGTAAATTTTTATGTATATTGTCTAATTGAACTTAACATAGTCCAAATATGGCATATCCTACTTTGGTTTTGGGCAAAACATGTCATGTTAGCACATTGACTTGACCATAGTCAATGTTATAAACCAAACTTTATTCCAAGCATTAAAAGTAAGCCTCTCTCTTGAGAAATAAGCAAAGTCTGCCAATTGGTTTGAAGTTATTGGCGAAGCTCAAGCAATAAATTAATGAGGTGGAATTGGAATAGGTGCTAGTTTCAAATAGTGTTATTCTAGAACCATAAACTTAGCTACATTTTTTCCCCCACAACTATCCTATGTGACAAATTGTGACTGGCTGTTTGTCATTTTCATATAGACCCATTATTTGTTTTTCTAAAATTTACAATCAACAGTGGCGGCCCTAGGAATTTTTCTTAGGGTGTTCCTTAAGAAACATAAATTACACAATCTAATAAAAAGAGAAATTCATATATTGACAACAACAACAATCAAAAAACACGCAAATACATAAAGTTTACAATTTCCTTCTACCAGTTTTCATATTTTGAAATCGTTGCATGATAATCTCATTATCAATGCTACAAGATACATCTCTTTCAATGTACACAACCAAGCAATCATTCATCTACTGATCTCCCATTCGATTGCACAATTCATTCTTTATATATTTCATTGCTGAAAAACTTCTTTCTACTGTTGCAATAGCGACAGGAAGAGTCAAAACTAATTTCACAAGCAAATAGACTAATGGATAAGTGTCATGCTTCCCTGTTTTCACTAACTTTTTAGCAAGTTCACCAACTTCTTGAAGCTCTAAAAACAAGTCATTGTTGTGCATATCAAAAATGTAATTTTGAAGTTGAGAGCCAAGAGTTAAGATATTTGTCCCAGAAAAATCAGGTGGATAGAACTTTGCTAGACGTATCAACTTTTCCTTGTCAAAAGCCACAAATGAATTACTTGGATTCAAGCAAGCCATACAAAGTAGCAAATTGGTATTCGCCTCTAAAAAACGGTTGTTAAGCTCTTGAAGTTGCAAATCTATGACTGTGTAGAATAGCTTAACACGATAATGATGTAAATTTGTATTTTGTTGAGTGTTGCGTCGCGACCTCCCACTAACTACAAATATTTCATCCATGTTCAAGATAGGAATATCATGTGTGGTACAAAATGAAGACACTTCAGTCAATAAAGATATCCATTCATCATCTCTCATCACTTGCAATTATTGCTTAGACACTTTAACAAGATCCATAGCATTTACTATATCTTGATTTTTTTTTTTTTTTTTTTGCAATGCTATTAGCAACTCATTTGTGATCCCTAAAATTTTTTTCATCAAGTGTAGAGTAAAAAAAAATTCAAAAAATAGAATTGACCTCATAATAGATAGAGCTTCAACTTTTTGGTCGGAAAGGCCATCTTCTTCAGTAATCTCAAGTACATCAACAACAGCAGAGAACATTAAAATCAAGTTGAGAATAGTCCCATAATATGATCCCCAACGTGTATCACCAGGACGTTTAAGATTTGTCTCTTGATTCAAACCTTGCCCACTTCTACGTACACCTTTCTCTAATTCTTCCTTAATTTTGGCAAATTATGCATCTCGAAGAGTATCTCGTCTCTTACAAGAGCCTCCAACAACAGTTACTAAATTACTAACCACATAAAAAAATTCAGCAATGTTAATGTGATTTTTAGCAACGGTAATAAGAGTCAATTGAAGTTGATGAGCAAAAAAATGGACATAAAATGCTGACTTATTCTCTTTCAAAATTAAAGTTTTGAGACCATTAATATCACCTTGCATATTACTAGCCCCGTCATAACCTTGCCCACATAGTTCCGATAAACTCAAATTATGTTCACAAAGTAAACATTCAACAGCATATTTGAGTGACAAAGCGGTGGTACTTGCTACATGTACAATACCAAGGAACTGCTCTATAATAATTCATTTTTTGTTCACATAACAAAGAATGAGGGCCATTTTCTCTTTCACTGAGATATCACGTGACTCATCAACTAATATTGAAAAGAACCCATTGTCAAGATCCTTGATGATGGCTTTGGATGTTTCACGTGCAACTGCATTCACAATGTCTTTTTGAATTTCATGGTGGGTAAGCTTACAATTTTTCGGAGCTTTTTGCAACACTTCATTGATAGATTCATTGTGATCTACCAAAAATTGTAGAAGCTCAAGGAAATTTCCTTTATCTCTTGAACCTTGAGATTCATCGTGACCACGAAAAGCTAACCCCTGGCATAAAAGGAATCTTATGCAATCAATTATTGCATTTAATTGAACCCGATATTCAATTTTATCTTGATTTGATTGCTTAACCAAAACACTTTGAATGTGTTGCTTTTCCTTCATTAGATCTTCACTCTTCTTGACAGCTTGGTTATGAGCACTGTTAACTCTTCCAACATAGGATGATAACTTCTCTTTCTGATTCCAAAGTTTGAATCCCTTCGTTACAAAAGTCTCTTCTCCTCCTTGCCTACCAACATCTTGCCCAAATAGGTAGCAATATAAACAAAATATTGCATCCTTGTCTATACTATATTCCAACTAGTTTCTATTTACATACCAATCGGATATAAATCAACAGGGCTTTCCAGAAACATCTGTTAGAGGGTATTCATGGAGAACAGGTTGACAAGGGCCTTTTTGTAAATAAAATCTTCTTATTTCATCATGATTATTAGGATATTAAGATGATATCTTTTCTCGTAGCCCAAGATCTGAACGAAGATTTTCTATGTTAAAGTCAACACGAATTCGCTTAGAAGATGAAGATGAATCTTGCACAGGAGATGAATCTTGGGTACGTGGTTTTCTTATCAAATATTTGTCCATAATTCTACCAAAAGAATAAACAATAAACTATAAGTTCATTTGAAATATTAATAAAATTATTAATTATTGTTGTTTAGTTGTTTCATTATTTTTCTTTACTGACTACTAGCAGTCTAGCACACACCCCACTGTGCATTATCCACTCGGCTCAACACCCACTACCTAAATCCTAACATAATTTAATTTGTTTGTTTTTTATAATGTCTTGGTTAGTTACTTTTATGCCTTTACTGCCTTTGCCTATCCACTCCCCAATTCAAATATCCAACCCCACGGCCCTAGGGGCCAGAGCCAATCAACATTACACAAAACATTAAAGATATAAAACATTCACAATACACAAAACGACAAACTTACAAACCAATAAAGTCAAAATGTCAAATAAAGGCAATTAGACATTAGGTAAAGTTATTCAATTCCAAAGAGAGAATCTCATTTTTTAGTAACTCAGTTCAAAGAGAAACAGAGAGAGAGAGAAAGAGCTTCGCTCTCACTCTCAGAGCACAGCAAAGATAAGATAGAGAAAAAGAGAGAGAACTGAAATACCTTGAGGGGCGGCGCCGCGACAGCATGTCGAGGACTCGAGGCCAAAGCAATCTCCGATCCGATCTCGCTGTCGTCGATGTCGATGTGCTCTGGGACCAGGGGTGAGGTCTTGCTGAGTTGCTTTGTTGCTGTTGCTCAAGGCCAAGGCAATCTCTTATCTTCGATCTGATCTTGCCATCGCCGATGTGCTCTGTTGCTGTTGCTGAGTCTGAGGCAGAGGCGCCAATGTACTTGATGAGGTTCTTTTTCCCTTTAGGTTAGGATCTCAATTTTGCTTTACAATTTGATCAATTGGCGTATTGGGTTGGGTATTTAGCTTATAAAAATTTAATTATTATTATTTTTGTTGATTTAAAAATCTGTCTGGGGTTATTTTTGTTGATTTAAAAATTTTTCTGGGGTCTATTTAGGATTGATCTTGGGCTTTTTTCCCTGGGGTCTATTGGGCTTGCTATGTTATAATTTTTTTTTTCAAAATTCTTTTTTGGGCTTTTTCTTTTTGCTTGAAAGCCCTAATATATTGTTAAGTAGAACAAATTATAGATCAAAGTTTAATTTTATTGGCATAAAAAAAAATTGAGGGTGTTCACAAAATTTTTTTGAAGGATAAACAAATATAAAATTTTAAATTATTATATATAATTTTTTTTCCCAGGTCAGGGTGGTCCTGTGACCACCCTGGCCTTAATGTGCTGCCGCCCCTGACAATCAGGCATATGAGCTAGTTGTGAAAAATTTTATGATCTTAGAACTTTTTATTCAGGTATTGTCAAGAAAGAAAAATTAAATATTCGTTAGTAAACTAATAAAGCCATGAAGTTGTTTTTTTCCCATGAATCATTAGACAACTTTGATTTTTTTGTTTTTTTTTGTTTTTTTTTTGGGCGGTGAAATTTTGCATCCTCATTATATCCAAAATTATAAGGTTCAATTCTTATGAGAATATTTCACCTACATGACACATTTTGTTTTTGTTGAGAGCCAATATTATTAACAACCCAAAGCAAATGTAAAGTTAATTTCAAAAAGAAAAAAAAAAAAACCCTTTAGCGGTGTTTTAAAAATCGTCACTATAGGTGAAAGATCTATTTTCAAAACGTAGGTAAAGACCGATACTAGAAAACGCGAGTGCCAGCTAAACCAGCGTTTTTAAAACATAGGACCTGTAATGTATAATTATAAAAATGTCTTTAATACTCTCTTCTTATTTAAAACCACTTCGATTATAAATTTCCTTAAGCCGTATACAATAAACGTCTTTTTTTTGCTGAACTATAAACGTCTTTCATGTGCACAAACCACAAATACGCTTCTTTTTTATATATTTTATTTTATACTTTTTGTGTTATTTCAGCTTGTGAAAAATGTTTTGTCTAGCATTACCCATACTTTGTGCTAACAAGCTCTAAATGATTATATATATGATAATATTCTGGATCGGAGCAACCGGGTTGTAATAGTGGCTTTATTGTTGAATGGGCCCTAAGCCCGTAATATTATTTTTACATTACTCCTATGTGGTCCAAGCCCACATATCAAGGGACAAGGTTTCCTTGGATGCAAATATGCTTGAGCCCTGAGAGCATTTATAAGACACCCATGAAATTAACTGAATTGACTTGATTTGTGCAAGGACAAAATTTAGCGACAAAATTGATTGTAGTTGTGGGACCAAGTGGTCCAAGGACATTCTAAAAGCCTATGGGCCTTGTCCGAGGATGATTAAAGGCCCATACATGTGTCAGCCCAAGTCTAACACCGTGGGCTAAGACCGAGGAGGGAAGACATCAAGACCACTTAGAACCGGACTAAAACTTAGAATAAGAGGTCCGAAGAAAGGAGGCTAGCAGGCCCGTCATCCGAGGGGCCCGAGGAACAAATGCGTCTCGGGAGTACCTTATTTAGCTCATTGCACCAGAAAGTAAAGCACTATGGAAGACACCAGAGTCGTGCAAGCAACGGAAAGGGGAAATATTTGGGAAGGTAGCCATCACCTCCACATTCAATACTCTGCACTAACTGAGCTGGCTGCATTGATGAGGAAAAGACACTTGAACAGTGATTTCACAGCTTGCAACTCTCTCTACCACCTCTAGAAGGGTCCTAATGGGACAAACATCCAAATTATTTCCTTGAGACGTACAGATGAAGGGTTGAGATGCAATGAAAAGGACTATATAAGGAAAGGAACCCCTCTAGAAAATGGGATGGACAATTTACAAATGAAAAGAGAGAGAGAAATAAAGATCCGACTGTAAAAATATCAGCTTTGACTGTTAATGAGCAATCCATCCTCGAACCTGCCTGAGGAAGAATTTACACTGAATTTGTGATTTTTTCGTTCATGTTAATTGCTTTAGTCCTATTGTCCTCAAGCTTGTAATTTACTTAGCATTTCAATTGACTCAAAAAGCCCACTCTTTTACAAATTTATTGTTTTGGGCTTGAAGAACTAGGAACCACTATTCTAAGTGGGCCTGGGCTTTTTTTTGGGTCCCTACAGTAGTCTATATCTTCTTCTTCTTATTATATCTTTCATACTTGCAAAATTTTCAAAAAATTAAAGATCAATAGTTATGTCATCAATAAAATTTTGAAATTGCAAGTTTTGTAGTTTAAAATTATGCATAGAATATAAACTTATAAATTATATAGTAAATAATATCCAATTGACACAAAATTTAATATGTGTATTAGAGTGTAAAAAACATGCAATTCAACGGTTATATATATATATATATATTTTGATGAACAGACTAAAACTTTATTCATTAAATTCAAATACAAGAAACATCATGGATGAGGACTTGTTCTAAGAAACAAGGACATTCCTCCATCCAAGAACAATAGTCAATCAAGCCAAAGGCTTGTTTTTCTAACAAGTGAGCCGGCCTATTGCCCTGTCGTCTAACATGAGAAAAACTCACATTTATAAACTCATTACATTCAGCTAACATCCTATAAACCAGATTAGAAACAGAAGATGGAGCAGGTGAACATTCCTTAAGAGCCTGAATAATGGTTAAGGAGTCTCCTTCCAGAATAAACTCTCTGATGCCCACTTCCTTTGCAAAAATAATACCGATTTCAAATGCTTTTGCTTCAGCTTCAATAATCCCCAGTGGAGCATGGATTTTCTTGCTCAAACCTGCAATAAAATTCCCTTCATGGTCACGAATTAAAACACCAACACCAGCAGCCTTTTGAGTTGAGAATATAGCAGCATCCACATTGATCTTGTATGATGAAAAAATAGGAGGAGACCACTTCACATCCACCTGTGTCTGTATTTTTAGAGGGGTATTGTTTGCAGCCCAATACACTCTTCCAAGTATGATCTACACCAGTCAACTAGTAACAGACTTGTCTTCCTCGGCTTGCCATGAACCACCTCATTTCTATTAGTCCACAAAAGCCCAAGCAATAGTGATAGCAAGGCCAGCATCTTCCATAACCCACTGTGAATCCATCAAAATATACCATAGGAACTCAAAGAAGGACCGAAAAGGAATTAATGACAGTGAGGAGAAGAGAGACGAAGAAATCCATGTGTTTCGAGCCTTAGAGCACTCACAAAACAAATGAAAGAAAGATTCTGAGGCATTGCCGCACTCTTCACACACATTGTCAACTAGAACCTTTCTACAGACTAGATTTTCTTTTGTAGGTAAGATGTCACGGGCAGCTCTCCAAGAAAAATGTCTAACTTTATGGGGAATTTGAATTGACCACAATCTCTTCCAAAAACGGTGTATATTACTCCTATCAGAACAAGAGCCAATCTCCTTGCTTGTCTCTAATTCTAGAGCCAACTTATAAGCACTTCTTACAGAGAAAAAGCCATTTGAAGTTTCAGCCCATACTTGCCTATCATCAGGCATTCTAACACTCAAGGGAATTCTAGCGATAGCCTCAGCCTCGAAAGGAAGAAAAGTTCTATTCAAAAGGTTCCAATCCCAGCACTTATTATTCACATCGATAAAATCACAAACTCTAGAATCCAATGGAAGCATACCTCTTGGTGAAATTACTTTATGAGTGGAAGAGGTAGGTACCCAGCTATCCTCCCAAACCCGGATCTGCCTACCATTTCCCACCCTCCAGTAAATCCCTTTCTTAACAATTCCTTGTGCAGCCATAATACTCCTCCAAACATAAGATGGTTTTTTCCCCAAAGAATCATGAACAAAATCACAGGTAGGAAAATATTTAGCTTTGAAAACCTGATATACAAGAGAATTCTGACCAACTTGAAGCCGCCAACCTTGCTTTGCCAAAAGCGCCAAATTAAAATGTTTCAAGAATTTAAAACCCATCCCCCCACAAGCTTTAGGAATGCACATTTTATCCTAACTCAACCAAGCCATTTTTCTTTCATCCTGTTTTTGTCCCACCAAAAATTCCTTATCATACTAGTCAATTCATCACAAAGGGAATCAGGAATTTTAAAACAACTCATGGAATAAGTTGGGATAGCCTGAGCCACTGCCTTAATCAGAACCTCCTTTCCTGCCTTAGAAAGCAATTTTCTTTCCAACCCACCAATTTCTTTGCTAATTTTTCTTTGATATCATTAAAAATTAGCAAAGAAATTATAAGTGTTTCTGAAGTCTGGCCAGATTATTCCCCACATGGCCAAACACATTTTTATTCCAAACCTCCAATTTCATATGACAATTATTCAAACATTCCACCATAGGGAAATCTGATCCATTGATTGTTGCTTCCTCCCAAGCCGAAGTAACCACTTCTTCACAATTAGCTTCTTTCAGCCGCATTGCTTCAAAACGAAAGCTTTTTCCAAAACGCTGAGTCTTTTTCCTCTTTTCAAGATGTAAAGAAAGAGGGCAATGATCTGAAACAGAAGATGTGCAATGATAAAGTCTCGCCATAGGAAATTTGTCTAACCAATCCACTGTAGCAAGCCCTCTGTCAAGCCTCTCCCAGATTTGAACCCCATCTCTCTGCTAATAAAGCCAAGTAAATTTAGGACCAACAAAACCCAAATCCCTTAGACCACACCAATTGATTGTATCCACAAACTTCTGCATCTGTTGGGCAGATTGTACTGCCCCTCCTCCCTCCTTCTCAGATTGGCATTTATTTCATTAAAATCCCCTATCACTAACCAGGGTATTTGAGAAAGACCACTTAAAAGTTTAAGAAGGCACCATGATTCAACTCGTTTTGCAATCACTGAATTCCCATAAAAACCAGTTAAATGCCACCAACCAACATCCTCACCACAAAACACTTCAACATCAATATTAGATAAAGAATACTTTAATAGATTAACTTTAACATCATCTTTCCACAACAAATCCAAACCACCACTACTATTTCTACTAGGAACAATTAAACCTTGCTTAAAACCACACTAATCACGAACTTTTTCCATCTAGTCTCTGTCCAATTTTGTTTCCATAAGAAAGGCAATTTTGGGCTTCTCTATCCTAATAACCTCTTTTAAGGCATTAACTGATGGAGGGTTCCCAAGCCCCCGACAGTTCCAACTCAAAAGATTCACTGTTCCCGGCGGGGTTGCCTAGCAACCTCTGCCGATCCCAGATGTGTAGCCAAGAGCACACCAAACTTGTTTGTGTCCTCCTCAAGCTTTGCTTTTTTTTCCACACTCAGAACTGGAGTTTTCCTTGGAGACTTTCTCTTAAAACCTGTTTTAGACTTAGATTTCCCTAAGTTAGACTTCACTGACCTCCCACACTTTCTAATCCAAGTACGAAGTCTGGGCTTCACCCCAGATAAGCCCATATTATATTTATGTAGTATATCCCCACTCATAGTTCCCACATTCTGAGGAAACTTATCCACCTTAAACTTATCCAACTCAGCATTAGTATCCAAATCATCTTTAGTTTTATCTGCACTTGAACTATCTAACAAAACATCCTCAGAAACCAAATATTTCGGATCCTTGTTTGGAGGCACATAATCCTTGGAAATATCCTTATCTAACTGCTAAAGTGTCTCCTCAAAATTTGGAACTAATTTTTCAAAATTTGAAAGCCCACAAGTATCGGGAATAACCATACCTTGACAGCCACCACTGAGTGCATCCACCGTTGGCTCCACAACCAGCAATTGCTCACAATTCCTCCGACTACCAGCATCATCATCATGAAGAATCACCTGAGTGCTTCCAATAGAATCATCTTGAATAATCACCCGATTGCTAGGCAGAGTAGAAGCTATTTGTTCCTCAACCTGTACAGGTTCAGGCCTCACTTTCCAATCCTCACCATATCCCTTGACATCAATCACCATCTTCTTCGAAGGATTGAACTGAGATGCACGAAGCCATTGCCCAAATTGTTGATTCTCAGTCTTCAAAGATCCCTTGCTTTGTAACCACAAAATACAGTCTTTATCATCATGGGAAAGTCGTCCACACCAATAACAAACATTTGGTAGGCGCTCATATTTAAAAGCAATCCAACCTTCTGAACCATCTTCAAAAGTAACTTGTCTGCCACGACAGAGAGGTTGAGAGATGTCAATAAGCACCCTCACTCGCATGAAATTTCCTTCCATAAAGGCCTGAAAGTCTTTGCTACTGCATCAATATTCACCGCCCTCTTAGTAAAGAACTTCGCTACCAACCTAAATTCTTGAGACTGCTTACCCTTTGACAGAATGACTCTCTTACCTTCCTTATTAGAAAGGGATAATTTAGTCCAGCGATGTGTAAGATCATCCATCCTAAAAGCAAGACTTGCAATACACCAACACTAAAAGAATCATAACCAACTTTCTCAAAGGAGAAAGGGAACCAAAAAAAATGTACTAAAAAAACTGATCGTCTTTCTTAGAGGAGAAAAGGAACCAACTACTACAGTTAGGCAAGAGTTGGAGGGACCAACTTTAACCCACTTAGAACTTTTATTGTGATAACGGTTAGATTTTTGAAATATGTAGTAATGTTTATTTTATTGAGTAAAGTTATAGTCTTAGGCTATAACTAATTTTGTAACTAAACTTTGTCCTTCGTGTAAAACTAAATCAACCCATTTTCCCACAAATCCCACTGTTCAAATATTTAGTTCTACCAATATTTATCAACCAAAATCAATTACCTAGATGAAAAAGCCCTTCTAGAAATTCTCAAAGGCCTGGCCAAACCCAGGCCTTAGTGTGAGTTTGGATAGCGTAAATAGCTCTTGTGTTTGCGTTTGCGTTTCATTTCTGTGGGTCCTATGCACTGTTCATGGGACCCGCAAGTATGGAATTTAGCAAAATCAATTTTAAAACTGGGTCCCACGGCACTATTCACACATTTAAAAATTATTTTGCTACAGTATTTTCAGTTTTCAGCAATAAACAGTATCTAAACAGACAATTAATAGGGTTTGGAAATAGTTTTCAACCAGCAATAGACCAGCCTTAGTTAGAAACTTAGAACCTTACTAGTTATAATAATAATTAAATTAGAAAACAACATTAGAAAAAAGAAGTCCTTGACTCGGAAATTAAATTAACTGTCATGTAAGGAAGTCACTGAAGAGGCCGGTTGACGGTTGTTGTTTCCTTTATCTAGTTAAAAAAACCGCTGGTTCTAATACAACCAAAGTACACACAAAAAATGGCCACTCTTGCTTTCTCATCCTCTCTCCTCCTCTCCTCTCCACCTTCCAAATTTTCATCACCTTCACTTTCTCCTCTTCTTCCACGCTTCTCTTTGTCTCACTCCTCTGCTCTCTCTTCCTCCCTCTCCATTACTCCATCTTCTCTCACATACCCCACACCTTCCAAACGCTGTGCTCTCTCTGCCTTGAGTGTCAGAGCTAGTGCTGAGGTGAAAAAGAAGGTCCTCATAGTTAATACCAATAGTGGTGGACATGCGGTTATTGGCTTTTATTTTGCAAAACAGCTTCTCGATTCTGGCCATGAGGTCACAATACTGACTGTTGGTGAAGAGAGTTCTGACAAGATGAAGAAGCCTCCATTTAACAGATTCTCAGTTAAGATTTACACTTCGCATTACATCACTAATATGTCTTTGTACTTTATGTGTGTATGTGTGTAAATGTCTAAGGCCAAAATTCAGGTACAATTAGGTTCCATGACTAAGGCACAAAGATTCACACTTTACATTAATCACACTTTAGGTAGAGTGTTGTACATTAGGTTCCATGACTACATTGATCAATTGATTCAATTACACATAAAAATGTGTTATATTCATTTAAGACAATTAAAATCAATGAAGTCATATGTTTGAGTTTAATTTGGGAAACTGAGGTACAACACTTAAGGAACTGTACTTAATTTTTGTTGGTTGACTAATACGGCTTTTAGTGATTTGTAATGGGTATAGGTATATATGGTGAATTTCTTTTTTTTACAATTGAAACTTTTTTGTGTTATCTGAAAAAATTTCAGGAAATTGTGAGTGCTGGAGGTAAGACAGTGTGGGGGGACCCGGCAGAAGTTGGGAAGGTTGTGGGAGGAGCAGCATTTGATGTGGTGTTGGACAACAATGGCAAGGACTTGGATGCTGTGAGGTTTGTTGCTTTAGTGCTTGAAACTCAAATCTTGAATTATGTAGTTTTGGTATGCTATATTGATTGTAAAGTTGTTAGGTATCCTACTTGACAGAACTGGAAGATTGGTATTGGCATTATGCTTTCTAGAAGTTAATGGACCTTAATAAGGCAATAGTGATTATGGTTCTGTTTAGGGCCTCAAAGTTAGTATGTAGTATTTTTACTTTTTAGACTTTCCACATTTTGAGTTCCTGTTTTTGAAATGAGGGTATGCCCATGATAGAGGATGATGTGAAGTTAAAACAAATTATTTTTTGCAATGTTTTACTATGTTGGTAATAGGACTTTGATCCTTGAATTATGTTGGAGGAACTCAAGCATAAGCCTATTTTTTTTCCATTAAAAAATGACTGCATATTGTTTAATCAATCACACTTGCAGCATATATGTTCTACATCACTGTAGTGCATGCTAAGCTCCAATGTCCTTTTGTTATGCCTTTTTCAATCCCCCTACGCTGAAGGGAAAATTTGTATGTGGTAGTTTAGTATAATTGGTTCTTACTAATATCTAGGAGTGTGCAAGTAATTGAAACCAAATGTACTATTTAAATATAGAGCAAAAGATAATTTAAAAAATTAATTTATATGTAATCTGTGACCCATTTATGCTAACATCAATCTTCACGCATAGGCCTGTGATAGATTGGGCCAAGAGTTCTGGTGTAAAGCAATTTCTGTTCATCAGCAGTGCCGGAATCTATAAGCTAACTGATGAGCTTCCTCATGTTGAAGGGGTATGTTGTATATCTATTATCCCAATGGCATTTAAAAAATCCTGGATTTCCTCCACCAAATAAAAACATTCACTATAACAGGATGTAGTTAAAGCTGATGCTGGTCATGTTGGAGTGGAGAAATACATTGCAGAGGTTTTCGGTATTTGGGCAATATTCCGTCCACAATACATGATTGGATCTGGAAACAATAAAGATTGTGAGGAATGGTTCTTTGATAGTAAGTGTATAATCCCAAGCACTTTTTTAGTTATTAATGTTTCATGATGTCCTGTAAGATATCTGATATATGAATATTAGTCCTTCCTTACTTTATGAGGCCTGATTGTTTCTTACCTAGATGATGTATGCAGTTTTGATCTGATTTGGATGATTCTTAGAATGGTTTTAACTTAATATTCAGTACCAATATATCCTCCACTTATTGTTGTTCCATAATCTTGATATTATTTCTACAGAAAGTACAGTAACTCAATATGCTCACTTACTTAACACAGGAATTGTCCGGGACAGGCCAGTTCCAATCCCTGGCTCTGGAATGCAACTCACAAACATCTCTCATGTTAGGGACTTGTCCTCTATGCTTACTCTTGCTGTTGAGAAACCGGATGCTGCAAATAGTAGGATTTTCAACTGTGTAAGTGACCGTGCAGTGACTCTGGATGGAATGACCAAACTATGTGCTCAAGCTGCTGGTCGTCCTGTTAACATTGTTCATTATGATCCCAAAGCTGTTGGAATTGATGCAAAGAAAGCTTTTCCTTTCCGGAACATGGTAATGACTTTTCTTCTACCCGCCATTAAATTATTTTGGAGAGAGTATGTAATGATTCCACCCATTAACAACCATATTTAGGGTTAAGATAACCATAATGATAAAGAAAATTTGAAAAATAGAGAGAAAGATCAAACATATAAAATGTTTAGCGGAGGGTCCCCTGAATGGACCCACTGAATGCTGGGTCCTGACTTCTGCTTCTGAAACTGTTTCAACTGTTAGATAATTTACACAATTCATGTACTGTGCAGCACTTTTATGCAGAACCAAGAGCTGCTAAGGACATTTTGGGTTGGCAGGGCACCACAAATCTTCCCGAAGATTTGAAGGAGCGGTTTGATGAGTATGTAAAGATTGGAAGAGACAAGAAGCCCATAACATTTGAGATAGATGATAAGATATTAGAATCGCTCAAAGTACCGGTGGCTGTATGATCAATCAAACTGCACCTATATCTACCCACTTACAAGGCTATATGGGATGCCCTTTTTTCTCTCTCTGCGTATTCCTATAGTTTGTCAAGAATCAATGTATTCAATTATCATATAAAAGTAGATAAAATGATATGACTATTGTTACTTTTGTTGTGTAAAAAGATTGATTCTGTATTCTGAAAGAAAAGGAAATGGAGCTTGAAATTTTTGAATCGGATTATAACACCAGACCGAGTATAAATTTTTAATTGTGAAGATTCTTAAAAACAATCAGACGTCATATGTTACATTGATTGAGTTAGTACTTTATTAGGAAAAGGCCAAAAAACCTAATCACTATGAGCACCCCGTTTGGCAAAATATCCCAATAAGCAAGGCAACAAGCTAACAAACTGTATACAACAATAGGACTACAAGCATAACCAATTCACAAGAGCTAAAAAACAATGTAATAATCACGAGCACAGATGGATAAGAGGTCTCTTTAATCTGAAGTTAGCCTGCTAGTTGAGTTAACAATAGGACTGATATTACCTGACCCATTCACATACTGAAGTTTCAGTCCCATTATATATACCAGCCTTTTCTTGATAATCACTACACAGTAATATCCATGCAAAGAACATATTTAGTCTTGAACAGATTTGTAAAGACAAATTGCATTAACACTGAACATAAACATCCCGAAAAGAAAATTACTGTATACCTCCTACTAAACATAACATACTGCCCACAATGATCCAATTTCAATCAGCAATATTGAAAACTAACTCTAAGCTAGGGGGTTTTCTTAAAGTATGGAGGTCTCCAACCTAACCTAACACAGATAGACCTATTACACTCAGCTAGATGCAGCTGGACTAGCTAATACAGAAACATATAACTGAAAATCAGGTTTGGATAAGCAAATCCACCCAAGGCTACTGTGATAGAGCAAGAAACTCTATTCATTTTGCTTGATTTCAAGGTTCTTGAGTTTTGATTCCAATTCATCCTCATTATCAGCACCATCCTCTTCAGCCTCCTCATCAAGATCTTCTCCTTCAGGGTCATTCTCATCCAAGGGCCCAAGCATATTAGGGGAATTCTTAAATATATCCTTAACATCATCAATCCCTTCATCAGATATGAAATTAGAGTTGATATTTAGTAACTTAAATCCAGGTTTGTGCACAACAGCCTGTGCCAAGAGCCTTGCCCCAGCCCTTCTAATTGAATTTGCACTGAGATCAACTTCATTTAGTTGGACATGGCCCACTTCCAATGCCTGGCTGATCAGAATTGCACCCTCATCCTTCAGTTCATTCTCAGATAAGTTCAACTTGGTGAGAAATTGTTTTGCTGCTATACAGGCTGCTAAAGAAGCAGCAGCTTTGGCAGTAATGTCATTTCCAGCCATATCCAGAACTTCAAGTGATGGCGCAGAATCCTTGAGAGAATTGGCAAGGGATTCTGCCCCGTCATCCTCCAAGTTGAGGTAACTTAAATAAACCTCAGTAAGATCTGCAAAGGCAGATATAGCTTTACTTAAAGCAATTCCAGCTTCTACACCAAACATGTTGTCACGCAAATCAAGCTTCTTTAGATGAGTACAAGTCCCTAGTGCTTCAGATAAGGCAACTCCCCCTTCAGAGCCTACCCTTGTAGAAGAACACCGGAAATCCTCCAATGCTGGAGAACTTCTCACCATCTCAGATATAGCAAGCGCCCCTTCATCTCCAGTCATGTTGTTGTGAAAATGAAGAACCCTAAGCTTCTCAGTGGAGGGAATTAGTTCACAAACTGCTCTTGCAGCTTCCTCTGAGACACCATCATTCATCAAATAAAGCTCTTCCAAATCTCTCTGTGACCTTAGAAGTGACTCAAATGCCCTAACTCCCTTTTCGCCCATGGCATTGTTTGAAAGGTTCAAATATCTCAAAACAGAACCTTCCAATGCTGAAGAAAATATATTCATGACCTCAAGAGCTTCTGCCTCAGGTCTTCCAGCAATAAAATCTGATAGGTCTACTTCAGTCAATTGATCCTTAATGGATAACAAAATGGGCTCAGCAACATGAGCAGCATCCAAGCCAAAACTTCTATTGCTGAAACAAATCTTAGTATATGAGTTTGGTCCCCTCAATGGCTGTAGAAGCTCCTCAGCCTCGTCTGCTTCAATAAAAGCCCTGCGACCTCCAGATATATCAAAGATTGTTTCATTAGCTATCATAACCTCTCTATCCTCCTTTATTCTGGGGCCTCTTTTAAGAACTTCCAACATAAGTTTACTTGATTCCTTGGCGTAAATTTGCACTGCAGAACTCCCATCACCATCTGGCTCCTTCTCAAAGTTTTGGCTTGCAGTTGCAAAAGCAATATCTTCTATGTGTTTGGCATCCTCCTCTGCCTCGTCTTTACTCAACAGGCCATACTTTCTCGAGAAAATGGATGGAGTTGTAAGATTCTTGGTCATTCGTTCTACAAGCATCAACCTTGAACTCTGGCTAGGGGGCCATAATTTGATTGGCAATGAGCGGTGTTGGAAAGTTTGTGTTGCCGAATCCATGCCAAAGTAGCCTAGAACCATGTATATAATTAATTCATTAAAGTGTAACAAAAATAAGATATAGTAACACACCTAGGGAGGGGGGAACATTTATTCAAGCATGTTAATCTATAAGCAAAACAGATTGCTTAAAATAATCAAAAATAATTTTTTTTTTTGAATCAGTGACAAAATTACTCTACTAGTTTTTGGTTTTTTTTTGGTTTTGTTTTTATAGATAACAGAATTACTCTACTACTTTCAGCAACCAAGTTTAAGCTTTGACAGAATTACACTACTAGTTTTTTTTGTTTGTTCGTTTGTTTGTTTTTATAGATAACAAAATTACTCTGCTAGTTTCAGCAATCAAGTTAAAGCTTTGACAGAATTCTCAATAAATTTAGTACGTGTACTTCACATGAAGGGTACTGTTAGTTTTGTGACAATAGTGATGGTTAAAGTGGTGTTGGTGGTTAGCTGCAGTGATGGCAGTTATGGTGGATTGGCTGTCATGAATTGGTCATGGTGTTCACAATAACAGCAACACTGATGATGGTAGATGTGATGCAAATAAGAAAATGCCAATGATATAACAATAAGACAGTTGGTTTGTATCAGTATAGAAAATGACATGTATGGTTCTTCTAATTTATACCAAATGTGCAGTGGTGGTGAGAACTTTTTTTAGCTTGCCGATTAACAAAATCATTTCCCATATTAAATACCAAAACACATGAATTTCATTTATCAAAATTATTTTTGGGTATAAAAGGAGGAATACTACACTAAATGTGCTAATACTTCCCTGCCCAAACATTTATATATAAAACTATAAAGGTTCATAAGAGCATTCAGAGTAGTGGTGCTAAATAGCTATAATGCTATTTTTTAGCACCACTGATCACAAAAATCATGCTGCAGCAGTGGAGGTATAAAAAAAAAAAAAAACTTTTTTATTACACTCTCTCTCTTCTCTCATTAAAATAATCATATTCTCTCACTCTCTCTCCGGCTTCTCTTTTTTCTTTTTCTTCTTTCTTCTTTCTTTCTTCCTCTCTCTCTCAGTCACTCTCGCCTCTCTCAGTCACTCCGTCACCGGCCCAAGCCGACCCAAGCGCCGACCCTCCGACCCACGCCTCCGCCGGCCTCAACGTCACCGACCCAAGCCTCCGCCGACACACAATCCACGTCTCCGATCCACTAGCCCACGCCTCCCAAGCCTCCGATCCACCGCTGCCGCCCATCTCTCTATTCTCAAGCTCACTCTCTCACGATCCACCGACCCACGAAGCTCGCCGCCGATCGAAGTGCCTGACTGGGAAACTCATAGAGCTCGCCGTTGATCGGAGTGCTTGCCTGTGGATATTGTTCTTTCACGCCGCCAATGGTTGTATCACGCCGCCGATCGGAGATTTGGGTTTTTTTTTTTTTTTTTTTTTTTTTCCTGCTGTGGACTGGTGGTGGTGGTGGTGGTTGTGGCTGTGGTTGTGAGGAAAAAGATTGGAGATTTGGGTTTTTTTTTTTTTTTTCCTGTTGTGGACTGCTGTGATGGTGGTGTTGATGGTGGTTGTGGTTGTGGCTGTGGCTGTGGCTGTGGCTGCATCTGTTGGTGGGATATATTATTTTATTGTATTGAGTATATTATTTTATTGTGATGTGTATATTATTTTATTGTGTTAAAAGCTAAAATAGATCCACTACTATAGCATGTGTATAGGTAAAATAGATAAAGTGACTTTTTGTGTAGCTAAATAGCTAAAATTTTACAACCACTGCTGTGAATGCTCTAATGGCCATACAGAAGATTACTCCCAATGTAAATTTTGGACATGGAAGGCCACATATTACAGATTGTTAGCGCTATTGAACCTATCTACTAGGACAGTTAACAATAGGCCCGTGAAAGAGAGAGAGATTCAAATTAACAAGTCCTACTTTATATACACATTAGAAGGTTATCAAATCAATTATATCCCCACAACCAAACCAATCTAGATATACCCAAAAAGAAGACGTTCCCAAATTTTTTTTTTTTTGTTGATAATTCGATAGCTGGGAGTGCGGGATTTGAAGGCACATTCAAACCATATGGAGAGAAAAACAACAGATAATTCAAATGAAAGCGGTTCTTATAATTCACATACAAGAGTCTTTGAAAGTGTATATATTTTGCATAAAACAAAGAAAATTGACACAAAAAAAGAAAAAAAAAAAGATCATACAAAGCAGAGAGTGAAACTGTAACTATAACCTTCTTTGGCTGCATCAGAATTCAGAACAATTGAAGAAAAATGTACTTTTACAGTTTTGATTTCCAACAAAATTAACAATTTAAGTTCGCTTTCTGTATATTCAATTAACAGATCTAGCTAATGGGAAAGAAGCCCTCGCTAATCGTAGAGGAAACCACGTAGATCTAAAACAGAATTAACCAAAAAAAAAGAAAAAAAAAAGAAAATTGAAATCTCGATTCTAATTTCAATTAGTTAAACTTTCTCTACAATCAATCAACAAGAAATCTGAAATATGCAAGTAACAGTAAGAATCACAATAATAATATCCAGAAAATTAAAACAGAGAAGCAGATTCGATACCTGAAACGAGAAACTTGAAACTTTCTCGCGAAACAAACAGAGGCTACGAAGAACCCTAGAAACGGGAGCGTAATAGATTTATAAATATCTTGTTTGCTTCTAAGGAAAATTTCTTATTTCTATGATTTTTTTTTTTTTTTTTTTAAAACAATGATTATCGAATTAAGGATAAGGGAAAAATATTAAAAAAAAAAAAAATGAAAACTCAAAAGTGCGAGTGGGAATTGGAATTGGAGGGAAATGATGAAAATCTAAATCTTACTTTTAAAAAATTATTGGGAGAGAGAATGTGAAAGCGTAGGTTTTCCGCTTTCTAAAATGACGGAAATTTCCCTTACTTTTCGTTTTATTTACGTTCTTCGATCTTGGTCATGTTGATATTAATGGGCTTGAGTATTTTAGGTTGGGCTTGATCAATTTCCTTAATCTAATGTGAGTCTCACTTACAGAGAGAGAAATTGTATAAAGTTAACCTTAAAAAGCTATAAAACTGACAAAATACTGACATAAAGTTGGGTGATTGGTAAAAATTCTGATATAAAGTGGTGTGTTAACAGTCACCTTACTGTACCCATTAACACAACCCTTTATTTATTAGGTACTTTTGATAATTTACGATTCAAAATTTTTATTTTGGACATTCATATATATATATATATATATATTTTTTTTTTTTTTCATATTGACCTTATTGTTCATTTATGGTAGCAATCTTATGACACTTACATTATATGAAGGTAACGTGGTTTAAAGGACATCACTTATCTAGTATTTCATGGTTATATAACTAATGAAAATGGATGTTAATGCCAACGTGAGAATAGATAGAATCAAATATGAAAGGCTAAACTAAAAGTGAAAACAAGTTCAAATTTTAAAGGCAAAAGTGTACTTTAATACATAAAAAATTATAACTTATTTTCTATCCAATTTAAACAAAAATTCGGAATCTGCCAATAAATGAAAAAGCTTTTCTTATTTTCTTATTTTATTAGTTTTAGCTTCCTTGATGATTACAACAAGCCATCTAAATTATCCTTTGAGTGGATAGAACTGATGGAAATTTTCAGAGGAGAATTTGTAACAAATAATATTAGATAGAGAGAGATAAGGGAAAAACAATTAAACTAGATCCAAACTTTTGTATTTAGTAGACGTCTACAGCCATGCAAAAACGAACATACTCCAACCCTACCTAAGCCTATATATATAAAACGAAGCATTCCCCCCTGTATTCATTTTTTCTTTCACAGTTTAAAGCTATACAAATAGATGGAGATGTGGAGTGCAATGTTGAATGATCTTTCTAAAGGTCTATTAATGGAAATATTTGTGATAAGGGTATTTTCGTCCCACAAGAATTTTCGTTAGTGAACCATCCTAATGACTCTGTCGGACACGAGGCCCCCCTTTTCTCCGTCTAGTGAGGTACTCATGGGGGCTGACGATCCCATCCACACCATCCCGATGAACAAGCCACAAGGCCTACCGGCCAAGAGCCCGTCATGATAAAGGCCTTGGGTCTGTCATGATAAGTGCTCCTCAAGTCCGTCGTGGTAAGGTTTAGACGAATGAACATGTGACGAGCAAATACCGACGAACGGATGGCCCGCATCTCTTCACTTGCATACTGACGAACGGATGGCCACACTAACGGGCAGAAATGATAGGCCCCACAACCCTTTACATAGTCCCCACGCATATATCCTCACATGGAAATATCTTGCGCACAACGTCCAAAGACCATACTACATGCCCATATCTTACCCATATGGAAAGATACCCTAAAATCTTGGAGCCCTAATTCCAGATCTTCTCTACAAGGAAAGAGCCCTACATTCAAGGGATCTTGGTTCGCTGTTCACCACTATATAAGTTGTTCACCACTATATAAGCATCAGACCTCTTCTTCTCCCAAGTACGCAGAAAATCCCTAGCTTTCTATTTGGTTCTCAGTTTCTTGTTCTTCAGGTACCCATTGTTCGAGCACAATCAGCTCATTTACAATTTTTGTGCATCATCAATTTGCAAGATTGCCCATCAAGGTGGTACTTTTATTGGTAAGAGTTCGATATCCTTGATCTCTTATGAAACGTATCGCGAAGTCATTAATATAACTATTCCATCTAAGGAACATGGTTATGCACCATTTAGAATTGTAGGTTCATGTAATGGTGTCTTGTGTCTAAATGCTTCTGAAGTGGAGACACAATTTTTTTTATTTAATCCTACTACTAGTGAATTCAAGGAGCTCCCAAAACTTGATTATCCGGTACCCAAACTTAACGAAGGTAGAGATTTTTCATTCATTAGTCTTGAATTTGGTTATGATTTGGAAAGTGATGACTACAAGTTGGTTAGCATTTCTTGTTGTAAAAATTTGGGAGATCAATATTACTCTAGTATTGTTGTGTACTCATTGAGTACTGATAGGGAATATTTTCACCATCTAGAAAGTTTCTAACACCCTAGAGTCTTTGGTTACCAAAAGCATCATGAGCTCACCAAAAGAGTATTTGATCACCAAAAGCATCGTCAGGTACCTTCCCTGACACCATGCGACACACTCCACCTTGACAGTCGTCACGTATCAAGGGGTTGTTAGCATATCTGACCCATCAGATCGTGACCATGACAATTGACTTCGTCATCAGGGATCCGTCACGCATCCTCTTAACCCATCGGATCGTGACCATGCCGATCGACTCCGTCATTAGGGATCCGTCGAGGGATGTTACGCATCCTCCTGACCCATTGATTTGGAAGACCGACAGGCCATGACCTCCCCTCCCCTGACGATAGATTACTCCAGACTCCACGTAGGATTTGCGTGCTTCCTATTCATATGCCTTTACGTGGAAATAACTTGCACACCACGCCCAAAGACCCTACTATGCAATTAAATCTTCCATATATGGGAAGAGAAGCCTTAAGATCTCGGGGCCTTTAACTTCATATCCTCTCCATAAGGAAACCCCACACATCAAGGGATTTGGGTCAGCTCTCCACTACTATATAAGCACCAAACCCTAAACTTCTCAAGGTATGCAAATTCTCCCTAGCTCTTGCGCTCTTGAGTTCTTAGGAGATTATTCCATCACTGACTTAACCTTCGAAGGGTCTTTAGCTGGCACCCCACTGGTGCTCTCTGTTTGGTTCTTCTCTTTTGTTCTTCAGGTACACCCATTGGCACATGTATGGACGATCAACTCATTGACGATTTTGTGCATCATCAGTTGGCGCCGTTTGTGGGGAACGAGTGATTAGCCATATCACCTCTCCTAAGACAAAGAGTTGCATGGTCTAGATGATCAATGGCTACCATTAACCAAGAGATTGGAAACCCGCCCAACACCTTGGAGAGGCAAGTGCAAACCCTCGCCGCGACGGTTAAACGACTCACCCAACTGAATCATGAGTTGGAACGAAAGTTGGGCCAACAGAACGAACAACATACGAACAATCAAAATGACAAAAAGGTGGCGGCGATGGCAACAATGACCGTCCCCCGACGAACGATCACCAGGAAAAGGACGACCAAGATGAAAGCATTTGAGTGGACCGACAAATGCCAAAGAGCATTTGAGGAGCTGAAGGTGTACCTCGCATCTCCACCACTCCTCAGTCAATCCAAACCCGATGAAGAGCTTTCCCTTTACTTGGCCGTATCCTCCATGGCTGTTAGTTCAACTTTCATCTGAAAGGAGGATCGTGTGCAATTACCTGTATGCTACACCAGCCGAGCGCTTAGAAGAGCGAAAGAAAGATATCCCCCCATGGAGAAGTTGGCCTTCGCTCTAATCACAGCGGCCTACAAGCTTAGGCCATACTTCGAAGTGCACACCATAGTAGTCTAGATGAACAAACCCCTCAGCCCAAGCATTAGCTGACTTCGTCGTCGAATTTACGACGAACAAGGTGGAAGGCTAGGGGGCAGCCCCATGGAAGGTCTGAACAGACGGATCATCCAACAGACATGCTAGAGGGATCGGAGTAATCCTACAATCTCTTGAAGGGGATGTCATAGAGTGTGTCGTCCAACTCCAGTTCCTGATGACCAATAATGAAGCTGAGTACGAAACTGTACTAATGGGACTCGACTTAGCCAAAGCAGTTAAGGCCTCATCAGTCATCATCCATAGTGACTCCCAAGTTGTCATCGGGCATATCAATGGAGACTACGAAGCCAAAGGAGAGCAGATGAAGAAGTACCTTAGCTTTGTCAAGAGATGGACAGATCAAAATTTTGCAGCAGAATTTGTACAAGTTCCAAGGGAAGAAAATGAACATGCTGATCGATTGGCCAAGGCCGCATCTGCTGAACACATGACTATCGGTCGTCAGGTACTATCCTTCACCTAACACTCCCCTGAAATTGAGGAATTGGAAATACAAGTGATACCAATAGGTATTGATTGGACGATTCCAATCACCTCTTACCTTAAGAATGGGACGCTTCTGGAGGACCACAACGCGTCTCGAAGGTTGAAAGTTTGGGCATTGCGCTTTGTGCTAATGGGAGAGGTTTCTCCCGACCATACCTAAGGTGTTTGATCCTCGATGAAGCAGACTACGTCATGAGGGAAGTCCATGAAGGGGTGTGTAGAAACCACTCGAGGGTGTGATTGTTGGTCCACAAGCTCATACGAGCAGGGTACAATATTGGCTTACCATTCAGAAGAATGCCCAATCCTACGTAAAAGCATGCGATAAGTGCCAACGCTTCAGCAAGACCTTATTGCTAAACACTACGAAGGGAAGAACGATGAAGGGAAGAACGAAGAAAGGATCCGTCTACACTTGGATCTGCTGGATGAGGTCAAGGCGACTATTGAACAACGAATGGTCCGTTACCAAGACCTCATGGCTAAACATTATAACGCCAAGGTCAAACCTCGACACTTCAGCATTGGGGACCTTGTTTTGAGGAAAGTGACCACGGCCACAAAGGATCCTGCACAAGAAAATTTAGGACTTAACTGGGAAGGACCATACAGAATTATTGATTGCAACAGAAAAGGTACCTAATTCTCATCCATATGGGATAGATCAACAACCAAGGATATCGACGATCAAGGATGCCAACGGCACTTGATCCTCATCCAAAACTAAGTCCTACCTACGAGATGGATCGACGATCAAGGATACCAATGGCACCTGATCCTCATCCAAAACTAAGTCTTACCTACGGGATGGACAGATGATGAAAGATGCCAATAGGCACCTAATCCTCGTCCTGACGGGATGGATCGACAACCAAGGATGCCTATAGGCACCTAATCCTCATCCTTACGAAATGGATCGACAACCAAGGATACTGACGATCAAGGATGCCAATGGCACTTGATCCTCATCCAAAACTAAGTCCTACCTACGGGATGGACTGACGATCAAGGATATCGACGGCACTTGATCCTCATCCAAAACTAAGTCCTACCTACGGCATGGACCGACAATTAAGGATGCCTACGGGCACCTTACCCTTATTTAAAACTAAGTCCTACCAACGGGATGGACCAATGATCAAGGATGCTTGCGGGCACCTGATCCTCATCCAAAACTAAGTCCTACCTATGGGATGGACCGACGATCAAAGATGATAACGGGCACCTAATCCTCATCCTTACAGGATTGATTGACGTTCAAAAATGCCGACGGGCACCAGATCCACATAGCAAGCTAAGTCCAACCTTCGGGTGGATAGACGACCAAAGTCACCTATGGGAGGATAGTCCAATGTAAAGTCATCCCCAAGAGGGGAGGACAACAACTAAAGTCGCCTATGGGTGGACGAACAAAAGTTGCCTATGGGTGGACAATCCAACGTAAAGTTATTCCCAACATGTAGGACAATGACCCAAGTCGCCTATGGGTGGACGGACGACCAAAGTCGCCTACGGGTGGACAGTCCCAACGTTAAGTCATCCCTAAAAGGGAAGTACAACGACCAAAGTCGCCTATGGGAGGACGGTCTAACGTAAAGTCATCCCTAAAAGGGGAGGACATTGACCAAAGTTGCTTACGGATGGACGAACAACCAAAAGTCACCTACGGGTGGACAGTCTAACATAAAGTCATCCCCAAGAGAGAAGGACAACGACCAAAGTCGCCTATGGGTGGACAGTCCAATGTAAAGTCATCCTCAAGAGGGAAGGACAATGAAAAAAATCGCTTACCGGGTGGACGGACGACCAAAGTCGCTTACGGGAGGACAGTCCAAAGTAAAGTCCTACCTAAGAGGAAAGAACGTCGACCAAAGTCACCTACGGGTGGATGGTCCAAAGTAAAGTCCTACCCAAGAGGGAAGGACGACGACCAAAGTCATCTAGGGGGAATGAATGAACCAATCCACCCACGAGTGTGTTGGTAAAAAAATCTAAGTCTTCCTACTGATGGGTGGAGGGACGAACAAAGCCACCCACGAGTGCCTTGGTAAAAAATCTAAGTCTTTATTCTTCCTGCCGACGAGTGGAGGGACGAATCAAGCCACCTACGAGTGCCTTGATAAAAACTCTAAGTCTTCTTACCGATGGGTGGAGGGACGAACCAAGCCACCCATGAGTAACTTAGTGAAAAATCTAAGTCTTCTTACCGATGGGTGGAGGGACGAACCAAGCCACCCACGAGTGCCTTGGTAAAAAATTTAAGTCTTCCTACTGACGGGTGGAGGGACGAACTAAACCACCTACCAGTGCCTTGGTAAAAAATCTAAGTCTTCTTACCGACGGGTGGAGGGACGAACCAAGCCACTCACGAGTGCCTTAGTAAAAAATCTAAGTCTTCCTACCGACGGGTGGAGGGACGAACCAAGCCACTCATGAGTGCCTTGGTAAAAAATCTAAGTCTTCCTATCGACGGGTGGAGGAACGACTAAGCCACCCAGGAGTGCCTTAGTGTAAGATCTAAGTCTTCCTATCTATAGGGGGAGGGACGAACCAAGCCACCCACGAGTGCCTTGGTAAAAAATCTAAGTCTTCCTACCGACGGGTGGAGGAACGACTAAGCCACCCATGAGTGCCTTGGTGTAAGATCTAAGTCTTCCTATCTATGAGGGGAGGGACGAACCAAGCCACCTACGAGTGCTTTGGTAAAAGATCTGAGTCTTCCTACCTACAAGGTGACAAATGAACCAAGTCACCAAGGTGACGAACGATCCAAAAGATCCTCCAAAGATCATTGACTCAAGTAGAGATCGTCTAACTAAGTCACCAAAGTGACGAATGATCCAAGAGATCCTCCAAATATGATTGACTCAAATAGAGATCGTCGAACCAAGTCATCAAGGTTACGAACGATCCAAGTGATCCTCCAAAGATGATGTAATAAATGATCCAAGTAACCCTCCAACGACGATTGAGTCAAGTAGCGATCCTTCGATGACAATCGACTTAAGTAATGATCCTTGATGACCCAAAAAACTGGCCAATCATCGGTATGCGTAAGTGGTGGTCATCTGATCAAGTTACACTAAACGCTCATGGAATGGGGGGCAAATAAATGAACCCCTGACACTCTACGATTACAACGAAAAGCTTCATATTCCACACTCATCCACTTGCGTGACGAGCACGGAATGAGAGGCAACTGATAGGGAATATTTTCACCATCCAGAAAGTTTTTAACACCCTAGAGTCTTTGGTTACCAAAAGTATCATGAGCTCACCAAAAGAGTCTTTGAAAACCAAAAGCATCGTCAAGTACCTTCCCTGACACCATGCGACACACTCCGCCTGATGGTCGTCACGTATCAAGGGGTCGTTAGCATATCTGACCCATCGGATCGTGACCATGCCGATCAACTCCGTCATTAGGGATCTGTCACGCATCCTCCTAACCCATTGGATTATGACCATGACAATCGACTTCGTCATTAGGGATCCATCACGCATCCTCTTGACCCATCAAATCGTGTCCATGCCGATTGACTGTGTCATCAGGGATCCGTCATGCATCCTCCTAACCTATCGGGTTGTGACCATGCTGATCGACTCTGTCATCAGGGATCCATCACGCATCCTCTTGACCCATCGGATCATGACCATGCTAATCGACTCCATCATTAAGGATCCGTCACGCATCCTCTTGACCCTTTGGATCGTTCCCATGCCGATTGACTCTGTCATCAGGGATCTGTCGAGGGATGTCACTCATCCTCCTAACCCATCGTTTTGGAAGACCAACGGGCTAGGACCTCCCCTCCCCCGATAATAGATTACTTCAAACTCCACATAGGATTTGCGTGCTCCCCATTCATATGCCTCTACATGGAAATAACTTGCACACCACGCCCAAAGACCCTACTATGCAATCAAATCTTCCATATATGGGAAGAGAAGCCCTAAGATCTCAGGGCCTTTAACTCTATATCCTCTCCATAAGGAAACCCCCCACATCAAGGGATTTGGGTCAGCTCTCCACTACTATATAAGCACCAAACCCTAAACTTCTCAAGGTATGCAAATTCTCCCTAGATCTTGCGCTCTTGAGTTCTTAGGAGATTATTCCATCACTGTCTTAACCTTCAGAAGGTCTTTGGCCAACACCCTACCGGTGCTCTCTGTTTGGTTCTTCTCTTTTGTTCTTTAGGTACACCCAATGGCACGTGTATGGAAGATCAACTCACTGACGATTTTGTGCATCATCAAGTACTAATTCTTGGAGAAAGGATAGTCTTTTACTTGGAACTATTGTGCTGAATTCTATTTCCAAGGCATTCGTTAATGGTGCTTACATTGGAGGGGTGTAACAATGAAAAATGAAATGAAGTGACTAGATATATAGAGTCACCTGAAATTGACTTGGTTGAAAAAGATTGGTATCCTTTTGATCGGAATGTGTTAAGGACATATTTTATGTAATTGGCTAATGCTTTGACAAAATGCATTTTACTTGTAATTGGGTAGATCTAAGATGATTTTAGTACTTTAAGAAACAAGAGTTCAAGTCAAGTATTAAAGTCATGAAGATTGGACTAAGAAACAAGTGAAGAAAAGCTGTTCATTAAAGCTCGACAAATACCTCGACAGAAACAGTATCTATCGAGATTTAAGAACGAAACTCGACAAAAGCTCGACAGAAGCTGAATCTGTCGAGATCTACGAAATCAGAATTTCCAGATATGATTTTTGGCCCTAGCTGACATGTATGTGTAGGGTTTCTTTTCTCACAACCCTAGACATATATAAGGCTTATTTTAAAGGCCGTTATACAAGGAGAACACATGTAGAAAGTGACCTAGTGCCTTATTCTCTTTGTAAGAAGTTACTGCGTCTTTTGCGCCTTAGGGTTTTGTAACCAAGTACTTCTTAATCTTCGTTGTTGATGAAGTGAAGAACTTTGCAGCCAACAACATCTTCAAGTTGCTGGAGTTAGTCACGTACTAGGATCCATGCAAAAGGGTGGCGTTCATATATTGAAGAGTTCAGAGGTTCTGAAGCGGTAGAAGGTTTCTGCTATAAGTTCATCTACAGAGATTATAGAGTCTAGGGACAAATGTTTTGTACTAGATCTAAAACTTCTCTTTACTATAGTGAATTGCTTTTTGGGAAGGTTTCCCCCCAAGTTTTTTACTGTGAAACTAGTTTGTTTCATTGGTTTTCCTGGGTTATCATATCTTGTCTTATTTACTATTCCGCTGTGCATGATATTGATGTTTGTTTGTTTTAACAAGGTTTATTCATAATAAATCTAATTAATAACTTGGGTTTAAAACTTGTTAATTCTATAAACCAAGGTCTAAATTTTTCAACAAGTGGTATCAGAGCGGGTACACTCTAATTGGATTAATTTCTTGAGTGTGATATTTGACCCTCGTTGTCATGGATCGTGGACAATCTCTTTTGATTCGTACTTTGTTTGATGGTACTAATTATGCGTACTGGAAAGTTCATATGAAAGCTTTTTTGCAGGCTTTTGATGAAAAGTATGGCAAGCTGTTGAAGTCGACTGGGTTAAGCCAAAGGAAGTGCCGATGGATTGGGATGAAGCAAAGATCAAAGCGGTAGATTTCAACAGTAGGGCTTTGAATGCTCTGTTTAGTGGTGTGACCAATGAGGAATTCAAGAAAATATCACCCACGGAAATGCTAAGGAAGCATGGACTATTCTTGAGATGACCTATAAAGGTACCAAGGCAGTGAAGACCGTTAAGCTTCAAAGACTCACCAGTAGTTTTGAAGAAATAAGGATGGAGGAGGATGAGACCTTTGATGAGTTCTATGCTAAACTCAAGGATATTGTGAATTCTGTCTTCAATCTTGGAGAATCTATTGTGGAATCCAAAATTGTTAGGAAAATCCTTGAGTCCCTACTTGAAAGATTCCATGCCAAGATCACTGTCATTGAAGAAGTGAAGGACATTGATCAAATTCCTTTGACTGATTTTGTAGGGAACCTTCAAACCTATGAGATGGGATTAGGTAAAATGGGAAAAGGTGGAAAGAGTAGGAACATGGCTCTTAAGGGTATAGAGGAAGAGAGTGATGACTCTGAAGATGAAGATGAAGATGAGGATGAGGATGAGGACTTAACCTTTATAGCTAATGAGATTATCAAGCTTCTCCAATATAGGAAAAAAGATAAGAACAAAGCCCCTAGGAAATCTAAATCCTCTAGGAAGGGCAAGAATGAGAAACCCCTCATCCAGTGCCATGAGTGCAAAGATTTTGGTCATATGAGGATAGAGTGCCCAAACTATCTTATGAAAGAAAAGACCAAGAATTCAAAAGGTAAAGTGTTGGTTGCTACCTTGAGTGATTTTGAGAGTGATCTTTCTGATAAGTATGAGGATGAATATGGTCATTATATGGCTTTTACTGCCACAATCGACAAGGTGATTATGGAGAGTGCTAGTGACAGTAAGGATTCTTCTGATGATGAAATACCCAAGAAGTTGACCCTTCAAGAAGCTTATGATAAACTATGCACTGAATTTATAAAATCTGAAAAGACTTCTCATCTTTGTAGAAAAGAGCTTAATGAGGTAAAAACTGAAAAAGCTGAACTGTTAGTCAAACTAGATGAGACTACAAGGTTAGTTGAGACTCTTGTTGTGGAGAAAACCTCATTAGAAGAGAAGGTCAAAAATCTCGAGGTTGAGCTTAATCAAGCTAGAACTCAAATAGAGAGGACGTCTAGTGCAAAACTTGATGAGGTATTGAGTGCTCAAAAGCCTAGTTCTGATAAGACTGGCTTAGGATATGCTGTTTCCTCCGGCCCCTCCTCTTCCACGGCTTCTGGATCAAAGACTGTCTTTATCCCCCATTCTGAGAAATGTGATAAAGGTATGAAATCCAAAATTGATTTGGTTAATTCTAAATCCTTTGTTAGACCTCACTCTAGGAAGTCTAGTAGTTCAAAAACTACTCATGTTTGTCACCACTGTGGTGTTTCTAGACACATTCGTCTTAATTGCTTCAAGTTGTATCCTCATAAGCAAGTTTCCAAACGGTTATAGGTTCCCTCTCAAGGTTCAACACCTTTGTTTGGAGAGTTATTAAAAGCTTTGAGTTTTTTAACTCAATTTCAGGAGAATTCTAATTCTTCTATGTCCTTTAGTAGAAATACTAGGAGACGTGCTTTTTCATCTTCACGGCCAAAGACTTGTGCCGTGTGGGTGAGAAAGGAGCCTAAGACTTAATTGTCTTTTCTATCTGTCCTCTGCTTTAATTCTTTCTATCTAAAGTAGGACTTTCTTGCTTGATTTCTTATATGTTTTTGGAATCATGCTTTAATGCATTTGCATCTATCTTCATACTTTCATGTTGTTTGTTTGTTTAGTCTTTATTTTGTTTGTTTTTTAAAATAAAAAGAGAAAAATCAGAAAAAAATACAAAAACAGTATGTGTTTGTGTATATTGGTACTTGTGTACCTTAGATGGCCATTGAAACAAAGTTTCTAAACTTTGTATATCTTGTAGCTTAGATGAGCATTTTAATGCACAACTAAGCAAGTGAGCTTTGTGGCTCGTGTTGGTGATGAGTACGATTAAGTAATATTTTATACTTAATACTCATATCACTCTTTTTGACGGGAAGGACTAGAAAATCCTAAGAGAAAGGCATAAATAACCATCTCACCACTAAACCCACCAATCATGTATAACATCTGTGTGCTTCGGCATAGCAAAATTGTGATGTTTTGGCTTACATAATTGGGTATTTCTTTTCTCTCTTATATGCCCATGCATACTATGCTTAAAAGAAAAATATACAAAAAAGTATAAAAGCAAAAAGAATCAAAATGCTTTTAAAATGATTGTAAGCGTGTTTCTAGGAAATGTGGGAGTTATATGATGTACTTCAAAGGTGATAGTCCTCATCAAACAGTTATGATTGTGTGTGAGTGTATTAGATGTTCTCATATCTCAAATCGTCATAATATGAGAAACTTGTGCACACTTGTTATGTTTTCACACACAAAACGCATACTCTTTGCTAAATTGTCCTAACTTGTTTTTGAAATATAAAATTGGTTAGACTTGTTTAGTGTGTCTGTGGATCTAGGAATGCTTTGCATCTAGAGTTGAGGTGTGGTTTGAGTGCTTAACATGTTACTTGGATGCTTTTTTGAGTAGCTATCTTGTTGCTTTCATCTTGTATGTTTTTCCTCCCTTGAAAAACCTCTTTTCTGCATCCTCGATAGCTTCTCGACAGAGTCTCGACAGATATTCTATCGAGATTTCTGGGTTTGAGCTCAATAGCTTCTCAACAGATAGGTCAATCCATTGAGCCAAAATCTTGTGCTCTCTGTTTGCTCGACACATGCTCGACAGATTCTCGATCCATTGAGGTTGGCATCTTCTCGATAGATTCTCGACACCTCCTCGATCGATCGAGATACCCTTGCATGCATTTCATTTTTCTTTATTTTGCATCTTTCTTTTATCTTGTCATCCATAACATCTTGTTTCATTACATTCATCCATTTATATGGATTCCTTGTGCCCCCTTGATCATCTTAGATCATCTTTATGTTTCTCAGGTGAAGCTTTATAGCTTCTTGTACCTTTTGTCAATCATGACAAAAAGGGGGAGAAAATGTGGTTTCTTTTTAAAATTCTATATGTTAGGGAGAGAAATACATGTCTTTGTAAGGGGAAATTGTGTTTCATCTTGTTAGGGGGAGTGTTTACCTCCTTGTTGGTTTAGAAGCTTCTTTTAGCTTCTTGTACAATGGTCTTTTGACCATTTTTACATACATTGTGCCTATCTTTGATATATATATATATATGATGTATGTCTTCTTCACCTATCTTTACATGTGTTGTTTCTTCTCTATCTTTATATGCATGTTTCTTTATGTACACAATCTTTATTTCTGTTTCACACATGATGCCTTGATAAGTTTTGTTTAAGTATTTCAGAAAGATAGGTTGTGAAAGTCTATCATGCCGTGAACTCTTTTCTTGCAAAGTTTTTCAAGAGTTTGTAATAGGGATAGATTTATTTTGTAATACAACAAGTGGTTATGAGTTAAGTAATTTAATACTTCTCTCATGATTAGTTGTTTTGTTGTGGTTTTGTCATGGATTGCCAAAGGGGGAGATTGTTAATGACATATTTTATGTAATTGGCTAATCTTTTAACAAAATGCATTTTACTTGTAATTGAGTAGATCTAGGATGAGTTTAGTACTTCAAGAAACAAGAGTTCAAGTCAAGTATTAAAGCCATGAAGATTGGACTAAGAAACAAGTGAAGAAAAGTTGTTCATTAAAACTCGACAGATACCTTGACAGAAACAGTATCTAATGAGATTTAAGAACGAAGCTCGACAGAAGCTAAATCTGTCGAGATCTACGGAATCAAAATTTCCAGATCTGATTTTTGGCCCTAGCTGACATGTATGTGTAGGGTTTATTTTCTCACAATCCTAGACATATATAAGGCTTATTTTAAAGGCCGTTATACAAGGAGAACACATGCAGAAAGTGACCTAGTGCCTTATTCTCTATGCAAGAAGTTACTGCCTCTTTTGCGCCTTAGGGTTTTGTAACCAAGTACTTCTTAATCTTCATTGTTGATGAAGTGAAGAACTTTGCAGCCAACAACATCTTCAAGTTGCTGGAGTTAGTCACGTACTAGGATCCATGCAAAAGGGTGGCGTTCATATATTGAAGAGTTCAGAGGTTCTGAAGCGGTAGAAGGTTTTTGCTGTAAGTTCATCTATGGGGATTGTAGAGTCTAGGGATAAAGGTTTTGTACTAGATCGGAAACTTCTCTTTACTATAGTGAATTGCTTTTCGGGAAGATTTCTCCCTAGGTTTTTTACTATGAAACTAGTTTGTTTCATTGGTTTTCCTAGGTCATCATATCTTGTCTTATTTACTATTCCACTGTGCATGATATTGACATGATATTAATGTTTGTTTGTTTTAACAAGGTTTATTTATAATAAATCTAATTAACAACTTAAATTTAAAACTTGTTAATTCTATTAATCAGGGTCTAAATTTCCCAATAGAATGAATCGCTTGCTATGGTTATTACTTCAAGAAATGATCAAGGTGATCAAGACGTGGGTGGTGCATAAATCATATGGGTGATGAATGAATATGGGGTTAATGAGTCTTGGACCAAACAATTAACAGTAACTTTTGAACGTTTACATGCCAATAGATTTGTGGGTTGTGGTAAGAATGAAAAACTCTTTTTTGCATATAACTCAACAATGCACCTTTATGATCTACAACGGTTAAACCTCCTCATGATGGTATTTTGGAGGCTGATGATATTGGTCATAATTTTGTACGCTGTCTAGAGGAGGTGGTTAATCACATTGAGAGCCTAGTTACAATTGAAGGAACAAAAGTCCGACTCAAAAGAGAGAGTAAAAACTCCGTCTGGGGAGAACTTTAATTATTTTCTTTTACCTTCTCATTGGGTACATTATTCTCTTGATAATCCTAACATCTAAGTTAATTCATGGTTAGCGAATAAAGAAGTTGCTTAATATCAAGCTCACTTCTCTTTTTCTCCTTGACAATTATGTATTGACATGAATGCTTTGTCATTCAAAAGAAATAAAAGTATCTCAATAGATAATTCCTATATGACTATATATATGTCACACAATTCTATTCCATGTAATTTGTTCACAAAGCGCACTAGTATTACCATATTAGTGTAAGATATGGTAAAAGAATAATATTACGGTCACAAACATTTTTACAATAATTTTTTAAATTATTGAAACCATGAATTTTAAGTATGCTTTTCTACAATTAAAAATTATCAGCTTTAACATTATCCAGTAGATAAATTGATAAACAAGTTAAGATATTCATTATCCTCTCTCTGAATTTTTTTTTGATAATCCTCTCTTTGAAATCATTACCCTATAAACCAGTAACCTAGTTCTGTTGGCTCACTCTGGGCCGAAAATTTAGTTAGCCAAACAAATTCATGCATTCAGATTTTAGAATATATATATATATATATAACACTTGTACTAGGGTCCTGCTAGGGTACTCAATAAAAAATATACTACATAAATTGTTGATTTATTGACAAAAATGTCGAGTGCAACGTTCAACAATCTTCCTGAAGATGTATTAATGGACATATTTGCATGATTGCTTGTCAAGTCACTCTTGCAGTTCAAGTGCGTTTGCAAATCATGGTGTAATCATGGGAGATCAATATTACTCTATGACAGGCCAAGAATGTATTGACTCCTTTGATAACTTAATCAAATTAATTAGCCAAGTGAAATTAAGTAGATTCAATTACATGCAATAAGCGTGGTAGCACAAACAAATCACCAACTAAGTTAAATGCAGGGGAAAATAAATTTGACACAGGTGATTTGTTTACCAATGGGGAAAACCACCAAGGCAAAACTCCATCGAGTGAATTGAAGGTCACCACTCCCGAGAATCCACTATTATAAAAAACAAGCGGTTACAAGTAAAAAAAATCCCAGTACCTAATACCAACCTACAGTTGAACCCTTACCCCAATACCCAATTGGACTTGTGATGTAACGGCAATCTCTCCTTTTAATGCACGAATCCCAGTACGTGACTAACCAATGATGCACAGATCTCCAGTACATGACTAATACACCAACTTGAGGAAGATGTTAGCTGCAAAGTTCTTCAGTTCATCTAACAATGAAGATCAGGAAGCTCCTTGGTCATAAAACCCTTGGCACAAAGACACAGTAGCTTCTAGAGAGAATATGATGAACTAGGGCAAATTCTGTCTCCGGTCACAATTTGCATGCACAATGACTTTTCATCAAGTTACATCACCTTTCATTACCTTACATCCCTTTGATGGCCCTTAGAATAATCCTTATATATGTGTCTAGGGTTGAGAGAAAAGAAACCCTACACAAATACACATGGATATGCGTGAAATCAGATCTGAAAATCTGAATTTCGTAATTCTCGATAGATACAGCTTCTGTCGAGCTGCTGTCAAGCATCAACATTAAACCTCGATAGATATGATCTGTCAAGCTTTAATGAACAACACTTTTTCACTTGTTTCTTGGACAGATTTTTATGACTTCAATACTAAACTTGAACTCTTGTTCCTTGAAGTACTAAATCCATCCTAGATCTATCCAATTACATGTAAAGTGCATTTTGTCAAAGGATTAGCCAATTTACATAACATATGTCTCTAACAAGTTCCACATATGTCTTAACAATCTCCTCCTTTGGCAATCCGTGACAAAACCACAACAAACAAATGAATTATGAGAGAAGTCTTAAATCACTAAACTCATAACCACTAAATACAATAAAATCTAGCCCTAACACAAACTCTTGAAAAACTTTTCAAGAAGAGAGTTCATGGCATGATAGATTTTCACAACTTGTCTTTCTGAAACACTTTAAACAAAACTTATCAAGGCATCTTAGTGTGAAATAGAAATAAAGGATTGCATACATAAAGAAACATTTGTATAAAAATAGAAAAGAAACAACACATTGAGAGATAGGTGAAAAACAACATACATCAACACACACACACACACACACACACACACACACACACACATATATATAAATGAAAATAAATACAATGTACGTCATAAATAAATGGTCACAAGATCGGTGTACAAGAGGATAATGTAACTACAAAGAAAGAAAAGAAAAGTACATAAGATCCTCACTACATCCCTAAAGAAATATAAACACTCCCCCTAACAAAAATGTCCTATGCTAACTCTCCCCCTAGATACAAGACTACTCTCATCATCCCAAAACTACTCCCCCTTTTTTGTCACGAATAACAAAGGGTAAGTCATTGAGAGGTCGTCATCTCCTCATCACTGGAAGAGCTAGCATCCTCATCATCATCATCATCATCAGCACCATTATCGTTGTCCTCATCTGTCGAAGCATCTAGAGAAGGAGAGGGAGAAGCGGTGAAACCACCGAGGCGAGCCTGGCGACGACTGACATGGGTGTTCACCTGACACAACTTATCATTGAGAATGTCAAGGCAAGTATCCATGCGCTGAAGTTGCGCCATGATGGCCTCGAGAGTCACACCACCACCCGAAGAAGAAGGAGTAGAGGTGGAAGGAATGGTGGAGGCTGGAGGATCAGTCGTCTTCATCCATAGTCGCTTCGGTCAAAGCTGGGCCTCGCTTTGCCAAACAGACGCTGCGCTGATGGCACCCATAACAGTGAAGTAGGGAGAATCAAGAATAGGGATGGAAAAACGGCGAAGGATCTGCGTGATAACCGAAGGAAAAATGAGCTTATCATGGGTCGTCGTATCCCTATAGACATCTATGATAGAGATAATGAAATGAGAGAGAAAGTCTATGGAAAGATCCTCTAAGAGGGACAACAAAAATCAAGCACGAGGCTCTGTGATAGAGTTATAGTGAGACAGTAGAGTAAGAACAAATGTCATCACCGTATTAAGGAATCTCGGACCTTTTGCAAAGCCCGAGCATGGGGTGTTTTGACACTCACCCCATATAGAGGGTGTCTCACAGAAGTGAGACAGAAGCTCGTCTTTGGACACAGTCCTCAGACGTTGACAAGCGGGGTAGTTAGGATGCGCTACCTGCGGGACGTGTAGTATCTTGGATACAAGATTCGGAGTGACTACGATACGTGTACCTCGGAGTACCGTAGTAAACTGAAGTACAGAGGTATCGATACCGTGCATATTGGAGTAAAACTTATGTATCAATGGGATACCTCAAAGGTATCTCACAAAGAGATTCCCATCCCCGAGTGTGAATGACATCGGGTAGAGGAGTGTCAGAAAAGTTCGACAGAATCACATGGTGCTCTGGATGAACGCCACATTTAGAAAAGTTCTCAGAGAAGTCCTGATGGGCCTTCTCATCACGGAACCTAACGTGAAGAGGGGGAACGGGAAGATCAGAAGACGAGAAAGACCCGGAACGAAAAGGGTTCCGAGTCAGATTAGATTTGCTCTTGGGTGCTATGCGCAGTCTATTCGAGAGAGAGAGAGAGAGAGACAGAAAGACAAAGACAGAGACAGAACACAGTCACAATAGAGTACAAAGAAAGAAAAGAAAGGGTACGTATGCATGAAATATGCATGAACACGTGACGTGCTAAAAATAATTTCATCATGGGTTGAAACCTAATCCAAACCTACCAGCACACAATTTTCAACAATCAAGCACACATCTAAATGCATGAAACATTGTGAAAATGCTAATGGAATGTAATGCACGATCATATAGCATCAATAAAACAAGACCCAACCCAAAAATTTCACAAAAATCTCAAAAACCCTAAAAAATTTCAAAAACCCCAAAAACCTATGTCTAAAATGCATGAATGCATGAAAATGAGGGTTTAAGAACACTTACCAAAGGATTAAGGCTTGATCTAGGCCGAAAATGCAGTGGGTGAGGAGATTTGAGTGAGAAGGGAGTGTTTGGGTGAGAAAAAGATTTTCTGTCGAGAGAGAAGTGAGAAAATGAAAACCAGATCGCCCCTCAAGTATATATAGAAAAACGCAGCTCGATGGATCGAGGAGCTATCGAGATCTGTCGAGTACTAAATCTCGACAGATATGAATATGTTGAGGTGTTGTCAAGAATCTGTCGACGGTAAAAGTACCTCGATGGATCGAGATTCTATCGAGAATCTATCGGCCAAACAGAAAGTTTCTCGATGGATCAAGAAGCTGTCGAGAAGCAATTAAGACAAATTCCAAAAAGCTCGATGGATCGAGATTGCGCTAACTTCTGTCGAGAAAAGAAGTCCAAGGGGCTCAATAGATAAGAATCTGTCAAGGATCTGTCGAGAAGCTGTTGAGCTTGAAGAAAAAGAAGTTTTTCAAAGAGAGGAAAAACACATAGAGATGAATACAACAAGCAAGCTACTCAACCATAGATCCAATCAACATGTTAAGCTCTCAAAAATATCTCTTAACAAGAAAATGCAAAGCATTCAAAGATCCAATACTCATACACACACACACACACACTCACACTAAACAAGTCTAACCAATTTTATATTTCAAAAACAAGTTAAAACAGTTTAGTGAGTATACATTAACACATGTATTCCTTGTGATGGCCAAATCACATTGTACTTGCACATATATCAAAAGTAGCAAAGAATTTGCGTGTTGTGTGTGAAAACATAGCAAGATTACGTAAGTGTCTCATATTATGACGATTTGAGATATGAGAAAATCAAATACACTCACACATAATCATAACTGCTTGAGAGAGATTATCACCTTCGAGGTACATCCTATAACTCCCACATCTCCTAGAAATACACTTGCAGCCATATTTAAAAGCATTTTGATTCTTTTTGCTTTTGTTTTTCTTTGCATATTTTTCTTTTTGAGCATATCATGCATAGGTATATAAGAGAGAGAGAGAGAGAGAGAGAAAATGACTAAATCACTTTGAGCCTTTTTCCTTCCACACCTTGGAAGAACCTTTCCTTTGAGCGAACCTTTGATTCGGTGGTGAAGGGGAAGAATTGAAACCGTTCAAGTTCGAAAGTAACATGAAGGCCTTAAAAAGATCTCCAAGAGGAGCAAAAGAGGATGGAAACTAATTCTAGTTTCTGGATGAGATCATACTATTGCTTTGTTGAGTGGCTAACCACTTGTAGCAATTTGGACGAGTATGCCCTGAAACTCCACAGTGATGACAGGGATGCGGCTTCTTCGGTTAAGACTTTTTGTTATTAACCTTCTTAGTCCTAGGGTTTCTAGTCTCTTTCTTTTCAAGCTTAAGGGGGTGCTCCTAAAATAGATTTGCCCTTGTCTACGTTCTTACTAGCTATATTAGTTTTACATTCAAAATTAACATTATTAGCAAGTGAGACAAACATAGTAGCACTAGAAGAGGCAATACTAGGCTTAGTATCTCAAGGTTTCTCATGCTTCTCAAAAACCTTGTACAATTTTGCATAGGCTATATGAATGTCATCTTGTTCATCCATTTTCTCAAACTTAGATACCACCAAGTCCTCTTCTTCATCTTCTGTTTTTGTAACCCCTTTAGTAGGATCAACTGTAGCAGTGAAGGCATTTAAAATTCCCTTGTCATCACTGTCATCTGACTCAATCTCAGGCTCAGTGTCACTCAAGCTAGCAGCAAAAGCCTTGCTTTTCCCAACTGACTTGAGATATGTTGGACATTCTTGTTTCATGTGTCCAAAACCTTGACATCCGAAGCACTTTGGTTCGGAGGGAATAGTGTACTGACCGCCATTCTTAGCATCCTTCTTTCCTCTGTCTTGGCTCTTGAACTGAGACGAACTGGATTGCTTACGGTCCTTATCAAATCATTTCGCATTGACATTCTTCATGAACTTTTTGAACTGCCTAGTGATGTAGGATTTCATCTTGGAATCTTCATGATCAGAAAACTCATTGGTCTCATTGCTTTTGCCCTTCAGTGCCATGCTCTTGCTTTTGCTTCCTTTCCTGATTCTAGTTAAACCCAATTCATAGGTTTGCAAGTTGCCAACCAGCTCCGTCAAAGGAATAGAGTCAATATCCTTTGATTCTTCAATGGCAGTGATCTTGGCATGAAATCTCTCAAGCAGAGACCTTAGCACATTTCTTACAACCTTGGGTTCGGGAATGGTTTCCTCAAGATTAAAGGCTGAGTTGACTATGTCATTTAGCTTGACATAGAACTCATCAAAAGACTCACCCTCCTCCATTTTTATCTCCTCAAAGCTAGTAATGAGCCTTTGGAGCTTTGAATTCTTGACAGCCTTAGTTCCTTCATAAGTTGTCTGGAGGATAGTCTATGCTTCCTTAGCAGTTTCAATAGAGAATATCTTATTAAACTCCTCATTGGTGACCGCACTGAATAGAGCATTCAATGCGCTACTATTGAAGTTTTCTGCTTTGATCTTGGCATCATCCCAATTAGTCGGCGCTTCATTTGGCTTAGTCCAGCCAATCTTCACAACTAGCCACACCTTCTCATCTAAAGACTGCAAAAAAGCTCTCATGCGTACTTTCCAGTATGCATAATTAGTGCCATCAAATAAAGGAGGTATAATAAGTGACTGTCCTCTATCCATGACAAATAAGGGTCAATGGATCACACAGCAAAAATTAAAACTAATCAGAGTGTGCCCGCTCTGATACCACTTGATAGGCCAAGAATGTATTGACCCCTTTAGTAACTTAATCAAATTAATTAGCCAAGTGAAATTAATTAGATTCAATTACATGCAATAAGCGTGGTAGCACAAACAATTCACCAACTAAGTTAAATGTAGTGGAAAATAAATTTGACATAGGTGATTTGTTTACGAATGAGGAAAACCACCAAGGCAAAACTCCATCAGGTGAATTTAAGGTCACCACTCTTGAGAATCCACTATTATAAAAAACAAGCAGTTACAAGTAAAAAGAATCCCAGTACCTAATACCAATCTACAGTTGAACCCTTATCCCAATTTCTCCTTTCAATGCACGAATTCCAGTACATGACTAACCAATGATGCACAGATCCCAGTACGTGACTAACACACCAACTTGAGGAAAATGTTGGCTGCAAAGTTCTTCAGTTCATCTAACAATGAAGATCAGGAAGCTCATTGGTCACAAAACTCTTGGTGCAAAGACGCAGTAGCTTCTAGAGAGAATATGATGAACTAGGGCAAATTCTGTCTCTAGTCACAATTTGCATGCACAATGACTTTTCATCAAGTTGCATCACCTTTCATTACCTTACATCCCTTTGACGGCCCTTAAAATAATCCTTATTTATGTCTAGGGTTGTGAGAAAAGAAACCCTATACAAATACACATGGATATGCGTGAAATCAAATTTGGAAATCTGAATTTTGTAATTCTCGATAGATACAGCTTCTGTCGAGCTGCTGTCGAGCATCATCATTAAACCTTGATAGATATGATTTGTCCAGATATCTGTTGAGTTTTAATGATGTGAGAGACCTTGACAAAAGAAGCATGTCCCTCAAAAAAAGAGATTCGAGTACCTTTTTAGAGCACCTCTCTTTTTGGGTAAGTGGTGTGGAGTCGCCACTTATTTTTTTTATGCAAAAAAATAAGAAAAAATAAATATATACAAATACATGGCTAAATTGTTCTCTTCATTGATTGAATAAGAAATTACATATTTGGAAAACTTGAAAATTACATAGCTTTGGGTCCTAGTTACAATCTACCCAAAATAAAAAGTAAAGACAAGACTAGATCTACTTAGCCAAAGACCTAAATCCGGAGGTTAGGTTACGGAATGGGCAGGTGTTAGGCACCCAATTCGCCTAGACAAAGTCTGGTCTTCTAGACTCTTGTGACCAATGTACTATGTTATGCATGTCATGAATGATATGTTGAACATGTGAAACAAAAATTAAATCACATAAATTTATTTATGAATGAAATCTCTTCTTTTGTTTAAAAAAATTCAGATCTATTTTGATGATTAAGAAAATTGATTTTGGTTTGTCAAAATACCAGATCTGTTTTGTGGGATGTAGCAAAAAGTGGTTTTTGATTATAAAAATTCAGATATGTTTTTATTACATAAAATAAAGTCTTTTAACTTGAAAAACATCATATCTATTTTTGAATAACTAAAAAAAATGGTTTTTGATAACTAAAAAATCAGATATGTTTTTATGATGAAATAAATAAAAAAAGGCTTTTTGACAATTGAAAAACCAGATCTATTTTTTATATGTTTTAAAAGAATAAAAAAGATTTTTTTTTTTTTTAAAGAAGAGAGTTTCACTCATAATATGAATTTATGCAATCATGAATTAAAACAAATACAAACATAGTAATACATGATCTCTTTCTTTATTTCAAAAATTTGCATTTATTAAAAAAAATCATATTTGTATCTTAAAAAAGATATAAATCAGTTTTGATTTGAGAATAATTTAGATCTGCATCTCATAAAGATGCAGATCCATTTTTGTTTGAAGAAAAACTCAGATCTACATCTAAGAAAGTTGCAGATCTATTTTGTTTAAAGAAAAATTCATATCTGCATCTAAGAAAGATGCAGATCCGTTTTATTTGAAGAAAAATTCAGATCTGCATCTAAGAAAGATGCAGATTCGTTTTATTTGAAGAAAAATTCAGATCTGCATCTAAGAAAGATGCAGATCCGTTTTATTTGAAGAAAAATAGTTGACTACATGTAGATCTTTAAAATTAAGAAACAGATTATATCCACAATAAAGAAATCAAGAGCATGTTTTTATAAAGCAGATTATGAATATTTGAAACAATTAAACATACATCATCATGATAAGAAAAGCATAAAAATAAAAGGGTGTAGAAAACAACCTCTTGCATGAGCACTCTTCTACTTGAAAGGATGTTGTAGGGTTCAAAGAAACTTATTCAGTTATCCTTGAAACCTAAAAACCCTAGCGTCTATAGAAAATCATAGAGGAGATCAGAAAATATGAGCTGTTTGGGAGCCCAAAATGTGTGCCTCTCAGAGCGTAAAAAAAAGGTGCTGAATTAGGAGGTTCAGTCTTTATTTATAGAGGCCAAAAGACTCTAAAAAATAGGTACGAGCGATTAGGGTTTGAATCCGGACACATCCTTTTTCGAAAAGATCGAAAAGGGTGTGTCTTATCGTCACCCGAAGGTCGTTGGGCCAAAGCCCATCACATGAAAATTTGGCCCTTTTAGAGTGCCGTTCGGCACTCCAAAAGTGCCGAATTGGCCCTATGGCTCCGAACACTCTTTCATGTTCGGGTGCCGTTTGGACTCCTCTTCTAGGGTTTTTTGGCCGGTCCTTATACCTAGACGCGTTTTCATCCTTCGTCTATGATTTTTTTATCTCTTTTCTGGATAATTCAAGCTATTTAAGAATAATTATCTTGAAAATAAATACCCTAAAATAAATCTAGAGAAAGTTCAGATTATCCACAATTTTATTGTTATCCAATCATCCCTTTTATTCCTATGCGTGCATCCCTATTTTAAACACTAATTATCAATCAATCACAAAATTATTTATCAATTTTAATTGTTTAACCAATCAAAATTAATTTAAACTAATCTTGTGTGGTCGACTCTAGCTAGACACAATGCATGTTGACCGTGCAAACTTGATCATGCGATATCTTTTGATCCGATGGTCTGATTTGAAAACCGAAATCACCGTTGCGACCGTTAGAATCTCAAGATCATTTTTATGATATGCAATGAATGAATTGATGCATGTAATGCAAAGACAAATTGATGCATGTAATGCAATTATGATTTTTAGGGTACATGGATTGGTCATTTAAGTCATTCTCCTTGATTAAATTATGGGTGCAAAATTGAGTGTCTACAAATGAACAGCACTTCTTCACTTGTTTCTTAGACAGATTTACATGGCTTCAATACTAAACTTGAACTCTTGTTCCTTGAAGTACTAAACCCATCCTAGATCTAACTAATTACAAGTAAAGTGCGTTTTGTCAAAGGATTAGCCAATTTACATAACATATGTCTCTAACAAATTCCACATATGTCCTAACACTCTAGTATTGATGTGTACTCATTGAGCACTAATTCTTGTAGAACGAAGGATAGGCTTGTGCTTGGAACTATTTCTCTTAATTCTTTTTCCAAGGCTTTTCCGAACGGTGCTCAATGTTGGAGGGGTGTAACAATGAAGAAGGGGTCCTTCATTATCTTATCATATCATTTGGTATAAGAAATGAGGTGAGTTGGTACATTAAGTTACCTGAGATTGAATTGGCTAGAAAGAAGGGTGTCCTTTTGATAGCTAGGAATGGATCACTTGCTATTCTAGTTAATTGTTAGGACATATGTGATTCACTTGTTAGGAACATATGTCACTATTTTATGTAATTGGCTAATCCTTTGACAAAACGCACTTTACTTGTATTTGGGTAGATCTAGGATGTGTTTAATACTTCAAGAAACCTTGTTTCAAGTTCAAGTGTTAAAACCATGCAAGTCTGTCCAAAATTCAAGTCTGAAAAGTGCCTGTTATTAAAGCCCGACAGCTAACTCGACAGCTAGCATCTATCGAGACCTGTAGAGCTGTTCCAGCCAGTGGCTTGACAGCAGCTTGACAGATAGGTATCTGTCGAGGTTTATGAAGTTCAGTTTTTCAGGACTGTTTTTCAGGACTGTTTTTCATTCAATCTGTGATTGTATGTTTGGGCTTTCTTTTCTCACAACCCTAAACATATAAACTGATTATTTTAAGGGCCGTCAAAGGTGACACAAGTTGCACAAGTGTTGAGCAAAGTTTGTTCAAGCAAATTGTGACCGGAGACAGAATTTGCCCTAGTTCATCTTTCTTGTGAAGAAGTTGCTGTATTTGTGCACCGTAGGGTTTTGTAACCAAGGAGCTTCTCGATCTTCATCGTGTGATGAACTGAAGAACTTTGCAGCCAACAACCTTCTCTAGTTGGTGATTGAAGTCACGTACTGGGATCCGCGCAATTAGTTAGTCACGTATTGGGAGCCGTGCATTGAAAAGGAGAGATTGTCACTACAGAATAAGTCTAATTGGGTATTGGGGTAAGGGTTCAATTGTAGGTTGGTATAAGGTATTGGGATTCCTTTACTTGTAACCGCTTGTTGTGATAATAGTGGATTCTCGGAAGTGGTGACCTTAAAATCACCCGGTGGGGTTTTTACCGTGTAAGTTTTCCCCATTCGTAAACAAATCACTGTGTCAATTTAATTTCCACTGCATACTTAGTTTAATTGGTGATTTGTTTGTGCTACCACTCGTTTGCATGTTAATTTGATTAATTAAGAAATTTGGCTAATTAATCAATTAATTTATCACAATGGGTCAATTCGTTTTTGGCCTATCAAGTGGTATCAGAGCAGGTACACTCTGATTGGATTAATTTCCTGAGTGTGATCCTTGACCCCCGTTGTCATGGATCATGGACAATCTCTTTTGATTCCTCCTTTATTTGATGGCACTAATTATACGTACTGGAAAGTTCGTATGAAAGTCTTTTTGCAGGCTCTAGGTAAACAGGTATGGCAAGCTATTCAAGTTGGCTAGACTAAGCCAAAAGAAGCGCCGGTGGATTGGGATGAAGCATCAATCAAAGCGACAAATTTCAACAGTAGGGCTTTGAATGCTTTGTTTTGTGGGGTGACCAATGAGAAATTCAAGAAAATATCATCCACAAAAGTTGCAAAGGAAGCATGGACCATTCTTGAGACCACCTATGAAGGTACCAAGGCAGTAAAGACTGTGAAGCTTTAAAGACTCACTAGTAGTTTTGAAGAAATAAGGATGGAGGAGGATGAGACCTTTGATGAGTTATATGCTAAACTCAAGGATATTGTGAATTCTGCCTTCAACTTTGGAGAATCTATAGCAGAATCCAAGATTGTTAGGAAAATCCTTAGGTTTTTACCTGAAAGATTCCATGCTAAGATCACTGCCATTAAAGAAGTGAAGGACATTGATCAACTTCCTTTGACTGAGCTTGTAGGGAACCTTCAAACCTATGAGATGAGATTAGGTTCAATGGGAAAAGGTGGAAAGAGTAAAAACTTGGCTCTTAAGGATATAGAGGAAGAGATTGAGGACTCTGAAGATGAAGATGAAAGTGAAGATGAAGATGAAGATGATGATGATGATCTAACCTTCATAACTGATGAGATTATCAAGCTTCTTCAATTTAGGAAAAAGGATAAGGGCAAACCTTTTAGGAAATCTAAATCCTCAAGGAATGGCAAGAATGAGAAACCCTTCATCCAATGCCATGAGTACAAAGGTTTTGGTCATATGAGGATAGAATGCCCAAATTACCTTATGAAGGAAAAAACCAAGAAGTCAAAAGATAAATGGTTGGTTGCTACATGGAGTGATACTGAGAATGACTCTTCTGATGAGTATATGGATGAATGTGGTCATTTCATGGCTTTTGCTGCCACAACCGATAAGGTGATTGTGAAGAGTACTAGTGACAGTGAGGATTCTTTTGATGATGAAGTACCCAAAAAGATGACCCTTCAAGAAGCCTATGATAAGCTATGCACTGAATTCATAAAATCTGAAAAGACTTCTCATCATTGTAGAAAAGAGATTAATGAGGTAAAAACTGAAAAAGCTGATCTGTTAGTCAAACTATATGAGACTACAAGGTTAGTTGAGACTTTAGTTATGGTGAACACCTCATTAGAAGAGAAGGTCAAGAATCTCGAGGTTGAGCTTAGTCAAGCTAAAACTCAAATAGAAAGGATGTCTAGTGCAAAGCTTGATGAGGTATTGAGTGCTTAAAAGCCTAGTTCTGATAAGACTAGCTTAGGATATGCTGTCTCCTCCAGCCCCTCCTCTTCCACGGCTTCTGGATCAAAGACTGTCTTTGTGCCCCAATCTGAGAAAAGTGATAAAGGTATGAAATCCTTAACTGATTTGTCTAATTCTAAATCCTCTGTTAGACCTCATATTTGTCACCATTGTGGTATTTTTGGACACATTTGTCCTAATTGCTTTAAGTTGTATCCTCATAAGCAATTGTCCAAACGGTCACAAGTTTCCTCTCAAGGACCTACACCTTTGTTTGGAGAGTTATTAAAAGCTTTGAGCTTTTTAACTCAATTTCAGCAGAATTCTAATTCTTCTATGTCCTTTAGTAGACATACTAAGACACGTGCCTTTTCATCTTCACAGCCAAAGACTCGTGCTGTGTGGGTGAGAAAGGAGCCTAAGACTTAATTGTCTTTTCTATTGTCCTCTGTTTTAATTCTTTCTATCTAAAGTAGGACTCTCTTTGCTTGATTTCTTATCTGCTTTTGGAATCATGCTTTCATGCATCTGCACCCTTCTATCATGCCTTCATGCATATGTATCTTTCTTTCATGCTTTCATGTTGTTTGTCTGTTTTTGTTTGGCTGTTTAGTTTTTATTTTGTTTTGTTTTCAAAATAAAAATAAAAAATAAAAATAAAAAATATACAAAAACAGTGTGTGTTTTGTGTACATTGGTACTTGTGTACCTTGGATGGCCATTGAAACAAAGTTTTCTAAACTTTGTATCATTTGTAACTTAGATGAGCATCTTTATACACAACTAAGCAAGTGAGATTTGTGGCTCGTGTTTGTGATGAGTAAGGTTAAGTGATCTCTTGTACTTAACACTCGTATCACTCTTTTTGACGGGAAGGACTAGAAAATCCTAAGAGAAAGGCATACTTAACCATCTCACCACTATTACCCACCAATCATGAAATGACATTTATGTGCTTCGGCATAGCAAAAGTGGAATGTCAAATGCTTAACATAATTGGGTATTTCTTTTCTTTCTCTTATATGCCAATGCATGATATGTTCAAAAAGAAAAATATGCAAAAAAAAGAAAATAAAAAGCAAAAAGAATAAAATGCTTTAAATATGATTGCAAGCGTGTATTATAGGAGATGTGGGAGTTATAGGATGTACCTCGAAGGTGATAGTCCCCATCAAACAGTTATGATTGTGTGTGAGTTAAAGTGATCTTCTCATATCTCAAATCGTCATAACATGTATACACTTATGCAATCTTGCGATGTTTTTCACACACAACACGCAATATTCTTTGCTACTCTTGATACATGTGCAGATACAATGTGATTTGGCCATCACAAGGTTTACACGTGTTAATGTATGCTCACTAAACTGTCTTGACTTGTTTTTGAAATATAAAATTAGTTAGACGTGTTTAGTGTGTGTGTGTGTGTGTGTGTGTTTTTGGGATCTATGTGCTTAACATTTTTCTTGTTAAGAGATGTTTTTGAGAGCTTAAATTGTTGTTTAGATCATTGGTTGAGTTGCTTGATTGCATTCATATCTGTGTTTTTCCCTTGTTGAAAAACTGTTTTAAAGCAACCTCAACAAATCCTCGACACCTCTCTATACTTGGCTTATCTGTTGAGCTCTTCAGTTGATTTTTATCGCAATCTCGACACCTCTCGATAGCTAGGCGGATCGATCGAGAAAGTTTCTGTCTCCTCGATAGCTCCTCGACAGATCCTCGATCTATCAAGGTCTCTTTTGCCTTGGACACATGCTCGACAGTTGCTTCTGTCAAACCCTTTAAATCTCGACAGATCCTCGACATCTCTCGATTTGTCGAGATTTACTGATGGGCTATATAAGGGGCGCTCATGATTTCTGATCTCATTTCTCTCGATCTCTCTAGCCTCTTCACCTCCCAAAACCTCTCTCACTCACCTTCAACCTCTTCCTCAAGGATTCTTCAAGCTTATTCAAGTTTTTCTTCACTTGGTAAGTTTCAAATCCCTCATTTTCATGCATTTCATGCTTTGTAACCTAAGTTTTTAGGATTTCTGCAAAATTTGGGGTTTTTCAAAATCAAAGAGGTTTTTGTGAAATTTTTTGGGATGGGTTTTGAAGATTTGATCTTAAAAACTTCATGCATTGCATCTCATGAGCATTATAACAGTATTGTCATGCATTTAGATGTGTGCAATTAATTGTCTGCTGGTAGGTTTGGATTGGGCTAAGCCCATGATACTTTTTATATTGCATGTCACATGTTCATGCATTCCCATGCATACGTTCTTTCCTTTCAATATATTCTTTGATGTTTTGAACTGCTTTAGGACTTTTCTGATTGTCTTCTCTCTATCTCTCCCTCTCTCCGTTTACATTAGTCTGCTTCTATGGCACCCAAACGTAAATCTACTCCGTCCCGTAAACCCTCTTCGTCCCGGGGCATCCTCTTCTGCTGACACTACTCCTTTCTCTGTCCGGTTTCGTGATGAGAAGGCCAAATCGGACTTCTTTGAAAACTTTTCTCGATGAGGCATTCATTCTGAACGCCAAGTCATCTTGTCAGACTTCTCTGACACTAACCTACCCACTGTCATCTACAGTAGGGGATGGGGGCTACTGTGTGACACCCTGGTCACTTGTCTATCCGTGCTGATCCAAGAGTTTTACTCCAACATGCATGGATTCGATTATTTAGTACTTTATTTCATTACTAGCGTTCGAGGTACGCGCATAGTTGTCACACCGTAGATTGTTGCGGATGTGCTCCGTGTCCCCAGGGTTGAGTTTCCTGACTACCCTAGTTGTGATCGTCTTAAGACAGTGTCTAAAGATGAGCTCATTTCTGCTTTCTGTAAGCGTCCATCCGATTGGGGTGAGCGCCAGTTCACTTACTGTTCGGGCTTTGCAAAAGGCCCTCGGTTTTTGAACATGGTCATGACTTTTGTTTTACACCCTCTTTCTCATTATAACTCTATTACTGAGCCCCGTGCTCGATTTTTGCTTTCTTTAATAGAGCATCTCACTATAGATTTTTCCTCTCATTTCATTCTTTCTATCATAGATGTCTATGGGGATACGACGACCCGTGATAAGCTCATCTTCCCTTCAGCTATCATGAGGCTTTTACGCCATTTTGAGGTTCGTTTTCCCTCTTCCGATCCCTTTCCTGTCATGGATGCTATAGATGCTGGTACTGTTAAACGCAGTGAGGCGCAGTTTCGTTCGAGGCGTTTCGATACGGCAGCTCCTTCCACTCCTTCTGCTCCATCCACATCCGCTCCCTCCTCTTCTACGAGTGGTGTGACACTCGAGGATATCATGACGCAGTTTCAGTGCATGGATGCTCTCCTCGACACTCTCAGTGATGAGTTGTGTCAGGTGAACACTCGTATTAGTTGTATTGCTCGACGCCAGGCTGAGATGGGCAGTTACACCGTGCCTTCCACTTCTGTGGCCTTTGCGAATGAAAGTGATGGCTCCGGCGATGATGATGATGCTACTGCCTCCGATGATGAGGATGATGGAGATGCTAGCTCTTCCAGTGCTAACAAGATGTCTACTTGAAACTCTTACCCTTTGTCACTCGTGACAAAAAGGGGAAGTAGTTTTGGATATAAGAGTAGTCATAGTTAGGGGGAGAGTTAGTATAGAAGATTTTTGTTAGGGGGAGAGTGCACACTGAGGGATGTAGTGAGGACTTGATGTATTTCTTTTCTTTTCTTTCTATTTGAGATACATTATTCTTGTACATGGGTATTGTGACCATTTTGACATAATTGTACTTATATTCTTTACATATTTTATGTATGTTTTTCTTTTACCTATCCTTACATGTGTTGTTTCTTTTCTCTTTTTATGCACATGTTTCTTATACTTGTATGCAATCTATTATTTCTGTTTCACACAAAGATGGCTTGATGAGTTTTGTTTAAAGTGTTTCAGAAATACAGGTTGTCAAAGTCTACTTGCCATAAACTCTTTTCTTGAAAAGTTTTTCAAGAGTTTGTGTTAGGATAGATTTTACTGTATTCAACAAGTGAATATGAGTTGAGTGATTTATGACTTCTCTCATATCTCATTTGTTTGTTGTGGTTTTGTCACAGATTGCCAAAGGGGGAGATTGTTAGGACATGTGTGATTCACTTGTTAGGAACATATGTCACTATTTTATGTAATTGGTTAATCCTTTGACAAAACACACTTTACTTGTATTTGGGTAGATCTAGGATGTGTTTAATACTTCAAGAAACCTTGTTTCAAGTTCAAGTGTTAAAGCTATGCAAGTTTGTCCAAGATTCAAGTCTGAAAAGTGTCTGTCATTAAATCTCGACAGCTAGCATCTATCGAGACCTGTAGAGCTGTTCCAGCCCGTGGCTCGACAGCAGCTCGACAGATAGGTATCTTTTGAGGTTTATGAAGTTCAGTTTTTTAAGACTGTTTTTCATTCAATTTGTGATTGTATGTTTGGGCTTTCTTTTCTCACAACCCTAAATATATGAAATAATTATTTTAAGGGCCGTCAAAGGTGACACAAGTTGCATAAGTGTTGAGTAAAGTTTGTTCAAGCAAATTGTGACTGGAGACAGAATTTGCCCTAATTCATCTTTCTCGTGAAGAAGCTGCTGTGTTTGTGCACCGTAGGGTTTTGTAACCAAGGAGCTTCTCGATCTTCATCATGTGATGAACTGAAGAACTTTGCAGCCAACAACCTTCTCTAGTTGGTGATTGAAGTCGCGTACTGGGATCCGCGCAATTGGTTAGTCACGTACTGTGAGCCGTGCATTGAAAAGGAGAGATTGTCACTACAGAACAAGTCCAATTGGGTATTGGGGTAAGGGTTCAACTGTAGGTTGGTATAAGGTACTGAGATTCCTTTACTTGTAACCGTTTGTTGTGATAATAGTGGATTCTCGGGAGTAGTGACCTTAAAATCTCCCGGTGGGGTTTTTGTCGTGTAGGTTTTCCCAATTTGTAAACAAATCACCGTGTCAATTTAATTTCCGCTGCATACTTGGTTTAATTGGTAATTTGTTTGTGCTACCATGCGTTTGCATGTTAATTTGATTAATTAATAAACTTGGCTAATTAATCAATTAATTTATCACAAGGGATCAATTCGTTTTTGGCCTATCAAGTTCAAGAAATTATCAGGGCATGGGTAGTACATTTAATATATGGGTGATGAATGAATATAGAGTTAAGGAGTATTGGACCAAAAAATTAACTGTTGGACGTCGATCTGCCAATAGATTTGTGAGATATGGCAAAAATGAAAAACTCCTCTTTTCATATCACTCATCGATGTACCTATATGATTTACAACGAGTTAAACCTCCTCGTGATCATATTTCAAAGGCTGATGATTTTGGTCATAATTTTGTACAAGGTGTAGAGGCGGTTAATCACATTGAGAGCCTAGTTACAATCGAAGGAACAAAAGTCTGTGTCAAAAGAGAGCATAAAAACTCTTGGTTTAGGGAGAAATTTATTTTCTTCTTGTTATCTTTGCTAAGTCATAGATTTATCAAGAAGTACAAGTGAATAAAGAAGCTGGTAGTTGCCTCTCTCTCTCTCACATTATGAATTTACACGAATGCTTTGTCATTCAAAAGAATGAATTTTTAGCTATATTTGTATTTTTCTTTTTCATTTCGTGGGCAGGCAGAATGATCAATATAGTATGTGACATGGAATGCTTGATTCACTATACAAACTATAGAGTATTTTCCTTGTTAATTTTTCTGTGTTCTTTTTTCCTTTTTTTTTTTTTTTGGGCAAAATCTTGGAATTCATTAGGCAATAAACCAGCAACCTTGTCCTGATGGAGCTCAATCTGGGACGAAATCATGCATCCTAAATTTAAAATTTCAATGACAGCTGTAGAATCAAAGGTCTTGTCGGCTTCTAGCCAAGAAATCTTATAACTTTTGGTACATTCTCATGCACAAAGTGTTTGGGATCTAAGAGGAAAAAAGTTCAAGTTGTGAGATCAACATCATATTGTAAGTTTGTAACTATTTAAAAAAAGAAAAGTACTAGGGTCTTGCACATGATTGGAGGAAATTCTGGAATTTATTGAACGTGTAATTTGTAATGATGTAGTAATGTAGTATCCCTTTGAATAGAAGATCAACTCATCGTAGTTATGAATAGAAAATCAACAAACTTTTCCTTTTTTTAGCTTCCTTGATGATAACAACAAGTCATCTAACTAATCCATTGAGTGGACGGAACTAATGGAAATTTTTGAAGGAAAATTAATACAATAAGATAGTAAAAGACCAATTAAACCGGATCCAAATTTATAGTTTGTAGACTTCTACAATCTACAGCCATGCAAAAACTAACATACTCCAACGCCTAAGCCTATAAAGCCATGCATTCTCTTTATTCATTTTTCCTTATAAAGTTAAAAGCTAAACAATCAAATAAAGATGTCCAGTTCAATGTTGAACAATCTTCCTGAAGATGTATTAATGGACATATTTGCCAGATTACCCGTCAAGTCACTCTTGCAATTCAAGTGCGTTTGCAAATCATGGTGTAATCTTATCAAAGATCCCATCTTCATCACCAAGCATGTTAACCAATCTGCTCTTAGCAACAATGGCTATCTTGCTGTCACGCGCCAAGGCAGTACTTTTGGTGGTAATTGTTCAATATCCTTGATCTCTTATGAAACTTTTCGTGAAGTCATTAGGATAACTATTCCATCTAAGGAATATGGTAAGGCACCTTTCACAATTGTAGGTTCATGCAATGGCATTTTGTGTCTAAATGTTTCAGAAATTGGAGACACAAATTTTTTATTTAATCCTGCCACTAGTGAATTCAAGGAGCTCCCAAAACCCAATTATCCAATACATGAACTTAAAGAAGATACAATTTCTGACTTCATTGGTCTTGGATTTGGTTATGAACCAGAAAGTAATGACTACAAATTAGTTAGAATTTCTTATTCTAAAAGGTTGGAAAATCAATTTTATTCTGGAGTTGATGTGTACTCATTGAGTACTAATTCTTGGAGAAGAAAGAATAGGCTTGTGCTTGGAACTGTTCTGGTGAATTCGTTTTCCAAAGCGTTTATTAACGGTGCTCTACATTGGAGGGGTGTAACATTGAAAAGGGGGGACGTTCGTTGTCATATAATGTCATTCGATGTAGGAAGTGAAGTGACTCGTTACATAAAGTTACCATATAAAATTGACTTGGCTAAGGAAGAATGGTGGCCTTTTGTTAGGAATGGATCGCTTGCTATGGTTATTAGATCAAAAACTCATGAAGAGCATCATTATATATTTAACATATGGATAATGAATGAATATGGGGTCAAGAAGTCTTGGACCAAACAATTAACCGTTGGACCTCTATTTGTCCTTAAATTGGTGGAATGTGGCATGAATGAAGAGCTCCTCTTTGCGACTCACTCAACCATGTACCTTTATGATCTACAACGGATAAAACCTCCTCATGATGATATTTTAGAGGCTGATATTATTGGAAATAATTTTGTACCTTGGGTTGAGGTGGTTAATCACATTGAGAGCCTAGCTACAATTGAAGGAACAAAAGTCTACGCCAAAAGAGTGCGTAAAAACTCTTGGTTTGGGAAATACTTTATTTTCTTTCAACTTCTTTTTGGGCTAGTTGTTATGGTTGCTTATGTTGTTATCCTTCCTAAGTTAATTCATTTCTTCTATCCAACAAATGTAAGCGAATAAAGAAGCTGGAGGTTTCTGCTTTATGTCAAGCTTCCTTCTCTCTCTCGAGATTATGTTTTTACACAAATGCTTCATCATTCAAAAGATGAAAAGAATAAACCAGTCAGTTTATTTCTGTTTTTTTTTCTTTTTTTCTTTTGCCATATATCTATTCCATGTCATGGGCTCGTAGCCTGGTAGAATGACTAGATGTAGGTGATTTTATGGGGTCCTTGATTCAATATACAAACTATAGTTTATTTTCATTGTTTGTTTTGCCGTCTTAATTTTCTTTGAATTGTTTTGCAGAATACTTGGTTTCTTCATATACTTTTTTCCTTTGTTATGTTTACTTTTCTATAGCAGGAGGAATTAATAAATCTCCAGAGAAGCACATAGAAAAGAAAAGAAAAAATCAAAATCTAAGACTTGATCTATCTTGGTCAAAAAGATGCATGGTTGATATTCATCTGTTGTGGAAGTTGGCTGTTTAATAAATTACATTTTTTTCTCCTTTTTTTTTTTCCTCGAAAGAATATATTGCTTTTATACCGGTGAATATTTCTAACTAATACAACTTATTTTTATTCACTTAGTGATAGTTTGGATACTGATTAGAGCGTCAGCCTCTGTGTTTTTTTTTTTGAAGCGCCTTTATGTCTTTTTCAGTGAGTCTCGTGCACTATTTACAGGACTCACAAATCTCTTTTTTCACCAAATTTTCATTAAAAATAGGTCTCACAGCACTATTTACACATTTAAAAATTATTTTGCTACAATATTTTCAATTTTCAGCCAAATAAGCAATACCCAAACACACATTTAAACAAAATATGCCAATGAAAATAAAGCATTTGCAACTTCTTCTTCTTCTTCTTTTTTTTTTTTTCTTAAATTAACTAAACCTAATGCTCCGTTTGGATTAAGGAAAAATGAGGGAAAATAAAGTAGAATTGATCCAAAATTAACCTATTTTTCGTCAATTCTACTCTACTCTACTCTCCTCCACTCCTCCTCCTTTCTCTCTCTCTCTCCCCCTCAATCCAAACGGGCCGAAGTTTCCAAAATAGTTTCCTAAAAAAAAAAAAAAAACCCTTTTCAGAAAACCCAAAAACTATCTTCTTCACTTCCCTAGCCATTTCTTCTTCTTCACTTCTTCTCCAGCAGTTTCTTCTTCCTCAGCTCTTCATAGAGCCTCAAACATATCTGCAACCAAAGCTTTAGAAGTTTGAGGACAAACTTCAAAGCCTAGATGTAGATTCGCAGCCCTGCCATGAGGCAAAGAGTAAGAAGCTTCACTACTCCAGCAACGATGGTCGCACCCACAGCTGAGAGCATGCCTTAAAAGACCATGGCTAGGCTAGACATTACTTTTGGCATCATAATCAGGTCCTTAGCCATCTGCTTGAGTTGACCCCAGGAATAAAAAGTACGGACTGTAAGATGATTAAGGGAAGGGGTTTGTGGGTAATGGAGGAGGAAGAGAGAAAATTTTGCTCAGTGAGGAGGAGTGGTATGGTGGAGGAGAGGTGTTGGGTTTAGGCTTTGTGGGAGGAGTGATGAGAGAAGAGGAGAGGTGCGGTGGAGCAGTAGTGGTGTTGGGGTTAAGGTCAGTAGGTGGAGTGATGAGTGTGAAGAAATAGTACCACGGACGATAAATCTTCTATTTGAAGACTTTATAGTAGTAAAATCTATATATATATCTAAAAGTTGAGACGTAGAATTTAATGTTGCTATACTACTGTTTGAGTACTTTATACTTAAAAAAAAATCCTTTACGATTTTCCTATTTTATTTTATATAAAATAATTAAATATAGTTCATGGAAAAATCTTAACGCACTCCATTACTATTCAACATGTTACTATTCATTTGTTTTAAATGCAAATATTTAATTATTCAGCTACCCAAATTGATTTCAATTTTTCATTTTCTTCTTTCTAATTTCAAGTAATTATTAAAATTGAATAATTCATTATCTTTTTAGTGGATATATGCACATGTTTGACTATTCATTACAAACGTTACTATTCATTAGATGCAAATATTTGACAATATTCAACTATCTAAATTGATTTCAACTTTTTCTTTCTTTCTAATTTCAAGTAATTGTTAAAATTGAATATTTAAACTTTTCATCTTCCAATTCTAAGAAAAACAAATCTTCTTCTCTTCCTCTAACATTTCCCCTCCCTCTTTGTCACTTTATCTCCCTACTACTCTTTACTTTACCGTTAAACTTCCTTCATCATTTCCTCTTTCTTATATTTTGACTCATCTTCTCCCCATCTTATTTTGTATAAATTTGATATCATTTATTCCATTCAATCCTAAAAGTTTGGATTTGTGTAAAAACACAAGTGCTTGTTTAGACCCCCAAATTAAAATTAGGGCTAGATAGCTTTTACTCTAACTTATACTAAGAGTAAACAACCGTTATCACTATCCTAAGCCATATTCATTCATTATCAACAATAAAAGGAAAGCTTAAGAGTAAGGAAGAGAAATGCAAACACAAGATAACACCAAGACGTGTTATCAAAGAGGAAACCGAAGAGCTCGGTGAAAAACCTCTCTGCAACCCTCAAAGTCGAAATTGATCCACTAGAGAATAAAGTCAGAGTACACGAATAACAAAAGACCCTCCAAGCCTAATCTACCCCATGTACTTGAGCCCTCCAAGCTCCTGCTACCAACTGGCTTCTCGGAACCTTGTCTTCTCTAGCTTTCCGGATCCTGCTAGCCCGATTGCATCCGCCAATGAATGGCTCATTCCAATGCTTCCCAACAGCACCAAATTCTCACTTTACACTCAGGATAGGTGTAGTAAGTGTTTGAGCTATCAACCTTTCAAGGATATGGACAAAAAGAGGTAGGAGTTAACGAAAATCACAAGGAAATGTGTAGATGATTGTGGGTATAACAATCTCTAACTCTCAAGTGTATTTTCTAGGGTTTTCTCTCTAAAAAGCACTCATAACAATTTATGGGTAATGAGAGTATATATAGTGTGGGTAAAAACTTGGTAAAGCAAACATAACTTTTTGCCAAACAGAAAGTGAAAGCTCGATTATGTGTTAAAACACAAGAGCTTGTTTAGACCCCCAATTAAAATTACGACTAGATTGCTTTTACTCTTACTTAATCAAAGTGCGGAAACAAGAGTAAATGTGCGCAATGAACCGATACTACTCTAGTGCATAAACATGAACAACAAACAATAAAAGTAAAGCACAAGAGTAAGGGAAGAGAGATGCAAACACAAGACAACACCAAGACGTGTTATCGAAGAGGAAACCGAAGAACTCGGCGAAAAACCTCTCCGCTGCCCTCCAAGCGGTAAATCGATCCACTAGAGAATAAAGTTGGAGTACACGAATAACAAAAGACCCTCCAAGCCTAGTCTACCTAATGTACTTGAGCCCTCCAAACTCCTGCTACCAACTGATTTCGCCAAGCCTTGTCTTCTTTAGCTCTCCGGATCCCGCAATACGCCCGATTGCATCCGCCAAGCCTCACTGGCTTCTTTTGGCAAATCCCCAAAACTTTCCAAGCTTCAAAACACTCTCTACACTCTGAAAAGGTGTAGGTTGTGTTTGGGTACAAATCTACTCTCAATGTATGACAATGGGAGAGTGAAGGAAAAGAGGCTAGAATGATTTCTCACTAAGGATGAGTAGCTCTCTCTCAAAAGATGGGTGTGTGTGTTGTAGAAAACCTATCTAGGGTTTTTCTCTCTGAATGGCCTCCTTACAATTTGTGGGTAATTAGGGTATATATAGCATGGGTGAAGGGTAAGAAAGTCACACTTAAAAATCCTCCAGGCAGAATGTTTCGCGGATATCTCGTGAGAAGGCCTTACCCGCGAGACACTCGCGAAATCCTCCAGGCTGGCATGATTCTTCAGCTACCAGCATGTGCTTCTCACGTGACTCTTTCGTGGGTTAGCTTCTCACGAGCTTCTCGCGAAATCCACTTGTTCTTCAATTAAGCTTGAGTCTTCACCAACTTAATACTAAACCCAATACAATAAAATCCCACAAAAATAAAAAGAAACAAATTTATGCAATTACAACACTTTTTGTCATGGAATAAGCCAACACTAATATTATGAGAAAAATCATAACTTAACAGAAAGTTTCGCGAGTACTTCGCGGGATGGCCTTTCCCACAAGACACTCGCGAAAACCTCTAGGCTGGCATGACTTTTCATCTTCCAGTCATGTGCTTTACACGTGGCTCTTTCGCGGGTAGGCTTCTCGCGAGACACTCGCGAAATCCACTTGTTCATCCTTTTAAGCTTGAGTCTTCACACTCTCTCATACTAATCCTTTACAATTAGAAACCCACTTACATACAGGGAAATATGATTGAAGAAATTACAATCAAATTTGGCATTGAATTAAACCCAACATAAAATAGTTATAAATTACAACTTTACAATCTCCCCCTTTGGCTATTCCATGACAAAACCCCTAAACAGACTCTAAACTTAAATGTGAGTTTGGGAACATAGGCAAAACTCACTCACACCTAATTCTAGAAGCTGTGAAGCACTTGCACCGTATACACCTGTATCTTGAAACACTTGCACATACAACAAACTTTCATTAAGCTCATGACAAGTAGAACACAAGGTACGTATAGGAACAAGTAAAATGCGATCAAGATACCAACAGAAATATAATCTATGAAGAATAACTTGACCAAACATGAACAGTCATTAAGAAATGACCACAATGAATATTTATCCAGTAAATGATCATAGGACACGCAATGCAATTAAGAGCAATGCTAAAATCAATTGCATGTCCAACAAGCATGATGCATTAAAGAAACTAAAGCTAAAAGCATTAGAAAGCAATAAGTATCAAAAGGTTATAAAAACCAAGATACAAATGAGTACTAAAGATAAATAAGTTTTAAACTAAAGTACTTAAAAGCTTTAAACGAAAGCATCGTAAATATCAAAAAGCTATAAAAACTTAAAGTAAACTAGAGACCACCAAAATAAACCAATGTAACTAAAATGTGCTAAACTGTGCTCCCCCTCAAGCTGTACTCCCCCTCAAACTACTCCTCCTTTTTTATCGGAATGGCCAAAGAGACTAGAATGCATCGAACTCTGAGTCTGATGTCTGCTGTTGCTAGTCCCTTATCATGTCATCAATCTGAGATGAGAGAGCAGTGATTTGTCCATCAAGGTAGGTGAATTGAGATGTGGAGTGGCTAATGTGGGAAGCTAGCATTCCATGCATCTCTTCAACCCGTTCGATTAGATGATCAAGATGATCGGGTGGCCGTGCACGCTCTTGGGAAAAGGGTTGTGCAGTGTCCTCCGGAACGGATGTGAAATGCTCAATTTCTTCTTCAGTGTCTCCTCCTTATTCATCTCTTGGAATTTAGGAGACACCAACTGATGGTCCGGGGATATGAGATTTGCTTCGAATCATGGTTTATGCACTGATTGGATAATCTCTTTGCATCACTTGAAGTCCACTCGGAATCTTCACCCTTGCCCTTGTGATAAGAGACATGATAAGGCTAGGAAATGGTATAATTATCCTTGTATTTCTCTTTGTGATTCATTTGGTGAAGAGGTGGTAGATGTGGCTGCAAATGTCGATCTCCTTCAATGTGAAGAGATCAAACAGAAATATGGCCCTTGGTGCTAATAGGTTCGTTAAGTTCCTCACCAAGTAGAGGTTGAAGATCATGATGTAGGCCAAGGTTCGCATCTCCGGAGTGAACGGAATGGTGTGCACAGCCTTCTTGTTGATTTGTCCACCAAGGACTTCCACAATAGGTCCTTGATTCTCCATTCTCTCATCATATTGTAGGGATGTGTGTGGAGTCATTGGACGAACCTCCAAGATCTCTTGAATGGACTCCCTTGTGATATAGAACTTTCTCCCTTTCAGCCAACAATTTATGCGATCCCCTTCCACAATGGCATTAGCATAGAATTCCTGAATGACTTCTTTATAGACATTGCCCATCGGGTTCAACATTTTTGTCCAAGTCCTCTCTTTGAACACATCCTGAATGAAAGTGCCCTTTGAAGACTCTAACTCCACGGTCCTTTCCAAGATGATTGGGGCCCTTTTATAGTGATCGTTATAGGCCATTTCTGCATCATCATTTCGAAACTGATGTGGCAAACGGAGTGCACTGTTGGCACAGTAAATGCTGACATAGCCATTAAAATAATATTAAAAAATTATTTGGTATTTAAAATATGCCACTTTAGATTTTAAATAAATAAATAAATAAAGCCACATCAGGAAAACAATTGAAGCAAATTTCTAAGCTTATGATTTAAAAAAAAAATCAAATTAAGTAATAAAATTAAACATTCTTTTCTTTTCATTATTTTTTTGGTCATATTCTTCAATCTTCATCAGAGTGCTTCTCCAAATATCAGGTTCTCAATTTTAATTTTAATTGAAAACAATGTACCCATTTGGTTTCAACTAAAAGTGGCGTCCACGTTTTGCGATTTCAGTTTTTTTTTTTTTTTTTCCTGCGCGTGAACAGTAAAATCACATGATTTTACTGTGCAAGAAAAAAAACACTGTTCATGCACGGTTCATGTACTGTTCACGGGTCCCACAATACTATTCACACATTTAAAAATTATTTTGCTATAATATTTTCAGTTTTCAGTTTTAGCAACAATAAGTTCAATCCAAACGGACCAATAAAAGACATCTCAGCCAAAATAAATAAATAAATAAAAGTCCCCAAAAAAAAAAGTCTTTCAATGCAAAAAGAGAGCCTACCCAAAAACATCTAATCCCTTCAACGCACAAAACCCATAACGCCAAATTTTCTCCTACTCTTTTCCTCATCCACGAAAGAAAAAGAAAAGGCAAGAAACCCCAATATCAAGGCTAACAAGAAAGAAGTCCCAGTATTCCACTCCAACCCATTTATCCAGCATCGTGGTGGAAGATTCCGATTGCGGCGACGATCTCTGGTGGAAGATCCCGAGCTCTCTGTCTCTTCTTTCATGGCCGAAAACCCATGGTTGAAGACCCAAGACTCATGGCCGAAACCCATGGTTGGCTGAAATCTCATCCTCTTTCTCTCTCTAAACCCAGATCGATGGTGGCTGGGTGGATCACCGTGGTTTGATCTAACCAGATCTAAAGCTGATAAGGATTGGCTTGTGTTTTGGTGTATTTTATTGACGAGAATCAACTTTGGGTTTTGGTGTTTTTGGTTTTTTGTTTTTGGTCTGACCATTGTTTAAATTTCGTTAGTTTATTGTGTTAGAATTGCTGAGTTTGATCATGGTTTTGTATGTGTTTTTGCCTGTTATGATGCTAAGAAAATGCAAGAAAAGAAAAGAAAATCTTGAGTTTTTAATTTTTTGGGCAACCATATTCTTGGGGGAAGAACATGAAGAACAATCAATCATTTTCTGGGGAAGAACATCAGAAAAATCTACATGTTCTTCCGAAAAAATAATGAAAAGAAAATTAGAAATTTTTTGTTTTTAAAATTTTAAATTAAAATACTGAAGTGGCATATTTTAAACAACATATAATTTTTTTAAGGGTCATGTTAACGAGTGCCCTTAGGGCACTGGTTAAGAATCCAGTTAAAGAAAGTTTTTATGGGAAAAGAAAAAAAAGCAATTAATGTTTTGACAGTTTTTTTCATTTCCCATAAAAGTGATGTCAAAACTTTCTTTAACTGAATTCTTAACCAATGCCTTAAGAGCACTTGTTAGCATTTCTCTTTTTTTAATATTATTTTAATAACCATGTCAGCATTTACTGTGTCAAAGTGCACTCCGTTTGCCATATCAGCAATTTCTGTTAGTAAAATGACGGTAGGGACTAAAATGGAACGCGTTTTTCATTTTAGGGACTAAAAGCAGTAAAATAAAAAAGTAGGAACTAAAATAGAAATAGACCCAAAATGTAGGAACTAAAGTGCATTTAGGCCAAAATTATTCAATACTAAAAATTAATGTTCATTTCAAATTAATGCTCATTACTTTTTTAAAAATAAATTAATGTTCATTTCACTCACATAAATAATTAGTTTCATCATCAATTTAATTAGTAAAACACATTAATACATGACTAATGGGAGAAGAAAAACAATGCTGAATAATTACTCATTAATAGACAATTCACAAAGCCATTAGCCCATTTACCCAAAGTGTCACAAATATCAAATATGGGTGACAAATACATTACTGATTAGACTACAATTAAACCAGTTAAACTGGTTTAACCTGAGCAGTAATCACTGTTGACTAAAACCTGGTAAATAAATTCATAAAAAATTACAGCCGTTGGATCTAAATTTTGTTCCCACTTGGCGCGTTGAAAAGCACTTATTTTTTATTTTTTATCATAAATGCAGTGGATCCCAGCCACTAAAGTCCCAGTTTCTCATAGATTCTAACAATAACAATATTTTAAAGCTTAGATTTTTATAACGTTAGCCAGTCCCACTCATCTATTTAAATTCCCTCATCCCCTAAAGCAAAGCTCCTTTAAAACTAGCCGTTACACACAAATCTCTCTCTCTCTCTCTCTCTCTCTCTCTCTCTCATGGCAGCCTCAGTGGACACACCATCACCTGGCCACCTCAACCAGGTCTCTTTCTTCTCCTTCTCCTTCTTTTCTCTATGTTTCTTCATCTTTCTGTGATGGGTTTTTCTTTTGGATTTTGGATTTTTTGTGAATTTTTTATTTTGTTGTCTCTGTTGTACTAATTGATGAAACTTGCTGAATTTGATTATAGGAGGGCAAAAGCTTCATGGGTTCGTCTCCTATGTACAGTCCCTCCTCAGATAAGCGCTTGTGGAGCACATTACGCAGCCGGATCGACACGCTTCTTGAGAGTCATCCTCAATTGGTGAGTGCTTTTATTTATGTTCAGCTATTTGATTGAATTCTTTGCAGCTAGTTTATGCTATGTGCGAATTGGATTGATGGGTTTGTGGGATTTTGAATAGAATGGTGGAAAATCGGACCGAGCTAAGCGATTGAAGGAAGACTCATTGCTTCTGATGAGAGGGTTTGACTCAGTTTCCCACACACTTTCACAGCTATCCAACAATCTGGACAATGCTCTCCAGGTACATCAAGCTCTTCAATTCTCTTAGGACTTGGAAATTTTTTATTGGATTCTATGGAATTACATAAAAATCAATAACCAAACTTCAAAGTTTAGAAACAGATTCAATTATGAGATTCAAACTAAAGACAATAATGCTTTTGTCAAGCCCCAAAAAGTTTGACTTTTTCGAATTTTGATGGACCCCACGCCAAAAAAAAAAAAAAAACTCATATTTTACCGTACATTCAAGAAATAAGCCATTAGTAAAGTGCATCCAAACATGCTTACTGGTTGTAGTAGGCTTAACTATCAATTTGCTTTTAGTGGAATAAGTTTTGATTTGTCTAATATTAATGTTTTGTTTGTTTCAACAATGATATTTTATAAAAAATGAGTCATTTTTCAAGAAACATTTTCTATAAAACTATCTCATTTTCTAATGAGTTGAAAAACAACCCCCTAACTTCCTTTATTTAACTTGCTGTAAGATAGAGTTGTTTTCCAAAAAAATTTAATGGAAAACAATCTTTAAAAATAAGCCATGCTATTTATGTTGACCAAAAATAGTTTTCCTATAACTAATCTTTTTTTATGCTACCAAACGCTGAAAAACAAGGAAAACTATCTTTACACAAGGTTTTTCATCGAAACAAACGGAGCGTAAAATTAAAACAAAATACCCTCTATGCTTGCAGGGAGCTAGAGATCTAGCTAAACCACCCACGTTGACTGAAATATTCCCAAGCAATCTGAAGAACTCAGATAGTAAAGAGGATGATTCAGAAGAGCATCAAAATGAAGCAGAGATGAAGAGTGGATTGAAAAGAAAGTATGATCATAGTCATTGCTCAGAGGACAAAGAAGAAGATGATTCACAGAAAGCAAATGAGGAAAGCCTCAAAGATGGGAAGTTGAAGAAAGCCAAAAACGTAGGGTTCACGTATCTCTTCATTTTCATGACACTTAAAAAGTAGTAAGAAGCTTGTATCAATATTGTTTGATTTGCTCATTTGTTTGTCTTTAACAGATTGCAATTTCCATGGCAACAAAAGCGGCTTCGTTTGCAAGAGAATTGAAGTCAATTAAGTCGGATTTATGTTTTATGCAAGAGAGATGTGAATTGCTTGAGGGAGAGAATAGGAGGCTCCGTGATGGATTTGCTAAAGGAATAAGACCTGAGGAAGACGATCTGGTAGGTGTTTTATACTTGGTTCCTCTTAACTCTTCTTTTGTAAGGGCAAAACTTTCTTAAGTCCCCAATTAAATGTACTACTTTTAGTCTTGACAATTGTATAAACACAAGAAAGTGCATTGACATAAGCCCACATAACATGGTTATGTGGCATTGGCGAATAAGTCTATGATTGAATTTAGTTGGAGAATTAGAGGAATACACCTAAGTTTTACACTTCTTTTAAAATAAATCTTCACTTTAAAGCCTATATAGCACATTAATCTTGTGAAATTGTGGCCTCGGCAGGTGAGGCTTCAATTGGAGGCATTGCTTGCGGAAAAATCCAGATTAGCTTATGAAAATGCAAATCTAGTAAGGGAAAACCAGTGCCTTCACCAACTTGTAGAGTACCATCAACATACCTCCCAAGATCTCTCTGCATCGTATGAACAATTCATACAGGGAATGTGCTTAGACTTCTCGTCTCCACCGCCGCCCAAAAGAGATGCTGATGACAAGGTTCCTCAAGCCGATCTTTTCAGCTTCTCCACTTCTCTCGAAGAGTAGGCAGATGACGAGTGTCATTAATTGCAAATTTCTTAAGGCCTCTGGCAACATCATTGTATTAAAAAGTAAAGAATAAATATTTAATTTTGTCTTTATCTTTTGAAATCCGTAATTCAGTCTTGTAAACCTGAAGCACCACTTGAGAGAACCTTAATTCCAATTTGAACAACTCCAGTAAGGTTGCAAATTTGTAATGTTTAGGTGCTGTAGGGTTCGCTAACTACACCAAAGGATGTCATTACTCATTACCACTTATCTCCCATGTTACCTCAAATTATTATAGTTAAACATCATCGGCACTAATAACATTAGTCTCCAAGCTACTTAAAACAAAAGAGAACACAGAATAGCCCTAATTAAAGATAGACAATATCTATATATACTTAAAAACAAAAGAGAACATAACAGGACAGCCCTAGATTCAAACAAAGTATTTTATCTCATAAAATTAGAAGAGCACCATGAATGTTGGTGTTAGTTTTCATTTCTTTTTCACTTTCTTTTTGCGGTGAGTTTCTTTCTGTTAGCTGCAGGACTTCTGGATCTACGACCAGCATCACCTGGAGACATGTGCAATGCTTGAGATGACATGTTAACTGCTGTTTCAGTAGCTTTTGTCAGATTTGAGACCAAGATCACATCCTTCAATTTCCCCAACATTTCAGAGAAAACATGATTCCCATTCTCATACTACAGGAAAAAAGGGTCATAGCATTAGTATTCATAACGTATCATCCCTGTTATATAAATACCATTCACAATGTCAATGAACTATTATTCTCTTTTAAATAAAGACATTGAAAAAACAAGCAAGACAATGCATGTATCAAAGCATACAAACATTCAAGTCATATGTATTGTCAACATATGACAATAGAATAGAAGTCTTATTGATTCGCAATGATTACACAGCTACAAGTGTGCAACCACTAGAGTAAAGAGAAATTAGATTATTGTTCATTGGTACCTAATAGAAGAAATGAAAGCACATACAGGTGGAGATTCTAAGCCAATAGGTCCTCTGTTTTCTATGTGCTAAATCCACATACCTCTCCACTCGTTTCTTCGCTTTCTGTTACTTTGAAAGTAGTTGCTTCAGCTTCAATACAAAAGAATTGATAAGCAGAAGTCTAAGGTAGGAACAAAAGAAAAGGAACTTATTTCTTTTATTCTTTGTGTTATTATATTTCAAGGCCATTGGGCATTAAAATCCAATTGTTAATAGACCATAATAGAATGAGCAAAAATACAATGACATGAACAAAAAACTACTATCGCTTATAGCTCCACTGATGTCTACAAGCAAGTTTGCATTAGCAACTCATTATGCAGGACCACTCCACTAGTACTTATCATCAAAACAACAATAAAATAAAATAAAAGTTTTAGTACAAAAAATATATATTTAAACAATTCTTAGTTCTTTTTTAACCTTGTAAAGAACACAAATGATTATTCGGGTTTGAGCTTATATTCATAACAAGATATGCATGTAAACTAGTTTGAAGCCACTTTGCAACAATAAGCCACAAAACAAGTTGTATATGTCATGAAACAATAAATATGATATTAAGAGGATCGTTGAGACATACTGCTTCAAGCTTGCCAAGTGCAGTTTCTAACTTCATAGAAAGTTGTTTATTTTCTCCTGTCAATACTTCAATCTGCATATGGGCAAAACAAAAACGAAAGGCATGAAATCAAATACATATAAGGGTATAAAAACAAAGAATAGATGCTTTCAACAGTCACAAATAAACAAACCTTCTTTTGGGAATCTATATACAAGCTTTTGTATCTGACATATGCCCCAGATGGGCTTCCACTCGAGACAGACTTCTTGGACACCTGGTTTAAAATCATTGATAATTTCATTTACAAGTCATATAATCGCAAAGATAAGCATAATGACAATTTACAATCTCCAAAGTTGTATTATTAGAGAACCTCAGATTTCAATTCTTCTATGGTCTTTGCTTGTATTTCTAATCGTTGAACAATGTTGTCAATTTGTTTTTCAAAGTTCTTTTCACCCAATGATGTTGGCTCAGTCGACTCAGGCATATTTTGCTCTTTCTGAGGAGGTGGGTCATATTCTTCATCAGTTTCAGTTAGACTTATCTCTTCAACTACAGGCACAATGTCCGGGTTTAGAGCAGAGGTTATTGCATGTTGAACACGTTTAGATCGCCTAACAATACTGGTGTGGCGTGTCATCCTCTTCTTTGGATTTGATGGTTTGGCAGAATTTGCTTGTTGTTCAGCAGGACTTCCACTTTCAAGCTGCAATTCCACATTGCCCAAGGAAGGATTCAAACTTTCAGGCTGTGATTCCACTGCCCCTAGGGAAGGATTTTTGTTCCCAGGCTGCAATATCACTCTCTCCATGGATTGATTAGTGCTTTCAGGCTTTGAATTGGTAACATAAAAACTAATTAGCAATTAAGTAAAATTCTATAATCCGTGTTCCTGAACTTCAAATTAATACTAGCCAGTTGCATGAGAGGTAGCAACATTGGTGGTGGAAGATCACTAGGAAAGTGCAGCAGATAAGACTCGAAACCAAAACTTTTAAAAACATTTTAGTATTTTTGAATGCTCCCTTCAATAATTAATAATAAAATCTGAACTCCCACTTAAAACAAAAATCGAAAAAATAGAAGGGAAAAAACATGGTTCACCCTAAAAAAAATATCCTACCGCAGAGACATCTCGAAAATCTACTTTCATCACAGTAGAACAAAAATAAAATCCAACATGATCATAAAAATATAAAACACTCAAAATATACAGAGAGCAAAAATGCAAAATAAGAACCATAAAAAGTAAAAAACAAAAATAACTTAGAAAAAAGAACTAAACCATGGCCCTGTTGATCCAACATATATGTACTGCACCATAAACTGAATTAGCTAGGCCTAACCCATATATAAAAAATATGACTATGATCGAACCCGATAATTTCCACTAAACAATTTGCATTACAACATGATAAAAAATATAAAGAAAGCAACTTTTTTTTATGCTGAATAATAAAGCGATCAAAGAAAGACATACAAACCCATATGACACCCAACAAACAAAAGATACAACCAGTGCAGATTAGCTTTCTAAAGCAACACATAAACATAGAGGTAATACAAAGGGTGCGCAAATATAAAATAAGATAAAATTACCATGGGAACTTTTTCTTCATTGTTTTTAGTCTTAGGCTTCCTACCCATTGTCTCTGAGTAACACTTAGAGAATTTTTTTCCTTCTCTGAGACTGAGAGCTTTTCAACCTTGCATAAAGCCCTAGTTTGAGCTGCAACTATGGTATGGTATAGAACTGTAGCAGCGCTTATTACGAGGAAATGGTTGAGTTTTTCATGGGAAGTGGAGTGAGTCAAGGGTAATTTATGTCATTTCCTATGTGGTACATGCACTGGTTTGGTTTCTGCTGTGGTTAAAAAAGCTAATCACATCAAATTAAGGCGTTTCTCGCTATAAGTCCCTTCTTCATTAAGCGTAATTAGTGCACTTCGTGTGTGTTTGGCAAAAATAATTTTTGTCAACTTATTTTACTATTTAACTTATTTTTAAAGGAATTATATTATTCTCATAGTAGATCACATCGCTTGTCCACCATTCTACTAAAAAACTCTTATTTGTTTAAAATTGCTGAATCAGTAATCAGTTTCTGTTTTTAAAAAAAAATTGACTCAGCAATTTTAATTAGATGAGAGTCTTTTAGTGGAATGGTGGACCACGTCACTTGTCCACTATGAGGTCCTTATAATTTCTCTTATTTTTGCTATTATTTATGGGCCCTATTGCACTTTTTGGTACTATTTATGAGTTCTACTGTACTATTTCAGCTAATTTTAAACTTTAACTACTGTACTTTCAGCAAAAAGATTTCAGTTTCAGTAAAATAAACTGATATCAAATAAACGCTTCATCTGCTGTTAGTTTTGATCCTAGCCTTTCGTGTCTTGGGTCTTCTTTAAGGATTTGGATCAGTGCTTCACTCACAAAATATTTTTATCACTTTTTTTTTTCTTTTTTTTATTCAAATGGTTAAAATTGAAAGTAATTTTTTTTTCAACTCTCAATCTTAACCATTAAAAATCATTATATCATGTGCAATAATTGACCTTAATTGTTTTATTTTTGACAAACATATCTAAACCTCTCCGAATATTTAACTATTATATCGAGTATATACAATCATCCCGTCCAACACACACCAAATTATTATAAGAAAAAATTCTTTGAAGGTGACTCAAAGATATTGACAAGAGATTTCGAACCCAATATTTCATGGATATCATGAGAACTTAAGAACCACTTAATCAACCCCTTAAAGTTTAAAACTAATGTTAATACCGTAGTAAAAAAAAATCCTAAATACAATAAATCTAGATATAGCATACCACTCAAGTCATTAGTGCTAAAGTCAGGAAAAAATGTAATGATTAATCAACTTTCTCTCTCTCTCTCTCTCTCTCTCTCTCTCTCTCTCTCTCTCTCTCTCCATATCACAGTATGATCAACTAGAGAAACCAAAGTAAAATCAAAGAAAATCCAAAATCACCAATTAGAAAAAACACAAACCAAGATTTCTTCATCTCTCTCTCTTCCTGTTTGTTTGTTTGTTTTTTTTTTTTTTTTTTTTTTGGCAAAGGATTCGTTAGTTTTTTAAGAGAGTAAGGAGAGTGGGTTCTTGGGTTTTTTTTAGCAAACGATTATGGTCTTCTTCTTTTTTTTTTTTTTTTTTTTAAAGAGGAGGAAGAATGAATTTTTTAGAGTGGAAGAAGAGAGTAGAGGAAGAAGAAGAACCAAAGAAGACCAAACGAAAATAGCATGAGAATTTCTCTTTCCTCCAATAAATATTAATGAAATAATTGTACATGCAAGCTATTATTACCAATGTTTGGTGGTGTAATATGTTGGCATCTTTTGAACCTCTAGTGTGTGATAAACTATCAATTAATGTTTGTTCTATGATTTATCAGTCTTTCTTTCTTTCTATTGTTTGCTTTCTTTTTGGGGGATGATCTTAATTAGTTGTTGTTTTGCATACTATTCATTCATTCTATTAAACTACCATTTTTAGTTTCATTCAGTTCAATTGCACTAACACTCTCCAAACTAATATTCAGACTTGTTTAGTTTCATTTTTTATATCGTTTGATCTGTTTTTGAATTTGACTTAATCGGATCTTTGGAATATTTATATAACATAGTTTTTTTTTGGGTTACATGTAAAATTGTGTAAATCATTGTGTTTTTGTTTCCTTTAAGAGCATTCACATCAGTGTTTATAAAATAGAAAAAGTTGTGAAATTTACATAATTTGGTCCCAAAACTAACCACATCAGTGGGTGTATAAATGTGTAAATATACACATTTGCTACAGTAACCGTGTTTATTTACACGGTTACTATAGATGCTAATAACATTAGTTTTTTTTTTTTTTTCTCTCACCATTGCTCTTGTCAGAAACTTTGTCTCCCCCAACTTCCATAGCAACCCAGAAGAAGAAGAAGAGAACCACCTAACCACCAACCAAGCATTGCAACCCAACACGACTACAACCCATTTCACAACAACCCACCTTAAGAAGAAGAAGAAGAAGAGAACCACACAACCACCAACAGCACCACCAGAAAACTCATCCCAGCACCACCCAACCACCAACACCACCACTGGAAAATCCATCCCAAACCCAACTCAAAATCAAGCCAAGCCAAGCTAAAATCAAATCAAAATCAAACCCATCAAAAAACTCATATGAAAAACTCAAGGACAAACCACCATATCTGCCACCGCTACTACTGGATCCATTGTCGGATCTACCATTATTGCCTTTGTGTTTGACCGTTTGGGTTTGGGATATGAGAGAGGCAGAGAGTTGAGGGTGAGAGACATGGAGATGAGTAAAGTAATAATAAAAATATTATCTAAATAAAATAGAGTGTATAATAGATAAACTTACGTGGGTGTTTTTGAAAAGTTAGTGTAAAATAGAAAAAAAAATGTTTTTATGCGAAAATAAATAGAAAATTTTAGACAGATTAATGCAAATGCTCTAACATTGAGGGTTATTTTTGTCTCTTCTTACACACCTTTTTTTTTTTTTGGAGGGGGGGGGGGGGGGGGGTTGTCTAGAAAGAGTGTTATGTTCTTGTAGTTTACCTAGCAACTTCCCATAATGAATTTCACAATTTTATTTATTTTTTTCCTCAGAATTTGAAGTGATAGATTGTGATTAGTTCAATATCATTTTTACTGGAAACTACTAATGACATCACTTTTACTATAAACAAGTTATAATCTACCATCTCAATTGTGGTGAACAAGTTCATGAATTTGTTAGGTATTTAGACTTACATTTGGTTTGGTTAGAATGAAAAGTGATGAATGGAAAATACATAAGTGAATAGGTGAGGGAAAATTGAGAGTTTTCATTTGTTTTGTTCACCGATGATAATATGAAGAAAATGGACGTTGAGTGTTTTCCATCCACCCCACCAAAAATTATAATCTTCCCAAATTGGGGATAAAATGGAGAGGAAAATAATTAAATAAGACTTAAACCAAATGATCGATTATGCCCTTCCATAGTTACATTCAAATTTTTTTTTTTGGTTAATCATCTAGCAGGAGTAATGCTATGTGTAAGGACCTGATTTTGCTCCCTAGCCCAAAGATGGATGGACTCAGACCCAAAAAGCCCAAAACAATGAATTTGTAGAGAGTGGGTTGGAAAACTGGGCTAAAATGAGTTGGACAACAGATAAAGTGGGTTTAAATGATGAGAACAGAAAGATAGATTGATTTAACTCAAAGAAAATTGTCCTCGGCACAGTCCGAGGAGATCCGTTCTTATATATTTCTACTAAGTTTGATGAAAATTTGGTTCCTGATTGCCCTCTCCTTCCTTTATACTATCTTCCCCTTCTATCTCTACCCTCCACGTGCAGACCAGATGGTTGGTGTTGATACTTGTCCCATCAGCACCTTCCTAAAGTCTTTGTATAGTAGCTGTAAGGCTGAAAACCACTATCCAAGTATCACTTCCACATTAATGCGGTCAGAGAGTTAGCTGCAGAGTATTTAATGCGGTGGTAGCAACTTTCCCTTAAGATATTTCATAGCTTCCTTTTGTCCTGTTCCTTCTGGATACTTATCCGCATCAGTGGAATCGTCCGGGTCGTTGCTCTTAACGTCAGACCATACCTTCTGACCTCGGCCTTGATTAGCCAAGGAAGTATTCATCCTCGGACTATCTAATTAGTTGGTCGTGATCAGATTTCAACTATTCACTTATTAATATGGACTTTCATAAAGGTGTTCACCCGTCCTTGAACTACCTAATATCCTCGGATTGGGCCCCTGGCCCAATATATTTTACAGATACGTACTTCTAGTCTTATCACCCCTACAATAGCCCCTTGAGATTCTTCTTTCTGGCTCCTTGGGAAGAAATGAGGATTTCGATGTCACCTTAGCTAGTCCGTGCTCATCGTACATCACCTCTGCTAGTGTAGACGCCTTTTTAACTGCCCAAGACACGCTCTTGACGCTTCGGCATATGAGACACGCCTTCATTAAATTTTTGTGGCACCTTATCCCCCACATTCTACAGCGCAATGCGAATCTAACGGTTGAGGATTTCGCAAAAAACAGGGCGGGAGTTTTTCCGCTTGTAGCTATCCTTTTGATATAAATACTGCCCAAATCAATCATTCTTCTCACTTTAGCATTCACTTCACTTTAGAGCTCATACATTGATCCTGCAACTTACCCAACTCGCTCGCGCCCTTACAAATACCAAGAGCTTGTCCGAGTAGAGTTTTTCTTTTTCCTGTAAGTCTTCATACCTCCTTCCATTTTATTTTTCCATATACTTTTCTTTTCTTTACGTCCTTTTCTCCTCGGCTCTTCTTTCCTCTCTTTATCTTCTTAGCACATCTAAGTCTTTCTTAGGAATGGGTAGATTTGCTCATCTGGTAAACTCCGAGGAGGGAATAGAGAGTTTCAGAGCTCTGTATAGGATTCCTCTAGGAGTAAGCATTAGGTACTGTAAGGAAGGGGAGTGGCATGAGAAAAGGCAAGAGGGATAAGTGGTGATCCCAATGATTGCCTTCATAGAAGGAATGATGAGAATCCCTATGAGTACCATTACCAGAGACTACCTTAGGGCCCATAGGTTAGCTCTCACCCAGTGTGCGCCCAACATGTTCAGAATCTTAGGTTCTATAGATGCCCTTAATGAGAGGATGGGCTTAAACCTCACACACCACGATGTCAACTGAGTTTACAACCTCCATCACTTAACAGGGCAGGAGTATTACCTAAAATCTAGGTACCCCGAGGTCAGGCTCATTCAATGCCTCCCCGAATCCAACAAGGGCCTCAAAAAGGATTTCTTGATCGTGTTAGGGGAATGGCACGATGGCCTCATCTGCCCGACGAGAGAGGGGCAACCAGGTGGGGTTTCAGACTTAGGATGGTTATTTTAAAGTTACCTCATTTGTGCTTTTTCTTTTGCTTGTACTTGTACATGAAATTTTCTTTAATTTGCATTGTTCTTTATTGATGATATTTTTTGTCTTTCCCAATGGTTTTGCAGACAAAAACGCTGCCATTCCTAACTTCAGCCTTGTGAACCAGGCGAGTTTGGATAAAATCCTGAAGGCCGAGGTGTTCGTCCACATAGACGGTCAACTCAGGGCAGCCCACCTGATATTGGACTACATTCTAATATCAAAGAGTTTCCAGGTGCCTAAGTGCGTCATTAAAGTTAGGGATCCTCGGTTGCAACGAATCAGTGTTGCTGCCCTTGGCTTCTTGATCACTGGCCCAATTCCAGAAGGCACATTAGCCACCACCCTTATCCCAGAGGGTATACCAAGGGTAGCACTACCCTTCCAACGCGCTGCCGAGAAGGAAACCTCATCACTACCAACCACCAAGGAGGAGGGGAAGGAAGAAGAAGACAAAGAAGTGGTTGAGGTGATCGACTTTGAAGACGAATTTGCTATCTTCAACTAGCCATTATCTCTAGAGCCTCAGGTTGGTAATCCTTGCAACCCTCCTTAGGTTCAAGTAGACAACTCTCTAGAAGACATTTCCATTCCTAAGGAAATGGGGATTCAGCGCAAGCAAAGATCATCTCTCCAAGAGCTTTTGAAGTCCCAACCTGGTGGGAAGGCAACCCAAACAAAGCTTCCCACCCCACCACCCCCTCTACCCATCTGAGCTAATCCCGCCGACCACAAAAGGAAAAGGGATCAGAAGGGTAAAGAGGTGATGAAGACGGGAAGAACCCATCCTTCCCCGGAGGACGAGCCCCAGAGGGGGGCCAAGCAACTCAGGGGCATGCAGACGAGGCCAACCCATGAGGGAGAGAGGAGGAGTGAGCACTGGGTTGCAGCCCCAGCCTGGGCCCCATCCTTGGAGCTGGATGGAGCTCCTCTTCCTAGCGATGCCTCTATCCGAGACTTCTAGGGGGGCACGGCTGGGTATGTAGCCAATGCCATAGATCAACCCCTGCTGCTACCCAAGGATATGGCCGACTTCAGATCCATAAGGAAGCATGAGGTCTTCTTGGGCTTAAAGAGGGATCTGGCAATGGTAATTAATTTTTTTTTTAACCTTGTACCTTCTCCTTTACAAGCCATTCAAGCCACTTTTAAGGCCGAGGAGATAGTAAATAGTTCCCATCGCATGATGAAGGAAGAGGAGGGGAGGCGAATTGCCGCTGTGGACGCCTTCCATGTGGCTGAAAAGAGTAACCAGGATCTGAAGGCTAAGCTGATCGAGGCAGAAATGGAAAGAAAAAGTGCTACAGCTGCCTTGGATAACGTTGAGAAGCAAGCCGAAGGCCAGCGGGTGCTTCTTCGCAATGCCAAGGATCAACTGGCCGCCTCCAAAGTGCAGATCATTGCCCTGAAGAAAAGATTGGAGGAAGTCGAAAAGGCCAAAGATCAAGCCGAGAAGGCCAGGGAGGAGGCAGAGAAAGCTCGGAAGGAGGCAGAGCAACAAGGGTATGACATTGGAGTGGCTAAAACCGAGGAAGCCCTTAGGGTTGAGGTCTCAAGGGTATGTAGGACTTACTGTTTCCAAGTATAGAATAAAGCTCTCAACCAAGCTAGGGTTGAGGCTTCTTCTGTGCTTAGGAAGGCAGAAAGTGTCTACTACCCTCAAGCCATTCGTGCCTCCTCCTCTTATAGCTCCAAGGTAGACACCCCTACCGAGATGGCAGATATTGAGAAGAGCAGTCCCAATAAGGCCCCTCCCCCCTCTGGCAGCCCTCCAAAAGTGGCCAAGCAGCCTGAGGTGAATGGAAAAGAGGTTGAGGTGACAAAGGGAGTGGCCTCGGATGCCACCAAACCCCTGGATGCTCCCCAGGATCCTACTAAAGACAATGAGGCACCTAGGATGGAGATTGTTCTTGCAACTCTTCCACTACCTGCCAAAGGTGACCCCAAAGGCACAGGCCAAGGATCCTCGGAGGCTGCAGTCCCACAGTCCCAGGCCTCGCCTCAAGGAAAAATTGTAATAAAAAAGAAGTAGAATTTAATAAAGTTCTCTTTTTCTTTTTCTCTTTTTTTGTTATGTTTTGCAACTTCTGTTTTGGTTTTCATAGTTTGTAACCAAGTTGCCCCTTTATATTCAATTTGCCTTGCTTCAAGGCTTTTATTAATGAAAGTTATGCATATTTTCTTTTTTCCTGTGATTCACATACTGGTGTTGATATAATTTTCATCTTATCTAATACCTAATAACTGTGGTAATGAGGTAAAACTCTTCTCATTAATCTACATAAGTAGTAGAAAATTTATCCCATCTCATATGGTTAGCAGCAAAACAAGTTAAATCTACTAAGTCCATCATCTCGGCAAAGCGTAATTTTAACTTCAAGAACATACACAGTAATGTAGCATACATATAGGCTTAAACTTACTCTGTTCCCTACTCATCAGTAAGTTTAAAGGGCTAGAGGGATAATCAATTCTTAAACAAATACAGGTATGCCTGCAAATGCTTTAAGTGATGCTTATGAGAATCTACTTGGGTCTGTTATCACAATGGAAATCTTTGCTGTTTAGAGTGGCTTATTATACTTGACATTAAAGTAATCAACAAGAAGTACTAATTTACCTTAAGTATGTAGTCCAAAAAGTTTGAAATAACTAAGGCTTCGCCCTGACACTTGTCAACATGATAGGAAGTATTAATTTACCCAAAGCATGTGGTCCGAGGAGCCAGACATAGCTAAGGTTCTGTTTAATACTTAGAAAAATGATTAAAAGATATCAATTTACTCAAGGTATATGATCCAAAGAGCTAGGCATGACCAAGGTTCTGTTTGATACTTAAATAGATGTCAGGAAGTATTAATTTACCCAAAGCATATGGTTCGAGGAGCCAGGCATAGCTAAGGTTTTGTTTAATACTTAGAAAAATGATTAAAAGATATTAATTTACCCAAGGTATGTGATTCGAGGAGCCAGACATGACCAATAAGGGTGTAATCGGTTCGATTCAGTCGGTTTCAAGTGCTATTTTTCCACCGAACCGAAATTTCGGTTTTACCAAATTTGGCACCGACACCGAACCGAAAGGGAGGAACACCGACACCGAACTGACTGGATTTCAATCGGTTCGGTTCGGTCGGTTTTTGGTTGTTTCCAATTTCTTAGAACCAAACAGATCAAAGACCCCCCCAAAAAAAAAAGCCTATTTCTCTTTACTTTCCCACATTTTCTCAGCACCCAAACACCAAGCAAAAAAAAAAAAAAAAAAAAATCAAAATCAAAATCTTGTATATATTCAGAAAACATACCAAAATAAGAAAAAAAAATTATATTTCCTTTGCTTTCCCATGTTTTCTCACCACCCAAACACCAAGCACCAAGCAATAAGCAAGTAGCATACACAAACACAAAAAAAAAAAAAAAAAAAAAAAAAAAAAAAAAAAACGGAGAAGAAGCACTGAAGCAGCCGGCATGGAGTGTGCTGCCGTTTGTGAAAGGGAGTACCGGTCGGCGCATTGGAGGGGGTTGGGACGATCGGTGAGGGAGGAGCCAAAGGCGAGGTTAACGGAGCAGAGGAAGGCGATGGAGGAGTGGCGGATGGAGTTGGAGGCTTGGAGCCAAAGAGGGAGTCAGTGGCTTTGAGGTGGGAGCAAGAGCATGAGACGATGGAGAAGAAGTCGGAGATGGAGACTTGCTTGGTGATAAGGCTGTTGTAGATCCTGGAGCTTGAGCAAGAGCCGAGGTGGCTAGCAAGGTGAGAAGCATGAGAGTCACCAAAGTAAAGGAAGCTATTGTTGTGAGAAAAGTATGTAGGGTAGGGTTTTCTAACTTATGATTTTATAGTCTAATTAGTTTTAGTTTAATTAGATATTTATTTAGTTTAATTATAGGTAATTAATCTAATGGGTTTTAAAATGCTACGTTAAAAGATAAAATGAAAACGTTGAAAAGCTCAGCTGAACAAAAAAAAAGTAGGCCGGATCATTTGATGAGTATGACTAAACAAAAAAAAGGCCCAATTGTGAATTGTTTAAAAAAAAAATGATGGAGGCCCAACGCATTGACGCAAAGCATATCTCAAATATTTACAAATTTTATATTATATATTTAATATAAAATATAATATAATAATATTTCGGTTCGGTTCAGTCGGTTCGGTTCATTAAAATTTGCCACCGAAAACTGAACCGAAATTTTTGATTTTTTATATAATAAAACCGAAACCGAACTGAACAGAAATTTTTGCATCGGTTCGGTCGGTTTGACGCGATTTTTTTGGTTCCTCGATTTTTTGCACACCCCTAATGACCAAGGTTCTATTTGATACTTAGAAAGATGCCATTAAGTATTAATTTACCCAAAGTATGTGGTCCAAGGAGCCAGGCATGACCAATGTTCTATTTGATACTTGGAATAACAATAATATGAAGCTCAACAGATAATGTAATAAATGAGAATGTGACAAGGAAGACTTTGATTAATAGTAATACCTTTTCAGGTTATTTACATTCCAAGGGCGTAGTACAACATTTTCATCTAGGTTTTCAAGATGATACGCACCTATTCCAGCCACCGAGGTGATGCGATATGACCCTTCCCAGTTGGGCTCTAACTTTCCCCACGCTGGGTTCTTTGCAGTACCCAAAACCTTTCTTAACACCAAGTCTTCAGGCACCAGTGGCCTTAGCTTCACGTTGGCATCGTACCCTTGTTTGAGCTTGTGTTGATAATAGGCTAATTAGACTATGACATTTTCTCTTCGCTCTTCAATTAAGTCTAGGCTTTTTCCTAACAGCTCATCGTTGTTGCTCAGAGTAAAAGAACTCGTTCTCAGTGTTGGGAATCCAGTCTCCAGAGGAATAACAGTCTCGGCTCCATAAGTCATTGAAAAGGGGGTCTCCCTAGTGGACCTACGAGGTGTAGTCCAATATGTCCAAAGGACGTGTGGCAACTCTTCTACCCATTTTTCCTTTGCGTCTTCTAGCCTCTTTTTAAGCCCACTCACTATGACCTTATTGACAGTTTCAGCCTGTCCATTCCCCTAGGGATATGCTGGGATGGAATATATATTCGTTATGCCCAGGTCACAACAATATCTCTTGAAAGCTTTGCTATCAAAATGAAGTTCATTATCCAAGATAAGGGTACGAGGGATTCCAAACCGAGTGACAATATTTTTCCAAACGAATCTCTTGGCATCCACGTCCCTGATATTCACCAATGGTTCAGCTTCAACCTACTTGGTGAAGTAGTCTGTGTCGACCAACAAATATCTCTTATTCCCTGCTGCCCTGGGAAAACGACCTATGATGTCCAAACCCCATTGAGCAAATGGTCAAGGGCTGGATAGAGGATTAAGGACACCTCTTAGTTGGTGAATGTTTGGTGCAAATATTTGGCATTGGTCACACTTCTTCACATACTCTTGTGCTTCCCTCTGCATATTTGACCACCAATAGCCTTGAGTGAGGGCTCTATGAGACAAATATCTGCCTCCTGTGTGATTTTCACAAATCCCTTCATGTAACTCTTTTAGGAGTAGCTCAATTGCTTCAGGGTGTATGCATAGCAGATATGGGCCAGAAAAAGATCTCTTGTACAATTTTTGGTCCTTGGATAGCCAAAACTGAGAAGCCTTCCTCTGTACCTTGTCGGCCTCAGACTTATTCTCGGGCAAGACATCTTCCTTAAGGAATAGCACAATAAAGTCCATCTAGCTAGGACCCACCTTTATTTGATGGACATGAACCCCATCCCCCCTTACCTTAGTAGGTTTACACAAGTTCTCCATAAGGATCACCCGAGGTAGACTTTGTGCCAAGGATGTTGCTAGAGTGGCAAGAGAGTCGACATGTGTATTTCTACTTCTAGAGATTTGTGACAAATTAAAAGACTCAAATCCAGACTGTAAGTGTCTTACCTAGTTCAAATATTCCTGCATTCTGAGATCTCTAGCTTCCAAATCTCCTTGAACTTGGCCCATAACCAACCTTGAATCAGAGAAGATTTCCACTACTTTTCCACTCATTTTCTAAACCATGGTCATCCCTACCAATAGAACTTCATACTCAGCCTCATTATTTGTGGCCGAGAAGCCCAATCTCAAGGATTTCTCAATTGTGATCTTCTCTGGAGATATCAGAACTAGCCCCACTCCAGATCCTCTGTGGTTCACTGCACCATCTACATATACCTTCCAGGACAAAGGTTCTTGTAAGGAGATTGCACCAACCGATTTTCCATCCATGTTCTGCTTCTCTACCCTCTCTTCTAGTGGGGTTTCAGCAAACTCGGCCACAAGATCGATGAGGATTTGACCCTTGATAGAGGTGCGAGGCATATACTTGATATCAAAAGCCCCTAGGATTGTACCCCACTTGGCAATCCTTCCTGTGTAATCAACACTCCGAAGTAGAGGCGGAATCTAGGTCAGGACAACAACTGTGTGTGATTGGAAGTAGTGAGGGAGTTTGTGCGTAGCATGCACAACTGCCAAAATGGCCTTCTCCAGGGGTAGGTAATGGACCTCAACCTTATACAGTGACTTGCTCACATAATAGACTGGCCTCTGTACACCACTATCAACCCGTACAAGTACCAAACTTACTGTATGGGAAGCCACAGCAATATAGGCAAACAAAACATCATCCACCTCGGGTCTGGACATAATGGGTGGCTGAGAAAGATATTCCTTCAACTGCTGGAAAGCCAGGACACACTCCTCGGTCCATTCAAATCCCTTCAACTTATTCAACAATTGAAAGAAAGGTCTACATCTATTCGCTAACCGAGAGATGAATCGGTTTAGAGCAGCGGTCATTCCTGTTAGCTTCTGAACCTCTTTGGGATTTCGAGATGGCTGCAGATTGTTGATTGCTTTAATCTGGTCAGGGTTAACTTCAATTCCGCAGTGTGTAACCATGTACCCCAAGAACTTCCTTAATTCGACCCCAAAAGAACACTTAGAAGCATTGAGTCGTAGCTTATGCCTCCTCAAGATCTCAAAGATATTCCCGAGGTCGTTAACGTGCTCAGATTCCAATTTACTCTTGACCACCATGTCGTCTATATAGACTTCAATATTCTTACCCAATTGTGACTCAAACATCCTAGTCATCATCATCTGATAGGTAGACCCTACATTTTTAATCCAAAAGGCATCACCTTGTAATAGTAGTTTCCAATAGGGGTGACAAAAGCTGTTTTCTCTTGATCTTCCAAGGTTAAAGGTATCTGATGGTACCCTTGAAAGGCATCCAAAAAGCTCATCCGAGGATGGCCTACAGTTGCATCCACTAGCTGATCAATCCGAGGCATGAGAAAGGGGTCCTTTGGACAGGCTTTGTTCAAGTCTGTGAAGTCTACACACACCCGCCACTTCTCATTCTTCTTCTTCTTTACTACCACTGTATTAGCCAACCATGCAGGGTAGAATACCTCTTTGATAGCCCCAGCCTGCTTGAGCTTCATCACCTCGTCTTTGACAGCATCAGAATGATCCTTAGATGAGCGCCGAGGTGGTTGCTTTTTGGGGGTGACAGATGGATTGACATTTTAATGATGGCAGATAAAGCTTAGATCCACCCCAAGAGCTTCGTAAGCATTCCACGCGAACACATCAACGTTCCTCCTAAGAAATTCTATCAGTTCTTCCTTCTCCTAAGGAGGCAGCTAAGCTCTAACCTGAAAAAACTTCTCCGGATCATCACCCATAACAATTTTCTCCAAATCCTCACATCTCGCCTCCTCGGCTAGCCCATTGACAGGTAACACCGGAGACTTTGACTGCTATAAACCCCCCTCAGTAGAGGCCGAGGACTCAGCTGCAGGCTGATGCATGATGGTAGCCACGAGGCACTACCTAGCCATGGATTGACTCCCCACAAGCTCCTCAATCCGGTCCCCTGATGAATACTTCACCTTCAAATGTAGAGTTGAATAAACGACCCCTAGGGCATGAAGCCAGGGTCTGGCTACAATGGTCGTGTAGAGAGAGTATGCATCCACCACAATGAAGTCCACTTCAACTACCTCTGAACCTGCCTGCACGGGCAACCTAATATGACCCCTTGGGATGACAACTTTCCCATCAAAACTTACCAAAGGTGAATCTAGGCTGTCAAATCCTCAAGGTTTAAGTTTAGCCCTCTGTACAAGTCAGGGTACATAATCTCTGCACTATTGCCCTAATCTACCATTACCCTCTTCACATCATACCCTCCTATCTTGAGGGTGACCACCAAAGCATCATCGTGTGGCTGGATGGTTCCAATTTTGTCCTCGTTCGAAAAACTCAGCCCCGGTCGGATTTCCACTCTAGCCCTATTCGGCTCAGAATTAGAGTCATCGGCTGGTAGCCTAGCTACAGACATCACCCTTGAAGGATGAGAATCGGTCCTTCCAAGTGCAGCAAAGATGACATTAATTGTGCTTAATGGGGGCCTTGAAGAAGCGTTCCTCTGAGTCCCTGACTTTGATTGGTCCCCTTGTCCATTGGGCCGATACAAAAACTGCTGTAACCTTTCCTCTCTAACCAGTTGCTCCAGATGGTTTCACAGAGTTCTACAATCCTCGGTGGTATGCCCCCACTCCTGGTGGTATTGGAAATAGAGGCTCTAGTTGCGCCTTAAGGGATCTCCTCCCATTTTGTTTGGCCATTTGAAGTATGTCTCGTTCTTGATCTTCTCCAAGACTTGATGCACTGGTTCTCGGAACACAGTGTTAACCACTTGAGGAGCCGTAGACCCAAATTGTCTAGCAAAATCCCTTCGGGGTCTGTTATTGCTGTAGTGGTTCGACTTGAAATCCCTCCTCTCTTGAGGAATAACCTTACCCTTGCCCTTGCCTTGTTGTTGGTCTTCCTCGACCCTCTTGTATTCATAAATGCGGTCCATAAGCCGACGCACACTCCTTACCGGCTTCTTGGTTAAGGATTTTCTCAAATCATGTTCGGTGGACAGGCCAACCTTGAAGGTCCTTACAGCCACGTCATCAAAATCCCCATCAATCTCATTAAACATCTCCCGATATCTGTCCGAGTACGTTTTCAGGGTCTCCCTTTCTCGCATGGACATGGCTAACAAGGAATCCAAGGGCCGAGGAACTCTACTGCACGTGACAAAATGAGATCCAAACGCCTAGGTGAGCTCCTTGAAGGAATCAATGGAACCTGCACCTAGGCCATCAAACCACCTCATGGCCACATGCCCTAAACTAGAGGGGAACACCTTGCACATCAAAGCCTCATTCTTGGAGTGTACAACCATTCTTTGATTAAAGTGACTTACGTGCTCCACAAGGGTCTGTACGATCGTTTAACATGGTGAACGTGGGTTGAGTGAACTGCCGAGGAAGTCTCCCTTCCTTAATCCTGCGTGTGAAAGGTGATCTGGAAATTTGTTTGAGCACTCTACTCATCGCATCATTCCCCAGGTTTTTAGAAGATGAGCTTCTGTTTCTGTGCTCATGGTGGTAGTCCTCATCATACGAGAAAGACTCACTGGGAGGAGTCCTTGATCTTTGCCTATAACTACTGTCCTCTTCATCGTCAAAATAGAAATTAGAAATGGAAGGAGTTCGCCTTCTCCGTTTGTGGCGCAACTTCCTCTTTAAATGATCAATCTCCTGCTGCATGACTCTGGTATTTTTCTCCTGAGAGAAGTGGCTACCACCCCTAGAATGGCTCCTACTAGTATGGGTAGTATGCACACTCTCCTCCCGATCCATTCTTCGCTTGAGGTTGACAAAATGATCTTCACGTTGGGAGCCCATAGATTCTGCTTAGTGTGGACCTGAACCTACCATAGTTGAACGTCAGACTCACTATAACACTAGAATTTCCCACAGACGACGCCAATTGTAAGGACCCGATTTTGCTCCCTAGCCTAAAAGATGGATGGACTGAGGCCCAAAAAGCTCAAAACAATGAATTTGTAGAGAGTGAGTTGGAAAACTTGGCTAAAATGAGTTGGACAACAAATAAAGTGGGTTCAAATGATGAGAACAGAAAGATAGATTGATTTAACTCAAAGAAAATCGTCCTCGGCACAGTCCGAGGAGATCTGTTCTTATATATTTCTACTAAGTTTGATTACAAATTTGGTTCCTGATTGCTACAGCGTTTCTCTCTTGATTTCTTGATCTCCCTCTCTCGATTTCTCGATCTCCCTCTCTCATTGCCCTCTCCTTCCTTTATACTATCTTCCCCTTCTATCTTTACCCTCCACGTGTAAACCAGATGGTTGGTATTGATACTTATCCCATCAGCACCTTCCTGAAGTCTTTGTGTAGTAGTTGTAAGGCTGAAAACCACTGTTCATGTATCACTTTCACATTAATGCGGCCAGAGAGTTAGCTGCAGAGCATTTAATGCGGTGGTAGCAGCTTTCCCTTGAGATATTTCATGGCTTCCTTTTGTCCTGTTCCTTCTGGATACTTATCCGCATCAGTGGAATCGTCCGGGTCATTGCTCTTGGCATCAGACCATACCTCGGCCTTGATCAGCCGAGGAAGTATTCATCCTTGGACTATCTAATTAGTTGGTCGTGATCAAATTTCAACTATTCACTTACCAATATGGACTCTCATAAAGGTGTTTACCCGTCCTCGGACTACCTAATGTCCTCAGATTGGGCCCCTGGCATAATATATTTTCCAGATACGTACTTGTGGGCGTATCACCCCTACACTATGTATATAATAAATTTGACAATATTTTTCATAAGAATTGACAAATTTTTACTAATTTTCATTTACAATTATTACTAATATTACTTTCTTTTTTTTACCTGTTACTAGATCATTGGTTGTTAAATTTGTTGTGTAGACTTTGTCCACCGGTCTTTAGGCCTCCAACCACTTCCTTGTCATCTAATTCCTTGCAGATCAGCCAATCTTTCTCCCTCTTTTATTCATTCCAACGGATAAGAAGTTTGAAGCTAAAACAGTCTAACACCACACACGATATATATACACAGTTACACAGTCTCACACAAACTCAAAAGATAGATAAGCTTCTTTCTCTAACACACACACAGTCTCTCTCTCTTTCTCTCTCAATTCTCAAACACATTCATGGTGCCACCCTTGCTTTCCATCCAAACCCCCAAACCCCTTCTCTTCCCTCTCCTACCAAAATTCCCACTTCGCTTCAAAACCCCACAACTACAACCACAACCACGCTTCACTACCCACTTTCCCATATCCTCCTCACTCTCCCAAACTCCTCCTCCGAACCCATCACTACCAAAATCGAAAACCCTTTTCCCAGGTGGGACCAAGCGACCAGAGCTCAATGTCCCAACTCTCATCCTCCACTTGCACCCAAACGACATTCTTAACTCCCCAAAAGCCTTGGACTTGGTTGACAAGGCCATTGTCAAGTGGGTTCGTGTTGTGGTCCTCACTGGTGATGAAAATAGTGGTGGCAAGCTCTACGAGGCCGCGCGTTTGTTGAAATCCGTGGTTGGTGATCGCGCGTATATGCTAATTGCCGAGCGCGTCGATGTCGCTGCGGCTGTCGGTGCTAGTGGGGTTCTGCTCTCTGATGAAGGTTCGCTCTTCTTTTTTTTTTTTTTCCTTTCAATTACATCAGATTGGTTTTACTGTTTAATCATTAATGAATTGAATGGGAAAGCAATTGTTTTGTTTAACATATGTGTGTTTGGATTAGCTTATTTAGTTTATTGTGCAATTAAGCTGAGCCAAGTGGATTTTGAGCAACGAATCTCATTTATGAAAACAAAAAAGTTAATTAAATAGATAATTCAATAAAGTTTTACCTGTGCTTCTGATTCGTTGAAGGCTGCCTGACACCTTAATTCCGAGTATTAAAGAGCTTAGAAGCTGACAATATAAATGGGTGCAGAATAAGGTGTCATATACTGAAGTTGGCCAATGTGAATGGTCAGAATGCTGTCAATAATGTAGGCTAAGATGCTGTTTGTGAATGATCCCAATTAGTCTGTTGAGGATCCATAGCTAACGCCATAGATTTGGGACTAAAGCTTTTCTGTTGTTGTAATATGCTGTTTATCACTTGTTTTCGTTCTCTATCTCTTGAAATACATTGTTAATCACTTATGAGGGTAGCCAAAAGGGGTCCATTTCTTATTTGGATCATCTATTGTTATGAGTTTGTACCTTGGTCCTAGGCAAATCCCAAAATTTGGATTATATATTATGCAGTTTAGCCTTTACCACATTTTGATTAATTCTTAAGTTACATATGTCAGTTGTATTCAGTATTTCCATAAAGTTTCATTTAAATTGTATGCTAGGAATAGTCTGATGTGGTAAATTATATGTTTCTTCTTTTCTGCTGTAGGGCTTCCTGCCATTGTGGCGAGAAACACACTAATTGATTCAAAGCCTGAATCAGTAGTCCTTCCTTTGGTAGCTAGGAATGTACAAAATGCAAATGCTGCTTTAAATGCTTCTAATTCTGAAGGTGCTGACTTTCTTATATATGATATTGGTGGAGAGAAACATGTTGATGGGGCAGTGAAGTCTGTATTTGAGAATGTGAAGATTCCAATTTTTGTCGTATTTGCCTCACGTGGAGAGGACACATTATTTACTGAGGCATCAAATTTACTCAAATCGGGTGCTAGTGGCTTGGTGATTTCTTTAGAAGTTTTGGAGTTGTTTGGTGATGATATTGTGAGGAGATTGTTTAACACCGGACACATGAACAAAAGAACACAGGACAAAGTTGAAAGCTCTATTAAGCAAAAATTATTGAATGTGGATAATGGCGTTTATGGGAAAAAAGGGGTTGCTGGCTTTATTAAAGTGGAAGATAAAGAAAAACAATTCATAGAAACAGAGAGGACAGTATTGCTTGAGGCAATAAATGCTATCCGGAAAGCTGCTCCACTGGTGATCATTTAATTAAAACATTTGGTAGTTGAGTTATCCTTCAGATTATTCAACATTGCATCATTGTTTTATGGTTTACTCTATTTTGAGTCTGGGAGTATTGGTTTAAATTACAGATGGAGGAGGTTTCGCTTCTCATTGACGCAGTCTCACAAATTGATGAGCCATTTTTACTGGTTATAGCGGTAATTGTGTGCTGAACTTCAACAAATTCTGGTTCCAGGGATATACATTGGTATTAGCTCTAAATTTCATATAAATCTTTTCTCTTTCCTTGAAAGAATTTTATAGGCAGACTTTGTTATAGGTACACATGTCTATATAAGAAATAGAAATGCTGTAGTTCGTCAGTCTAGAATTAATATATGTTATTGGCTTATTTTCTTTGTATAGAAGCCATAGATTAACCTTAGTTTCATATTCATTAATTTCATTTTGTATAGAAACTGTAGAAGGAAACTCAGTGCAATGCAGCCTCATCCTTACTAGAAGGGGTCATCTGAAGTTTTTCATAGCATATGACTTTATATAGGATAATTTTATTGGTCAAATCACAGGTCATCATGTCTTTCTTGCTATTTGCTACATCAATATTCTTTGCTATATCAATAGTTGTTTTATTTTAGCATATCTGCTATCCTTGTTGAGCCTATTGTTTGACCTGGTGCATGCAACATGTGTATCTCTTTTTCTGTTTGAGTGGGTGAAATAATTATACTGCTATCTTGTTCTTGTAATTATGAGTCTAATCGTCTCCTCATAGTCAACTATTCATAACGTCTCATCAGGAAGGCATTGACATTGAAATGATTTCTTAAATTAAGCTTGGTTTTTGCTGCTCTTTCTTCCTCTTTCAAGTTTTTTTAATAAACTTAAATCATTTAAAAGAAAGTTGCTTTTGTGATGAGAGCAAGGTCTGACTAAAGGGCTGTTACATAAAGATCAGTACTCTACTTTGAAACATTCAAGCCATAGAGTTAATTAGAATATTACTTAAGTTTTCTCTTGACAACTTCATATCTCTTGATATCACTAGGGTGAATTTAACTCTGGTAAGTCAACCTTTATTAATGCGCTTCTTGGAAGAAGGTATCTCAAAGAGGGGGTTGTTCCTACGACTAACGAGATCACTTTCCTACGCTATTCTGAGTTGGATTCTAGTGGGGAACAACGTTGTGAAAGGCATCCAGATGGTCAATATATATGCTACCTCCCTGCTCCAATTCTTAAAGAAGTGAGTGAGTTGATTTTTCCTTGTTCATACTTCAGGATTTTCTTTGAAATTTTTGGATGGCTTATGTTTTGTTATGATTGATTACTCTGTACCATATTGCAACGATGCTCTCAAGTGTACATGTATGTGGACAAGTCAACACATGCTTGCACATGTTGATTGGTGCACAACCATAAATTTTATGCTAATGGATGACAACATAGATACTTTTGTGAATAAAGTATCATTTTTTGCTGTCATTCTTTGTTATTGGAAAGAAGCTACTCATTACTAGTCCTTTACTACTTACCTCACAAAATGTTTGTGCATGGACCTTTGATATATGTTGAAGTTGAACAATGAAATTACTTGCTTTATATTAATTCCTACTATTATAGAAATTTTGTTAATTTAATTTGATATATCATGTCATTCTTTCTATATATTGAATAAAAGATGAGATGCAAGTTGCTAGTAAACTAACTTGATTATTTATTGATTAGACCACAGGGATTCAGTGAGTTGCATGTAAAACCAATTATAGATTTCATTACAAATCTTCACTTTCCTGCAGATTATGTCGTGTGATCTACTTTGGATGCTTTTACACCAAAAAGAAAATAAGTTAAACAATATTTCAGTTAAAATATGAGTTGTGTCTTGGTACGTGATTTTATACTTCAACCAAAAGCAAGACCTGCATGGGCCACAACATTTCAATATTTATTCTGTTTTAAAAGTTGTATTATTTTCTTATAAAAAATACTTACCTGCTTGTTTTCCTATCAAAAAAGTACTTACCAAAAAAAAGGAAAGAAATAAAGAAGTAACATAAAGAGGAGAGGGAAAGATATGAGTAAAGTATTGCACAATGTACTAAAACAAAGGATTCACAACATATGCTTCTTCAACAATTCACCCTGGATGTCTAAATTACTCCAATTACTTCCTCGAAATAGATCTGAATATTAGTTGATTGTAATAATTGTATTATATAATGGAAATAATTTATTTATCCCTTTCTAAAGCAGATGATCATTGTTGACACACCTGGAACTAATGTAATTCTTCAAAGGCAACAACGCCTAACTGAGGAATTTGTGCCCCGTGCAGATTTGCTTCTTTTTGTCATATCTGCCGATCGTCCGTTAACTCAAAGTGAGGTATGTATTTTGACTAGCTGCACTAGTCAATGTGGCATAGCTTGCTACTTAAATGTTGTTCTCATCATGGAAATCAATGAATTCAAAATAGCACAGCTCTGGCTTATGCTCTCTTTGTATACAAGTATGATTAATTTTTGCTGGTCTTGCTATGGAGCATCCATATCACTTGGAGAAGCCTCCAATTTTCTATTAAATATGTCATTTCCTTGTTTTTACTGTTATCTTATGTATAAAATCTTTTATCTAAAAAAAGAAAACAGGGACAGGTGTTCTACATGAATTTGTATTATTAATAGCTTCAAGCAAATCTATTATCTGGGTTTGCTCTATCACCAAAGCTGAATTCAGTTTCACTACTGGTATTATTTTTCAGGTTGCTTTTCTTCGTTATACTCAGCAGTGGAAGAAGAAAGTTGTGTTTGTCTTGAATAAATCTGACATATTTCAGAATTCCGAAGAGGTTTGATTTTGCAACTTGTTTGTATTGATTTTTTATTTGACCTTAGATGACCTTTTAATAAAATGATTAAAAAGGGTCACTTTCATCTACTTGAACTCCTCAATCACCTTTCTGCTCATCTGGAACTATTTGTGTGATCTGATACAGCTTGAGGAAGCTATATCATTCATCAAGGAAAATACTCGGAAGTTGCTAAATACTGAGCAGGTGATATTATACCCTGTTTCTGCACGATGTGCTCTTGAAGCAAAACTTTCAGCTTCCTTTGACACTGAAAGTGACCATGGAGAATTATCAGTGCTTGATTCCCGATGGAGAACCAGGAGCTTCTATGAGCTTGAAAAGTTCTTGTATAGTTTTTTAGATGGGTCAACAAGTACTGGAATGGAGAGAATGAAGCTTAAACTTGGAACACCCATTGGAATTGCAGAACAACTCCTTTCTGCTTGTGAGGCTCTTGTGCAAGAGGAATGCCGATGTGCCAAGCGGGATTTGGCCTCAGCAAATGATGTAGTTGCTAGTGTAAAGGACTATGCTGCCAAGATGGAAATGGAGAGCATCTCTTGGAGAAGGAAGACTTTATCTCTGGTATGCTTTTCAGAAATTTAAATTCTTTCATGAGTTAGAAGTGATTTGGTCGTACTCTGTTCAGATTGTGTTTATGAACTGTACTATATAAATTGCAGATTGATACTACAAAATCACGTGTTCTGGAGCTTATAGAATCTACCCTTCAACTATCCAATCTTGACCTTGCTGCTTCATATGTTTTCAAAGGGGAAAAATCTGGCACAATGCCTGCCACCTCAAGGATTCAAAATGACATAATTGGTCCGGCACTCTCAGACGCACAAGTAAGTTAATGGTTTAAACCTGTTTAGGTTTGTTATTTTGCCCAAAAGTTTAATTTTTCTTTTTGTATTCAGTACTCTCCCATGAACTGGGTTTTACAGTTCTTAAATCGTAGTGTTATCATCATGCAAGGATTATTCCCTTGGTACACCATATTTTTGGTATTTGCAGATTTTAAGATTTACTAAAGCTTATATTTCTCTGCCGATGATTTTCCTCAGTACTTTTGGTACTACGTTTTTCCATGGAACTATTCGGCATTGAGTCATGAGTTGATGTTTACTTTTAATATTTTCTTGGCGTGTAGAAACTACTTGGAGAATATGTCATGTGGCTACAATCCAGCAATGCTCAAGAAGGGAGTCTGTACAAGGATTCTTTTGAAAAACAATGGCCTTCATACATCTATCCAAACACTCATGTGCATTTGGAGACCTATGAGTTGCTGAAAAAGTTGGATAGAATCAGCTTGAGAGTGGTAGAGAACTTGAGTGCCAGCGCTGCTTCCAAAATCTTTGAGAAAGAAATCCGTGAAGTGGTGAGTTCAAAAGTCTTTAGGATTATGATTAGCACTAATTGTTCTTTGAGCAAGAAGATGGAATTACGAACAATTAAGTTGTATGGTAACCATCTCTTTGATGTATGTATGTAAGTGCAACTTGTAATAGAATGCTTATTGGGATGTGTAGAGCATGTTGGTTAATGTACTTGCTGATTTTGTAGTCTTCAAGGAAACTTTGTGAAAGCAAATATTGTCCATGCATTTAAGTCTAAAATTTACAAAGGTCATGCTTTTTAAGTTAATAATGGCTTGTGACATGATGTTCTGTTAAGATCTGGAATTCTATTTAGTGTGAGTGTGAGTGGGGGTGATGTGGGGCTGTTGGTGCATGTTACTCCATTATTCTTTTTAGACTCCAGAATGAACGATTTACTTCTTCCTTAGCAGTGGTTAGCATTCTTACTTGGAGTTTTATCCCAACAATGTTGTCAATTTTATCCAATAATTGCTCATTATGATTTTTCTTGTTTATTTTAGTTCTTGGGGACTTTTGGAGGACTTGGAGCAGCTGGTTTGTCTGCATCCCTTCTGACATCTGTATTGCCAACGACTTCGGAAGATCTTCTTGCTCTTGGCCTTTGTTCCGCTGGCGGGTGATATTTCTTTTTCAATCTGACTCTTTCTGCATCTCTGTATTATTCTTTATTATTCCTGAAGCCTTTATATGCCCAAATTTCTCGATTTATTGGTAGTCCATGAGACTGAGGTCCTTCAACTTTATAACGTCATTCTGGACCAAAGAAAAAAAAGGAAAAAAAAATCTAATGGCATTGGTAACATATATATCAAAATCGACCTGTTACTGCAATCACTAATTGAAACCAAGGTATTTGATATGGTATTCACCAAAAAACAAAAAGGTAGTTGATATAGTTTCTAAGCTAAGCATTCCATTGGCTGAGTTCTAATATGTGTTTGCAGAAGGGAAAGGAGAAAAAATGGCATCTCTGATTCTTTCTCCCTTTCTCTCCTGTACTTTCACCTTTTAAAAATGAAGTTTGCATTCTTAGATTGTTTATTATTTCTGATTGAACCTTTGTTTCTGTGGTAGGTTCTTAGCCATTTCAAATTTCCCAGCTCGTAGGCAAGTTATGATAGATAAGGTGAGAAAGAGTGCAGATGCCTTGGCCACTGAACTTGAAGAGGCCATGCAGAAGGATCTCTTGGAAACTATCGATAATATTGAGAGTTTTGTAAAAATTGTTGCTCAGCCTTACCAAGATGCAGCACAGCAAAGAGTAGACAGACTCTTAGAGATTCAACGTGAAATATCTGATGTTGAGGAAGAGATTCAGAAACTAAATGGTGAAATTCAAAATCTCCATGTATTATGACATCTGAAATTTTTGCTGTCATATTAAGTTTTCCTCCTTGGTAATGAATGCAAGGAGGCATATATACCTTTCCTTTTTTCACTTCATGAATTGTTTTTGTGTGATTGAGTGTTGAATATAACAATGTATCCAAAGAGGACCAATTTCTCATTTAATTTTGAACTGATCCTTTTAGAATTGTATGAATTATCTGCATTTACATCAAGGTGAAATCTTTGTGACAATACGATGCCTGCTTATAGATGATTTTCTTTTAGTATTCATGTCATAAGTCATAACATGATTATTTTGCAAACTTTGATGTAATTAAGGTAGTGATTACAACTTTTCATGGTTGAGGTGTAAGCTGTAAAGTACAAGTATCCTCGTTCCATAGTTTAGGATGGATTTGTGCAATTAACCTTAATTTTTTAGTTGCTAGCCTAAATCCCATATTCCAATCGATTTACTATGTTGTCCACAAGCTACGAATGATATATATAAATATATATATATATATATATATATTGATAAAAAGCTAGGAATGATAAATATATATATATATATATTTTGATGAATAAGCTAGGAATGATATTAAAGTTTATTCTCATGGTCTCGTTTATTTATATAAGTGGACCATAAATAACACCTTTCTTCTTACTTGGTGCTTTATATTAAATTCCCCAAAAAAAATTTATTTTATTTATTTTATCTGAGTTATTAACTTCCAACATCTGTCAGAGAATCAATATTATTTATTTCATGCCATAATTATGAAACCTAAGCATATATTTACGTCATTGCAAATTAGATAAGGATATGTATGTTGAATAATGATTTTGATATTAACAATAGTATTAATAGTAATAAACTAGTTACAAGAATAATAAAAAGTGAGTGCGGGGTTGAGATTCGAAGGAAATGTCAAAATTTGTACCATTTAAGCTTCCACAACAATGTCTAATATAGTACCGTCCATAAAGTTTGTCGAGTAATCAATATTTAATTTGTCTTATGTCTTTGTAATAAACAATTTAGCAGATTCCTCAAAAAAAAAAAAAAAAAAAAAAAAAAAAACCAATTTAGCAAACATTAATGGCCCCCCTATACTTTATTATTCACCAAAAAAAAAAAAAACAGAGAAGAAAAACACCAATGGGCAAGGACAGCGCATGGTTTTATTATTCTCATTTTATTAATTTTTAAATTTGAATTGGGTAACAAATGTGATAGAAAAAGAAGGCACTAATAAGCTGGTCAAAAAGTAAGAACTGATTCCATTACCTTTTTCTTGGTAAAAGTTTTAAAAGCAGACAATCAAACAAAGACAAACTATTTTTATTATTTTATTTTTGTTAAAGGAAGATAATTAATAATTAATAAGAGTTTTTGGGTTTTAGTTTAGGGCCAAGCGACAACATAATAGAAAGAGGCCCATTTTCTAAGTTGGTAAAGTTTTCACTTTTACGTGGTTGCCCAATCTAAAAAAAAAAAACAAAGTGAAAAGTGAATTGCAAAAGCAAATTTGGTGGTTAGGGCTTGAGTGTGTACAATAGGAAAATATTCTTTTTAGCTCACTCACTGGTCACTACTACTTGACGTACGTCTATTTTCTTGAATTCAGTGCTATAGATAAAAAACTAGTAAGTTGGACTTTGAGAATGTAGTTTCAAATGAAAAAAAAAGAAAAAAAGTAATATAGTATATCAATGAGCTCTTTCAAGCCTTACAAAAATGTAAACTATGTATATTGTATACTGAGTACAACCATTTTAAAAACACTTCAATATCTTCAAAAATTCATCTTTAGTATGAAGAAACATAACAATAGAATTTATAATTCACTATACGAAATAATAAGTTAATAACACTTTTGACAATTTTGGAGTATATGTTATTGTGCGGTTGTTAAGAATTCTTTGTCAATATTTCAATTTAAAAAAAAAAAAAAAAAAAAAAGAAAAGAAGAAAAATTAATTGTAATTATTTTCAAGTTCTTATACTCACTTTTCTAATGTGATACCAGCTTGATCATGCTTTTTAATCATACTTTTCCTAAATATAACTAACGGTATCATTATAATATGGAGACCACGATCTAACAATTAAAAGCTGAATTTGGAGATGGATGTGGAGAAAAGAAATGGTTAGATAATATGCATTTCTTCTTTTCATGCAATATTAAGTCTTAAATTAATACCTGCATTAGCCTTTTGGAATAGGACGAATAAGATTGCATAATAGACGTAAAATGTACCTTTCTAAATTTAATGAGCTCAAGGTTTAATGTCTCAAAGGAATAACTTAAAAGTGATTATACTTGAGTTAAAAAAAAAAAAGTATAATCACTTAATGGACCACCTCTTCTATTTCTCATTTTCCTCAAATTATTAGCACAAAATAAGAGATCTGATGATTGAATAAGAGATCTGGGGTTCAATCTCCACCTATACCAAAAATCAATTAATGTCTAAGTCTAATGATAATTAAAAATATATATATCATTAAGAACAAATGTCACAGGTTGAAACTAAAAAAAAATAAAAAAATAAAGAAGAAGAAGAAGAAGAAGGTAGAAATATGTAAATATTGTTCCATAAGAAATCGTGAATAACACATATTCAATTTTTCTATAAGAAAGTCCTTTAATTTTTTTGCTAATTCTAGGGGAGGATGCCATGCACTGGGCCAGAAGTCCATAGACTTAATTTTTATTTGATAGCTTCCTAATTGTAGGCCTTAGCATTGGGTTCCATACGTTGACAAATGTCTTTTTAACAAAGTAAACTGATTTTTTTTTTTCTTATCCAATGTCTTTCATTCTCTCTCTTTGGTGTCTCAGCATCTAATAGGGAATAAATAATCGATTGGCTGGTGTATGTTGCAGCTCAATTGCGTGAAGACTTTATTGCATAATGATAATATGCTAGTACAGGCCTAGAGGGTTTGAATGAACAATATATATATAAAAGACCAAACATGATAGATAATTAGATATCATAAGAGGGTTACGTTCCAATATTAGAAAAACGTGTTTTCACCAAAGTTACTTCTTGTGATCTTAGAGGGGAAGGATGCAAGATAAGCCATTCATTTTCGATTAGCTAAGGGTCTTTTATGTATATATATATATATATATATATATATATGGGGAATTATACTCCCTCCACTAGTTCAAAATATGGCAGCATATGTCTTATATTGAATGACACTTGGTGCTATAAGATTATGAACCTTGGCTTCCTTATCTGCTAGCTAGAAGTTCATATTTGATGGTGCAAGAAAGGTCATGACTTTAAATTGTTCTATTATCTATTAAATCCAATACTTGAATCTTTAATTAGTTAACACTGTTCACTTTCACCAATAATGGGTATTTTAGTAAAATCGTCTCAGTCTTATCAAAATAAATAAATAAATAAATAAAATTCAATTTGGCATATGGGTATTGTTTTTAAGGTTTTCTCATGTCCTATAGTTCCTTGTTCATGGAATTGAATTTGGCATATGGGTATTATATTATATTTAATTTCCTCTAAATGTCCTATAGTTCTATGCTCATGGGGGTATAAAATTTTCTTGTGAGATTACAAAAAAGAAAAAGTAAAAGTAGTAGTGAGTAATTAATGAAACTATAAAAGTGGTCTCTAATATATGTCCAATTTTTAGAGTCATTAATTAAATCCCATAACGATTTACTTGTATATAGGGATATGATCCAAGAGGAGCATTAAATAATTTCTCAATTTTCAGACCTGAATTTCCAAATGCTTCTTGGTTTCCACGTGATTGATGCCTCAATTGGCAACTATGCCACAAAAATCACGAAATTTACAACAAATGAAACATTATTTGCGTTTTACTTTTACCTTCACAAGGTCACATTATACAATTTCTTTCGGCCATAATTTCAAGAATAGAAAGGTCCTACTCCTTGTAGAGTGAGAGTGCTAATGCCTATACAAACAAACAAACAAAAGGATTTTAGAGTTAGTGGAAGATCATTGCTTTCAATTAATTGGCTGCAATTTAGTTTATAATAGAAAGACAGAACTTGACCATATTGTTTATGTAAACAAAGCTTTCCCTGTGTTCTTCTTGACCCATGACTAGAAAAGATTTGGCCAATAGACAGAAATAGCTGAGGTCAAAAGCAAGGAGACCTAGCTTTTTCTTTCTATCCTAGGTATCAACAGAAAAACCAATACAATTTTTTTTGCAATTTTAACTTTTTAAGAGAGTACCTCTACCTTTATGATAATTGAATGAAAAGTTGTGAAACCACTAAGCTTAGAAGACATTAAAGGTAGCTTTGTTTTAATATTTAGTCTTAAACCAAAGGTCTCTTCTCATTTGGAAGATTATCTTTTGTAGTTTATAAATGTCAGTTAATCGCAGTTAAGAAAATAATTGGTGCTCTCTAGTATTTCCCTTTTCTTAAAAAAATGAAATTAAAATCTTGCAAACATCAGAGCTTTGAAAAAGTAGGAAAAAAAAAGGAAGAAAGAAAGAAAAAAGAACCGGTTAGTGCAATATGTCTAATGAACTTTTTGGTAGTCTTGACTCTACGAAAGCAATATTGCAAAATTATTAGCTACTTTCGGAATATAATTTACGGGAGATTTCAAATCAATAAAAGCAAATTACTTAATATGAAAGTTGAGATCTTCACGTGACTTGTTGAGTTTATGCCATTTTATTTTATTAGGTGGCTTGCTTATGAATAATTATTAATTAATTTTTCAATTCTGCTATAACCACAGATAGGAGTGGTAAAATTGGACACGACTTGTAAACCCAACACGACATGACACGAAATTAGCAGATTATGAGTTGAGACTTAATGGGTTCATGTCATATTCGGGTTGACACGACGGACCCGTTTGATAAACGGGCTGGATTAGGGTTCAACCTATGGAACCCGTTTGATCCATCTAACCCGTTTAATTAAATGAAAATTTACCAATATTCCTTTCAAACTCTAGGTATATAAACTTATTAGTTGTTGTGGTTTTTTTTTTTTTTTGACATATTGTGATTGATTATTTATGATATTGAGATATTCTTTAGTTTTGAATAATTATTTGTGATACAATTATTCATTAGTTATGAATTTTATATTTAAAATATTTATTTACTTGTTTTTTCATAAATGTTTTTCTTCATTTTGATAAAATCAGATAAACAGGTCAACACAACTGACCCATTTAATAAATGGGTCGTGTTAGGATTGAGGAATTTTGACCCGTTTAATAAACATGTCGGGTTAGTGTTGACTCATATAGTCGGATACTCATGAATTGACACAACATGAACCCGACACGCGAACACAAATTGCCACCCCTAACCACATACTCCTAGAATTTTTCACAAAAATTCACACCCTACTCACGTAACACTTTACCTGGCCGACCATCACGACATCACCCAAAAGGAGAAAGGTTGTTTGGTGTACAATTTTACGATTCAAGAATTATTGTAACTTTTATTCCCTAGGAAGTAAAAAGTGTAAAATGGTCATCTTAGGTTTTGACCCTAAATCTCAAGAAAAAAGGTGAGAGAAATGGGAGGGACCGAACTACTCATAGGGGAAAAACCTTATGTGTAATATAGGCGTGCAACATATTTTAGTGTATAAACCTTATCAATTGATGTATAATCTTTTAAATACAACAAAAAATATAATTAAGAAATTCGTTTGTTATATTATTGATATGATATCAATTATATTTATTGTCATGTCAGTTTATAACTCTTTTGTTACAAAATTGATAAAAAATTGGATTATGAAATTTCGAAACATAATTTGATTTTGGATTAGATCAATACTTCCAATTGAATGAAAATGAGTAAAAAATTCATAGATAATTGAGAGAATGGAGAATTTCTAATCTTAATTAAAACTTCAATTAATGATTTGTATGAAAGAGAATTCAGCAAAATGACAATTAAACAATGACTTTGGTTAACTAGAGAATCGACATTTTGTTTTAGCTCAATGGAAACAAAGTGCTTTTCCTCAGGATTCTTTTAAATAAAAATAAAGAAAGAACAGAGTAAGTAGAAAGATTATTATAATCCCACTCTTTTATAGGAATTATCTATAAATCTGTTTGTTTTTTGATGCATTCAAACAAAAAGGCTAACATAGATAAATATATCATTTTCCAAAAATAATGAGAGAATGTATAGTTCCACCAGGATTGGCTTATAATTATGCCTAATACAGAGCTGGACAATAGCTTACATGCAAAATAAATGTGTCATGTATTCATTTTTATATATGTGATGCCTCCATCTCATAACTCTAGTGCGCAGATTTACTAGATGTAAGCCAAAGCCTAAGACAAACATAGTAATCTCAACCAAAAAGAACGTGGAAGAGACAATGTTTCATTTTCCAAAAATAATGAGAGCAACCAGAATTGGCTTATGCCTAATACAGAGCTGGACTTGCTAGATAATTTGTTTGGTTTTCTTTTGGCTGAAATGAAATTGTTAAGAAAGCTTGGTTTTTCCTATCAAATTGAGTGAGAGTCCCATGCCTGGAAAACCCCATCAATATTTCAGTTCAAACACAAAATTGCTCATAGAAATAACTCCTCCGTATTAGTTCATTCCCCCAATTTTTTTTTTTAATTAATAAAAAAAAATAATGTTTTCACAATGCTTTCACAACTATTTATGATGTAAGTTGTGATTAAAGTATGAAAAAAAAATGTTGCTACTATTTATTTTTTAGTACTACTCTTAGTGAGTGTTTGGATCCACGTTCACGTTCACGTTTCCTTGTGTTTGTGCGTTTTCAGCTTCTTTTTTTTTTAAAGACCATCACCTGAACAGTGCACCAAGACATATGAATAGTAAAAAAAAGTGTGAACAGTAATTTTTCACACATTTAAAAATTATTTTGTTATAGTGTTTTCAGTTTTCAGTTTTCAACAAAATAAGTTGTATCCAAACAGACCCTTAATATATTATCTCGACAATTATGAAAACAATTATAAAATTTTATACTGTCCTTAAACTTGTTAAATAAAAGAAAAAAGTATAACAAGAGAACTTTTAAGGAGGCTATTCATCCAAATGTTATACTCTCAATTTTTACCCCAATATAATTGCAGATTAAAATTGAACTGTAGTCTAACAGTCATTGTTTTCCACCGACCTTTAGTCTAACTTCATGTTCACCTGCCATTTCTTTTTTTCGCTTTTTATAATATGTGTCAATGCGTGGCAGGATAAAAGTTGCTCCACTGGTTCAAAAAAGGTTGCTCTCTCCCTCACTGTCTCACTACTACAGTGTACAGTACATGACAAGAGTTCTATAAATTCATCTCCACCCCTTTCACAACTCTTGCATGTTCACCCCAATTCTTCTCCTTCTCACTCCTCTCTTTCTCTCTCAGCCCACCCCAATCTTCAAATTCAGCCAAACCAAGAGGTGGGTTTCACTTTCACTCAAAAACCTTCTCTTATAATCAAATTCCACACCTTTGCCCTCATAAAAACTCCAATTCTACCCCAATACTTAAAACTCCTTTGTTTTCATCCCCTGCTTTTCCTTTTCTTTCCCCACATTTTGTTGTGAAAATTTAACCAAATTAAAACATGTCCACAACTGTAGCTGACTTGGGTGGCTGGAGCTTCCTCCAAGCTCTAACCAACAATTCTCACACTGCCAATTATGGCACAAAAATTGAGAAACTATATGTTGACCCTCTTGTTAAGCGGTGCTCTTTGAGGCTAAGTGAAAAAAGCCTTGAAATGTGCACTGAAAGCTTAGGTAGTGAGACAGGTAGTAGCGTTATCATCACTGAAACCAACAAAGATCATGAAATTTCTTTGATTTCACTCGTTAGTACTGAAAATAATGGTCCCAAGAAGCAGAAAATTTCGAAATTTAGTGAGCCTAAGAAGCAGAATATGCATCATTGTAGGAGTTTCCCACCACCCTTGACATCTATTAGTGGCTCAAGTGGTGTTCATGTTAGGCCTCACAGAGAAGCTGGCCGCCTTGTTCTTGAAGCTGTGCCTGGCCCTTCTTGTAATAGCTTGTTCCATGCTGTGCGTGGTGATGGCAGGCTTAGGCTTCAGTTGGTCCATAATGATCAAGAAACTACTGAGGAAGATGAGGAAGAGTCTGAGCAAGTTCTTGAAGAACAAATAGAAGAAGAAGAAGAAGAAGAAGAAGAAGTGGAGGTTCAAATTCAAGCTGCTGACAAAGATGTAGTAGAAGAGGACGAAACCGAAGAAGCTGGAGAACAAGAAGAAGAAGGAAGAATTGGTGAAGAGGGTGACCGGTATACTGAAATTTTGGGTGATAAAGATTTTGGGAAGCTTCCACAGCCAAGAAGATGCAAGGAAAGTGGGCGCGGCGACAGATCGGAAACTTGGCGGCCATTCTGGATTTCTACTTTCTCTGTTTAAGTAATTATTCAATATGCATTTGCTCATTGTGGCTCCAGAGTATTGAATAATTAACAAGGAAAAAATCAATATGATTATCATTGATTTTGTACTCATTTTTCCTTGCTATCTTATCTAATTTTTCTTGCCTACATTTTCCTTTTTAATTTTAACATTTTAGTTGTTATGTATATGGTTATGATTTCTCGTACCTTGGATTTCTTAAAATATGTTTATGGTAGTTTTTATCGTTATTGGACATAGTCAAATGGTCCCCCATGTACAGCACTTTCTCTCCGCGTGATTCTTGTTTATGATATATGGTATCTCATTGGTTCATTTGGCTTTGGTTGAAACGTCAAAAGGGTGTGGCATAATTCCCAAGTACCACAATTTTTATTCATTTATGAGGAATCCTTTTTTGAGGTACCCTATTCCTAAAATCCTAAGAATACCAACTACCAGAATAATATATATATATATAGCAGTGTAGTCAGGAAACATGTACAGCAGCTATATTCTAATTGATGAGCTTAACAGCTTTCTAATGCATAGTAATAAGAGACTAACATGAAGTTGGAATTTATGGATCAATTTGTTGTTCTGAGAAGACATGAAAATAAACCATCCTAGGTAGAATGTTTGTTTCAACACTATTTTTAATTTGACTCTTGGAGATTGCAATTAGTGACCAAACTGATCAGTTTTTGAAGCACACTCTTTCAGGTCAGTGTCATAGACTCATATGCGTTGCTTTACTAAGCTTGAGTGGCATTTACATAAGAAGTATTTTTTGTAAGCCAAGGGCAAACATTTTGCAAGTTGTGGTACTAATAAGGGTACGAATGTCTGGTAACTATCAAATGGGTAGGACCCAAAAGAGCACAACATGCAGTGACCTCATGAAAGAAGTTCATCATCCATGTGCTCGCCTTTCCACTTCTCATATTCTAAGAAAAGTGACCTTTTTTTCTTTTCTTTTTTTCTCTTTTATTACCAAAGCTCTGCATAAAAATTTGACTAATAACAATCCTAAAGTCTAATGAAAAATTATCTCGTGTCCAATATATAGACTATATCCTCTCACAATATATGGGTTCCACACATATGTGGGGTTCACCGAATATAAAAATGACATTCTATATATAATATGATCGTCTCACAAACTATTTACTTTAATATGCATGTGAGATTAGGAATAACAAATTTTGGGGTCGATGCGAAAACTTAGGGAATGAATAGGGGTGATTATTGAAATACCCATAAGAAGGAAAATGGTTGGTTACATAGAGCAGGTAACAAAGCCATGAGGGTGGGTAATATTACTTGAAATAGGAGAGCACAGTGTCCAATCGTGGAGTTAGGGCAACCATACGTTGAGGAACTTTTGGGTGAGGTTAGATGAGAATTCAATCGTCAACAAAGGCACATGAATGATTGTGTTTGGAACATCATGTGCTCTGAGAACCTTGTGTTAGTCATGGTCCTTTTAAGCACATATTCTCTTTTACCATATCATGTGACAAGGAAGCAAAGTCTTGGGGCCAATCAGCCTGTCTTCCTAATTTTATGGTCACATGGAATTACTATTTCTTTGTTGAAGTTATAAAACTACCTCCATGATTTTCGTTATTGTTGCGGTTGGCTCTATATATGATTAATTGTAGGTGTGGCATAGCCGATCTCTTAGAGTTGTTACAGTAACTCTTAACTTCACTCGTTTCAATGAATGAATAGGATTTAAAAAATTTACTATAAATGGTCATGATTCAATTCCCAATTTAAATACTAAAATGATATTAACAACGGTAATTTTTCCCGCCTCCCTTTTGCAAGGTAAATAGGTAGGGGAGAGGTGGGGTTCAAACTCTAAATACTGGATATAATAGAGCATGCCAACACTTACCCAATGTTAACAATGGTGCCATGTTACATAGGTAGTACAACTTTTTGTGAATGAGCAGTGACAATGTGACATTGACACCTACATTTTGTCCTCTCATCTTCTTTTACTTTTTTTTTTTTTTTTTTTTTAAAAATATTTTCAAGCTTCTCAACTTGCATTGCATTTTTCCATACAAAGATAGAATCCAGTTTGGTACCCAGTGGTGACGCCACGTTGAGGGCAGGGTGTTCCCGAGAACACCCTGCCCTAAAAAAAAAAAATTATATATAATAGTTTAAATTTTTTTATTTGTTTACCTTTAAAAAAAATAGGAGCACCCTCAAAATTTTTATGCCAAACAAATTTTGAACTAAAATCTAAAATATATATATATATATATATTTATTTATAAGAGAGAGAGAGAGAGTGAAAGAGTGAGACCGGTAAAAAACTAAAGGTGACCTTTGATAATTCTTTGAGCTTGAGGTGGATTACTCATGAAACTTCAACCTTCACAATATTCACATATTTGCAGCACAAAGAGAATGGGTGGCAGAGAGAGTGTGGTGCCTTGTAAGATAGAAGTATAAAACACAGAGATAGAGAATTTGAAAACTAGGGGCTCTATTCGGGTAAAAATGGTGGGATTAGGTGGGGGTAGGTGAAATATTAAATAGGCACCCAAGCAAATATTGACACGTTTTTTCTTTTCTGGCAAATAGTGACCTACAGGCAAAAATTTAACATTAGCTTAGAGTTAAAAATAGGAGTACCACTTGTTTAAAAAAAAAAAAAAAAAAAAAACACATTGTTAAAAAAGACACCCAATTAATGGTATATAAACCACATTGTTCATTTGTTTTCATTTTTTTTTTTTTTTTTGAGATTTTTTGGTGTACAAAATGTAAATTTGTTTTGGTTTTAAGAACATTTGTTTTTTTAAGCACAAACTTCATGCCGGTCAAATCTTAAATTTTAATCAGTATTTATCGAAACGTCCCGAAATAGACCAAAATGACTTGAAATTTTTTCAAAGTGAAATAGGAACACCCTAAACAAAATTTTTGGAGTCGCCACTGTTGGTACCAACAACTTTGTCACCATGGTTTTTGGTGTGAGGAAAAGAAGAAAGAAGTCCATGTGAATAAGGAAATACCATAACCACCATATATCTTTAAAAAAAAAAATGGACCTTGCATTATTTATGAATTAATAGCTACCTTTCAAGATAGTTAAATTTCAGCATCTCCTAATACATACAACCATTAATTTTTTTTTTTTTTTTTTTTTAGCAAGACTTACAGAAGCAGTTCCCTTATCTAGGTGCACGGTCCAATTTTAGCCTGTGCCAACTTTTAGACCATTAATAGATCATTGTGCCATAAAACAAAGAAGGATTGTTATGATTTTTGAATTAAGCATTGCAAAAATTAATAGCTAAGCATGAGGGGAATTATGGTTTTATCCTTTACTATTGTTTAAAATTTGGGTTTCACTTTTATATAAATATTAAGGATATATTAAAAAAAATTAAAATAAAATTTTACAACTCATCGGTGCCCTAGTTTAATAATAGTAAAAAACAATCATCATGAAATTCAAATCCTATCGTACATAATTATCTTTAAGAAAATGGTAAAAATGTACTTAATACACTAATATAGCTCTTTCCACTTATATTTGTCTACATACTCTACACCCATGAGCCATGTGCCTCCTAAAGCAAGATACACCCTAGTGCATTCTCATGAATTATTAATATTTAGTTTGGTTTTAATTGGTCAGCTAGCAATATTTAACAAATTACCCCTTAATCAATCATCTTTTTTTTTTTTTTGAGTAAACAATAATACTTATTAGAACACACATGAAAATAATAATAGTGTTTTAAATCGGGTTTAATTAATCATCTCTTAGAAGTAGTTAAAACATGAAAAAATTAATTTTATTTTATGTATCCAAATTATCTACATTTGTATGTTAACATCAACCACTTTATCCGAAGTACAATATTTACCAAAACACATGTGGAGCTTTTTTTTTTTTTCCCCCTGATATAAATGTGGAGCCCAATTTTACTTTCCATATATACAAGGTGAGATAGGAAAGATCAAAGATATATATATGGGACTGGTTTAACCATATGTGACAAAATTGGGAAACATACATGTACATCTAATGTTACAAATTTAGCTCTCGGTCTGTGTAATCCATGGTTTCCTAGTTGTTCCCGTTGGCTATGCATGTACCGCAGCAAAAGCAGTCGAGTTATCGTGAACCGGATCTGACACACTTACTGCACTGCATATATAATGGAGGAGTTCCTATTCGTCCTATAGCCTCCAAAGTTCTGTATGGAAATAAGTGCATGTCTTGTAAATTCATCAAAAGAGTGAAAAGAATGTAACTTCACAATCAATATTCAAGCATAGAGAGATTTTACTTCTTCTTTTTTTTTTTTTTTGGTCCAATGCTTTGCTTTGATAAGCCTTTTGATGGAGAATACATAAGAGTATTCAAAAGGTTATTTTATGGATTCTCATAATAATAATTTTTTTTTATAAAAAAAATCCTCCATCAATGGAACAATTAATATTAATTGCTCACCACTAAAATCTTAATAGGTTGGATAATGGATAGTCGTTTTATTTATCACCTATAATAAAAGAAAAAAGAAAAAATTGTTAATTATTAAAATAATACCCTATATATATGTGGCCTATATATAGGAGAGTCTATGCGGGTTGAGGCTCAACTCGTAACTCAGCTAGCCCAACCACATTGAGTGGGGGAGAACGAAACCTACTATTGATCTTAAAGAAATGGCAAATCAACAATTCACACGTCCGTGAGTGACAGTTGGATGTGGTCAAATCGATGATGGGCAACAAGAAGGAGATCTTTAGATCTTCAGGCACCTTCGCTGAGTATAAAACCCCCTTTGATGTTTCTAATAGACAAAGACAAAGTCATGTGTGTTGAATTTCCATGTGGAAAACCCGACACTCATCTAAATGTACATGTATTTGATCATGTCAAAGAGCTCCACCCGCTGCCTACTACCACTGGCATCACAATTGTTGGAGGTTGGAAAAACATACAAATTAATACATATAGAAATTTTAGTAGTAGAGTTAGGAATACAATAAAAATTCACAATATTTTGAAACTAGTCTACCATGGGCCTATCATAATCTGTATATTCAATGGCTTATGTGCTAAGTGGTAGGCTAATTTAAAATGGGCAAGACTTAGGTACAGTATTTAGATGCTGTTTCTTAGATTCTCCTCTTAAGATTCTACTATGTAGATTTTTTTTCATAAGAAAGAAGTGTATGTTTTAGTTAAGTAGTCACATGGCTAAATCTTAAGAGAGGAACTTAAGGAATAGCACTTAAAGTATTTTACCTAAATTTTATCCATTTAAAATTACTATGAATTTTTTTAGTGTTCCTAGAGTGACTCAAATTCTAGGACCTGTTTAGTACGTGTGTTTAAACAACAGTTTTCAGTTTTTTTGAAAATACGTATTAGTGAAAAAGTGTATGGAAATACGTATAATATTATTTAAAAACTGAAAACATGTGTTACAACTTGCATATCAAACGAGAACCTAGTATTCAAGACTTTCGTAAGTAACAAGAAAAATATTCCTGCATGGCATTTGAGTATTCATATAATGAAAGTTAGTTAATCCTGTTGTGGAAAACGTGAAGTTAGGTACTGGTATTAATCAAAAGAACGTGAAAAATTGTTATGCAATCAAATAAATGAAGTCATTGCTTTACTTTGACCGAAAACATAAATGAAGTCATTGGTGTGTTTCTTCTGCAAATTAATATGCACATGATATCAAAGACCTACCTTTTTTTTTTTTTTTTTGATGAATTATCAAAGACCTACCCAACACATTATTCACTAGCGCTTTTCATTTCTTCCATTTGAATTGTAAAATCTGCTTTACATGGCTTTTATCACTTCAACATTATATATATATATATAATTATTCTTTACCATTATATTATGTAATACTTATAACTTTCTTTCTGGTATGAGCTGGATTCAAATCTAAATCTCTTATTCATTTATAAAATCCTTTTACCGAGTGAACTAATTGTTGTAAAGGAAAATACATTGATCATTTCTTGTAAAACTCTAATAGTACTTTCAGTGGCATGCATGCATACAGAGGAAATGTTTTGAAAAATGTGAACCGTGTACAAGCTGTCGCTGTGAAAGGTTTTCAAAGAGTATTCCATGGGGTCAAATCCATAATAATGAATGCCTGCAGGTAACAAAAGTTGAGGCTCATGCAACTTCGCACGTTGGTTGAAACAAATGGCCCCTTGATGTGTTTAATCAACTTGCCATTATTCAACACGCAATTTATTATGGAACAGAACCCTATTCATCATTTGAGTTCACATTATTTGTACTTATTTAATTTTTTTTTTTTAAATATTGATATAATTGTAACATGCATTGATGCCCTCAATTAGGACGTTTATCTCGTAATTTAAATTTTTTTTTTTTTTTTTTTTTTTTGAAAAAGGATTTGGACTTGTTTTGTCTCAATGAAGAGGACTTTTACCTTATCAATCTCGATGGTAATTGAATAATTTGAATTTGAACTACATTAAAATTCAAATATCAAAGGAATAATAAGTATCAACCAAATTTGACCGAAAAACTAGCAACTAAAGAAAATTAGACCTTACACTCAAAACTAAAGATTGACAAGTGAAATATGTCTTGGTTGTTTATTTGCATTGACAACAAAGCTTCTATTTATACTTAAGGCTTCAACGGTTATTAATTCTCCTTAACTTTCTAGTACATTTGTCACCGATTTAATCATTAGGTGTTATTTGCTAATTTGGACTTCAGTAATTGCAGTGATCTTTACACCTAATTATATATATCAAAATCTGATGTTGCTACCATCATGTTCTAAATATACTCTTTGTAAATGTGTTTTTCTCCTATCACGGCACTTGTTTTCAGCTGGGGATCGATCTCATTTCAAAATTATTTATAATTCTAACACACTTTTTTTAGCTTTAGAGTTCATATTATTGCATCATTACTTATTATGATTATAGTCAGCCCTAAGAGTCTTGTAGTCCAATAACATTATCCAATCTTTTTTTTCTTTTTCTTTTTCTTTTTTTTTTTTTGTAAAAGAGAATATATATGAGCTCGAATCTCTCCCTCCACCACTCTATTATTAGGGGAGGAAAAAATAGTAATTTATCAATACCTTCATCAAGGGCGGCTTAATGCATTTGGGGGACCTAAGGCGAAAACTGAAGTTGACTCATTTTATATATTTAAATCTATTTTTTTATTAAAAAATTAATATTACTTAAACTCTATTATCTTGTTTTATATGAAAAATTACTACTAATTAACTAGATTTTTTTTTTCACAAAATTTATGGACAAAATTTGACAACTTTTCACACCTGTTGATGTGACATATTGATAGTGGTAAGTAAAAAAGTGATGTTAGTGATAAACTTATAAAAACTAGTAATTTTTTTATTAAAAATTAATATTACTTAAACTCTATTATCTTATTTTATATGCAAAATTACTACTAATTAACTAGATTTTTTTTTTTTTTTTTACAAAATCTATGGACAAAATTTGACAACTTTTCACACTTGTTGATGTGACATATTAATAGTGGTAAGTAAAAAAGTGATGTTAGTGATAGACTTAGATAAAAACTAGTAAAAGTTTACGAACTCAACTTATGAAAAATGTTGTGAATTTTTGTGTATTGTTTTTTTTTTTTTTTTTTTTTTTTTTTGAGAAGTGTTACATTCACAATTTTTTCACAACAAATCCTAGGTAATAAATTGTTATTGGTTTTAATTTTAACCCATCAATGGAATTAATTTTTTGTCATCAATAATAGCCTGTAACAACCTACCACTTAAGATTTATTGTGAAAGTATTGTGAAAAATGTTGTGGACATAGCATTTCTCTCTCTCTCTCTTATTTTTTATTTGATAAAAAATGTTATTTTATTTATTCACTAATAATTAGGCTTAATTAATACTATTATAATGAAAAAGAATAACCCTATTGGTTAAAATTTGGAGGCCTTTTTTTTTTCTTGGGGCCTTAGGCGACTACATCATTTGCTTTCACTATTTAGCCGACTCTACCTTCATGCATGAACTGTTGATTAAATAACAAAGTAATGGCCTCATAACAATTAGGTGGAATAAACTGTTAAGTCCTTGCATGAGTGTTACTGTACATTGTTAATTTGTCGACTAGAATGCATCAAAAATCTGAGGTGGACTCAATATACCACCCTATAGTCATGGTGGAAATGATGACCTTTAGTTCTTTCTTCCCACTCCCTCTCATGAAAACGAAAATTTATTTTTCCAAAAATGCAGGAAGAAGACACGTCTCCGATCTCCATCATTTGCATATATATATATATATATAGTCAAAGAAGCTAGATATATAGGCGGCTAAATGCTCCTATAAAAATGCAATGCACGTATGAAATGTGAAAAATAATTAATGTGAAAATAAGTAAGATATTACCATATATATAATATAAACTAATAATAATTAAAAAAGAGCAAATATATATAAGAGAAAAATGATGTGGAAAGCTAGTTTTTGTTGGATCTACCGTCTAAACCTTCAAATTATGTCATCACCAGCAACAACAAAAAAAAGTCCATTCTTTCTCCCACTCAAAGCAAACCCCACTAGCTAGCCACCATGTTTACCCAACATTAGACAAAAAAAAAAAAAAAAAACACCACCCCCACAAACTAACAAATAGATATTGACTTATTCAATTCTTCTAATAAGCTATATATATATATGTGTGTGTATGGTGTCGTTGTTATTATTATTATTCCATCTCTCTCTCTCTTTCACTCATTCCAAAATGTTGGGTTGTCCTTGTCTATGTGTGGATGGCATATACAATTACATGGATATATATATAAATGCACCACGTAAGTGTAACACAAACACACACACAGAAATGTTGTATTTTAAGGAGGACCGCACCTGTGTAAACTCCACAAAGCGAGAGACATATATATATGGCCTGTACCTGGCCTCATCGTCTCATGCCGACGCAAAGATATTGTATCCCCCACCAATTTATGTGGTCTTCTGCACCTGTCATGCCAGCTTCTCCTACGTGTTAAAGTTCATTTCTCTCCACATGTATCAAATCAAATTACACTCTTTCATTATCTCTTTCTAACTTTTACTTTTACTGTTTTTTTTTTTTTTAAGATGTTGGATATCCATGTCATTCACATAATCCAAATTCTCTTTCCTCGATCCACTCCATAGTTTCTAAGTCACTAAATATAGCAAGAATACTAGGTTATTAATTAATTTGTCCAATTTTTCTTTCCTTAACCGTCATACCGCGTCAATATTAACGTGGTAGTCACTTCATAATAATAAATTTTTGTGGGGAGAAGAGAGTACAAGGGTTGAGATTCAAGTCTCTTAAGAGCTTCACACACCTATACACTTAGATTAAGTTAAAAATGAATACTATATAAGATTAAAAAAAAATTAATTTTTTTTTTTTAAATTGTAATTACCATAATAAGCTTTGTAAATTACAACCCATAACTTGATTGATGGTTTTTTTTTTTTTTTTTGAGTAAATAACTTGATTGATGGTTAAAATTAAAGATTATGTGCAAATACACGACCATAAAAATGGATATGGTTAATAAATAAATAACTCATATATAAAAAGAATTGGTGCTAGCGTTTTGTAAAATTTTGTAGAATGATACAGATCCAAGGATTTAGAATGTTCAGTGTGAGTGCTCTAAATTTGGATTCACGAAAATCAAGAAAGTTCTATAACATGCAAAATTAATTAAAAGTACAGTTAAGATTAATATTCAAATGGATATGCTAATGTCATATATGTTCTGGATAATGCTAGCTAGCACATGTTTAAATCATTATAAAGAATAGAAAAAGAGAAGCCATTTTTTGAAATAAAAGCTATTAATGTAATTAGAAATGGGTTAATCATAGGAAGGATATGCCGACCATTAATTAACCAGTCATAAAAAGGGCCCATGGAAATGCCGGCATTCAACCAAAGCCACCAGAGTCCTTGGAGCTTATCTTTCTTTCTTTTTATTTTTTTCAGTCTTAATAAATTTTTGGAAGTTTGGTCCCAAAGATTAAGACAGGAGAAAATTCAAACTAATAATTCAAATTTTCTATTGTGTTTTTACTTTGTCGGCGATGCTTATCTTTTCAATATAATTAATTTTGTTGGTTTTTGAGGACAAAATTAAACATTTGTTTCAACATGGAATTTCACCATTATCATTTATGATCAAGGACAAGTTAATGCTCTACTCTATTAGTATTTTAAGATAAGGTCATGCTAACGAGTGCTTTTAGAGTATTGGTTAATAATTCAGTTAAAGAAAATTTTTATGAGAAAATTGAAAAAAAAAAAAAAAAAAAAAACAATTAATGTTTTGACAACATTTTTCATTTCTCATAAAAGTGATGTCAAAAATTTCTTAAAATAGATTGTTAACTAATGCCCTAAGGACGCTCATGAGCATTTTCCTTTAAGGTATTAGAAACAAGATGAGAAACAAGATGTGAAAGGCAAAGAACTATAAAAACCCTAGCAGCGTTTAAAAAAAAAAAAAAAAAGGATAAACCTGAAATTTGCATGCCGGCATGCATTGAAGGTGTTATAGAACATCTAAAAGAGCTAGAACTTTTAATTGAATGGGGTCTTTTTTCTTTTCTTTTCTGTAGCTATATTTGATAGATAATATATATATATAGACTGACAATAACCCATATAGCTAGGCTGACCAAGTGGGTTCCTTTTGTAATGGAATGATTATAGGGGATTTAGAGGATCTATAAGGGTATCGAAGATGGACCCACATTCATATAACCATTAGGATTCTGGATATCTAAGTCTTGATGTAGGAAATCATGAGTACGTGTTTGTCTTCTTGCAATTATTTTCTTTTCTTTTTTAATTTTTGTCCAAAAAAAAAAAAAAGATGGGAATATTCTTGAAAAGAACCTATAATAATATGTGTCTTAAATTTGATCATTTGGGAGATTGATTACACTTTAGACCAGTGATCATTATAGTGGGAAACCCTAGCCGTCCATGTTTCCTACCAGCTAAACAAGTTACCTTAGATAGAGGTTATGCATGCCATTATGCGAATGATCTGATTTACCTACTACCTAGTTAGGGCACATACATATATATAGTATTAAAGTAATGAAAGGATACATAAGCTTTTCATAAACTTTTTCTCAACTTGATAAAATGTATCGGAAGTTGTTGTTTTGAATAACAAACATTTTTATATGAACTCATCAATGACAACATTTTTATGATGCTTTAATCAAAATTAATCGTATCAACAATTATGGAAACAAAAATGGTTACATGCATCTATCACATACTGATCTTGTGCATCAACAAAATATGATCCTAATTATTCCATTCTAGTCGCTTCATTAGAGAGAGCATGATGATCTTGTTCTTTCCTGTATTTCATGTGTTAAAATTGGAATATGAAAATATAATAATATAGAGAAAAAAGAAAACAGAAGTAAGGATTAATGTAAGTTAGGGTTACATTTTTATTGTGTTGAATTGTGCTACAAAAACCCTAATGGTATAAATAGGATTGCATTAAATTAAATTTACTACGATAACTCTAAAATCATCATCATAAATTATGATATTACAAAAAGAAAATTTATTAAAAAAAAATTTGTGCCACAACTCAAATATGGCAAATTGTGAATGATGAATAAAAAATAATAAATTCATGTGAAGATTATAAACAATCACTTACTATCAGTTAAATTAGAGGTGTAATATGAAATTTGTTATACAATCTATTACAAAATTCATACAACCCCATTTTTAATTGATTTTATAAACGCTTTTATATGTATAAATATATAAATAAAGATTCTTAGAAATAGATTGACACGTGCAGCTAATAATTAATGGGAGATCCACTCTCTCTCTCACTCATGCATGGAGGAAACAAACCACAAGAATGAGATTGAAAGTGACTGATAGTTGTACAAGGACAAGAAAATTCTGCGGGAGCACGAGCGTGGGAGAGAGAGAGAGAGACTCTTATATACCAATACCATATGGAGGGGACGAGGAGGGCAATTCTTGGGAGTACTCTGATGTATATGTCTCAATAGTAATGAGATCTTGTTTAACTCTTTCTTCACCCTAGCCTGTTAGGATCTCTCGGAATCCTTACCTATCACATCAACCAGTTCTCTTTTTCAATTCAGGGCAACTTGGAAATTCATTCCGAGCTGCCATTTGACATATAGATCTTCCTTTTTTCCTCTTATTATCTTTCTTTCATGATTGATTATATAATAATAATAATAATATAATACTAGGCTAGCTTAATGCATATACTGATATACATATGTCTGTGTCTCCAAAGAGATTGGTTTAAGTAATGGCTATAACGTAAGTTTTAATGTGTCGTTTAAAACAAACCAAACGATGTAAAGGATATATATACCTTATTTTTAGCTATCCTTGTGCAAAAGTTTTGAGCTAAAAAAAAAATAGATAGACCAAGAAAAACTGTGATGGATGATTTTAGTATTATGGCAAATTAACTCATCCATATTGACCTCATTGGATCAAAATCTAGTGGGATGTCATATGAGATACCACCCAAATATTGACCTTAAGTCTTTGATTTTTACATTTACGCAGTTCACAATGGAAACGATTTTAATTAGTCCTCTCCCTTAACCTTCCTCTCAAATTTCTATTGTAAATGCGATTTGATTTTAGACACTACTTTACCAATTTAAAATGGTCTATATATTAAAATTCAAGAGTCAAAGATCCCTTGGAGTCTTTTGGTATTTGAGGAATGCATCAGCTAGGTTTACTTGGGCTTGGTTGGTCCAAAACCAATAATTAGAGACAAAGATAGGACGAAACGGAAGTTAGTCCATATATGGACACATAAACACTGATGCGCACACGAGAAATTAAAGTATGACACTCGTAGAAATTGATTAGGTTTTTGATGATGATAAGTTGGAACATTTTGGTAGACAAGTTCAATCAGGTAAACGAAAATGGGGAACAAGAGGAGGGCTTCAAGGTAGGTCTCTTAACACATTCAGGTGACCTCACAAGTTTATGCTCCCTTGCTCACTCCTCTAATTATCCTATTACTTATAGTAATCAAGACATATATGCTCATCCATGACAAATTACAACAAATATGTAGGTGCTATATATTCTCATCCATATGACAAATTACAACAAATACGTAGGTGCTATATATTCTTACTTTCCTAAATTGTTGCTTCAACACTGCTCTCTTTCTTCTTTTTTCCTGTTTTTTATTTGCTTCAACAGTGCTTTCTCATCATCAGGTGATTTGAGCTGGATGGTACCTTCACATGCCCTAAATGTAAGGGAGAACGCAGGGAATGGAAGAGGGGGGGGAGGGGGGGCCTCAGGTTGAACTTTGGGGGAGAGGTGGGGTATTTATGTAGTATTTCTAACCAGAAAAGAAAAAAAAAAAGAAAAAAAAAAAAGAAGAAGATTGCTCTTACACATGAATAAGTCGTCTTGTGATTTGTGTAATTCAAAATTTCACTTATGATTTACTTAAAAATATTTTTTTAACCAAACAAACTTCGAGTACAACTTATGTAAATTCTAATATTTTAGTTAATAGAAGCTCATAAAATGAACGAATTATAATATTTTTAAAAATATCATGTAAACATAAATTTTGATATTTTATTTAATATAGCCTCATAAAATGATAAAATTGTAATATTTTTAAAACTATATTGTAAACATATATGAACATGAAATTTCAAAGTTTATTTTGAAAACAATATTAAACTTGGGAGTTTATCATGTAATTATTCTTATATTTTATTACTTATACACAAAATTTCATGGAGAAGAATAAATAATTACATTAAAATTTTGAAATTCTCTTTTTATATCACTTTAGAAATAATGATAATAATTTCCTCTTTCTTCTTTTTCTTTTTCTTTTTCCATTAAAATTCTTTCTTATTTATTTATTTTCATTCTTAGTTTTCCTTTTGTAGGTTTTGAACCAAGACATTGATAAAATATGAAAATTTTCCCTTTATTATTATAAATAAGGTTTGTATATAAAATAAATAATAGTTCATTAGCTATTATATAAATGAAAAAAAGAGAGGAACAAATAAAGCAAATACATGGGAAAAAAAAGAGGAAAATATTTTTTTTGGGGGGGGGGGGGGGGGTGGGGAGATTAACTTTAATTACGTACCCTGTCCCCTGGCATCAATCAATTAGATGTCTCAGAAAGTACTAACAAAACAATTTTGATTAACATGGTATATGCCCTGTCGACCATTATTCACATATTTTACCCACATCAACCTTTTTATTTTTCAAAATTTTAATAAATACAACAAAATATTTGTTGACATGACACGTTTTCACTTTCTTATGTCAGGTTTGAGGGCAAATATTTAAGTTGATTCCGGTTAACCACATCAATTATTGTATGAGAAGGTTTCTCAAAAAAAAAAAAAAAAAAAATTATTGTATGAGAAGTTAACGTGAGAAACCATCAAGTTCCGTTATTTAGACTCATAAGATTTAATTGTGATATTTGAATATTCTTAGAGTTGATTGTAACTTCTTGAACTTTAGGTACCCATTTCAATTTTCATGTCTTATATTTAAGGACTAAAATTATTCCAAAATACACAAAAATCCCTGACCAGTAAGGTGAGATTCCCATCAATATTTCAAGCAAGTATGGCACAAACTCACACTAGCATAATGTATACACTATATTTGGGAGTTTGGAAGAGATAATTGAGAGCATAAGAGAGACTGGTAGATGAGAGGAAAGAAGTAGAAAAGAAAAGTGGATACCCTCCCTAGAATGTTTTAAAAGTTAAAAGGGAGGAGAGAGTAAATGTTCCATACTTAATTTGGTTGTAAAGTTAGGAGAGGAAATGATAATGTATAAAGAAATTAGTAATTATATCCTTCGTTTATTAAACTCTATACTTTAGTTTTTTTTTTTTTTAATTCAATCGTTACAAAGGAATGAGAGATTTTAATCCTGGATGTCTTTATTAGAAACGCCACGAAATGCCAACTAGTTGAGTTACAAAATTCTTGGCTATACTTAGCAAATATTAAGTACATAAAATTTCTTATACTTGAATCCCTTCTCCTCCAATTCCCCCTAAATTGGAGTTAAAAAAAGTCCAATCCCCTTCAAATACTCTACTCTGCTCCCCTCTTTCAATCCAAACATAATGGCAATGTGTATAATTGTGAAGAAAGCTACTACTGACAATAGAAGTGAAATTTTGTTCTTGTCAAGCATATCTGTGTGTGACCCTGTATTTTGGGGTAGAATCGTTTATCTCCAGGCTTTCAATTCAAGCAATCCAGACCTAATATTTGCAATCATTCTAATCAAAGACTCATTAGTCAAATTGATTTAAAGAGCCTAATACTGCCAAGGGTACACGCCGCCAATACAGTTACAGCAAGAACTACAAACAACTCATAAGAAGCATACATTCAGCCAAAAAAAAAAAAAACAGAATCATCACATAATTGGACAACTAACTCGTCTATTCATCTAATCTCCACGGCATAAATGAATCCAACCTATTAGTATTACCCCCTTAAATAGTACTAGTAAAATTTTCTGAATTCACAATCCTTACACCGCATGAATTACTTGAGGACCATCACTACTATGGACTGTCATGATGTGTAAACAAGTTTGAAAAATTGCACAAATGTGGAAGGGTGAAAATATCGAGTATTTTCTCATTGTGCATTCAACCCCACCAACTGAGCACAGTAAATTGTAGCTAGGGCAGAGATTTTGAAAGCTGATCATAAAAGCCCTGCATGGTTAATTGAGAGTTTTGAATACAAATTACAAAATAATAATAATAATAATAGCAACAACAACAATAGCAATAACTATAAAATGAAACTTGAACTAAAAGGGAAAAGATGTTACAATGGATAGGAAACCTCCGAGAAGAAATTGCTATTATTCTATATACATCTTGTTTAGAGAATGCCCAACAACGATAGCATTAGAATAATTGGACAAAGCAAGAAAAAACCAACCATTATTAAAGTTGAAGTGGCAGCAAGACAGCATCAGTTTATTGATGGACTGACTCCTCCCACCTAACTTGAACTGCTTCTTCTAGCAGCATAGGCACGGTAAGCTGCCAGTCCAACAACAGCAACAGCAGCCCCAACTGTAGTTTGAGACAAAAATCCAGTGAAAAAATGCATAAGAACAATATAAAACTCATAATTGGAAATGTACATGCACATAAGTGGGGGTCAATGGTGAGCTAGAGAAACATACTAGAGACGAAGATGAGAGATTGATTAACAAGATGTCGGTACTGCTTGCGGTTTCTTCCAGTCTCCGTTTCAGGGATGCTCAAATGCGGGTGTTCAGCTGCACTTATAATTCTACTGAATATATTTTTGCTCAAAGGAATAGGATCCTCTATTCCTAATTTCTGACAAACCTAAAACAATGAAAATTAAAAATTGGAATTATTAGTACATCTTCTTCTGTTGAAAACTAAATAAGAACAATTGGAGTTACAGATATGAGGAAACAGTTCACAAATTATGTAGACACCATTGAGTATGTGAGAACAAGGTAGTCAATGATAAAAGAAATACCTTTACTGAATCATTTACTGCAACTGGATGTGGATCCAGATCATCTTTAGCAGCAATTAAGAGGCAAGGCACTCCATAACTGCTTTCTTCTCCATGCCTAGCAACCTCCAACAGAAGGTCTTTTGATTTTTTCCATGATTTTTCATCTGAACTGGAAATAGAAGAACAATGTCAAATTATGACAGTGATGCAAAATCTTAATTATCTTTATTTTATTCTGGCAAAATTATTTTATTTATTCAATGATGTGATTTTTACTCTCAAGATTATATTTTATGGTGATTCTTTCCCTGAATAGATACTATTAGTATTTTCACTTTTGTGTTCAGGCGGGTCTTACTCTTAAGGTTTGGTAAATAGGACCTGCCCAACTATTCGTCAATGCATTATATTGACAGTTTTTCATTGAGGATAAAGAAAATTACAAAAAATTCTTTAGGAAACCTTAGTTATGTACTTCCTGTGTACATGAGGTCCCTCCTTTTTTTTCAATAACATTTATTGCTACCAAAAAAACAAAGAAAAAATCTGCATAAAAAAAATCAACAATCATACTTAAACCAAACCACAACGAATTTGGTTCATTTGGTTAATTGTCTACAGGTTGATATTTTGTGTTGAGGGCCTAAGAACCAGAGCTCCCTTTCAGATTGGTTCACCATGTAAGGGAACCCAAAATCAACACTGAAATAAGTTACAACTAAGGATTTCTCATATTATGTCATATTGTATGCAAATGATAGTAGTTAATTCTAATAAATACAAATAGCATCATACGTACCTGTCATAGACAAAGATAGCCACATCACAAGCAGCCAAAAATTCCTTATTATTCAAGAATTTTTTAACTCCATCTTCAGGGATCTCTCGCAATATGACAATCTTCTTACTCCCCTGCAAGGGAAGCAATGACAAAAATGACTATATGGTTCACTTCAACTTGTAAAGATGAATGGGCTTATTTATCTTTTTGATTAGCATGCAGATAAACTAACATCAAAATTCTGCAATTTATTTTTCAACTGGACATCATTTGACACATTGTTACTGATGTCAATGATGGTTTAGAATGTCCACACAAGTAGCAGAGGAGTGGGGAGGGGAGAGTTGGGGAATATTCAAGTACCAAGCCCAGTGTTTCTACTGATTATACTAACCCCAAGCTGGTCAACAACATTCACTGCATAACGATCACCAGTTGTTGAATTATTTTTGAAGAAAGGCCTGTGGTTGGAATAGAAAAAAATTTGCTTAGAAGAAAACACAAAGAAGAATGAAAAGTCATAAGTAGTAGAAACTAAAAACCAAAGACAAAATACAGTAAACAGGTGAAGGACATAGACTCAAGTAATTGGTTCAGATGCAGCACCTTCCCAATAAAGTATTCAACAGAGAAGATTTTTCAGCACTTTTAGGACCAAAAACAAAGCATTGAAAAACATTTCTCTCAGTTCTTTGCTTTTTACGATCTATTGATCTTTTCCTTGTGACCCGAAGTGCTGAATTAGGATCACCACCATACCCAATGTAAACCAAATTAGCCAAACTAAGCTGCGGATCCAATGATGTCATAAGAGCCCACTGCAACCACATTTTTTAAAGTGATATAATTAACATAATAGCTATTTTATAATTATAATTGTGAAAATAGCTTAAGGAAATCAAAAATATATATTTTCCAAGGAATTATAATTACAAAATGGATGGACTCCAAAAAATGATAAAGAAACTAAATCATGTATAAAACAACACACCCAAATGCTGCCTTTTTGATAATTTGATAGTTACAACAATGGGGGAGGGAAGATTTGAACCCTGGTTCTCCTCATAATGGAGAGGAGGCTATGCCACTAAGCTACAAGGCTCTTGGCAACACACTCAAATGCTACCTGAAAGAAAAATTGCAATATTATAAGGGTGATGTATTTCCTAGGGTTAAGGAGGTCTAGGGAGGTAATCTTGTTTTCAGGTATATCACTTCAACAGGAAAGTGGTTAATAAGTTTATTTGTTCAGCAATGTTCACAATTGTAAATGGTGATTGTAGCAATTCATATTTTAAAATTATTATTATTATTATTATTTTTTATGTTCTCTATTAGTGTTCACATTAACGTGTTGGGTTACTGTTCAACCCTTAAATTCATTGAATGAGTTCAACCCTTAAATTCATTGAATGAGACAATAAACATAGGATTTTACCTAAGTTTATTTCTTTGATATGAAAGGGTAGCTGAGTCTTTGTAAATTTATCTTAATCCTGCATTGCTAGGATTTAGTCTAATCAAGGGTCATGATTAATTATTTCTAAGGTTTTAGGGTTTTATCTTCTCATAAAAGGTTTGGGATCTAACCACAAGAGGTAGCACAATCCGCTGGAACCATGACTCATCAAGTGGAGGTCACCAAAAGTTAGATAAGCTGCATGCTCCAATGGGAAACAGCCAAGGAACTTTAGGATATGATCTTATATTTGTTTAAGGCAGGGACGAACCCAGCCCCCCTTGGGTCCAATTTTTTTTTTTTTTTTTTTGAGTTATTATATATTTTATTTTTGTAGTTGGGCCCCTTCCAAAACCTTAGGCACCCATTCTCCTCAATAAGCCTAGCTAGCCTCACCCAAATAGCAACTATCCAACCCAAAAACTTAACAAAAACAATAAAAACATTCACAATGATAATTGTATTTTAGCAACAAAAAAAAAACTATTTTACCACCAAAACACCAAAAAATCATTTGTTATTGGAGAAGCTAAAAAACTGATATAAATACCAGTTGACTGTGGTTTTTTTTCATCTTTCTTGTTCTTCCCTTACTGTTTTACTTGATCGTTGTAATTTTGGTTCCTGATTTGTGCCCCCATAGTACATTCCAAATGTACTTGAGTAGGTTATTTTCTTTTATTTAATAAAATTTTACGTTACCTATCAAAAAATATATATTTTATTAAGATTATATCTCTTCCTTCAATTAAAAAACTCAAATTCTCTCTCTTCCTTTATTATTTTAATGAGTTGTTTATATTATTTTAAATGAAGTGATAAAAAAATAGAGCATTTGATATTAAGAGTGTTGTAAAGTAAAGTGATAAAATAGATAAAATAGTTTTTTGAAATGCTAAAAGCTAAAATTTTTAGCAATACCACTGTGAATGCTCTAACTTCAAAAAAAAAAAAAAAAAATCCTAGCCAACCTAGTATTAAACAAAAAACATTATTTTGTTTTTGTTTTTGTCTTTGTTGGTAAATGATTGCATCTTAATGTATTTAGAAATAACGATTTTGTGTATTTGTAATTTTTTAATACTATATGGATGCCTATTTGAAGTTATACTCCGGCCCCCGCTACCTTAAAATCCTAGGTCCGTCATTGGTTTAAGGTGCAGTGGTCATGCCTAGATGGGTGGTAGATTTATTCACTTGTTGGAAAAGGAAGGTTTCAAAGACACCAAAATGCAAGAATATGGAATGTCATTCCTTTATGCATCATGCAGAGTATTTGGAGAGAGCACAATGTGCATAGTTTCGAAGAATGTGAGGAAACAACTTTGGAGTTGAACATACACTGCTAGGGCTATTGAAGTGGGGGAGATGGATAAAGATGGGTTTTGGGGAGAAGTGGGGGAGATGGATGAAGATGTGTATTTCTACTGCCCGTTTTTCAGTTCTTGTCAATGGGTCTCCAACTGGCTTCTTTGGCAGCTCTCGTGGTTTTCGCCAAGGGGATCCTTTATCTCCACTCCTTTTCTTATTGGTAATAAAGGTGTTGAGTAGGTTGTTGAAAAGGACAGAAGATGGAGGCTTTCTAAGTGGATTCCAAGCAAGCCCCAATACAAGTGGAGGTTTGCATATCTCTCACCTTTTGTTTGCTGATGATACTATTCTCTTTTGTGATGCTTCTGAGGAACAATTATTACATATTTGTATGGTTCTAATTTTCTTTGAAGCTATCACAGGATTGAAAGTAAATGTTGGTAAGAGTGGGATTGTGCCGGTTGGTGAGGTTGGGAATTTGGATGCCTTGGCTCGCATTTTATGTTGTAAGGTAGGCTGTTTACCCATGTCTTATTTGGGTATGCCTTTGGGGGCACATTATAAGGATTCCTCAATATGGAACCCTATCATTGAACGGATGGAAAAAAGGTTCGCAGGTTGGAAGCAGTTATGGGATTCTTACTATAGACAACTTTGTTAAGAAGAATTTACCTCTTGTTAATTGGTGCTGCCTTTGTCGATGTGAAGAGGAAACTGTGAACCACTTATTGATCCATTGTAAGTATGCTCATACCTTGTGGAGTGAGGTCCTTCGTTTGTTTGGGGTTCAGTGAGTGATGTCGAAGAATGTTGTTTCTCTTCTCTCTGCATGGTGGAATTGGTTGGGGAGTCACACTTCAAATGTGTGGAATATGGTTCCAACGTGTCTTATGTGGTTAATTTGGAAGGAGCGCAATGCCCGAACTTTTGAGGAAATTGAGAGACTTGTAGACTGTGTGAAGTCCTTGCTACTTAGGACTTTATTTGAGTGGTCCCGTATTTGGGGGTTTACGCATTGTCATTCTTTGTTTGAATTCCTTAATTCTATTAGTCTTTTTTTTTTATTGGTTTGTATTCTTTTCTGTGCAGTGAGTTTACTCTCGTAAATTCATTGTACTTTTATTATCAATAAAGTTTGTTATTACCTATCAAAAAAAAAAAAAGATTCTTTATGATAGGAAATTTTTCTTTTTCAAAGTTGTTAGTATTTCTTTAACTTTTTTAGTTTCTTTATGCCAATTTCACTCTTATGAATTTGTTTATTTATCCAAAAAATAATAATAATAAATTTTAACTAAAACTGGTTTTGCCCCATTTTTAGACAAACTAGAAATATAATAAAATCAATTCAATTTAGAACTAGTTTTATAATTTTTTTATAAGTAATTTAGAACTAGTTTTATTATTGTTTTAGCTTGGATCATAACTGAACCAGTTCTGTGATTTGCCAAGGGATTCCATCTCGAAATGATCTAGTAAGCTCATCCATCACTAGTGCAAGTGATATGGACTTGATGTTGAACCTTGATGCAAACCCAGTAGTAACAGTAAACTCACTTGTGATACCTCCACTTGTTTTTCCACTAATTACAGCTCCGTCATTAATATCCTTAGTCAACTTAATTTACTTTAGAGGAACTCATTTCTTTTCTCAAACTCACCGCATAACCTCTCTAGGTACCTTAACATACGCTTTCTACAGCTACCCACCACGTGGCATTGACGTCAAATAAGATTTTCAACTTTTTGAAATTGAATTTGCTGAATAATTCTCTATTCCATGTTTGACTAATGAGAAAAGGATATAAAAGGAGAAAATGGGACAATCGTATTTTCCAATTCTGTTGGACCAGGCACCACCCTGCATCTATTACATAACTCCACCCGCTTTTTCCCCAAGCACTCCTAGTTAATACAGCGAAGTCACTCCCAACTCTTTACACTACTCATATTTCACCCATACAGATCTACATGAACCTAGCATACTTATCTCTATGTTAGGCCTATATGTTAACCATATACCACACATATCATCAACCATAGTCAGTTACTTTAGGAGAATAACATGTGTGGGGAATTGATAAAAGTACTCACGAACATTGCAAGAATCAAAAACAGTAGGTGCACACACCTGAGATAGAAACCCATTAAGAGATACTTCACCACGGTCTGTTCTCTCTGCAGCATCCTTATAAGGAGCCTCATCCCAAGGACTGAAATCAAAACATGAACAGCACATCTAAGAAGCATATTCTGGCATTAAAATGTCATTCATGATTCAATGACAATTTTAAAAAAGAAGAATAATATTATGTAATTAGTGGCTGAGTCTAATGCGTAGGCAGCAACAAAAGACAACCATCAAAATAATTCATGATAGAAATTACAGTAACACAGAGTACTTATACTCAGTGAGACATGCTGGCTGTGTAGGATAGGAATTACAGATCATGTTCCAAATCCCATTTATCAAATTATATCTTTAATCAAGTAGTGAAATTTAATTTAAACAAACATCTCTTTTCTTTCTCCCACAGGTGTACACCATGGCCTGGCTCAGGCAAGGCTTGCATTTAATGGTGAAAATAATATATAATTATTACCAAAGAACAATCAGGGAAAAAAAAGGTTAATTAAGGATTCCCTCACAATTAGAGGTACAGCATCAGGAGGTCGGTTGGTAAGAACTGGGGACAAACAAATGAAAGAAAGAAGCAAACAACTAGCTCAAGACCAAAGTAGAATACAACATCATATGCTGGTAAGCTTCTATTTTAATGAGTAAACATAAATTAACATAAATAATTAAAACGCACAGTTTCTTGTTGACATCCTAATATCAGTTATTTTTTATATGTGAATTATCTGCAAAGTTAAAATTATAATTGCATACATTCCCATCCCTGATAGACACTGTATAGCAAGGACACATCTGAGTTCAGGGTTCACAAATTACAATGTCAAAATTCTTCACAGTAAAATATAAATGATTACTTCAACATTTAAATGATGTGCAAACTTATAGAACTGTACTTGTAATAATGCTGCCAGGAGCCTTGTAGCTCAAGGGTTCAAATCCCCTCTCTCCCAACTATCGAATTATCATAAAAAGTAATAATGTTAATATGCTTCTCCAACACTAAACTATAACAGTGATGTCCTAAGTAACAACATAACAGGCAACCCATACAACAGCATAATGATCTAATATAAATGGAAGCAAACTGTTTTCAAATGAAGTTTACATTTGGATCCAACAGAGACTGATGAATATTTCAGCAAGCAAGAGTAGCATTACTTGCAGGCAGCCAACTGAAGCTCCTACCAAAAGTAGCATTTAGATGCTGCCTTCATTGAATAAATGAAGGTAACAAAACCATGCTTATGGTAAAAAGTAAATTAAACAAAATCTAATACCAAATTTACCTTTCTGGAGCAGTGCAAAATAGTTCATCGAGCTCAGAAGGTTGTAGCACTTCATCCTAATAAAATGTCAAAATTAATACATTCAGAGATTCAATTACAGGATATATTTTCACAAGGTAGAAGACTGCCAGCATATTGTAATGGCATACATTGTCAGTGTCAAACAATCGGAAGACTCCAGTCAGAAACTCCACAGCTTCACTTGTCAGTTCCACACTCTACAAAATGACACCTAAGAGTAAGTATTTCATAGCAGAGCATGAGTATAGAAAGGAAGTAATATTGTTGTAACATAAGTATAGAAAAGAAGAAATATTCTTATGAAAGGCAAGAGAAGAACATAAAATCTTCCACGGCTATATATTAGAAGTAGGATAGGAATTACACAAGGGATTGTCATAATATCATCAGTATACGATGTTAAAAACCAGGTAAACAGTAGCCCTCTTGCATATGTAATGCAAAAATCCAGGTTATATGCTTCCTTGAAATAGAACACATGTTACAGCGCACATTGCTAACTCTCAAATTTATATATGCATTTGCAGCCATTAAGTAGATGGGGCTCACTATTATAAAAAGCACTATGACCAATCACAAGTAGTGATTAATTTTTCAACTATGAAGGATCTTAACCCCTTTAATTACTTAGGATATAAATCTGCGACAACCATGAAATAAGGTTTGCCCTTAGAAGTGAAAGCTCAAGAGAATAAAGCACATGAAATGCTGAATGAGGACCAATATTAAAGAATTCATTTATTAATAGGCCACATCTAGGTTTTTAAGTTTGCTATCATAAGCATACTTCAATAAAGCTTAACCAGTGATAAAGTTCCTGTAGCCAAACACTTGTGTAAGTTATCCAACCTTTTCCCTATACAGCCATAGAATAAGAGTCTAAGTTGCTATGTTTAGAGTGACTTTCAGTTTTGACAACTTAGAACTTTGCATATGTGTAGCGCCAACATGCGAGGTCCAAATGAAACAAAAGTTGAATGGTTTAAAAGAAAGGTGTAGTCATAAGAAATTATAGGTTTTTGTTTGTAGGGACTTTATTTGATTAGTCTCATGCTTGGGGATTTACTTCTAGTGATTCCATTTTGTTGTTTATAGATTCTCTTTCTTTTTGTACATAATTTTTCTTTGTTGTATGTACATATGTTTTTTGGCAGCTTCATTCTTCTTGCATGAAGTAGTCTTTTTTTGTTAATAATTTTTTTTTTACTTAATATATATATATATATATATACACACACACACACACACATCTAGAGGTTTAAGTTTATTCTTTAATAGGGTTTACGATTTCAAGTAATGCTTAGTTTTGAAAAGAAGGGCAGATCAATAATCTATCACAAATTATGTGAACTAAGGGTATTTATTTCTATAATTGAGTTAAGACTATAATATTCTAGCCTTTCTAGGAAATCCTAAATATCTTGGACTGATTTTTTTTAAAATTCAAATTAGTTTTTATTTGGATTTCTTAGGTCTTTAGTTACTGGTCAAATCAAAAGTCCTAATACTACTGGTTAATAATAACTAAAAAACAAATAAATAAATAACAGAGTCCTTACATATTTGTGCTCAATGTACTCAAAGAATTCAAAATTTTTGATTGAAGGAAAAGTGACTAGAGTGTTTTGTTCTTTCTCCCTCTTCACTATCACTGTTCACGTCACTTTCAATAGCCCTTAAACAGCAACAAAGTTCTCTCTTTTCTACCTCTTTTACAACTCCACATTTAAACTTTTTCCTTACCTATCGAAACCCTGAAACACCATTTTTTTTTCTACCTCTTAGCCACCAAAATAACCCATCAAATAAACCATAAAGGACCTAATTTTGCTGCAGCCCAAAATTTCTATAACTTATCATCCTCTGTTTCAGCTGCCAAAATTCAAACTTTTCAAACCCTAATTCAATCTACAAACCATAAATCCCTTCCCTCAATTTAACAAACCCCAAGATCATAGATTTTCTTATTCTGAAGCCCAGCACAAGCATATATAGACACATTTTCCTAATCTGTCATATGTCACTACCAAAGAACCAAAGTAGAGCAGACCACAATGTAATTTTATAAGAACAAAAGCAAGGTGAGAGTGGGATAAACCTGATCAGAAGCACGCTTAGATGGAACTGGAAGAAAATCGTCTCTGAGTTTTAGATCATCATCATACCCAAATTTCCTCAAGACAGCCCAGGTCGTCTCAATACGGCCTTTTTCAATGAAAAGAGCATGGAGATAAAGGAACCCTGTAAGGGTAAGACCAAGCTGGTTGACTCCGGCCGGTACCTTCTCATGAACAACCCTTTTAACACCCACTATTTCAGCAGGTTGCAGTGGAGCATTAAAACATTTAACCTGTTTAACATAGTAATAAAATGTAACGACACCAATATAAAGAACAAAAGGCTCCCATAAAACTAGGGGGAAAAAGGATATAAAAAAGGAAATGACAAAGAAGAGGAACCTGAAATTCATTCAGCTCAGCATCATTCAGGGCACCATCCAAGTCATGATCACATAGAATAAATATCCTTCTTAATGCCCTCCTACATCGGTCCCTCAAACATTGGTTTTCTTGATCGAACAATGGGCCTGTTGGATGAAGTACTGCTTTTTGAGCATAATAGAAAACTTCAGGGACCTACAACCGCAGCAGCAACCTTAAACATCTAAACCAGATCATGATGTTTAAAATATTCACAAGCACGTGATATTGGTATAAAAACATACTACATTTACTAGAAGATAGCAACTATAGCTGACCAGAACCATTAGACTGCCTTTGCTTTCACAAAAAGGGATTTTATCCTCCCTTGCTTCTCTTAAGGTTTGTGTCCTTCTAGCCTCTTTAGGTTATGTCTGTATATCATTATTGAAATAATAGGTAGACATGTAATAGACTATTAATCTATTATGAATAAATGGTGAGTTTTGACGTCCCCTAAAGCCTATACTTGTAAATGACTAGATAATGTTGAAGCTTATGAACACCAGCAAACAAATAAGAACCACAATTATCAGATTTCTTGGGTTTTGGCTGGGGCAAGACTATCTAATCAGATTTCAATTCCAGTGATCTTAAAACAAAATAATCCAAGCAACAAGAAGTGAAGGCGTCTCAATATACCTGAATCAAGTTAGCTGCAGAACATTCTATACAGGTCTCAATCTCCCTGAACTTTTGCATTATTGGTGACATGACTTGCTCCAGATTCATTGTGTCACGCTCCTCTCGCAAATCTAGTTTGCAACCAACCACAACAACGGGTACCTTTACCTAACCATTAGTTAAATGAGAAAGAGCAGCATTAGTTTACCAGCTAACATGATAAAAACACAATAAGGATTAATTGTAGATAGATTCACCCTAAACCGTGGAGTCAATTACAATGTCCATCCCAGACAATGATCTTTTTTAATTAACAACCTAGTTTGACATTAACTTGCAAGGGCCACCCCACCATCCAAAATCAACGTTAAAATTAACAAATTAGTACGCTCCTTGAGGTTGACATCACAAATTACTTATAATATATATATATATATATATATATATATATATATATATTTTACACATGAATGCATGCTACCACCCAACCAAGCCGCTAATTTTGTATAATGGGATGGAACATTTCAAATTAATCTCGACCTAAAGTTTTAATAGCAAAAAATTGTAGTTCAAGGTGAAAATCTGCAAATAACCTTGTGGATAGTTGCAAAGTAACCAAAATAATAATAAGGTTAAATCGCTTTCTTGGTCCCTCAACTAAGGGGTATGTTCATTTTCGGTCCCTTTTTTTAAATGTAACAATTTAATCTCTCCGCCTGTTTTCCATTTATATATACTAACAGAATGCTAAGGCACCCCGTATTTAAATTTGAAACCATCCAAACTGAGCTCATATTTGAGGGAGCAAAATCAAAGTGACATTTGTGAAATTTAAAGGGACCAAAACCACAGTCCGAGAATAAAAATGCAATTTACCATAAATATAACAGGATGATGATGATGATTGTTAGAAGTAAACTATGTAATCTGCGAACCTCTAAACGACGAAGTTCATGGAGCCAGTGAGTGTTCAGGCGACTAAGCGTGAGTGGTTGATCACAAGCATATGTCAACACAACGGCATCAGCTCTCTTCAATTCTTCATTAAGCTTAGCTCTATTCTCCAAGCTAAAACAAAAATTAACATACACAATCAAAAATCAAATATCAAATTCAAACTCAAGCTGAATTTTATAATACTATAGATTGTAAATTTTCATATTCAATTTCAATCCTCAACCAGCTCGGCTAACAAAAACCTCTAAATACGTAAACTCAGATACACGAAATTCTTCAATATCATTCAATCAAATGTCAAACTCAAAATCTAAAACCGAATTTTCAATATCAGAAACCGAAAACCAATTCACTAACAACAAAACACGTACACTACATTCAATCTTAGGTGAAAACTCAAAATCTAACACGAAATTTTCACAATCAAACTCAAAAATCTATATATAGATGCATGTACCTGGAGGAGGTGTCGATGAGAGTGACGGGAATGCGATCGGGGAAGAAATCGGCGGGGAGGCGAGTAGGAGGGAGGACCGGAGGGACGTTTTCCGGGAAGGATTCGGAGGCGGCGGAGGCGATGAGGCTCGATTTACCGGTTCCTCGGTCGCCGGCGACGACGACTCGGACGACGGAACGGCTGCCGGAGCTGCTTGCGTTTCCGACTGAGCCACCCGCCATTTTTGATTGAAAAGAGAGCGCTTGTGTGTTTGCGTGTGTAAGAGAGAGAGAGAGAGAGAGAGGTTTTAAAGTTTTTAATTTTTAAATATAACAATTTTGTATGTATAATTTAGAATTTTTTAAATCAAATGCATGTATGTACTGTATTTGTATGTGTACTGTGCAAGTGCAAGTATATTTGCGTGGAGAGGAAGCTGGGGATGGGTTTTTGACTTGCGCGTGGGGAAAAGGCAGGCTAAACTTATGGGGTGATAACCAACGTGATTGGTGCAGTTTCAACAAAATAATAGTAAATAAATATTTAAATTATTTTTTTGTAATTTTTGAGTTGTGATAAACTAAGAGGCAGTTTGGATCTACGTCTGAGTCTGCGTTTTCACGTTTTCAGTTTTTTTTTTTTTTTTTTTTTCCTTGGACGCGCTTCTGGTACTATTCACTGTCCATGAACAGTGATTTTATGCTTATGAACAGTAAAAAATAGAGTAAACAGTAACTTTTTACGCATTAAAAAAATATTTTGCTACAGTGTTTTCAGTTTCAGCAAAAATAAGTTGTATCCAAACGGACCCTAATTATCAATTTGTAGAATTTTTGTATAAAATTTTATAATATCTTTTTTTTTTTTTTTTTTTTTTTTTTTTGTGATCGATGAAACATAAATTTATAAGATATGTGTGCAAAACATAAGTATAGTTACTTAGGTGATATTCTTCTAAAATTTTTTTTACTAGTTCTTCAATTAAATTCGATCGAACATATGCCATATTGGCGAATGGACTTGTGCATAAATATAAGTTGTAAGGGTAGATTGTTGAATTTAATTGGAGAACTTAAAAGTTCAAAATTTAAGAAATTGTACATACTTTTTATCCATTTTTAGGGTATGGTTGGGGAAATGGAAGAGTGAGAGGATATAAAATAGAGAGGGATAGAAAAGTAGGAGGTTAAAAGAGATTTTAGTTTTCCTCGTTGGTGTTTGGTTGAGGGTGGAAAAGTGAAGGAATGAAAAGAATGTATTTGTATAAATTTACTCATGTGACTGCAACTATTCCTCTCCCTCTATTTTCTTCCTAGTTTGGGGAGACTGAGTTTTGGTGGGCTCGAAGAGAAAAATCCAAGCCCCAACAATTTTCTCTCCCCACTCCCCTTCCAACCATTTTCTCTCCTATTTTCCCTTCTTTATTTTTTCCCATCCTCCCCAAAATCATCCCAACAAAACATACCATTATAGTTTTGTTATTTTTGATCTCCAACGCTCTGTTTGTTTCAATATTAACATTTCTTTTGGCATGTTATATTTGTTTATTAGATTTAAGGTGAAGGATGAGAAAACTATATATATATATATATATATATATATATTTGTTTGGCATGACCTTTGGCATCCCACTAGGTTTTTTTGGTCAAAGATATGGCTTATGTGTCATGTACGATGTTGCAAGTAATTATGAAGCCAGTAATTATCAAGCAAATGTGGATTATGTATTGAAAGATAGGACAAGAAATTGGAGGTCTGCTAGATTTGATGCCCTTGTAACTATTTAGACTTTAGAGTCAACTATTCCTCGTTGAGCTTCAAGATGAGGATAAGGCTTTTTGAAAATTTACTAAATCTAGGAAGTTATGTGGTGGAAATTGCTTAGGTTAGATTTAACTATTCCAAAACATTCATTTATTGGTTGGTAAGCTATAAATAACAAGTTGTTCGCACAAGATAGAATGGGTCAAATGGGGGTACTTAGGTAATAACTTATGCATTTTTTGTATAAATTGTCATGAAAGTAGAGATATTTTTTCTTTGAATGTTCTTTCACGAAAAGAGCTTGGGATGATATGAGGAAGTTGTACGGGGGGGGGGGGGACCTGATTGCTTGGGGGCTTAGCAAGTTAAAAGGGAAGGGCTAAGAGTAATAACCTGCAAACTTGCTTGGTGGTCAATGGTCCACCACATTCGGTTGTAAAGGAATGACATAGTTCATGAAGAAAGAATTTGGACTAGAGAGTAGCAAAAGAGAAGCATCATTAAGGATGTTAAAGTTAGGTTGGGGTTTCAAACCAAGTTCAAGAAGTCAGTTTTGAATGCTACCATATATTGTAATTGGGAGATTGATCCAAGTAGTATTTTAATTTGATTTTGGAACTCCTACTAGAGTGCTATTATGTTGTGCATTAATGCATGTGCTGCTGCACTGACGTGCTGGTTTGGATGCTTTATAGATGTGTTGTTTAGTTGTTAGTACTTTTTGCTTTGCTATTTGCCCTGACTTGTTTTGGTTTTGTAGGTAGATTTTCCCAATGCTGGTTTCTTCCCTTCTCTAGTTCTAAGGTTTTCCTACGTACTATGCTTTGTTTCAATGAATATAAGCTAAATAAAAAATAAAAAATATTAATATTAATATTTTATGAAAAATTAATCATTTTCCAAAAAACATTTTTCTAAAAAACAATTTTATTTTTCTATGTTTGGTAGCGGCCTTAAAATGAATTGAAAAACTATATTTTAGCTTCCTTAATTTAGTTTCGCACGAGATAAGTTGTTTTCTATAAAATTTTAGCATAAAACAACCATATCTCATACTAAACTAAATAAAGAAAGGTGAAAGATAGTTTTATTTTGATTAATTTTTATCCGATACTACCAAATACATGAAAATGTGAAAAACTATATTCATATAAGGTTTTTCATTAAAACAAATAGAGCTCAAGTTTTTTTACCAAAGTCATAAACAAAAGGACTTAATGGTTATCGATGAACCCTGCCATCAAATTAACCATTAACCATTAACACCTTTCTCAAAAAAAAAAAAAAAAACCATTAACACGTGATTTATATTTTTAATTAAAATTTGATATACTATTTTAAAGTAATATTAAGAATATGCATTATTTTTATATAATATTTTTCACATTTATTAAAGTCATCAAAAATTTTTTTTTTTTTAAACCATTAAAGTCATCAATTGATGTTGAAGTTTAGTTAAAAAAAAAAAAAAAACCATAAAAAAACCCTTTTTGAGAAGAAAAAATATATATATGTATTTAAGGGTTGACAGAAAGAATTTATAATAGAATGGAAATTTTTATTAAATACAAATACTAAAAAAAAAAAAAAAAAAGAACACACTTTACAAGTGATAGTACAGAGAGAGACCAAACAGAAGTGACTGTGTCTAATTTGATAAGAAGGACAAAAATGTTGCTTCGTTCCATACGTTTCCGTGCAACCCTGGCTTGCGCCGCCCGCCGCTTCTCGGCGCAAGCTGCTGCAGCAGCAGTAGCAGCGGCGGTGGAGAAAAAAGCCGCCGCCGCTGCCTCAACGAAAAGCTCGGGCGATGGCAGAGACACACTGGGTAGGAGGCTTATGAGTCTGGTGTACGCAAAACGCAGCGCCGTCATCGCCATTCGGAAATGGAAAGAAGAAGGCCACACTGTTCGCAAGTACGATCTCAACCGCATCGTCCGTCAGCTCCGCAAGCTCAGGCGTTACAAACACGCCCTCGAGGTCTCTCTCTTTTTTCACTCTCTTTATTTGTCGTTTAGATATTTGAATTCTGTAAAGTGAATTTAGATGTTGTTGTTGACTTTTTTGGTTAGAAATGGAGTTGGGAGGTTTATATAAAGATGGGTTTTTTATTTATTGGGTTGGGGTTATGGGTAAGAATTTTGATTTTGAAGTTGTGAAATAGTGAGTGTGAATGTGCATGTCCATGTGTGGGTTTTGGTATGTGGTAATGGGGTTGGGTTTTTTTTCTTGTGGATTGTTAATGTTTGAGAATTGAATTCCATGTTTGATGGTTGGTAGCATTTGGTTTATTGGTTGAAGGGTTTGATTTAGTGTGGTATTATGAAATATGAATTCGGGCTAACAGTGAGTATGACTTCGGATAGAATATAATGGTGGAAAAAAAATACATTTGGCCAACCCTGACTAGTCTGGTGTCCAGCTTTTATTGTGTAAAGTTAGGAGTTGTAAAGGAGAGAGGTTAATGTAGTTGTGTGCAAAAGGGTTTGAGAATTATGTTATAGGTTTTGTTGTCATTAATAAGTCATTGTTTTGGTTCCTTTTTTGGTTAGGATTAATAAAATGAGAAATACGCAAACTAGTTAATGTGTGAGCTGCGATGTGTATGTCATCCCTTAAAGATAAAAGGGCTCGTAGAGAAAGCTAATAGGGTTCGTTAATATTGCACTACAGGTCTGCAGATGCACTCAAGCTAGCTGCATATGCTGGAAGTTTTTGAGAACAACAACACATTCTTGATTTTGTGCCACCCTCACAGAAGCTTCATTTGCACATTTGCACTCTCATATGGAGTTGAAATATGGGGGAATTAAAATACGCCATTAGCAGTTCCAAGCTTGGAAATTGTTAAGAGTAGGTTTAGCATTGCAAGTCTAGTTATTGGGAAAGAAAATTATAAGGCAAATTTTCAACCACAACCGTATTAGGGATTTCCTAAGTTGGAAGAGAAAAGCACCTCCTTTGTGCCTCTTGGGCAACTAATTATGGATTTTGATTGGAGCTTTTAGAGCTCAGTGATGAGTAGATATATATTTGTGGAGTATTTACACAATATGCAAGTAACTAGGTGATACAGAACAAAGGTCTCTCAAAGGGGTTGTGTGTGGGGAAAAGTAAAAGATAACCAAAAGATGGAACCTAGGAGTCAGCATCAAGCCATTATGAAAAGAAAAAAAAAAAAGGTAGGCTTTTGTGCCTAGGGTTGCTTGGAGTAAGCACCAATCAGTGAAAAAAAGATAGAAACCTAGGCATCAACACGTGGGTTCCCTAGAGTTAGCAACATGGATTGGAGAAGATTGAAACTTAAGGTTGCCTGGAATCCAATCATTGGGAGGAAATTCCAACATAATTTTATTATTCTATGGTCAAGCATCCACAATTGTGAATTTTACAGCTTTTACATAGGGTTCCTAAATTACATCGACGATGGAAAGAAAATAAACTCATAATGAGATTACATCAGATATGGAAATAAAAATAAAATGCCTCTAATACCATTAATCAATGTCAATCAACATAATCTCGATCAATAAAATCCAATGAAATCAATCAGCATCAATAGGTCCAATCTGCTGTCCGCACCAACTCTCCTAAGGTGGGAGAAACTCAACTCTATCAAGTATAGCTCCTGGAGGCATGCTTGAACGCCTAGGCAATATAAACATGGGCCAACACATGTCACAAATGTGCTGAACCACATGTAAACAAATGTGATTACCCATTGAGGTTTAGATGCGTTAACTGCAGACATGTTAGATGCTTCTGTTGGTGGCAACAAAACAATGATGATAGTTTTTTTTTTTGGAATTTGATTATTTGGTTACAAAGAAATACAACTTCTTTATTTAGGCCCTATGTTATTATGAGAATTCTTATGTAAATAAAATAAGTTATACCACCTACTCTGAAACTTCCAGTTATTATCAATATTGGAGAAGGCTCATATATTTGCATCTCAAGTCATCTCTACTTGTCATTTAGGCATGATAGCTACCAAAGATAGCTAGCTTGAGGAAATGTGATGACGCAATAGAGAACATAATGAGGCAATTCCAAGGGCTTTGCCAGATTGCAGTTGCCCTATGTTACCTTGCTAGAGATAGTTGACTTATTTCTTAATTCTAATCTTGTTAGATGACAATTCATGCGGATAACTTCTTGTTTAGTAGTTTAGCATTGTAGGATTGGAAGATGTATTACTTTAGTTGATGCCTGTGGTCCAAGTTGCATCTCTAGAACATAAGTCATTGCTTCATGAGTTAATTGCCAAGAAAAGAATAAAAATAATGCGTCTCTATAGAAATATCTTGTTGGAGTTGAAACTGGTAGTGGAAATTCGTACTCTAAGGTTTTGATAGAATACAGGAAACGCAAACCGCTGATTTGGGTCATCTCCCTGCCTTTCATTACTAATCCTTGCTCTTACTCAAAGATTACACCGCCTTCTCTTTTTGTGGACAGCCAAGGAGATCTCAGCTGGATGCAGCTATCTTTTTAAATATCTATTATATTAATGTCAATTATAATTGACTGCTGTGAGTAGTTGGATATGTGTGTGTTTCACCATTTTTGACTTCCGAGTCATTGTATCCTTCCCAATAGGCCATTTAGTTTATCATCTTGATTTGATTGTCTATGCAGATTTGTGAATGGATGACATTACAGCAAGATATCAGGCTGCAAACAGGTGACTATGCAGTCCACTTGGACTTGATTGCAAAAGTCCGTGGTGTAAATAGTGCAGAAAAATTCTTTGAGGATCTTCCTGATAAAATGACAGGCCATCTCGCGTGTTCAGCTCTTCTCCATGTCTATGTCCAAAACAAGTTGTCTGCCAAAGCCGAAGCTCTGATGGAGAAAATGTCCGAATGTGGTTTCTTGAAGAATTCCCTTCCTTACAACCACATGCTTTCTCTGTATATCTCAAATGGGCAGCTAGAGAAGGTCCCAGGAGTGATTCATGAACTAAAGAAGAACACTTTACCCAATGTTATTACCTACAATCTATGGTTAACAGCTTGTGCTTCCCAAAATGATGTCGAAACTGCAGAAAAAGTTTTCCTTGAGCTAAAGAAGGAAAATATAGTTCCAGATTGGGTTACATATAGTGCACTAACCAACTTGTACATAAAAAAAGCACTCCCTGAAAAAGCATCATATACTTTGAAACAGATGGAGAAAAAGGCTTTTTGGAAAAATCGAGCTGCCTATTCTTCTGTCTTAAGTTTGCATACAAACATGGGGGATAAGGATGAAGTTCATCGAATATGGAAGAAGATGACATCATTATATCGTAAAATGAGTGATGCTGAGTATACTTGCATGTTATCTTCACTAGTGAAACTTGGGGAGTTTGAAGAAGCTGAGAGTCTTTATCGTGAGTGGGAAACAGTTTCTGGGACTGGTGATGCTAGGGTTTCAAATATACTTCTTGCAGCCTACATCAACCGGAACCAGATGGAAATGGCTGAAATTTTTTACAATCAAATGGTAGAAAAAGGCATCACTCCTTCTTACACTACTTGGGAGCTTCTTACATGGGGTTATTTAAATCAGAAACAGATGGAAAAGGTTTTAGACTATTTTACCAAAGCTGTTGGTAGTGTGAAAAAATGGAATCCTGATGAAAGGTTGGTTAGAGAAGTGTTTAAGAAATATGAGGAGCAAGGCAATGTTGAAGGGGCAGAGAAAATATTGGTCATTCTAAGGAAAGCTGGCCATTTGAGTACTGAGGTATATAATTCCCTACTACGAACTTATGCTAAAGCTGGCAAAATGCCACTTATAGTAGCAGAACGGATGGAGAAGGATAAGGTTCAGTTGAATGAGGAGACTCATGAGCTCATAAAATTAACCAGTAAAATGTGTGTCAGTGAGGCTTCTATCACTTATTCTTAAGTAGAGTGTCAATGGAGGAAAATTTTTCTGAGTTAAGAAGGTTTCCAAAACTAAACCTTACAGGCGAGTTGGTGGTTGGTTTAGGACATTCATACACGATGACATCTCCACCCTAGTGTCTATGACTGTCTTACCATTCCAAAGGCATTGGAAAAACATGTTAGAATGTGCTGTAGTATGGCAATGTTAATGTATGCTATATCAGCTGCCTTCAATTTCAATGGACCAATTTGTTCAGTTAATTTCTCATGACTAGATAAAATTATATCAAAACAGCAGGTTTTGTAGTATGAGTGAGCTAAAGGTCTTGTATACTTTTGATATTTGCTCATTTAATACAGGGATGCAAGATCGTCCTTGACCCGGAACCCATCTAGAAAGCAAATTTTGTTGGCCTAAATGGTTTGAATTTGAAGTTTGGTCAACCAATATGAACTTCGGTTCTTTTCAACTTTCCAAAATGATTTACATATTACGTTATCTAAAAGATTGTAAGAATATTCTAGTGTTGGCCTACTACTAATCTGGTTAAATTTTGGCAGGTTATGAAGCCAATCATTACCAAATTTAGTAATAATTCGATCCAAAGAATTTGATTCATTAGTCATTACCAGCTCCACCCTAATAGTTGTCAAATGGATTGATGATCAAAAGGGGCTCAGTTAAATAAGGTGAGTCACACATAATTTTATGTTGATTAGAGTACCAAACAAAACACATTCAATATGGATTAGTTAAAATAAAACAAAAAAGTTCTCAAACCAATCCCCTAATGACATGCCTTCAACTCAAATCATCTCTAATCTCATAAGTCAGAATTTCAGAATGTGAAAATTTTAGATGTAGCAGATAAGGAACCCACTTTGTTAAACCAAACTTTTCAAAGAATGTATGGAAAGTTGGTGCGGTGGGTAAGAAGAAGCAATACAGTTCTATAGCTTAGAAAAAGTGTTCTCATAAGTGTCATCATTTGTTCCAATCCAATTCATTTGATGAAAAACCCAATATAATAAATTTGTGGTATCAATAATGGGTTCGCATGAAAGTGACGTTATTCCAATCACAACTTGTGATATTAACTAATTATAAAAAAATCTTACTGCATAGCATATTTAGCATTGTTAAAAATTATATTATGTAAAAAATATATTAAAAAGAAGAAAAAGAAAAATTGAGAATAAACAAAAGTATAATGGAGCTAGAAGCTAGATCCTCATCAAGTGAAGAATAAACACAACCCTGCAACAACCAAAGAGAGAGGGGTTTACCCAACCCAACCCAACCCACCCCACCTCCACGTATACATCCATGTTTTATTACTATCATTTTCTTATATTACAAAAAACCGAAATGGAAACCAAACATTACGCGTAAAAGAAGCGCGTGGTTATTTTTGTCACACCGAAGCCAAACATATGGATATGATTTTTTTTCTCCACGTAAAAATATTATATAGTGTTATTGTAGTTATGTAACAGGTTAGAAGTTGGAGCTTAAAAGCCTCTCTCTCACTCATTTCCAGAACAAGAAACCAGAAAGGAACTACTACATATACATATACATAATAAGCCCCTCTCTATCTCTTTCACTTTCTATCCCTTTCTTTCTTTCTTTCTTTCTTTCTTTCTTTCTCTAATGGCTGCTGAGGATGTTTGTGAGGTTGGTTTTGAAGAAGGAATGTTGTGGTTACCTTCACATGTCCTAGATGAGGCTTGTGACACAAAGGTACGTGTTTTATTATTACATGGTAGTTGCTTTTCTTGGTTTATTGTTTGTGAAGTTGTATGTTGCACTCGTTTTTTAATATCATGGTTCTCCATGAGTTTACCTCTACTTTAAATGCAATTTTGTTTGTTGATTTAAATTCTATCTTCGTGTTTGATTTCTTTTTTTTAGGTGAATATGAGGCTGCAACAACAACAGCAACACCACCAACTCCACCAACAACAACAACTTCATCATCGTAAATTGCCCAAAGAGTCACTCCCGCAGGTACTTCTTCTATGTTTCTCTTTCTCTCTTTAGCGTGAGGGAGAGAATTTTGTTCTTGTTAATGTTGGTGTTGTTCTTGTTACTTAAGACCAGCAAGGAAATTGGGTTAAGACTTAAGAATATGGTTTGCTAGGATTTTATTGTTTTGAATTTTGAAGATTTTTGATCTGATTACTGAGGTTATAGATAGGCAATGTAGTAGATGCATACATGTAACACAGTGATCATCCACATCCACCTAACAGACTTTCATTTGAAGCTCAGCGTTGCATAAATTGGTGTAGGAGAGATGTGGCTATTTGAACAGAAGAAAAAGAAAAAGAATTACCAAACACTACTGAAGACTAGTGAAGAATGAAAAACAATTTTATGAATTTCTTCTTTTATTTATTTATTTTTTCCCACCCTTTTGGAAGCAAAAAAAAAGGGGTCTTTTTGAATGATGCAAATTTATGAAAAATATTAATTAATTTTTTTTTTCAACGAGTCTAATCTAGTGGGAAATAATTATTCCCTTTGACGATATTAGGAGAAATCAGGGAAAATTATGGCCTTAAAGGGAATTTTTGTTGAGATTGTAGGGCTAGAAAAAAATTAATATAAATATCGTATCATTATTATTTTTTTGGAGACAAAAAAAATCTTTCTAACTTTGGCAGCTCATTTGGTAACAGTATAACACGTTTTCCTTGGGGGAATTGAGTTGCCTTACTATTTTTGAAATAAATCTTGCAACTGTCAATTTATTTTGGGATTAAATTTATTGTAGGCCACATTATCGGTAATTTAATTGCTGAAACTTGACTCAATTCAAAAGTCAAACTGTAACCCTAATAAGTAATAACATTTTTTTTATGGGAAGTAATAAGATCATGAGCAATATAGCTGACTCCGTCAGCGATAGATTTTCTTCTATCTATGTTACAAAATTATCACTATTGACTATATCTTTGGCATGCTTTGCTAATATATGTGTTGGCTTATTGCCTTGACGCCTAACATGAGACACTTGAGCTAGTTGAAAATCCTGAAACTTAAGAGATACCCTGACCAAGATATTCGAGATAATCATAAGTGGTGTACATAACCCCAAAAGAGCATTAGATACAATCTTGGAGTCACATTCAAAGATCACTTCCCTTATACCCACATCCCAAGTAAACGAAACCCCAACCTCCATAGCTTTTGCTTCAATTTCCAAAGGTCCTAGTGGCTGGTGAATTTGTTTGCTTAAAGCTGCTATTACCTCTCTTTCATGGTCTTGGATCACAACACCCACCCCAGTTTGGCAAGATTGACTAGCCCCATCCACGTTCACCTTCTTCTTACTCATTTACAAAAGCATTTTTTTTTCTTAATAAAATAAGATATATATATATATATATACATATATATATATATATATATATATATATATATATACTGCAAATATTATCTATAATTGAGCGATCATATATATATAGAGTATAGACTTTTGAAGGCACATATTTTTAGATTTTCTATAGATAGGCACAAAATAATAAGCTTGATAGGAATCAAAAGCTTTGAGCTTTTGACATTGCTAAAGCCTAACTAATAGTGAAAGAATAAGTTTAGAAACCATGAATTTAGTTGTGACGGATTTAAATAAATTGGTGGAAGTTGTTCATCTTGAGATTGGAGGCTGATATCACGTGAGAGTTTTTCTATTAGCTAAATTTAACAATGTTTGCTAAAGAGTTTGCAATTTTTGACTCTTTCTTCTATCCTATTAGAGCATGAGGTTGTGAAATCAAAATCCAGTAAAAATATATAACTTACAAAAATAAAATAAAAATAACAATCTAAGCTGTGAAAACTAATTCATTCTCACTTTTTCAATTTGAGAATGAATAAGTTTTCACAGCTTAGAGCTTTTAACGTTTCAATTTGAGGCTCACCTTTTCTTTTTTGGGTTAAGTGTTAATAGTCAATTTCAATTTTTTTTTCCAACTTGTTAAAATGTGAGAATTGATATCTTTAGTAACAGCTAAGAATATGTGTCATCAGAATTATAAATCTAGCTCAAGACCACAACATAGACAGAAAAATGGCCCCAACTGGGCAGCTGGAGGACCTGGAATGCAAGCTATTTTCCTTGAGTCAGGAAGAAGATCATGCGGTACTGGAGTTTTCCTTCCACAAAGGGTAGAGACCAATTTCCAATCAAAAAAGAAGCCAGGTACAATATTGAACCTATATTGAATTTCAAGGTGTATGTTTGTGTTGAATATGAACACCCACCTTGGTGACACTCTTGCATTCATTCTCTCAGGGTTTGGGGAGGAAAATTTTTTTAAAACTTTATTTTGATTTTATATATATTTTAAAGATTTTGATAGTTATTATTTATTTTGAAAACTTAAAATATAAATAAATAAAGTATTTCAATTAATATTAATTGATTAATTAATTGTCATATTTCTATCATGTCTTGTCTTAATTTTTAAATAATTATCATATTGTTGAATCTTGTGTCATATTATGTCCGTGTTCATACTTCTCAATGTATATGTGCCTGCAAGCAACAATGTAGCCATGTTTGTTGTCAAATACTACTTTGACTAGAAGATCATTTATCAATAATTGATCATAATTAAATTAAGGATTAAAATTAGTCTTACACTTAATATTTATATTTAGTTCTTGTCAAACGCTTGGACTCATGAATCATGATGTGTTTATCTTCTATGAAAAGTATTTTATACAGTAAATATATATTGCACTTCAGTCACATAAACGTGAGACTAGTAGATTTTAAATACATGTGAGCGTAATGTTACACTACATAAGATATAATTTAATTATAAGTTCATGCAACACTTCTTTCACCTATATGTAGTACTTGTATTGCCATATACATGTAAGATTTGAGTTACATATATCCATTACATAAAGATATAACCTTGGGCTTATTACCATGCAGCTTGCTCTCCGGTTCTCCTTCCTTCTCGAGTGGTTCAAGCTCTGAACCTCAATGTGCATGCATTAGGCTTGCAAATATCACCTCGACAAGGTTTTGCTTCTAATCATTGGGATCTTTATTTTTTAGCAGCTTTCTTAGTTGTGTTTGATCTATCACTAACAGAGAAGACTGTATTTTTCAGACGCCAAAAGTGGTACCAAAGATAGAGATTGCAATTCAAACATAAATAAGAATGGCAAGGACTTACAAGCACAATGTTTCGTTTTGTCCCAAAATCAAAATTCTTCACCAGAGATATTTCTTCCAAAGGAATGGACATACTAGCTCTGAGTGGACCAACTGGTTATGTTGTACCTAAAAATTCATAAAGCTAAAGCTAGGCAGAAAACTCTTGTTTTATTTATGTGCTGTTCATTGTATCATGTAAGTTGTAACGCAATAAATTAATAATAATAGAAATAATAGCAGCGCAAGATTTCCCTTTCATTTACATTAATGTCTACTGTCCAATTATTATATATATTATAATTATAATTAATTGCAATAACTATAATACTCGGTCACAATACTGGCTTTAATATGTATTGAAAAATTTGTTATAATAACTTAAAATGAAGAAATTTGCACTACCTTGATATCATTTGTAGGGACACGTTTTGCAGCCCAAGCCCAAAGTGTATAGGATCTTGGACCAGTGAGCCCAGTACAATAAATTTGTAAAGAGTGGGTCAAAAAGCTAGGCTTTAGTGCATGGATAATAGTTAATATGGTGTTCATGACAATCAAACAGAGATGAACTGAGTTTATCAAAGAAAGTTTGTCCTCGGCACAATCAAGGGAACTTTGTTCTAGTAAATATTGAATGAGAATAGTTACAGGAGTTCTTGAGATTGCTACAGTACTTTCTCTGTTAATCCCAGGATCCTCTCTCCATGGTGGGTTTCTCCTATTATATAGTCCCCTTTGAACGATCTTGGCCTTCCACTTGTTGATCATCCAAGCATATACTTGAGTGTCTATCCTATCAGACACTCTCTCTGGCGTTCTGTGAGTTGCGGTAACCGAGATAGTACCGTTCAGGGGTCTTGTCCACATAAATGCGATATTAACAACTTTCCCTTAGATATTCCTGAATTCCTATCCTTTATAACTTCCTGGAAGGTCACTCTGACTATTTAGGACTTATATCTGACCGTGGTTTAGCTGGTCTGAGGAGATATTCCTCCTCGGACTTGAGCTACCACGCTCTCGGCCAAAGCCCCACGCTCCATTGTATGATTTTGGGCCCATGACCCCTTAATAACCCCTCAAAACTCCGGTTTTTTCCTCTCATCCGAGGAGAAAAGTAGGGTTTTGAATTCTTTAAGAGTTAACTCTACTTGATCCTTTGATTTACACCCGTAGGAGTGTCGTTTCACGCGCCCTATTTTTGTACTGTAAATTGCTCCTTTCAGAGCTACCAATCTGAGGAGTCGGTTATAATCTTGGGTCTGTCTTGACATTTAGTGAGAAACAAATAGATATCATGAAACGTTACTTTTCCCAAAGTATGTGGTCCGAGAAGCCATGCATGACCAAAATTTTGTTTAAACACTTGAAAAGTTGTCATGGAGTGTTAACCTTCCCACATCATCTGGTCTGAGGACCGAGGTATGATTGAGTTCAGCTTAAACACTTAGAAAGTTGTCATGGAGTGTTAACCTTCCCACATCATCTAGTTCGAGGACCGAGGCATGATTGAGTTCAGTTTAAACACTTAGAAAGTTGTCATGGGGTGTTAACCTTCCCACATCATCTGGTCCGAGGACCGAGGTATGATTGAGTTCAGTTTAAACACTTAAAAAGTTGCCAGTGAGTGTTAATTTTCCCAAAGCAGGAGGTCTGAGGACCCGGCATAGTTAAAGTTCTGTTTAACTGCTTTAAAAGATGCCAGTGTGTGTTAATTTTCCCAAAGCAGGAGGTCCTCGGACCCGGCATAGCTAAGGTTCTGTTTAACCATTTCAAAAGATTCTAGTACGTGTTAATTTCCCCAAAGCAGGAGGTCTGAGGACCCGGCATAGCTAAGGTTCTGTTTTAAAAGATTCTAGTGCGTGTTAATTTCCCCAAAGCAGGAGGTCCGAGGACCTGGCATAGCTAAGTTTCTGTTTAACTGCTTCAAAAGATGCCAGTGCTTGTTAATTTCCCCAAAACAAAAGGTCCAAGGACCCGGCATAGCTAAGGTTCTGTTTAACCGCTTCAAAAGATTCTAATGCGTGTTAATTTCCCCAAAACAGGAGGTCCGAGAACTCGGCATAGCTAAGGTTCTGTTTAACCTCTTTAAAAGATGCCAGTGCGTGTTAATTTCCCCAAAGCAGGAGGTTCGAGGACCCGGCATAGCTAAGGTTCTGTTTAACCGCTTCAAAAGATTTAGAAGATATTAATATATTCCTTCCAAAATAGAAGTTTTTGCAGGGAGATTGTGCCAACTGATTTTCCATTCATGCCTTGATTCTCGGCTTCTTTCTCCAATGGGAATTCAGCAAATTGGGCTATTAGACTCGCGAGAACTAGCCCCTTGACAGAGGTACGGGGCATATACTTGATGTCAGAAGCCCCTAGAACTATGCCCCATTTAGCAATCCTCCCCGCGTAATCAGTACTTCGAAGTGTAGACCTGAGCGGAAGCTGAGTTATGACAACAATTGTGTGTGTTCTTGGAAATAATGGGGAAGCTTTCGTGTAGCATGCACCACCGCCAAAATGGTCTTCTCCGGGGACTCTTGTTGATGGGAGCTTGATCCTACCATGATTAATCGTTGCACTCATTAACACACAAGCTCTTCCCACAGACGGCGCCAATTGTAGGGTCACGTTTTGCAGCCCAAGCCCAAGGTGTATGTGATCTTGGACCAGTGAGCCCAGTACAATAAATTTGTAGAGAGTGGGTCAAAGAGCTAGGTTTTAGTGCATGGATAACAGTTAATATGGTGTTCATGACAATCAAACAGAGATGAACTGAGTTTATCAAAAAAAGTTTGTTCTCGGCACAATCCGAGGAGTTTTGTTCTAGTAAATATTGAATGAGAATGGTTACAGGAGTTCTTGAGATTGCTATAGTGCTTTCTCTGTTAATCCCAGGATCCTCTCTCCATGGTGGGTTTCTCCTATTATATAGTCCCCTTTGAACGATCTTGGCCTTCCATTTGTTGATCATTCAAGCCTATACTTGAGTGCCTATCCCATCAGACACTCTCTCTGGCATTCTGTGAGTTGCGGTAATCGAGATAGCACTGTTCAAGGGTCTTGTCTACATAAATGCGGTGTTAGCAGCTTTCCTTTAGATATTCCTGAGTTCCTATCCTTTATAACTTCCTGGAAGGTCACTCTGGCTATTTAGGACTTATATCTGACCGTGCTTTAGCTGGTCCGATGAGATATTCCTCCTCGGACTTGAGCTACCATGCTCTCGGCCAAAGTCTCACGCTCCATTGTATGATTTTGGGCCCATGACCCCACACCATTTTTTTTTTGCAATATATTAATTAAATCAAGTTTATACTAAGTTGATTTGGTTGTATATGAGATTAGGATAAATCTTGATGGTAAATTGATTGATCCTTTTGGATGTATAATACTGATGTGAGTGCTTATTTGAGTCATGACAAATAATATCAAAGTTAACCTAAAAATTCATGTTGCTTAAGGACACTTTAGTACAACACATGTCATGATGAGAACGTCAAAAATATAGTGAAAAAGATTGTGATACCTCAAATAGTGCTAACATGCTTTGAATCTTGTATTCGGCCTAGATCGTCATAAACTTTATAAATGATTACAATAAATCCTAAATAAAACTTGAAAAAAACTACTTTTAGGTAAATTTTTTACCATTAAAAATGAACACTTCAATTTTTTGTTCTTCTTTTGATAATTTGATAGCTCGAAGAGAGAAGATTTAAATCAGGAATATCAAGAGTTGCTAACTAGTTGAATTATAAGGTTTTGACAAACACTTCAAAAGAAATCCTTCTTCCATAAACCTAAACCTTGCAACTTACAAAACGACACCCAAACACGCTATATGCCATCTTCACATAAACACAACCTCTTGTTATTTTCGAACAAAGTAAAGGATTCCTTACTTCTCTCAAAGAGATTAAATTTGGTCCGGTTTTCTCTAATGATAGAATGACATGTAAGTAGTTTTACAGGGAAAATAAAAAAAATGTCCACAACATTTTCACAATATTTTTACAACAAATTCAAAGTAGTAGGTTGTTACTAGTTGTTATTGTTAAAGCAAAAAAGTAATTTTAGTGTTAGATTCAAATTTGAACCAACAACAACTAACCACCTATGATTTGTTGTGAAAATATTATAAAAATATTGTAAACGTAACACCTCTAAAAGAAAAAACATCCTATCGCACGTAATCACAGCTAGCGTCACAAAATCAGACTTAAATCTCGTTATAGCTGATATTTGGTGTGGTAGGTTTTATTATATTTTTGGTAAAGTTGCTTACATGGCATTCTCTCATTTGACAGTGTAAACCCTTTGTTTAGGCCAAGGCCAAGGCCAAGACCGACCGGACCAATTAACTCTCTACTTCAAAAGAAGATAGTCTAGTTTTTTTGGAACTCGAAGAAGAAGGCGTGTGTTTGTACTTTGTTCCTCATGGAGGCAACTCTTCTCAGCTCGCACCACTTCCATCCTCAACTCTTTCCCATAAAACCCACCAAAATCCCAGGTCAGTTTTTGCTTTTTTATGTTCATTTGCGTTTGTTTCCTGATAAAACCAAAGGAAAAGCAAAGTTAAAGTAAGCGAAAGCAAAGAAAAGAAAGGAAAAGTGAAGAAAAGTCTGTAAATTTGTTTCTTTCATTTTGTTTATTGGACTTGATTATCATTTTTTTTTCATAAGAAACCAAGAGGGCGTCATTCTTTAGATGCAATTTCTTAAATTTTATTTGGCTTAGTGCTTTTTTTCTTTGGCGTGACATGTGGGAATTTTGCTTCTTTGTGTTTTGTGTGTGCGATGATTTTGGTCCAAGAAAAAGTTTTTCTTTTGGATAGTTATTGTTGGGATTTGCTAAATTTTCAGTTTTTGAGTTACTTGCATTGGTTTAGCCAAGGTTGATAATATATAGTGGTGTGTGTTTGTGTTTTAGTTTTGAAGAAATTTTTTTTTTTTTTGATAAGTAACGTAAGAAATTTGGGAGAATTATTAGGATTGTGGGATTTATTAGGATTGTGGATTTGGTTAGTATGAGAATTGTTTGTGTATTATCTATTAGAATAATGTGATTAAGCTGTATGTGGCCTAAAAGATTGTTACTTTAATTACAATTGTTATTTTATTTTTGTATATTTGAAGATGTAACTTTTATTGACATGGAGGAGAGACCTTAAGTACAGAGAGTGTGTACGCAAAGCTCTCCTAAAGAATTATATTGTATAAGGTTACTATGAGAAAAATTGTTGCTGTGTTGAATTTTGATTGTGTTCAGAATTGCATGCTGGAGTTGATTTCTGTGCCAACTAGTGTTTCATCTTTGTGAACATTAGATGGATATGGGGCAAAATCCCAACATGGGACATTTCACACTAGGGCCATTCGTTTTTATATTTTTCATAATATGAATGACGGGGTTTATTGATAATCGTTCATTGTGGGTTGTGTGAATGCACTAGAAGAGTTATACTTAGTCTAGCTCCAGATTAACATTTCTGTCTCTTTTAATTGGCCTTCCTCTTCAAATTGTAAAATTATAAGGAATCAAAAGGGCACATTTAGACATTGGAGTCATTGATTGAAGTTGTGTTACTTTTGGAAGCTTGGGGTCAGCAATCTTTTGTCATCCTCATCTGTTGGGTTGGAAAACTTTTTCTGGAGGTCTCTCTCTTGGAGTATTTTGCTTCATATAATTAACATGCTCTTATCATTTGCTATATCACCAATTGGCTTCACAGTGAATAATAGTATAGCTTCCTGGATGACTTTGGTATACTGAATACAGATATATTTGTATCTGGACTTATTGTGCAACTATTACATCTTAATTACAGGTGGACATGCGGAACGTGGTCTGAAATTTTGTAATCCACTGTTTGCCAAAACCCAAGTTACCTTTAAGAGAAATCCTTTGGAATCCCATAGGAGGCATTTCCTGTTGCAAAACAAGCCTTTCTTCTCCAAAGTAAACAAAAAATTCTGTGTTAATTTCTCAGATCAGCTCCGAAGTGACTATGTGAATGTTGATGCTACATCTACAGCATCTCAAAATTTTAATGTTGTACCTCTGAAGCCTGATGATGGGGCAGATACTCTTAGTTTGCTTGAGATTAATAACACTAAGACTGTACAGCACATACCCAAAATGTTTAAAAATAGGTTTCTAGATTTTGTACGGCTGAGTTCTGTCCTGAATAATGCTGCTGAATCATTTTTCAAGAGCGAGATACGTCGTAGGTTATTTGTGACAGCTGTACTAATTATAATTAGTCGTGTTGGATATTTCATTCCTTTACCTGGATTTGATAGAAGATTGGTACCTCAAGATTACCTCAGCTTTGTCTCAGGCTCTGTTGGTAAGTTACAGAAAAAAAAAAAAAGGTGTACATATATGTATTTATATATGTTTATGATGTCCATATGACTATCCCTATACTGTTTAACACCTATATGATTTGTCTGCCATGAATGAACAAAAACTTGTTTTTGCAACCATGGAAATTCAATGCCTTCATTTATTATAACTTCAATTTTTTTCCCTTCAATTTATACATGTGTATAATCATTAATGTTGCTTCTGGCAGATGAACTTGGTGATTTCACAGGAGAGCTTAAGCTGTCGCTTTTTCAGCTTGGGATCAGTCCTCAGATAATAGCATCAATTATCATGCAGGTTGCTGCATTTCTGCTGCCATGATACACAAATGTGCTGAATTCTTATTTTATAGGCTCTCTATTAGATATATGCTATTCAATATCTGTGCTGAATTTTATGAACTCGATGTACAGGTACTCTGTCATGTAGTTCCCTCCTTAGTAAAGCTACGGAAGGAAGGCTTAGATGGCCATGAGAAGATTAAGAGTTATATGTGTGTCTAGTTATTCATCTCAAGCAGTGAGCGAGTCTTTGCTACACAATTTTGTAGTGTTTGTTTCGTAAATGTATTTTGAAGATTCCCAACCCTATGAATGTCTCATCCATTTCAGATGGTGGATGTCTCTTGGCTTTGCAATATTGGAGGCTGTGATAGTTGCTTGCTACTCACTTCAATATTCAATTTACGCAGCTAGTCATAGGTAATTTGCTGGGAAGAAATCTTTTTCAAAAATGTTCTAAGATTTCAATTTCCTTTCACAAGTTGGAAGTAAAATGCTCTAAAGATGATTTGACAATACATTTTCTTTCTGATATCAAAGATGTTGGGTTGCCTTATCCACTACTGCACCTAGCATGTCTTAATCTTTGTTTTTTACTATATAATATTCTTCGTTCTAATTGATGGTTGATATCTATGCTATATTCAATGCACTCAATCCTCAAACTATAGTATGTGTATTAATTTTGGTTACAGTTAGGTGATCATGATACCATAGTAACAAGATGATTATATTTTGATTTTGATTTTTGCTTACAAGTGGGGAGGGGGGGGGGGGGATTTTAACCCAATTTCTCCACCATAAAAAAAATGGGCTGTGCCACCGAGCCAGAAGGTTCTGGGCCAAGATTATCATTTATTTCTTTGTTCTTTGAAAGAGATTTTCTTTTAGGGCTTACAATTTTATGGATTTGGCAGGGTCAAGCATGTGACGGTAACGGCTCTTTTATTGGTCTGTGGTGCAATGACTATGACATGGATCTGTGATACCATATCAGAATCTGGATTTGGTAGTATTCTTGACATATTAGTTTGCATTTTTATTGTATTTCTTATACTTCTCTTGTCGTTATTTATTCACACTATATTTGTGGATAAATCTTAATTTTCCTGTAAAGAAAACAACCAATGAAATTTTTTTATTCTTCTAGATTACAGGACATTATGTTGAGTATGATATTTATCAAATAAATAAATAATGGGAAACATTTTAGATGCTTTATTTTGTTTAGATTATTTTTGAACCTGTGATTGACTTTCTTAAGAGTATATGGTCAGTCAATGCTTATGCTAAGAAGAAAGGTTCAGTACTAAAGTTCAGAACAAAAGATTTTCATTTGAAAAACATATACGACCAGAAATTTTCATATAGCACATATAATTATTCTGATGCATGTATTGAACGTGTTCTTATCTAGAAATCTTTTGTATTGCTTAGGATCAAAGAAGTTAGTTTGCAATTATTTTAGGAATAGCATGAGAGATTTTTTGCCTGGGAGGGCTATATAATATTAGAACTCAAATGCTGAACTAGGAGAGAATGTATCAAAACACGAAATGTAATGCTACTGTAGAATATGTGATCATTCTTTTCTTTGATAGGGTTTGTGCTACTGTGTGCTTCATTCTCTTCAATATTTGATTTCATTACAGAATCAACTGCTTAATGATTCCTTCAAACTCCTAGCTTCTTTCTTTTTAGTTTTTCCCTTCTGATGTGGTTGTCAGTATTTTTATAGCGGCACCTTTTGTCTTAGAAGGGCGTACTGCCGTACTCCAACCAGAAATGCTGGTATTGCCAATTCTAGTTGATCTAGTACATTGGACCTCTGGTTGATTCTATGCCTTCTAAAGATGAAAGAGATAATCTATTTTCTTGTTTTGTTCTCTTCCATTCCAAAAAAAGAAAGAAAAAGTAGACATGATGGTAACGTACTATCAAGTTTTAGGTAATTAGGAACATTGTCTGATCTTGTATGATGTAATCTTCTCTTCTAGTCTGACCTGTTATGCATATTTCAGGTCAAGGTTCATCTCTAATTATATGTGTGGGAATATTGACGGGCTATACGGAAACATTATACAAAATGCTGTCTCAGCTCTCAGGTTTGTGATAAGAGATGAACTTAAATCTATAAATATTTTGATCTCTGCCTCCCTTTTTCTAGGTGTAAAATAATTTTTGATATTATGAAATCTACTCTTATATTTTATAGTTTAATGAGAGAAGGTCAAGCTTGTCTTTGTTGCTCATGACTTAATTTCTGTTGCATCTTCTTAAGTTTGATGTTTAACATCACAATCAGAGCATGATGTAGCCCTAATTTCAGAACCTCTAATGGAATATTATGTTAAATCCTAACTGTGTAAAATCATTCGTGTAAACTAGTAGTATGCAGTTCAAAATTCAATTACTTAAAAACAAATTTTGTGCCCATACATAGAGAGACAACCAAATTATATGTGATACTTTTAAGATTTTAAATTGACATACATAAATTTATTTTGAAACAGTTGGCAAAGTAGAACTTTATAAACATTAATTTACACAAACTCAATCAAATCTATATGACATTTATCGCATTTATTGAGATCTTTATTTTTAGGGTGTGTTTGGATATCGTTTATTTTGCTGAAATTGAAAAATTATTGCTGAAAGTACTGTAAATAAAGGTAAAAGTTAGTTGAAATAGTACAGTGAAGCCTATAAATAGTGCCAAAAAGTGCAGTGGGGCCCATAAATAGTAGCAAAAATAAGCTGAATAGTGAAATAATTTTAATTTTTAATTCTAACCTAAACGCACACTTAGTCATATGGTTGAACCTAGTTTGCCATTTGACTATCATGTTCTTGTAACTGGTATATTCATAAGTATTTCATATAATTCTTGTCATTGTAGAACAGTAATTTAGATACTGAACAATCACCCATTCCTCAATCACCACAAATAAACACAAACTCACAAACAATTACCATTCCAAAACCATGAAAAATACCCTAGAAAAAAACCCACATAGAATAACTTCACAAAATTAACAGAAAAGTGAATGACATTGATTCACTATTTTTTTTTTTTGTGTTTGGGCACAGAATTGATAACCTTAGGGACAGACAAGAAATCCCAAGCCAAAAAAAAAAAAATTCCAACAAAGAGAGCATTATTTTAGAGAGGAAGTTCTCACACACAGAGGCTTAGTATGGAGATGAAAGCTTTATATGGTCTGTTCTGTGGAGAAGGGAAGCCATGGAAGCATAAAACATTTTTTGCCTCTTTGTGGACAGAAGAAATCCAAAGAAAAAGAAATCCAACATAGAGAGAGAGCAATGTTTAGAGAGGCAGTTCACACACGCACACAGAGGCTTAATGTTGAGATGAAAGCTTTTTGTGGAGAAGGGAAGCCATGGAAATGTTTTTATGCTTCTAAGAAGCATGAAACCTTTTATGCCTCATTTGGCTTATTTTCCATTGATTGTGGAAAATTTTTTCCATTGGTTGAGATTTTCAGCTCTACCAAATGGCAGAAAATGTGGTAAATGTTTTATACTGAAACATATAGAGCATTGCAGGAAAATATACCTTCAATTTAATTTCAGTAGGTGACATTATCAATTTATATTGCAGGAAGTGCTGTCAGTTGGTGGCCCTATGTACTTGCAGTGTTGGGTATTTTCACTGTGGTCACTATGTGGGCAGTTGTGGTAACTGAAGGTTGTAGGAAAATTAAGCTGCAATATTATGGTTTCAAACTTGCTTCTGCTGCAAGGTAATACCATTGTTTGTCCAAAACTTACTGTCTCTTTCTTCTTAAACAAATATACATTACACAAGTTTACTTTATCCTAGTTTTATTTTTTTCCCACAATATTGCTTGATGAGATTATTTTGGCAAGAGTTACTCTATAGTTCTGCCTTTTGTTACTACTATCATATGTTGTATGTTTGATTGCTTGAATATTGACTAATAATATGCAATAGGTAACAAACTAGTGGAAGTTGTCCTCACCATATACCTAAGCATTGTCAGAGCACTAAATTATGGTATCTGGTAATATAATTGGTTCATTGACATTTTTGTTTTTTGGACAGAGAGGACTCCCCAGTCACTGAAGTGGAGCCCTATATCCCGTTCAATATTAATCCATCAGGAATGCAGCCCGTTCTTACTGCCACTTACCTCTTGGGATTTCCCAGCATTCTTGCAAGGTTATTTCACTCACGATTGATTTAGATGATTATATGTGCATTTTGTATCTTGAGCTTGAGAACCCATTGTATATGTACACCCTGAAAACAGTTGAAGCGTCCTTTTCTCGTTCATTTTTTATGCATGCGTCTTATTAGCTGCCTTGCTCACTGCTTATTATTCAGGCCACAGGGAAAAAAACAAACAAAAAAAGAAAAAGAAAAGGAAAAAGTTCTCTTACTTGTCAGCTGTATTTGTTTTGTAAAGAATTTACTACTAACACAGCTATTCATTTGGCAGTCTCCTTGGATCACCTTTCTGGGAGCATGTGAAGGAGATATTGAACCCCGAAACTTCTCTTGGTGCAAAGCCTTGGGTTTACTATACAATATATGCGTTTTTTGTCTTCTTATTTAATATATTTGACATTGTAAGTTTCTTCTTAACTTTATGTTCTACACTTCTACTATCCTAGAAATTTATGTGCTGCTAGACAATCTTTCTACAATATATTGTTTTCATGATTTTCCTCTCCTCCAGGATTTTAATCTTCTTTGGAAATCACTACTTAGTTACATGACGCAAAAATATAAAGCCAAGTGGTCCATTTTTATTTTGTGCTAAAATTTGTGATGGACTCCCTCTCGAAGCATGGCCTCTATGGCTCAAAATATTCTGGACCTTTATACTGTTTGACGTTTGGCAGAACTAAGTGCCGATTGGAAGGATTGAAATCAGTACAGCACCTAAGTCAAGCTGTGGTAGTTCATGAATTAAATATAATTTCACACTGGTGCATGCACCTTCTATGTTGGCACAATGTAAATGTGATTGAGGAATGCAAATGAATAAACAAGCTTTTTAAATTTTGATTTATTTATTTTTACTATATGAATGTTTAGAAATAAAAAGCCATTTCAAACATCATTATCATAATTTGAAACAGAAGTATAGAACCATTAATAATACCATTTTATATCGTTTAGAGTAGTTCTTAGAATGTGAAATGAGGCTATATCTCTAACCTTGATTTACTATGACATGTGTTTTCACTTAATTGATTATCTCTTTATACTAGTTAAAACAAACAATGAAATCTACTATATTTTGCTAAGCAGCCCCTTGATTTGAAGTCTTATAATCCTTCAGTTTTCATCTTTGTAAAAAGGTCTCTCTTAAATGGTAATTCTATCCAGGCCAACTTGCCAAAGGAAATTGCTGATTACTTAAATAAGATGGGTGCAAGGATACCAAACATAAAACCTGGGAAGGCTACCATAGAATACCTCACAAAGATTCAGGCATCGACACGCTTTTGGGGTCTGTATTTAAATCAAAGTAGCATAATGTGCAATTTCAACTTTATTCCACTATAAATAGTGGTTGTTGACTTAAATTTTGTTTGTTTGCTTGCTGCTTTTTGGCCATTCTTTTGTGGACATTGCACAGGAGGCCTGTTGTTAAGTTTGTTGGCAACTACATCAACCATTCTAGATCATTACTTGCGCCGTATAAATGCAGGATTTGCAATTGGGTTCACATCTGTCTTGATCATTGTAAGTATAGTACTAACTTTAGGCCCTGTAGATATGCATGTGCTCATTTTGCCACGCTATCTAGAATTCTAGAGATAGCTTCCTCTGAAAGTTGACTAATGCTGATTTAAATATGTGCCACTTAATGCATTTTGCGAGCATGTTGAAGCTCACAATGCTTATTAAATTACCACAAATTTTAAAACTCTAAATTGACTCTAGACTATTGTCAGTTAACCTAGCTATATATGTATATGTTTTCACTGCTGGAGTTGTAATTTTGACTTGAATGCATCCATAGTCTTGGCACATTAGTTAGTTGCTTTGATTTTTTTATATGATTGTTGGGGGGGGGGGGGGGGGGGGGGAGATTTCAATCTTGAACGTCTCCATTGGAAATACTTTTTAAGATAAATTACTGAATTATGCCTTCTATTGACTCCTTCAACAATGCTCTTATCTAAATGGTTTGTACAGTTGTCTTATGTATGCAATTTGTCTAATGAGCCTTGACATTTGTTTGTCAGGTGGGTTCCATTATTGAGCTTAGAAGATCATACCAAGCATATAATGTAATGCCAACTTTAAGCAAAGCTCTAAGACGGTATGGTGTTTAACTTCCATACCTTCCAACAAGGCCACGCTTCTTCATCATTGGGTGGTGGTGCCCTTTTTACTCATAAACTTCAAAGGAAATCCTGCCCAGTTGATACTACCAGATGGTATACAAAAACCCCTTTTGTTGTTCCAGAGATTCTCCAAATGGTTATGGTTGAGGGAAAGCTGATGCTCCTAGCTTCATGGGTGTTTCTAGTTTAGAGGAACAGCTGATGTTGCAAGAAGTCGTGAGTTCAATCCCTATTACATGTGTGTAACTTATCAATAAAAAGGAAAAGAGAGAAGAAGCCGATGTTGCAATAGGGAAGAGCAGGTTATGAAGCCTCGTTTTTGCTACATGGTTTATGTATCTTTTAGACAATGTTAAAGTCGGAATGAGTTTTATTTAGCCAATAGTTTTATCTAAGCGCTGGACACTTGGGCCGGCATATTCAGATTTTACACACATAGAATCTGTATTGTAACGAATTAGTTATATGTAAATTATTTTTAGTCTTCTTGGTGAGCATCATATAATGTTATGTCAGAAGTGAAGTTCATTTTCTTCAATGGATTGAAGTTGTAATGCAAAAATCTGTTTGGATTTTTTAGAAAATTTCCCAAAAAAGACGTTGCTCCTTTGGGGAACGTTTGCAAGCAGAGGATATGGGGGACAAAGGTTGATGCATGCAATATCCTCCGCTTGCAAACCTTCACCACCTACGTTTGCCAAAAGGTCATTTTAAACTATTGTGCATCTACCTACGTTTTTGTTCCTTTTTTAAAGACTACGATTCTTTTTTTTTGGATAAACATGAATCCTACACCATCTTCTTCCTAATAATAAAGTAACAAAAGATAATATTTGATTTTCACCTAAACTCATTTTTTTGTTCATATCAGCTTCTTTCACAACTTAAAACTCTCTCTCTCTCTCTCTCTCTCTCTCTCTCTCTCTATATATATATATATATATATACACACACACACAGACACACAATAGTAAGCACCTTATGCATAAAAAATAAAAAAAGAAAGAAAGAAAACCTATGTATAATTGTGTATTATCAACAAATCTAAAACCAACGGGATAGAATTTTTTAAAAAGCACAGAAGCAAATAGGATAGAATTTTTTTTTTTTAAAAGAAAAAGCAAATAAGATAGAATTAAATAGTAAATACTATTGTGCATCAACCTAAGTTTTTTATCTTTTTTTTTAGACTACGTTTTGTTTTTGTGATAATAAAATAACAAAAGATAGTATTTGATTTTCACCTAAATTCCTTTTTTTATTTGTTCATATCAACTCCTTCACAACTTAAAATTCTCTCTATATGTACACGGTTTTTTGGTGTATTCTTCTTTCTACTACTCTCTTCTTCTTCATTTTTTTTTTTTTTTTTTTTTTTTTTTTTTTTTGTATTTATTACCTTTTTATTGTATACTATATGACTTTTATCAACAAGTTTTATAGATAGGTTGAAATTTCATGTTTGTGTTGATAGATTATGCTTATATGAAATTAAAGGTGAACTTACACAGCCACTGAAAATATGAATCCATTCCCAAAGGAATTATAACAATCGTCCATGGCCTAATTCGTTTTTCTCTAAACTTCTGTCTCTCTTAATCTCATAGTCATTGCACCTTTTAGATTTAGGTTTTTGTTTTTATTTTGTTTTTTTTGTTGTTGTAGACTGTTGCACATTTTTAATGATAGCTTATAAAGTTTCAATTTGAGAGCTGTGATGTAATGGTGTGGAATGTTTTCTCTGAGTAGATTATATAGAAAGCGAAATATTTGTATCATTTATTTTCTCATCACATCACATTATTATTTGTTGTTGACATCAATATTTTCTTGTATATTATATGTTCTATAAGTTTATGACCAAAACTCTGCAACACACAGGCTCCATGAGTGTCAGTTGTGTTCATTATTTGCACTCAATCACTTTCATATTTGTGAAATTCGTTGGGAGAAAAGTTGTGCCCCTAACATTTTTGAGTCAATATTCTTCCTTTTCTTGCTAGGATGTTCGTTAGAATAGCTCAAATATTTTCGGAGACCAAGTCAAAACCTTGAATATTCAAATCGTAAAAAACTAATTCTTGGAGTAACTTGGCTCTGCCGCTGCTTTGTAGTTTGTAAACATCTATATATTGCCATGCAAAAACTAACATGCCCCAAACAAGTAGGCCTATGTATATACAACCATGCAATAATATTCCCTGAATTCTTTTTTTACTTCTTCTCAGATTAAAGGCCTAACATTCAAATACTGTATATGATCGTTTCATAGAGAGATGTCGAGTGCAATGTTGAATGATCTTCCTGAAGATGTATTAATGGACATATTTTCAAGATTACCCATCAAGACTATCTTACAATTCAAGTCTGTTTGCAAATCATGGTATGATATTATCAAAGATCCTATCTTCATCACCAAGCATGTTAACCTATCTAATCGTAGCAACAATGGCTATCTTGCTGTCACACGCCGTGTTGGTACTTTTGGTGGTAAATGTTTAATATCTTTGTTCTCTTATGAAACATTTCGAGAGGTTTTTAACATAACTATTCCATCTAAAAAGGAACATGGCAGGGCACCTTTTAGAATCGTAGGATCATGTAATGGCCGGTATCTTGTGTCTAAATATTTCTAAAATTGGAGACACAAATTTTTTGTTTAATCCTGTCACTAGTGAATTCAAAGAGCTCCCAAAACCTGATTATCCCGTACACAAGCTTAATGAAGTTGAAATTCTTTTACATATTGGTCTTGGATTTGGTTATGATCAGGAAACCAATGACTATAAATTGGTCAGAGTTTCTTATTCTAAGAAGATGAAAGAGTCATTTTATTCAGGAGTTGATGTGTATTCATTGAGGACAAATTCTTGGAGAAGAAAGGATACGCTTGTGCATGGAAGTATATATTGTGGAGAATTCTTTTTCCAAGGGGGACTTAAATGGTGCTTTACATTGGAGGGGTGCAATTAGGAAAAAAGAAATAATTCATAACTTTATCATATCGTTTAATATTAGAGATGAAGTGTGTGGATACATAAAGTTGCCCAATGAATTGAAATTTGATAAAAATGATTGGTACCCTTTTTTAAGGAATGGATTACTTTGTATTGTTGTTATTAGTTCAAGACAACAATATGAACCTAGATTTGATATATGGGTGATGAATGAATATGGGGTGAAAGAAACTTGGACAAAACAATTGAGTATTGGACCTCTCCTAGCATGGAGCTTTGTTGGATGTGGCAGGAATGAAGAACTTCTCTTTGCAACTTCCTCAACAATGTACCTTTATGATCTACAACATATAAAACCTCCTCATGATATTACTATTGCAGATGTTATGGGTTCAAATTTTGTAGCCGAGATAGAGGTAGTCAATCACATTGAGAGCCTAGTCACAATTGAAGGAACAAAAGTTTGTGTCAAAAGAGAACGTAAAAAGTCTTGGTTTAGGGAGAATTTTATTTCCATTATCTCTGTTGTTTTTATTTATTTTGTAGCTATCCTTGCGGTTTACATTAAAACGAATTGAAATTTGGTATCCAAATCTAATAAATAATTTTTTTGTGCTATTTATCATTCTGTTATATTTAGTATTCCCCTTTGAAATTGTGTTTTTACATGGATGTTTTGTCTGTCAAAAGAATGAATTAGTTTGTTTATTTTTTTATTTTTTTTTTATTTTTTTATTTTTTTTTGCCATGGCAAAAATATCATTTTAGTCATTATATTTTGATAGCAGTCAATTTGATCACCATCGTTAACTCACTAAAGGAAAATGCATATGCAGCACACGACGTGCATAATTGGTACATGTGACATTGACATGATGAATAAAATAATGATATGAATATTTAATAAATATTAAAAAAAATGTCATATTAGCATTTAAATTGAAAAAAAAAATTATATTTTTTCAAATTTTAAAGATAGAAAAAAAAAATTGTAAGAACATTCCCAAGTGTTCTTGAATTTTTTTATACTTTCTTGTCAATCAGACACAAATCAAAATTTCTTTTTCTAAGAACATGAGAGACTCATTTCATTCTCGAATTGATGTGTACTCATCGAGTACAAATTCTTGGAGAAGAAAGGATAAGCTCGTGCATGTAATTATTGTGGATGATTCTTTTTCCAAGGGGGACTTAAATGGTGCTTTTCATTGGTGGAGTGCATTTAGGAAAAATAAAGTGAACCTTAACATTATCATATCGTTTAATGTTAGAGATGAAGTGCGTAGGTACATAAAGTAGCCTGTTAGAATTGAACTTAAAAGGCAAGGATTGGTACCCTTTTGTAAGAAATGTGTGGAAGGATGAGAAGCCGAGGAAATGAATGAGTGAGAAGAGATCAACACCAAAGGAGCACACCTCGGGAGGTACCGTCAAAGACTTCTCAGAGAAAATATGACAACACAACCACAAACCCAAGAAGATTAGAATGCCTGAGGACCCTGAGAATCCTGATATGTCCTTGGAAGGACCGAAGTCCAGTTCTGAAAACCATCAGGCACGTATCGAGGAAAAGAAGGAAAGTTTGTCATCAAGCAAGAGAAGGAAGAGTACAGATAAAACATCCATCACCTCCACATTCAATGCTCTACACTCACTTAGCTGGCCGCATTAATGGTGGAATGACCTCTGAACAGTGTTATCATAGCTCATGGCCTAATAGGGGAACCTTTTAATAAGGCCTTGATGGGACAAGTATCAGGAAAAATAAGCCCTAGCCCTCCAAGTGGAAGGCCATGATATAACCTGGATGACTATGAAGTGGGGGATGAAACATCTGGAGGGAGAAAAAAAGAGAGTGATAGCATTGTAACCCAAGAACTAGTGTAAACCTACACCTCGGACTAAACTCGAGGAGCATAACTTAATCAATCCAAGACTAGTATTATTTAGTTTCCTTGACTTACATATATTCCAAGCATGTATTCCAATATCACTAGATTAATTCACTCTAACAAGGGTAACTAAGGTTGATTGGTATCCCATCTCTATAAATAAATTGTGTGAGGTTAAAATTGAACTTACCCAATTTTGGCCCGCCACAGAATGAATTACTTTGTGTTGTTGTTAGTTCAGGACATCAATATGAACCTAGATTTGAAATATGGGTAAAGAATGAATATGGGATTAAGGAGACTTGGACAAAAAAATTGAGAATTGGACCTATCCTAGCATGGAGCTTGGTTGGATGTGGCAGAAACGAAGAACTTCTCTTTGTAAAATCCGGAATGATGTACCTTTATGATCTACAATGAAAAAAACCTCCTCATGATATTAATTTTTTTTTTTTTTTTTGGATAGAGTTTCAACTTATGATAAATGTGCTCTTTATCACCAGACTAAGACATCAATAAGTTTTTGGTGTAGACGAGGATTAAACCGCAGATCTTTTATTCAACCATCAAAGATTTTACTATTTGAGCTAACTGGAACCCACACAAATTTTACTATTTGAGTTAACTGGAACTCACACCTCATGATATTAATTAGGCCGATGTTATGGGTTCAAATTCTATACCACCAGTAGAGGTGGTCATTTTCAATCACATCGAGAGCCTAGTCACAATTGAAAGAACAAAATTCTGTATCAAAAGAGAGCGTAAAAAGTCTTGGTTTTGGGGGAATTTTATTTCCATCTTTGCTCCTTTTTATTTATTGTATATTTGTTTGTTATGTTTTTCTTATGTTGGATTGAACTTTGGCTTTTGAATCCAAGAAATAATTCTTTTTTTGTTATTTATCATTTTGTTCTATTTGGTATTCCCCTTTAAAATTGTGTTTTTGCATGAACTGTTTTGTCTGTCAAAAGAATGAATTCGTTTGTTGATTTATGCATTTTTTTGGGGGGGCCTATTTGTCCCAACCTATTCAAGGAAGAAAATCTCTTCCATTTCATGGGCTGGCAGAATGAAAAATTTAAGGGGTTTGATAACATGGAGTTCTTGACTCACTATACAAACTTTAGTTTAATTTCATTGTTAATTTTGTTGTGTTCTTAATTTTTCTTTGGATTTTTTTGCATAATAGTAAGAATTTAAATATGACTATAATCTTCTTCAAATCATATTGTTCATCGTGTGGTTAGTTAAGATCAGATTCTACGTGTGATGGGTACTATTGGATTAACGTCTCTCTCTCTCTCTCTATATATATATACACACACACACACACAACCCCCCCCCTCCCCCCCAAAAAAAAAAGAGCTTTGTCCGTGAAAAGCACGTGTGATGAGGCTAATATATATAAAGTAAATGTCTCCGAATTATAAGGACGTCATACTGTGGACAACATTATTTTGGGTTGGGACTATCATTGGTATCCTTAGCGCAATTTGAATGTGCAGTCAAAATTGTGCCTCAATTAATCAATTACCAGCAACAAGGACAACTAAGACTTTCTTTTCTTTTTGTGTTAAATATGATTACCATGGCTAATGATGGTTTGGTCAATTCCTGGTTTCTTGTAATGGGTAGAAACTTTAGTTGCTAGTGCATGTATAAAACAAGTAAGCAAATCCTCCTGCCAAACTAATTCAACAATAGACACAGCCTTATCTGCTAATTGATAAGCCACAGTGCCACACTATTAAAAGAAAATTCACAAACAAATGCAAGTTCATAGAACCGCATGGCTTGTAACCGGTCATAAATAGCATCGAATAAATGGCCATTAAGTAGTACTAAAGTTATGCTCAGACTTAAATCACTTTGATAGAGAGGCAATATCATGATCATCCCACTCAAAAAGAACTTCAAAAGAGTCCAATATCTAGGCAAAACCGAACCACATCCTCATGGCTTGTAACTGGTCATTGCTTTGGCTTTGATTTTGATTTAATGGATTACAAACTCACTAAGATTAAGCATTTGTACTCTAGTTGCAAAACCTTGTAAATCATCCATGACCATAACTAACATTGAACCAGCCATTATGAACCTATAAATGTAATTGAATAGTTTTGAGATAGAAAATTTTACAAATTTTTTTTTCACAACTAGTTGAGGTACTAAATAGTGATTAGTGTAACATTCCTTTTACATGGATCTATTATTGATATTACTTTTATTATACACCAATCACAACATGTCACTTAAACAATTAATTGCGAAGAAAATGAACAAAAAAACTCATTATTTTTTGGCTTCCTTAACCTCACAAAAACTCACTAGTATTGAACATATGGAGTATATGGAAATCCGAAGATCACCTAGACTTTATTTTATTTTAATAACAGCAAGCATATGGTGATTTAAATCTAGAGATCTCATGTTCAATTCATGAAACTTATAAAGTATCTCATAAACAAAAGTCTAACCAAATACTGAAACACCACTTTCTTATTTATAAAAAAAGAAAAGAAAAAAGAAACATAATAAAGTTGATGTTACAATTTTTCACTTTACCAAGTTGTAAAAATAAAGCTATAAAATAAGAAAAAGAAAAAAGAAAAAATTGCGTCTTGTTAAAAAAAACCGGGCTCAATTAGTTGGGCCGAATGGGCCTTTCTTGTTTGTTTGTTTGTTTTCCAGATAAGCCTATAAACTCATGTAATTTGCAAATCAGGACCACTCCCGCTAAAACATAATTTTTCAAATTTTATCACAGAACCTAAAACGTAGTTTCAGATCTCTCTCTCTCTCTCTCTTTCAGTGGCGATGATGGAGGAGCAGACGGAGATCGAGACGGCGGCAGAGTCAATAGATGGCTCCGTTATCTTCCACGTCATCTACGACGTCGTTGGCTTCGTCCTTTACATGCACCAACAAATCCCCTCGTAAGTCCTCCCTCTCTATTTCCCCTTTTTCTTTTTCTGTTTGTTTGCTCCGAAAGTGCAGGAAAATCAGACGGAAAATTAATTTTTGTTCAATATGAGTTTGTGGTCTTACGTGGCATATCATATCATATCATATCAGGTTTCCAATAAATTTCACAATTTTTTTTTTTTTTTTTTTACTCTTTTTGGAATCTGAATCCCTACCTAATTAACAAAAGAAATATTCAATGTGAATCTCTACCAAAACCAATTTTGAGGCTTTGTTAGCATTTGTTCTAAAAGTTTTTTAGCTGATAAGAAAAATTGAAATAGTTAATTTAATTATTTAACCAACATGTGAATTTTTTTTTTTAAAACTTTAAATGAAATGTATAGTTAGTTCAAATTGAGGTTGGTTTGAACTTTGAACCGACAGGAAATAGTGAATTTAATAATAATTTATTCAAGGATTGGAAACATGGACTAATGCGGATCAATCAAACACTCTTTTAATAGGAAACATCTTGGGTTTAGTAGTCTTGTCTTGTGTACTAATTCTGTTGGGATGCGCACATGTGTCAAACACTTGTCACCTGTCCACATCCGATCCAACAGGTTAAATTTTAATTTCACCACTCTTGAGTCTTGACAAACTATCACTAGTGTTAGTTTGGTAAAACTTTTTTTCATGGGTTTACTTTGCTTGAAAAATAGGTTGGCCAAAAGTACAGTTGTATCTTGAAAAACTTCAAAGATGGAGACTTTGAAAAGCTATATATGTTCTTATACAAATAGTTGAGCTGATATTCGATCTTTTAATTATTGTTGTGACAGTTAGGATGGTAGTTATGATATCTGATATTAGATAGGAAATGGTATCTAATATCGGTCACTTGTAAACAGCATATTGCAGGATATCAGTCTTGAATTTGATACACTGCATACTGAGTATACAGAATTGGTAATGTTAGTTGAGCACAGGCTAGTTTGCATTATATCATTTTGGATTGAATTCTGTGCTCTAAAGAGTTGTAAGCTTTTAGGAGACGGATCTTACACAATCTGATATGAAGGCGCGGAGAAAGCTAATTGGCAGAATGAGGGAGGTCAAGCATGGAATAAAAAGACTGGAGAAACTGATGAACACGGTTTCTAATCTTCAAACTGCGCTTAAATTGATGATGAGTGAGATTCCTAACGTACAGGGTGTCATTTTGGTTCTTGGGGCTACTCCTATTCGACCTCAGCATGTTTATGAGTTGTGCTTTTCACATGGAAAGGTTGTTGGTAGTGGTGAGATTGATTTCACCAAAAGCAAAGTGGCAGAAGGACTTTCAAGAAAGGTATTTTAGTGCTAATTCCACTTCCAAGTTCCACCTTAAATTGAACTTTTTATTAATTTATAATAGGAAATTGTATTTCATGTTTCTTTGACAGGCTATTCGGACGCTGATCTCAAAGGGTGCTGGATCTGGTTCCTATCCAGGTAGTTAATTGAGTGAGTTTTGTCTTGCTAATCCTCATTTCTTTTTTACTTAGCAAAAATAAAAAGATCTATATTTTTTCTTGTCTTTTATTAGGCCCCAATAAGTTGTTTCTATTGGTTAAGGCTCCCTGTTCTTTCAACCTGCCTCTGCATTTTCTTCCCAAACGTGATTTTAAATACAGCAAAAAGGTAACAATTCTCCTTTATTTATTTATTTTGGGTTAAGTAAAAAGTGCAACAGCAAAGCTATATAAATAGCATGCCTTTTTATCAAATTTTTCTTTTTCTTTTGTATGGTGAGTCTGCTTGCTTTTATGTGCATAAGACAGTTGTATACCTGACATGATAGTGGATAGTCTTGATAAACTATTGTTCTCACTTTTCATTAATTGTAAATTTACTAGAGATATTGCTATGTGCTATTGCTATGGGTGCTTCTAGCCAAATCCACTTATAGATTGCAGTAGTGTCCTATTTGAAGTAGGAAATAGGACACAGTTATTGTCTCATATAAAATACTGTTTCTTTTACCCTCCTGGAGTTATGATTGTGCTGTGGAGTGGACTGAATAAGTCTACAGAGTGGGTTAGACAGCAGATCGTCTTTCCACTTAATATTATGGATGCTTATCACTCTTTTAATAATAGTTGGGTGAATTCATTCCGTGTTACCTTTACTTACTGAAAGCATCAGACTGTTTTGCTTTTCATGATTATTGCATAAGAGGATCATGTAGAATTGTTTATATTTTTTTATAAGTTTATGAGAATGATAAAAATCTTTTATATGGACTCATCTCACATGCATGTCCATCTGAGCTTGAAAGCATCAAAGCATTGGTTTCATAGGCTACTGATATGTATCTTTTCTAAAAGGAAAAAAAAGAAAAAGAAAAAGAAAGTAGCATTCAATCTTCCTTGCATTATCAATTATTCGGTCACATTCATACTGACAATCTCTGATTCTGGTCTTAATGCAAGTATCAGAGAACATGAGATGAGTTTGCCAAACTGAACCTATAGCTGCTAGCATTTTTCAAGTATTTTGTGGCTTCCTCACATGAAGACCTTCATGCATTATATGCATGTTTATTAGTATTACTTGATATTTGATAACTAATAAGGTAGCATTTTTACAAGAGAATTTTCGTTACAGATTGTGCCTTTCAGACTACGGTTCAAGTGCAGAATCCATGATCAGGAAATGGATGCTTTGGATCATGCTTCTCAAACTGGGAGCTCCACCAGCTTGTCAGATTCTACTTCAGATGATTTAATCTGGTATGATAGGGTTAGATTTTGAAGCAATTAGATTTTATATAAATCCTTCTTCTATACTTTGAAGTTGCTACTGAGGGCTGCTCTGAGACTACAATGCTTTATTATCTTTCATTCAACTTTAGTACTGTGAACTTAACTTGTTGAGATCAGTCTAACAAGTAATGCCATTTTGACAAATCCTATTTTTCCTTCTATCACTTGACAATATTTTGTACATTAGCCAATCAATTTAATATGTACCTTATGTTATCTGTTCTTTTACACTGTTACTTATTTCTAAAAGTTTATCATAATGATGTAAACGTAAGGTTGCAGTTAGGAAAATCTCATAAAATCTTTACTATTTTTTTTCCACCTTTGTTCTAGGATTTAGTGACTTCCAATGGAAACAGCTTTACAGTTGATCAATCGCCAATGCACCAAACTTGCCTGGTTTTGGGTGCTTGTATCGATTTCTGTTTGTTAGCATGATAAAACCACGAAGTCCATAATTTCTGAAGTTATTTATCTGATGTTGTTTGACAGGTTTCAATGTCGGCATGTGATCAAGGGCCTGGTATCCAACACATCAACAGAAGAATGAAGAAATTGACCATATGTCCATTGTATATAGGAGTTTTTCCCTCATTTATTTGATTCTCATTTAGACATTAACAGGCATTTTGTTACAATTTAAAACCAAAACTGCAAGTACACTTCAGTTATCTGTGTGTAGAAGTAACTGGCCATAGTTATGTCACTTTTTACTAGCAGAATGGGAGGGGGAGATGGGAGAGGTTTTCACAATGCATACATTGTTTCCTAGTCAATAGTCTAAACCAAAGGCCTAAAAAGTGACGAGTTAGGGTTCTATTACTCCCACAATGTCGGGATACTCTACATAAAGGGTATTGGACGACAGCTACCCTTTGAGAGGGTAACCACACTGGTGCCGCACTGCAATATGAATAATTGGGAAACATGTACAATGGTTAGGGATGTGTCTTTCTATTTTTTTTAAAGGGTCATGTTAATTGTGTTCTTAGGGCAATTGTTAATGGGTGGAGTTTGTGTGTAGTGGCCAGTGCCACTGGATACGTTGCAATGTGGACATGTGTTCAAGATTGGACACTATCTGTATCCTAACGGGTCCAGTGGTCACTGGCCATTGGACACAAGCCGGACCCATTGTTAATAAATCATATTAGAAAAGTTTTAGCACCACTATCATGGGAAATATAAAAAGTTGTCAGAAAAATTAATTGCTTTATCGTTTTTCCATTAAATTTTCCTAACAAAAGTTCATAAACCAAGGCTTTTAGGACATTTGTTAACATTTTTCTTTTTTAAAAAGCAAAGGTAAAAAGTTGTTTATAAAGATGGAGAAATCAATGAGGATGTGAATTATGCAATAAGAGCAGGATGAATAAAGTGGAGAAATGTACCAAAAATATTGAGTGACTCTAAAATACTTATGAAGTAAATGGAAAAAGTCTATAAGACGATGCGTATTGAGTTCAATTCTCTAGGCTCTTATCATAACAAATAGTTGTAAATCTTATAAGACTATTATAAGATTCAATTGGGGAGCTTTCTTTTAAGTTTATTTGACTTATTTGGTTACGTGTAACTTTCTATTTTTTAAAACTCAAATTTTTTAGAGGCACGGTTGTACCTATATTTTTCAACTTATTTTGTAACCAAAATAAGCAAAAAAAAAATATATATATATTTTCAATTTTTAAATAACATTAAACATATTTTTTCACATTTTTTCACTTATACGCATGTTTAAAAAAAAAAACAAAACATATAATTCAGTTACCAAACACCCCGAGTTAACCCAAAACTCAAACTCGCATAGTACGAGACTTGAATAGAAATAGCTCAGACAGTGTTCGAGAACTAGAAGAATAACTAGAAACAACAACAGCAACGACAACAACAACAACGGGTCTGCTGAATTCAAAACCCTAAAACCCCTTCTCTCTCTCTCTCTCTCTCTCTCTCTCTTTCTCTCTCTAAACCCTCCCAAAAACCCAGAAAACACAATGAAGTTTCAAATAGAAGACGTAACGGTGTACTTTCCGTACGATCACATATACCCAGAACAATATGCGTACATGGTTGAACTGAAGCGAGCTCTAGATGCCAGAGGGCACTGCCTTCTCGAGATGCCCACTGGCACAGGCAAAACCATCGCTCTTCTTTCTCTCATCACCAGCTACACTCTCTCTAAACCCAACAACCCTGTCAAGCTCATCTACTGTACCCGCACTGTCCATGAGATGGAGAAGACCCTTGCAGGTACACAATTTGAATTGGCTTTGGTTCTGTTTTTTATTTTGGAGTAATGGGTCTTGGGTGATTTCAAGTGTTGTATGTGTTTTTGATTGATTTGTCAGTTGTTTTTGGTAGATGGGGTTTAAAGTTAGATTGTGGGTGGAGTGAATTGGGTTTTTTTTTGGTGCGGGTTGTATGTGTTTTGGTTAATTTGTGAGTTGGTTTTGGTAAATGGGGTTTAAATTTTGTATCTTGTGGGTGGAATGAATTGAAGTTTGGTTTGCTTTTGTGATTTTGAAGTAATAGGTTTTGGGTGATTTAAATTTTGGATTTTTATTTTTGGTATTGTATGTGCATTGGTTGATTTTTGAGTTGTTTTTAGCTGATCAGGAAAGAACAAAGTTTGTTGGGCAAATGGGGTTATTATACCTTACAGGTGGGAATGAATTGGGATTGGTTTGGTTTTGTGATTTTAAGTTATAGGTTTTGGTTGATTTGATATAATATGTATTTTTGTAGTGTTGCATGTGTATGTGTTGATTTGTGAGTTGTTTTGAGATGCAGAGCTCAAGCTCCTCCATGCTTACCAGACTACTCACATCGGGGACCGTGCTAGAATCCTTGCTGTTGGGCTCTCTTCCCGCAAGAACCTGTGTGTTAATTCGCGTGTTTTGGCTGCGGAGAATCGGGACTCAGTTGATGCTAGTTGCCGGAGACTGACGGCCAGTTGGGTCAGGGCGGCAGCAGCGGCAAACCCCAATTTGCCCACATGTGAGTTTTTTGAAGAGTATGAGAAGGCAGGGTCTAATGCAGTGTTGCCTCCCGGGGTTTATACCTTGCAGGTTGAAATGAACTGGGATTTTTGTGTTTTAATTGATATCTGTGTTATTTTGGCAAATGGGGTTTATACCTTGCGGGTAGAAATGAATTGTGATTGATTTGTTTTGGTGATTTCAAGCAATGGGTGATCTTTAATTTGAATTGGGATTTTTGTGATGTATATGTTTAGGTTGATTTGTAAGTTGTTTTGGGTGATTTCAAAAGAACATGTATTTCCAAATGGGTTTGTACCTTGTGGGTAGGAATGAATTATAATCAGGTTGTTTTTTGTGCATTGAGGCAATGGGTTTTGGTTGATTTGAATTAGAAAGTTTTGAGTTATATGTGTTTTTGGTTGATTTGTGAGGTGTTATGGGTGATTAGGAAAGAGCAAGTATTTTGGATTTATGTTAATTGTTAATCATCATATTCAAGTAGCTGGATCTTATCTTGCAGCTTGGCTTATGAAATATTCATTTAATTCCTGGATTCTGTTTGGTTATGAAGACACAACACGTTTAGCTATCTGTGTAACTCCTAGATTCTGATTAGTTATGAAGAAGCAACAAATTTTGCTATCCTTGGAATCCATGTTGGCAGTATATTAACAATGTTGTTGCTTGAAGTCTGATTAATGCCCCCTTTTTTTTTTTAATAATTAAAGGATTATTATGAATAATATTGAGCTGTCTACCATAATATGAAATATTAATATGGCTAAGATTATTTCTTACATTCCAGTGATGTGTTGCAATCTGATAACATTTTACCAAATATTTCTGAGTTCCAAAATCATTTCTATGTTGAAAAATTCTTGCAGGATCTGAGGGCATACGGGAAGGAGAAAGGGTGGTGTCCATACTTCTTGGCACGACATATGGTGCAATTTGCAAATGTGGTGGTTTATAGTTATCAATATTTGCTTGATCCCAAGGTGGCTGGGTATATATCCAAGGAAATGCAGAAGGAGTCTGTTGTGGTGTTTGATGAGGCACATAATATTGATAATGTGTGTATTGAAGCTCTTAGTGTTAGTGTGAGAAGGCAGACACTTGAAGGGGCCAGAAGGAATCTCAATAAAATGCGTCAGGAGATTGAGAAGTATGTGTTTTTCTTAAATTTTTTATTTCTTCCCGTTATGCTGTTACATGACGTATTAGGTTCGTAATTGATTGGCTTCATGGACTTTAAATATTCTCTTGTAATTTTATGGAAATATAGAGCCATTATTGTATAGTTTGGTTAGACCAGTACCCGGAAAAGTCTTCCTATTTAATTTGTAGGCCTTCTATGTTTGCCTGTCAATATTCTGATGTGACTCTTAAGAAGTAATGGCTGGATTTCTCCTGCTTATATTCATTTTTAATTTCTCTTTGAACCATAAACTAAAATTTGATGCAGCTTTTATGAAATTGTTTGACATGGTAGGAAGGTTTAAGGCCACAGATGCTGGTAGATTGCGCGCAGAGTACAATCGGCTTGTTGAGGGTTTGGCACAAAGAGGAAACTTACCTTGTATGTGGATTGCACTGACGTTAATATTCATTCTCAAGACCCAAGAGTTTTTTTTTTTTTTTGACAATGTCCTTAGTTATCTTGAGCTGGACTTCTTTCTCTATGCAGTCACGGACAACTGGCTCTCCAATCCTGCCTTACCTGATGATATTCTGAAGGAGGCCGTGCCTGGAAATATCCGCCGAGCAGAACATTTTCTGCATGTCTTACGTAGATTGGTCCAATATCTGGAGGGGCGGCTGGAAACTGATAACGTTGAGAAGGAGGGGCCTGTTGGCTTTGTTGCATCTATTAATACTCATGCTGGAATTGACCAAAAAACACTGAAGTTTTGTTATGATCGCCTACATTCACTGATGTTAACACTAGAAATCACTGACACTGATGAATTCTTACACATCCAAACAATATGTGACTTCGCAACACTTGTAGGGACATACACTCGTGGTTTTTCAATTATAATTGAACCTTTTGATGAGAGAATGCCCCATATTCCTGACCCTGTGCTGCAGGTTGGTTTCCCTTCTTCATCTTCACCTTGCTTTGTTTTTGTCTTTTTTTCTCTTATTTCTTTTCCGTATTATTTTACCTTTAGGGAACACTTTATATGTTAGCAAACTTTCAGTATTCTGCAAATGGAATGGATGTTTGACTCCAATGTTAATATGTACCTTATGAAGTCCTATTCAACAATCTGTTGTATGTAATTTTGAACTTACAACATCTATGTTTAAGGCCACTTTTCCTTTTTCTTTTATTTTCCCAGCATCTTAAGTAATGAATCTAATGGGTTGATGTTTCTGATCCTTCAATTTTATATATTTAAACCTATAGATGCTCTCCCATCAGCCATCTACCTGCTTATGCAGACGTGTCTGTTTGCTGTTACTAGGTCTAATTTTATATTTTTGACAGTGGATGCAATTAAGATTTCCATCCTGTTTGGCATATCAGCTTTTTGAATTTATTATTGATTGGTTTTTCCCTCTATATGTTTGGTATTTCAGCTTAGTTGCCATGATGCTTCTCTTGCCATAAAGCCCGTATTTGATCGATTCCAGTCAGTTGTCATTACATCTGGAACTCTGAGTCCAATTGATCTCTACCCCCGTCTACTTAATTTTCATCCAGTTGTTAGTCGAAGTTTTACGATGTCCTTAACAAGAGATTGCATATGCCCAATGGTTCTCACTCGTGGAAGGTATAAAGTTCAGCTAAAATCCATTAGCATTTTACAGGCAAATAATGATTTTTAGTCTTTTCAGTTTGGTTCTCACCTTTTAATTCATAATACAACTAGACCCCTTTATTAATACTTTAGTTTGTCGCTTAGTATCTGGTAAATTGGTTCTTATTTCAGTGATCAGCTTCCTGTCAGTACCAAATTTGACATGAGAAGTGATCTTGGTGTTGTACGAAATTATGGGAGGCTTTTACTGGAGATGGCATCTGTTGTTCCAGATGGGATTGTATGTTTCTTTGTTAGTTACTCATATATGGATGGCATAGTGAACAGTTGGAATGAAAATGGAATTTTAAAGGTAGCAGTTCTATCTATATTCTTTAGTTTCAAGTATTTTCCTTGAATTTCACCTCACTGTCGTTCATTAGTTTGTTAGGTATCTGCTTATGCTGAAAGGTGCTTGATGCTCTCATTTTCACAGGAAATAATGCAGCATAAGCTTGTCTTCATTGAGACTCAGGATGTTGTAGAAACTACTTTGGCTCTTGACAACTATCGCAAGGCTTGTGATTGTGGGAGGGGTGCCATCTTTTTCTCTGTTGCCAGGTACTGTATTAGTCCTAAAATGCTTTTTTTTCCCCTTTAAATTCTTTTCAGGGGTAAAAAGCTGCCTATACATGTTGAAATCTATAATACTTGAATTCTTGACTGTTTTCAACCTATGTAGCCTTGTTGTACTTCTCCACCTTGCAAAGGTGGAGATTTTAGTTTAACTCATTCTCAATGCTTGGAAGTGTTTGAGTTATAGCCTATTGGTTTCTCTAATATTTTACTGGAAAAAAAAAAACTTTTGAATACCATTTGCAATCAAATGAAAAAGGATGTCGTACCCAGTGCATAAAGCTCCCACTTTTGTGGGGTTTGGGAGAGGTTACAGTAGGCAGCCTTACCCCCAATATTTTTGGAGAGACTAATTCTCGAACTTGAACCTGCGACCTATCGCTGTTGGTGGAAGGAACTTGCCATCACAATGGTGTAAATTTTGTAGTATAATCTTTATGTTAATACCATAAGTGACTAAAAGAACACCGTGCCATGTCTCATTTGGTCTGAGGCAACCTTCTCTTGATTTGGTGCCTTTAGCACTGCTGATGTTAGCATATAAAATATTTCCAAAAGATTTTTGTGATTTTTAAGCCTAAAGATTTACATTTTTTTTTTTTATCTCTAGTCTCTACTGTATCTTTTTATGAGCATCGTGTCCTTTTCTGGTTCTTAAAAGGAAGCTTGTGGAAGGGGAAATCTTTTATCGATCTAGGTTCATTTAAAATTGAAAATATATCTGGACTTTTGCAGGGGAAAAGTTGCTGAGGGTATAGACTTTGATCGACATTATGGTAGACTGGTCATTATGTTTGGTGTTCCTTTTCAGTACACATTGAGCAAGTGAGTTTTTAATCCACAGTTCTATGTTATTGTTGCTTATGAAATTGATTGTATATGATGTGACAGATGAAAGTATGGTTTGCAGGATTTTGCTTGCCCGGTTGGAATATCTACGGGATACCTTTCAGATTAAGGAAGGAGATTTTCTGACTTTTGATGCCTTGGTATTGTTCCATTGCCCTTGTGTCAAAAGAACAACTATTGTTTTGGCTGTCTTGTTTCAAAATTCATTTTTTGTGTAATAGATTAATATTTTTACCATTGGATTTTACTGGAGCAGAGACAGGCTGCTCAATGTGTGGGCCGAGTGATCCGGTCAAAGGCTGATTATGGGATGATGATCTTTGCTGACAAAAGGTCTGTATATATATATATATATATATATATATATATATATATACTAAAATACCACCTGTTTATCAAATAATTTTTCTAAATTTTTATATACATTGATCAAACATTTGTGCTTTTGTTAAACTTCAGCCACTCCATAAGTATTAGTTTTTGTAATTTAAGAACTTCATATGGATATTTCAAGTATCATTATGCTGATTTTACGTAGTGTTGGGACTTGGGACTCTTGAAGTTTGGGCTAAAATCATACCCATATTTGTCGAGAAACTTAGGTGAAGACAAGGGGATTGAACCTTGGACCTTGGCCACCACATGGGGTGGGAGTGCCACTTGGCCCAAAGGCCAATGGTGATAATTGAGTAAAATTTAGTACAGAATGATCATAACTTAGATATTTGCAGTACTTTACCATGTATCCTCTTCTTTCATTATTAAAGCGAATAAGATAACTGACAATATTTGGTTCCAAAATGAATAGAAGTAGGAAGGAATTAGTTGAGTCTACCTGCAGCTTTTACACTTAAATTGCTATACTTTTATTGGGAAAACATCTTTGATGAGTGCTCTGTTTTATTTATTGTTGCAGTCCCCAGAAGCGCTAACCACTCACTAATTTAGATTAAATATATTTATCTTGAGATAAGTTTCTCTGTTGGATTGTTGACCTAAATTTTGTGCAGGTATAGCCGTCATGACAAGCGCTCTAAATTGCCTGGGTGGATACTGTCACATTTGCGTGATGCACACCTAAATTTGAGCACAGACATGGCTCTGCATATAGCACGGGAGGTAGGTCCCTGTTACTACCACATGTTTGTACAATCTTCTCCCATTTTTTACAGTCAGAAATCGACAAATCTGTTATGACTATTGAGGATGGGCAAAAGGCCAAATTTGAAAGCACATCAGAGTCATGTGTTATCGGTTTCACCAAATAGCAATCAAAGGACATTCTAGATTATCCAATTGTTTGAAATTGCTTTCTTTTACTTTTTTCCCTTTTGTATGTGTTTTTTGGGGAAAGACCACGGGTGTTGGGTGTGGGAGCAGTTAGCCTCAGTCACACCTTACCCTGTGCACATATGCCTTTGCCACAGTGCTTTCTGGCTTTGGTTGTCTTAAACCAGATAAAGATATTTGTACCAAGAAAAAAAAAAGATGATGATCTCGTTGATCACTCAGTAACTTTTTAATGGAAACAAAATTACCGAAAGAAAATTCTACAACTATGGATCAGAAAAATGTTAAAACGGTGTGTTATTCAAGCAAGATGACAAAATTCAATGTTCATATCCTGTGTACAAGTCAGTTTGATACAATAAAATAAATTGCGAGTTTGTGATATAGAATATGGTTGTAAATCTGATTATGTGTTCTCTCTGGTTTCAGTTCCTTAGGAAGATGGCTCAACCATATGATAAGGCTGGTGGCAGCGGTAGGAAAACCCTTTTGTCCCAAGAAGATGTGGAGAAGATGAGCGATGGCATCTTGAACGAAATGCAGTATTGAGGATTTATCTGCCTGCTAGCAAGTTTTCAGTCTGAGGGTGGTTTGTTGGTCGATCATTCATTCCTTGGGGTCCATGCTTACATAGAGTAGTTGGCTAAGTTGTGGAACAATTATGTGAGAAATAGCTTCCTCTTACAGCAGAAAATACCATTCTTATAGCATTGAATTTTCCCTGATCCTTGAATTCAAAAAGGTGTTAGAATGTTCTGCGTGGACTAACAAAAATCAAATTTTGTTTTGTTTTTATTTGTTTTGTTTCTTTCTTTGGGGGACAAATTCCTGGTGCAGGTGTATATTTTTAGTTATACTGCCATTCCCTTTTCTCTATTGTGAGTTGTGGTATTTGTGGCTCATTTTCGTACTGTCAAATCATAAAGCATTCATGAATTTTCCTCAGTAATGTATCACTCTCATTTGTTGCCCCACAGATGAATAAACTATAATAAGTGAAAACTATTGAGGACAACAAAACAGAGATTATGATTATGATGAATGTTTTTATAAGCAAATTATAAGTAACAAAACAGGGCTCCGGTATAAGCCTATCTGCCCTGAGGCTTTGAATTTGCCTGGTTAAAGCTTAAGTTAGGGCTGGTCTTTAATAGTGAATGAATATATATATATATATATATATATATATATATATATATATATATATATATATTAAACAATTAAAAATATCCTACAATCATATTCCTCAAAAAAAAAAAAAAAAAAAAAAAAAAAAAAAATCCTACAATGAAACTCACTTTTATTTTTTTAATTGTTTAACTTTCCTTATTTACTTATATGCAACTTTTTTAAACCTCATTTTTGAAGTTTACCTATTTTTATTGTTTGATGATACTGTCTGGACTTATGAAACTGTCAAATTCTCTAGCTTTTGTGACGATCATATATCTCTTACTAACAGCTTAGCATTTGAATCATAGTATAATCCATGATTATTAACTCTCTCTCTCTCTCTCTCTTCCTTATTTATTTACTAGTAGTATATATATTTAATGAAGTGAAAAGAGATGCATTTATACGTGTCGATTGGTTTGCATGAAGGCTAAAAGTTCATAACTATTGAACAGCTAAAAGGTTATATACAATGCTAATTATCATGCTGCTTAATTACAAATATTACTTTTGGTCATCTCCTCTTGGCTATAAAGATGATTAGCTATTTAGTCAAATATTATCTTCAAGATATAGTATCAACAGGCGTTACTAGACCAATTTTATATTGCATTTCTTGAACCTTTATGCTAACATACACTTTGTTAGGTTACACTTGGGAAATGACTACTAAATCTCACAAGTACTAAAGATTGTACATTGCTACTTCAATAAGTCAGTAATTTACGGATTCCCCCCTAACTCATATCCTTCAATTATCTAAGAGTCAGTATGGGGTATGATTTGATTTATTGCCCTCTTCACTTCCACAATGCTTGTTTTCTTCCCATTAACATTCTCTTTCACCTGAAGATACACAAAAAGAAGAAGAATTAGTATCATGATGTACATAACAAATGAGTTTAATGAAACAAATTAGTAAAATATTAATCAAAACTTTAAAAAAATGTTAATGAGAGGATATCTTGTACATTCAATATATGTATCATCTTTCTCACAGTATATGGGTCACATGCAGATGTAACATCAATAAATTATGAGAGAGAAAATACATATATCAGATGTATGTGATATTTATTGATTAATTATATGTTCAGCATTGTACCTTGGCTCTCAATTCAGCTACAAAGAACCCACTGTTCAATGAAGATTTCACTGTTGTGGTCTCAATTCGGAGCTCTCGGAGCTTTTGCATGATATCAAGTAACAACCCTTCTCTGTAAGGACATTGGAGCTCCAACAACCCTTGACTCTCTATAATTGACACTTCTACGGAAGTTCCTGTTGGTGTCGCAGGCGGTGATGAAGGTGGTGGTGGTGGTGGTGGAGGTGGCGGAGGCGGTGGTGGTGGTGGTGACTCGACAACCATCTTGGACTTTGCAACACCACCATTCCCTTCCACAATTCTCAACTTCCTCTTATCTACGCCGGATAGGCCGGCCCGGGTCCGGTCCGAAGTTACCCCACTAGTAGTGGCCCGTAGATCTTTTAAACTACTAGACCTTTGCAAGTCTCCAGTTGATCTTGACCGTTGATCAACCTCCATTTGTCTATTACGTGCCTCAAGATCCTGAATCTTTTTACGCAATTGTTTCACATACTCAATTGTGTCACCTAATATTGAGGCCTTGTCCATTTTGGTCACGAATGGCACTAGTGACCTTAGTATAATGAACCTTTCATTAAGCTTCTCGCGGCGGCGCCGCTCAGCTAAGACATGGTTAGCACTAAGCTCATCTTGTGGGGTACCCTTTTTGAACCGAGTGGCAACATCACCATCCCTTAATTTTGGTGAATTTTCATCACGGTACTTAGTGTGAAGAAGTGGTACACTAAATAAAATGTACTTTAGGAGCCATTGTGATGTGCCCTCAAGTGGGACCTGAAGGTGGTGGTCCACACGGATTGTCCACTTGGCAAAAGCTGATTGGTTGGAATAGGGGATGTAGGTGGATGAGTCAGTAGCCCATCGGGGCTGTGTTTGGAGGATGGTGGAGACTGTTTGAGAGTAATGGGTATCCTCTTGTGTCAAGTCGTCTAATGGAGGAGTTCCTCCTGCACATATACACAAACACCAACACAGTGACAAATGAGAATGATTATAAAATAATAATGGGGTTCATTGATTTTGTGGATTAACTTCTATTTTCTTATTATAACAATGATTATCCCAATAAAAGGAATTAGTAACTTTATTAGAAATATACAATGTTTTTCACAATTGTTTATGATTATAATAATATAATTTTTTTTTTTGAAAATATAGCTTTGACCTAATTTTATTGATAATTGATAACTTTATTTTTATTATACACAACAAGCCATAGTAACAATATTAAACTAATTTATGCGAAATATTATTTCTTTATAATATTTATTAAAAAAATTAAGATTCATCACCAAGTGAGTTGAATCAGATAAAAGGTAAACAATTTATGTATTAATTTTATGAAAAAATATTGGGAGCCTCGGTAAAAGAAGAAAGGTAAACCATTTATGTAATAATTTTTCTATCCAAAAGGCTTATAGGGGACAGAGTATATATTATTTACTTAAAATATTTATTAAAAAAAAAAAAAATTCACCACGAAGTGAGTTGAATCAGATGATATCTCCTCATATCTTAAGAAGAAGAGTAAAATATTTATGTAATAATTTTTCAAACCCGAGTAAAAAAAAAAAAAACAATAATAATAATAATAATAAAAAGATCCGAAAGGGGTATAGGGGACAAAGTGTCAACCATAATATTGAATTTTGCATGGGTTAGTTGAAGATTTCACTCCCCAAAAACCAATAACTGTGGAGATTTATTGCATCGTTGCACGCAAGTCGCGACAAGTAACCACATAAATGAGGTTTGTCCCTTTTCAGCCAAAACAAAGTACGATCCCAATTACAATTTGCAGCCCAGCACAGCACCACTTCCACGGGAAAAAAAAGAAAAAGGGGCGCGTGGACTTGTTTTCATGGGTTACCACAGTGGCCAGTGGGATCCATTAGTAGAATCTAGAACTAAATTTTGTCAGTAAAAGCCAAAAATATATATATATATATATATAATTATATATACATATACATACTCTATTTTTTGTTTCCCATGTGCATGGACTATCATGTCACTCTGCTGAGCATCATCATCATACAGTGATTAGGGGATTTAATGCAGTGACCCCACAGGGCCCACCATTAATTGTGACCCTATTTTGGGAAGGGTCCGGTTAATGTTTAGAGCACACATTAAACTATTTATTTTTGAAAAAAATTTCTCGAAAATTGAAAATATTGTCAATATTTTTTTAATTTTTGAAATTTTTTTTCAAAAATGATTAATTATTATGTGCCCTAAAGGCACACATTAGCAAAATCTTTTTTGGAAACCAAATTTCTTATTAGTATCATGCATATATATGATACGTGTGCTAAAGCTAATCAGTGTTTATCTATGTAGGAGTCCGAGTAAGATCTGGTATCATATATTAAAGTCAATTATATACTATTATTCATGTCATGTGCTCCGTGTTGTACTGAATCACTGCTATGTGCAGTGCTGAATAGTGAATACCCCACTATTGTATTTGTATGTGCAGTATTAATTGAATCACTATTTTAGTTGGAGGCCTTATTTATGAAGTCAATTATTACTACTGTGGTATGTGTTGTACTGAATCATTTATTTAGTTGGAAACCCTAACTAACTACCAGTTTTTTATGTACCTGAAGATGGTGGTTGAATTTGAATTCCACTGCTTGTTGGTTCTTGTAACAATGGCCATCTTGGGGCCGACTCGCCTCGGTACGAGTCGGCTCGACGTTGGTGTTGGTGGTGGTGGTGATCGGCAATTGGGTTTCCAGATTGGGTCACAGTGAGCATATGAAAATCAGAGTCCAAATTGTTTGACGCGTCATCTGGTGAGCCTAGTCGGATGTCCTCTGACATCTCGAGCTGCATAAGCTCGCTCGGTTGATCAGTTGTGGCCACGGCCACTATGGCATGAAGGTTTTGGACTGCCATGGGCCGACCATTACGGCCCGTTTCAGCTTCTGAGTCTGATTCTCCACCTTCATCCTCTTCTTCGTCCTCTTCCTCTTCCTCCTCCTCCTCCTCCTCCTCGGCATTGATAGGTGGGTCTGCTGAGGTGTAAACAGGCGGGACGGGTGGTGAGTGGAAGCGCGTGTGGCCGGATGATGAGGCAGGATTGGAAGTGGAGTGCTCGGAAAGAGCTGGTTTTGGTGGGTGAGGGTTGTGGTGGTGATGGTCAGTGAAGAAACTCTGGATGTGTTGAACAAATGCAAGATCCTCTTGCACCTACAATAAATCATCATATACATATATACACGCGCATGTAATTGTAAGTGAAATTTTTAGTACAATTTTTTCTTTTTAAGCAGAAGAGTACTAATAGTAATGACAGAAAATTGTTCATACGTACCTTATCAGTTGTGCCAAGTTCCACAACACCGTCAAGTAGAGGAATGCATACTACAGTCTGAAAGAGAAATTAATGTGGTTTTTAATTCTTAGTTCATAAAGCAAATTAATCAGAGAGCAACACAAATTAAATTGCATTGGTCTTGGGATTAATTACCTGAACACGAGCACTCTGGTCCAATGGCAAAGTAGTAAGTTCATGTTGAAAAAACAAGGAGAATGTAATTAGTTATTGAACTGGATATTGGCCGGGATAATATATAAAATATGCTACTCACTACTAAAAACAAAGCATTAGCTACCAAGAAAATTTTAAGTTATCAATTTTTGTTTTTTCTTTGTTTTGTATATAACTTAATTTCCATTAGGAAATTATAGAAGTTGTTATAATATTTTTCTGTACTTAATTCCTGATCTATATATCGAGTATGTGTATTTGTCTTGAAAAATTTATATAAACGGTGATTTAGCCAAATGAAACCTCTATTGTATGAAACATTTTACATTTGTGAGTGTGAAACAATAATTACTATTGGGTCCGTACAATTTTTTTATTAAAAAAAAGAAGAAGAAGGTAAAATAGTAATAGTAATTGTAAAATGCTCACAGTTGAAGTACGAACTTCACCAATAAGACAAAAAGTGCTTAGTGCATTTCCAAATCTTTAGCTTTCTTTACCATCAAATTTTCAAAGAGGAAGACAGGTAGAGATACCTTGGCAAGAATGGCTCTAGAAAATGTTTTGCTATCGACATCATTAGCACCGGTGAGCCATACATGCTGCCGCCTTGAATATGCTTTCCCAGGTAACCTACAATAATTCCTCCCCTCGTAAATTACATGTCTATAATGAACTTTTAAACGTGTATTATGCAGAAATACACACATATATAGAATCAGAAAATATGTGTTTTTTGGAGTGAAAGTGAGAGAGTTGCAAATGTTGCATTGAATCATATATATACACACCAACATATCATATAACCTTTATACATTTTCTTTGATATAGGTATAGTAAGAGTGTCCTAGCTAGTTTTTTTTTTTTTTTTTTTAGTAAACAGTAATACTTATTAGAATATACACAAAAATAGTAATACTAGTGTTTTAAACTGGGTTTATAATATATTATATAACCAGAGTATAACTACAAAATGATTTAACTTTTATAGTTGTAGACTGAGGTTATAAACAGCAGACATTAGACACACACAACTAATATGGGATAAACATCCCTATTTTTTTTTTTGAGTAAACAGTAATACTTATTAGAACACACACGAAAATAATAATACTAGTGTTTTAAACTGGGTTTATAATATATTACATAACCAAAATACAACTACAAAATGCCTCATCTTTGTAGTTTTAAACTTGGTCATGTTGTTATAGAAATGCATGATTTACAGCTAAATGTGTTTAAACATGTGGTCCAAATCTTCTAGAAAAATAATACTAGATGAGGATTTTACATGTTAAAAAGAGCCAACATGGTTAAATTCTGATCAGTGCTCCATCCCTTTCCGTTATTAAAAAAGGGTACAACACAGCCCTCTATGAGAGCAGCGAGTACTCAGAGCCATGAAAGCTTAGTTTCGAGGTCTTAGCGAGAGAGAGAGAGAGAGATTTATGAAATCTTAGTAGGACGTCCTTTAGTTGCATAAATAAATCGGGGATTTGGGTTTTGCTTGTTTTTTCAAAAGAGATAGGAAATTCATTGAGCCAGTGTGATCAACCTCTATTTATTTATTTGACTCTCTCTCTCTCTCTCTCTCATGCACCTTGACTTTTTGATACAGAACTCTCAGAATATATTCCCAGTAACCACCAAAGTAGTTTTCAATCTTACAATTGTAAAAAAGACAAATCAGTGTAAGCCTAGTAACCCTGAAAACATGAAGTAAAAAGTAAAAACCAAAAAAATGGTGCAAAAGGCTCTCACTTGACGTGTTGTAAGGGCAATTTAAACGATGTCAATACCATGTTTCAAAAACAAGCAAGTAATTCAACAAAAAAACAAAAAGAGCAGGTTTTGTGTTTGAAGAACTTTGGTGCACTGTCTAGTTAGCTACTATTTTGGACAAGCTCAATTACGAGCTCTTTGTTGTGCCTATTTTCTGGCCTTGGACTAGACTTTACAGTAGTAACAGTCGCCTAATGATTTCGTACACGATTACAGAAGAGAAAGACAGATAGAAAGACGGTCGTCATTATTTTCTTGGCTCACTTCTTATAAGAAAGAAATTGAATAGGATGGTTTCTGAAATAAATGTCCTACTATTTGGGAAAGGAAAATTTTGAAATTTTTTCGGTAACTTTTGAAAGAGAGATAATAGATAAATTGGAAGAGAGAGCATTGCATGTGTTGCTTGCCTATGTAACAAAGTGTATGAAACAAAAGGAAATCATTCACACCCCATGATTTTATTTTATTTTTTCTGCTGTTTTTACTTGCAATTTGGTGCACACTCATGAGATTCACTTCAAGAAATTAAGATTGATGTAAACACAAAACAGTTCACAAGTTAAAAAAAAAAAAATAGTAAATGGTTTTCAAGTCAAATGACATTTTCCATTGCTTCCAACTGATGTTTTCAGAATTCAAATCCTTTTTTTCCTACTTAAAATGTACCAAGAATAGGAAATTAATTAAGACAGAAACCCTTACATTAAATTTTTTAGCTAAAGAAAGGAAGCTAATCTAGCAGAAAGTGTGAAGTAATTAATTCAACTTACCCCGCCCCAGGAGGAAAAGAGAAAGAGACACACATCAAATAGAACCACTCCGACTCCGTCAAGTCCTCTGGCGACAAAGCAGCACAAGGCCTTCGTGCCGGCTGGTTAGTCTCTCCGGCGGACAATGAATCATAGAGCTCTCTAAGCTGCTGGCTTCTCTGAAGGGATGCTTCCTCAGCACTAACCTCCATAGGTTGCACTGTTTTCCTAGTCTTAATTGCTCCATTGTAATACCCATCTGCCCAAACTAAGATCCTGGACCATCATAAACATCAAGAAATGAGTAACAAAAAATCTCACAACCCCAAATTACGCAACCATAATCATACATAATAGATAATGAGAAATGGGTTTTGATCAAAAAGTTTTCTTGTTGCTCGAAATTAATTAATTAGTTATAATTACCCTTGTTGTGGACAGAGTTGCCAGAAGAGACTATAAGTCCATTGAACCGATTGCACCGCCGACTGTAACATATTTTGAAGCCGGCTACTTGGCGGTGCAGCCATGCTTGCAGCTGAGTTTCAAGCACCAAACCTACTCTATCTCCTTTTCTATCAAATATCAACTCAAAAAAAGAAAAGAAAAGGAAAGAAATACTAAAAAAATGAAAGAAAGAAAATCACTTTTGGATTCCAAAGATAGTAAATAGACAGAAAGGAGAATTAGCCATTTGAGCTAAAAAATCAAAACACCTTTAATCCCAAAAAAAAAAAAAAAAAAAAAAAAGAAGGAAAAGAAATTGAGAGAAGAAGTTTAGGAAAGAAGAGAAGGTAATATGGCAGACCTGCAGGTGCGGAAGAAAGAGAGAGAGAGAGGAAAAAAGTTAGATGACTTTGAGGAAGATCTGTGAGTTGCCCAAGAAGTGCTACAACTTTGTAAAGGTTGATGATCCAAACAAAAAAAATACACAAACACACACCCAAATGATAGTATTGAAGGGTCGTTAGACTAGGTTGATGGCTAAAAATATTCAATAGAGAGAGAGTGTGGTTAGGGTTTGTGTGTGTTTGACATAGGAGAGAGAAAGAGAGATGTGGGTTTTGACTGGTCGGTCTACCAGACAGTTCTGATCCATGTTATTTTGTGTGTGGGTTTTTGTTAGTTGTGTGCGCGCGTTTGTGCGTTGTGTTGGTAAGTGAGAGTGATATTTGAAGAGCGAAGACTGAGCGTTGGAGTTGAAGAAAACGAGTTTGCATTGGGTAGAGAGGTTACTACTTACTACTCACCAATACTTCCACACCCACCTATCAGATTTATAGTAGCTCTAGTTTCTCTCTAATTTCTCAAGACTAATGTTTGTTAGAACATAAATATCTTATATATATATAAAATCTGAATTCATATTTGATACAACTTTTAGCATGTTTCAATCATTTTAGATTGTGAAAATTTTATAAAAATGATTGTGTTTTTAGGCAAAATTCACATGATATATATATATATATATATATATATATATATATATATATATATATATGGATCTAATGACTAGTGAAAAAGCCATTAATTTTCAAGAATTTTACTAACGTGTGCCCTAAGGACACAATAATATATTATTTTAAAAAAAAGTTTTATTGGAAATTGAAAAAGTTTTGACAGCTTGTTCAATTTCCGATAAAATTTTTTCAAAAACAGATTTGTTAATATATGCCCTAAGGGCATACGTTAATACATTAACCGGACCCAATTTTCAACTATGAATTTCGGCTAATTAGGTGAGCACATTGAAAGTATGTCTGTGATTCTTTTGTGCAACTTGTGTTTTGTTTTAAAAAAATGTGACAAGAAGAAATTATTATTGCCATGGTCAAGGGGAAAGGGTGGTGTCCTACATTAAAGATAACCCCAAGAAAATGGTTAAATAATTGGGTCACTGCTGGTTTGGTACCCTCACCCTAATGATAAGGGTGTACTTATCTTTTGCTTTTTGACAGTTAATTTAAAGAATGGGAAGGGTAGATGAGGTACTAAAAAAACTCAAAATCTACTCTAAAATAAATACTTGATTAAGACTGTGCTTGATTGTTGAAAAGAGTGACTTCTTAATAAAGTCAATTTAGGCAATGGAGAAGGAAGTGGAAAAAAGGGGCCATTGTTTAATTGGATCCCTTAGTTGAAATTTGAAACCTACTTTCTTGAAATGAGAATGGAAGGAGAACCAAAAACTTAAACACATAAGCAATCAATTTAGGATAGAGTTTTTCTCTAAACCTTCAAACTACTCATATATTTTTTTATTGAAAGTGAATTTTGAAAATCTAATCATTAAATTGTATGTTTTTTGTATTCTTAACACGCATATCAAATTTCTTTCAAATCATGTATTTTTTTATTATTCGATCAATTAACTTATTTTTTATGCATAATTTTTTACCATAAAAACTTGAAATTTAAACATGTCATTGTTGATATAGCTATTAATTTTTAATATTCTTGAAATTTTGCAAGAATGGAAGACATAAAAAGAACATGTAATCAAATAGTTAGAGTTTCAAAATACACATCTAATAAAAAGATATATGAAGAGTTTGAAGGGTTTCTCTTTAAACTAGTTTGAAGAGAACCATTTTCCACCAACTTATACTTGACACAATCTTTGTTATTTTTATATTGTTTAATAACTATCAATTGATTATGATCAACCCTATTATTGGACTACATTACAAATTTTCTTAACAAAGATGTCAAATTTCATATTTAATCAAATAGCATTTATTATATATCCAACTTATACACTTATGCTTTTAACTAATTAATTACACTTTTGCTCCTTTTATGGTTTGAGTTGTTTCTATTTGATTCTTTTTCTTCTTTTTTTTTTGAGAAATCTTCTATTTGATTTTTTATGTTAAAAAAAAGTTTTATTTTCGTCTCTCACATTTGGTATTGTTTCCAATATCGTCCTCCTATCCAAATTCATTATTTTAAAATGACGTTTTAAGCCCATTAAATTCATGTAAGAAAGAATGACTTTAAAAATAATCTCTCTCTCTCAACCTTGCACCATTACATGCTCACTGCGACCACACTCCCACCTCACTCCAAATCTTCCAAAAAATACCACTCAAATCCTCCTTTAAATCTCTTAACTTGCTAGGCAAATACCAAATCTCTCAAGATCCTCCCAAAATTTAATTTCCCCAAACCCTCTCTAAATTATCAAAATTTGTTGATTTTTTTTTAAGTTTTGAGGAGTCCTCTCCTCTCTTTTTCTCATTGATTTATATCGTGACTAAACTCTCTTACCTCACGTTGTCTTTGTCATCCCCAAGCCTTTCACTCGTCGAAGCAAAGCCAAAAATCCTTAAGAAAAGGGAAAAGATGTAATTTTATTTCATTAATGTTTTTTATATTTTTGAAAGAGTTGGGTTCAAGTAATACCTGATGTAACAATAAGTAATATTACACTGCTTAATAACTTATTATTGAATTTATATTTTGAAAATTCAATCGTTGAATTACATGTTCTATATGTTCTTAACATACATGCCAAATTTCATTCCAATCAGATGTAATTTACCATTTGATCCATAAACTAATCTTTTATGCATTATTTCAAACTACAAAAACTTAAATTTAAACAATTGATTAATGATATGACTATTGATATTTGATCACCTTGAAATTTTGCAAGCATGGAGAATATATGAAAATAATGTAATCTAACGGTGGATTTGTCAAAATTGACATCCAATTAAAAACTATTGGTTGGTGTAATATTACTTAAAATTATACTAGGTTAAACTTGAACCCAACCCTTTTTAAAATATAAAAGTTGATTTAGATTAATTAATCCGTAAAATGTTGACTACATAAGAGAGATCAGACAATATTAATGAATTACAAGATTCTTTAATAAAAAATGAAAAAATTAAAATATAAGGGATTGAAAAGAAAACAAACCCAAAAGTAAAGGGGCTAAAATTGTAATTTAGTCTATATATGTGTATTTTTTTTATATTACTAAAATTAAAAATATACTAAAATTTTATCATTTTATAGAAATGATAGTCATTATTATATGATTATGATATCTTACAACCTTGAAGGTTATGAGAACATTATATAATATAATGTTACATTTGTTAAAATATTCATCTAATAAATTGAACCATATAAGTTATAACATCAAAGAATATACACAAAAAAAAAAAATTTCTAAATAATTTGAAGAAATTAGTATTACCTTGTTAGAGCTTATCATACGCATTAGTCACACAATGATCATTAATTAATTATGCATCACAGATTGTCTTTTTGGTATCATTGAGATTTGAGCTTGACGAAAAGTTTGAAGTTAAACAATAGCCTAGCTGAAAAGTTAGTTCAGCTTTGACTTTGAGATAAAATTCTAGCCCGGATCATCCTACGACCCACTAGTTAATGATCAAGCCCATATAAAAGTTGGGCTACCAAGTCACTTTTAATTGCCTCACGTAGGTATATAAATTTGATAACATTTTGTTTACCAATATTTAACACATACCATTAGAGACTTGAGGCCTTTTGAAAGTTTAGTATGTTTCTGTTTCAGCCAAAAGTGAAAGTTTAATATTATTTACTGTTTGTTTATTGTCAGTGCACACATGCACTGGTAAAGTTGAGGCAAATTAGTTCACTTATTTTGAGTTTGAAAGGCATGAATTTGTAAACACATACCATTACAGATTTGGGATACCAAGTCACTTTTAATTAGTTCATGTCTTTTGTGTTTGGAAGGTATAAATTTCACATGCTGATAAAGACATACCATATTAGAGATTTGAGATCTGCTGATAGTTAAGTATATGTTTCTGTTTCAACCAAAAGGGAAGGTTCAATATGTTTATTTGTTTATTTTCAGTGCCCTCATGTGCACTAGTAAAGTAGAGACTGATGCTAGAATACTTTGTGCACATAATTCTTAGGTTTCTTGTAACTTAGTAATACTAAGATACTACATGACCCTTGTAACTTAGTGTTATGGTCTGGTCTCTTTCCTAAAAGAGAATTGATTCAAATTCCCTCTCTTGACTTACAACAATTTAATTATTAAACAAAAAAGTCCTTATTCTTGTTGACATTTACCTTTGTAAATTTTGAAATGGGATATACGACTGGCATTTGCAAAAGAAAATGAGCCATTTATCAGAAATACAAAACATTGAAGCACTATAGTCTATTATGCTTTCTTTCATCCCCTCAGAATTTCAAAAGCAGAACCCTTGTAGGGTTGGCTAGTGCTCTATAATCTATATGTAATAGTTCTTACTATGCACTTTGAAATGACCTGTTTCATCTAACTTTCTAATCTGGACAACATACTTTAAGAAAAGAGAACAAAAGAATGGTTCAACTCTAAAATTTTCAAACAAACCATCTACTACTCCAATAATAATAATAATAATAATAATAATAATAATAGGTGAAATTGAGATAAACTCAAATTAGAATTCCAAATTAGAGTTCCAATTTTGCGCCATGTGTCATAATTATTTATTCTTAAAGAGTTTTATTTCTTAATTTTAGAATCAAATGTGGGTCCACATCATAAATATTCATCTAAGTGAGTTATTAAGTACAAAAACTAAAGAGTTTAGAATAAATGAATCGTAAAAAAAAAAATGTTTCACAATAAATTTTTTTTAAAAACATAGACAATTTACATTTTATACCTAATAATATCCTTACAAATTTTTTTAAAGAGTTAACAAAATATAAAAATGACTATCAATAGTATTTAAATTAGAATTATATTATACATCTTATTGTATATCTTTAAGTATATCCATGTATATGCATGAGGTTACAAGCAAGTTTAATGATAGTAGGCATGTCTCAAAAAGCTTTTAAAAAATTTTGATGGATGATTGCAATTATGGTTTTTTCAGGGTTCATATAAAGTTTACATGCTGAATATCATAGGGGCATTGTATAATTAGAAGGAACAACCCAATTTCTTGGAATCAAGACTTGCAACTAGTCCTAGTATATGTCTTTAAAATATAGATTCACTTAATAACTTTATAGTATGTGTGGTGAATCTATACCTTGGGTTTTCCTAGAAATGCTTTTACTAGCCTTCATGGGTCCAAACTGCTTCAACTACCCTTCTTTGCTAGATCATTTACTACGCTTAATAGTTTCATACTACAACATAATTATTACTTAGCAAAAGTTTCATACAATATAATTATACATTTGAGACAGCTTTTAGCTTGAACTATGTGCTGGGTTTAGGCCTAGCCATCCATCCCTAAAGGCTCATACAACCCATGTCAAGTGCTAAATTTTTTTCCCCTTCGACATATGGAAGTTCCTTTCCTTCTTTCAACTCTTTATTTATTTATTTATGGGAAAAGGAAGTATTTCTAAACTTAAAATAATAATAATTAATTCTTGTAATTCAGGCGCGTTGCGTGGTTCTTTTATTTGAAAGACATGCATTCGAATATCTCTTTCCCAATTTCTTGTAAGGAAAAAAAAAAAACATCAATAATTTTGGTTTATGATTTTTTTTTTGTCGACATTGGATCAATTTCTTGAGTAGTTCAAATCTCTATGTCCTTTTTTCTTTTTTCTTTTTCCAAAAAAGTCATCCCCAAATTGGTAGCCATGTACTTTGAGCCCAATAAAAGTTCAAGCTATTTAGTACCACAAACAAAAGAATTTCTACATGTTTACTGTCAGCCAAGTAGCCAACGACAGGTCAGATTGTCCTGATAAATTCACTGTCATAGGCCACATGGTAATTTGATGTATAATATAAAGTAAACAATCATAAATATTTCATTTATGATGTACCACACATTGGTTCAAGAATAACAGAGTGGTCCATTGATTCAAGAGGTACAATAAAATTGACGGTCCCAAATTGTTTCTTAATTGCATTCCCTTCTAACCTTCTCACCAGCCATTCTCATGTATCTCCCTTTTGACTTGATTTTCTGGTGAGAGACTATTCAAGAGGATTGTTAGAGTGGTCCATGTACCAGCCCAAACTCCTTGGCCCATTGGGTCTAACAAGGCAGACTGAGGCCTAGTCCTCTATTGAAATAGTGCTACATTTGGGCTTGACCAGGGCCCATTTCCAGTTTCCAATCTTTTGTGGGCTTAATTCTAGGCCCCATATGTGGCCCATCCTAAGATATATATATTATTTATTTGAATTTTGGGGAAGGGAGGGGGAGGTGGGTCGAATCCATGACACCGGAGACAAGGGAAGAGATAGTGCCTTTAGGCTACGAGTCCATAGATTCATTTTCAAAGGGGGAAAAACACACACACACTATTAGTTAATAGGTATAAATTTATATTTGCAGCCAGACTGGTTTGTAGGTGAACTTTGTTCTCTTACAAAATTCAGGAAAAAAAAATAAAAATAAAAAAGAAAAAAAAAGAAAAAGAAGAGGGGAGGGGATATTTGCAAAAATTGTATAGTCTTTGTCAAGATGAGGGATGCAACAAATTTCCTTATCTTATGGTTGTGCGCATGCACTATTGTATGATATTTTTCTTAAATAGGGCAACACACATTCTTCTTTCAAACTTGCAATAGCTTCCTATTAATTTGAGCAACAAAAGTAAGTGCTGGACAAATACCTAACTTAAGCTAAAATAATAATAATAGCATTGTGTATCAGTGGCAATATGCCTCGGGGCCGAGCATTCCATTTTCTATAGTAGCGGAAGCAGAAATTTCATGACTTTTCAGTGGACTCTCCACTTGTCATTTGTCCTATCTTGCATTTTTTAAACTTTGTTAGTGTCTTATCTCACAAACAAAAGAGATCACAGGCTAACCTCATTTGGTGCTGCCATGGTTAAGGCTCCATTTGCTAAACACAAAGTCATTTCGTTCTAGATTATAGATGTTTTTGTGATCAAATATCTTAGCTCTTCCTGCTGTTTGGTATCAAGAGAAACAACTAGAAACCAGTTCTTAAAGAGAATCCCGAGAAAATAATGTGCATAAAAAAGGAAAGATCAGTTTAGGGAAAAGAAATTTGTGAAGTAAAATCCATTAATCAAGTGCCCCTCATATTAATCTTATACTGTGGGGGAGAAAAGGAAGATGATAGAAAATAGAGGAAAAAAAAATTAGAGGAATGTGCGATTTTTCAATGTTTAATTCTAGTGAAAAGAGATAGGAAAGAAAAATGGGTGGTTAGAGTTTTCCACTTGAGCTTACCATTTTTTTTCCCCATCCAAATTGGGAAGAAAATAGGAGGGAAAATGACATTAAGAAGAAAATTGCAAAATTACACACTCACTTTTCAATCCTTCAAGTTTTATAATAAGGGTATAATAGTATTTAAAATTTCATCATTCCATTTTTCCGTCCTTTATACTAAACATACAGAGAAAAACATAAATCTATTCTATCATGGTATGACTCATTATTAAATACACCCCCAATCTACAACTACAAAGGTTAGACCCTTTTGTAGTTGTACTCTGGTTATGTAATGTATTATAAACCTGGTTTAAAATACTATTATTATTATTTTCGTGTGTGTTCTAATAAATATTACTGTTTACTAATTTTTTTTTTAAAACCCTTGTGGTAATTAAGATAATACAATTGACCATTTTGCTAAATTTACTTGGACAAAAAATGACCAAGTGGATATATATATATATATATATATATATATATATATATGTATGTTAGGTGAAAGTAAGTTATAACGTGATGCCCACGTGATTATTTTCTCTCCAATAGAAATGAGGATAACAGAAGGGTTAATTGAATTATTTTAAATACCACAAGAAATTAAAAAGTCAATTTTGCAATGAGAGGGTATTTTAATAATATCTCATATCATAGAAGGTAACCTTGTAGTTGAATTGACACTTTCAATTACACAAAGTATTTGGGAGTCTAGGAGGAGAAAATGTTCGAGTTGTGGACATATTATAACTATCTCTTAAAAAAAAAAAAAAAAAAAACTTTTAATCTTATTTAACAACTCATTTGACTCAACATTTCAAAACCAAAAGAATGCATATACTATTTTTTTATATGTTTTAATCTCAGATATTTTCCTCTTTCACTCTAATTAGTGATATTATATATATATATATATATATATATATATATATTTATATATATAAATATATATATATATATATATATTTGATGATGTGATGGTATGTTATTAGTGTCTAGTTACACGAACAGAATTATGCTAGAGATGTTGGTTTACAAAGTAAATGGAGAACTCATTTAGCACTTACTCAAGAAGATAGGAGACAGAAAGCAAGTAATGAGATGTTTAGCACTCCTAATGATAGTGCCATTAATCTTATAGTTGAATTTTATTATTACCCTATCATTCTTTCTTGCAGTTAATAATTGTTATACTGAACTTTATTCTTGTTAGATATACACTTTTGTTCCTTTAATCAAATACTGGCTGCTGAAAACAATTGCGTATGTTTAGGGTAATTTCTTGCCTACCTAGCGGCTCCAAGATTATTTTATAGAGGGTCAATAAGTAACATAAATTATACAAAATTTACAACAAAATATAACCTGAATATATTGACATCACCAAAACACACACACATACACACACACACAAACCCAAATACATGAAGTTTTACAATTGTTTCTACAATGTTTCATATTTTAAAATTGTTGCATGATATCTTCATTATAAATGCTGTGATTTACATTTCTTTCAATATACATAGCCAAACAATTATTCTACTTTTGTTGTTGATTTTTTCTAGATTTTAGATCAAATTGGTTTGTTATTGGGTTTTTGTATGTGTGTATGTGTGTTTAGAAAGACTAAGATATTATTAAGAGGATCATATTCAAGTTTGTTTAAGCTGGACTTAAAAAAAAAAAAAAAAAATAGAGTTCAAAATTATATTTTAGGGGGTTAAAACAATTTTTTTTTTTTAATTATATATAGTACATATTTTTTTGGTCAGTTCAAGGGGTTCATTTGAACCCCTAGGCTTCAAGTGGAGCCGCCCATGCCATTATCACACTTATGCGTTCAATTAATAATTCTACAATTTGTTTTACGAGGTTTAAAGTTTTTAACCAGACTCTAAAGTAATAGTAAAACTTATTTTAACTTAAATTATTATTCTTTTCTTAAAGAATCGATAGGTTGTATTATGTATTCTACAAATTTAACTTATTCTTTGCTTTTTGTATAAGAGATCTGACATCAAACTTAACCTTGACACTAATTTGAATGAAGGGAGAATAATACATCTTATTATATATCCTATAAATTTCATGAACATCAATGACAACAAACAAAAAAGATTCTAACTTTTATTAATTATTATTAATATAGTTCATGATCGTAGAGTACAAGTAACATATATAGGTGATTTACAAGTAAATGACAATAGGCCTGAGTCTATATACCTGTGGAGACCTTGCAATCTTATGTGCTCTAACAATAAACATGCATTCTTACTCATTTCTTAGCAGTGTGGAACTTAGCCCCTTCGTTCCTCTATTAAGATAATTGGTTTCATCCATGTTTAACTCTTTATAATTATTTCTCATAAAAAAAAAAAAAAAAAACTCTTTATAATAATTATTATTTTGAATAAATGTTTAACTATTTACTGCTTATTATTATCTCATTTTTTGACACTAGCATTATAACCACAGATTTCTCCAAATACGGGAAATTAGTAAAACTACTCAACGGCAAGATTAATTAAGATTAGGGTTTAACAAAGATATTTAGAATTCAAAATTTTCTCTCTCAAGTCTCAACTATCGAATAATAATAATAATAATAATAATAATAATAATAATAATAATTATTATTATTATTATTATTGCTCCACTTTAACCAGCATCTTCTACGTGTATTTCATCAATTTGAAAAATGTTAACACATATTACATGCTACTTGGTCACATCAACTGATGGAATTTCAGTCATATATGATATTATCTCAATTGCCTGGTTGAATCTTAAATCGTACAAAGTGCCCCTTTTCTCGCAGTCCAATTTGGCCCCCCATCTTTGCAAGTTGTTAGGAAAAAAATCAATTATATTAGGGACAAGGAAATGAAATGGTGCAATAAGTCATTATTCTCGTCTATATGTTGGTTGAATTTTATTTCCATTCCACTTTATACGTTAATTCTTTAATCAAACTTTATACTTTATATCATTGTCTAACAATCTCTTCATACAATCTAATTATATTCATAATGATTTTGTTTTAGACTCGAATTGATTAGGAAGTGTGTAAATCTAATGTGATAATAATTTTTATTTTAAAATGTATATAGTTGATTTATTAATAGCATCATATATCAATTTTGATTGATGTGTATGATCAAGCTAATGAACTTTAAAAACTATCATTGAGAAGTTCATATGGGAGGATTTTAATATCATGTTTTGTGTAATGATCACTTGTTACATGAAGCAGGATTTACAATAGTTTTTTCTTGGATCTAAATACAGGATGTTATGCACCTAAAGGCTAAAGGTAATAATCATAAGAAAAAAAAAAATCCGCACCCAATTTTGTTAATTTCACTGTTAAAAAATTTGCAAAAAGTTACATTGCTCAATATTAATTGTTACAAAGGAGTGTAGCTCTCTCTCTCTCAGCGGCGGTGATATGGGTAAGCGACTTTGCAACGACAGTATGGTCAAATAAGATAAGAATGTCTTTTTCTAGATCAACGTTTTTGTTTGCAGCTCCAACAAGGTCTCCTTTGTTCATGCCTTCCTCTCACTCTCTCCTATTTTTGTCCAATTATTCAGTTTTCTGGTTTCAACTTTCAAGATTTGTGTTTTAAAATTTTTATTTGCAATGGTTTTTATTAAGTGGGTAGATGGATACGAGGGATTTGTCTGTTATAATCTACACTTTATGGCCTTGGTATAATGGTTTTGGATTGATGTGCGTAACAAGTTTTAATATCCTTTTTTATTCTTTTCAAGAAAAAAAAAAATGGAGGAGGCTGTTTGTTGATACTAATTTTACTTGATTTAAATGTTGAAAATTAATAAATATTTAAATGTTGATGCTAATTTTACTTGATTTAAAGAGAAGGTAAAACTAATAAATATTTATAAATTAAGAAAGAATATTTTTATGGGGTTACGAAGGGATAGCGAGTGGGAGTAAGTAGTTAATTAGAGTAGAAAAAGTGGCCTTTTAAAGAGATAATTTCCCTAAAGATGCAAAATCAGATGTGAGTACTCTTAAGAATATATGAATGTAGGCTTAAGTACGTACTGTACCATTTGTAATCCTAACTATATTACTTGTATAGTGACCCTAGGATTAATCTGAGGTAGTCTAGGGTTATTATAGCATAAGATTAGTATCCTATAAATACTGAGCATTATATATATATATATATATATATAGTTGTTTACACGTACAATATAATGCCATAAGTCTTATAACGTGTTAACACGCTTTGGTCTTTCTATAGAGAGAATCTAGATTTGAATCCCACGTCTAATTGTTGTAAGACACATCAAACAATAATATTTTTTCTTATCACTTTTTTTAAATTTTATTATTGTTATTAAAGGTTAGACATGGCTTTTGTTACTAAAAAGTTACCAAACATAGTTTTTTTTTTTTTTTTTTTTTTTTTTCATAATTCGATAGTTAAGAGTGGAGGATATATATAAACCCTAGATATCTCTATTGAAAATACTAGGAGATAACAACCGATTGAATTACAGAATTGCATAAAATATGAGGCTAGAGGTAGCTTGCAATTATAATGAAACCAAAATAACCTCTATAACCCACGACCTTCAAAATTGAGACGCTTTAAAGTTTTTAGGTTAACTCCAAAATAAAATTATGAAAATTTCAATTGTTAAATATTACAAGAATAATTTGAATTTTATCACATCATCAACATTTAAACAAACTTTGATTAACGTTATTTTAACATTTATTTAATAATTGAAAATATTATGGAAAAAATTTAATGCTCATTCATTTAGCAGTGAACATGTAAGATTTTAAAAATTCAATGATCCTAATATATGAACTCCTTTATTCATTCTAACTATGAATAGAAAAAATCCCGAAATTTAATGATCCTAATCCATGAACTCCTTCATGACTGGTTGGGGATAAGTTTTACTTTCCTTACACCACCTCGATTATGTATATATATAAATTTAAATTATTTATATACTTTATTTTAACACATACCTTGGCATCATCCCCGAAATACTCATAATTTGACATTGTCCAACTCCATAGTTATCTCTAAATCCTATCTATTTTAAAAACGTTTTTTTTCTTCTTAAAAATAAAGTAATAATAATAAAAGTGCGATGAGCGTAGTGCGATGAAATGCCAATCTTTTTTTTTTTTTTTTTTTTTTTTTTTTGGAGAACAATGGAGTAACATGCCTAAACATGCTTTGAAGAGCGTAGTGCTTTGGGAAGCAACTGGATTTTTTGGTGCACAAATGGGAGAGGTGGTGATTGGACTCCGAGACTGTAGGTACCGAGCTAGTGGAATGACGGTGCAGCAACTATACTGACATAGCAGGATATTGATCCAATTAGATAGCACAAAAAGATAGAGGTAAAGGTAATCAAACAATATAAATTTTATCATTCAATTCAACTCATCAAAGTACGGATGTTTTCCGTGCCACGGACTTGACTTCAAAAACTATTTTACTGGTACAACTTACAACTTACAACTTACAACTTATTAGAAGAAGAGTGTAGTTGATGGAAGAAGAAAATGAATGCAACGAAACAACGTAATGAACTTCCCTTTTTCTTCCTTTTTGGATAAAAAGGTTCATTTCTTTTTTAACTTTTGTCCATTTTTTCAATTTTGAGGATCATGATCCATTATTTTTAGGGTCTAAATGGAATCGAACCGAATTGAATATTTAAAATTAAAAAATTGTTTCTTTTTTTAATTTTATTTCGAATACAAGTTGAATTTGAATTCTTCTTCAATAAGTTGAAACTTTTTTTATGAGAAAAATGATTAACATATTCTTTCCCTGTATAAAGTAATCATCATTTTTTTTTTTTACAAAATAATAAATACATAATAATAATTAATAATTAAACAATAGTTGAAATTATATTGTTCGAGTTAATTAGGAAAAATAATTTCTTTCTTGAACTTATAATATTTAGGTATTATTTGGAGTTATATATGAATTTTACTACGAAATGTACTATTTATATTATTAATAAATTACAAATAATAGTTTAGCATCTTATAATATATATACTTATTCACAAACTTCCACAATCTAACTAACTCTATACAAGTATATTTTTATACATGTATATATATAAAGATATAATATTAGAAATTGAAGAGGGTAAAATTATGGACGACGGGTCCATTTAAATAAACCTGACGGTGTTGGACTAGTGGGCTAACAGTGGACGGATCCAAGATGCATGGATGAAAGGTGGACGGATCTCAAGGCCATGTAGCATCCAAATGGTTTAAATGACCTTCAAGTAATTCTAATTGGAAACAACTTGCGTCCCATGATTAACCTTAGTCGATAGTGTCCCAATATGAATAGAATCCTAATAGGAGGAGAATCCCGTAATATACGCCCATTAATGATGATCTTCTCCATAAGGAAACGCCTTCCTACACAAGAAACGAAGGTTGGTTCTACACTATTATAAAAACCCAAAGGCTCTCAGAAAACAAGGTACACATAATTCACCCCAGCTCTGGCACTTTAGAGTTGTGAAAGGTTTTTTGACTTAACCTTTGGAGGGTCTTTGGCAAGTACCACACCGGTACTCTCCTAAGGTTTTTCTTTGTTTTTGTCTTGCAGGTATCATCTCGAGCACGTGAGTATCGTGTGGCCTACTGACGATTTTCTACATCATCAGTTGGCGCCGTTTGTGGGAAAGTCAGGAGATAAGCCATATTCACTGCTTCCCGGACAAAAAGTTGCATGGTACTTACTCGTTCGATGGCAACAACCACCAACAATCAGGGCGACGAACCGCGTACCACTACCCTGGAGAGACAAGTCCAAACCCTCGCGGCAGCAGTGGAACGCCTCACCAAGCAGAATCATGACCTATAGGAACAGCTGCGCCAAAAGAACGCAGCGCTGAATACCCAAGAAGAAGACCAAGAAGGCACCAGTGCTGAGAGAAGGAACCAAGAAGGCCCGGAAGGTAGCAACACCCCGAGTAGACCAGAACGACAGGATACTAGCCGGCCGTCCATCATCGATACGGTTCCACCTCACATAGTCGCCGAGATGCAAATGATGAAGGAACGGATGGACTTTATGATGAACGCCCTTAGAGGATGGGTGTCTAGTGATCTCGACGACTTGGTCCATCGAACTGATTCGCCATTCACAGCGTCCGTCACTTCATTCCCCCTTCCACTGAAGTTTCGTATGCCGCAGGTGGAAAACTACGACGGATCCAAGGACCCTTTAGATCACTTGGAGTCTTTCAAGACCCTGATGCACCTTCAAGGGGTGCCAGACGAGATAATGTGCAGAGCCTTCCCCACCACGCTGAAGGGACCCACAAGGATCTGGTTCAGCAGGCTGACACCCAACTCCATTGGTACCTTCAAGGACTTAAGCGCCTAGTTCACCTCACACTTCATTGGGGGGCATATGTATAAGAAGTCCACTGCATGCTTGATGAACATTAAGCAACGGGAGGACGAGACGCTGAGGTCCTACATTACCCGCTTTAACAAAGAAGCTCTCTCGATCGATGAAGCCGATGACAAGATACTCGTGGCTGCCTTCACAAACGGACTACGGAAGGGTAAGTTCCTGTTTTCCCTATACAAGAACGACCCAAAAACTATGTCAGATGTGCTGTACAGGGCAACCAAGTACATGAACGCAGAAGATGCGTTGTTGGCCCGAGAAAAGAAGCCTAAGAAGAGGGAAAGGCAGGAAGACGTACGGTAGGATAGGGGGCGGAAGATGGCTAGGTTCGGAGAACGGCGGGAGGACAGGCGCTCCAAGCCCCCCGCGGGGAAATTCACAAGTTTCACCCCGCTGACTGCCCCGATCGACCAAGTCTTGATGCAAATAAAAGACGAAGAAGTTTTGACATTTCCTGGCAAGCTTAAGGGAGATCCTAATAAAAGGTTTAGAGACAAGTATTGCCGCTTCCACCGTGATCATGACCATGACACTGCTGACTGCTACGACTTAAAGCAACAAATTGAAGCCCTTATCAGGCAAGGAAAGCTGCAGAGGTTCGTTAGTAAGGAGAGACCAGATCCACCTCAAGGACAAGCTCCCTGACAGGAGAATGAGCGTCCTAGGCCGTCCATGGGAGATATAAAAATGATTTTAGGGGGCGCAATGGCTACTGGGTCATCTAAAAAGGCCTGTAAGACTTATCTCAGGATGGTTCAAAACGTCCAACTGGTGGGTTTAGTGCCAAAGATGTCGTGGATCGACAACTCCATCATCGAATTTTCGAAAGAAGATGCCCAATGTCTTCACCACCCACATGACGACGCAATTGTTGTCAGCATACGAGTAGGGGATTACAACACACACCGGGTTCTGGTTGACAATGGCAACTCAGCTGACATCCTCTACTACCCAGCATTCCAATAGATGAGGATCGATAGAGAACGATTAGTTTCGACGAACGCTCCACTCGTTGGGTTTGGAGGAACAAGGGTGTTCCCCTTTGGTGCAGTCACATTATCTGTAACGGTGGGCGACTACCCCCAACAGATCACTAAGGACGTAACATTCCTCGTGGTCGGCTGCTCGTCTGCCTACAATGCCATCCTAGGACGACCTACCCTCATATCATGGAAGGCTGTGACCTCGACCTACCACTTAATGATCAAATTCCCTACCAAGTATGGAATAGGAGAGTTGCATGGAAATCAGGTAGTCGCACGCGAATGCTACATAGCTATGATGGAGATGGACAACCACCTCCAGGCCATGAACATAGAAGAACACCGAACAGTGACAAAGCCTGTTGAAATGTTTGAAGAGATACTTCTCGACGACTCCAAGACTGATCGAATGACCAGGATAGGTACCCTCGCCAGCCCGATGGTCCGCCAAGCACTCACAACTTTCCTCAAAGAAAATTGGGATTTATTCGCTTTGAGCCATGAAGACATGCCGGGAATAGACCCTTTAGTCATGGTGCATAGGCTGAATGTGTCGCCTTCTTTCCCACCCATCCGTCAGAAGAAGCGAGTATTCGCCCCAGAATGGGACCAAGATATAGCGGAGGAAGTTTGCAAGCTACAAGAGGCGAACTTCATCAGGGAAGTTTACTACCCCGACTGGCTAGCAAACGTGGTAATGGTCAAGAAAGCCAGCGGGAAATGGAGGATGTGCGTAGACTTCACCAACCTGAACAAAGCATGCCCCAAAGATAGCTACCCCCTCCCACGGGTCGACGTCCTAGTTGACTCTACGGCTTAACACCAGTTATTAAGCTTCATGGACGCTTTTTCAAGTTACAACCAGATCAGAATAGACGAAGCAGATCATGAGAAGACTTCATTCGTCATTAGCCAGGGCCTCTTTTGCTATAAAGTAATGCCATTCGACCTCAAAAATGCGGGCGCAACGTATCAAAGGCTCATGAACAAGATGTTCGCACATCAGATTGGGAGAAATGTCCAAGTCTATGTTGACGACATGCTGGTGAAAAGCCGAAGGGAGGAAGATCACTTGAAGGATCTCAGGGAAACATTCGACACCCTTCGTTCCTACAACATAAAGCTCAATCCAAGTAAGTGCACCTTCGGAGTGATTGCAGGAAAGTTCCTAGGATTCATGGTGTCTTAGAGGGGTATCGAGGCCAACCCAGACAAGATCCGAGCCATAATAGAGATGGCACCCCTAAGGAACGTGAAAGAAGTACAAAGTCTCAACGGCAAAGTAGCAGTGCTGAACAGGTTCGTGTCAAGGGCAATGGATAAGTGTCTACCTTTCTTCCACACACTGAAGAAATCTTTCAAATGGACGACTGAGTGTCAGCAGGCGTTCGAGGACCTGAAGACCTACCTCTCGTCCCCTCCGTTGCTGAGTCCTTCCCAGCCTGGGGAAGACCTGTTCCTCTACTTAGCAGTATCCTCGGCGGCCGACAGCGTAACCTTAGTTAAGGAAGAAGATAGGGTACAGATTACACAAGTCGAGCGCTCAGAGGCGTAGAGGAAAGATACCCACCAATAGAGAAGCTCACCTTCGCTTTGGTTACAGCAACTCGCAAGCTGAAGCCATACTTCCAAGCCCACACTATCATCGTCCTGACTGACAAACCTCTACGACGAGCAATAAGTAGTCCCGAAGCTGCCGGACGAATGACGTTATGGGTAATAGAACTAAGTGAGTTTGACATACAATATCGCTCGCATACTGCCATAAAGGGACAAGCAGTCGCCGACTTCATTGTGGAGTTCACTAATATGGAAGGCCAAGGGGCAGAAGAGCCTCCTCACTGGAGCATCCACATGGATGGGTCATTTAACAAGCACGCTGGCGGAATCGGTGTAGTGCTTCGCTCCCCAGAGGGAGACAAGATCGAATGCATGGTTCGACTCGACTTCCCCACAACAAACAATGAAGCAGAGTATGAAGCCTTAGTGGCAGGACTAGAAGTGCAAAGGAGAAAGGATGAAGAAGTATTTGGATTAAGTGCGGAAACGTGTCAACAAACTGCAAGCCAAGTTCTTCCAAATCCCAAGAGAAGAAAACGAGTAAGCTGATCGCCTTGCCAAAGCTACGTTAGCCGAATATATGCTTCTCCCCGGTAAAGTACTTTCCTTTGTTCAAATTTCACCCTTGATTGATGACGTCGGTGTGCAGGAAGTGAACTCGAAAAGCAATTGGACTACACCAATAGTTTCCTACTTGAAAGACGGCACACTACCCGACGGTAAGGAGGTCGCAGGAAAGTTGAAGGTACAGACAGCATCGTTTGTCGTGATAAAAGACATCCTGTACAAGAGGGGCTTCTCCCGACCGTACCTGAGATGTTTAAGTCCTGAAGAAGTGGATTATGTCATGAGAGAAGTACATGAAGGGATCTGCGGCAACCACTCAAGATCGCGGTCATTGGTACATAAACTAATTAGAGCTGGATACTACTAGCCTACCATGCAGAAGGACGCCCAGACTTATGTCAAAGCATGTGACAAATGTCAAAGGTTCAGTAACGTCATCAGACAGCCGACGAAAGAATTGACCCCGATGACAACCCCATGGCCATTCGCTCAATGGGGACTCGACATCATGGGTCCATTCCCAATAGCAATGCGACAGCTGAAGTTCCTTGTAGTCGGTATAGACTATTTCACTAAATGGGTAGAAGTAGAAGCCTTGACTACTATTACAGAGAAGAATGTGAGAAGCTTCGTTTGGAGAAACATCGTCTGCAGGTATGGGATCCCCAGAGTCTTGGTAACAAATAACGGAAAACAGTTCGACAACGACTCATTCAGAGAAATCTGCTCATAATTGGGAATCAAGAACCACTACTCCTCCCCCGCCCACCCACAAGCCAACGGGTAGGTTGAGGTTACGAACTGATCTTTCCTTAAAATCATCAAGACTCGACTCGAGGGGGCAAAGGGTGTATGGCCAGAAGAGCTGCCGAGCGTACTATGGGCATATAGGACGACAGCAAGGACGCCTACAGGAGAAACACCATTTCGATTAACTTATGGAAGTGAGGCAGTCATCCCGGCAGAGGTCGGACTCACGAGCTACAGAGTGGGTAATCATGATGAAAGAAGGAACGACGAGACTATGCGTCTATAGCTGGATCTACTAGATGAAGTCAGGGCAATAGCTGAACAGAGACTCGCACACTACCAGGACCTCATGGCCAAGCACTACAACTCCTGAGTCAAACACCAAGACTTCAAGGTTGGAGACCTCGTCTTGAGGAAGTTAATGAGCATAGCTAAAGACCATACCCAAGGAAAGCTCAACCCTAACTGGGAGGGATCTTATAGAATTACATCATGGCAAAGAAAAGGCACCTACCACTTGGAGACATTGGATGGATAGAAGTTACACTATCCATGGAACACCGAGCATCTTCGAAAGTACTACCAGTAGAAGATAGCATGAAGAGCGACACTCCTCATTTCCAGTTTATTTCCTTTTAGTTAAAATTTTGCTTACAGTACCTTTTAAGCCCAAAGGGCAAGTTTTTTATCCTTTTTAAGAACAATTGTTTACTATGCATGCGTTTACCAAAAATAAGAGGAGTTATTCAGATACAAGCAGTGTATATTTTCTCTACTAAACTACTTTCGTTGTCAAGTCCACAAGTGGACGGATCCATGATAAAGTCCATAAGTGGACGAGTTCATCCCATAAGGATGAGTTAATATTAGTCCACAAGTGGACGGATTCAAGATTAAGTCCATAAGTGGACGAGTTTATCCCATAAGGATGAGTTAATAGTTGTCCACAGGTGGATGGATTCAAGATTAAGTCCATAAGTGGACGAGTTCATCCCATAAGGATGAGTTAATAGTAGTCCACAGGTGGACGAATTCAAGATTAAGTCCATAAGTGGACGAGTTCATCCCATAAGGATGAGTTAATATTAGTCCACAAGTGGACGGATTCAAGATTAAGTCCATGAAAGGACGGGTTCATCCAAGAGGACAATTAGAACATTATAAAGTCCATAAAGTGGACGGGTTCAACCACACGTTGAATTTACAAGTCCGTAAGAGAACGGGTTTATAATCCATAAAGTGAACGGATTTAACCACGCGTTGAATTAGATTACAAGTCCATAAAATGGACGGGTTCAACCACACGTTGAATCAAAGTTACACAAGGACGGGTTCATCCAAGAGGATCAGAGAATTATGAGATCCATAAAGTAGACGGATTCAACCACGTTGAATTAAAATTACTATTAAGGTGGACGAATCTGACCATAAGCTGAAAAGATTCTTCTACGGGAATAAAGGTAGACAGATAAAATAAGTAATCAAATATTACTAAAACCCATAAAGGGAGATGTCTACATACAGAAAACAACGGTTAAATTAAAACATAAACTGTTCTTCAAAACCATTACAATTTAGCCATAAAAAAAATAAATCTACTGTTGGACGGGAGTTTCATTTTTCTCTTCAACCACTACTTCCTCAGGGTGACGGGTGTTGTCCTCAACAATTTTAGCTTGGTTTTCAACTTGAGCCGCCTCTCCGTCATCACGAGGGTCCTCGAGGGCATCATCAGCAAATAATTCGTTCGTGCTCTCGGAGTGGACAGGTTGAACTGAGGTCTGGGCTTGGGCATCAATAGTCATATGAGATAAGTCCAGTTCCGGATAAGAAGCTTTGACTTGACGGAGGCAGTCGTCAAAGCCTTCAGCGAAGGATCCTCCAAGCTTTGCCAGAAGGGTGTCGAAGTCACGGTACTCACGTATCGCTTCATCCTTCACATGACGGAGCCGGTCCTTGGCGTCACTGATCTCTTTCTCCTTGTTTGCCAGGACTTGCCTCAACAGCTCCGTCTGCTTTTCCAGCTTACCCCGAGCTTCCTTTGACAGAATGAGCTTCTTCTCTTGGATCGTCTTCCAGGCCTTCAACTCATTCAGCTCGTCCTCCGTCAATCTCGCCTTTTCCCGTATACGGACCAACGCCGTCTCATGGTTCAGGCAATGGCCCATCAACCCCTTCATCATTAACATTGCCTGAAGATAGAAGGGTTAGTGACAAGGCAAGTTGATGGGAAGGAAAAGAGAAAGTGGACGGACGTAGTTACTTGAGCAATGCAAAAGAGACCCGTCTCCCCCATGGCCTTGGTTGCATGGTTACTCAAGTCCTCATAATCATCAGCCATGATGATAGACGAGAGCTACTCCAACGTATACTTAGAGTCCTCACGGAGGAGGACGAGCGCTTTCTCAGTAGCAGGAACAAAACCTGTCATGAGTCCTTTTCCCTTTCCTGAGCTAGGCTGAGGGACCGTCTTCTTGGCCTCAGCTTCCAACGCCACGACGGGTTCAAGGACAATTTTGGGCTTCTTTGGAAGAAGGTCGATCTTCTCTTGCTGCTTCCTCTTGGTGGACTAGTTGGCCGAACCCGTCCCCTTAAGGGGCTGACCCTCTTGTTGTTTCTTTAAAGCAGCTTGCTGCTTAATGTAAGCCCTTCTCTTGGCGGCGTCCATTTCTACACAAAGAAGGACGGATGTCGGGAGTTTGATAATATAAAAACCAAGAAATAGTATTGGGTGATGGACTTACGCTGGCGAACTTGAAAATCGTAACGACGGGCGGCTGCTGTGGGCTTTGGTCCGTCACAATACCAGAAGAGGGTGTCTAGAGTGACCAATTTAGCCCATGTCCTCTCCTCTAGCTTGGTTTTGTTGAAAATTTTCTCCAAAAAACTCCACTACTCAAGTGAGACTTGTGGACGGTCCTGAACTATAAATATAAAAAAAAAAGGACGGTTAGAATGACGTCTAACAAGCAATTAAAAGCATGAATATAGACGGATGCATACCAAATGGGGGCATTATGCCCCATGTTGTGTCGACGGGCATATATTCATGGTCACCAGGACGACATATCCACTCGTCACCTTCCATGAAAAAATACCGACTCTTCCAGTTTCTGTTAGAGTCGGGGGTATCACACTCGAGCCTTAACAACGGGCTTCGAGGCACAAAGCTATACATGCCCTTTGACTAAGTAATCTCGACCGGACGGTAACAGTGAAAGAATTCTTCCACTGTCAACCTCCATGCTCCGTCAGACATGGCCCCGTACAAGGCCTCCACGCCAAGGAAGACCCTCCAAGCATTTGGGGAGATCTGGGTGACGGCTAAACCTAGGTACTGAAGGAGTTGACGGTGAAGTGAACTTATGAGGAATCTGAGCCCTGCCTTCAGCATTTGCTCATAAACCCCGACACCCTCAATACCCTTGTAGAAACATTTCTCTGACTTGTAGGGTAGACGGATGGGTATGTTGACGGGTATCTGGTATTTCTCCCTAAGTGTTTTGAAGTGAGATTCTTTGATTGTAGAAATGAAATCATTGACCGTCCATAAGGGTAGCATAATGAATTCCCTAAATCCATCAGGACCTATGACAAATTGGATTGGGAGCTCAGCATCATCTAGGCCGTCACTGGAGTTACCCTCTGACTTATCCATCTCCAAATCCTCATCCCTTGAAGGAGAGGAGGCCGACGGATTCCTCTCTTCACTTGAAGTGTTAGGGTCTTTCTGACCTGACGGAAACACTTCATCGTAGCCCGCTTCATCGCGGACACACGATTGGTTACTTGACGCACTAGACATCTTTGTCACCTACACGTGACGGTAAATCCTAAGACACTAACGGATCTAATAGATGACTGGAGTACAAAGTCTAAAAGATAGATTTAACGGAAGGAAAAAGAGTACTTACCAGTTGAAGATGAGCAGCAAAAAGGTGTAGATGACGGATGCACTATGTGGACGGTATGCTCGTTTGTTAAAGGTGACGGTAGCGCTCTGATCGTAAGATTTCTGTGAAAGTAAAAAATGAGGGTTAAAACGGTACGTTTATATAGAGGGAACGGCACGAAAGACGAAGGGACACTTCGTTCCAAGAGATGGACCACTAAATAGACGCCACGTGTCCCTACGACATTAATGGCCCTAGGCCAGCCTATCAGGCTGGGTGAGCTTCTCAGGAGGCAAGGCGAACCGTCACCCCACGAGTCCGTCCACTCCGAGATCACTAACCCATGGAGTGAGGGGGCAGCTGAAGAGAGTAAAATTATGGACGACGGGTCCATTTAATAAACCTGACGGTGCTGGACTAGTGGGCTAATAGTGGACGGATCCAAGATGCACGGACGAAAGGTGAACGGATCTCAAGGTCACGTGGCATCCAAATGGTTTAAGTGACCTCCAAGTAATCCTAATTGGAAACAACTTGCGTCCTACGATTAACCCTAGTCGATAGTGTCCCAATATGAATAGAATCCTAATAAGAGGAGAATCCTGTAATATACGCCCATTAATGACGATCTTCTCCATAAGGAAACGCCTTCCTACGCAAGAAACGGAGGTCAGTTCTACACTACTATAAAAACCCAAAGGCTCTTAGAAAACAAGGTACGCATAATTCACCCCAGTTCTGGCGCTCTAGAGTTGTGAAATGTTTTCTGACTTAACCTTTGGAGGGTCTTTGGCCGGTACCACACCGGTACTCTCCTAGGGTTTTTCTTTGTTTTTGTCTCCCATGTATCATCTCAAGCACATGAGTATCGTGTGGCTTACTGACGATTTTCTGCATCATTAGAAATAGTTACATCGAGTCTTATACTCACGAATTTGTTTATGAATACATTTTTATATTTGAGCTTGACGTGTATATTATTAAAACCTAAACCTAGACTTGAACCTGGCTTGTTTGTTAAAGATAAATTTTTTTTTCCTTGAGCTGAATTTGAATTGTTCATAAAATACTCCATTAATTTATAGTCTTTTTTTTTTTTTCTCTTGTTTTATGTCTAATAAAAAAAAGCACAATAACAAAAATAATAGAATTTTATGTTTTTTTTTTTTTTTTTCATTTTTACTTTTTATATCTCAATAATTCTTTGTATTTTAAATTCGTTTTTCTATATCATTCATTTATTTTACAAAATCCTAAATACACTGTGAATCCAGTTCATTAACCTTAATTTAAAAATGCCAAGGAGTTTTGTAGTTCAATTAGTTGATACTTTTTGATATTTCCAAAGGAAACATTTAGGATTCAAATCCTCTGTCTCTGTTATAAGGAAATATTTTAATATGGGTTTTGCTAACATATGCCCTTGGGGTATATGTTAGTAAACTATTTTAAGAAAATTTTTATCAAAAATTGAAAAAGTTATTAAACTTTTTAACAGCTTTTTTAATTTACAATAAATTTTTTTCTAAAATAAATTGTTAGTGTATAGCTTTAACCAGACTCTTTTAATACGAGGCTTTATTAGTTTTTTTTACCTAAAATTGTAGGTGCACTGTACGAAAATGTGCATGCTTAAATATGCCTTACGTCAGGAGCATTGAAGAGCATGTGTCATTGATATCGCAACTCTGTTCTTGAAAATATAAGTAAAAGACAAAAATAAACAAGGAAAGTAGCATATATACCCCTTGGCAGCCAGATAACGAGCATTGAGAATCTGTAGTTAAAGTTCAAGAAAGGTGTCGAAGAACCCAAGAGAAGGAGAACGTATAACTCCTCTACGGGATCAATAATTAAAATTAAAAAAGAAAAAGAATCAATAATTAAAAAGTTAACTATTATTACTGCCCACTATTGGCGTGATGGTCACTGCATAAGTACAAAATTTTTGTAGAGTATGGAGAGTAAGAGTCATGGTTCAAGTTTCTAGGAAAAAATTTTACACACATATACACTTAGATTGGAATTTATATCTTATATACATAAAAAAAAAAATTTACTATTGAACAACAATTTAAAATTATGCCTTAGTTAGACCAATGCGTTTGGATGAACTTATTTTTTATTAATTTATTTATATAAATGTACATTTGTAACTTGAAATGTTTGATACCTTAAAAAGTTACACATTCTCTTTTAAAATGAAAATAAGGTATGAATTAATAATAGATGGCTTTGAGTTATAGAACTCTAAATTAACTGAACCAAAGAACTTGTTTCTTTTGAAGTTGTTGGCAACTTGGCATCTATATTATACAACAACAAAAATTAAGTCTTTAGTTCCAAAATTTTAAGTTTAGATGTAAATTCTTAACAAACTAGTCAAGATCTGCTACATGCATTCTTTTTTGCCATTCAATTCTATCACAAGTCATATTTTTTGTTACATTCTTGATTGAGATATAAATTTTTACTATCTTTATTAATGTTATTCTTTCTTTACTATTATTATTATTATTATTATTATTATTATTTTGTTTTCTCAATTAGCTTGAATCAACTTGTGGTGGCCTTTTTGTGTTGTTGGGCTTTGATCTCTCCTGTCGTATTGTGGCCCATGGATCTGAGGTAAGAGAGTTGGGGCTAACCTAAATGAAATACACTTTAGGCCAGTTTGTGCACAAGTCAAGCCGTCCCAATATAGATGCGTTTTGGCAGAAGCGTTGAGTGTGCAGCATCCTCACAGCAGGAGCAATTGTTACAGATGTTATAGCAAGAATACAGTATGGCAGAACAACTATAATACTAAACAAATAACATTAACACCGAAACAAAGGAAAGTAGCTAAATAAGGTTATGGCAGAATAATACAACAAACGGAAATAATGCTACAGTAGACAGTTCATTAACTGAACGGTAAACCAATCACCCAACAAGCATAAAAGAAAAACGTGTCTGCCTAAAGAGTAGGTTTAGTTTCTCAGCAAATGCAAGTCCAAGAAGGGAACCAATCCCTAATGTGAGTAACCTCGAGGAAGGCTTCTGCCATAGAAGTTACGCACTTTGGACAAATGGCCTAAATGGTTTAAGCTTCAATCTTCAATCTCTCAGAAAGTGGGTCTATCAAGATGGAGAGAAAAAGGTAGTTTATTAATGCATGCCTCTATTCCTACCACTTATACCTCTCTGATTTTTGTATATTCTTTTCTTTCCTCTCTTTTCTTTCTTGTTCTACCTCTTCTTCTTTACGTTCCCTCCGTCGTCCTTTACTGTTCATAGCTACCACTTTTTATACTATTTGCCATTATGGGATTTACTATTTTTACCCTTCAACTACTTTTGGCTCCTTATGGGTGTCCTTCCAAAATTGCCCACTAGCCTGTTGGCTGCTCAGCCACTACCATTGCTCTGAATGTGTTGGTTGCACCACTCCCCATTTCTAAACAAAATTGCTTGTCTTGTTTCTTACCTCTCTCTGTTTTTTCACCTTCCTCATTTGGATAAGTATTAACCCTCTCCATCACCTACCTCTATGGCATGCATCAAGTGGTTCCAGCCCACACTTACTTCTTTTGGGTGAGATGTCATTCCAGCAAGACATTTCTTCCTAAAGAAGTTTGAGCAGGAACCCTAAAATAGACTCCCTCTTTCTCCCCACTGCCAGACCACACCCTCTAAATACCTTGACCCGTGGCTCACCTCCCATGTATTGGCTGGGTATAAGTAGGTGGTGCCCTGACCCTTTGTGCATGATCTACTTTGTCTGAATTTGTTTTTTTTTTACCTTCACACCATCTTTGCTACCTCCGTGTTTGTTTGATTCTAATGTACGTTCTGGTTGGTATTTATCTTTTATGGCGTGAAGGATGTGTGTTTGAGTTCATGTTTCTTGCCTTTTATCCCTTCTTAGACTGGGCGTTACTTGGGCAAAGGTCTTCATCTTCCTGCCGAACCCATGTTTTTCTTTCTTGCGTCCGTGGGCCTCTTGGCTATTGATCCTACCATAATACTTTATCGTGCCTGCTATAACTTTACCTTCTCTTTTTCTTCGTGTTACCCTGTGAACTTATTAGCTGATGTTCTTGCCGTGCCAACCCACTTTTTCATCAATCTTTTGCTTAGGGCTTCCTAGGCCCACTTTTCACATCTTTACCTTTTTTGGGCTTTATTGGCCAACATTCCTGCTGTGCCAGCCCATTTCATTATTTTATTCCTCGGGTTTCCTTAACCCATTTACTTCCTCTATTTTACTCTCATGGGCTTTTTGCTAGATCCTTTGGGCCTCCTCGGCCCAATTACCACATCTTTACCTCTTATTATTTTTTGGGCTTATTGGCCTTTAGGCCGACCCATTTAGTTTACTAATTCATTTCCCGGGCTTCCCCGGCTCATTTACCTATTTTTATTCTCATGAGCTTACTACTTCATTCTTTGGGTTTTCTCAGCCCGTTTACTTCTTCTTTACCTCTTTTTTTTTTTTTTTAATTTTTATTATTATTTATTGTTATAGGCTTGCTAGCTATCAATCCTGCCATTTCAGCCTGTTGGGCTTGTTTCCTTATTCCCTTACTATTTTTCCTTTCTCACATTCTCTATATTGTTGGGCTTCTTCTGCTGTTGAGCCATTTGTCAAAAATGGGTATCAACACAACTCACTCTTTTTTATTGGTGTATTAATCACTATTTTCTAAATGTAACCAAACATCGTACTAGACTAACCCCGAAATTTCCAATGTGTATGAAACAGCAAAATTAAAGTAACAATCATTTTCTGATTGAAACTATGCATGACAATGAAATGCTTCTTCACATGCCGAAATCAACTTATCTTAGGCTCTTATCATTTCTAATGATCAGAAGCATACTAAAATGTGATCCCAAATGACTCTCCCTCAAAAAGGATATATATTACACTGTAGACATTATGGTATTAGGTTAACCATACCCAAGATCAGTAGCTTTCAACGGGAAGGTTTTTGTCAATATCATAGCTGACTCTGGTTATGGTTGAGTTGTATAGTAATTATGGCAAGCACTCAAAATTTTTAAAAAAGCAATCACTAAGGGTAGCTCCATTTTTTAAAATTAATATAATTTGACTGTTTGATCCTGTGAATTGTGATAGTCAGAGTTCATTATATACATATTCAAGATGGTTTTCTCTTCTGCTTTTTTATTTATTTAAAGGGAATTAATGCTTCTAGACATCATGATTCTCATTAGTGCCTCAAGGTCCCATGGAAGGTACAATTTTCGTACAAGAAAAAAAAATAGTGCAAGCTTTTCTTAAATTCATTAATAAACAATGTGCATTCCAGGTGCCTTTTCAGCAATTGATGAAGTTCCTTCTAGTCAGCATGCATCAAGAATTTAGACCCATCTCAAATTCAGCAAAAATTACATGTTTATACTTTATACCCTATATGATGCTAGCACACTTGTGTGAGTGGTTATATAAATATATATATATATATATATATATATATATAAAGTATAAATTTAACAGTGCTACCAACAACAACAAATCTTTTTTTGTGCTTCTCCATTTCGAGGCAGTTGCTGCGAAGAAAGCAAAAGGCCAAAATCGCTTTCAAATTAAAGTCAAGAAAGAGATTTCCGCGGTAAATACACGGTGTTTGTTGAGTGATAGATCCATTAACCCTTTTCTCAAAAATAAAAAATAAAAAAAAGATCCATTAGCCCAAGTCAAAAGATTCTTCATTATATATATATAATTCGCCAGAATTCTAAATTCTAAGAAAATATCAAATTCTGAAAGATAGAATTATAATTCCCTTAGGTAGAAAATGTCAATTTTCGTATATCCTATATTTTAGAGAATTACCCGTATTTGCTAATTAATTCAAAATTTTACTTCTGTTTTATTTCCTCAAAATTAACTACAAATAGTTTAAATTTAGAAAATAAAATATTTATTTCTTCACTAAATAAGATGTTTATCAATGTTCAAAGGTTTTTTTTTTTATTATTTAAAAAACTATCCATAATTGTCAAATAATTAGTTAATTATTTGCTTTTTTTTTTTAATATGAGTTTTTAGAAGATTATTTTAGACTAATAAAATTTATATTTTTAAAAATACAGTGTTAATCAAATTTTAAGTATAGCTGAACAACAAAAATGTTAACTTTCAATTATTCTAATCCTTGCGAGTTTAAATTGTTAAGAATTAATCTAAAACTCTTCAAGATTTGAAATACTCCAACTAAACCGGTATTAATTAGAATCAAATGTAAATGGGAAATCAAACTTTCATGCTATCAAAATGTGCCTGTAATTCTAAAACTAAATTAGGTTATGTTTATTGTTCGTGCCATCCCACTAATATTAAGTTGGCTTGGTTCTAATTAAGTTATAATTACTAATTAGATCTAAGTAGTTTTTGGACTCCTATGGATTTATATCTTAAAGGGTTTTTGGGCTCCCTAATAGTATCTTCAACAGTGAACTAATTAATTTTGAGTCCCCTTCCTCACTTGTTCTATGCAAAACAAAAACAAACAAGAAAAAGTAGAAAACAAAACCAAACAAAAACTCATCTTCCTCTGGATTTCCGGTAGTGCTCTAAATCAATTGCTAAAATGACACACTAAATTAATCAATTAGTTTAATATTAATATTTGTACGCAACCTTTTGACCATCATATAATTGAACCAATCTCCAATAATCTGGAATTCATATTATATATGAAATTTCTATGATCAACAAATTTAAAACATAGATGAATAGCAGGAGTACTAATTAATTGAGAAAATACTAGCAAACATGAGCACGTAACAGACAAAAAATAGTGGCACAATGCGACGTAGCCCACTATATAGTAAAAGGTGGTGTCATTTTCTAATTGTTCGTCACTATTATTTGCAGCAGGCTAAGCCTTTTTATCTTATTATAATGCACCCGACACATTTTTCAACCACCTCTTTTTTAGAATATGTATTTTCAAGTACGGATATAACAATTGTCTAATAGTAAATATAAACATCCGAGGTAATCTCTCAGAATCACAACGTGTACATTTATGCATGCTTTAAAATCCTACCGTATATTTCATTTAACTCCGTACATATATACTGCATATGAAATGAAACTAGTTTAATACTACTACTACTACTACTAGTAGAACCTAGTATCAATTTTATTATAAAAGATACATAAATTGAAATGAAAATAAATTTCATTGGTATTACATATATCAATCAATGAAATTAATATATATATATATTTATATATATATATCCCTAATATTACTTGTATTCATTATTCCCAATGAAACATACATGCATAAGAAGCAGGCATGAATAAATTAAGGGTCGTATATGAATGATCGCCTATTGAACTTGGCACTTGGTACTTTTGTCAACAAGTTCTGCAGCCACACAAACATTGAAAATAATAATTGATAAGTTTGGTGAAAGACTAATTTTGTCGGGGGTATATATCGTATGGTGTCTCTAGTCTACAAGCAATATAAATGTATTAAAGGTCGTATAGTACGATATATAGTGCGATATAGTACTACTACTACTTACCAATATGTATGTATATATATGTATGTATTGGGATATATGAATACCATAAAGAAGAAGTGGGATATATAATTGGAAACCCTACCTGAAGAACTAGCATGCATTATAGACTATAGTACACCACCTCTCTGCCCTTGCTGAATATGCATTTCTCTCTACGGTGGGCATGCATTTGGAATTGCATATAGAGGTAGTGTTGTGAAAAGACTAAGCTCCACAAACAAAACAATACATGTATGATAAGGAACCGTCGTGCCGTGCAAGCGTGTTCCACTAGAGTCACTATGTTCAAACTATTGTGTCCCCATTGAAATAAAATGCAGTCTTACATGTGGTTTTTCATGCCTCATTTCAATAGGCCATGTATTTAGCTTCAAGTGCATAGGCCCTATGTCCACTTTCGGGCTTCAACTGTTGCTAGCTAAAGCTAATCATCTACCCACTAATTTGACATGCATTCTCATGGTTTGCCATGTGTATATATAGATGGTTTCTCTTTCACTCCAACTCAAACTTCTCAACAAGAAAGTGAAGCTCAATTCAAGTCAAAGAGGAAAGAACAAAGAGAGTTTAGTATTCATCACCAATATGGGCTCAGCTGTGATAGATATTCCAGATGGAGAGGGAGTTGGAGTTACTCTTAAAGAGAAGAAGAAATTTCAATTCTCTCTTCAACCTATTATTTCCTATCTAAGAGAAAACAATAAGAAGATCCAATTTTCTCTTCCTCCCATTGTTTCCTACCTTAGAGAAAAGAAAACTAAGCATGACATGAGAAGAGTTATTCACTGTACCAAAGTTGGAGTTGCCCTTGTTTTGGTTTCACTTCTCTTCCTCTTGGATCCTATTTATGTTCAAGTTGGAGATAATGCCATGTGGGCTATAATGACTGTTGTGGTCATCTTTGAGTTCTATGCAGGTTTGTTTGTTTATCATACATATTGTAATGGATTTATAGTCTAATATATATGGTCCCTAAAAAAAGTCCCAAGTCGTCAAATTTCATTTTTTTGCTGCCTTTGTATAATATTGCAGGTGCTACACTAAGCAAGGGTTTGAACCGCGGAATGGGAACCATATTAGGAGGTGGGCTAGGGTGTTTAGCAGCAGCTTTAGCTCAAGAAGTTGGTGGGAAGATTGGTCACGCCATTGTTGTTGGCATTTTTGTTTTTATTTTTGGTAAGTGATAGCTTATGCAATGTGGTTATTATTAATAGTAACACATAGTTTACTTTTTTTTTTGGCTTATGATATATGGTGAAGGGAATTCGAGTACAAGTTCTTCTTCATGAGGGAATTGTGTCACACAAACGTTCACTTAGTTCTTATAAACAGAAAGATTAAAAAAAGTCGAAAAAATGCCATTGATATAGTAATGGAGTATAGCTAGTTTGTCACTTATGTGTCCAAGTTCTCTATCTATGTGTGTTCCATCAAATTTTTAAGCTAAAAAAATATTACTCTTTTCTTAATAAGTTATCAGTTGTTGATGATGCATGCCTTACCAATGAAAGAGAAAGAAGCTTATTAGTTGGTGGTGGGATACTGAAGTGGCATTCCACAGTGCAGCTTTTTACTATAGAGGTCATCCTGTTTATTAGTTTATAACATAAAGATCTTATTATTATTATTATTATTATTATTATTATTATTATTATTATTATTATATATGAGAAGGGAACCATGTATATATTGCTTAGTTGATCATGACAGCAATAATCCTAGGAGAAGTGCATATATTCATTCACTTCATTAGGCAAAAGGCAATGGCTTTCCTTTCACTGAAAGGAAAAAGTTAATAACTAAATTAACACTTCAACCTTTTTAAAGTGCAATGACAGATCCAATATGAGATCATGCAAAATATACCAAAGCTTAAATTAGTTATCAAAGAACATAAACGTCATGCATATATATTGTTAGTCTCAACATGACCACTATATATGCATAGTAGCCTAGGTCTTTAATCTTCATAATCAAACCTATTTCTTAATAACTCTATTCTCATTTTTTCAGCTGCAGCAGCAACATATGCACGATTAGTCCCAAGAATTAAGAAGAGATATGACTACGGGGCCTTGATTTTCATCCTCACCTTCAATCTAGTTGTGGTATCGGGTGTACGTGCTGTAAAGGTCTTGCAAATAGCACGCGAACGTCTCTTAACAATCGGGATGGGTTTTGCCATCTGCATTTTCATAAGCTTGCTCATCTTCCCAATATGGGCTAGTGATGAACTTCATGACTCTATAGCATCCAAATTTGAAGACCTCGCGCGATCTATTGAAGGTAAGCTTCTTTATTAAAGCAAAAAAGAACATATATAGTAGATTTTTTAGCTACATATAGTAAACCACGATGTCAGTCTGTCTTATAAAATTTATGTTGTTTCTTGCAGGATGCATGGAAGAATACTTCGGTATTGTGAATGAAAAAGAAAGTCAGCCCAGGGCCAAAAATTCTAGTAGTTGCAAATCTGTCTTATACTCCAAGTCGAAGGATGAGTCATTGGTATAATATTTCTTCTTTTGACTCAAATTATCATATACCAATAAGCTATCAAATAGCTAATCCTCTAAAACACCATAAAAGTTCATTACTATTAAACATGCATGTTTTCTAAGCTACTAGATAATATGATATAAATCAGTGATTTTGTGAAAGCAATGATGCAAGATATACCTTATCCTTAGAAAGAGAGACATGTTTACTAACTATTAATCGTGGAACTTGAATGACCTAAAGTTAGCTGAATGTTGCTTTAAGCTCAGACATACAGAGTCTCTTAATGTTCTTTTAAGTTCTTTCTCTTCTTGAAAATTGATAATTATCATCTTTGTTTATATAAATCTTATCAAGAAAAGGGAAAAGGATGCTCAGAAAGTTCTACTGTATTTTAATTTTAGGCAAATTTTGCAAAATGGGAGCCATGGCATGGAAAATTTGGGCTATACTACCCTTGGGGAAGATATCTGCAGATGGGAGAGCATCTTAGAGAGCTGGCAGCAACCATCATTTCAATGGAAGGCTGTCTTCAATCTCCTAGACAGGTACATAATTCAATTCATTTGCTCTTATAGTAGTCAATTAACCAATAAAGGTCTAGCACAATAACTTATAGGAAATTGATAAAATTACTATCAATTAAAGTATAAAAAGTTTATAAATTGATGTGATAATGAATACAATTTGTATTACTTCAATACCATAATAAATAAATATCATAAATTTTTTTTTTTTTTTTGGTAATTAATGACATATCAATTTATAAGAACTAGTAAGTTATCCATGCGATACATGGATAATGTTGTAATATTTTATGTAAGATGAATTTGAATAATGTTGTATATGTATTATAGCATAATTTTTATAGAATTTTATTAGTAATAAGTTCATCATAAAAAGTAACAATTATAAATTGTACATACATATTCATTATAATTATTCAATTGAAGTAATGAGAAAAAAAAAACTTTGGAGGAATATTATAGAATAAAAATTGATATAGAATGTGTCTTTCTCTTTCTCCTTAATTTTAAAACAAAATACACATTTCAAACACTCACAGTCAATCACATCTATATCATTTACAAAGCCACAAATCCATAACTTTCGACCTTAACATCAAAATTGTAATTGCTGTTGTTACTCAATATAAATTGCAAGTCCCCCTTCCTTGGTTGTAGCCAACTCATACGGGTTAGGATTAGATGAAACAACAATGTTAGAACTAGGTAGGTGTCGTCAAAAGATTGAAGGTAAATTGCATCATTTTTTTTTCTGTGTGTATTTGACATGGTATGGCATGAAGGGCTATGAGTAGATATATTTAAAGGGTTAGAAGTGCAAGAGGTGAAAATGATGCATCAAAATGCAAAGAGTTTTGTGTGTATGTGTGAGAGATAAAAAGTCTTGAAATATTGAACCAAATGATACAAAAAATATTTATTTTTTAATTAGAAAAGTCTTGAAATAATGAACCAAAATAAAATAAAAAGTCAATATTTAATTTATTTTTATCTCTGATGTGGCACTTGAGAATACTTCAATTTTCATTATATAGAATACGCTACTTGGCAGAACCTCATATTTTCCCACACGATGTCTTTGCTTTTATATATATATATATAGATTACATAGAAAATTTTGTAATATCCTTAATATCATTATAACTAATATCATTGAAAAATCACTTATTTCTTTTATTTGAATTGTGTTATTAGCCCTCGACAACTCTGAGACACTTGTTCAAAGAACCATGCGAAGCAGTTGTCTCATTACTTGCAAGTACTCTAAGAGATCTTGGAGAGAGTATCCTGAAAATGAGAGTATGCCATGCAGAGAAAATAGTGCCAAAGTTGAAGTCAAAGAGACTAGAGCTGAGCTTGGTCATTTCTCCCTCAAAGCTAGCAACTATAGAGAATGGTGAAGGATATACAATAGCAACCTTTATGTTCTTATTGATGGAGATGGTGAAAAAGGTGGAAGAACTAGAAAAAGAGGTGGAAGAACTTGGAGAACCTGCTGGTTTTAGTACTCATTAGCTTTAATTTATTGCTCCCTCTAATCTATGAGCAGTTGCTGTACATAACCATTTGCCACTTTTTTTTTGGCTTTGGGATATACATATATGTTTTTTGGGAAAGAAGAAAAAGATTTGGGGGTGGTGTTTATAGGAAATGACTATTTAATCAGGGTTTTTTTTTGATCCAGGGGGTGGGGGGGGGGGGGGGAAGAGTAGGATAGTTATTAAACCCGAGTCAACCCGACCGGTTGGATTAGTAGCCCTGTGATCTGGTATTTAGATTAGTTTGAGTCTGTAATTAGATTGTTTAAGCTTACAAATCAAACATAATCAAATTTGCTAGATTATGTGTAACCTAGGGTTTTTGGAAACGTTCAAGGTTTTTTCGTGAATCTCAAAATCAATTATATTTCTAAATTCAATTCAAAGAAATGTGCATTATATAATCTCCTTTATAAGAAGAACTGGGGTTTGAATTATCCTCCCTTAGGCCTCATTTTATCTAACAATTGAAGTATAGAAACTAAATACTTTATTAAGGAAAGAAATCAACTAATAGAATATATTTCATTATATATGAATGTTCTAAAATGTATCTCTTAATTTTGATAGATTTATTTGGGAAAAATTGTGTACATTCAGAATGATGTAAATTATTTTCATTTCAATTTTCTTGATTTTTTCATAATATTGCTCCCTAAATGAAATAACTCTTCTTTGTGTTGACATTTTTAATATATGTCCAATTTTTTTATTTCATTATTGCATCTTTTGATTATATATTTTTCCTAATAAGTCAAATTCAATATTCTTTTATGATTTATAATTTAGGTATTTATTTGAATATTGACTCAATTTATTAATATACTGTAACTTAAAAGATTCAATCATTATAATTTTTTGTTGGCACTTAATTGACAATTTGACATCTCAAACAACATTGACGAAATAACTTAAAATCCAAATTATATATAGTAATTATTAGGGGTACAAATCTACATTTTGAAACTTTAGGGGACAAATCAAAATTATTCAAAACTATTCAAAACTTTAAAGGTGTAAATTGTATTTTAGGCTTTATTTTTTAGCATTGAACTATTCTCTTAGGTGTGCATAATCTTCCAGTCTCATACACACCTGTATGGAGGAATCTTTAGGGTGGTTCCAAGGTGTTGATTAAGAGTTTTAAATTCAGAACCTCATGAATCTCATGAAACCTTGTGAACAACTAAACTAACCCCTTAGATGTTGTTAAGATGACAAGTTGTGATTGGAGTAACGTGACTTTCACATGGATTCTCCATTAACACCACTTTTATTATATATCAATCACAAACGATATCACAACATCGCTTGCGAAAATATGTTCCGCTTGAAACTTTAATTTCTAAAAGAGATTTAAAAAGTGGGGGAATATTGAGTGATTGGGCTCCTAGAGGCCCATATTAAGTGAATGGAGAAACACCTTCTCTAGGTTGTAGAGTTGAGACCGAAAGAGATTTCAATCAAGTGCCATTTGGGCTCGGTTTTGACTAAGGACAGCCCAATTTCAGGAGTAGTTTAGGTATCGGCGTGTTTTTAATGACTTTTCTTAAAGCCCAATACCGCAACGTTGCCATAGTTATGCTTTCCTCTTATACATTCGGACTATCAGACATAATGAACTCAAATTTGTATACATTTATTAAATTTGGCAATGTCTATTACACATGGCCTGTTACACACAACGACAGCATACAGACATTTTAGTTTTTGAATTGAAATTATAATTTAAAATCATAATTTCAGTTCAAAAATTAAATTGTGTGTATGATGTATACAACAAGGTTGGTGAATTAAAAATTACCATTAGAATTTATGTTAAAATATAATTTACTTTCTTTAACTTTAGTGACATCATTCGTTTTTATGTTTTCAAAACAATGTTAAAACAGTATTCATAAAATTGGGATAGAAAACAATGTGTGTTTGATACCATTTTACTAGTACAGGTTTTTTTAAGAACTGAACACAATTTTTGTTTGGAACCATGTCTCAGTTTTGAGGATAAAAAGTGAATTATTCTTACAAGTTGTTAAAATACATTATTAGCAATGCGATGTGTTATACTATGTTGTATATGCTAAAGTGAATGCGAAAGGAAAAGTATAGAATAGAAACACCGAGAACACGAGGGTTACGTGGTTCAGTCTTGTCGGCCTACATTCACGGAGGAATCTCTTAAGGACTACATCTTTATTGTATAAGAGTGTAGTACAATAACCTGTATTACAATAAACCCTAACATGTGTATATATAGACGACTAAACCCTAAACTACTGGTACAAGTAGGAGTGGGCTTGGGCCTATTACATTATGCTAATATGTCTAATATATCTCTAACACAAGTAAAAGTTATTAAAGATAAAAGCTCGAATTTGAGTGAAAACACAAGAGTTTGTTTAGACCCCCAATTAAAAGATTACAGCTAGATTGCTTTTTACTCTAACTTATCTAAGTGTGGAAACACGAGTAAATGAAGCACAATCAATCGATACTACTCTAGTACATAAACATGAATAACAAACAATAAAAGGAAAGCACAAGAGTAAAGGAAGAGAGAATGCAAACACAAGATAACACGCTGATGCGTTATCGAAGAGAAAACCGAAGAACTCAGCGAAAAACCTCTTCGCTACCCTCCAAGCGGTAAATTGATCCACTAGACAATAAGTTGGGATACACGAATAGTATGAGACCCTCCAAGCCTAATCTACCCAATGTACCTAAGCCCTCCAAGCTCTAACTCCAACAAGGCTTCTCGGAACCGTGTTTTGTATAACTTTCCGGATCCCGCAATAGGCGCCGATTGCATCCGCCAAGCCTCACCCGCTTTTTTTGGCAAATCCCCAAAGCTTCCCAAGCTCCAAAACACTCTCTATACTCTGAAAATGTGTGGATTGTGTTTGGGTACAAATCTCCTCTCAAGGTATGACAATGGGAAAGGGAAGGAGAAGAGGCTAGAATGATTTCTCACTAAGGATAAGTAGCTCTCTCTCTAAAAGATGGGTGCGTGTGTTGTAGAAAACCTATCTAAGGTTTTTTTCTTTGAATGGTCTCCTTTACATTTGTGGGTAATGAGGGTATATATAGTATGGGTGAAGGGTAAGAAAGTCACACTTAAAAATCCTCCAGGCAGAATGTTTCGCAACTACCTCACAGGAAGGCCTTACCTGCGAGACGCTCGCGAAACTGACAGCCTGGCACGATTATTCAGCTTCCAGCATGTGCTTCCCACGTGGCTCTTTCGCGGGTTAGCTTCTCGTGAAATCCACATGTTCTTCAATTCATGCTCGATTCTTTACCAACTTAATACTAAACTCAATGCAATAAAATCTCACAAAATACAAGGAACAAAATTAAACTAATTACAACACTTTTTGTCATGGAATAAAGCCAACATAAAACATAATTGTAAATCACAACTTTACAATCTCCCCCTTTGGCTATTCCGTGACAACACCCTATAACAGACTCTAGACTTAAACGTGAGTTTGGGAATAATGACAAAACTCACTCACACCTAAATCTAGAAACTGTGATGAACTTGGAACATATAAACCTGTAACCTGAAACACTTGCACATAACACATTAGACCCTCAAGGTAAATCAAGTGATAAAAGGACAAGAATAATGTAACAAGTAAAAAGCGATCAGGTAAACATGTTGTGAAACATGTGAGCAACTTGATCAAACACATGGTAGTCATATGGAAATGACTACAATGATCATATAGCAAAGCAAATGATCATCCAAACATACAACCAATAAAGTACAATAGCATAAGAATGTATGCATGACCAACATATAAACACGATGCGATGAGAGCAACAAAGCATAGATACTAAATGTAACTCAAAGCACCATAAAGCAATGAGAAAACGAGCAAAATATAAAACAAAACAAAACAAGGTTTACTCATAAAAAATGTCTCTCCCCCTTGGTATATGCATCTCCCCTATGGCTTTCTCCCCTACGAATGTGCACTAGGTAAAATTTCTCCCCCTAAGAGTGTGCACTAGGTAAAATTTCTCCCCCTAAGAGTGTGCACATGAGTCATATAGAAATGACGATACTCATCGGTATACTCTCCAGTGTACTCTCCCCATTTTTGTCACGAATAGACAAATTAATCAAGAGGAAGGAAGGAAAGAAATGAAAATATGAACAAGGGTAAAAGATTATGCATGAGGGGTGCAAGATGAATGGGAAAATGAAGCTCAAACAAAAGGCAAAAACATCTTTTAAAAAAAATTGCTACAAAGCATAAAGTACATGGCATGCTAAGGATGATAGAATAAAGTATAGACCAAGGCATGACATAGACACAAGACCATGTTATATGTGCTAAGAAGTCTAAAAAGACTTAACTAGCATGAGTGAATGCAAAATATGTCAAGTGTTAGAGTATGTGCAGCAAGGTGCATCTAATGTGCATCTAGTGTGCATATGAGATGCATAACCAATGCATGAGCAAGCACTCATGGGGCAAAGTGTGTAAAATACACAACCAATGATCAATACATGATAAGCATGCATAATCATGGTAATCCCCAAAATTTGGTACTCGTCGAAGTCCAAAACAAGGAGAAAATGCCATTTGGGCATTTTATCAAACACTTGGAGTGCACACACTACACATGTATGTTAAATAATGCATGAACATATGAAAATCTTGCCTAAATACATGTTATTTATGCCACAAGGGGCCAACAACCAAAGAAAATCATCATTTAAAACAAAACCCAATCAAAAAGATTGACAAAAAATAAGTTTTCCAACTCCCATTTAAGAAAATCCCAACTATGAACATAAAAACCTCAAAAACATAATCTAAGGATCAAAATCAATTAAAAGAGTTAAAGATTACTTAGAAATGTTAATGGAATGAAAAAACTTGAATTTAGTTGGGTTTTGATGTAGAAACATTAAAACATGGGTTTGGGAGAAGATGGGAGACGTTTAAAACAAATGTTCCACGAAATGCCCTTTAAAAATCTGATTTGGGAATTTTCACGGGAAGCTTACTCGCGAAATTACTTGCGAAATTCTCGTGAAAACACCTAGAAAACATGTTTTTCACTCAAAAACAACTTGAAAAATTTTGAAAAACATGGGTGATACAAATCACTTCCAAAAGCAAACAAAAAGAATAAAAATCTTTTTGGTTTGATCCACATATGGTTAAGCACACACACACATCACATTTGAACATGTACAATCACACAAATGAAATAAGCATTCATTGAACATTAGACTTGTGTGTTGTGTGTGTGTATCAAATATGGAGTAGTCCTTAGTCTAGAGTGAAGGTTCAATGATCAATTCAATCAAGTCATACACAATCGGTACTAAGTCAAGTGGTTTATCTCAATTATAAAAATGAATATATATGACCTCCCACAAGATAATGATTACAAAACTTAGAAGCTTTTCATTTGGCTTCTATACAAATCATAACACTTTATCATTTTTGAACAATACATCTCATTGTGAGATTGGTGCTTAAAATTTTTGATATTTCAATATTGAGAATAAGTCTTTGGCTTTTTGAGCACTATACATTTCAATAAAAAATCGTTTTCCCTTTTTCCTAGTCAAATACTAGTATGTGCGACGGTTTTTGCAGCTCATTATCTCTTTTCATTTTGAAATTTACATTTGTTGAGCTCTTTGAGCAAAAATATAAAAATAAAGTGGGAAGAGACATAGGCACAAGTCTATGCAAGTATCAAGACCATCAAGACTATTGACCAATCATTCATGACAAGCTTGAAGATCGATTTACAACAATCACACATAGTTTTCAAGATTTTTCCCACAAAGATATATATGCATACAAAACAAGCTAAGCTCGTAAATGCACTACGCCATTAGTATGAAGGTACTAGGCCAAACTCACATGAGATATGTGTTCAAATATATACAATCAAACTTTTTGAATTTTTTACATTTTTATGTGGTTTTGGATTTTTACACACACAAAACAAAGACATAAAAGTAATATCAAAAGTAAAAACAAAACAATGCATATAAAGAGATGCATGATGCACAAATGCATGACAATGAAGCATTTAATGCATGAAGGGTCCTACACAGATCGAAAGAATAAGATCAAGGACCAAGAGAGTAAAAACTCAACCATAGGAACCCTTCCTCATCCAAACAGAACGATTGTTTGGAATGAGTGTCTCATGAGAAGTGAGACAAGGATTGGAAAAATGAGAACCGGAGATGCACATAGATAATGAGGTAAGAACATCAAAAACTTTCTTAAAAAACTTTCCATTTTCCCCCAAATTCAGTTTAGCTTGCAAAGCACAACTTCCAAGAAGCTCAAGTTTCTCTTTTCTTTTAATTCTTTTAAGAGCTTGAAATTTAGAGCAATGAGGTCTAAGATGACCAAGGGCACCACAATGGTGACAAACAATGGGTTTAGGTCCACTAGGCTTTTTAGGGAAGGATCTAGCACCATGGTTTTGTTCTTTCTTCAACATGGGGCATTGAGGTCTTATGTGACCGATCACACCGCAATGGTGGCAATTAGGAACAAACTTAAATGTATTTTTAAAGAGTCCAAAGCCACAACTTATCAATCTGGAAAAGTCCTCCAGTAGAAATATTTTAGAATTAGCTACCTATGGAGATATCTGGAATTCGAATCTTTTGGTGTCGCAAATCATACAAATGTTACCAGCATATGCTAAAACCACAACAGACCTCCAAAGCTAAAAATTCAAACTTCTTTTTTATTCGTAAGTAACACGTGCACCCAATGGGTTTTGAACCTGACCTCACCACCCACCCACACTTGTGAGAGGAGGAAGTGCAATTTGAGAAATATTTCATTGGCAATTCAAATTAAATTATTAGGTGATATGGAGATAGATAATGAGACAAAAATCAAAGAGACTACCAGAAAAAGGTGACAAGGAAAACCTGAAATGCACAGTAGAATAGGTTCGGAAGAGGACATAAGTCTTGCTCATGTTTACTTGGCTACCAATCCAATCCATTACGGTCTCAAGCGATCGTCGGTATGCACTTTCAACACTCATATTCATCTTCACCTCCTCACCTTCTTGGAAGTAACAACCCCTAACAAATAAATACAAATATCACACATCATAATACTATTATAGCTTGAAGCAATGATGCCTATACATCAAGAGTAGATAAATCCCTGCAAACAATGACCTTCTGCTTTAACTACTGAGTTTTTCAGTTTCATGAGGAATACATAACCAAATGTAGACTCTAATATATATTGCACACAGAGCCTATACAATTTTGTTTTCAAAATCTCAATACCTGTAGCCAGAAATTCTTCATATACAGTTCCCAAAGAAAATTTTAGAACCACAAAAAGAGAGATGAGAAGAAAAGCAAAAGCAATAAGATAGAGAGATGAGATCAAAAGTGGCCTTGAATAGAGTTAAGCAGAGTAATAGGAATTTCTGTCCACTATTACCTATAATCTTGAGGGGGGGAAAGGACAGTTGCCAAACATTTGCCACCGTAGGAATCCCAATACTTTAGATGACAGTCCCTTGTATTAACTGTCAGTGCTTAATGCTTATAGTTTATGAACCATTACTGCTGCTAAAACTGTCCATGTTAATTGGGAGTAAAACTTGTATATCTTACATGGATGTGGTTTAGGGGAAAAATGTTGGACTTGGATTTAATTTTTGTTTTTCCACCGTTGTTTTTCAATATTAGTGAATGAATATTTTTTTTTTTTTTTTTTTATTAGTATATTAGTGAATGGTGTTCCAAGTGGATTCTTTGATGGTAGTGGAGGGTTACTATAGGGTGACCCTCTCTCTCCTCTTCTCTCTGTTCCAATTATAGGAAGTCTTCATAAAATTGGTTTCAAGGGCAATTGAAGGGTAATACTTAAAACAGATTCACCCTTATTCATACAAATGGGGAACCTTTGATGATATCACATATTTTTTTGGCCAATGGCACTCATCTATCATTATTTCCTTTGCATGCTGGTGTGGCTAATAGGATGGGAAATTCACAGGGATTTTCTGTGGGGTGGTACAGGTGAAGATCACAAGTTCTATTTGGTGAACTGGTAAATGTTTTGCTCTCCTATGCAAAGTAGAGGGTTTAGAGATTAAAAAGCTTATGACTTTTTAACAAAGCTCTCCTACGCAAATGGCTGTGGAGGTATGTTGTGAAGCAGGATGCATTATAGAGGAAGCTAATTGATATTCTCCACGGCACCTCTCGGGGTGGTTGGTGCTTGTTTACAGCAGGGAAGGCTTATGGAGTGTGCTTATGGAAACATATTAGACTTGGTTAGGACAATTTTGTTAAATTTGCAAGATTTGAAGTGGAAGATGGTTCCAAGATCCACTTCGCCACAGGTTGCTTACTTCACTTGGATGGTTTGGTTGGACCACTGCCCTAGGGATATTTTTGACAATGGACAACTTCAGGAGACATGAAATAATAGTTATGGACTAGTGTTGCATGTGCAAAGCTAAGAGTGAAGATGTGGACCATTCAATTCTACACCATCCAATAGCTCATGAGTTATGGACTCTGAATTTCTGTCTCTTTGGGATTAGTTGAGTGATCACAAGTCAGTAGTTGCTCTCATGGCATGCTAGAAAGGAAACTTGGTAAACAAGCTTCTGGTGAGATTTGGAAGTCAATTCCAATGTGCTTAATGTGAAGGGAAAAAAAAAGGAAGACGAAAAAGAAGAAATAGACACGCTTTTGAGGGAAAGGAGTGTTCAATTAAGCAATTCAAGTTTGCATTTCTCCAGTCCCTACCTTAGCAGACATCAACTTCTACCTCTTTTTTAAGTTTTAACACCTCCACTTTCATTGACTTAGCTTATAGGAACTTTACCCAATACTATTGAACTGTTCAAGAATGACTAGGGTTTTGGTAGGCAGCAAACATATTTGATTTAGCGTTGCTAAAGAGGTGGGAAGAAACTAACATCGAATCTGTCCTCAAGCTGAAAACAGCACCATGAACACTAAACGTGAACAGTAACATGAATGATGACAAAATGCTGAGAAGACAAGCAATGGAGAAGAGAAAGGGAGGGGAAAAAAACTAAGGCCAACGTGTCTCTCATGCTTAAAACACTTAATTTTTAATCAACTCTTATCAAATTCTTAAATTTTCCTAATAGAACTAGAAATCTTACTTGAACTAGTAAACAAACTTCTAGAGGCATCGATATGCTCTTTAAAAGCATCATTAGAATCTTCTTTTCTTATCCCCTCGTTTCTTTGGAAATCATATCTAGCCTTAGCTAGTTTGGAATACGAAGATCAAATATGAAACTAGAAGCACATCTCCATCTAAGTCAGCCTTCAAAAACCATATAGGCAATATCTGTTCATGATATCCTCCTCATTATTTGCTCATTGGACTCAATAATTGAACTAGATTTTGAGGGTGTACCATGGTATCAATCCTAACCTTTCCCGTATTAAAAGTTTATACGAGGTCTAATGATGTTAGATTTATGAACTATCTTTTAATTGATTCCAACTTATGCCTTTAATTTATAATTTCAAATTTACACCTTTACTGAAAAATTATATTGTATGCTAATGAACAGCACCAAAGAACCTTCTTTCCAATTAATTGTTTCATCTATAACTAACACAAAATAATATGTGTGTCAGAGTTGACTCCCCATGTGAAGTTATGGTAACTGAATCATATGTATCTTGGCACCAATCGTCCTTACCAAGGATAGAGTAGAGCTTCCTCACACACATCTCAATGGTGCAAATTTACTTGCACTAGACCTTTTCTCATCCTAAATTCCAACCTCTATTGGAAAATTAAAAAAAGATAGTCATATACTTTTCTCTTACTAAAGTCACAAGCTAAGACCTTGATTATCAATCAAATTGCTAAATTTTAAGAAACTTGTCATTTAGCTTGTGGGTTTTCAGCCTTCTATTTAATTTTTCATTAAATTTCTTCCTGATATCCATATCCCTATGTTGTTGATGGGAAATGAAAATAGATATGAAATGGATGCAATTAAACCAGAAATTAGGAAAAATTTATCGGATAGAATATATTTACTCTCTTATAGTCTTCCCATAATTCCACCAATGCCCAGCATTCAAAATCAGCACATCTGCATCTCTCCACTTGTTAGAAATCCAGTCAATTTTATCCACTTTCAGAGTTACCTTCACCTTTTTTGGAGAACCAGCAGGAGCCCGACCCTGAACTACTAGAAATGGAGATCTGTAGTATTCAACTGTGCAGTTGAAGTCAACAAATTTGAACACCAAGAAGCCCGAGTGCTTTGTAATTGGGTTCCCATTCACCTCATAGATAGAGGTCTTGTTAGGAACAGCAGAGGAGAGCATGCAGAGGAGGGACTCCCATTGGTTCCTTCCAATTGAGTCACCAACAAATACAACCCGCCTATTTCGCAGCTTTTCCAACATCTTCCCCGCATCAAATCTATTCTCAAGACAAAGGAGAGAACCACAAATAATATTTTTAGAGAACCACAAATAAGATTTTCATCTTCCAACAAACTAATTATATCAAGAACAAAATTCTTTGTACAGAAAGAGTTGAACATGGGAAAAGCTTCATTTAAGCCACAAGGTTGACAATCCCAAAACATATAAGAGAAATCACAAGGACTGAATTGCAATGCTATGAAATATGAAAAGGTTAGTATTAACTATTAATTGCATGTAAAATAGGAACATACTTCTACTCACACTTGAAGACAAACAAAATGAAGACAAAGAACAGTATCACTAAGATTGTTTTGGGCACATGAGTTTGATATAGGAGACTACTAAACTAAATAACAACAACAAACAAAGCCTTAGTCCCAAAATTTTGGAGTCGGCTATGGATCCTCAACAGATTAGTTAGGGGCGGCCATATGTATTATTTTCCTCCATTCTACTCTTTCTAAAGTCATACTCTCTGTTACACCCTTAATTGGCATGCCTTTTTTTATTACTTCTACTAATGTAATTTTTAGTCTTCCTCTACCTTCTTCTACTACTAAACTGAATGGTACCAAAAAAGAAAAAAAAAAAGAAAAGAAAAAAAAAGGCCTGAATTGTAGCTAACTTAAACATAGGTACTTACAAAAATAAAATGAAATAAAAAACCTCACCACTTGAAACCAAAGCTGAAAGTTCACGGGTTCAGATAAGCAACAGAAGAGAAAAAACCAACAAGCTGTACAGAAATCAAAATCACTCCAACAGACAATGGCAAGGACACCATCAATCAACAAAACGTAACTTATAGAGAGGAAACAATAGACAAAGCCATAATCCTGTATTAAGGCTTAGATAGCAGTACCAAAAAAAAAACCTCTTCTTTGTTGCAGCTTAGAAAAAAGAATTTACAACACAACTAATTGATCATAAACTAATCCACATGCATATTTCAAAATAACCATATCATTCCCGATTCTACACAAGTAGTTTTGACAGATTAAAGTTTAAAACAAGGGGAAAAAGACCAAAAACAAACAAACAAAAAAATATTGAATTCCCGATTTGGCTCCAAAGAGAGTTTGGAGGCCTCCTCTTCACAATGGTCTAATACACCTATTAATGCAAAATCTCCTTTCTTTGGAAAAACCAATAAACAACATGACATTCAAAATTTGCTTAATAATGATACTATTTCTTCTAAATTTTCTCAGCAACCAAACTGAAGCTAAACAAGAAAAAACAAAGAGATGAACATGTACAAAACCTAGGCAAGTTGCAATCTTTGGGCTGCCAACGCCACATAGTGTAGAAACTATCAGGCCTACCATTCTCAGTGCACCTAAAACCTCCATCCAAGAAAGGACAATCCTGGGACTGATAGAGTGGATAGCTCTCATCCCAAACCCAATTCCCATCAAAGATATCACAGACAGCACCAGCTTCATCAAGAAAATCCAGACTTACACTCAAATTGGCTGCTGCTGCTGCTGATGTAGAAGAAGATAATGGACCATACAAATTAAGCCAGGTGATTCCTCTAGCAACAGTGTAGTAATCCAAGTAATAGAAGCAACTAATGAAGAGAAGGGTGACCAGAAAGAAGCCAAGAATGGCTAGTGAAGGCTCAAGAGGGTTCAAGCGCTTAAATTTCTTGAAGAAATCCAAGTGAGTCATTGTGCCTTCTTGGTCTTTTGAAGTTGTGCTCTTTGTCATCTCTTTGGATAGATGATTAAAAGAAAGATGCGTCTGTTATAGAATGGTCTAAAGGGTGTTCTAAAATGTTGGTTTTAGAGAGAGAGAGAGCATTAATGTCAAAAACTACTTTTAGGGATTCTATTCTTTTTCTTTGGTTCAGCTATTGTCAAAAACAAGAAAATGAAATGCTTTTATAAACATTCAAAACGTTGCTGTTTTCTTCTTTATTATATAGTCTTGTAACTCAGCTATTAAAAAAATAATTTTCAGAAAAAGAAGACAAAGTCATAATCTTTACCAAGAAAAAAAAAACAAAATACAAAAACAAAATCCCAGACTTCAGAAATCTTCAAATGTAAAAGAAAGCAATTATATTATTATCTAAAAAAATTCAAATTAAAAAATTGATTTTTAGATTCTTCAACCATATAAAATCACAATATTTAAAACAAAACGAGAACTTTATAATAAGTGATGGACACAGACAGAGCCAGTTACTACCAGTTTGTGAAGGAGAGAGAGAGAGAGAGAGAGAGAGAGAGAGTTTGAGGTTAGTTTAGTTAAGGGGTTTGGGTGTGGAAGTGGGGTTAAGAAAGTGGACTAAAATATGAGGCCACGACAAACATGCTACGGTGACAACGATATTGTGAGAAAAGAACATAATTATGTTGTGCCACCAATACCCTTTTGGAGTTCACATATTTATTAACGACCCCAGATTTTTTGTGAAAATTAAATTATTTAGAGTATTTTTTCGTGCACATCTTTTTTTTTTTTTTTTTTTAACATAAAAATGGACCCTACTTGTGCTATTTGTATATGAATCCATATTTTTGAAAAAACGGTAACTCTTTTTTATTTAGACAAGAGAAGTAAAAAAACCTTGTAACTAAATTAGTTGTCACCTCTGTTGTTTTTAAATGAGATATTAATGTTCAAATCCCCACTTTCTTCTACTATCAAATTTATATATATATATGTGTGTGTGTGTGTGAGAGAGAGAGAGAGAGAAAGAGAGAGAGAGAGAGAGAAAAGTAAGATATATACCCAATCAGTTCTTCCAATTTAGAGTTTTTGAAATTTTAAGGCTTTAATGATTGGTAGATAGTTCGAGGGTTTTGGCAATTATGTACTAATTTGTATAGTGATGTTATTGTACTTACATCCAAGTCATTTATTTTGATAAAAAAAAGTCTTGTAATTCTATAATATTGTCTCTTTTCCTTTATGAGAAGAATTAATATTCAAAACTAATCATCTCTCTATTGTTGTTAGTCGTAACTATTGAATTATTATTTTTATATATAAAAAAGTCATTTATTTGTATTGTGAAGACCTAATTGAGGATTATGATATACTTACTATCACCTTATCAACCATGACAATAGATGTGTGTTGCAAATAATAATGCTATCTCTAACATTTTATGGAAATAAATACAACCTTACATTTTTAAAATTTTATTGAGTTCCTTAAAAAAAAGTATTGAGTTTAAAATTTAAATGAGCCTATATTTTTAAATATATATATTTTAATGAAATTTAGTTTAATTGACATTTCATTTTTAATGATGAAAAAATTATTCTATACATTTGGTGTATTAAACTTCTATTTCATATAAAAGTACGCCTCATGAGAACCACAAGTAAGAGTCACTTTTATATGAAAGGATGTGAAATAGACTAGTTGTAGTTAATAATTTTAATATTGTTAGCATGTTTGAGTTTTTTTTCTTTTTTTTCTTTTTTTTTTTTTCTTTTTTCTTTTAGACAATTTTTGTAAGTGTTACGTCCACACATTTTCACAACAAATTATAGGTGGAAAGTTATTATTGATTCTAATTTGAACTCAAAACTTAAATTACTTTGTTAACCATCCGTAGCAACTAATAACAACATGCTATTTAAAATTTGTAGTAAAAATATTGTAAAAATATTGTGTACATAGCATTTCACTTTTTCTTATCACTTCCACTGGTTAGTTCAATATCCAAATGAGGATAAGGTTTGCAATAACACCATTGTTAACATTCAGATTAATTTTGAAGTAATTATAAGTCTTAAATCCACATAATTATGATTAGTTATATGGATATTTATACACCTTAAATAGAAACAAAACTCAAATAAAATAAAAATAGAAACAAATCTCTAAACTGTCTCTCTAACAGCCATGTCTTTCTTTAAATTTTTTTTTAAAATCTTCAACTCTATATTTGCCCCTTTCACATTAAATACCGTAGTCTGTGCACCTAACTCTTCCCATATGGCCATATGTACTATTACATTTTCTTTTTTCAGTGCTCTTTATTTGCATATTTTATTAATTATTATTATTATTATTGAATCTTGGCCATCCAAGAATTTCCTCTATTTAGGTGGTAGTTGCCTAGATATTTATACGCAATAAATGCATTTCTAAAACAACAAAAACTTCAAATTAGGATTTGATTTTTCCAATTTATTTATTTATTTTGAGAACAAGTTAGAAATTTTCTTTCATGATTAGTTACATCAGCAGCCAAATCTGCAGTGATCAAAATAAGGAACTTATTCCATGCCAATCTTTAAACTATATAGAACGCAAATTAAGGATGTAGATTTTTTTCTTTCTGAGAAGAAAATTAAGGATGTAGATAGTTGTACTTTTATGTAAGGGGGAAAGAATTTTTTAAAATGTAAGTGCACTGTGCACAAACATGAGAGTAGGACAAAGAAATCAAATTCTTTGTTTACATTATATTATGGAAAATAAGATAAAAAGAGTAGGATTTATTTGACTTGGTTCTGATGGACAACATTTTAGCGCACGTCCACCTGTGACATGAAAAAGACGAAAAAATATAATGATATTTTGGGCGGCACAGTTATTTTAAATTTAAATTGAAAGTGGGGGACTAAAAGGAATTACAAATGTACATAATAATCTAATAATTCATATGTGAGCAGCATAATAATTTAAAAAAAAATATAAGTTTAATTAGAATCCAAATATATCTTAGAAAAAACCCAATTAGAATTTAGTTATATGCTACCTTTTTTTTTTAGAAAATAGTTATATGCTACCTTGTTCACTAGAGTCATTTTAATTAGACAACCCACTATCTACCACTCAAAAAATAAATAAATAGAAACCTAACCATTAAAATAGTTTTTTTTTTTTTTTTTTCTTGTTTTGCTACACTAGTTGTCAAAATCCCGATCTAGATCCTACTATTTTACGATTTTACGATCCCACTTGTCCAAAATGATCCAGATCTTTTCGATCATTCAGGATCGGTAGGATCGTACGATTATGGTGATCCCAAACAATCCTAATTCCTTGTAATTTTCTTTAACTTGACAGAAGGCTTAGTTGGACCAAAATGAAAAAATAATATCCCAATAGACCAAGTTTTGCTATTCTAATGTAGAGAAATAGAGTGTTTGTTGGATTCAAATAAAAAATAACATCCCAATAAAGTGTCACGTTTTGAGATTTTTGGCTTCTTCAAATAATGCTTACAAATGGATATAGTGATGTATGGTAATTATATCAAATTGATGCAAATTTTTGGTTTTTTTATGAATATATGTAAAATTTATATGATTATTTAACATACTAATGTGTATTTTTTTTCTCAAATAATATAAGATCTTATGATCTAAGATCCAATCCTACGATCTATGATTTCACTTACCTCCCACCCTACGTAAGATTCTAATTTTGACAACTTTGGCTGCACCAATTAAAACAACTTCAAGGCCATAAAATATTAAAATTACTTCTAACCCGTTTCACTTTAAACTGTAATATTAGATACAACGTCAAAGCTTGCAAGAAACGATTATGTGAAGAATCTAACCCATTTTACTTTAAACCTGTACTATTTAGATACAAGTATACAAGGCTTGACTAGCAAGAAACGATTGTGTGCGATACTATATTTTCAACCTAGTTGAAACTAATTCAAATGTGCCTATTAAAACTTATTTTTAACTCAAATATAAATTTCAATGAAAATTGTTACCACGTTTTAAAAAATTAGACTTTCTTTTTAAATGTATTTATATAATAAATCATTTTAATAACTTGTTTGAAAAATATAAACATCAGATAAATCTACTACATTGTAATTATACAATTTATGTTAAAGAATAATATATATATATATATATATATATATATATATACACTACCAAAAAAAAAAAATTTAAGTAAGCAAAAGGCTAAAATGAAACAATAAAAATTGAACTAACCTTTAATATGTATCTTTTTTTTTTAGAATCCTTTAATATGTATCTAAGTGTGTTTATTTGTAAACACGTCTGTGTGTATGGAGAGAATTAAAAACTAGCTTAATTAAAAGCAAGAGACTAAAAAAGAATTAAAAAATGTATATATGTAATAACTAAAATTTAATTTGTGGTGCACTCAAAATGAGTCGGCCGAAACTGTTGAGTTTTTATATTATAAGTGGTGGCCAAGATCGTGATTCTGCTCCTACTTCATAGAAATTCTGATTTCAGAGTGCAATCTTGAAAGGTCAAAATAATAAATAAAAGATCAATAATGTACTAATAAATAAATACAAAAATTAATAATAAAAGATCAATCACTTAATCAAATCCCAAACGTGCCTCATGCCCTCATTGCGACATTGCCTAACACCTTAAAACTCTAATAAACTAAAGAAAAAATAATAAGATTCCAATAAATTAAACAAATGTTTTTTCAAAGAAAAATGGAGAACACTGTGATTATTCATTACATACATAACGTGCCTCATTAGGACATTAGTCACGTTACCTAACAACCAAAGCTTTGATAAACAAAAGAAGATAATATGATCCCAATATAAATAATGTTGAGAGTTGAATATTAGCATTTGATGTGTATACTATATTGTATGTGCTATAGTAGATGCGAAAGAGTAAGCCTACGTTTACAGATGAAATCCTTAAAAGCTATATTTTTATCATGTAAAAGTGTAGTACAAAACTCGTATTATAATAAACCAGAACATGTGTATATATAGTAGACTAAACTCTAGACTTCTATCATCATCGGTTTTCTCTCTAGGTTTTCTCTGGAAACCCTAGGGGTGAAAAAGGGGGCTAGTATTAGCATAAGGGTTGCCGAAAGGCAAAGTTTTCTCTCCGTGCAAACGGTAGAAACTGTCTTTCTCAATAGATAATATGGAGGAGATTACAGATAGATGTGCTAGTTTAAAGTTGTCGGCGAGAGAAGAGGTGGAAGTAGCAATCCAGGCTCCATTGACAGAGGATGGACCTGTCCTCATTGGGAAGTTCTGTACTAAACGCAGGATCAATATGGAGTCAGTGGTTAGGGTATTGAGATCAGTTTGGAGAGCGGAACACAGTTTTGAGGCCAACGACTTGGGTGAGAATAAGGTAATGTTCCTTTTCCAATCGAAGGATGATATGGAGAGAGTGTTGTTGCTTAGTCCGTGGTCTTTCGACAAATACTTACTGCTCCTTCACAAGCTGGAGCGTGGTGAGGCAGTAAAGGATGTCAAGTTCGACAGATCACCATTTTGGATCCAAATACACGGATTACCCACAATGTGTCAGACTAAGGAAGTGGGCATGCATATCGGCGCAACCTTGGGGGAGGTGGAGAAGGTGGATGCGAATGAGAAAGGATTTTGTTTGGGGAGTTACTTGCGCATAAGGGTTAGTCTGGATGTCTCTATGCCACTATGTCGAGGTCGTAAGGTGCGGCTAGGTGAATTCGGATTAAAATGGGTGGATTTCAGATACGAGAGGCTCCCAATATTCTGTTACTTGTGCGGAAAGATCGACCATGATGAAAGGGATTGCCTGCTGTGGATACGAAGTAACGATACACTGAGGCCAGAAGAAAAACAGTTTGGTCCATGGCTGCGGGCGTCGCAGGACAGAAACCAGAAGCCACAACTAGTTTTGACTGGCAAAAATGGAGGGAACAGTTCCGGGGAAGGCAGTAGGGGGGTCATGGAGCAAAAGGTGGATGGAGGGGCTGTTTCAGCGCCGGTACCGGTGAGCGGCTACGACAAGCAAACAGAGGAGACGGTGAAGGTGGCGGACTCAAGGGCTGACGTGGATAGTCTGATTGATACGCCAGCTCATTCCCGTATCACAAACCCGGTGTTCTCGCATAACCCAAATTTTGAACAACAGCTTCAGGATATTGATGACGCTATTAACGGCGTAGTACCTGCCATAACCTCAGTAACAAACCAGGAACCACGGCTTGGATGGGAGAATAACGTGCAAGATGTGGATAGGGCCACGCTGGAGAGGAAAGAGAGTACTCATGTAAATGGGCCACATGCTACAGCCCACGCACAATCCTTAAAAGATGGGCTTCAAGGTACTTTCTTTAAGCCCATGCAGGAACCGAATAAGGAAATGGGCTTGACTCAGTCTGGAATAGCTTTTAGCATAGGGCCGTCCATTACAAAACAGCAAAAGGCTCAGGGCATTAAGAAGACTAGAGGTGGTAACGAAAGAAAAAATAAAGAAAACAGAGACGTACCTGGGAAGGACAAGAAGTTGGACAGGGAGGAAACTCATCGCCAGAGAGATACTAACACTGTTGTTTCAACCATGGAGTATGAGATGATGGACATAGGTATAAAAAGAAGAGCAAGAACACCTCTGGCTGAATTAGAAAACAAGGAAGACAATGGGAAGCGGGTGAAAGTAGAGGGAGAGATTAAGGAGTTCGGCAAACTCTTAGCACAACACTTGGGATCGGCGGAGGCTGCTGGGCAGCCCCGCCGGACACAATGAGTGCCATAAGTTGGAACTGTAGGGGGCTTGGGAACCCCCTAACAGTTAATGCACTCCAAAAGGTAGTGTTGGAGAAAGATCCCACCTTAGTCTTTCTCATGGAGACTAAGTTTGACGTTACGGAAATGGATGGAATAAAACAGAGGATAGAACGGCAGCAAGGATTGGTGGTTCCAAGTATAAGACGGGCAGGAGGCTTGGCTCTTCTGTGGAAGAATTCATTGCAGGTTGATATTCTATCATACTCCCCAAGGCACATTGATGCAATAGTGAATGAAGAACAGGGAATGAAACAATGGCGGTTCACCGGGTTTTATGGCCATCCAGAGACAAGGAAACGGGGGGAATCGTGGTCATTATTGGAGAGTCTCACTCGTCGGAGTAACTTGCCGTGGGTATGCATGGGGGACTTTAATGAAATAATGTATACTAAGGAAAAGGTTGGTGGCGGAATTAGACCGGAAGGGCAGATGAGATGTTTTCGTGAGGTGATCAATAGATGCAGGTTGAGAGATTTGGGATATGTAGGTTCGGACTACACATGGAGTAGACGGTTAGGAAGTCGAGGATGGGTGCGAGAAAGACTCGATAGAGCATTGGTGTCTACGGATTGGGCAGTTGCTTTCCCGTTAGTGAAGTTGTACCATCTGTCCAATTCGGTGTCCGACCATAGCATTTTAGTGCTCAAAGAAACTAGTTTTCCAAGAAAGCAAAGGAGGCAGTCAAGATTGTTCCGTTTTGAATCTATGTGGCTTGAGGATGAGAGATGTAAAAATGTGGTGGAGGAGGCATGGGAAAGGGGAAGGACCAGCCATTCACAATGGCCATTTGAAGCTTGTCTAGAGGAGTGTCAAATGTCATTGAGGTTGTGGAACACACACACCTTTGGCCACGTGGGAAAGCAAGTTGCTGACTTACAAAGAAAGCTTCAAATGCTTGAAAACATGAAGGCAACTGGTACGGATTTGGAGGCAATTCATGCAACAAAAATGGAGCTAAATAGGTGGCTAGGCATTGAAGAGAAAATGTGGCAGCAAAGAAGTAGAAATAATTGGTTAAAGGCAGGGGATAAAAACACCACCTTTTTTCACACTAAGGCCTCAAACCGGTACCAACGGAATACTATTAGCAGACTTATGGATGTAAACAACAGGTGGCTGGAGGATGTAGACGAGATTGGGCAGGCCTTTGTGGGCTATTTTGAGGAGCTTTTCTCTACCTCAAGGCCGAAGGTGGAGCAAGAAATGATTGATGCAGTCCATCCCAAGGTCACTGAAAGAATGAATTCTACTCTCACACAGGGCTTTCATGCAATGGAGGTGGAGAAGGCACTTAAACAAATGCACCCCTTAACGGCACCTGGACCGGACGGTATGCCTCCCTTATTTTATCATCATTTTTGGCCTACTGTTAAATCCATTGTCATTAGCACTGTACTTGATTTTCTAAACCATGATGTATCCCCTCCAAAATTCCATGACACACACATTGTGCTTGTTCCAAAAACCAAGAACCCGGAAAAAGTGACTGATTATAGACCGATTTCTTTATGTAATGTGGCTTATAAAATTGCCTCAAAAGTTGTGGCGAACAGGATGAAATTGGTGTTGCAGGAAATCATAGGAGAGAACCAAAGCGCTTTTGTGGCGGAACGTCTCATCACCGACAATGTTTTGGTGGCACACGAGATGATGAGTCATATCAGCAAAAAGAAGAAGGGTAAATGTGGTGAGATGGCTATAAAGTTGGACATGAGTAAGGCGTATGATCGGGTTGAGTGGGAATGTTTGAAACAGGTTATGAAGAAGCTCGGTTTCCATGAGAAGTGGGTTAGCACTGTGATGAGGTGTGTCTCTTCGGTGAAGTACGCCGTTAGGATCAATGGGCATCCATATGGCTTTATCCAACCAACCCGAGGGCTAAGACAAGGCGATCCACTATCGCCCTACCTTTTCCTCTTGTGCGCTGAGGGCTTGTCTGCCTTGCTAAACCATGCAGCACAAAGAAATGCTATTAAAGGGGTGGCTGCCTCAGCTAATGGACCTAGAATATCCCATTTATTCTTCGCTGATGACAGCTTGATATTTGGAAGAGCAACAGAAAGTGAAGCTACGGAAATTCAAAGAATTATCAAGGTCTATGAAACATCTTCTGGCCAACAGTTAAACTGTCACAAAACTTCCCTGTATTTCAGCCCAAACACTGACGATGGAATAAAAGAGAGGGTGAAAACTATGTTCGGTGCACAAGTTATTAAACCTCATGAAGCCTATCTAGGTCTGCCATCACTGGTGGGAAGATCTAAGAACAATACCTTTGCGCAACTCAAACAGAGAGTGGCTAACAAAGTTTCAGGATGGAAAGAAAAAATATTGACCCCTGCTGGGAAGGAAATTCTGATCAAGTCTGTAGCCCAAGCCGTGCCCTCATACACCATGAGTTGTTTTCTGCTGCCCAAGAACCTATGTGAAGAGCTTACTAGTGTGATCAGACAATTCTGGTGGGGACAGACCGGGAACGAGAAGAAAATCGCGTGGCTGAACTGGGATACAATGTGTTTGCCAAAAAACAAGGGAGGCCTTGGTTTTAGAGACTTGAGAAGCTTCAATCTGGCTCTCTTGGCCAAACAAGGATGGCGGCTTCTAACCAACTCCAACTCTCTATTTAGTCGAGTTTACAAAGCGAAATATTTTCCTCATTGCAGCTTTACTGAGGCGACATTGGGACGGAGTCCATCATATGCGTGGAGAAGCTTAATGGCAGCACAGAGCATAGTTCAAAGAGGTATGCGATGGCAAGTAGGAAATGGTAACAAGATAAGGGTATGGCATGATCAATGGATACCCAGACCATGCACGTACAGGGTGATTACAAAGGAAAGGCCAGACTCCACTAACACTCTGGTTTGTGAGCTCATAAACAGAGCAACTGGTGAATGGAATATTGACAAGCTCAATAGTTGGTTTATTCCTGAAGACAGAGATGCTATTCTGGGAATCCCTCTGAGTTTAAGCAACACTCAAGATAGACTGATTTGGGCTGAGAATAGGAGTGGGAAGTTTACAGTCAAGAGTGCTTACGCACTAGCATTGGAAGAGAAGACAAGCGCCACCAGGGCTGACTGTTCAGACGAGTCAGCTAGGAGGAAAATTTGGAAGTCAATATGGCTTTTGAAAATCCCACAGAAAATAAAACACTTCGCATGGAAGGCAGCTCGGGGCATCTTAGCCACGAAAACCAACCTGGCGAAGAGGAAAATAACATCGGATGGAATATGTGAGCTCTGTGGAGACAGTGAGGAAACGGTCTGTCATTTACTATGGAGCTGTGACCATGCCAAAGAAGTGTGGAACAATAGCAAATTCGCATTGCCGTTTGAAATCTCGCCACATTGGAAGTTCTTGGATGTATTTGAGAACCTACAGAGGTGTGACCACTCTCGGCCTGGGCAAATGGAGCAATTTATTACAGTCTGCTGGGGTATATGGAAGAATAGGAATGACTTGCGGATGGGAGGAAAAGGAAAGGCGGGTAGAACAGTTCTCAAGAATGCCTTACATCTGGTGGAAGAGTTTCGGTCTGCAACAGAAGCAAAAACAGAGCATCAAGCTGAACCCGTGCCGGTTGTTTCTTGGCAACCACCATGTCAAGGATACTATAAAGTGAACATAGATGGTGCGGTTTTCTCGGAAAGAAAGCAAGCAGGAGCTGGAGTCTTAATCAGGGACGGCGCCGGAGAAGTGGTCGCAGCCTTAAGCAAGAAGTGGAAGTGGCCGTTGGGTGCAATAGAAGCTGAAGCAAAAGCTTTGGAAGCTGGGGTTGCTTTTGCGAAGGACGTTGGTATCAGAGATGCAGAGTTTGAAAGTGACTCTTTGCTAGTCTGCAACGCCTTACAAGGACTAGGCTCACCACCTGCTTCAGTGGTCACAGTGCTCGCTGGAATAATGGACCAAGTCTCGCACTTTAGGCGTTGGAAGTTTACCCACACTAAACGGCAGGGAAATGTCCCTGCTCATTTACTCGCTCAACACGCTAAATACGTTGAGGATTATATTGCTTGGCTAGAGGAAGTCCCAAGTCTGATAGAGAATGCCTGTATGCATGACAGAATGTAACTTGTCTTTTTGCTTTAATAAAGTCAAGTATTTCCCATCAAAAAAAAAAAAAAAAAACTCTAGACTTCTAATACAAGTAGGAAATTTGTCTTACACACAAAGTAAGATTGGTTTGGGCCAATTACGTTAAGTTAATATGTCTAATATATTTCTAACGAATAAAAAAATAGTTTTAAAGGCAAATTGAATTTGAACATTGTGATTATATATATAAATATATATATATATATATATATATATATATATATATATATATAGAATTTATAGAGTCAAAGCTAGATGGAGAGCTTTCAGTTTCAGCTTACACAGAGATTTGGCAATTAAAGAAATCATCCAAAAATGTTTATGACAAAGACAATGAGTTATAAATTAGGTGATACCACATTGTCATTAACACCTCAATGTGCCTTGGTCTCATTTTCTAATTATAACGAATCCAAAGAAATGGTCGTTAGTGATATCACATTGTATTTACAATGAATCGTGCTTGCCTTGTCAATGTTTCTATAGTGCCTGCAAACCCAATCAAAAGAAAAGGATAGGGGAGAAGAATGTGGAGCATTTTTTGCATTATTGTATTTTATTTCTGTTTTCAAAACACCAACTAATGATTTGAAAATTACCGACATGTACTTCATTCTTCTTAGACTTACGTTAATTTTTTATTGTTTTCATTTTGGTACTTTATGTTTTAATATTTCATTTTTGGTCTTTTATGTTTGATTTCCTTCTCATATTAACCACATCACCATTTCTGTTAATAATTTAGTTATACCAAAACATTTTATGGGTGATGTGTCTTTCTGAACAATACTTATTGGGCATTGAACGATCAGATTACTAACAAAAATAGTCAATCAAGAGGCAATATAAGTGCCAGATAAGTGTTGTCCATTAAGGTATGTCACCCATATAATGTTAGGTATCATTAAATTACTAGCGAAAATGAATGGCGAAACTAATATAAAAATGAAATCAAATATATAGGGCCAAAATAAAAATTTTAGAACATAAAGGGATAGAATGAAAATAACCCAAAATTTTAGGAGTCAAACATTTACTTTATTCTTTTTTTTTTTTTCTTTTTTAAATTGTTGATACAAAACTTTTGTCTTTTTCTTACTACGTATTTTGGACCATCTTTTAAGTTGTATAAATGAATTAAATTCTCAATTTGATATGGGATGAAAAAGTGATTGATGTCGATATTTGAATATTTATTTAAGTAAGATTATGTAAAAAAAAAAAAAAAAAAAACCTTCATACAAACACCCCCTTGGATTTCGAAGTTGTCCAACTTTATTATAAAATAAAATAAAGTTATATGCAAGTTACCTTAAGATGCCCCTCACGATACTTTTCTCAAAAAAAAAAAAAAAAAAAAAAAAAAAAAAAAAAAAAAAAACTTTTAACTTTTAAGAGCTTGTAACTTCAAATGTCATCCTTAAAAAATAAAAAATAAAAAGAAGAAGAGGAGAGAGAGATAGTTTAATTGATTTGATAAAAGAAAATTGTTGATGCCCATTTTTTGAATCCATGCCCAAAGGCCCATACGGAGGAAAGCCCAATAAAAAGCAAAGCCCAAAGACCCACCAAGAAGATCGAAGAACAAGAAATGTCCAAAGAAAGAAGTGCAAGAGAAAGGGATCTGTCGCAGAATACAGTTCTTTGCCCGAATGGCTTCGGCAAACAAAGACAAATTGGGCCCAAGACCCTTTTGATCCAGTCAACACTATTTGGCCCACAAAGGCCCAAATTCTTTTGTATAAATGGATAGGCGTGAAAACTGATATGAAGAAGCACGATAAAGAAACAAGGAGTAGCAGGAAGTGTCAGCAGTAGGAATCACGGGAAGGAAAGAAAAGCCAAACCAAAGGAAAATGACAAACGTAGCAGGAAACGCGTGAAGAAATAAGACAAAACATGCAGCAGAACGAAACAGAACTAATCTGCTACGGCAGAAACAGTGTGGCAGACAAAAAACAGAAGACAGTGGAGGAAGCACAGAAGGGCCGGGGCACCACCAACCTGTACCCAGCCAATACAAGGGAGGTGGGCTCACGGTCAAGAGGATTCAGAGGGTGTGGTTTGGTGGTGGGAGGAAAATGGGGTCTATATTTGGTTTCCTGCCATGATTTCTTTTGGGGAATATATCCTGCTGAGATGGTATCTTACCCAAAAGAAGTAATAAATGGTTGGGACTATCTGATGCATGCCATAGAGTTAGGTAGTGAGGTAAAGGTATACAACAGGAACAAACAAAAGGGAATTTTGTCGTGAAATGAGTAATGGTGCAGCAGACATGTACTGTACTGAACAATGGCAGGGACAACTAATGGGTGGGTGGGTAATCTTCAAAGGATGTCCACAACAAACCAAAAACAGTTGGTGAAGCCCTAGGGATAAAAGGGAGAAATCCCATTGAGTTAGCTCACTATAAAAGGAAGGTAACCATGGCAGAAATAGGGAGCTCTGGAAGGGACCGAATGGAATGGGAGGAAAAACAGGGGAAAAGAGAAAAACACCAAAAGAAGGGGACCCAAGGGGGCGGAGGCACCTAAGGGGAAAAACTCATAGTAAGAGAGTAGTAAGCACCTAGAGAGAGAGACCCAAGAAAAGAAAAGACTAAATGGGGAATAACCCACAGCAGGAGAGTAATAGGAAATTAAGAGTAAAAGAACGGAGAGAAAGAAAGAAAGAAAGAAAGTGGTAAAAAGAAACGAGAAAACGCGGTAGGAATATGGGCATGCATCAATAGACCATCTTTTCACTCCCTCTTAGCAAACCCACTCTTTGATGTCCCCAAAAGTAATAGCTAGTAGCCATTTAGGCCTATTCTCCAAAATGCACAACTTTGATGGCAAAAGCCTATGACAAGGTTGTTCAAGTTGGGGTTTGGGTTCTTTCTTGGTTTACTTATCCTATGGGAAGATTCAATACTTGATTTTGATTGCAAATATATTTGATTTCTCTCATTATAACTTATATCTGCTGTATTTAGTCATCCTGCCGTAACACGTTTTTTTATCACGTTTGCTGCATCAGTTGTCCTGCTGTGGTATCTTTACCTGCTGTATTAGTTATTCTGCTGTAGCACATTTTCATTATGTTTACTGTGTTATTACGTGTTTTACTCTTAACACAAGCTAATCATTATCCTGCCATAAGTATATATATACATATATCTTGTTTCTCATGTTCTCCAAAATATATTTTATATATGTATATGTGAATATGTATAAGTGTATTTGCTCATATATGTATGTATATATTTAAGAATATGCTAACCCATTTAAACTAACATTTGTTTGATGGGTATTTTCTTTGGGTTTTAGATTTGTTTTATGTGCAGGAAGTAAAAAGTATTTCTGTAGTAAAAACGAAGAGTAGTCATTCACATTGCAAAAGGTTTTATTGCACGGCAGGAGGCTTTAAAGCACGGCAGACAGCTTTAAAGCACAGCAGACAGCTTTAATGCACAGTAGACAGCTTTATTACACAGCAGAAGGCTTTACGGCAGAAAGCTTTATTGCACAGCAGGAAGCTTTATTGCACAGTAGAAAGTTTTGTTGCATAGCAGAAAAGTCAGTCCTGCGGCAGAAGCTAGAGAAAAGTTCCTTTTGCGGTAGAAATTGGAGAAAAATTTCTTTTGCGGCAGAAACTGGAGAAAAGTTCCTTCTACGGCAGAAACAGAGGATAAGCACCACGTTCTGCTTGCCATAAACGTGCTCCTGGCAGACGAGGCATAGTTTGCGCACAAACCGAACCAAGTTGAGTTGCAGTTGGACCGGTCCCAACTCCCTTACTCAGAATACTTGGGTCCAATACCGCAGGAGGCAGCCCAGACCACCGTAACCATAAAAAGGCCCACTACAAAAATAATTCTCTTATTATAAAAAAAAAATAATGTCAAGCTCGCCATGAGTAAGACTCTTGATATATAAGGATTCAAGATTGTCAAAATTGGGATCCTACGTAGGATCGTGAGAGGTAAGTGGGATCGTGGATCATAAGATCGTAAGATCCTATACTATTTGAGAAAAAAAAAAAAAAAAAAAACACATTGGTATATTAAATAATCACATAAATTATACATTCATTCATAAATTTGCATCCATTTGATGTAATCACCATACATCACTACATCCATTTGTAAGTATCATTTAAAGAGGCCAAAAACCTCAAAATGTGACACTCTATTGGAATGTTATTTTTCATTTGGGGTCCAATTGACACTCTATCTATTTACATTAGAATAAAAAAAAAAAACTTGGTCTGTTGAAATGTTATTTTTTTATTTGGGTCCAACTGAGCCTTCTGTCAAATTGAAGAAGATTACAAGAAACCAGGATCGTTTGAGTTAGAACGATCCTACTGATCCTGAATGATCGCAAAAATTCTTGAAAGATCCAGATCGTTTTGGGCATATGAGATTGTAAAATCGTAAGATCATAGGATCTAGATTGAGATTTTGACAACCATGGAAGGATTGAAATATTCTTGATGTATTTATCTTGTGACTCTTGTCCTTGAAAAAATGCCATTGAATAAATAATGGTTGATTTGAATCAATTGATTTAATTTTAGAGTGGAGGATTATTCTTCTGAACTTGCCTTAAGATAATCAAATGAACTAAAATTAGATAATAATAATAATTCATTTTTATTCTATAATTTTACATACACAAAAGGGTAAATTACAGAGTTACCATGCACAATATTTAGTGACACTTCAATTATGAATTTTCATTTACTTTACTAGAATTATTTGATAAATATCAAAATCATCCACCGAAAAAGAATTAGATAAAAATATTGTTTTACACAGACATTTCCAATTATCTCTCTAATTTTCTTTTTATACTACTCATTTGTGCATTAAAGTTAACAAAATTGACTACGTAGTTAATCTTTTGTTAAGTAATTAAGGAGAATAAGGGGCGTACATGAACATAAAGGCCTTATAAGTATAAGCCCCAAACTCACCCTAAAAGAAGCACTTTTATTTTATTTTTAGAAGCGTCCCAAAAGGAGTACTCATCTCCCAAGGAAATGTTTCAAGTAGATAATCACAGGAGAACTAAGCATAACAAAATAAAACATGGGATGATTCCATATTTTAGCTTTTAAGGGTATACCACATGGTGATGCTGATAACTATTTGTCCCAAAAATTGAAAAAAAGTACGGAATGAGTTGAAAATTTTATTCATTTCATGTCATCATGATGATCTTGAGATTTGTACAAGGGCTTGAATGATAATGGTTGTTGATAATAAAGTTCAATTTATTTATTTCAAAGCAGAATCAAAATGAGATTAGATTACATAGCTTTCCCTTTCAAAATTAAATTCGACCATCATTAATCTCTTCTTTGACCTTTTCTTAGTAAATTTATATTTCCAATTTGATACATGATGGGTTAGTTCGTGTAACCAGGTACAATTTAGGTGTTAATTATCATGTGATAGTACGAAAAAATGCTATACCAGCAGGGCATACATACATTTGGTTAAGTGGGTCGACCAATCTTTATAAATTTGGAAGCCTAATGAAGGTTTTAGCCCAGCATGATTCCTTATATTTTATCTCTTAAAAGTTTGTGTAACAAATAATAATGTTCAAACCATTTAAGGGGGCAAATTCTTGAATCACATAAAGACTCAAACCAATTAGGTGTTTTGTTCATGCACAGCATAATATAAAAGGAAATAGAAAGGGGTAAAGTAAAGAACAATACAGTCTACTATTGAATAAATGAAGTAAAAGATAAATAAATAAATAAAGGTGAATTGCATTATGAACGGAGGAGGGTTCAAGTAAATTTAACAATAGAGTTTTAAGATCCTAATAAAATCCTTAAAATTTATTATTAAATTAGTAGTTTAAATTTTACTATATCATCCATAATTTAAATGAATTTTTTAAAAATATTTATTATTATTTATTTAAATAACGATTATGTGGGTAAAATCTAAACCTCTTATTGGATTAAGATTATCTGGAATTCTTAGGATAACTCTATTTAAACAACACTAACTAGTATTATTTTATCTGTTATATTTTATTTTATTTTTTATGATATGCCAGGATCCAATCGATTTATTTCATTATGTACGTAAACTTTTAACTTTTAAGAATTCCACGATAGAGTTATCCTAAAAATTCTACAAAATCCTAATCGTAGTTTTAATAGTTCCTGGGTTTTCAATTTGATTGGCAGGTGAATAATGTTTTTAATACATTTTGAATAATAATCTTTTACTCATAAGCTTAAAAGTCTTTTAAAAAGCCAAGAAAAAGTCAAAAAGAAAGGAGAACCTTCGTGAATTGGGTTGAGTGCCCTTTTGGTTTGAGCTAAATTTCCTTGTGGAAGATGAAGCACAAAATTCATATTGTTGGTACAAGTCATTAACACAGGAAGTGACTAATCAAACCATTAGTTATGTCTGGAGAAAATGAAGTTCACCTCTATGTGTCCAAGAAAGAAAAGAGTTGGATTTATTAGACCATGTTGTTAAGTCCAAAACTATTCCTATTCATAACAGGAGCTATGTTATTGCTAGTTGATGTAGAATTATGTACCATCCAATTAAAAAGATGTTATATTTCTACTCGTTTGGAAGATGCTTATTTTCATTGATTTATTGGTCTTAAAAAATAAGTTGAGCACGAGTATTGTCCCTAGGAAAAGTAAACCTTTGAAATTGTTGTACATAAGCTAAATAAGTCAAATAAACAGCTTATTTTTTATACACCACTTGTCGAAACTAAAGATCAGATAAAATGTTGTAATAATTCATGGCAGAGATTAATACCTCTATTCAATTAGATGTAAAATCAGTAATAGTCATTGTTTTTGTAGTTGTCAAAAATATTTATTTTGGATTTAAAAAAAAAAAAGGAAAAAAAAAAAAAAAAAAAAGACTTTTCAACTTATGTTCTTCAAGACTTTAACTAGTAATGTTGACACCCAATCTGAAAATTAAGTACAGGAAGATACGCATAAGATAATCCAGGTGTGAATGCATAGTTAAGATATAGGTAAGACTATAAGAGATATGAAATGACCAATCCAGTATCCATGTTAGGGGGCCCAAATATTTCCTGATGTCTTGTTTCCCTATTGCAATGATTTTGAAGTCAGACAGATGAACCAACTCTGGCCAGACTCATTCATTTTCTTTACAACCCCCCCAAACACACACACAAAAACCCTTCACAGTTCAGTTTCTATTTACACGTAAATGCAGTGGATGAGGACTATTAAGCATAATCCTAAGCCACCTTCAAAAGCAAATCTCCTGAACCAGACCGGATAGCGGATATTACAAATGCAATAGACCAAATTTTGGACAAGAAATATGATACTATGAACCAAAAAAAAAAAAAAACAAACAAACAAAGGATATTATCATACTTTGACATAATGGTTCAGGAACGGTGCATCTTATCCATCCAAGAAAATGAAAATCATATGCTCCATCTTCTTCCAGAAGAGTTTTGTTGAACGTTTTGTACGGGGAAACTTACATTCTCAAGTCAAAGAAATGAGAACAGCGACTTTCTCTTAGTTGAAGCAAAATTGAATATTTACATCAGAAGAGTTACAAAGATTGAAAGTCTGTTAGAGCACTCTCAGCTAACAGTGTTAATATGGAGGCTTTTCTGTTTTATAAGATGATGTACCAGAACATTACAAATACAGAAATGCCACCTAGGATAAAAATTCTGTCTAACCTGCTTTCAATTCTCATCTTCTCCTCCTTTAACTCACTCTGCACTTTCGAGTACAAATGACAAGACTCGAGGACTTCACTGTAATTTTTGCTCCTACGGCAGCTCAGTGCTTTCTTCAGAATAAGCAAACTGTTTCTTCCATTAACATGAGAACCTTCCATGTCTTCCAGCTGCATGCTCAGCTCGGTTAATTTGAGAGTTGTCTGAACGTCCTCTCCCTCAATATGGATCACTCTGAATTTCATACTAAGGATGCATTCCACCACTTGACATGGAAGAATGTCTTTCGCAGGAAGGACAGATCCAAAGCGCAACACAAAATCCTTTTCTGTTGGCCAGTGCCTTTGCCCACCAAGAGGACTCCAGCTAGCAAGATTAGCAGCTTGCTTTATTTTTCTGTTTACAACAATCCAGCTAAGCCGGAGTCCATCACGAAGCTCCTGCCATAGCTTCCCATCTTTTCGTTCTCTTTCCATAGATGCAATTGGTGGCAGACCATCAGATACCGAAAGTGTAACCTCACCGTCATTCTCATCATCTCTAGCTGCATAAGTTAGAAGATCAATCCGAAATGGGCAGTTGTAGAACCAACCATCAAAGCCATTTGCATTTGGAATGCCCCAAAGGACTTTTGAGCATATTGTTTTATCTTTATATCTAATATCCACAATGGAAACAAAATCTGATGGCGAAATACTTTCAAATTCATCCATGTCACCATAGTATTCAGCCTCAGTCCATTCTTCAGGGTACTCGGGATAGTTGTTCCATTGGTGCTCAGTGACTTCTTTGTTTACAATAAGGGGAAAACAATCTGCATAGAACTTTCTGAATCCACCAATGGATGATATTAAACTTTTGACATCTTCCCTATTGGTTGAAGGCCACATAGAAGAGCACACATTTTCCCATAATTTTTCTTCTTTTGATATGGAACAGAATGCTGCACAAGAACAAGCTGCACTTGCCAAAGTTGGACCATCAAGACGCCTTAATATGTCATAGAAGAGATCGCTGCTCAATGATTCCATACTCTCAACTGGTGCAACCGCCATAGCCATGGACCTCTGATCATCAGAGGAAAAACTTAATAGATTATACACTAATAACAAAATAATTGAGGAATCATGTTTCAAGGACACTTGTGAATATGGGGTCACATCACTTTCTTTCAGTGAAAAAATCAACATATAGGAACACTTAACAAGCATAGTTTAAAAGGGCCTTCAGGCCCTTTCATTGACTCTTAATAAGTTTAACAAGTTGCCACAGCAAGACGCAACAACCCTTCCACCTCAAATTTAACAACAACATTAACAATAATAATAACAACCGCAGCTATGAAAAGAAGGAGCATTGAAGTATTCTCAGTTTAGGGACATGTATCTCAACTACTCAACATTCTATTCCATCAAGCATGGCTGGCCTTAACACTGAATTTATTTTCAGAATTGAGACTTTCTTCCTACCTACCATCTCAATGATCATGTTTGTATGTAAAGCAAGTTAACCCTGCATTAACAGGAACTTGGTTTTATCTTGAATATAAATAACCAGCTTTTATGTAATTAGAATGTAAAAGTGTTCTAATATAGCTTCAATGCACAATATTCAATAAGTACCAAAGTCCCCCCCCCACCCGATGCATGCCCAAACCTATAACTTATAAGCAATATTGATTAATTACCGGAAACAAAAGAAAAGAACTTCTGAATTCTGATACTCCAGCCTAGAGATCATATAATAATGAACAGTGCAAAAGTAAAGAGTGAATTCACCAGCAAATACAAAATAGTTAATTAGTTGGTATGCCAAAGCCAAATCAAGAAAATTAAAAAATCTTGGTAGATCTACCTCGACAATTAACTGCTTCATAGATCTATAATTACAGTATGCCTGAGCTGCCTAAAATTCCAAAGAAGGATTATCTAGATGTAGGTCTGCTTATGGCCTGGATCAAATTAAGTTAAACGGGAGTCTATTGACCTGCCTCTAATTTATGAAGCAAATATGAAACTTCATACATCTTAAAGTTCATAAGATAGGATGAAAAGAGAATAATTTTTGAGGTCTTAATACTCATTGTGCCTAGCAATGAAGAGAGCAGTATAGGAAGGCTGGCTTTCTATATAAAGATTCAAACAAAAAGGAAAAATGGTCAAACCATACTTAATGAATGAGGAATTTGACATGAATTTGAGTCAACACGGATCCAATTTTCTTTCACAATGAGAACAAATCAGGAATCTGAAATAAGTTGGAGACTGTGAGATCGAATAATAATAAAGTGGAGAACAACCTTTACTAGATCCAAATAAGATATTTGAAGATATTTACACGAAATTTTGTAGGCTTATCTTAAGCAAAAAAAAGCATGTTTTACAGCTGAGGACATGGTGTCTGACACTAATTGGGAGACTTATAAAAGAATTCACCTTTAGTACCAGAGAATGTACAAAATCATAAGATTTCATTCATTTTTGTCAAGAAACTTGCACATGATTATTAGTGTCATGAGTTTTTACAACCTATGGTCTGTCTGCAATCAAACTAGCACTAGAAATTGGATAAATAAACATGTATATACAAATTTTACATTACAACATATGGCTGCATCCTGTATCCACATTTTGAAAGTTTAACGAATCTGAGACCAAGTCCCCATTTCAAAAATGTTATACAGTTCTCATGTCCAAATCCATAAAATCATTGTGTTTTCAAAAAAATATTAACTTGAGTAAAAATACATAACCTCATACATTTATTTTAGCATGCAATCAAGGGCCAAGACTCAATTTTTTTGAATTCCATGGGAAAATAAGAAAAAAAAAACAACCAAGCCTTAATTCCAACATTTTGGGCCAGCTATGATTCTCAATAGACTAATAAGGGTTGGTTACATGTCTTCTTTTCCGCCATTATACTCTATTCAAAATCATACTTTTTGTTACCTCCTTCATTGACATGTCCTTTTTTACTACTACTAATATTAGTTGGGTCTTCCTAACTTCTCTCATTTCCTCAACTTAATTCAACTTACTCTTCCTTACCAGTGCATTAATCGCTCTCCTTTGCACATGACCAAACCCTCTCAAGTGACTCTTCCTCATATTTTCATAAATAAGGGAGATCCCTATCTCTAAGTAAATTTCCTTATTTCAAATCCTATCTTGTATTTTCACTTATTCATCTTAACATTCTCATTGCAGCTAAACTAATTTTTTGAACATATTACTTCTTAACAGCCCAATATTCAGTACCGTGAAGCATAGCTAGTCTTACATTTATCAAAAACTATAATATAATACTATAGTTCTAATTAAAGTAGTTTAATTTCAAAAACTAAAAAGTAAAAGTACAATAAAGTTTTCAAAAGATCATCAATTTGCTATTTGAAACAAACATTAGTGTCACTACTTAGGGACTTCTTCATTGGTAAATATTAGAATTTCACATATGATGTTTTACATGCATGGGAAAGCCTGGGAGATAAACAACAAACACTCCCAAACATAGATACTGTGGAAACAGTATTAGAAACTCCTCTAAGAGATCAAGCCTCAGTCCATGACATGATATAAAAAACCATTTGAGAGCATGTAGCTCCAAAACCATATTATATGTTTAAAGAAACTTATTGCACAAGATGGACACATAAATTGAAATCCTCTAACCCATGATGGCTGTGCTCAAGTGGTTTAACACAGGATTCTAAACAGAATTATAAATAACCATATGATAAGTGAACCAATATAACAATACAACAAACAGAAACAAATTTAGAACTACTAAAGAAGTGGCCAATTTAGAAACTAACAACTCGGCTCTGCAACCAAAAATAACTTCCATAGAATCACCTAAGAAGTAAATATCCTTTAGGGAAAAGAAAGAAACAAATGCAATTCATCACAAAGGAAAACTATAAACATCACTTTTTGGAAATACAGATTATACCAGCTACATAGCAAAACTTGTTACATGGGCATTCAACTTTTTCTTCTTCATCTTTTACCAACACAAAACTCAGAAAGACACAGAATTTCAACACATTAGTCTCAACCCAAAAACAAGTATATGTAGGAAGTGAGAAATAAAACTTCCAAATTCAACATCATAAACAAAAATCAAACATAAAACCCAACCTAACAATCAAATAAACTCACTCAGTATGAAAAAGGAAGAGAGAGAGAGAGTTAAGGCACCTCATAGACTAGCCAGCTATCAATATAGATAGTTGTGAAGAAAGTGAGGACCCAGATAGAGAAAAGGAAAAAAGAAAGCTTTTTTGAGGAATATAAGGTACACCCAGATGAGGATTGAAGAGGATCTGATGGAGAATCCTTTAGAGATTATTTTGGTTGACAAAATTGAAATCGAAAAGATGATATATATATTTGTCTGTTCGTTTGTTTGTTTAAGGGTCACTTTCCCCTGTTGTTGGACACAATGGCGTTGTGTGATGCTCTGCTGTGTCCTGTCTGTACACTGGATACACAAGGTTTCGATATTTGGCATCCTTCTCTATATTGCTCTGCTCCCCCAGCCCCGCCGGTCAATTATTATTATTATTATTATTATTTAAGGGATAAAAATATTACAAATTTTACTAAGTGAAAGTAAAAGTAACTTATCTTCTCAAAAAAAAATAAAAATAAAAGTAATTTAAAATTTTATTTTTTATGTTTTATAAAAAAGAATAATAACATTCATCGCTATATGTATTTTATAAAGAATATATGTAGTAAAATTTGTAGACTCAAAAGTGATTTGAAGAGTAAACCTAACATGCCATCACCAAAACATATAAGAAAAAATTAGTTTTTTTTTTTTTTTTTTTAATTTTAATTTTAAATGAGGTACTGACATTTTTCATAATTTTTTAATAACAATTGACGTGAGTTATTAGGCTTTGTATATAATAAAAATGGTGTTAATGTTGCTTTAATCACAACATGTCATGTTTATTGTTATGAAAAATGTTGCGTGCTTAACATTACTCTCTCTTCTTTTTTTCTTTCTTGCTGATAACAAGATAGAGAGGTATTTGAACCAAGTTCTTTTCTGGGAAGAGAGATCAAAGTGTCATCGCATTTTGTTTCGTCATGGGTTAATTACAAAATTACCCTTATCAGCTGCCCCCTAGTCCATAGCCTCGTCAGCTTTAGCTGACGGGTTATGGAGTTAACGTCATGGAAGGGTCATTTATGTGTGATGCCTTAAGCCGCCTTTGTTAAATGCTTGAGTACGTGGCACGAGCTGATTGGTTCTGCTTCTGGACGAGTGTGTTGCTTTGTTGGTATATGCTCAAGATATGTTTTCGTAAGTTTAGAGACGCACCCGTCTATTTAGTTATAGATCTGTCGCCTTTTGTTGTGGCTTGTAACCTTATTCTGACGGGATGAACCTGCTTACGGACTTAATCATGGACCCGTCTGCTTAGTTAGGTCCGTCCACTTGTTGTGGATCCGTCCATTGTTTTGTGGACTTTATTTTATTAACCCATCTTCGTGGGATGAACCAAATTACGGACCTGTCTGTGTTTAGGTCCGTCCATTTGTGGTGGATTTGTCCACTGTCTTGTGGACTTTGTAATGAGGTCCCTCACCTTGTGGATTTAGTAATAATCTCGTCCACTTTTGTGGGGTCATCCACTTTGTAGACTTAGGCTCGTCTACTTCGTAGACTTGGTAATATGCCCATCCACTTTGTGAACATAGGCTGGTTTGCTTTGTAAGCTTGGTAATAGTTTTTGTCCAACTTTTGGACTTATATTAAACTCGTCTACTTTGTAGACTTTGGTGATAGGCCCATCCACTTCGTGGTCTTAGGCTCGTCTACTTTGTAGACTTGGTAATAAATTTGTCCACTTTGTGGACTTAGCAGTGGACTTAGTAATAAATTCGTCCACTTTATGGACTTAGTAGTAGACTCGTCCACTTTGTGGACTTAGTAGTAAATTCGTCCACTTTGTGGACTTAGTAGTAGACTCGTCCACTTTGTGGACTTAGTAATAAATTCGTCCACTTGGTCATCACCTCTCGGTGGTGCCTAGGAGCAAGTCTTTATACTTGTTAGCTTTGCTGATCGTCACCTTTTAGGGGTGCTTAGGAGTAAGTCCTTTTACTCTTCAGCTTTGCTAGTCATAACCTTTTAGTGGTCTGTCCACCTGTAGGTGACTTAATATTTAGACCATCCACCCGTAGGCGACTTTGGTCGTCCGTCCACTCGTAGGCGACTTAATGTTTAGACCGTCCACCTGTAGGCAACATTGGTTGTCTGTCCACCCGTAGGTGACTTAGTGGTTTAACCGTCCACCCATAGGCGACTTTGGTCATGTGTCCATCCTTGGGCAATGTTGGACCGTTCACCCGTGGGCGACTTTGGTCATGCATCCACCCTTAGGTGATTTTGTTTGTTGTCCTTCCCTTTTGGGGTGACCTTACGTTTAGACCATCCACTCGTAGGTGACTTTGGTCATATGTCCACCTTTGGACGATGTTGGACCGTCCACCTGTGGGTGACTTTGTGTTTGATGGCGCCGGTTGACTCTTAATTTTCCGTTCAATTAGGTTGTCGAACGACTAATGTACCTATCATTTGATCGCTTGGATTTAGTCGGACGACTAGTCTTAAGTCGATGCGTTGCACAAAATATTCCTCGTTTGTTGCCCCCCATACCATGTTTACCATTGCTACTTGAGTCGATCGTTTATGGAGGATCCTTGGATCGTTCGTCACCTTGGTGACATGGAGGATCGCTACTTGAGTTGATCATTCGTCACCTTGGAGACTTCGTCAGAGTTTCACTATTTGGGTCGATCGTCTATAGAGGATTCCCTGGATCATTCGTCACCTTGGCAACTTGTAGGATCACTGCTTGAGCTGATCGTTCGTCACCTTGGTGATTTTGTAGAAGGGTAGATGATATTGGTCATTTGCTTTCTTCTACCCAATGCATCACAAGTGGAGAAAATGCTTTTCTTCAAGCGTTCGACATTCTAAGGGTGAGGTAGCTTCTTCCCGTCAAGTGTCTCTTGTAGGGTGGTTGTTTAATTTGAACTTCCAACGCTTGGTTTTGTAGCATATAAGGGCTTTATTTTGTTGAGTAAGTCACTCAATCGCAGCCGAGAGTGTTTGTAGTTGCCATTCTACAGCAGTGGGGTGATTTCCAATTTCTTGGTTGACTGATGCCATCGATCGAGTTTGGACCGTACGAATTTTTGTCTCAGGGATAAAGCAATGCCTGATTACTCGTAGTCCCCACAGACGGCGCCAACTGATGATGTCAAAAAATCGTCAGTAAGCCATACGGTCCTTACGCGCTCCTAACAAGAACCTGCACAACGCAAAAGCTGAAGACCTTAAGAGGAGCACCGGTGTGGTGCCGGCCAAATACCATCCGAATGTCAAGTTAGAACTATTCTCACAACTCTAAAGTGCTAGAGAGAGTAAATTATGCGTACCTTGGTTTGTGAGGGTATTGGGGTTTTTTATAGTAGTAAAGAGTTGACCTCTCTTCCTTGGTGTAGAGTTCTTTTCCTTATAGGAATCTTCATAAGCGTATTTTTCAGAATCATTTCCTTGTAGGAGTCTTTTTTATTAACACCAAGCGTGGGGCGCAAGATATTTCTTTATATATGCAAACGTGGAGACCAAGCAAGGCCACGTCAGGGTCGTCAACTTTGCCTATTACCTCGTCAGGGTTGTCAGCTTCGCCTACTCCCTCGTCAAGGTTGTTAGCTTCACCTACTAGATCGTTAGGGTCGTCAGCTTCGCCTACTCCCTCGTCGGGGTCGTCAACTTTGCCTACTCCCTCGTCGGGGTCGTCAGCTTCGCCTATTCCCTTCAGCTTAGTAGTGTCAGCTTTCCATTTATGACAAGTTAACCCCGTCTCCCTAAAGCTGTAGACGTCCTAAAGCTGTTTGACTGCCATTTATGACAAGTGAGGCCGACGGGTCTATTTTGAACGTCACTTCATGATACTATATTCATGGGTATTCACATTCACAATTTTACCCTTATCAAGTACATAAAGTTACCTTATAAAATTGACATGGCTACAGAAGAATTGTGGCCTTTTGTTAGGAATGGATCACTTGCTGTTGTTATTAGATCAAAAACTACAGAGTATCGTTATACATTTAGCATATGGGATGACAGAATATAGGGTTAAGGAGTCTTGGAAGTTGGATCAAACAATAAACTGTTGGATCTCTGTGTTGCAAAATTGGTGGAATGTGGCATGAATGAAGAACTCCTCTTTGCGACTCACACAACTCTGTACCTTTATGATCTACAACGGAAAAACCTCCTCATGGTGAAATTATATACACTGATGTTATTGGTATTTTATACCCAACATTGAGGTGGTTAATCACATTGAGAGCCTAGTTACAATTGAAGGACCAAAAGTCCAGGTCAAAAGAGAGCGTAAAAATTCTTGGTTCGGGGAGGATTTTATTTACTGTCTAGGCCTTCCTATTTTGCTAGTTACTATGCTTGATGGAAACAAAGATGGAATTGATAAATGACTTCCTTTGGGTGGAAGACAAACCACAAGACAATTCTAAATTCATCAATGATCAGCCTATTGCCTACATCGTTTATTTAAATAATCAACTACTTCAACATTCAAACTAAGGATAAGATAAATTAAAGATAAAGATAAGAAGCAATTTGAATTCAAACTCCTAAGATTTCTGCATCAGCTCCTCCTGCACAGTAGCAGGACTCTTGTTATTCTTTTCTCCAAGAATAGCCAGGTATTTAGGATTAGGTTGAGGCTTTCTAGGACTCTTGCGTGGCTTTCCATCACTCGCCCCCCCTTGAAGTGGAACCTTGTCCCCAAGGTTAATAGCTGGAAATTGCAGCTAGAGTTGTTCAACGTCCTCCCAAGTTGCATCTTCAGCTGCCATATTTTTCCATTACACCAATGCTTATGTGTACAACTTAGTTCCTCTCTTCACCCACTTGTAGTCCAGAATGCATAGAGGTTCTAACATAGGCCCGTGCTCCTTAGAGTATGGAGGCAAAATGCTGGTGACATTGCTGGTATCGCCCACCTTCCTCTTCAACAATGACACATGAAACACTGGATGGATCTTAGAGTCCACAGGTAGTGCTAAACGATATGCTGCAGCTCCTACCTTAGCCGTGACTTGAAATGGCCCAAAATACTTGCTTACCAGCTTCTAATGTGCTCTTCAAAAAATACTATGATGCCGATACAATTGAAGCTTAAGGTACACCCAATCACCAAGTAGGAATTGTTCTTCCCTACGCTTGGCATCTGCATATTGCTTCATCCTATTATTTGCCAACAGCAAATTCCCCTTTAGCTCCTTCAACAGCTGGTCTCGGTCAATCAAACTTCAATCAACCTCATTCACTGGAGATGATTCAACTAAATAATTGACCCATACCGGTGGGGGTCGACCATAGAGTGCTTGAAAGGGAGTGGTACCGGTAGAGTGATGATAAGTTGTATTGTACCAATACTCTGCCCAAGCTAAAAACTGCTCCCACTTCTTTGGACTCTGACTCGCATAACACCGGAGGTATTGCTCAAGGCAGCGGTTTATCACTTCAGTTTGCCCATCGGTCTGAGGGTGATAAGTTGAGCTAGTTTTCAACTGTGTACCTTGCAGCTTAAAGAACTCTCGCCAGAAAGAACTCATAAAAATGGGATCTCTATCACTGACAATAGATCGAGGAATTCCATGTAACTTCACCACCCCAGAGACAAACACATCAGCTATCTTACTTGCTGAATAGGGATGGCTTAGAGCAAAGAAATGAGCGTACTTTGTTAAGCGATCAACTACCACCATAATGGAAGTTTTTCCTACAGAAACAGGTAGGCCATCAATGAAGTCCATACTAATATCTTCCCATACTTGAGATGGAATCGGCAAAGGTTGGAGCAGGCCGACGGGCGAACGTGAATCACTCTTATTTCTTTGGCACACGTCACATGCTGCCACATAAACCCGAACATCCTGCTTCATGGCTTCCCAATAGAAATTTTGTGACAATCTTCTATAGGTTCTTAACACTCCAGAATGACCCGCCATTTTTGAATCATGAAACTCCTTTAAGAGCACTTGTTTTAGTGAAGATGTTGGTGCAATCACTGCTCGATTTTTGTAGAACAAGATTCCCGCTTGCTGCTTGTGGTGCGGCATGGTCTCTGGTGCTTCTTGCAACATACGAAGTTGTTTTATTAAGTATGGTTCTTCAATGTTGGCTTGCTTGATTTCCTCCCAAATATCAAACTGTGGCTGTCTTGCTCCATAGCACTCAATAATAGCAGCAAGTAGCGGTCCATCGGTCAACCTTGACAATGAATCTGTTGCTGCGTTGGTTTTACTGGGCCGATACTTAATTTCATAGTTGAATCCCACTAACTTTGCTACCCATTTATGTTGTTCTGGTGTAACCACTCTCTGTTCCAATAGGAACTTCAAGCTTTTTTTTATCAGTCCATATCTGAAATTTTCTCCCCAACAAGTAAGGTCGCCACAACTTGACTGCCTCCATAATTGCCAGCATCTCCTTAGAATAAATCGACCATGCCCGTTTAGATGGACCCAATGCCTTGCTCAAATAAGCAATGGGTCGTCCCTTTTGACTTAACACAGCCCCAATCCCATAGTCAGAGGCATCTATTTCAACAATAAAAACATCAGTGAAATCCGGTAGAGCCAACACCGGAGTAGTCACCATGGCACGTTTGAGTTTTCAAATGCCTCATCTACCTTTGAATTCCAACCAAAGTTCCCTTTCTTCAACAAGTCAGTCAATGGTGCTGCAGTAAGTCCATAATGTCGTACGAACTTGCGGTAATACCCGGTGAGACCAAGAAACCCACGTAGCTCTATGACGTTTCGTGGCCTGGGCTAGCTTTGCATGGCTTCAATTTTCCGATTGTCCACGCGCACACCCTCTTGTGAGATCACATGACCCAAATATTCAACTTCACGAGCTCCAAATACACATTTGGATGGCTTAATAAAGAACTGATGGCTGCTGAGGACCTCAAGAACCTTCTGAAGTTGTGCTACATGCTCCACCCACCCTTTGCTATAAATCAATATGTCATCAAAGAAAACCAACAAGAACTTCCGCAAGTATGGCTGGAATATGGAATTCATAGCAGCTTGAAAAGTGGATGGGGCATTACAAAGCCCAAAAGATCACCAGATATTCGTAATGACCACTGTGAGTGCGGAAGGCTTTTTTATGAATGTCTTCGGGATGAACACGAATCTGATGGTAACCTGCACGAAGGTCCAACTTTGTAAAATACGTTGCACCATGAAGCTCATCCAGCATATCATCCACTGTTGGAATTGGAAATCGATCTTTGATTGTCACCGCATTTAGAGCACGATAATCAATACAAAACCGCCAGGACCCATCTTTCTTCTTTACTAATAAGATGGGTGAAGAAAATGGACTGTTGCTTGGACGGATCAATCCTGTGGCTAACATTTCCTTCACTTGCTGCTCAATTTCATTCTTTTGGAAATGAGCATAGCGGTAAGGTCTCACATTGACTGGTGCAGTCCCTTCTTTTAATGGAATCCGATGGTCAAATTCTCTAGAAAGAGGTAGTGTTCTAGGTTCTTCCAACACCTGATGAAATTCTTGAAGTAAGGGCTGTAACTCTGCTGGAACAGTAGAACCTCCAACATGGTCTTCACCCTTCTACATGATAGCAAATAACTCCCCACCACCTTGCACATCTCGTTCTAACCTTTGCATTGCCACCTCCTGAATGGGGTTAACAGAGGAGGATTTGATGACACATGACACACCCTCCCATAGGAATTTCATCGTCATTTTCTTCCAATCACACTCTACTGGTCCTAACAACTCCAACCATTGTATACCCAATACCAAATCCGGTCCATTGAGTGGTAAAGAATACAAAGTAGTGGAAAATTTAAATCCTTGGATAGTAATGGAAACTTGCTCATACCTTTCTTTGCAGACTAGGCTTTCTCCATTTGCAACCTTCACATTGAACTCTATAATGGGCGTGACAGCCAATCCAAGTGAATGGGTCAGCTTTTGATCCACGAAGTTATGAGTTGACCCACTTTCAATAAGGACAACCAACACTCTCTTCCCAATCCTGGCCTTGACTCGCATGGTTCGAGGGCTTGAGCAACCTGCAATTGCATGTAGGGATATGAGTGGAGCTTCTTCATTACAATCCTCATGATCTTCCATAACTCCTTCCTCCAGCTTGTTAAAGGACTCCTCAATGAATTCTTGTTGTGGACAGACTTCAATAAGGAGAGCTTGCGAGGCTGCACAGCGATGCCCTGATGTGTATTTCTCATTGCAACTAAAGCATAGCCCTTTCTCTCTTCGTTTTTGCATTTCTTCCCAAGAAATTTTTCTGGTGCCTCCAGATCCAGTACCTCCAATCCTAGTTGCTCGCCCCGCTGATCCAATTGTGTTAGAGGAAATGGTCTTCTGTACTGACTTGGTTGTCGAGCTTGTTTGTGGGCTGCCAACCTTGTTTTGTCGTCATTGCTTGTTCATGCTCTCATCCTTGATTCTAGCCAACTCTATGGCCTCAGAGAGTGTTTTTGGTTTGAACATTCGAATTTCTGAAGCAATGGCTTCCTTCAATCCACCCATAAATGCCCCCACCAATGCCTTTTGTGGCCAACCATCAACACGATTAGCAAGCTTTTCAAACTCCCGTTGGTACTCCCTAAGTGTCCCATTTTGACATATTCGGGACAAAGCTTCATCAAAGTCATCTGCCTCGGTTGGCCCAAATCGGACCAACAACTCCTTTTTGAATTTTTCCCAAGTAACCACCTTGTTCTCCTCGTGGTATACTTTCTTTAGCCACTGCCACCATTGATTTGCTTCCCCTTCCAAATGGAAAGCAGCCAAGACCACTTTTCGTTCTTCTCGTGTTCCTTGGTAGTCAAAATATTGCATCACGCGATTGAGCCATACTGTTGGATCATCTCCTGAGTACCGTGGAAAGTCCAGCTTGGTAGGCCAAGGTTGATCATTCACTGCACTTCTAACCCCAGATGTTTGGGAAAGTCTTTCCCCACTATGTGTTGACGACTCTAGTTCCTCTGGCTTCGAAGATGAATGAGAAGCTGATTTGTCCCGAGATTGAGACAAAAGCTCCTTGAGTTCACGTACAGATGAGCCCAGATCTTGAGACTCAGTCGTCATCTTCTGCACACTCTCCTTCAGCTCTTGCATGTCTGACTCCAGTTTTTCAATTCGGTCCTTGTTGGTGGCCATGCTCTGATACCAAGTTGATGGAAACAAAGATGGAATTGATAAATGACTTCCTTTGGGTGGAAGACAAACCACAAGACAATTCTAAATTCATCAATGATCAGCCTACTGCCTACATCGTTTATTTAAATAATCAACTACTTCAACATTCAAATTAAATATAAGATAAATTAAAGATAAAGATAAGAAGCAATTTGAATTCAAACTCCTAAGATTTCTGCATCAGCTCCTCCTGCACAGCAACAGGACTCTTGTTATTCTTATCTCCAAGAATAGCCAGGTATTTAGGATTAGCTTGAGGCTTTCTAGGACTCTTGCGTGGCTTTCCATCAATGCTCCCCTTAGTGTTCGAAAGGTATTCAACAAGTGCAAGCGAATAAAGAAGCGGGTGGCTGCCGCTTAATGTTCTCCTCTCTCTTTCTGACATTATGTTTTACATGAAAGCTTTGTCATTCAAAAGAATGAATAATTTATTTGTTTCTGTTTTTTCTTTTGTTGCCTATTTCACCCAACTTATTCAAGGAAGAAAATAGAAAATATCTTTACTTTTTCTTTCTTCTTATGTTTACTTTTCAACGGTGGGAGGAGATTCTTGATATACTGTGTAGTAGTGGAAGTTGCAAGTTTAAGCAGGACAATTGGCACTCAAACCAGATCGGTGTAAATTCTTCTAACTATTTGCTTCATGCAAAATCTCTGAATTGAATCCATACATATCCTAACATGTAGGAGAATTATTAAGAGTAATTAGGGCTGTAAATGAACCAAGCCGATCATGAACAACTCGGGCTCAGCTCGATAAAAAGCTTGTTCACGTTTGTTTGTTTATAAATAAGCCAAGCTTGAGCCTTAGTTTTAGGCTCGTTTAATAAACAAGCCGAGCCCAAACAAAAAAATTTGTTCACAAACAAGCCCGTGAACTATTAGGCTTGATACACAACAATTCAAGCATAGACTCATTTATAAGTTTATATATGTTAGCTAAATATACTCATTACACAATCTTAATAATGACATGGCCAACATGAGACCACTACCTATATTATCTTAATTTTTTCCATCCCTTTAAACTGATCAAGAACCACTTTAGACTATAGTTACATTTAAAAATAAATAATTAATTAAGTAGGCCACATATGATCCTTCTCTATCAATCATCTAAAGTAAAGTTATGAAACATTTAGTATTTTATCATTCATAATAGTTACAAACAGGTATTTTTCTAGTCCTTCATCATCTAATGTGAATGTAAAATTTGTATTTTGAACAATTGCTGAAGCTGTAGATAAGGAATGATGAATGAATGAATTTAATTATGTAAATTATTAATTTGAATAATAGCTAATCATAAGAAAGACTAGATGCATGATAAAATGAGTATACTATTTTCTTTTTCATTTTTTCTTAATTTTAGAGATTTAAGCATTTAATAATATAATTTTTTAAGATCTCAAGCTCAAAAACTTGACCTGAGCTTAAGTTTGAGCTTGATATTAAGCTTGAGTTTGGCTTGACTAATTAATCAAGCCAAGCCAAGCCAAGCTCAAGCTTTTTGGCTTTCCCACGAGCTCAAGCTCAAACACTATTTTTAGGCTTGTCACAAGCTCAAGCCAAGCTCGAGTTTTTGATTTTTTCTGACGAGCTAAGCTTGAACATGCACTACTCGATAAAGCTCGGCTCGTTTACAGCCCTAGGAGTAATGCTTTTCTCCATTCACATAATAAAGTTTTATGTTGAATTTAATTAATGAGATTTATTAATAATAATTCTTCCTTTTATATGAAAAAGTATTGTAGTTTTTTTATTTTATTTTATTGGATGAGTATAATTATTTAAGGGTTGACTAGTATTACTAGTCACAGACTCACGTGATGCGTGGAAATAAATAATTATTTTGTATTGTAATATAATGTTTACTTTTTTCTCTAAAATTTTTTGAAGATAATTTTTTCTTCCTAAAAACTAAACAATTTCTATTCGATCCAATTAGGTCTACTTCTGTTCAATTTGGTCCACTTGGTCAATTTAGTCCCCCTTCAGTTCATTTTATACTAATTACGCCTTAAATTGATTCTTTTTGTATGTTTTCTTTTCAAATTTAGCTCAAAAATTCTTTTTTTTTTCTTAATTTTTGGATTGAAAAGTATGAAATTTTTTTATATTTAGGATAAACTCTTTAGTTTTGTATTAAAAAATACAATGAAAAATACTAAAATAGACATTAGAAAATAAAAATATGAGCCCTAAAAATGCAATAAAAATTATAAAGATTCAAAAGTCTTATTTGGTCCACATCGGTTCTATTGATCTATTCTGTCCTCTTCGATCCAATTTGGTCATATTCAGTCCATTCGGTCCTATTTAGTCCATTCTATCTACTAAAGTTATATTCAGTCCAATTTAGTCCATTTGGTCTTATTCAGCCCACTTCAGTCCACATTGGCCTTATTCAATCCTATTCTATCCACTTCGGTCCATTTTGTCCACTTTGTCTTATTCACTCCATTATGTCTACTTTGGTTCTATTTGGTCCATGTTGGTCCTATTCAGTCCACTTTGATCCACTTCAGTCCTATTTGGGCCATTCGGTCCACTTTGGTCTTATTCAGTCCATTTTGTCCACTTAGGTTCTATTCTGTCCACTTCAATCCTATTCAGTCTACATTGATTCTATTCAGTCCAGTATGTCCACTTTGGTCCTATTCAATCCTATTCGGTCCACCTTATTCCTATTCGGTCCTATTCTATCCATTTGGTCCACTTTAGTCCAATTCGGTCCATTTGGATCACTTCGGTTCATTTTGGTCCACTTAGATCTATTTTTGTGTACTTTACATAATGGGAAAAGACATGTTTGGGTTGAAAGCACCTAATCTAAATCCAAATTTATTAAAAATATATATATATTGCTACTACGCTTATGTGCTTGCACTTATTGTTACTACGTTTTTGTTGGAAAAAGACATGTTTGGGAAAAGACTCGTAATATCTAAAATTTTAAGCATAACATTTATTATTGCTACGCTTTTGTTGAGCCACATTAATGTAATATTTCAGTCCACTTCGGTACGACTAAATTTAAGTAAAAGTCTTTCTAAACATAAAGGCTATGAATATACAAATGTAATTTTTAAGGCAATTATTCATTTATTTTAACATTTTTAATTTTAAATGAATTGCACGAAGTTGATTATATATTTAAGCAAAATAAAAATATTTATACTATATATAAGAGGATTCCCCTCTTTGAATTAAACTTTTATATGGTTCAAAAATACCCTTATTAATGAAGGGTAACTTCTTTTAGAAATATGGTCATAAATATCAAATAACAAATTTAATTTTGAATTCAAAAAGAGAACTCCTAAAATTTAGGATTTTTTTTCCCTTCACATTCATCTTTTTATTCCCTAAAATTTAGCTTTTTTTAATTTTTTTTTTTGAATAATAGATGCAAATTATTAACCTTTACTCAAAAAAATAGAAGAGCCTCTAAGCACGCACAACGCACGTGCTTAGAGACTAGTATACATATATGTGTATGTATAATTTTTATTTAAATAAATTATTTATTCTCTTAAAAGAGATTATCATGATAATCAAAACTCATATCAAACTTATACTAAATATGTATACTTTATTCTCTAATTTTTATTGAAGAGAGAGAGAGACTATTTGTGATGGGGAACTAAAAAATACAACACCAAAACGTATGAACCCAAAATACAAAACTTAGAGAATATCAAACTAAAAAAAATACAAAAACTTAGAGAATATTTTAACAAAACTCTATTTTGGGTTCATACGTTTTGGTGTTATATTTTTTAGTTCCTCATCACAAGCATTCTCTCTCTCTAATAAAATTTAGAGAATAAATTATACGTATTTAATATAAGTTTGATATGAGTTTTGATTATCATTATAATCTCTTTTAAAAGAATGAATAATTTGAATAATTTATTACAGAGGTAGTTTGAATAATTTGAATAATCTCTTTTAAGAGAATGAATAATCTCTTAAGATTTTAGATTTTAGATATTCTCTCAAGTTTCTGTTAAGTTTGTTAAAATTAGTTATAGAGGTAGTTTTAACTGTAACAGTAAACTGAGTTAGTTAAAACGGTAGCTAGAAGCCAAAAAGAGAAGATAAAGAAGAAAGAGAAGAAGAAGCCAAAAGCCAACAACAGTCTGAATTCTAAAGTTGAGACGCTATTTATTTATTTTTAATTTTTTTTTTTTTTTTGGGTTAGAGATTTGGGTAAAATTGGAATTTCAAAATAAAAACAAGGGTAATTTAGGGATAATATGCAGAACTAGCAACGGTAACAATGCAAGCTTGGAGAGCGTTTTCGTATTCCATCTCAGATGGTCCATTACCAAAACGTGTTTTTGGGTTAATTGCGATTTTAAAACGCACGATTTGGAAATCTTACCAAACGCCAAAAATGAAAAAATCATGATTTAAAATCACAATCGTGCATTTTGGCTCGAAAACACTGAACCAAACGGGCACATTTTCTCACTCTTTCTTCCCTTTTTAGCTACGTATGATTAGTTACATATGCTATGTCGTGGTTGACATAAGCTAAGAAAACGGCTGTCGTATAGTTAGTACTGCTACTACATCTGCTTCATGTAGGGATGGCAAAATAAGCCCAAACTCATTTGCCCACCCAAACCCGCCCACTCTAATTAAACCCAAACCCACCCAATTATTAGTTGGGTTAAATGGGCATCAACCCAATTAGACCCAATAATTATTGGGTTTTAACTAAAAGCCCATTGAACCCAATTTAACCCAAAAACAATTTTAGTGATTTAATCACCCAACTCTAAAAATACCCCAAAACTACTAAAATTACCAAAATACCCCCTCAACCTAAAAAATGACCAAAATAACACCTAAACCTAAAAATAACCAAAATAACCCTAAAACCTACAAAATGACCAAAATACTCCCAAAAACCAAAAAATGACCAAAATACCCCCAAAACATAAAAATGACCAAAATACCCTTGAAACATAAAAAAAATGACCAAAATATCCCCAAAACCTAAATATTACCAAAATACCCCCAAAACCCAAAAAATGACCAAAATACCCCTGAAACCTAAAAATGATTAAAATACCCCTGAAATCCAAAAAATGACCAAAATACCCCCGAAACCTAAAAGATGACCAAAATATTCCCGAAACCTAAAAATTACCAAAAAAATACCGTTGACATACAAAAAATGACCAAAATACCCCCCGAAACCTAAAAATTACCAAAATACCTCTGAAACGTAAAAAATTGCCAAAATAACCCCGAAGCCTAAAAAATAACCAAAATAACCCTGAAACCTAAAAAATGACCAAAATACCCTCGAAACCTAAAAAATGGCCAAAATAACCCCGAAGCCTAAAAATTGATCAAAATAACCAAGAAACCTAAAAATGACCAAAATACCCCCTTGGAACCTAAAAATGACCAAAATAACCCCGAAGTCTAAAAATTGACGAAAATAACCCCGAAACCTAAAAATGACCAAAATACCCCCCTAAAACTATAAAATGACCAAAATACCCCTAAAACCCAAAAAATAACCAAAATACTCCCGAAACCTAAAAATGATCAAAAACCCCTGAAATCCAAAAAAATGACCAAAATACCCCCGAAACCTAAAAGATGACCAAAATATCCCTAAAATCCAAAAAAATGACCAAAATACTCCCGAAACCTAAAAATTACCAAAATACCTCTGAAACCTAAAAAATGGCCAAAATAACCCCGAAGCCTAAAAAATAACCAAAATAACCCTGAAACTTAAAAAATGGCCAAAATAACCCCGAAGCCTAAAAATTGATCAAAATAACCTAGAAACCTAAAAATGACCAAAATACCCCCTGGAACCTAAAAATGACCAAAATAACCCCAAAACCTAAAAATGACCATAATACCCTCCTAAAACTATAAAATGACCAAAAAAACCCCCCCTAAACCTAAAAAATGACCAAAATACCCCTGAAACCTAAAAAATGACCAAAATACCCCTCAAAATATCTAAAAGGACCAACATACCACTAATCCTATAAGATGAACAAAATACACCCGAAGCCTCTAAAATTACCAAAATAAGGGTTTGGGGTATCTTAGTCATTTTTTAGGTTTAGGGGGTATTTTGGTAATTTTTTATGTTTAGGGAGTATTTTGGTCATTTTTTAGTTTTAGGGGAGATTTTGGTAATTTTTTAGGTTTAGGGTGTATTTTTATCGACTTACAGGTTTAAGGGGCTTTTTTGTCATTTTATAGGTTTCAGGGTATTTTGGTCATTTTTTAGGTTTCAAGGGGTATTTCAGTTAATTTTTAGGTTTCAAAGGTATATCGATCATTTTTTAGGTTTAGGGGTTATTTTGGTCATTTTTAGGTTTCTAGGTTATTTTGGTCAATTTTTAGGCTTCGTGGTTATTTTGGCCATTTTTGAGGTTTCGGGGGCATTTTGGTCATTTTTAGGTTTCGGGGTTATTTTGGTCAATTTTTAGGCTTCTAGGTTATTTTGGCCATTTTTTAGGTTTCAGAGGTATTTTGGTAATTTTTTAGGTTTTGGAGATTTTTTGAACATTTTTTGGGTTTAGGGGGTATTTTGGTCATTTTTAGATTTCGGGGGTAATTTGGTCATTTTTTGGATTTTAGAGGGTATTTTGGTAATTTTTAGGTTTCGGGGGTATTTTGGTAATTTTTAGGTTTTGGAGGTATTTTTGGTCATTTTATGGGTTTTGGGGGTATTTTGGTAATTTTTAGGTTTTAGGGGTATTTTGGTCATTTTTTGGGTTCGAGGGGTATTTTGGTCATTTTTTAGGTTTCAGGGGGTATTTTGGTCATTTTTTAGGTTTTAGGGGTGTTTTGGTCATTTTTTGGGTTTTGGGAGTATTTTGGTCATTTTGTAGGTTTTGTGATTATTTTGGTAATTTTGAGGTTTTGGGGTATTTTGGTCATTTTTGAAGATTTTAAAGTACTTTGGTCATTTACACTTTAGGGGCATTTTGGTAATTTTGATAATTGGGTAATTGGGTGGGTTGAGGTTTACCCATAATAATTGGGTTGGGTTGGGTTTGGGTTAGAAGCAATTAGTTAAATGAGTTTTAATGGGTAAATGGGTTTTACATACCCAACCCAATTATGCCCACCCATTTGACACTCCTAGCTTCATGTCTCTGTACTTGTGACAACGATACACCACAGAAGGCATCTCAACTTTATATGAATCCAAGCCAACTCCAAATGGTTTTAGCAGCCAACTTTTGAAGTACATACAATTTATGCCCTTAGAATCATCTTTTCTTGTGCTCCAATCAGCCTTCATCCCTGACACATTTCATCTCCTATATTTTTCAAACAATGAAAGCTGAATCACATGATTTTTATTTTATTGCTTTTGCTTTAGCTTTTACTTTTGCTCTTGCTAGGACCTTTTTCAAATGCTTCTAGGATACTATTGCATTCTCATCTATAAACAACCTACCAAACTTTGAATATCTCTTAATTTAAGTCAAGCACCAACTCTCAATATTTTAGCTTTCTAATTTCAATTGTTCACTATCTTGCATGTGATTCAAAGTTGCTTCCATTTCCTTTTATCTTAAAAGGGCATATCCAATGGGGTTAGGGGACAAAGCAAATTCCAACTAGATTAACATGCACCTGTTTGATTGAAAACAATATGAACAATAATATACACCCATAAAATAACTAATTAGTATGTCCACATATGATGTCATAATTTAAAAGCAGGCCAACTGATTGATTGTTTACCCTTACCTCAACCCAAAGCAAACTTTATACCCTTCCTACTCTTTTCTCCTTTCCTTCTAAAGCATTGAAAGCTGAATAATCTTTTGCTTATGCTTGGGACAATTACCTATGTCCCTACTTTAATCAAATTAATTGTCCTAATACTTATTGTCCAGCCAGTTGGCATAAACTTCATGCAACTTTTCTGTTCTCTCTTTCTGCCACAATGGAGAGAAGCCTTGAAACTCCTTGAGTCCAGATATCATATTCTCTCTGGTTCTTGCACTCGAACTCCACAATACCTCGCAGTTCAGTCTTCAATCCGAAGTAACGACGCTGCTCTCCCCCATCAAACAAGTGTCTTCCCGGCCATGCTGGCATGTCCTTGTACACTTCCATCACCACATCTATAATTCCAAAATCACTACTTATAAAACTAGCTATTCTTGACTCCTTACTAATCAAATGGAGAATCTGTTTGTATTGAAAAAAGAAAAAGATGGAAAAGACGATAAAGAAAGCAGTGATTTTTACTCTTTTTCTTTTTGGTGATGGTCCCTGCGACATGTTTGCTCTTCATCTTTAGCATTACCTGCAGAAAGTGAGAGCAGAGTATAGTACTACTCACTGAGTGTTATCATTAGTTGTTTTTGACTTTTGATTAAGAGAGCTAACCTGGCCTGTTCGATGAATATAAACAGATACAATCTTCCAATGAAGATCACCTGCAGAATTAATTCAACATTAGCTTATGTCTAGGATTTGAGTATCATAGAATTCAGTTTTTGAAGATTACCTTTGCGCGTGCGTTTAAGGAGCTCAGTTCCCTTAGCAAGAAAGTCTTGGCTACAGATGCCTAGATAATTCTCTCCAGGAGCAAGTTCTCCACTAGAGCTACTACTAGGATGACCATTATTGACTTTACCACAAATTCCAATTCCCATTCCTTTCTCCAGAGGTGTAACTGCTGCAATATTCCACACTTCCTTTAGAGCTCTTGCCTTCAAGGTAGCTGCCCCACGTAGAGCTGCATACAAAGTAGAGTGTAAGAACAGGAATGGCATTTTCTCCCATAATGCCATATCTATAGATTCAATTCAATGACAAAAAATAAAACTAGATGCTTTAGGTATGTGTCCAAGATGCTGATACTCAAGATAACAGCTCATGCATTATGAAAGTATTCTGTGATAACTAAAGTTACAACCTAAAAGACATCACTCAGCCTGTTTTAGAGTTGCTTAGTGTGTCCTATTTTATATGAAATAGAAATGCATTGAATTTCCATCACTTAATAATTTGAACTCTCACTATGATGTAAAAGCAAGCTGCGCAAACAAGCCAATATCAATGTCACTAAGCTCCAAAATCGATTTCTTAAAAACTTAAAAAACTTTTACCTCCCAAGGTGGTGAGTAAGGTCACACGTTTATGGACAGATGAGTTAATTGCCAAAAAAAAAATCCTTTAAGAGAAACATTTAGGGTGCTAAATTATATTACATAAATATTATAAATTGAGATAGTATTATTTTGTCTAGTCATGTATATCACAGCTGGTCACTTGTATAAATTTAGTACAAAGTGTAACAAGTGAATACCACACATTGTATTTGGCAACATAATATTTAACCACACAAATATATAATTAAATTATAGAAAAATTTGTAGCACTTTAAGCATAGCTAATTTAGCTTATCACTCATCAAACCTTACCTGTAGCTGCTGCTGCATTAAGAGTAAGGATATCATCATAAGAACGCACATTGACAGCAGAGCTGACAACCGAAGCAAGGTGATCACGCTCAGCTCCCATGGCTTCTGCAGCCTCCACACATTGTGCAGCTACTAATGTTGCGGCTGATGCCACGGCCATGTCAGTCTTGGCCAACTGCTCATTCTTTGCTGAAGCTGAAGAGGCTGCTGTGGCTGCTGCAATGGCTGCTATGGCTGAAGCCACTGCAGAAACTGAAATGGCTGCATGGAGCTGAGCATTGTGGGCTCTGGTTTCCTCTTTCTTTTTCTCTTTCCTTTCCTTCAACCACCTCCCAACTGTCTTGGCTCCACCACCAGGGTTGCCATTGGCATTGCCAGCACTAGCACGACCACCATTGAATAGGGGCTGTATGGTATTGTTGGCACGGAAAAACTACGTGCACAAAATAAGTAAAACAACAACTAAGCCTTAATTCCTAAACTTTATTAGGAGCGACCATAAATAATCAACATACTAATCAAGGTTTGGCTAACCTCACGTGTAATATATGTTCTTATCAGTTGAATATAATTCAAGAATCATTGGCAAAAAATAAAAGTGTGGTTTTACTTGTGAAAGGTCTCAATAAAAATAAAAATTGTCATATGCTTTTTACATAATTCATCATATTAAATAGGACAATCATTAATTGATCATATTCACAGCAATAGTACTAGTTTTTTTTTTTAACAACAGCAATTCAATCATTACATAACCATCGGTCTACTGGGTAGCTTCAATAATTCCATATCCACAATGGTTGAACATAAAATATTATTTTATTGAATAAAGTACTATAGACTCTTTTTTTTTTTTTTTTTAAGAAACAAAGTACTATAGACTCTATAGAGTACTAAGAGCACTCACAGCAGTGGTGCTAAAAAGCTATATTGGTATATTTTTAGCTCTCAATCACTAAAAACCATCATGCAGCAGTGGAGCTAAATCTAAAAGATTTAGCTCCTCAGCTACAGTGCACATCTATCTTTAGATGTGCACTGTAGCTCAAAGGTAAAAAAAAAAAGATTTTTTTATTACACCCTCTCTCTTCTCTCATTAAAATAACCGTTTCTATTTCTCTCTCTCTCTCCGGCTTCTCTTTTTTCTTTTTCTTCTTTCTTCTTTTTTCTTTCTTCCTTCTTCCTCTCTCTTTCTCAGTCACGCCGTGGCATCTTGCCTGCCTCAACACCCGCCCGGAGACACTCGCCTCCGCTCTCCACTGGGACTGTCCCGACTGCACATCCATCGTCGTCTCTGCCGCCGTCGCCGCGCCGGTCGGAAATGCGGCGGGCGGGGCCTCCGACGACCTAATCTCGAAGATCCGAGCGATCGAGGCCTATGCGTCTCTGACGGACCGACGATCGAGGCCGATGCGTCTCTGACGGACCGAGAGAAGGCGAAGAAGCGACAGGAGCTAGTGAGCGGAAAGGCTTGCTGCGATGACGACGCGGACAACAAGAAGAAGAAGCAGAAGAGGAAGACAGGAGAGAAGGATGAAGAAGACGAAGACGAAAAAGATTGGAGATTTTTTTTTTTTTTTTTTTTTTTTTTTTTTTTTTTTTTTTTTTTTTTTCTGTCGTGGACTGCTGTGATGGTGGTGTTGATGGTGGTTTTGGTTGTGGCCGGACTGCTGTGATGGTGGTGTTGATGGTGGTTTTGGTTGTGGCCGCATCTGTTGGTGGGTTATATTATTTTGGTGGGTTATATTATTTTGGTGGGATATATTATTTTATTGTAGTGAATATATTATTTTATTGTGATGTTTATATTATTTTATTGTGTTAAAAGCTAAAATAGATCCACTGCTGTAGCATGTGTGTAGGTAAAATAGATAAAGTGACTTTTTGTGTAGCTAAATAGCTAAAATTTTACAACCACTGCTGTGAATGCTCTAAACTACTACTAGTTACATTCATGATCTTTCTTTTTTTTTTCTTTGGGTAAAGTATGATCTTTTAATTTTGATTACTTCAAGGGCAAATCCGTGAAGGAAATAGAATAGAAGACAAAAAAAAGAAAAATTGCTATCGTCACAACAATACTTCCCCTACGTAACCAAGTCAAGATGGCTGATTGGCTGGCTTCCTCTAACAGTTTTCACTCTCAAGTGAAAGGGATTGATTTACATGAGCAGGGACTGCTTTGAGATTAACGAGGGCTTTCATATTTCATGTCTATTTCAGAATTGCCTTAAATCATTGAGCATGTGACTATGAAAGCCAAAAGATTATGGAGATACTACAGTACAATACAGCTAGCTAGCACCGTCAGAAGCAAAAGATATTAAATTGTTTATCATGTGTGATGAGATGGGAGAGAAGCGGATAACTATGCAGAATCAGTGCCGGTTACTCTATGACTATAACCAAAACAGGCAAAAATTGCAGACAAATGTGACAACATGACTGATCCTAGCATAGTAATTACCTAGCTTCACTACAACTTGCACACATTTGGGTCATTCTTGCTTAGCGAAGCTACAACTCAATTCACCTAAATGAGGGAAACAATTTTTTCCTCAACTTATTTCATATCTTACTAGTCCTAGTGCCACAAAAAGTGGCACAACAAATGCCACAACTCGCCCATGTGGTGGAGGGTGGTGGTGAGTCCATGTGGGGATACCCCTCCACCAACCACAACTCGCCACATGGACGAGTTGTGGCATTTGTTGTGCCACTTTGGGCCCGTTTGATACGTGTTTAAAAAACAGTTTTCAATTTTTTTGAAAATACGTATGAGTGAAAAAGTGTGTAGAAATACGTGTAATATTGTTTAAAAACTAAAAACATGTGTTTAAAATGTTGTACCAAACAGCCCCTTTATGTGGCACAAGACTTATTCCCTAATGAGATGTTAATTATATTTATGACCATGATATCATTTTTACTATATGTATCAATAGCAATAGATTGCCTCAGAAATTGTGAGAGAATTTGTGAAAATATGTGTCACTATAATTATTACACAAATTATAGTCCGTATCTAACTAGAATTTGATCAATTAGTGCTGAGCCCACACAGCCCAACCTCAATAGCAACCCCTCTCTCTCTTTACAAGGAGCCTTGGTTCATAGGAAGATTGTAACCAAAAGCTTTTATTGAAAGAAGATTTATTTAATCATTTGTGCCAAACTAATATTCTTTTTTTAAAGAAAAAAAAAAAGGAAAAGGCAAAACAAAACCAAAATAGCAACAATTATGTGTGGCAGAGAGAGAGAGAGAGAGAGAGAGAGACAGTAAAAAGCTGAGATATTGGTCTCCTTGTTGGATACAGAGAAAACCATACTAATATGAAATACTGTATTATTTTGAAAAGAATATAATATAGCACAGTCTTGTAGAAGATAAGAAAAAGTGAAAAACCTTAACAACGTCGTCGAATTCCTCAGATGGAGAAACTGGGGGACTATCTGTTCCTGTTAAAGAACCAACGCCATTCAAAGGTTCGCTACTGTGAGATAGCCTTCCTGATGTTAGTGGCGACACTTCCTGTTAAAACAAAAGAAAAAAACAACCCCATTTAGAAAATAGAACCCAAATGAAAAAGGAAGCCTCCTAGATTGAGTGCTCCTCTACATTTTATTATGTTCTGTTTGGTTCCCGGGAAAGAATGGAAAAGAAAAAGCTTAAAAGAGTTCTTTTTCACAAACATACATGCATTTTCTTTTTATTCCTCTCATTAGCGCAAAAGGCAATGTATGCGGGAAAGAAATAATTGGGATTTTCTTCTTTCTTAAGCATTTGTACTTTGTGTTCACATTAACATTAATATTTATCATGCTATAAACCATTAAAAAGTACCTCTCTGACAGACTGTGACATAATGCGCTCAAGAACTAGCTGAGAAGTGGCACATGAAGCAAAAGAGAACTGGTTCGCTGAGAGACTGTTATCAGTTTGAGGAAGCTCCTCACACTCTCCAGCTATGTCTTCTGGTATAGAGTTGGTGGTGCAAGAAGAAGCTCCGCTAGTAGACTTGGAAGCCATGCATGAAGAAGAAGAAGAAGTAGTAGTAGAAGAAGAACGAGCAGGAGGAGGAGCTAGAGCTTTGGAAACTTCAAGAGCAGAAGCGCTCCAAGACCTTGACAGAAACTCCATTGGGGCTCGTGGGCTCTCCGGCAATTGGGTCCCTCCACGAGGTGTAGACCCAGAAGCCCGGCGAGAATGTTTTGGTAGAAGTGTCTCTTCCATGAGAGTGAGTGGTGGTGGCATAGAGGTGTGGTGGGGTTTTGGTTATGTTATATATGGGAGGGGTTGGGTTTGGAAGTTCGTGTTTTTTGGATGTTTCTTATGGGATGTGGTCAATAATGGCTAAAGTTGGTCAGGATGTGGTCAAATGGTTTGAGGTGGTGTAGCTTTCAACTGCCACGGGGATGGTGATTGGGGCCCATTGACAATTCTCCTCCTATTTCAAAGATCAGTGGTAAAAGAAATAAAATTCCATTGAGAAGCTTTAATGGCAGAAGTATAAAGAAGAGAATAAAGAAAGCTTTGTTGATCAGCTGATCAATCTTTGTTAAAAGAAGAATGCCCACATGGGTTTTATTACATTTCTCATCATGTGATCAAATCTTATTGTAGATTATTGAAAGTCATTGTGGTTCACATTGATGTTTTATTTGAGATGATGCAACCTACACCCCACATATTTGAGACACTTTTGGGCTAGTAGATCCATGGGGAAAGAGTCCAAACTGGATGAACCATATCTAAAGTTTTATTGGATGAACAATTTATTACATGAAAGAATAAACCGGTTAAGAGAGAGTTTCTAAATATAATAGGTCTTAATGATTGTACTTATATGTCTTAATTGTTCTATATACACACATCATGAATGAAAATTGGCACTTAGAGAAGCTATTTTTGAAGTCGCATGCTTGACTTGTGCCTTTCAGATTTTGAGCTTCTTGTTGGCTGTGTGGACCAATTCGTTCCCACCTTTTTAAATGGGGTTCTCCCTTCTAATTCTGAATTCTGACAGTACTACATAACATGTCAGAGAGAGGCAAGTAATCTAATATATATACAACAGTGCAGCGACCCTAGGTGGTGACCAAAGTGATTGTGTTTCTTACATGTCTTAAGGTCTTGGCAATGTCCAAGGCCGACAAGCTTAGAGGTACAGACAAAATTTTAGCTTAAGCATTTTTTTTATCTTCCACCCGAGTCTTGGACACAAAGCTGAGCACCAGAGCCCAGAGGTAGACTTGTGCTAAAATGCGCGTGCCATTGAACTAGATACGTCATTTTCCTATGCTTCTTCATCCCCAATAGCATACTTTATTTTTCGTTTCTTTAATTTTTTGGTCAGCTTTGTTTTTTAAAGGTCATGATTACTGACTATATAGAATAGAGACCCTTTATTCCTTTTGCCTCGTTTTCTCAATGATCATTACCACTTTTCGTTTACCGTTGCATTTCAAATGTGTATGAGACCCCTTTTGTAGGACAATTCAAATAGCCTAGTGTTCAGCTTTTTCCATCTAAGAATAGGAAAAGGAGCCATTGTGTTAGATTCATTGCTTTGTTTACTTGAGTATTTCATCGAGACAGGCAATAATTAGATGCTAGTTACCAATTATAGTATGAAGGTTGTGTTAATTTTATTTGTACGGAATGGAAAATGCACCTTGATTAGAAAAAATAAATTCGGAGTTTAAAAAGCTAGCTTGAGTTTTCTTTTTCTGAATTGAAGCCCGATCCTTGATTGCAAGCTAAACATGTACTTTGCACACTCAATTGCCCATTGGGCATCAGCATCTTGTTGTAAAGCTACAGGAACAATCTCCATCTTTTTTTTTTTTAATCTCTCTCACAATATGTGAGCCCCTTGTTTTGTATGATATATTGTGAGAGAAATAATACATGTACCATATGCACAATAACTCAAAGTTTTGCAAAGTTTTTTGAGTGATATTTTGTTTATTAGTGTTAATATATACTCCGGATGCTAAAGATATTTTCTCTTTGACAATAAAACCAATATACTAATACATACACAAGATTTATATGTGTATATATAAGAGTGATGTTATACCATCATATACCTTTGGTATGATGATCATTCCACAAGCACAAGTTCTTGTGGTGTGGGGGAGTAGGGATTTAGATTCAAGCTTGCAAAAGAAAACTTCACACACATATATGTTTAGATTAAAAATTATAGATATGTTTGGCAAAGTCTTTATGAAATAGGTTTGCCCAATCTATCCATTAATGCCCAACCTGATCATGTGGAGTTGTTAGGGATACAAATAAATTTCGAAGTCCCAACATTCTCCCATGCCTCAGTTATTCAAACTTCTTAGATAAGATTTAATTTGGCACTTTCGAGTTGCCAAAGACCACAACTTTCTTTTTCGTTTTTTTTCAGGTAAAGAAAGACCACAACTTTCATGAACATAGCAAGTGCAATACTAGATAAGGATGGTTACCATTCTCTCTCAAAAAAAGAAAAGAAAAAGGAACTTGCTGTTGATAGTTGGGTTTTGTTATGATGGAGGCACTTGCTGTTGTGGTCTGAGAGGTCAAGGTGGGGGGAAGCTGGAGCTTGTTTAGTATCAATTCTCGATGGGTAAATTTTAGGTATAATTTTTTTAGGTGTTGTATCTTAGGTTTCCAATTAAATTTAATCATGTGACTATATTGATCAACACAACACTTTTTCTTTTTCTTTTTTTTTGTAAAAATATTTAATTTTAACCATGTAGTTTATTGGTCAAGGCCACCACACTATTGAGTTTTATTAAGTAACCTAAGCTATTGCAAGGATCCCTTACAATACCTTAGGTTACTTTATAAGAAATTGAATTTGTTAAATATTATCAACCTCAGATGAATCTATTATCCATGCATTGCATGACTGTCCTAGGGCTATAAGAGTGTGGACTGAGTTGGGCATCCAGTGTACAAATCAAGAGTTCTATGATCTCCCTTTACCGGAATGGCTAAAGAGCAACTGCTGCTCGGTCTAGTTTTTTTCTTGGCCTCGTATTCCTTGGAAAATGCTATTCCCTCAAGCTCTTTGGCTTATATGGCTCCAACGAAATAAGGTAATTTTTCATAATGGAAGTTTTGATGCGAAGATAGCTGGTCATTGCATTAAAAAAGGAGCTGAGTTTTTTGCTATTGTGCCTGAAAATCCCATAAAACCGAGAAGAGTGTTGACTCGGGTGTCTTGGACTAAACCCCAAGAGGGATGGGTGAAGTTGAACTCGGATGGATCGGTTTTAGGGAGCTCGAAGAAGGCTGGTGGAGGAGCTGTGATCAGATGTAGTAATGGGGACTGGATTGCGGGTTGCTTAAGGAAACTTGGGAACACGTCTTGTATACTGGCTGAGTTGTGGGCGCTTAGAGATGGGCTTCTTTTGGCAAAACAGCTTAGTTTAGATAATATTTGTGTGGATATGGATGCTGAATATCTTGTTTATTTGCTTTCTAATACTTTTGTGGTTAACCTTAGTTTTGAACCTTTATTATCCAGTTACAGGAACCTAATGAAGACGTTCCTTAACTGTACTGTGGTGCATGTTTTTAGGGAGGCGAATAGGTGTGCTGATAGATTAGCTAGGTTGGGGGCTGATCTGCATTCAGACCACCTTATTTTGTATAATTCACCGCCTGTGGTGGAAGACCTCCTAGCTAGTGATAAAGTTGGTCATTTTTGTAATAGACTTGTGGTGCCTTAGTTGTATAATACTTACATGGTTTACCCAAAAAAAAAAAAAAAAAAAACCTTAGATGATAAACAAGGTAATTGAATAGATAAATTAAAAGAGAAAACATCTGGATAAGGATGTGATATATATATATATATATATATATATATATAAATCATTGACTATTCAATAATATCTTTCATGTGATAAGAACTTTTGAATTTCCTTATGACTGTATTTAAGACCAACAGTATCAGTACCACCCTTACCCTAACCATTTAAGTTGGAACAATGGTAATCGGCGTGCGCGCACACACACATAGGCTTTATTGGCAAATGCCAGCAATTCAAATCTCCTATTCCTCTCCTTAAAGAGGAAAGCAATAATTTAATCTGATTAAATTATTATGCTGGTGAGATGTGATGTCTTACAAACCAAAAAGGGAGATGAGGAATTTGGGTTACCTAATTATGGTAATTGGCCATTAAAAATCAGGAATTCTAGCTTGTTGGACTTTTACATTACACCTTCCCAAGTATTATGTGCAGTGGCCATTACAATTCCTGTGGACCACTTGGGCTTTTGGACCAAGAGGAGCTGACTAATCGAAAATGACATGATGTAGTAGTTGTTAATGCTCATTAATCATTACAAAAGGCGTGCATAAATTAACCTTTTTTTTTTTGGTAAAGCATAAATTAACTTTGCCATTTGTTAACTGGTGTCCTTAGGCCTTAGATATCGGTTAAGGTTGTATTAAATACACTAAAACAACCTTATTTTTTATGCGGTTGAGAAAAAAAAATGACTAGTGTACCTGTGTCATAATAGAAAAGTGGTTGTATCAAGTTTGCAGTATGTTGCATTAAATACTTTCTTATCGAATGCCCTAAAACATCCGTTAGCCGGACTCATTAACTTAAAGTTAAAGGTATTATTGTTCCGTTCTTTTGTGAAAACCCCATGTCCTCTCAAGTCATAGTTACTTGTTTATTCCAATCTCTATGAAAATTTTTTGCTAATAAAAAAATGGTATGTGCATAGACATGTGCAGCCACAGAGGCTTGTTCAAGGATGTGCCCTCTCACGTAGGTAAGTTCAATCATACCAAATTGGTCAAAGAGATGAAGAGATGGCTTACTAGAGCTTATTGGTAGTTATGTTGTCAGTTTTCCTTCGTTGATGTTTTCATGTAGATTTTTTCTATTGCCCAAAAAAATGGAAAAGAGATTGCTTCCCTTTCTATTGGTAATTAGTACCGATCAGAACTTTCTTAATTGAATAAATTTCGTGCTCTCAAGATAATTCATCATATAGTACTATTATAATTATCTGTAATATATAGGAAATCAAGACGCAGTTATAGTTAGGACAAAGTTTCCTCTAAACTTAATTGAAAAAATCTTTTTCAACCCATTACGTAATAGTTCATAAGACTATTCACATCTATTAAATCACATAATTTATTAAATAAATTATTTAAAAAAAGTCACATAATTATTAAGTGATCATCTAACTAAAAAATACATATGAATAGTCTTTAAAATTTTCATGTAGTGAATTGGAGAAACCTAGTTCAGAAGAAAATTTTGCCTTTATATTTATAGCGGGGAAAAGTGATTTCAATCTCTCCATCTTTTAGTTCAGAAAATTTTTATTTTTGGGTTTGGGGCTAAATACATATAAGAGATTTCATACTTGGAATTAATAAATACCCACAAGAATGGGCAGATGAGAGTAGGCCACAAGACCATGACCTCGTAGTTTGAAAGTCGAAAACAATCAATTACAAACTTTAAAATTGTGAGTTGAAGTTGGTTGAGGCAACTAGGAAACACGTTTTAGTCTCATCTTAAGAGATGAAATGGGACAAGAATCATAATATCACAAATTGCCTGATACCCACACACACAATTATCAGTTTGGTAATTAAGTATGAGAACGAGTCCATTTCAAAGGATTAATGGTGTACTCAGGTACCATGTACGTGGATGATATTTGGATGATTTGATTTCTTTAGAAGATAAAAACACTTCCACAATAAGGTAATTATATAAATATATATATATATATATATTTTGGTTCGATCGATTCAATCCGATCTATACTACCTTTCTCCATGCCAAAAACCTTGCAAGAAGTATTACTATTAATGCAAATTATTGGACATATATGGAGTACATTTTATTTTCTAAATCTTTTTTGGATTGCAATTAGCAAATATACAATCCCCAAATATAGTTCTTCTTGGTCCCATCACACCAATTAACCCTCTTGTTTCTTTCCATTATTTCTGTACCATTCTCTTCAGCCTAAAACATTTAAGAGAACATGAAGAAAAAGTTAATACGTACGTGTTTCACTGTTTCTCACCAACTTATTAAGATATCCATTGGAAAATTTCTTTAGCTTTGGCTCATAACAAAATGCCAGAGAGAGGAAAGGACAACTTTTAATTGCGGTTATTGCATTACGAAGTGATATACTAATACCCATTGCCGTTTACCACGGTTTGAAAGGACTCCTTTCAAAAAATGATTACAATTTATATACATACTAATCAGGTTGGCTTGTCGAATCGTCAAGTTAGGACCATTTTATTAGGCCCAATAAAAAAATTGTGTTCTCTTCGTTAAAAATTAGGTTTTAATTCAACTATTTAAGCTCATTTATTCAATAAATGATTACAATTTATATAATTTAGCGTAATATTCCAATTTTGTCAAAATTGGATCTCAAAATTGATCAGGTTGGGGCAATTTTAGTGAGCCTAGTAATTTTATTTATTTATTTATTTTTTTTGGAGGGGGGGGGGGGATATGTGGTGTTCGAAGCTAACTTTTTTTTTAGAAAGTTTCAACCTATGGCGTCCGCTTCTGATGATAGCTCTTTATCATCAGACCAAGACACCAATCGATTTTTGGTGTAGGTGGGGATTGAACTCCAGATCTCTTATTCAACCATCAGAGACTTTACCAGTTGAGCTAACTGGAATCCACTGGTGTTCGAAACTAACTGAGTCTTAAAATATCAATAAAATTTAAACAAATACCAAAATCCAAAATAAATCAAACTAACAAATTTAATACATATTTTTCTAAACTAGTAATAGCATGGATTAATTAAGTAAGGTTGGGTACTTAACAAATAAAATGATACAAGTGGGGCATATAATTAAATTAACCATTATTTATTGAACTACTAATAATTCAAAGAAATAACTTAGTGTGCATTTGGATTGAAATGAAAAATTAAAACTATTTCACTATTCAACTTATTTTTGCTACTATTCATGGGCCCCACTGCACTTTTTGGCACTATTCATGGGTCCCGCTGTACTATTTCAACTAATTTTTACTTTTATCTACAATACTTTCAGTAATAATTTTTCAATTTCAGCAAAATAAACAGCATCTAAATACACCCTTAAAGAGCAAATCAATAATTAATCAATTCAATTATTATGCTGGTGAGATGTGATGTTTACAAAACAAAAAAGGGGGATGAGGAATTTGGGTTACCTAAAATTCAGGTAAATGACCATTAAAAGCTTGTTTGGTTTTAGCATCACTCAATACTCAATTCCCAAGACTCTAGCTAAGTCCCACACATGTGATTAAATTTACAAAAATGCCACTATAACTCATAATTTATAACTCAAAAACATTAAAAAGTTGTTTTCATTTTCCATCACTCTAACTCAGTTTTTTGAGTTATGAGCGATGGAAATTGATAATGAAAACTTAACCAAACAACCCAACCTAGTGTGGGACCCATGAAAATTGAGTGATAAATTATGCAAATTGAGTGATGAAAACTCCATAAACCAAACATGCCTAAATATCAGGAATGCTAGATACAAGGACTTTTTCCATAACACCTTCCAAGTATTATGTACAATGGCCTCTTGGCTTGTGGACCAGGAGGAACTGACTTGTAGAAAATGACATGTTGATGCTCATTACAAAAGATGCACATAAATTAACTTAGGTATCTGTCAATGGGCGCCTTTAAGCGTCGATTAAGGTTGCATTAAATATACTAATTATTACTAAATTAACCTTTTTTTTTATGGGATTGAGGGGGGAAAAAGTAACAGGTGCATGTGTGTATCTTAAAAGTATAAAACTTGTTGTCATTAACAAATTTGATTTAGTCTTTGAAACATCATCTGATATTTAGTTTGCATCATCAAAAGCTGACCTTATCAAAATACACCTGGTTGGTTTGCAGGACGTTGACATATTACAATGCCATTTCCTAATGAAAGCTAAGAAAATATTGGCATAGTTTAGTTCTTTCTATTGGCAAAAAAAAAAAAAAAAAAAAATGATGAACACAAAGAAATCAGCAAGCTGAATGTCTCAGGCGTTGGTGATCTCAAGGTTACTGGTAGTGTCCTGAAAAAGTAAACACAAAATCAGAGAAAACCGAGAAAGACCGGTAAAAAATCCTCCGATGGTAAAGTCAGTATTTTTGAAATTCTAATTTTTGTGTAAGTGTCTGAATGAGGAGGTCATCCAAACCCTTCTTGGACGGACGACCTCCTCTTGGATGAGTATGCTGTATTAGCAATCTTCTCTACTCGTGATCTATTTGTATGGTTTCCCTTGGACGACCATCGTGGACGAGTCTGGAGTTAGGTGATTTATCATGCACCATCAAAATAAATTTCGTGCTCTTTGCATAATTCATCATAGAGTACTATTATATTTTTCTATCAAATATTTGGAAATCAATAGACGTTATAGTCAAGACAAAATTTTCCTCTAAACCAGATTAAATGAATTTCTCAAACCCATTAAGTAATAATAATCACACGAATAATTTAAACAAGTCACATAACTATTAAGTGATCATAAAACTAAAAGTAAACACATGGATTTTTTAAATTGGCATGTAGTGAATTAGACAAATTAGTTTGAAAGGAAATTTTGTCCTTATATTTATAGCAAGTGAAACTTGATTTCAATCTTTTAGTTTTCCAGCAATCATATAAAAGATATCTCAAAGAAAATTAATTAACTGTTACCACTCAAAATAATGGGCAGATAATAGTAGGCCATAAGATAAAGACCTCGTACTTGAAAGTTGAAACAATCAATTACAAACTTTAAAATGATGAATTGCAATTGGTTGAGGCAACTAAGAAACACATTTTAGTCCCATCTTAAAAGAGATGAAATGGGATAACTGGGTAATAAATTAAGAATCATAAAGATCACAAATCACCTAATACCCACACAATTGCTATCCGCTACACTCCAATAGTCTGTTAATTATCAGTTTGGTGAGAATGAAAATGAGTCCATTTCAAAGGATTAATGGTGTACTCAATTACCATGTGGAAGACATTTAGATGATTTTATATTGGTAGAAGATAAAACACCCCCACAAGGTTATTATACGTTTGGTTACATTCAATCCCATGTCATTGATAATATGCCTGAATTATATTACAAATTAATAAATTCATCCAAATTGATTATCAAAATATTGGGTTGGATTAGATGGATTGAAAAAACCTATCAATAAAAAGTTGACCCAACCAATGCTCAAATGAATTCCAACCCAGCTCCTGAAAAACCAACCTGAAATGTTGGGTTGGGTTGGGTTGGATTGGATCAGTTTTATCAGTCTGATGGGTTGGATGCATGTTCTAGTGATACCCTTTTATTGTTGTTTACCAATATGTGAAAGGACTCCATTATGGCTAATGTTTACTGTAAAGCAAAATGACAATATCTTGTCTTGCTGTGTACTTAAAACTACAACATCTTATATGGATTGTGTCCGATTTGTTAAGTTGTGATTTAAAAAAGCATACTACGCTATTAATAGACGTCAAAATCGGCATGTACTGAAATACTGATTATGTTGCAAATCTTGGCCGATTTTAATTCATTCAAGGAGAAGTTATTTTTTATTTTTTTGAGAATCAAGACAATGATATATTATTAGCTTAGGCCATTCAAATCAGCCATGTATACAGAGTTAAGTTTTGGTGGTATTTCTTCCATCCAGACCAACATAAAAGGGGTAGAGGATGCTTGTCTAGCTAAAGCATGTGTCAACCCATTACATTGCCTCCTAACATAAGATAAACTCATCAATGAAAACTGAGACATAAGAACTTGAATATCTGCAGTCAGGTGGCCATAGTGAGCGAGAGAGTTGCATTCCATCTCTAAGGACTTAAAAAGGATTTCAGAGTCTCCTTCAAGAACGATGTTGTCGAAGCCAAGCTCAAGTGTGAGTTCCAATACTCTCTGTGCAGCCAAGACCTCTACCTCTATAACCGAAGCAGGCAGGGGTATTTGCTGAGTAAGCGAAGACATGATCAGTCCTTGTTCATTACAAATCACCACTCCTAAGCCAGCAAGACCTTCCTCTACAAATGTAGCTTTGTCGAAGTTGACCTTGTAGGCATGCTGGGTCGGTGCTTTCCAAACTGTTGTCGGGGTCGCTGAACACCAACACTACAAGTGCTTGTCCCTAGGATTCGGTCTTGAGCAAAAGCAATCACTTGGCCGAGCGGGATTGCTGGCTTGCCCAAATGCAAATTATTCCTCCTATTCCATATTGTCCACATCACAGCAACAAAGAGATTGTGGTCCCTGTTACCTGCAAAAATGAGCTCAAAAATGTCAGTGAAAGAGGAGCACGCCTGAAGCTTGCTATGGTCCCAATTTGCCTGAGATCTCCATACAGACTGCAAGGTTGGGCAAAGGAATAAGGCGTGAACAACATCTTCATGATGCATCTTGTAGGCATCACAGTAGTCCTCAGTAATGACTTTTCTTCAGACCAGGTTTGTCTTGGTTGGCAATGAATCTTTACAAGCTTTCCAGGCAAGGTGCTTAACTTTATTTGGGACTTGAAGCCCCCCAAATCTTCTTCCATAGTGGCTTGAGCACTGAAGCATTAGATGGCCCAGGCTGGCCGTGAGTCTGTTGTTCATGCAAGTATCTATATCCTGACTAGACTGTGTACACTCCATCAAGGTTAAATGGCCAAATTAAGACATCATCCTGTATTGATCTGCAAAGAGGCATGTTTTTGATAATGGCTGCCTCAAAATCATAGAAAAAATTATCAATAACATCCGTTCTCCACTCCTTAAGGCCCGGATCAATCAACTCAGTCACCATGCTCACTCCCCTTTCTTCAATCTGTGGTGAAAAAACCTTGGAATTAGTTGTGGTGGGTAACCAATTTAAACCCCAAATGTTGAGAAACCTGGCCGACCCTATCCTCCATTTAGCCCCTCATTTGACCACATCCCTACCCTTCATAATACTCTTCCAAGCATACGAAGAGTTGGCTGGAATTTTGGCCTCCATAACCAAAGTATCAGGGAAGAACTTTGCCTTGAAAACATGGTAGAACAAAGATGACTTGTCATGAAGCAACCGCCAAGTTTGTTTAGCCAAGAGTGCATCGTTGAATAAAGACAGGTCTTTAAACCCCATACCACCCTGTGTCTTTGGCTTGCAAAGTTCCGACCACTTCACATAGTGGATCTTCCTGTTATCTCCCCTTTGCCCCTAAAAGAATCTACAAATCATGCTCTTAAGTTTGTGACAGAGTGAAACGGGGAGTTTAAAGCAAGCCATGGTATAGGTTGGGAGAGTTTGTGCCACCACCTTAATTAATATCTCTCGGCCTGCCTGACTGAGTAACTTGCCTTCCCACCCTTGAATCCTCTTCCACACTTGTTGTTTGATGTATGTGAAGCTTTCATTCTTATTTCGGCCAACTAGTGAGGGGGGGCCAAGATATTTCTCGTATTGCCGAACAATATTAACATCCAACATGTTTTGAATCACTGTTTGAGTGTCTGCGGTGGTGGATTTACTAAAGAAGATAGTGGTTTTAGTAAGGTTGATTTGTTGTCCAGAAGCTCTCTCATATTTGGCCAGTACCTCAAGTAAGCTCTAACATTCTTCCTCTTTAGCTCTGTAGAAAATTAGGCTATCATCGGCGAAAAGAAGATGAGTGATTTTGGGCCCATCCCAGTAAAGAGATACACCCTGAATGTCACCATTGTTGGCTGCCAGACTTAGTAAACCATGTAGACCTTCAGTACACATAAGGAAGAGGTAAGAGGATAATGGGTCTCCCTAGCGTAAACCACGTGTTGGGGTGATATGCCCATGGGGTTCCCCATTAATTAACACCGAGTACAAGGCTGTAGTGATACATATCATCATCAATTGTATCCATCTAAGGTGAAAACCCATCTTGGTCATTACTTTCTCCATGTACTCCCACTCCACCCTATCGTACGCCTTATTCATATCAAGTTTCAAGGCCATAAAGCTAGTTTTCCCCTTATTGTGATTCCGCATGTAGTGTAAAGTCTCAAAGGCCACCAAGATATTGTCTAAAATCAACCTATCAGACATGAATGCGCTCTAATGTTCTGAAATAAGATTAGGCATAATAGCTTGCAAACGATTGGTTAGAACTTTAGCAAAAATTCGATACAAAACATTGCTCAAGCTAATAGGTCTAAACTCAGATACATATGCTGAATCTTTTACCTTAGGAATCAATGTAATAAAAGAATGACAAAGGTCTTGAGGAAGAGAGCCCGATTTGAGATAGTGTAGGATAGTGGATGACACATCAAGCTCGAGTAAGGACCAATAACTTTGGTAAAAGAGATGAGGCATACCATCCGGACCGGGTGCTTTTAAGGGTGCCATCTATTTCAGAGCGATCTCCACTTCCTTAATGGTGAATTCGGCCACAAGCATGTCATTCATTTCCTCGGTTACAACCTGTGGAACATTCTTAATGACCTCCTCAAAATTGTTAGGGCTACCTGAGGTGAAGAGTTTTTGGTAGAAATCTACTATGGTGGCATGAACTTGATCTTGGTTAGAGCACCATCCTCCATTAGCATCATGCAACTTGGTAACATAGTTTCTCTTGTGGCGTTGAGAAGCCTTGCTATGGAAAAATCGAGTATTACGATCACCATCACAAAGCCATGCAACTTTGGACCGCCGCTCCGCATTTAAGGCTTCTTATCAAGGAGGCCGATGACTCTTATCCTCCAAAACTCATACCTATTGAAAGTAAATCAGACCGAGAGCATGTTGTTCTCACGCTTTCAATTGTTTACTTGTTTAATTTCCAATTGTTTCTCGATGTCGCCAAAGGATTTTTACTTCCACCTGCACAACGCCCCACATTTTCAATCTTCCTTAGTATACGGGTGTTCCATGATTCAATGAATTATACTCCATTACCTAGCTTCAACAAAGGTCACTACAACCCTGTACATCATCCAGATTTGTTCAAAGCGGAAGGGTTTTCGAAAAACCGTAATTCATATGTTCCATGAAATCCATAAGGCTTTATAATCAAGAGGTGACATCTAAATCTACGGCACCTTTGTACCGCAAACATCAGAACCACTCATTAGTAGCAACCGTCGCCTAGTTTTTCCCATACAATAAAGTTGGGATGTTGTTTCGTGCCAAAGAAAGAGAAACCAACAAAATCAAGGTCCATAAATCCACACTCATCAAGCATATCTTGAAAGGCCTCGCATTCGAGCATGTGGTCTCTGGACACCCACCTTACTTCTTAGATTGTTATGCGATCTCATTAAAGTCTCCGCACACAACCATGGTGAAGGGCCCATAGTTTTTTAGAGCTCGTAGCTTGGACCATGCTTCATGTCTTTATTGTCCAGCTTCTTCATAAAAACTCGTGAACCCCATGCATTCTCCTTTGCCTTTGCTGATGATTGTATCAATATAGTTCGAGTATTTTTCAACATCCAAAGGAAATCCTTCTGTCTAAAATCGCCAACCCCCGCTTTATTGGCATCTTAAATCATAAACAAATTTTAGATCGGATACGCTCTTGATCCTTGTCAGTTTCTGCTTTGTCTGCCATGTCTCGCTAAAACACGACGTGATACCTTTTTTCCACACGAAATCTACAAGCCGATCTTCTCAGACGCAGTGTTCCTAAGTTCGCGATGCCCCAGTCAAATGACTTATTGCTTCTAGCATGGTTAGAAACCAGCCGCTAATATCATTTTATTATCCTCATCAACTCAGGAAACCGCATAACGTTTACTTGGTAACCCCGACTCCATCGAGCCTTATCCCGGGTTGAGCTCTTAATTCCACTGATCGGGCTCAAATTATGTGAATGATCAACAATAGCTTTGAACATTCTTTTCCAAGAGGAGGTGTGGGCTCAGCGGAGTCAAGTACAACTGGGATTGTTTGATATAGTTGCACTTCTCCGTGATTCGGTAAGTCAGCGCAGTACTGCTTCAAATGCAGGGTCGGGAGGTCGATATCTCAGGTATCTGTAGCTTACATCATTAATTTTCCGGGAGCGAGGCAAAGTAAGCATAGCCGGTGTGGCATACGACTAGGTTGGATAGTGATGGGACGCGTGGTCATCCGACGCGTGCAATGGGATATCATATTTCTAAATCATGGTCTAGTGGATTCTAATTGCTTTTCAAAAATTTTGGTCGAGGTAAAGTCAAGTCTAGGCCCGGGCTCCAAGTGAGCTTGTGTGGTCAACCGTAAGTTATTTTTCAGAAAGGACTGAGTACGAACATAGAATGATTATCAATTTGGAAAGAATCAGTATTGATCGAAATGAGGGAGAGTTGCAGGTTTATCACTTACCATGTTGGTGCACCCGTGTAAGAGCACCCTAGTCGTCATTGAAGTCACTGCCCCACTGGGACTGGCTGCTGGCCTAATCGTTCTTCCTTCTTCTTCGAGTAAACCCCTAAGATAGCTACCACAGAGTTACGAGCTCCAATCGCTGGGGAAGTCATGCCCCATATTCCTTGTCGCCTTCAACATGATCCTTTCTGCCCAATCTACTGAGACACTGCCTTCGATCATTTGAGCGAGGCATCCACACCAATAGCAAAGGTCGGGAAGCTCTTCATATTTGAAGGAGACACAAAATTCTCTACTATTATCGAGTGACTACTTCGTTGCATAGTGGTCAGAGACATCCACCATAACCCGACCTCGCATAGCCTCCAAGCACCTCTTTCCCAGCCTGGAAACCGGCATCCAATACTTGCCCGGGCTTCCTCTGGCAGTATTTTCAGCCACCATCAGGTTCATGAACTTCACCGAGAGGTATCATATTTGGATCTAGAACGGGTGATATTAAAGTCCAAATCCTATCTTACTAACCCCATCGATTTTTAAAATCATTACCTTTGTCAAAGCCCCATGGTGCTTGCAAGGATGTCAACTTTGGATTCACTTTCAAAAGTAAAAGAGCACTATATGGTTACCAAGGTTCTTGATTTTGAAGCCTCTTTTAACCGCCATATTGGTAAAGGTATCACAGACATTAGTATTCGTGGCTCTCTAGCAAACTCAAGAACAATACCCGGTATTATGTAGCCATCTGACCCCATAGCCAAATTTAGGTCCTTCTCTCCTCGGGATGGTTAGTCTCTGACCAATCGTTTTGGTGAGGTCAGCCCATGGAAGATATCAAGAGCTTCCACAACCCCAAAAGAAAAACTAACGAGCCTTAGTAAACTGTTACTCTATAAGGTACAAAAACTCTTCCACGAAGACGACAATTCTACAGCCTCTTAGAGAAGATGGATATTCACCTTCACTAGTTTACGTAGAAACTAAGGAGAAGTTATTTTATGTATCTAATACATATATTATTCCCTTCACTATAAAAAAATATGATGTATATATAAGATGTATAACATATTTATTTCATTTCCAAGACTATTCCTATTTAGAATATGTTTGGCTTATTTGTAATGTTAGATGTGCAACAATCAAAGCCTGTTTGCATATAGTTCTTACCAATACATTTGTGTGGCATATGTACAACTATACAAGTATCTATATCTGGATAAACTATACATCATGAACTTTGACGGTAAGCCACGCTATATTCACTCAATGGCCCAGAATATTTTTTTAGATGATATCGCATTTGCAGGCCCAAATTAGAAATTCAAGAACAGCTTTTTATCACATCGATTTGCTTAAATTATTGTGAAAATGTTGTGAATGTAGCATTATTTTATTTTTGTTGAACCTAAATTTTGTAATTCTCAAGTCGAAAGAATTCAACATTTTTATTAGAGTAGTCATAGTGTTAGTTTAGTATATAATATTTTTTGGCTAGTGTATATATAAAATTCTTTGTAAGTCAGGGTGATCTTGTGACCACCCTGGTCAGGTGTGAGCCTTGCCAATGTATTTAATTGCTCATCTTTAGTTAAGTGCATTACACTTGCGATGAGCACAAATCCACCTATTCTTTTGACCTTTAGTAAGCTGCATTACTCTATATTCTTAAATCAATGTAATCTATCTCACCCAAAAAAAAAATCACTGAAGTCACCATTACTTTTTACATACAATACATTAATGCTAGACTTGCTAGTCATTACAATGCACATTGAAACAACAAAGAAAAAGGAAGGAGCACACTACATTACACACACAACAAGGAAAAAAAAAGTTGAGAAGAGCAGAATGTAAAAAACATATCTACACATGTATATCCTTGAAAGACATTTGTCCAACTAATTAATGTCTCCTGACTCCCTTCACACGAACCTTTCTTCTTGGTACCAGTTGCCTAGATCCGAAGTACTTAATTAACCAATCATGATTCTTTGCACTCACAACATGCCTAATAGTCACACCAACAACTAGCCCAAATCCATACTCAACCGGAACAATTTTCCAACCAAATTGAAGTAGAGACCCTGAATCTTGACCCTCTTCAGTGGTTAAAGGTGAAGGTGGTGAAGCCTCAAAATTCTTACATTTTTGTCAATGGACTTCCACACAATCTTGCATTTCCTTCAAATGACTTCAAATGAATTGTTTTCAAATGTATTAAATTGTTTTCCTCGTGGTATAGGCCCCACAAGATGGTTATGAGAAATATTGAAGAATTCCAAGGAAGTAAGTTGTGTTAGTTGTTGTGGGATCTCCCTTGAGAACTTGTTTTGCGAAAGGTCCAATGATTCCAACACCGCACGTTGGTGGATGCAGCCATGAGTATGTTATCGGAAAGATTGAGCAAATGGAGACCTTTTAAATTTCCAATGGATTTAGAAATGTCTCCTACAAATCTATTACTAGAGAAATCTAGGGCTGTGAAAATTTCTAGGACCTTCTCATAAATCATGTCCACTCCTTTGTTTGTCACCATCATTCTCGGTAATCATAGTCACTATCCAATATGTGAGTCTGATAATAATTGCTAGGAAGATTGAAAGTTGAGTATACTTGAATACATGTTAACCGATCTGCATGATCAAATCTAGAAGAATTCTAATTTTGAAAGAATTTTAATGGCAATCTTCCAGTAAAACTATTATGCGAGAGGACAAGAATTTGCAAGCTGGGAAACAGATATTTCGCTTTAGAAGTCCTTATTGGGCCATGAAATTGGTTGGACCCTAAAATCAGAATCTTCAAATTTGGAAGGTTTCCTAGCCAAGAGGGGGAAGTATCATTGAATTGGTTATTACTAAGATCAAGGGCCTTCAACATTATACACCAGGGCCAACTATCTTGGTAATTGCCCTTGAAATTTGTTTTGGCTGAAGTTAATCATCAATAATTTTCTTCCACTTGTCCTAGTTAGTGGGATGCTTCCTTCGAAATTGTTCCTCCGTATATCCAATATGAGCAGAGAGTCATCAAAGTTGTGTAAGCATTGAGGAAGTGAATCGCTTAAGTTGTTCTCTGACAAATCAAGGTCTGAAGAGACTCATGTTGCAAATTAGCTCTGAAATTTGTCCAATGAAGGAATTGTTTGATACGTGATATTGCAAAGTGGAGAATGATGGAATTGGAAGCGATCCTTGGAGCTTGTTAGACGAAATGTCTAAAATGGCTAGATGGGTCCATGAAAGAGGCATCGGATGTTGACTAAGGTTGGTAAGAAAGTTATTAGAAAGGTCGATTGACTTAAGACTTTCTATACTTATATTCCAAAACCATTTTGGTACTTGACCATGAATATAGTTGTTGTTTAGCTCTAGTTTCTCCAATTCATTTTGGTTTGCTAGGAAATCTGGAAACTTGCTTAAGTTGCAGGAAGACAATCCCAATTATTGAAACTTTTGAAGAGTTCTATGCACTTGTTTCACTTATAAGTAATGATACTTGATTATAAGATAAATGCAATGTGGTTAACTTTTTGGGCTTAAAAAACTTGTTAAACTCCACAGTGCCATTAAAGAAGTTATCAGAAAGATCAAAAATTCAAGATTCTCAAGGTTAGTGATTGAGCTTGGAATTTGGCCTGTAAGATTGTTGTCTGAAAGATCCAAGAGGGTTAATTGTGTGAGGTTTGTAAGCTCAAAGGGGATTTGACCACTAATTAAATTATAAAATAACTGAAGGTGGGTCAATTGTGTTAAGTTTGCAAGCTCAAAAGGAATTAGACCGTCAATTCATTTTGACCAAGGTCTAGAGAGAAAGGGGGATGATGTTTCCAAAAAGAGATGGGATATGACCACTGATGAAATTATAATATAAGTGAAGTTAGTCAATTGTGTTAGATTTGCAAGCTCAAAAGGGATTGGACCTGTCAATTTATTATGGCTAAGATCTAAGGTAGAAAGTTATTGGATGAGGTTACCTAAGGAAAATGGAATGTGGCCCTCGAAAGTGTTACGTGAAAGGCGCAAAAAGTTTAGATGCGTGAGGTTACCAAGTGAAGATGGAATGACTCCAGAGAAGTTGCAGCCCAACATATCAATATAGTCGAAGAACCAAAGTTTCCCATTGAAGTAGGTATCTTACCTGAGAAACTTGTGTACGCGAGGCTCATTTCCTGAAGGGGGCTACTCCATTGAAAATCGTGCAAATATCAAGTGACACCTTTGTTGTGCCTCACATCAAGAATTCGTAAATTTGGAAACTGAAAGATGTTGACTGCAATCCGCAAAAGCAGAGTTGAAAGGACATTAAAGAAGACAAATTTGCCAAGATATTAGGCACCATGGAGACTATTCTCACCCAACTCAAATCAAGCTTTTCTAGGCGGGTTAAATTTGCAACTAGACTTCTTAGAATGGGCTTCTTGAGTTTCAAACCATTGTTTTTGTTGGTAGATAGATCGAGTGATAACAATAGGGAAAATTGTGAAAATTCTACTGGGATTTGACCAGAAAATGCAGAAAAAGAGAGATCAAGATATGTTAGTTTTGATAGATTGGAAACTGTGGATGGGATTTGAGAGTAGTTGAAATAATTGTCAGCAAGATGAACAAGATGGAAAAGGCTCCTGCTAGAGTTGATAGAACCTACTGCATTAGAAAGTAAGCACTAGCGGAAATTCTTGGTTGATGAGGTTGACGACATGCATTCATGAAATATGACATCTTGTGCTTAATCAAACTCTTATCAGCATTTTTTTCAAAGAAAATATGATTCTCGGTCTAGTCTTTCTAAACCCACCTGTATCAATTTAGTACATTTCTTTTTGACATGGTTTTAATGTCTTTTGGATTTATAGCCATGAGTACTGGGAATCATCTCAACATTCAACCTACAGAAGCAGGCAGGGCTTGGTAGCCATTCCTGGCTAGTGGCTCCTAAGTCCTAACTAAAGTAATGTTTGGTAGGTTGAAGGGTGACATTGATAGAATCGGTGTTTGCGGAGGTTGTGCTGTGGTGGTAATAAGAGTTGGTTCGAGCCTTGTTTGATAGAGTTAGGACCTTTGAAAGGTCATATCAAAATTTAGTTCTTAGTTACATAACATTAAGAAGGTTTCACCATAAATAAATAGTACGTTTATGTTAAAGTTGAAGTTAATGTGCTAAGGGTTCCAGCTCTTTGAGCATCCTCCCACTAATGAAGAAATTTTGTATGGTGTCTATGGCCTCCTTTCCCATAATATCCCAATACTTATAAAAAAACTGGCATTCCATCGGGGCCAGGTGCCTTCAAGTCTCTCATTCCCCAGATTGCATAAATCATCATTTTCTGCCTCATCTACACACTCTTGTAAAATTCCTTCAAAATCCTCTGGTCACTCAGGATGACATGTAGTATATAGCTCTTGGAAAATTCTCCACAAAATATGAACTAATTTCATCTTCCTAAAAAATCCACCTATTTTCCTCCAATTTGATGGCATCCACACTGTTCTGCCTTCTCTAATCATGGTGGAAATATGAAAATATTGTATTTATCCCCCCTCTATCATTCCCACTGGGAATTTCTGCAACAAGCCTAGACTCTGGAGAGCTTGCCGTTTTCTAGAAGTGGTATTGATTAGATTCTCCTGGGGTAGGAGGGGATTTAACATGGCTGCTCACTTGCTGGCAAAATGGATTGCTGAACACCAATTCGAGGGTCCTCTCATGGATTCCCAATTTCCCTTAACTTGTAAATCAGTTGGGTCTTGATGGGGCTTTAAGGTCGGATGTTTAGGTTCTATCTTTTGTCTCCAGTTTGATTTGTGCTATGGTTTCATATTTAGAATTAGTTTGTTGTTATCAGGGTTGGTCTCTGTTCTCGTCTTTTTTTCTAATACAAATATTTCCTTCCCCGCCCCCCCAACAAAAAAAAGTTGATGTGAAAAGGTGCGTATAAGTCGGGTCGGATTGGGTTGGGGTATTTTCAACCCAACATGACCTCCTCGAGGTAAGAAATCTCCAACCTAGCTCATGGTAACTCTAAAAACCAATCCAACTCAAACAGTAAGGATCATGTTGGGTTGGGGGTTGGGTTGAGTTATCAAGTTGGAACCATTTTAACAATTCTAATAAAAAAAATTGTGTTCTTTTCATACAAAATTGACTTTTAATTCAACTATTTAAGCTCATTATTCAATAAATGAGTACAATTTATACAACTTGGCATAACACTCTAGTTTCATCAAAATTGAGTCTCAAAATAGATCAGGTTGGGGCACCATTTTAACGAGCCTAATAAAAGATCAGTTTTTTTTTTTTTGGGTTACCTATGTGTCCGAAGCTATTTGAGCACTAAACTATTCCTTTTACACATACACTCCAGACAATTATAGGGAGAAAACCCTTGGCATGACCATGACCCTTAGATGTTGGCTAGAAATTTTGAACTTAGGATCTCATGAATCTCATATGACTTTGGAAACTAATTCTCCATTTGTTTCGCTGAAAATATTTTCAGGTTTTTGTTTTGTTGTAAAATTTGGTCAACTATGAAAATATTTTACTTTGATTGGAAATGCTTATTAAAAATCTATAAAATGTTTTACACGTTGAAATTTTGGTAAAAATACCATAAAATAAAAAAATTTCAATATATATTTACATTTGAAAATATTTTACTTCAAAACAATATTTCCCCACTTATGATTAGAGAAGGCAGAACAGTGTGGTATTTCTAAGTTTGAATTAAACAAAATAATTAAGCAAACCACTTGGGGTTAGGTTTTCATTAAATGAGTTTAAATTGGACTTGTTAGAGATATATAATTTCACTCATCGTCAAGTTTGAATTAAACAAAATAATTTTGTTTTAAAAAAATGATAATGATGAGTTTGACTATAAGTTAGACTCGTTGTTAGAGAGATAGAGTTTCATTCCTTATTAAGTTTAGACTAAATAAAAATAATTTTATTTATATAAAAATATAATTTTATTTAAATATTTAAATACGTAATATTCCAATTTTATCAAAATCGAGCCTCAAAATATCAAATAAATTAAATAAAAAAATTAAGACAAAGTTTCAAAATTCAAAATAAATCAAACTAACAAATTAAAAATTAAAAAGAAAAAAAAGAAAAAAAAAAGCTAATAATAGCATGGATTGGGTTAGGTTTTATACTTAACAAATAAATCGACAAGTGGGGCATAAATTAACCACTATTATTATTATTATTATTATTATTTTTATTTTTAACTATGGCCTTTGTACAATGACAATACAACTACCAAAACAAAAAGAAGTACCATATCAAAATCCCACAAATCCCAAGTACTAAATTTAAGTTTCCCCAATTCAGTTAACCTCCATCACGGTACTAAAATTTTTCCAACAGACTATTACAAATTACAATCCAACACAAACATTAATTCAATTCTGATTTCCTTAGCAATTAAATCAGAAAATTCCATTAACTTTTTAATAATAATTGAAAAAAAAAAAACAAAAACAAAAACATATTCCAATTTCAAACCTCACTGATGAGCAATCTGAGGAGAACCCGCATCAGCACCAGCGTCAGAGTCAGAGTCAGAGTCAGCAGGAGGAACAACGTCGTCTGGGTCGCGGGTCGGGTCGGACTTGTCGATAGCGGCCCGGAATTTGTCGAGGAAGGGTTTGAAGGCGAGCTCAATGGCTAGCCACCCAAAGGCTAAGGCTCCGAACACTACCACCGCTTGCTTCGTAGCAGTTGATTTCCCCATTTTTTTTAAAAAAAATTTGACGGCTTTTCGGTGCAAGAAGAAGAGCGGTCTGAATGAAGTAAAATAATAGCGTTCAAACCCAAACTGAACCGAATATATAAATACATAAAGTGTGGGACCCGTTTGATTGTGATAATTTATCAAGATTTCCTTACTTTGTTCAAATAATAAAAAAAAATCAAGATTTCCTTAGGGTTTAAGAAAACTTCTAATTTCTAGGATACGTCCTATATATATAACAAAATAATTTTTAATTGGTAAATTAAATACGCACACAATGGGTACGCTTAACCTAACACTTGGATGAAAAAGATATGTCAATTGAGTAAGAGCTTATTTGCATATGTAATAGAAGAAATACTATAGACAAGAAAATAAAATCATCGAAAATTTTACATTCTATCTCTTACATTTGCCGTGTGATGGGCTCAAGTAAGTTGAGATTTTATTTTATTTATTATTTTTTTTACCAGTGTATGTAGCCTTGTTCTATGTATAATTAGAGTCTATTTGCCCACTTATGAAAAATTATTCAATTCAATAAAAAAGATAGTCTAGCGATCACATTGATTAATTTTAAGGAATTCACATAACTACTGAAAACCATAATGGTTTATTTGTATTGGTTAGAAAGACTACAAGTATGGTTTGATATCTACATAATTGCTTTGAAGATTTCAATATATCACATTTGGATATATGGTGGGATGATTTTTTATATAGAGGAAACCATGTGAGAAAGGGATCAATGACCGTTCAAATTGCTTGATTTAAGTATTTTTATAAGATGGGTTCCAGTTATCTTAACAAGTAAAGTTTAATGATTGAATAAGAGTTTTGGGGTTTAATCCCTACCTATACCAAAAACTAATTGGTGTCTTGTCCTGATAATAAAGAGCTATCATTAAGAGCGGTTGAAAATCTCTCCAAAAAAAAAAAAACCTTTTTCGTGAGATGGGCTTCCTTGAGGTGGATCGGCCAAACCCACTCTTTTGCTTAAGTTAGTATTATGGAAGGAGAATCTAAATAGTAAACTATTTGGAGTGGGCTTATGATTCCCACGGGTATGTTGGGCATAATTTTGTGAGAGGCCCACTCCATAGGGCAAGTGCAAAAGATAATTACTGCTCCATAAGAAGGATTATCATATATAGAGCCCCTGTTAAGTGTGTGATATCCCGAGCCTGCTCATTAGGAGTCTTTGGTCCTTCAAATTCCTAGTGTTTTGTTAGATTGTTGAGGTCTGTTTTGTCACTGTAAGAGTCTGCCTGAGGGTGCTTGAGGTGTATTGATCTTTTGTTGGTGTGTATGTCTTTTTATGCTTTCACTGAACACGTTTCCAAACATCTTTGTATTGATGTGCTGCTAGAGAGGTTTTTTTCCCCTAATGAGGAACGGGAAAAAACTAAAAACCCTTTCTATAATCCTATTTATATAAATATAAATCCAAATTTTAATGAAATGGGGGGTCAGTAAGCTTACATACTTGAGAAAAAAAAATTTGGATAAATTTTTTTTTTTTTTTTTTGGATAACTCATATATTATATATATGAGTATATATATCTGGAAATTTAAAAAAAAAAAAAAAAAAATTGGCCTCAAAGTGGCTCCGCCATTACCAAAAGTTCTTGTGGTATTTTAGGAAAGTTATTATTATTATTTTTTTAGCCATGCAGATTTGGAGGATGTCAACAATGCCAAAAAGTGTTCCAAGTTTTAACCAATGTTCTTAAGAAAAATTATTTTTTTAGACATAATAATCTCTTTTGATTGCAAGTTGTGAAGGATATTCTTGATTCTGCGGAGATTTGGAGGATGTCAACAATTCCAATTAACCGTTTGCTTTGACCAAAAATGTTTACTAGAACTTTAAGCCTTAGCCCCCCCCATATGGAGAGTTGGTTTGCTAGGTAGCTATAGATTTTGGAATTAATAGCGTAGGTGCAGATGGAACTCTGCTTTGGTAAGCCCAGGTGTGGTAAAGTATACTCTTCAGATGGCCATCCCAAAATGTGCTTCACAAGATAGGATAGTCTGGCCTCATTCAAGATCTGATTACTTTGAGGTGAGGAAGAAGTATAGATTTGTTCACTGCAAGATATAGGGGATATCAAGATGAATGTTTTAATAGTCCTTAACCATGGAGGAGGGAGGCTATAAATTTTGGATTTGCCTTATAAGCTTATAGTGTTTTCTTTGAATGTTGATGGTGAATGCTTTGCGTACTAAGATTTAACACTCAAAATAAAATCTAAATGTTAGTACTCTGTGTCTTCACTGTAATGCGTAAGAAACACCGGATAATTTGTTTATTGACTGCAAGTTAGCTTTATATAAGTTGTGCGGTTCAGATCATAATTAACTCTCCGAGTGGAAAATCACCGAAACCACAACTTTGATCAATTAATTCTGTCACCTCTAGTATCTTCTTGCAAGCAACTCTTCCAAAGTGCATACGTGAGAGATACTTCCCTCTGATAGCCTCTTGCTCAATCTTTTGTATCTCCTCATTAATCGTTTCTACCTTTTTGGAGCCAAAGATTTAACTTCTCTTTTTGGTTTCTTTCCTGGAACAAGTTCTGCCCTCATTTCTAATTCTATGTCCGACTTTTTGCATTCTAAATCATCTCGTTTTCTCTTTAGATTTTTCAAATGTTCTCATCAGCACCTCATATTCAATAATCGGAGCCAATATTATTTTCCCAAGCTCAAGAAATGAGCCTAACATCTCCATTGGCAAGTACCTGTGTAATATCAATATGTACCAATATGGACATCAAACATTTTCTCCATGTACAAAATGAAATTAGATATAAGGACAGAAAGCATTTGTAGTTCCCAATTTTGATTTGTTAAAAATAATTACCTTTAAGTGTTGACAGGGCACATTAATAGTCTTACTGAGTAGTTTTTTTTTTTAGGCATACAAGTATTGACAATTGATACATGGATTTTGAAATTTTTATTTTTGAAAACATAACATCTACAACGCAAAAGAGAAAGGGAGAAATGAAGAATGTAAGAAACAAAATAATATAAATCGAAGATAATTCTAAACCGATCTAAGGATTGTTGGTCATTAGAGTCATTCCCACTCCCACACCCACCAGGCCCACCACCCTAATCAACACCACTTCACTACCCCCTCTCCTGGCCCTTTAGCCCATTGCATTCCCAATTACTTTTGTAGTTTGTACTTGTAGCCACAGAGAAGAAGATACATAAAGCTAGAAGAGCCAAAATGTACGTAAAGCTAATGACTTAGTGATTGGAACCACTTTATATTTATCTGTTACTGATTAGCTTTAAAAATAAAATAAAAAATCCCATTCCCATCCCAATTTACATTCTCGATCAAATATCTATTAGTACAATGAATTTTAGAACACAAACTATTGGGAAAACAAATGACAGTGGAAAGAAGTGAAAGTATACCTGGATAGAAACGGCAATGTACTTGGCTTGATACTTAATATAACCCTTAAAATAACGCCAAGAAGACAACAAAGATTAGCAGTTTTCCTATCTAAATGCAATTTTTTTGTTTCCTGTAAAGAGAGAGGTGAGCAGAAGACTCAATTTGTGAAGCAAAAGGCATTCAAATGGGAAAGGACTAAGGAGATTGGAAACTTGTTTTTCTGATAAATGAAGAAAATGGGAAACTGGCAGTCAAAGACTCAAATGGGAAATGGAGAAATTTCGTAGAACTTGCTAAGAAAACTTCATCTTTCTCTAAAATGTGTGGTTGTGATTTCAGGGGGAAAATTGTGTGGTTTTCAAAAAGTATTTTGTGGATAAACTCTGTTTTTTTTTCTGACGAATGAAGAGAATGGGAAATTGGCAAGTATGTGAAGAGAAACTTTGGGTGTGTTTGGTACATGTTTTCGAACAACAATTTTTAATTTTTACATAACATTACACATATTTCTACACACTTTTTCATCCATACGTATTTTCACACATATTTTCAAACAATAATTTTCAATTTTTAAGTACATATACCAAACACCCCCTTCGTGGTGGTATGAAAACATTTCAACTTTCAACTTTAGGTTTCCCACTTTTTTCTTCTCACATTAAATTTGGTTGGTAAATCATTATCGGAAGTCACGATTTGTGTAGTTCTAATTGGCTGATTTGACTTAATAAGGGTGTTTTTTGTCCGTTCATTTTTTCATCCTATTAACATTTAATTTATTAGTAGACAATTTTAGTAAAATTTTAATAAGCGTTTTCTTTTTTTGAAAGTTGATGGTGAATGATTTTAAAATGAAATCTGAAGATTCTGAATGTTAGCATTGTGTCTTGCCCTCTCTGTAATGAGGAAGAAACATTGGACAATTTGTCTATACACTGCAGGTTAGCTTAAATTGTGTGGTTCTAATCGTGCTTAACTCCCCGAGCGGAGAATTTAGAGCCAAGATCCATCAATGCTTGGATTCATAATTGGCTTGCGAGTGAATTTTTATGATTTTTCTAGCTACTTTATGATCAGTGGCGGGGCAAGCAATTTGTCATGCTAAGTTATTTGAGTTTTTGTCCAGCGGTCAACTTTGATCCTTTGGAGGAGAGGATATATCATGTTTCAGGTGTATATCAGTCTCTCACAACATGTGAGATCCTTACATGTATCTACTCTCTCACATGGGAATAACCCCACACTTATGCCTCATTTCTAGAACCAACCATGCCTCTTTTTCCTCCTCTATAAATACCCACATTTCTCACGAAATGTAAGAAGAGATTTAGGGTTTTATAGATCATAAAAACTCACATTGAGAGAGTGCTACCCATTCCTTTGGGAGAGAAATTCATTTGTACCCTCATCTCCTTCCCTCCAAATTTACATACCCATGACATGAGAGGAGATTCTATCATTCATCTTCTTCACCATATTAAGTGTTGATTACTGTTTGGACATTTGGGAAGCATTAGAGCTTGACCATATTATTCAGCCAGTGAGGCTTGGTGGTACAATAGGGCGGTGTTGCGGGATCCGAAAAAGTAGTATAGAGACAAGACTTCATGAAGTCCATTGATAACTAAAGCTTAGAGTGCTCAACTTGTGTAGCTGCCTCATGAAGCTGTATGTTTATGTACTAGTTGTGCATTTGCAGTCTTTACGGACAGCTTGTTTTGAATAAAGTACTCATTCTTAAAAATAAAATAAAATAAAAAATGGGAACTTAAAATGAAGAATTCCCTACAAGTTTGAGGTTTTTTTTTTTTTTTTTTTTTTTTTGGCGACCACAAAGAACAGGCAGAGAAAGGATATGATGACTTCAAATTGGAAAAGCATGGTTTGACGTTGAACATGCTTATTGCTGGCCCTATCTTATTTGTGCATGGATTGATATACAACTCATGTCTTAGTAGTTGTGGGCGTCTCCAAATCACATTTTTAATTTGGAGTTTGTTGTTCATAGCCTGTGTAATTTGCAATAGCTGCGAGCAAGCTGAATTGATCCTTTTAGAGTTAGGAATATATCCTCTTACACTCGTTAACATAAATTATTTTACATCAATATCTACAATTAATATGAAAATGTCTACATTTATAAAATATCTATATTTTAACACATGAAAAAGTAGATGTAAAAGTAAAACAAAGGAACATAAATAAAACCCCCTATCTATATAGTTCTTATGGTCAACAAAATACAATACATTCAGTTCACTTAACACCATTTTAGAATGGTATTGGTTACATTCAGAAAAGATGATAAACTAGAGAAAAGTATTTTTGAGTAGTATATGTCAAAACTTAGTCCATATCAATATCAAAAGTTTCTTTTAAAATGAAGTGCAACGGTTGCCAATATAATACATGTCATAGTAAATTTATGTAGGCAAAGGTGCTAATGATTTTTCACAGATCAAGTGGGATGAGACCCATTTCAGCAAGAATTTCAAGGCAATTGGGGAGAGCTTCCTTAATCATGAACCCAAGGGGGTTGGGATAGCGAGCAATGGAGGCGAGACCATTTTTGTTGGTAAGTGTGATTCTTGCTCTTTCATAACCAGCCATGAGGTCAGAGCAATCAGCCCTGGAGCTCTTGAGGGCCACAACCTCACATATCTCTTCTTCATGATCACCATCCACAGGAAGACGATAAGTTCCTGTCGAATTAGTGGCACCGTCGAATGAGTATGTCAACTCACCACCCTCACGTTTTCTACATTCCAAGCGTACCTTAGAATCTGCAAAGGATTATACCATGTAAGGGTTCATTTCATGCTTGAGATTTTATATCTTCTGTTTAATAATCTACATGGTATCTGGTGTTATATTATTTAAAATTTTAAATAGAATGACGCTAAATTTAAATTTATAATATTTTATTTGAACTATTAAGTGCATCCATTTGAAATTAATGAAGAGGATTTGAAGAGCAATCAAAATCTACACTACTAGACCAAAATAAAATAAAAGATTAAGCTTTGGCCGCATATTTACATTATAATTATTAAAAGCCATCTAGTTTATGGAAAAATGATATGACATACACCATTTTGGTGATAGTCATTTTTAAATTTATTCGATATGCTAAGGTGCAATTTTTTTTGAATTCTAAAAGTTTTTGTTGAAAACTCTAAAAAATATCTTATGCTCTGTTTGTTTAGGTGAAATTTTTTTAAGAAAATGACTAAATGAGTCATTTCTCAAAAAGTGTTTTCCATAAAACTATCTCACTTTCCTATGTTTGGTAACAACCTTAAATAAGTTGAAAACCAATCTTCTAACTTCCCTTATTTAACTTGATATAAGATAGAGTTGTTTTCCAAAAAAATTTAATGGAAAACAATATCTAAAAATAAGCCATATTTTTTATGTTGACCAAAGATAGTTTTCTTTTAACTTATTTTTTCTGATATTACCAAATACTGGAAAACACGAAAACTATCTTTACACAAGGTTTTCCATTAAAATAAATAAAGCGTTACATTCAATAATTCAGAAACTAATTTAGAGAGAATTTCTCACTTGTACTTTAAGCCATAAAACATTTAATATACTTAAAGGGAAACAATAACACATTGCTGCCTAAATTCTCTGACAAAGTTGTGCCACTCAAATTCATAGTTGTGTATACAAGTAGTACTATTTCTACAATTTGATAATGTTACAAAATCATGGTTTACGAAGTAATATCCTAATAATTTTAGTAAAATTAATCAAAAAAAAACATTTTGTTGTGACAAATTACCTGCTAGGGGTTGGCTGATTTTGGTCTCAAATTGGACACGGCATGTGTCACAGTACACCTTGCCTTCAACAAAGAAGGTTTCACTAGTGGCTTGGGCAAGGTTGAGGAGGGAAGAGAAGCAAAAAATGGTGGCAATGAGGGCAGCAACTGCACAAGTCTTTGCCATTTTTGCCTCCCTTTGATATCACTCTGTTTTGGAGGCAATTAAATTTCTTTATAAGAGAGTAGAAAAATAGAGGGGGAGGAGTGGTTAATTTTGTGTGGTTCTTTGTGAACTTTTCTATTTAAGGCATGAAGAGAGAGAGAGACTCGGTCCTTATTTTTGCATAAACACCAATACATGGATCCTGGTACCTACTAAACCAACATGATGCTCAACAAGACAACAACAATTGTGATTCGAATCGTTTTTCCTTCTTTTTCAACCAATAATGTGAAAATCAAAATCAGATTGAAGCCCCAAATTTGAAAAATATTTAACAGAAGTTCTAAACAGCCATCCATTCCACTAGTTTGTTTGTTTACAACAAAATTCATCTGTATTTATTAGGTAAATTCATCTGTTGTTGAAGTTAGTTCTAAGTTCTAACAAAATGTGTATCATATGTACCAAGCTAGGATTGAGAATCTAAGTGGACAAACTAGCGGCTTGTATTTTTATTAGTGATTGTAATTCTACGAAAAACATGCCAAAACCATTGTAAATTAACTAGGAAGTGAATGTACTTCACAAATATTATCAATATCAAACAAATTAACGATAATCTCTCTCTCTCTCTCATGAAAAGCAAATGATATTATTTAGTCTGAAGTGCCTCAAGTCTTGTTGTATCGTAGCGTCTTAATAAGTAGAGTCTAGAGACAATAGTAAAGAACATGCAAAAAGAATTATAAGTATTAAAAAGGATTTTAAAAAAGATATGTATAGTTAATAAAAACATTGTTAAGTGTGTGAATGTCTTTTTTGATACTTGCATACATAGGATCTTTCAATTGATCGTTATTAATTATTGCACAATCCCAAGATCTAATATATTTTCTTTTCATATTTCAAGTCCTTTTAATATAAATGTTTGAGGGTTAATACATTTAAGTGAGGATTTGTGAACTTAAATATTCTTTCTTTCTTCTAATAAAATTAAAATAATTGTTGATATTTATTGTTTATTGAAATAAATGCAATAGAATTCTATTTGCATGACAATAAGAAAACAAAAATCTAGGGACAACCTTTGGCACACATTGTTCAGTAGGCAACAAAGCTTTAGTCAGTACTTGCATAACTCACCTACTTTCTAGTGGGGTCTTTTCTTTTTCTTTCTTTCTTTTGTTGTTACATTTACACAAAAGCATGATCTGCTATAGCCTATAGTTCTCTTTTTGTTGATACTACAAAACCCAACGATTCAATTCCTTTCCAACCAACATAGGGAAAGAATTAAATTCAGATTGAAGCCCAAAATTTGAAAAACATGTTACAGAAGCTTTAAACAGTCATCCATTCTATCGCTTTAAACAGCCCACACTATTATGGTTTATAACCAAGGCCATCATGCTACCACTTTTGTTGCCAGGTCTACCCTAACAACGGTTGAAGATGATGCCAGTGGCCTTGTAGCCAAGTAAATGTTTGAATAATAATAGCAAGCACTGCTGCTACCTCATGTATAACTTAATTGAAAATTGAGTTGAAAGTAAAATTAAAAGGCAAATACTCTGCAAATTATTAAAACAAGATTATAAACAACTGGGAAACACTACAAGGATACATAAACATAATTGCCAAACAAGCAGGATCAATTTCAGGCAAAATGTACCAAGTTATGGGGACCCTGTGGTTTAAACGAAGCCAAGTACGAATGGCGAAACATTTTTTGGGGATGGTAGGGGCACAAAAAGTCAATGGCTTGAGTAATAACATATGCACTGTGAAATTCTACGATAATGGGGTCTATTTATAAAGTTTCATGAGGTTATCAACACCGACTTCTTTGATAGATATTTTAAGAAATTTCAAAAGATAGAACTCAGAATACAAGATGAAATAGCGATAACACTCTTTTCATGTCCCTAAAAGCTCCAATAAATTCTCCCTACAACATTGGTGTTTACATAACCAAGTGCCACAAAAATTGAAACCAATGCAGCCTGGCTTAACGACCACCACGTCCACGCCCGCGTCCACGTCCACGGCCACGTCCACGTCCCAAAGGCCTCCCTGAAATTTAGAATAGTATTAGAATGATTACCATAAAACCTCACCACATAACAACTGTGTAAACAGAAGGCATCAATATGAATGGTATTTAAGTCAGATAGAGTCCCAATACCGGCAGTAGGCTTCTTGGGCTTAACCCTAGGCGTCTCTTCAACCAGTAAAGTCTCAAGATTCAAGCTGTCAGGAAGGATGTAATATCGAATATTGTTACCCCTCACACTGAGATGATCCAGCGTCACTGGATTTTTTCCCTTCAATGTAAGTTTCACCGTCTTCAAATGTGTATTCATACTGATATCAACACCTGCATCAAACAAGTCAATCCACTAGTCAAAACAGCTATATTTTCCATGTGTACATGTGTACTTTCTACTCAATAATCAATTGCTCCAGTTAGGAAAATGAAACACCATCCAACAAGTCCAGCAGCTTATCTTTAACTTAAATGCATGTAATGAAATAATGGAATTCTGCCTAGTTTAAAAAATCACAGCTTAAAGAAAGTGGGTTAATAGAAATGTGCAATAACAAAACAGCATAATCTTTTCAAAGATATTGTAGGTACTCATATATTTAAAGCAAATACAGATTGCAAAAATAGTACCTTACTGCTGCAAAATTCCTAATAGTTTACAATATTATTCAATCAATTAATTTTAATGCATTGAGAAGAGCAGAATAGTGTACATGTCCAAAGGTGAACAAAGTGTGGAACAATGCTAGCTTCTAGAGTTCACTGCTTTTCCCAGACTGGAGAAGGGCTTATACTGCCAATTAAATTATAAACCCCTATTAATCGCCACATACAATTCACTCACTCAGTAATGCTAAAAATTAGAAGTTCACCGTGTAGGAATCCTACAAGCTACAGACACAAGATTTGTGGAGTAGGACTTCTTCTAAATAAAAATGGAACTCTAGTCTAAAAATTAATCGCCACATACAATTCACTCACTCAGTAATGCTAAAAATTAGAAGTTCACCATGTAGGAATCCTACAAGCTACAGACACAAGATTTGTGGAGTAGGACTTCTTCTAAATAAAAATGGAACTCTAGTCTAAAAATTGACATATTTACCAAATAAACATCAAATTAAATGCACTAGCTAGAGCAACATACAGGACAAACATATTTTGGGGTGAAGAAAAAACGTATTTAAGGCCTTATTTAGTGGGGCTTTCCGCTGTAGGCATGTTGACTTGTAAAAAATGGAAGCTACCTCCATCTCATTCAGCAAACCAAGGTACTTCATGTTTTTGTCAATTGTGAAACAGCTCATGCTTTTTAAGCAGCTTTGAAGAAGCAAGCAGCTGAGCTTCTCATGTTTTTGAAAAGCTGCAGCACTCCTAAACTAGCCCAAAAAGGTCTGTCCCTCATCACATGCCATTTCAGGGAAAAAAACCTTCCCTACATTACCTTCAAATGAAAATTTCCCTAACATTACTTTTGTTCTCAATCTTCTTTTTTATTGAAAAAATAAATAAACATATAGAGGGGTTACTCCCGACAAAAATGTCCTGATAATGAAAGAGCAGTAATTTATTCATCCGCTTTATCATTTGCCTTGGGCACATGCCAAACAGGCTGATCTCTTCTATACATAACAACCATACCAACAGGGAAGCACATTATTTCCTAGTCATAAAACTTTATCTACCTTTTTTTTCCCAATCTTGCAGCATAATCAATCATGAGTTTACAACAGGCATCTTCTTACTAATCAACAGAGAGAGAGAGAGAGAATTTAAGATATTAACACAGTTCCTTTAACTATGGACTTTGTAATTAAAAACATGAGGAATTTGATTTACTAAAATGGCATCAGTGACTAAAAGATAATGAGGAATTTAACATTCTAACTCTCGGGAATAAAACATCTCTCAAAAATATGACTCAACAAAATTAGGAAACAAGAAATAAACAAACTATCCTACCGTCTTCTAGTCTAATCATGCAAGGATTAAAGTTTATTTCAAAAATCTCACAGTGAAAATGGCAATACAAAGATGTTATATCCATCAATCCAACATGACAAAATACCAGAGTCAAAAAATTAAGTAACACTTACACTTTGAATAAATTTAAGTATTCACAATAAGATAGGTATCATATCAAACACACATGACTCTGCCTAACAAGGCAACACTTGAAGATGGTGAGAGTACTAGTAAATGACAAGTACTCAGACAGATCCTGGTGAGGGTAAAGCCAAACCCGTAGACAATAGTCAATAAATGGTATAAGGAAAGCATGATGACACAATGTTAAGAGTCGAAAAAAGCCTCAAAAGATAATTTTTCTTTTTTATAATCTGAGTAAAACTGTACCCTTAGCACTTTGCCCCGCACACTTTTATGTGCCACTCAAAGACGACACCACGTGCAAGCCTACCAAGTCTGGCTCTAGTCCAGGGATGAAATTTTTCTCTAATAGGCACTCCACATATAATTACAGTTTTATACTATCAAGAAAAATATATATATATATATATATATACATTTTTTGTCCACCCGTCTTACCTCACCTACCCCTCAAAACATTTTTTTTTTATCAGTAAATAAGTATTTCATTAACCCCTCATAAACTTTTTTTTTTCAATTCAAGATTTTATGAGTTGGTATATAAGCTTTTATAACTCCTCATCAATCTTTTTAGATAAATCCCACTTCCCATCATATTCTATATACTAAAAAATAACTTTCTTTCCAGTAGGAAGGAAATGAGTGAATAGTGGAAAGGTAATTGTGTTAAGGATCATTATATAGTCAAGTGCAAAAACAAACTCTTCAGGGAGCACAGTGTGGGAAACTCAAATGTTCAATGTTTTTGAACTCAAGTGTGTCGTACACTAACATAAAATTGGTTCATATTGATGTCGTTGATGCTTCTAAGTGGAAAAAAACTATTCAAACAGGGAGAAACGGAAAAATTACTGATATACATACTTCAATAGAGAATAAGCAAGGCAAACATTGTCACTCAAATAGTTAATCCAACCACCAAAATGGAACCAAACAGGGGCTTTCCACCTCCTAGGCAGACCATCCTTTTCTCCCAATTTCCCCCCAAAAAATACTTTGAATTTTGGCTATTTATTGCTCACAAAGTTCAAAAATTCTACCTCGTTTTCTGCCACAATTTCAAACATTATGTAAGCAAAACTATCAGGACAACCCCATTAACATTTTAACAGCCCTTTTCTTGAATCCACAGAGATAACATAAATTTAGACAATTCTTTTTTGAAAAATAATTTTTAAAAAGAAACCAGCAAATTAAAACTAGCACCTTCTTCATTCCATGTCATAAGATTCAACCAAAAAATCCCCAGTTATATTGCACAACATTCTCAAGTAATATTAAAAAAAACTAAGAAAAAAAATCAACAAACTTTAAAAATAAATAAATAAATAACATAGAAAACCTTTGTAAAGAAGAGCCTTTTGGACTAGCCTCTAGCCAGTAAAACCTATGGGCAACCGACCTTACCCACCAAAAACAGTTGCCGGGTTCACCCCTTGACGGGCCAAGCAGTTTATGCTCATACCCAGGAGCAACAAAAACTCCACCACCTTAATCTCAAATTTTGGAGTTGGCTATGGATCCTTGATAGACTAATCAGGAGCAGCCCAAAAATCAGGCTCCCTGTCACCTCCTTAATTAACATGCCCTTTTTTGTTTATTACTATTTCAGCTTCAAACCCACTAAAAAAAGGACCTCTTTATCAATCATTTTTTCCCAATTGCTGTTCAGTTTCCACATTCCCAGAGACCCCACAAAAGCTTTTCAAACATAAAACCACACCACAGAAACCCCAATTAAGCTCCATTCATCAAAACCTCTATATTTGGCTCAAGTACTAACAATCTAACCTCCCTATAAGCACAAATCAAACACCAAAATTTGCTAGGGTTTCTAGCCAATAATTCCACTCACTAAACTACCACAAAAAAATCAAAAAGAAAATGCATATTAAAAAACCTAGGGTTTAACAAAAACCCTAATTATAAAAATAAAAAAAAACAAAACCAGAGAGAGACCTGTGATGGTGCCGTGAACGACAGTGCCGTTTTTGAGCTCGATCGAGACGGTCTCGTTGTTCAGCTTCATCAAAAACCTGTACATTGTTTTTCACAAATTAATTAATTAAAAAAAAAAATTGTCAAAAATTAATTAAACGCTGAAATCACATTGTTTTCAAAAACAGAGAAAAACCAAAAAGAAAAGAAGGAGAAGGGTGAGAGTGAGAGTGAGAGTGAGAGTGAGAGACCTAACGAGCTTCATTGTGGACGAAGAACTAGGGCTCTGTATGGGTGTTCGTGTGTGCTGCAATGGACACAGACAGAGAGAGCGATTTTTGAGTTTTAGGGCTCGCGCTGCTACTAGTACTAGTGCTACTTTGGTATCGAACAAGGCCTTTTTGTGAGTGAGACTTCTTTAAACGACGCCGTCCCGGGACCTTTTTGTTTGCTGTATTTACTTCTATACCCCTGTATTTATTTATTTAATTTTTCCATTCTTTATATATATATATAAATATATATATATATAACTATATAAAAAGTAAAAACCTGATTTTTTTTTGAGAAAAGTGTAAGTAAAGGGTATTTATTTATTTACTATTTATTTTTGGTGAATAAAATAAACTCCAAATTCAATTGAGGAGTTTTGGAAACTTCATTGAGGCAATTTTTGGTGTATTTTGTAGAGTTTTAAAATTTTTTTTTTAAAAAAAACTCAAAGTTTAATTGAGAAGTTAGAGACTTCATTGAGACATATTTATTGGAAAATTTTTATATAGAATCTATATGTAGGGATGGTAGGCCCAGTAGTATATTGGGCCGGGAGCCCGGTCTGAGGACGCCTAATAGTCCGAGGACAGGTAAACATTGTTATGGAGGTCGACATTAATAAATAAAAGAAGGGATCTAGCCATGATGGTCCAAGAAGGTGGTCCGAGGAGGGATGCTTCCTCGGCTGAGCAAAGTAGATGTTAGAAGGTGTGGTCTGCCATTTAGAGCAATGTTCTGGGAGTTTCTATTGATAAGGATGCACATCATGAAAGCATGGAACAAATGGGAGCTATGAAATATTTAAAAGAAAGCTGCTACCGCCGCATTGAATGCTCTGTAGCTAACTCTCTGACCGCATTAATGAGGAAGTAATACCTGAATAGCAATTTTCAACCTTACAGTTACTCCCAAAAACTTCAGGATGGTGCTGATTGGACAAGGATCAACACCAGCGATCTGATCTACACGTGGAAGGTGAAGATAAAAGAAGTGAGGCAGTATAAAAGAGAAAGAATGCACTGAGAATAAGGATCGGAGAATTAAGAGAAAAACACTGTAACAACAAGAACTGTGCCTGTAATCCAATTCAAGTGATATATACAAGAACGGATCTCCTCGGATTGCGCCGATGACGATTCTCTTTGGATAAAACCAGTCTATCTTTATTTTCTTGTCATTTGGATCCATTATAATTGTTACACAGCTCATTAGAGCCTAGTTTTCTAACCCATTCTCTACAAAATTCATTATATTGGGCTCTTTAGGCCTAGATCCTTTTACCTTTTGGGCTTAGGAACCAAATTGTGACCTTACAATTGGCGCCGTCTGTGGGAATTACTTAACCTTTATTGAGTTCCACGTTCAACTATGGTAGGTTCGGGGCCAAACCAGGAGGAATCTGTTGGTTCCCAACGTCAGGATCAGTTCCTCAATCTTGAGCAGAGGAGAGACCAGGAGTTTAGCGTGCATACCACGCACACTGGGGGAAGTTAGTCTTGAGGTGGAAGTCACCTCTCGCATGAAGAAAATACTAAGAGCATGCAACTGGAGATTGACCATTTACGAAGGAGGTTACGCCGCGAGCGACGTAGAATAACCCCTCCAAGTTCTGACCCCTATTTTGGTAATGATAATGATTATAGCTATCGGCCAAGGTCCAGGACTCCTTCTAGTGAATCCTTTTCGTGTGATTAGGATTATCATTATAGGCGGAGAAGGGAGAGTCCGTCTCGCTAGGGTTTGGGCAATGATGCTATGGGCAGGGCTTTGAATCAAATTTTTAAGTCACCTTTTACCCGTAGGATTGAAAGTGGAAAACTTCCTCGGCGGTTTACTCAGCCAACGTTCACCATGTATAACAGCAGAACGGACCCAATGGAGCATGTTAGCCACTTCAACTAGAGGATGGCCGTTCATTCCAGGAACAAAGCCTTGATGTGCAAAGTGTTCCCATCTAGTTTGGGGCCTGTGGCAATGAGATGGTTCGATGGTCTGAGAGAGGGCTCCATTAGCTCCTTTAAGGAGCTCATTAGGGCATTTGGGTCCCGGTTTGTGACTTGTAGCAGGGTTCCTCGGCCGTTAGATTCCTTATTATCTATGACCATACGAGAAGGGAAAACCTTGAAAACGTACTCAGACAGATACTGGGAGATATTCAATGAGATCGATGGGGACTTTGATGATGTGGCCATAAGGACTTTCAAGGTCAGCCTACCTGCCGAGCATGATTTGAGAAAGTTGTTAACCAAGAAGCCTGTAAGGAGTGTGCGTCGGCTAATAGACCGTATTGACGAGTATAAGTTGGTCGAGGAGGACTAGCAACAAGAGAAAGGGAAGACAAAGGTTATCCCTTAGGATATGAGGGATTTCAGGTCGGACAGATACAACAATAATCGGCCCCGAAAAGACTTTGCTGGGCAATTTGGGCCTACTGCTACTCAAATGGTTGGCATGGTGTTTCGGGAACCAGTGCATCAAGTCTTAGAAATGATTAAAAATTAGTCATACTTTAAATGACCAAATAAGATAAGAGGAGACCCTATGAAGCTCAACCAAAGCCTTCATAGCCAATACCACCAAGAATAAGGACACACCACGGAAGATTTTAGAACTTTGATGAGTCATCTAGAGCAGCTGGTCAGAGAGGGGGGGCTGAAACAATTTTTACATCAGCCCAATGGACAAGAAGGTCAGGCAGGATCGAGATCTCAGAGAGATGCTTTTTCGAGAGCCCCTTTGGGCACAATTAATGTCATCTTCGCGGCTCTAGGGAGAACTGGTTCTCACCCCTCCAGGGTGATGTCTGTGGCTCGGCCGCCTGCCGAGGACTCTAAACCTGAGTTGAAGAGGGCTGGAATGGAGAACCGACTAGCGTTGAGTTTCTCGGATGAGGACAAGGTTGGAACCATACAGCCATATGATGATGCTCTAATGGTCACCCTCAGGATAAGAGGATATAATATGAAGAGGGTGTTGGTGGATCAGGGAAGTGGGGCCGAGATTATGTACCCTGATTTGTACAAAGGGCTAAACTTGAAACCTAAGGATTTGACAGGTTATGATTCACCTCTTTTGGGTTTTGATGGGAAGGTTGTTATTCCAAGGGACCAGATTAGACTACCCATAGAAGCAGGTTTGGAGGTGGTAGAGGTGGATTTCATTGTGGTGGATGCTTATTCTCCCTATACTGCCATCGTGGCAAGACCCTGATTTCATGCCCTAGGGGTTGTTTCTTCCACCCTTCACTTAAAGGCGAAATACCCGTCCAGAGATCAGATTGAGGAGCTGGTCTGGAGACAGTTTGTGGCTAGGCAGTGTTTGGTGGTTGCAATTATGCATCAGCCTGAAACTAGGTCCTCGGCCTTTACTGATAGGGGTTTATAGCAATCAAGGATTCCGGAGTTACCCATGGATGTGATATCAGAAAGGGCAAAGTGTGAGGAGTTAGAGAAGATTATTGTAGATAATAATTTGGAAAGGTTCTTTTAAGTCGGAGCTTAGTTGCCTCATCGGGAGAAGAAAGAGCTGATAGTGTTTCTCAAAAGGAATATTGACGTGTTCGCATGAAGTGCTTACGAAGCTCCTGAGGTGGATCCAAACTTCATCTGCCATCATTTGAATGTCAATCCGTCCGTCATCCCCAAAAAAAACCACCTCGGCGCTCATCTAAGGACCATTCTAATGCTGTCAAGTACGAAGTGATCAAACTTAAGTAGGCAGGGGCTATTAATGAGGTGTTTTACCCTGAGCGGCTAGCCAATACTATAGTGGTGAAAAAGAAGAGTGGAAAATTGCAAGTGTGTGTGGACTTCACAGATTTGAATAAGGCCTGCCCAAAGGACCCATTTCCCATGCCTCGGATAGACCAACTAGTGGATGCAACTGTAGGCCACCCTCGGATGAGCTTTTTGGATGCCTTCTAGAGATACCACCAAATACCTCTAGCTCTAGGTGATTAGGAGAAGACAGCTTTTGTCACTCATATTAGAAATTACCACTACAAGGTGATGTCTTTTGGATTGAAAAACGCAGGGTCTACCTATCAGAGGATGATGACCCGGATGTTTGTGTTAAGGACATATTTTGTGTAATTGGCTAATCTTTTGACAAAACACATTTTACTTGTATTTGGGTAAATCTAGGATGTGTTTAATACTTCAAAGAACAAGAGTTTAAGTCTAGTATTGAAGTCATGCAAATCTGCCCAAGAAACAAGTAAAGAAGTGTTGATTCATTAAAGCTCGACAACTGCTCGATAGATAGCTATCTATCGAGGTTTAATGAGGCTCGACAGATACTATCTATCGAGGTATCTATCGAGAATTACGGAAATCAGTTTTTCAGATCTGATTTTCGACTCATGCTTATGTATTTGTGTAGGGTTTCTTTTCTCACAACCCTAGACATATATAAAGCTTATTTTAGAGGCCGTCACATAAGAGAATACAAGGAGAACATATGCAAAAAATGACCGATGCCTTATTCACTCTGAAGGAAGTTACTGCATCTTTGCGCCTTAGGGTTTTGTAACCAAGTGTTTCTTGATCTTCATCATTTGGATGAAGTAAAGAACTTTGCAGCCAACATCTTCTTCAAGTTGGTGCTTAAGTCGCGTACTAAGATCCGCACAATTGGTTAGTCACGTACTGGGATTCGTGCATAAAAAAGGATAGCGTTCATATATTGAAGAGTTCAGAGGTTCTAAAGCAGTAGAAGGTTTTTGCTGTAAGTTCATATACGGGGATTGTAGAGTCTAGGGACAAAGGTTTTGTACTAGATCTGAAACTTCTCTTTACTATAGTTGATTGCTTTTCGGGAATGTTTCTCCCTAGGTTTTTTATTGTGAAACTAGTTTGTTTCATTGGTTTTCCTGGGTTATCATATCTTGTCTTATTTATTTTTCCGCTGCATGATATTGATGCTTATTTGTTTTAACAAATTTTATTCATAATAAATCTAATTAATAACTTGAGTTTAAAACTTGTTAATTTTATCAACCAGGGTCTAAATTTTTCAACAAGTGGTATCAGAGCGGGTACACTCTGATTGGATTAATTTCCTGAGTGTGATCCTTGACCCCCGTTGTCATGGATCGTAGACAATCTCTTTTGATTCCTCCTTTATTTTATGGAACTAATTATGCGTACTGGAAAGTTCGTATGAAAGTTTTTTTGCAAGCTCTAGGTGAACAGGTGTGACAAGCTATTGAAGTTGGTTGGATTAAGCCAAAGGAAGCGCCGGTGGATGTGAAACTTCAACGACTCACTAGTAGTTTTGAAGAAATAAGGATGGAAAAGGATAAGACCTTTGATGAGTTCTATGCTAAACTCAAGGATATTGTGAATTCTGCCTTCAACCTTGGAGAATCTATAGTAGAATCAAAATTGTTAGGAAAATCTTTAGGTTCTTACCTGAAAGATTCCATGTCAAGATCACTGTCATTGAAGAAGTAAAAGACATTGATCAAATTCCTTTGACTGAGCTTGTAGGGAACATTCAAACCTATGAGATGAGATTATGTTTAATGGAAAAATGTGAAAATAGTAGAAACTTGGCTTTTAAGGGTATAGAGGAAGAGATTGAGGACTCTGAAGATGAAGATGAAAGTGAAGATAAAGATGAAGATGATGATGGGGATGAGGATCTAACCTTCATAACTGATGAGATTATCAAACTTCTTCAATTTAGGAAAAAGGATAAGGGCAAACATTCTAGGAAATCTAAATCCTCAAGGAAGGGCAAGAATGAGAAACCCCTCATCCAATGCCATGAGTGTAAAGGTTTTGGTCATATGAGGATAGAGTGCCCAAACTACCTTATGAAGGAAAAAACCAATGAGTCAAAAGATAAAGGGTTTGTTGCTACTGTTAGTCAAACTAAATGAGACTACAAGGTTAGTTGAGACTCTTATTGTGGAGAACACCTCATTAGAAGAGAAGATCAAGAATCTCGAGGTTGAACTTAGCCAAGTTAGAACTCAAATAGAGAGGATGTCTAGTGCAAAGCTTGATGAGATATTGAGTGCTCAAAAGCCTAGTTCTGATAAGACTGGCTTAGGATATGCTGTTTCCTCTAGCCCCTCCTCTTCCATAGCTTCTGGATCAAGAACTGTCTTTGTGCCCCAATCTGAGAAAGGTGATAAAGGTATGAAATCCAAAACTGATTTAGCTAATTTTAAATCCTTTGTTAGACTTCATGTTTGTCACCATTATGGTGTTTCTGGACACATTCGTCCTAATTGCTTTAAGTTGTATCCTCATAAGCAATTGCCTAAACTGTCACAGGTTTCCTCTCAATGATCTACACCTTTGTTTGGAGAGTTATTAAAAGTTTTGAGCTTTTTAACTTAATTTTAGGAGAATTTTAATTCTTCTATGTCCTTTAGTAGACATATTAGGACATGTGTCTTTTCATCTTCACGGCCAAAGACTCGTGTTGTGTGGGTGAGAAATGAGTCTAAGACTTAATTGTCTTTTCTTTTATCCTCTACTTTAATTCTTTCTATCTAAAGTATGACTCTCTTTACTTGATTTCTTATCTTTTTTTGGAATCATGCTTTCATGCATTTGCATCTTTCTATCATGCCTTCATGCATATGCATCTTTCTTTCATGCTTTCATGTTGTTTGTTTGTTTTTGTTTGGTTGTTTAGTTTTTATTTTATTTTATTTTTTTTCAAAATATAAATAAAAAGAAAAAAATCATAAAAATACAAAAACAGTGTGTTTGTGTAACTTGGATGGCCATTGAAACAGAGTTTTCTAAAATTTGTATCTTTTGTAGCTTAGATGAGCATCTCTATGCATAACTAAGCAAGTGAGCTTTGTGGCTCTTGTTTGTGATGAGTAGGATTAAGTAATTATTTATACTTAACACTCGTATCACTCTTTTTGACGGGAAGGAATAGAAAATCCTAAGAAAAAGGCATAAATAACCATTTCATCACTGTTGCCTGCCAATCATGAAATGACATTTATATGTTTCGGCATAGCAAAATTGGAATGTCAAATGCTTAACATAATTGAGTATTTTTTTTTCTATCTCTTATATGCCCATACATGATTTGCTTAAAAGAAAAATATGCAAAGAAAAATAAAAGCAAAAAGATCAAAATGCTTTTAAATATGATTGCAAGCGTGTATTCTAGGAGATGTGAAAGTTATAGGATGTACCTCGAAGGTGATTGTCCCCATCAAACAGTTATAATTGTGTGTGAGTTAAAATGATTTTCTCATATCTCAAATCGTTATAACCTGTATACACTTATACAATCTTGCGATATTTTTCACACACAACACGCAATATTCTTTGCTACTTTTGATAATGTGCAGGTACAATGTGATTTGGCCATCACAAGGTTTTACATGTGTTAATGTATGCTCACTAAACTGTCATGACTTGTTTTTGAAATATAAAATTGGTTAGACTTGTTTAGTGTGTGTATGTGTGTTTTTGGGATCTATGTGCTTAAAATTGTTGTTGAGAAATGATTTTGAGAGTTTATAATGTTGATTGGATCCTTGGTTGAGTAGCATGCTTGATTGCATTCATATCTGTGTTTTTCCCTTCTTGAAAAACTGTTTTTAAGCAATCTCGACAGCTCCTCGACACTTGGCTATCTGTCAAGATCTTAAGCTGTTTCTTATCGCAATCTCGACACCTCTCAACAGCTAGGTGGATCGACCGGGAAAGTTCCTGACCTCTCGATAGTTGTTCGATCCATCGAGGTCTACTCGATAGCATCTCGACACCTCTCGATCCATCGAGATTTTCTTGCATACATTGTTTTTTACATGTTTTGCATCTTTCTGTTATCTTGTCATCCATAACATCTTGTTTCATTACATTCATGCATTTATATGGATTTCTTGTGCCCCCTTGATCATCCTTGATCATCTTTATGTCTCTCAGGTGAAACTTTCTAGCTTATTGTACCATTTGTCAATCATGACAAAAAGGGGGAGAAATTGTGGAGATATTGTGGTTTTTTTTTTTTAGGATTCTACAAGTTAGGGGGAGAAATACATGCCCTTGTAAGGGGGAGTTGTGTTTCATCTTGTTAGGGGATTGTTTACCTCCGTATTCTTATACACCGATCTTGTGACCATGTTTACATACATTGTGCTTATCTTTGATATATATATATATATATATATATATATGATGTATGTATTCTTCACCTATCTCTACATATGTTGTTTCTTTTCTCTCTTTATACACATGTTTCTTATTTATTGTATGCAATCTATTATTTCTGTTTCACACTAAGATGCCTTGATGAGTTTTGTTTAAAGTGTTTCAGAAATACAGGTTGTCAAAGTCTACTTGCCATAAACTCTCTTCTTGCAAAGTTTTTCAAGAGTTTGTGTTAGGATAGATTTTATTGTATTTAACAAGTGAATATGAGTTGAGTGATTTATGACTTCTCTCATATCTCATTTGTTTGTTGTGGTTTTGTCATAAATTACCAAAGGGGAAAATTATTAAGGACATATTTTGTGTAATTGGCTAATCTTTTGACAAAACGCACTTTACTTGTATTTGGGTAGATCTAGGATGTGTTTAATACTTCAAAGAACAAGAGTTTAAATCTAGTATTGAAGCCATGCAAATCTGTCCAAGAAACAAGTAATGAAGTGCTGATTCATTAAAACTCGACAGCTACTCGATAGATAGCTATCTATCGAGGTTTAATGAGGCTCGACAGATACTATCTATCGAGGTATCTATCGAGAATTACGGAAATCAGTTTTTCAGATATGATTTTCGGCCTATGCTTATGTATTTGTATAGGGTTTCTTTTCTCACAACCATAGACATATATAAGGCTTATTTTAGAGACCGTCACATAAGAGAATACAAGGAGAACATATGCAAAAGGTGACCGATGCCTTATTCTCTCTGAAGGAAGCTACTGCATCTTTGCGCCTTAGGGTTTTGTAACCAAGTGCTTTTTGATTTTCATTGTTTGGATGAAGTGAAGAACTTTGCAGCCAACATCTTCTTCAAGTTGGTGCTTAAGTCGCGTACTGGGATCCGCGTAATTGATTAGTCACGTACTGGGATTCGTGCATCAAAAAAGGTGGCGTTCATATATTGAAGAGTTCAGAGGTTCTGAAACGGTAGAAGGTTTTCGCTGTAAGTTCATCTACGGGGATTGTACAGTCTAGGGACAAAGGTTTTGTACTAGATCTGAAACTTCTCTTTACTATAGTTGATTGCTTTTTGGAAAAGTTTCCCCCTAGGTTTTTTACTGTGAAACTAGTTTATTTCATTGGTTTTCCTAGGTCATCATATATTGTCTTATTTATTTTTCCGTTGCATGATATTGACATGATATTGATGCTTGTTTGTTTTAACAAGTTTTATTCATAATAAATCTAATTAATAACTTGGGTTTAAAACTTGTTAATTCTATCAACCGGGGTCTAAATTTCCCAACAGTTCGAGCCATAATTAGGCAAAAATATTGAGGTTTATATAGATGATATGGTAGTGAAAAGTAAGGTGGTGTCCGAGCACGTGGGAGACCTCGGGAATTTTTTTGAAATACTGAGGAAACACAAACTGCGCCTTAATGCTTCCAAATGCTCCTTTGGTGTGGGATCAGATAAATTTCTAGGTTATATGGTCACTCATTGTGAAATTGAGGTCAACCTTGATCAGGTTAAGGCAATTAACAGTTTACAGCCACCTCGGAATCCCAAAGAAGTCCAGAAATTAACAGGAATGACTGCCACCTTGAACCGATTTATCTCTCGGTTAGCGGACAGGTACAGACCTTTCTTCCAGTTGTTGAATAAATGGAAAGAATTTGAATGGACCGAGGAGTGTGCCTTGGCCTTCCAGCAGCTTAAGGAATACCTTTCTCAGCCACCCGTAATGTCCAAGCCCAAGGTGGATGAGGTTTTGTTTGCTTACATTGTTGTGGAATCCCATGAAGTGAGCTTAGTGCTGATACGGGTTGACAATGGCGTGCAAAGACCAGTTTACTATGTGAGCAAGTCTTTGCATGAAGCAGAAGTTCGTTACTTACCACTGGAGAATGCCATTTTGGCAGTGGTACATGCTACACGTAAACTCCCTCACTACTTCCAGTCCCGCACAATTGTGGTTTTAACCCAACTTCTACTTCAATCACTACTTCGGAGTGCTGATTACACAGGAAGGATTGCCAAGTGGGGTACAATCCTAGGGGCTTTTGATATCAAGTATATGCCTCACAGCTCTATCAAGGGCCAGGTCTTCGCGGATTTGGTGGCCGAATTTGCTGAATCCCCATTGGAAGAAGAGATAGAGAAGCATGACATGGATGGAAAATCAGTTGGTATGGTCTCCTTGCAAAAACCTTTATCCTTGAGGGTATACGTTAATGGTGCAGCAAATCAAAGAGGATCTGGAATGAGGCTAGTTGTAATTTCTCCTGATAAGATCATTATTGAAAAATCCTTAAGGTTGGGTTTCTCGGCCACAAACAATAAGACCGAGTATGAAACTCTATTGGTAGGAATGACTATAGTTCAGAAGATGGGAGGAAAAACAGTGGAGATATTCTCTGATTCAAGGTTGATTGTAGGCCAGGTGAAGGGAGAGTTGGAGGCCAGGGATGTGAGAATGCAAATACTTAAATTAGGTTAGGCACTTACAATTAGGGTTTGAGTCTTTCAACTTACTGCACATCCCTAGAAGCGGAAACATCCATGCTGATTCTCTAGCCACTCTTGCAACCTCCTCGGCGTAGAGCTTGCCTCGGGTTATCCTTGTTGAAGACTTGTGCAAACCTACTAAGATGAAGAAAGAGATAGTCAATATTCATCAAATTATAGTGGGACCTAGCTAGATGGACTTTATCGTGCTATTCCTTAAGGAGGATATCTTGCTCGAGGGGAAGTCCGAAGCTGACAAAGTGCGAAGAAAGGCTCCTCGTTTTTGGCTGTCCGAGGACCAAAAGTTGTACAAGCGCTCTTTTTCTGGGCCATATTTGCTGTGCCTACACCCTGAGGCATCAGAGCTACTTCTAGAGGAGTTACATGAAGGGATTTGTGGAAGCCACACAGGAGGCAGAACTTTGTCTCACAAACCCCCACTCAGGGATATTGATGGCTGAACATGCAGAAGGAAGCACAAGAGTATATGAAGAAGTGTGACCAATGCTAGAGATTTGCCCCAAACATTCATCAACCAGGGGGTGTCCTTAATCCTCTGTCCAGCCTTTGGCTTTTTGCTCAATGGGGCTTAGATATTGTAAGGCCTTTCCCTAAGGCAGTAGGAAATAAGAGATGGCTGCTGGTCGGCACAGATTACTTCACCAAGTGGGTTGAAGCTAAACCATTGGCAAATATCAGGGATGTGGATGTCAAGAAATTTGTTTGGAAAAATATTGTCACTCAGTTTGGGATCCCTTATACCCTTATCTCAGACAACGGTCTTCAGTTTGATAACAAAGCTTTTAGGAGGTACTATTGTGACTTATGCATTATGAATAGGTACTCCACCTTGGCTTATCCTTAGAGGAATAGACAAGCCGAGGCTGTCAATAAGGTCATAGCGAATGGACTCAAGAAGAGGCTGGATGATGCAAAGGGAAAATGGGTAAAAGAGCTGTCACACATCCTTTGGGCATATCAGACTACACCTCATAGGTCAACAGGGGAGACCCCCTTCTCAATGACTTATGGATTCGAAACTGTGATTCCTTTGGAGATTGGATTCCCAACACTGAGGACAAGTTCTTTCACTCTAAGCAACAATGATGGGCTATTAGAGAAGAGCTTAGATCTAATTGAGGAGCGAAGAGAAAATGCCATGGTTCAATTGGCGTATTATCAACATAAGCTCAAGCAAGGGTACGACACCAACGTGAGGTTAAGGCCATTAGCGCCTGGAGACTTGGTATTAAGAAAGGTTTTGGGTACTGCAAAGAACCCAGCATGGGGAAAGTTAGAGCCCAACTAGGAAGGGTCATATCGCATCACCTCGGTGGCTAGAATATGTGCATATTATCTTGAAGATCTAGATGAAAATGTTGTACCACGCCCTTGGAATGTAAATAACCTACGAATGTATTATTATTAATGAAAGCCTTTTCTGCCGTATTTTTGTTTATTACATTATGCGTTATACTTTTCATTTTTCTAAGTGTTAAACAGAACCTTAGTCATGCCTAGCTCCTCAGACCACATGCTTTGGGTAAATTAATACTTCACATCATTTTTCTAAGTGTTAAACAGAACCTTAGTCATGCCTGACTCCTCGGACCACATGCTTTGGGTAAATTAATACTTCACATCATTTTTTAAGTGTTAAACAGAATTTTAGTCATGCCTGGCTCCCCGAACCACATACTTTGGGTAAATTAATACTTCACATCATTTTTTTAAGTGTTAAACAGAACCTTAGTCATGCCTCGCTCCCCGAACCACATGCTTTGGGTAAATTAATACTTCAAATCATTTTTCTAAGTGTTAAATAAAACCTTAGTCATGTCTGGCTCCTCAAACCACATGCTTTGGGTAAATTAATATTTCACATCATTTTTCTAAATGTTAAATAGAATCTTAGTCATGTCTGGCTCCTTGGACCACATGTTTTGAGTAAATTAATACTTCATATCATTTTTCTAAATGTTAAAACCTTGGCCATGCTTGACTCCTCGGACCACATACCTTGGGTAAATTAATACTCTTCATGATTGATTTAAGTGTTAAACAGAACCTTAGTTATGTCTGGCTTTTCGGACCACATACTTTGGGTAAATTAATACTTCTTACCATTTGACTAAGTATTAAATGGAGCCTCGGCCATGATAGATTCAATAAAACACATGCCTTGAGAAAATTAATACTCAGCCCTACCATGCTGAGTAACCAAGACTCTTATTGAAGTAACTTAGTCAATGGGACTCTTTTAAGCATTAGACAAAGCATTTACAAGTGTTTAGGATCAATTCATAAGTTAATTGTCATTTACAATTCCTTAAGTCTATTGTTAAGTGGAAGATCATATGGCGTCCTGGAAGGATAAATGTTCCACCATTTCTTGAAATTAGGAGGAAGTGTAGTGATAGGTAGGATCCTTTGATTTAATTCTACTTAAGGTATGTTTTTGGAGTGAAAATTATACTTTGTTGAGACTTTAAACACATTATCATTTATGCAGATAACTAAGTGAAATTGTTTCTCATTTTCATATTGGTTAAGTGTTAAGTAAAACATAAATTATATCAAGACTTGTATGAGTATCATAAGAGTAAAGGAAATGTTCATAATTTTCATTAATTTAAGCTTTAGAAAAAGGCAAAGGGATTACAAAAGATCAAGTTGGTTACAAGCTACGGAAACAGAAACAACAATTAAAAAAAAACTACTACTCTAAACTACTTCTTTTTTATTACAATCTTCTCCTTTGCTGGGGCCTTAGTGGATTGGGTTAGTGCTACCTCTGAGGCTTTTAGGCCCTTACCCTTGAGGTCCCCCTTGGCAGGCACAGGGAGAGTTGCCGGACAATCTCCATCTTGGGGGGTACCTCCTTTTTTTGGGGTAGGTCCTGAGGAGCAACTAGGGGCTTGATGGCATCAGGGGCCACTCCCTTGGTTGTGTCAGCTTCTTTTTCAGCAACCCCAAGCTGCTGAGCCTCCTCGGAATGGTTGTCAGAAGAGACAAAGACCTTGGCTAGGTTGTCCTTTCTAAGCTCTACCACCTTGGAGGCGGTGCCAGCCTTGGAACTAGCAGAGCCTAGTGCGCAGATGGCAGAAGGGTAGTATACACTCTCTGCCCTCCTAAGTGTAGAAGAAGCCTCAACCCCAACTTGGTTAAGGGCCTCGTTCCACACTTGGAGGCAATAGTTTCTAGATACCTCCGAAACCTCAGCCTTGAGGGCCTCATCGATCTCTGCCACCCCCACATCATAGCCGTCCTGCTTGGCTTGATCCCTGGCCTTCTCGGCCTCCTCAAGTTTCTTCTTCAGGGCGGCAATTTGTTCTTTGAAGGCGGCCAGCTGGTCTTCGGTCTAATGAAGTTGCCTTCGTTGATGTTCAGCTTGCCTTTCAGCACATTCCAAGGCAGCTTCAGCACTCTTCTTGTCCCTTTCTGCCTCGGTCAACTTATTCTTGAGCTCTTGTATTCTTTTTTTGGCCACATTGAAGGCATCCACGACCACAATGCGCCTGCTTTCCTCCTCTTTCATTTGTTGGTGGGAGTAGTTTACCATCTCCTCGGCTCTATATGTGGCTTGAACAGCCTGCCAAAGAAAGAAGCATAATTAAAAAGAAGAAAGAAAGAAAAGGGAAGAGTGTTGCAAAGTTTAAAAAAAAAAGAAAGGGTACTGGGTGAAGGACTTACCATTGCGAGGTCCCTCTTTAAGCTGAGGAACACTTCATGCTTCCTCATTGACTTAAGGTCGGCCATGTTAAAGGGAAGCAGTAGCGCCTGTTCCACTGCGTCAGCCACGTAGCCAGCCCTCCCCTGCTGGAAGTCCCTGATAGAGGCGTCAGCAGGCAGGGGAGCTCCGTCTAGCATGAAGGCTCAGGCCAGAGGTCCGACTTTAGAATCATGTCTCTTGTCTGCCACCGTCTGCGCCATTCTGGCTTGTTTGGCTCCCCTCTGGGCTCAGCCTCCTAGGAGGGGTGGCCTTTCCCTACTTCCACCACCTTTTTGCCATTCTGCTCCTTCTTCCTCTTATGGTCGGTGGGCTCAGGTCGGAAAGATTGGGGGGGTGGAGGGGTGGGAAGCTTGGTCTGGGCTGCCCTCCTCGGCGCGCTTCCACCAGCTTGGGACTCCAGCAGCTCTTGGAAACTTGACCTTGACCTACGCTGTATCCCTATGGCATCTAGGATATCAGTGGCTTCCTGGTTATGGCTGACTTGGGCTGGAAGGAGATGGTCGAAATCACCAGTTAGGATTTCTGGGGACTGAGGCTGGTTGAAGACCTCGTAGTCGTCCTCTGAGTCCGAGACGTCTACTATTTCTTCTTCTTTTTCTTTTTCTTCTTGTTCTTCTTCTTCCTCTTTAGTGACTGGTTGTGAGGGGGTGGCTTCGTCCTCGGCCTTGTATTGAAGGAATGGCTCTACTTTCAGTATGCCCTGTGGTCTTGGACTTGGGTTGAGGAAGCTCGGCATAGCAACGTTGATTAAGTGCAGGCACGGGCCCTTTGCTTTGATCACGCATTTCGGCGCCTGGAAACTTGATGAGAGGGGGTTATAGCGAGGATTAGATGTGCTGCTCGTAGCTGACCGTCACTATGGATATATACCTCGGCTTTAAGTATCCTGTCTAGGTTCGGCTAGTTGACAAGACCGAAGTTTGGAACGGCGGCATGTTTATTTGCAAAACCATTAAGAAAACAAACAAAAAACACCGTCAAAAAAGGAAATGGCACAAATCAAAGGAAAAATCAATTACCAACATAAGAGGAGAAAAACAGGTACAGAGTATGTCAAAGGGAGAAGGGAGTGACTTTAAGATAATCAACCTAGATCTAAAACCCCACCTGGTGTCCCCTCTCTCGTCGGGCAGGGGAGGTCATCGTGCCACTCCCTTGAAACGATTAGGAAGTTTTTGTTCATGCATTTGTTGGAGTTAGGGAGGCATGAGATGAGCCTAACCTCGGGGTACCTAGTTTTTAGGTAATATCCTTGCCCTTTTAAGTGGTGAAGGTTATAAACCCAGTTGACATCGTGGTGGGTAAGGTTTAAGCCCATTTTCTCATTAAGGGCGTCTACACTACCTAAAATCCTAAACATGTTTGGGGCACATTGGGTGGAAGCTAACCTATGAACCCTTAGGTAATCCCTAGTAACTGTACCCATGGAGATTCTCATCCCTCCCTCTATGAAGGCAATCATCGGGATTACCACTTCTCCCTCCTACCTATCGATGTGCCAATCCCCTTCCTTACAGTACCTAATGGAGACTCCTGGCGGGATTCTGTATTGAGCTTTAAAGCTCTCAATACTCTCTGTGGAGTCTACCAAGTAAGCAAATCTACCCATTTTGTCAAAGATAGGTGAAGGTGAGAAAAAGGTAAAGGGAAATTAAGAGGGCTAAGGAGAAGAGGATTCTGTGTAAAGAAAAGTAGAAGTAAAAATAAATAGAAAGGGTTAAAATGACTTACGCAAAGAAAGATACTCTCCTCGAACCAGCTCTTGATATTTGTGAGGGCACAAGTGAAGTGAATAAGTGCGCAAGTGAAGTGAATGAGTGCAAAAGTGGAGTGAATGAAGTGTTCAAGCGATATTTATATGAGAGAGAGAGACGAGCGGGAAAATTCCCGCCCGAGTTCCAATGAAATCCTCAGCCATTGGATCCACATCGCACCGTAGAACATGGGGAACATGGAGTCGCAGAAATTTAATGAAGGTGCGTCTCGGATGCCGAAGCGTTAGGAACGTGCGTTGGGCAGTTAAAAAGGTACATATGCAGACAGATGTGATGTATGATAAGAGTAGAGTAATTGTGGTGATATCAAAATCCTCATTTCTTCCCGAGGAGCAAAAGAGGAGAATTTCGAGGGACTATTGTAGGGATGTTAGGCCCAGTAGTATATATTGGGCCAGGGGCTCGGTCCGAGGACACCTAGTAGTCCGAGGACAGGTAAACGTTGTTATAGAGGTCAGCATTAATGAATAAAGGAAGGGATTTAGTCATGATGGTCCAAGAAGGTGGTCCGAGGAGGGATGCTTCCTCGACTGAGCAAAGCAGAGGTTAGAAGGTGTGGTCTGCCATCTAGAGCAACGTTCTGGGAGTTTCTATTGATAAGGATGCACATCATGGAAGCATGGGACAAAGGGGAGCTATGAAATATCTAAGAGAAAGCTGCTACCACCGCATTGAATGCTCTGTAGCTAACTCTCTAGCCACATTAATGAGGAAATGATACCTGAACAGCAATTTTCAGCCTTACAGCTACTCCCAAAGACTTCAGGAAAGTGCTGATGGGACAAGGATCAACAACAGCGATCTGATCTACACGTGGAAGGTGAAGATGAAAGAAGTGAGGCAGTATAAAAGAGAAAGAATGCACTGAGAATAAGGATCAAAGAATTAAGAGAAAAATACTATAGCAACAAGAATTGTGCTTGTAATCCAATTCAAGTGATATATACAAGAACTGATCTCCTCGGATTGCGCCGATAACGATTCTCTTTGGATAAAACCAGTCTATCTTTATTTTCTTGTCATCTGGATCCATTATAATTGTTACCCAGTTCATTAGAGCCTAGTTTTCTAACTCACTTTCTACAAATTCATTGTATTGAGCTTTTTGGGCCTAGATCCTTTTACTTTTTGGGCTTAGGAACCAAATTGTGACCTTACACCATCTTTAATTGGAAATATATTATGTAATGTAAAGAGGGAGCGAAGAGAATTTTGATTTTATTATGAAAATGAACTCACACTTCCATTAATCATAATTTGATATTCATGATCAACCTTTATATTTAGGCTTAGCCGAACCTTTATATCTAGGCTTTGCCCCCCTAGTAGATGAACTTACCATAAAGACTCTTTAGAAATTACAACATTTCTAAAATATTTTATATATTATATGAATGCTTTAACAACTGACGCACCTATATTCACAATCATGATCTCTAACCGACTCCAAGAACCTCTTGAAGATTTGCTCTACCTTAGTGATGCATTGAGTTTGTGGCTTCAACTTCTTGATCACCAACTAATACAAACCCAAATAAAAATGATTTTTTGTTCTCACAAGTTCACTGAGAAGGAGGCTATATTTTTCTCTGTTTGCTTTGAGTGTCTGTTTCTCTCAGCCACAAAAAAGTCATGCAACATAAGAGTCTTTATATAGTAGACTTGGTAGGGTTTAAAGAGAATGACACTGACTTCAATTAAAACATGTTAGATTCTAAATACATGATATTTGATCAATCAAGTCATTTTCAAGCATCATTCGAAAAATATTTTTTAAATTGATCAACCGCAATCAAAAGGCTATCAAAACTTGGATTTTGATCGATGGAGTGGAGATTGAATGTCAGTCGAAATCCTGACAAATAATTCTTCTTTAAGCTGCATCTTCATACTTTAATCTTGAATATTGAATAACTCATAGAAATTTTGGATTATTTTTCCGGTACAATATTGATTTCCTTGCATCTAAGACAGTGGTAGGGGTCAACAGTGCCTAATCTTAGTCCAACCAAAACCTTCACTTTCAATTAAAAGCGATGTTGTGTCTATTGGTACAATTTTGCCATTCAGATTGAAAGACTTCACACCAATACTCAGGCTCAGCTGAGGGCTCTCCTTGATAAAAAGTGGGGTGTAAGTGAGGGATTGAGAGTCATCAATGTTAGGAAGTAGCACAGAAGGCCCATCGAGAGTCATCAATGTTAGGAAGTAGCACATAAGGCCCATCTCCATAGAATATAACTCCTTGTCATTTTCTGATGGCCCACAATCATATGATATTATCATAATTTGGTTTTTTATTCTTAAGGAAAGAGTCAAGCAACCATATCCAATCCAATCATGTTTGGTCAGCGAAATTTGACTTGCTTGCTTGATAACAATTTGATTGGTACTTAAATAATCAGATCTTATCGAGTTATACAAACATCAAACTCTTTATTATTATTCAAAAATCATATCAAGCAAAGATTTTTGGGCTATATGCCCAATTAATTATTCAGACTGTAACACATACAAATATATCATAGAATTACAGAAAATAATTCTATGTCGATTCATAAGCACCCTCTAGGCGTTGGAGGTGAAGTTGAAGTTTGAGCATGTAGTTCGTCTACCAAAGAGAAGAGAGCTAAAGCCTAGCCTTGATTTTGCCAAATCAAACTGCAAGAGATTGTCCTCCAACTGGTGCCCTCCAATAACAATTGTAGTCCTGGGATTTTTGCCTCCATTTACAAATCCGAGGCACAACACATTGTCACTAACCTGTACCATTGAGTTATCACCAAATATGCTCCAATACACATTCTCATTCTGCAAAACAAGATAGATTGTAGGCACAGAAGGCCCAAGAATTGTACTAAACACGTTCTTTGAGCTGAAACACGCGTCGAATGGTGCCACGGAAGCCACCCTAGTGATGTTCCTGGCAGCAGCCTCATTGATGAAAGCCTTAGTCAATGCATTGTAGATGGAAGTCTCTAAGACAGTGTAAGGGTTGACAGTGCTAATCTTAGTCCCACCAAAACCTTTACTATCAATTGAGAGCAATTTTGTGTTTATTGGGACAACTTTTTCACTTACGTTGATAGATTTCACACCAATAAAATACTCAGCTGAGGGCTCTCCTTGTGAATAGGCTGAGGCTGTGCTTACAGGGTTGATAAATAGTGGGGTGTATGTGAGGGATTGAGAGGCATCAATGTTAGGAAGTAGTACATAAGGCCCATCTCCATAGAACATAACTCCTGGTGATGCGGTTGAAGTTGTGGATGATAAGCAAATTGCAAATTTCCTATGGAAGCTAAAGGCAGAAGCAAATTGTGAAGGGAATGCAATTCTAGTCCTGCCTAGTCCAGCCATGCCTGAAACCCCACTAGCAAGACCTTTCAATAGGGAAGTAGGTGCACATGAGAAAAGGAAATGTGGCACGGTCACAACCCGGCCTGGGTTTGACCCGTTGGTTGATTGGACCGACACAACATCCGTGGCAAGTTCACCGCCCGTGGCGGTGTGCGTCACGGTGTTGTCAGGTGTGACACCACATGTATTGTTGTTGCAGCCTGGCTTAGGGGCTGAGAAGCAATCCCCACAGCCACTGGCTCTAGCAAGTGAGCATTGGGCTGACTGGCAACGGGCCGGGTGGTATGTTGAGGACACATAGTTTTGCTCACAATCAACCCACAAAAATTGGCCACCAAGATCAACCACTAGGCTTATTGGAACAAGTGGGGTTCTTTGGTTAATACGTGTAATGTATTGAAGAGTGGTGGCATCTTTGGAGACTGGAACAACAAGTGCTTTTGGCCTGAAAGATTGTTGAGCTAAAGAAGGAGCAATGAGGAATAATAAGAAGAAGGTAGAGAAGAGGATATATTGAATAGAGCTAGCCATGTCTATAATTAATGCTAAGTTACAAGTTTGAAAGAGGTATATATCGGAAATGGGTGTGGAGGAATAATAGTGGTGGGCAACTATGCAAGCTCTTTTTAATTTTGTCGGCATTATTATGCTTTGATGAGAGATGTGGCGCTTGGATAAGCTAGCCAACGCGCAAAGTTAGCGTCAAAGATGGCTGCTTAGCCCACTGTAATCCACATTTCAGAATGTGGCATTTCTAACATTGACTTTGAACATTTAATGATATATATATAAATATATATATATATATCATTAAATTTTCAAAGATGTGATATATATATATATATGTATAAAATTTTTGGAGTGTATTACTAGGTCACGTAACATTATTATAATATATTATGATGCATCTTTTCTAATTTCTATTGAACCCTTAAAATATGAATGAACAGAAAGTCTACTTCACATTAATTGGAGTGGGAGATTGTTCAAACGAGTTTTTTTTTTTTTTTTGGAGAAAACTTGTTCAAAGTTCAAACGAGTTAAGTATTGGGAATGAAAGTAATTAATCAAATTAGAAGAACAAAGATGAAAAGATATTAGTATTTCAATTATGCCTTAATCCCCAATCAAATTAAGGTCGAATACAAGCAACTCAATTTATCTATATATATATATATATATATATAAGGATTACATACGTTCTGTTTGTTTAGGCAAAAATATTTTCTAGAAAATGAATCATTTTTTAAAAAGTATTTTCCGTAAAACTATCTCATTTTTCTATATTTGGTAATTACCTTAAATGAGTTGAAAAATAATCTTCTAACTTCTCTTATTTAGCTTGCTGTGAGATAAAGTTGTTTTCCAAAAAAATTTAATAGAAAACAATTTCTAAAAATAAGCCATATTTTTTCTGTTGATCAAAGATAGTTTTCCTTTGATTTAATTTTTTTTATACTACAAAACACTGGAAAACACGAAAAACTATCTTTATAGAAGGTTTTCCATCAAAACAAACAGAATGTAATTAACTTATGTGATCATGTTTGTATTCGAATTAGACATGCAGAGTTAATGCCTATATTCGAATAAATTAATTAACATATTATGAGGATTTTTTTTTTTTTTTGGAGAAAAATGAGGCTTTTAATCTGAAGCTACCAAAGAAAATAAAATAATTCTAAGGACCGATTATGCTTATTGCCTTATTTGGTCTTGGTTTGTTTGCCAAGTTAATAAAACTTGGTTTTCAACCTTTAGTGTCTTATTTTAATTATTCTTTTCTTTTACAGGGTTTTTAAAATAAAGAAAATGATATAGTTATTATAATTTTTTTAGGAAGGTAATATAAATTTTATTATTATATATTTATAAACTCGTGTGACAAGGAATATAATTAATAAATTTCAACAACTTTAATATATAAATATTTGATTTAAAAAAAAAATTTATGACACATCAATTTGTACATCAAAAAGAAACATTCTATCATTTATTTGTTAGTGAAAATATACTTTTGGTTTTTACATTTCGGGTCAATTCTTATTTTGGTCTTTAAATTGATTTTGCGCCTACCCCAGCTCCTAAAAAAGAAATCGTTTCCGTTTTAGTTCCTGTCTTCAACCCACTACAGAAAAGTTTTACATGGCAAACAGACTGCATAGGTGGCATGTTAAATGCTAACGTGATTAATAAAATAATATTAAATAATGTCACATCAGCATTTTAAATATTAAAAAAAGTCACATCATTATTTTTTCTTTTCTTTAATTATTTTAAAATAAAATAAAATATTCTTTTATTTTAAATTAATTGAAGAAAAGAAAAAATATATACAAACACAAACCCACTTACCAAGAAGAAAAAGAAACACCACGAAAGAAAGCGAAATAGATACAAACAAAAACACACGGATCACGAGAGAGATATATGAGATTATTAAAATGAAAAAGAAAAAAAAATGAAAGGAAAATTTTATTTTAATTATTTAATTATTATTTAAATAATTAAATAATAACTAAATTTTTTTAATTTAAAATAATTAAAGAAAGGAAAAAATAGTGATATGGCTTTTTTAATATTTAAAATTATTTTGAGAATCAAAATGAGAATTAATTTAAAATAATTAAAGAAAGGAAAAAATAGTGATATGGCTTTTTTAATATTTAAAATTATTTTAAAAATCAAAATGAGAATTAATCCAAAATATAATGACCAGAATTATATTTTCGCCTTTTTTAATTATATTATACATGCTTAATTATGCAAGGGACTAGTCAAACACAACGAAAAAATGAAAATGTCTTATTTCAAGAGTACTAGCGTGATGCTTTTGTAAAGTCAAGAATGATTTGATTGTGATAAAACTTTGACATCTTACGTTATGAATGGGATGGAAACAGATTTACAAAGCCCTTCCAAATCTTTCAGGAAAAAAAAAAAAAAAAAAAGCCCCTCAGATTCAAGTATGCTGGCCTTGCTGGTAAGATTATTTTATTAAAATTATTATCTAATTCTCTATATTATCAGTCAAATTGACTAAGCATATATAATTGAATTCAAAGTTCTGTGATTCTGTGAGCTAATAACATATCGTCGAATATGATTATTAAAAAAAAAAAAAAAAAAACATATCATCGGATAAGATGGAAGAGTATTCATTGGCTGGCAAGCATCTTTAATTATTTAATAATCATAATAATTAATAAACCCTTCTTTTTAAAAAAGAAATCAAGGAGATAAACAGTTGCGGTCATGTTATTAACTTTGTATCCCTGACTAATGAAATTTGAAATATAAAAAATAAAATAAAAATAAAAATAAAAAAGTACTAAAGAACCTATCTCGGTCAAAGTCAAAAGCATGCATGCAATCTTTTTGATGGGAAGTGAATTGGCATAAATAAAGCTAGCTCCAGTTGACTTTGGCCCTTGGGTGTCCTAGAACCACATCTCCCAAAACTAGCACCTCCCTAATCAGATAATGCGTATTATTTTGGGAACATTTTATTTAGTTAAAATTAAAAAAATTTATTAAAAATATTATAAATAAAACTAAAAACTAGTTATATAGTGAGACCATGAATAATATTAAAAAGTACAAAATGACCTATAAATAGTAAAAAAAAATTGGCTTTTTAAGTCAATGTCAAACGCAGATGCAATGTACAAAATATTTTTTTACATATTTCATGTCTACTTAATAGGTTATTATTGATTTTTATATAAGCATAATTAACTTCATTTTATTATTTATCATTAACAAGTTGTCACATTAACGATTGTAATTTTTTTTTTTTTTAAAAAAATTGATAGTGGCAGTATATTGATATGTCTAAGTGAAGGATAGATCCTCAATGAGGATGGTTGAACTTGAAACTCACGGTCATGGGGGAGTTTTCTCCACCCAGAGTAATGCTTTTGTATCACACTCATCAAAAAGAAAAACATGTCAAACTCTTGAGATCAATTCTGTAAACAGAAACATATGCAATCAAATCCTACCAAACTCATCAGCCATCAATGTAGAGCGATTAATCACTACTATATTGCTAATGGCCTTTAGGTTCAATGGTATTTTTTAGTGATTCCAAGTCCAACTAACATATTTAGGATTCAAATTCCCCACTTAAAGTGTCTACTGTTAAGCCTATTATTTTACTAAATGAGTATTCATCTTCAAATGTAGTTGTATGATACTATATGATTCTCAAGTTTTAAACCGGAATAAGGAGGGATGAAAAAGAAAAAGAAGAAAAAAAAGTCTTAAACTGGAATTGTCCTTGAGCCCCCAATTTTGGGTTTCTAAGATTTAAATTAAAGGTAGGTGACCTTTTCCTTGGTACCGTTTTATTTTACTAAAAGGTAAGTGACCTTTTGAATAGATATTTTGTTATTCAAACACTGGTTCGACTATAGTTTGACAGTTTCTTTTCCTATGGGTATTAAGAGGTTTATTGTCATTTTATTTGTTTTTTTTAAAATGAAAATTGCACATATCATTGTATATAGTAGTGTCACAGTCACCTCATCTAAAATTAGATATGATAGGACAAAGCTTAAGCTGAAATTTTAAAATGAAACTCACTTCCCAAATTTTCAAAGGGTTTTTGTACTTGTGACAAAAAAAATATTTTATTAATTTATATGAGAGTCAATTTGGGTCCTGTGCATTAAACCCATTGGGATGCTGACATGTGTCAAACTTTTGCCACATGTCACCGTCTTAACAAATCTAATACACAGAAACAATGAACTCAGTCCTTTCCCAATTTATGTATCATCAAGAAGTGTATACTTTGATACACATTCCATATTTTATTCCACAAGTGGATACATGTTAAATTTTAGGATTAACTAACAAATATTAAGGGAAAAGATGAGCAAGGGAAAGGTAATATTTCTTTTTAACATAGAGCAATCAAATATATCTTTTTGAAAAATGCTATGTTCATAATATTTTTACAATATTTTCACAACAAATCATAAATGGTAGGTTGTTACTGGTTATTATTGTTTGGACAAAAAAGTAATCTAAGTGGTAGATTCAAATTTGAACTAATAACAACTAATTACCTATAATTTGTTGTGAAAATATTGTGGACGTAGAACTTCTCTCTATTTTTAGGGCAGTAAATGAGTCGAGCTGAATTGAACTGAGCATTAAAAGTTTAAATTTGTTTATTAATTTTTTTTTTTTTTGAACATAAGCTGAGCTTGAGCTCATCATCAAATAAGATTTTATATTCAAACTTTGCTCATATCCTTGTCGAGCAAGCTCGAGCTTGTCTACAAACTACTTGATTAACTTATTATTTTCCTATATATTGAGAAACTATAACTAAAATGATTTACCTCTTCACAATTTTATGAATTTTTATTACAAAAAGATTTTTTGTATCATTAAGAAACTACAAATAATAATTTAATATCATATGGATCTATTAACAAACTTATAGAATCCAATTTCAAGTTTATATTAATATATTTTTAGACAAGTATACATATATAATATTATATTATATATAGTTAAATCAAGCTCTCATGTTCATGAGCTTGTTCGTGAAAACATTACTATATTTGGGTTTGGCTCATTTAATAATCGAGAATAAACTTAAGACTTGAACTTAATTTATTTTCTAAACAAACAAACATAAATAAGTTTTTTCCTGAACAGAGCTTGAGTTATTCACAAAGAACTTAGTTCATTTATAACCCTATCTATTTTAATCTTTCACACTAAAAAAAGAAAAGAAAAAAATGTTATTGAATGCTTTAAAGGTATTAATTTAAAAACTATTTTTAAAAGGGAAATACTAACGAATGCCCTTAGGGCATTTGTTAACAATCCATTTAAAGAAAATTTTTATGAAAAAAGAAAAAAAAAAGTAATTAATGTTTAGACAATTTTTTTAATTTCTTATAAAAGTGGTTAGTAGTGTCAAAACTTTCATAAAATTGATTGTTAACCAATGCCCTAAGGGCACTTATTAGCATGACCCTTTTTAAAAATATTTTATAGAAAAATAAGAAAAAAATTTTGGGCAAATTACAATTTACTTACTTGTGGTTTGGCTAAAATTTAAGTTGCCTATTCATGGTTTAAAATTTGACATTTTTCCCACCTAATGTTTGACCGAAATTTAAAATGACTATCTATGGTTTAAAATCTCACGATGCAAGTATTCTGCTAGATTATTTTTTATTTTATTTAATCTTATATTTTCATGTTTTTGGAGAAGAGAGATATAAAGTGGAGCAAAATTACATATTTAGCCATATTTTTAACAAAAGTGAGTTACATAAATCTAATTGAACTAACTTGAAGTGGAAAAAATTTAGGCATTTTTAGATATGTGACTGTCAGTTTCTTTAAAATCTTCTCTCTTCTCTCTGTGTGTGTTAAATAATTAATTCTTAAAAAAAAAAAAAAAAAATTCAAATTTCAAACAATACGTAAACAGCTTAAATTTCAATCCAACCAACAACTAAATTAAAATTTCTCCAAAAAAAAATTAATTTTGTTTACATGACCCAGAAAAAAAAAAATAATAATAATAAAAAAGTAAGTGATCGAATAATTTATTGCCCAACAGTTAACAGTACTACCTTTCCAGCATTCCAAGGTTCAACTCACGCATCCATATTCACCCAACACTGCTGATATGATATGACATGATATCTATCACCGTTGCATTCACCAGTCCACCGCGCGCAAACTCCTCCTCCTTCCTATAGTCTGTCTTGTCTGTGAACAATACAATGTCTCTTCTTCCTTTCCTTGTTCTCACTTTCTCACTTGTTTTTGTATCCACTCTACACCTCTCTCACCAAACAGCTCTACTAGCACCCGTTACAAAAGACCACACCACCCACCAATACACCATCCAAGCACACCTCAAAACCCCGCTCCAACCCACCAAGCTACTCCTTCACCTCGGCGCCTCCTTCTCCTGGCTCGACTGCTACCAAAACTACACTTCCTCCACCTTCTCCCACGTCCCCTGCAACTCCTCTCTCTGCTCTTCCCTCCACTCCCTCGCCTGTTCCAACTGCTACAGCCCCCCCGGCCCCGCCCCCGCCTGCGCCAACGACACCTGCGCCCTCTTCCCCGAAAACCCACTCACTCGCAGAGCCACGCTCGCCAACGCGCTCCTCGACTCGCTCGCTCTGCCCACCACCGACGGGTCCACTCAGCTGAGTCAGCTCGGCGGTCTCGTCCCCGACTTCCTCTTTTCCTGTTCCCAAACCTCCCTCCTCCAGGGCCTCGCCAAAGGGGTCGCCGGTTTGGCCGCGCTGGGTCGGTCCAATTTCTCGCTCCCGGCGCAGGTTAGCAGATCCCTCTCTCTGCCTCGCTATTTTGCGCTTTGCTTGTCCGGTTCGCGGTCTAAACCCGGCCCGGTCTTCTTGGGTTCGAGTGGGCCCTACTTTTTCAATTCCAAAATTGACCTTTCCAAGTCGCTTATTTACACTCCTCTCATTCTCAACCCGGTTGGGAGTACTGTGATCACGTACTATTTACAACCGTCTGATGAGTATTTCATAGGTTTGACTTCGATCAAAGTCAACGGAAAAGCTGTTCCCATCAATGCCTCGCTCCTGACCGTTGATGAGAACGGTTTTGGTGGGACCAAGATCAGCACCGTTGATCCCTACACGGTGTTAGAGACGTCTATTTACAAAGCGTTTATTGATCTGTTTGTAAAGGAAGCCCTGGGTTTGAACTTAACAATAACGGCGAATGCCGTTATGCCATTCGGTGTGTGCTATGCTGGAAAAGATATCATGAGTACTCGCGTGGGACCGGCTGTCCCGACCGTTGATCTCGTGATGCAAAGTGATGATGTGTTTTGGAGGGTTTTTGGGTCTAATTCGATGGTTAGGATTGAGAGGAGCGATGCTGACGTGTGGTGTTTGGGGTTTGTGGATGGTGGACCCCATGCAAGAACTTCAGTCGTGATTGGTGGGCATCAATTGGAGGATAATCTTCTACAATTTGATCTTGAATCAAAGAGTTTGGGATTTAGCTCATCAATTTTGGTTAAAGGGACCACATGTGCCAACTTTAATTTTACATCTAGTTCTAGTAAACACATAGTCAAATAGAGTGATCATATTCCAACTCTAGGTTACAACTTTTTGTATCTTTTGTATTTTTAATTTTTATCTATTTTCCTTAATTACCCTTTTGTTTCTTTGGTATTTTTTAACATGGCCTTCTTGATAAATTAAAAAAGAAATCATTGGCAGCGCTAAGGAATTGATTACTACTAATAAGTAATAACTAGGTTTTTTGCAACTAAAATGGGTCAATTTGCAGACACCAATAATGATACCATATTACCATTGCATATGCAATGTGGGTTTCAATTAGTTAGTTAAGTCTGTGGTTGACTGAGTTCAAATTTTGTCTACATCCAAAGCTAGTTAAAGTCGAAAAATAATCATTAAACAATCGCCATAACTTTAAATCCTATTAAAAAAAGTATTTTAATGATAAAAAAAAAAAAACAATTATCATAAAACGAGAACCATAACTACAAATTCTACTTTAAAAAGTAGAACTATTGCATTCTAGCGACCCTTCATGCTGGCTACTTGAATTGATAGCAAATGGACTATCAAATACTTGAAAAATATATATCATAGACACAAATATTCAACTAAAAATAAATACATACACAATATATATTTCCTAATTGCCTATTATAATGGACGTATAATGTGAGCAGGCCTTTTAGTTTTAGGTCCTGCTCTTTTGTTCATAGTTCAAGGTTTTAAGAGTTGTGGAGTCTTCGTTGAAAATATAAATTTTGAATTAGAGAGTCTTTTGGCCGTTTAAAATCTCATCTATGTCCTTTGATACACTTTAAATAATGTTATACAATCTAATATTTTTTATTGGATTAATATATTGAAAATCACACATTTTGATAGCATGTTCTCTCTCTCTCTTAAATACGAAGAACTGGATAACTGTAAAAGAGGAATTAAATTCATCTGCCCAAAGGAAAACATAATAGATGACCATAAAAGAGGAATCAAAACCATCTCCCCACAAGAGCATAGAACAAAACCTGACAAATAAGAGTTGTCAATCATTCCTTAAGCTTGAAGCTTGCAAATGAAAGCCCAAAGTGCAACATAATTATAAGCGACATTGGGTCATTTACCCCTTTAAGGCTAGGAACAAACGAAAAAGAAAGGAAAGTAATTGACAAATATATGAACTAAAGTATTGACATATGTCTCTTGCCATCACTTAGTTACCACTTAGTAAATGTTTCATACGAACATGCTTGGTATTGGTAAGTTCCTATATGTCATATTTATCATCATAACCAAATAAAATTTTACGAGCATGAAAAGGCAGATCAGGGAAAATATGTAACACCAAGAGTTTTGTAAGTTGTAACTTAGTGGCATAATTTTCTCTCATTTGTAGGAAAATCATGGTTCGAATCTCTCTTACCTTATTGTTGTAAATATCGGATTATAAAAAAAAAATGATAACATGTAATATGCATTTCTAACATAATAATGTTCACATACATAAAAAGATGAAAGACAAAGCATTTTGGTTTATTTCTATTTGGGGTGAAAATTTGTAAGCATACTAAAATAAATTAGTTTTAAGATACAGACTATGTTAATTGATAAAATGTTACCATACATGGAAAGACTATCATTTTCTAACCTAATTTCGAAATTTTCTATATATGAGAGATTATGTAGGATGGTGCCTCACCAAAGTTGATGGTTCTATATGTATTGTTTTTGTCTAATGATTAATTTTTATTGTAATTTAGACACTTAAATAGATTAAACATATGTTATATATCTTATATCAAAGATAAGTTAGTGAAAATGATTTAAAACTTAAACTTTCTAAAAAAAATAAAAGTTATTTTGCTACCCATATACGTAATGCTAGTCACAAATTTAATAATAGTATTTTTTTTTTTTTGAAAAGGCAAATATAAATATAGTTAAGCTTTAAATTACTATAATTTATTAGTTTAAGTATAATTTCAAAATTTTCTATTCTCATTCTTTATAGCTTTATTTTCAATCATACCTTAAAAAATCTTATACATTTGTTGAAAGGTAAGAAGAGATAAAACTTTAGTTTCTGAAGCGAACTGGCATTTAACATAACCATTGTATGCAACGAATCCCTTACAGCAGATGAGATCCACAAATATATTGGCTTTATATGCTATGAGGGAGCCGCTAAGCAAATAATTTCCCATAACGTTGTGGAGGTTTCGAAGATCATTGGCAAAGTCAACATTTTTCATTTGAGATTATATTCCTATAAAAATAAATAAAATTCATATGAGATTGTCATGACGAAATCAAAATCTCTACTCACACATGTATAAGTGAAGTAGAGTTGTTCCATGTCTTTAGAAACACACATTTGGAATGCAGAAAAAGGAACACCAAGCAATGTCTCTTCCATTAATCATTCAATGCATTTTAGTATTTGTTGTTTCCTTTCTACCACATCTTTCTTTCCAAACAGAAACAGCTCTTGTAGCACCTGTGTATAAACACAATTCTACTGACCCAATCCTATTCCAATACATCGATGTCGTCCAAGTTTATCTTAAAACCCCTCTCCAATCCAACAAATTACTCCTTGACCTAGCCCACCCATTCTCTTATATGGAATGTAACGCTGACTATAATTCCTCCACTTACCAACACATCCCTTGCGATGCCTCTCTCTGCCGTTCTCTTGAGAATGTTGGCCAAACTAAATGCTCCCATTGCGACGGCGACCCTGGCCCTGCGTGTGCCAACAACGTTTGTGCTTTCATGACTACTGGTAAAGAAATTATTTTTTGTACAAATGATCTATTACATTTTCCTTTCTCTCTTATGATCATCTTTATGACTTTATATATATATATATATATATAAATATATTTATATATATTTATATATATATTTTTTTTGGAGAGATAATTACAATATGCTGCTAACTCCGCAGCTCGAACCATTTCTCCCTTAGACCCCCAAGCACTTTGTGCATGGAGAAGTGCCAATTCAGCTACAAGACATTTGACAATTTCCATGTTATAAATGGTCACCTAGCCCATGGTGGTTCCCTTCTAAAACAAAAATAAAAGATCCATTTTTATTAACAAAACGTAAACAAGTACTTTATAATCTCATTTAAAAAAAAAAAAAAAAAACATAAAATGATCTATGTATCATAATTATGTTTTCATATGATATTTTGGTTGTTGGTTTATTTGGGACCAATAATTAAAGTTTGAGACTTCAGGATTGGGATGCTATAGTGTTGTACTGTTGTCTAGCTCTACCAAAAGAAACAATTCACACACATGCGCGCACAAACAGACACACAAGAAGTGACTTTACAATTGAGCACCATTATTGATTAGATATACATATTTTTTTTTGTTGCAGTAAATTATCGATTATAAGAACTAAATCATCAATTTAGTGAATGTATAATGGAATTTCTTATTTTAACTTAATTAAGGATTTTTGAGAGACACATGAATCTTTTTAAATTTGACAATATATATATATATATATATATATTAGTAAATAAGAATTTACTAAACCATAAAAAACTACTATTGAAAATGAAACTTCACCACTATGAACCTAATGTATTTTGACATCTAGACTTTAAAATTTGTTAAATATTTTTGAATTGTGCCAATAGCTAATCTATATATATATATATATATATATATATATATATATTTATATAATCGAAGTCTTTGACTTTTTGTTGATTTCTCCAGAGCTTGACACATCATTATCATTTTTTTAAAAATAAAATTATTTTTATTTAGTCAAAACTTAACAATGAGTGAAACTCTATCTCTTTAACAAGTCCAACTTAAACTCAAACTCATCATTATAATTTTTTTAAAACAAAATTATTTTTGTTTAGTCCAAACTTAAGAAGGAGTGAAACTCTATCTTTCTAACAAGTCCAACTTAAACTCAAACTCTATCTCTTTATCTTAATCAATTTAAGATTTTAGAAAATTATTTTAGTCTACCTCACAAATAGGTAGATTCCCGTGCATAGCATGGGTTAGCGACTAGTAAAGACTAAAAATCAATAGCCTATCAATATGTTTATAGAGTGATTGTACTTAAAATTACTCTCCCATTTTTATTGCATCTATGGAGTATTTTCAATCATGAACATTATCAAAAATATATTTCACAAAAAAATAGAAGATGATATTCTAGCGGATTGTTTAATTTTTTACATTAAAAAAATAACTATTGCAAAATTTAGTATAAAATTAATCATAATTTTTTTTTCAAAGTTTAAAAGAATGTCGAATTCCATTTCAATATATCATAAATGAATGAGTTAAATGTATTAAGAAATACTTGTTTGTCTTTTATTTTGTTAATACTCTCTAACTATTAATTTTATTTTTCATATATTAATTTAGTTTTGAATTTTAGTATATTTCTTATTCTTGAATGTTTCGTGTTTTGTCACCCGACCCTAAAAAAAAACAAAGAAGGCAAACCCTTGGTTTCATCTCTAATTCTAAGATAGTTTCTTACTCTTTTATATATATATATATATATATATATATATATATATATATAAAATTTCTTTATGAATTTTGTCAAATGGTTTATAAAGATAAAAACATCAACAACTTATCAACTTGTTTATAAAATAATTGTACTTCTACTTTTTTTTATCTTGTTTCTATTGCAACTATTTTTAGTTACAAATATTATCAAAACTATGTTTCTCAAAAAAAAAAAAAAAAAAAAAGTTCTTCTATAGGAATATCTTAATGTGTACATTTAAAGAAAAACTATTATGAAATTTAGTACAAGTTCAAGCATAGATTATTTTTGGGATTTAAAAGAATACAAATCTTCACTTTGGAAAATTATTGATTTGAAATGTATTAATTATGTGGGTTCTAATTTGTTTAACTAGTAAAATCATTTGTTCTAATTAGAATAAGAGATATGAGGTTCAAACTTCGCCAAAACCAAAACCAATCGGTGTCTTGTCCTAATAATGATCGCTTTTATTATCATGAAACCTATGCCACATGTTAAAATTCTATCTTATTACTACTGCACATCATTGGTGTGATAGTTACTTCACAAGTATAAGTGCTTGTGGGGTGTGGGGGGTAAGGGTCGAAATTCAAGTCTCTAGGAGGGATCTTCATATACATATAATTAAAAAAAAAAAAAAGAAGAAGAAGAAGAAGAAGAAATGTATTGATAATAAATTATTTTTTTGTTTTTTGTTTCATTTTTTGGTAAATTACAATGACATCCTTGCGATACAATGAAATGAGACTTGCTATATCCAATATTCAAGAGATCACACTCATCTGCCTCATAATGATAAAAATAATTGACACTTTCTTCTTGATTTGATTATTAGTTTTTTTTTTCATAATATATTTATTCCTATTAGGGAAAAAAAAAATGGTTCATGATTTAGCCTACACAAGTTAAACTTATGATTTTGTCTTTGACAGGAAACATTCTCACTACTGATGAAGACGATCTCAATAATTTGGCCGAGCTAGGTTGGTCCAACTAGTCACTCCTTAGCACCACGCTCTCTTCTCCTTGCTATTTTGCTCTGTGCTTGCCCAGGTCCTACTTGAAACCCAGTCCGCTCTTTTTGGGTACCACTGGGCCCTACATTTTTAATTCCAAAATCGACCTCTCAAAATTGCCTATTTATTACACTCCCCTGATCTCAAAGCCAAAGCCAAACCAAAAAATATACCCACATGGCCATGGGTATTACATAAATTTGACTTCCTTAAAAGTCAATGACAAGATTGTGCCGATTAAAGACTGGGACCATACCATACCATACCATTGGTGACAACCAGTTCGATGGGGCCGTGATCAGCACCCTGAAACCGTACACGGTGTTTATGAACTCTATATACACTGAGTGAATTCATCAAGTTTTTTGTTAAAGAAGCCTCAGCTCTAAACAACCTTACCCCTATTACTATTTACCATTAAAGATTCATTTTCACCAGCCATTCAATGTGTGCTATGTAGCAAAGGATGTTGAAATTACGAATGTGGGACCGACTGTCCCAACCGTTGATCTAGTGATGGAAGGCCATGATGATGTGGTTTGGAGGATTATTGGGTCCAATTCAATACAAAAGATGATGACGTGTGGTGCCTGGGGATTAGAGATGGTGAGGCCCTTGGGACTTATGAGTTACTTGCGATTATAATTGGAGGGTATCAGTTGGAGGATAATCTTTTACAGTTTGATCTTGAATCAAATAGACTCGGATGATTTTTATTAGCTCCTCACTTTTGCTCCAAGGAACCACTTGTGCAGACTTCACTTTTACTCCAGATGCAACAGCAACAAATGCAAAGACTATACTGCCACATTCAAATAATTGGAGGGTCTCTAAGGCTAAGTACTGTTTTGTGTCTTTATTGTTTTTTCTAATTTTTCTAAGCATTCTTTCAATTTAAAGAAAAATTACCTTTTTTTTTTTTTTACCCTTTCATTCAAAACCATTTCTCAGTTTCACTATTAAGGTTTAACGGAATTTAAAATTGAAAGACCAATTTATCTCTTTATTGAGACAAATCTTGTCAAATCTTCAATGGGTGAACACGAGTAATCTTGTCAAATTTATAAGTACAAAAATAATGGAATGAAATTCTTAATGATAAGATCTGTATACGTTCTCTCAATACGAAGAACTGGATAACTAAATAAGTGGAATTAAAGCCATCTCCGCTAAAGTAGCACATAACATAACCCAACAAAGAATAGATGTCAATCATCCTTAAAGCTTATAAACTGAAGCCTTAAGGTCAAAAGACTGATCAACAACATCAACATGGACATCTAAGGCCATGAACAAAAGAAACAAAAAAGGAAAGCGGCTCGTTAGGATATGAACTAAAGTCTTGACTTATGCCTCTTAGTGACCACCTAGTAAATGTTTTATACTAACATTTTTATTAGAAGAATTTTATACTAACATATTTGGTATTGGTAAATTCCTGAGTATAAGCTGAACACATCTCCTTTCTCAACCAAAAAAAAAAAAAAGGCTGAACACATCTCATATTTTTAAAGTATTCAGATAATTGGTTTTTGGTCCAATCCATCCATTAAATTCAAAAGTACGATAAAAAGGAATGAAATTCATAATGATCGAATATGGAGTCATGCAAGGAGTTACTTGGGATAAGGGTGGTATTCCTGAATCTCCGAATTCCTTTGTGGAGTCGTTGGTGCAGCGTGTTCACAGAGACAGAAGATTCAGGTTTGAATTGGGAGATGCTAGTTCTGGACCGCGACTCTCACGGGCCCAATCACGCACATATGAGGTGGATTGGGCTAGAGATAACGTGGGACATGTGGGCTTTGGGAGACCTCACTCAGCCCATGGTCCACTTAGTCAAGAAAGCTTGGGCCCAGTTGAATTATTTCGTTCAGAAGAGGGCCACACTATTCAGTCCAAGAGATCATTTGGCACTTCCCCACCTTCTCCAATCTCCATACACGCTGACCCTGGTCCTCTTGCGTCTGCTTTTGGTGCGGATTCAACCTGGGGTCAGAATTCAGAAACTACCTCACATGTCACATCGTCTTCGCACAAGGAAAAGATTCCGCAAGGATTTGGGAAAGTTTGGCAGAAATATTCGAAGACGTTTTCTTTGTGGGTTTTATAGGAGGAAGTGCACTGATTCAGTGGAGGATGCTGCAATGGCCAACGATCACCTATCTCTACCATCTGATCAGGACAAAATTGTGTGCTCATCTTACCCTGCTAATCCAAATGGGCGTTGGGAAGCTGGCCCTCATCAGCTTCCCCAACACCCATGAGGATACTCAGCTGGAACTGTAGAGGTCTGGGCAAACCCTCTACAGTTGTACAGTATCAGAAAAAGGCCCTCGAGTCTGTGCCTGATATGCTGTTTCTCATGGAGACTCGACTAGTGCATGAGAAAGGTAAAGTTATTTGGGAAAAATGCGGTTTTTCTGAAGGATGGGAGATGCCAAGGGAAGGTCTGAGTGGTGGATTGATTCTAGCATGGATAACACCTTAAAATGTATATTTTTTTATAAATTTATGTGAGCGTTATCTGCTTATAACTATACTTAATTTTTATAATTAAGTCATGATTTGCATTAGTCCCTATTATTTATCTTTACATAATTTCTTAAATAAGATGTCATTCATTGCGTGTAATTTTCTACTTTCAAGAAATCATGTAAAAAAAATGAGTTTACAGGAATTTGTGAGAGAATGGAGTCCAAACTTGAATTAAAGAGGAGCTAAAAGACCATGCTTAAATGTCTAAGAAGGTGCAGCTGGAGTGCTTTGATCGTCTACCATGTTTGGAAGTTTCAAATAAGGAAAGAAATCAAAGAAGCAAAATCCGAAAAGGAAAAATTTGATTTGAGCACTGATTAGTATTTTGGTCGTATCTCTCTCCTCAAAAATCAAATTGACACAAGACCAGATGGGTTGGAACTGTGACTTAAATATCTACAACTTTCCAGTTTTGAGTTTTCCGAAATTCTCAATTTTTGAAGGCCAAAATTAACTCACAAGTTACTGCTGTAAACTTGGACGAAAATTAAAATAGTGAAAGTTTTATTTTCTTGGGACATTTGGACATTAGGGTTTTGAAGGGAGGCTGTGTAGAACGAACTGGGCAGAGAAAAACTTGTATTTTCCTTTCTCTAATAGCAGCCTAAACTCTTTGTTAGGGCTAGGGATTATGTTTCTTCTATACGGTATGAATATTCAATGTGATTCTTTCTATGATTTTATCAACAACATATTTGATTGTTCCATTAGATTTCTTTTAATTATTAGTTCTTCTATGATTTCAATAAGTTCAATCATGTTTTTCTTATTATTTAGATGAATTTCTAATAGTTTCAAATAGAAATCAAGTTTTAAAGTGAATGAGTTTTTCTGAAAACTTTTCTAACTGCATTATTAATCTAGGTTATTATGCGTTCTTAAATTGTCTCAATTCAACCGAATCATAAGTATTTAATTGTATAAGAACAATCAATTATGAAATATATAATTTCTTAAATCACAAAGAATTTCATATCGATATAGGGAAACACCCCGATGCCCTAGTATTTACATTATTGATTTAAATAAGTTTTTATTATTATTCTTGTTAATAATCACCAAGCAAAAGTACTTTTCTTCCTCACCCAAATTGTTGTTTAATTATATTGTCTTTGAATTTACCCTACTCCTTGTGGTTCGACCTCGGTACTCCGAGAATTATATTGCTATGATCTCCTGCACTTGGGAGTGAGCAAGCACAAGGCAGCATGTTCATATCATTTATGGCTCAAAGAACTTGATGCATGTTGACTGTCTTGACAACAAAGGTAATCCTCTAACCATCACTTTCGTATATGGTTAGCCAGATCATTCTAAAAGAGAACAAGTCTGGACTAAACTTAGAGAGCTCAAAACTCTGGCTCACATGAGTTGGCTTTGTATAGGGGATTTTAACCAAATTCTCAGTAGTGAGGAAAAATTCTCTTTTGGTAGGGATAAAATTATAGGAGTTGATATGTTTCAAAAGGTCATTTCTAACTTAGAATTATGTGAGTTGGCTGCCTCGGGGCAGAGATATACTTGGGTGAATAATAGAGAAGAAGATGATTTGTGATGGAGAGGTTAGATAGAGCTTTGGCTAGTGTGGACTAGGTTAATGCTTATCCTTTCTATGCCCTACGAAATCTTCCCATTCCCCATTCTGATCATGGTCCTATAATGCTTGATTTTGAATTCCAACATCCTTTTAAGCATAGACCCTTCCAATTTGAAAGAATGTGGATTACTCACCCTACTTGTAAGGATGTTGTTCATAGTGTCTGGACATCCCACACCTCTGGCTCTAGAGCATTCCAACTAAAGAACAAACTATCTAGTCTTAAGAAGGAATTGATTAAATGGAATAAGGAAATCTTTGGTAAAGTTGAACGGGACATTCAACAGAAACAATTTCAACTTCAAATCATTCAAAATTCTATTGGTGCTCTTGCAAATGTTAGGAAGGAGAGTTCTCTTAGGGAGGAATTAGAATTGCTAATGAATAGGGAACAACTTATGTGGGCTCAAAAGGCAAGAAGTAACTGGGTTCTCCTGGGTGATAGGAACACTAAGTGCTTCCAAACGGTAGTCAAGTAGAGGAGAGCTAGGAGTAGAATCTTGCAATTGAAAGATGCAAATGGTTTTGTCTTAGAGAACCTTGAGGATATTAAAAATACATTGTTCTCTCACTTTAGGCAATCCTATGAAAGCACTGTTTCTGGTGATACAAATTCAATCCTTAAGAAGTTATCTACTCTCCCAATTCCTAAGCCTTCTGATCAACAACTCCTTTTCCTCAATAAACCCATATCCAATGATGAAATAGAACTCACAGTTTTCCAACTTGGTCCTCACAAAGCTCCTGGACCAGATGGAATCCCTCCTTTCTTTTACCATGAATATTGGGATACTGTGAAGTTGGATATTTTCAACACTGTACATGCCTTTTTCCACTCAGGTTCTATTTTGAGATCCTTAAATCACACATACATTACCCTTATCCCCAAGGTCCCTTTTCCTGATGAGGTCTCCCATTTTAGACTAAGAAGTCTATGCAATGTTGTGTACAAAGTTATATCTAAATTTCTTGTTAATAGACTTAAACCCCTTATGGATAACCTCATTACCCCATTCCAGAATGCCTTCATCAAAGGGAGAAATATCTCTAACAATATCTTACTTACTCATGAGATTTTTGACTCTCTGGGGAAAAAGAAAGGGAGGAAAAATTGCTTTGGGGCTCTCAAAATTGACATGAGTAGGGCTTATGATAGAATGGATTGGAAGTTCTTAAGAGCCGCTTCGATTGCTATGAACTTCAGTGACAATTGGATCACTTGGATTATGGAGTGTGTTACCACGGTTCATTACACTCTCCTTATCAATGGTAATATCACGAAATCCTTGTTCCCCTCAAAAGGTCTCGACAAGGTGATCCCCTATCCCCCTATTTGTTCCTAATGTGTGCCAACATTCTCTCTTTGGCACTCATGAAAGCTGAAAGCCAAAATAGGATTAATGGGGTTAAACTTGGAAGGAATAGGTGTTCCTTTACCCACCTCTTCTTTGTGGATGATTCTATTTTCTTCTTTAAACAAGACAACCACTCCTTATCCTTTATCAATGACATCCTGGCTTGGTATTGTTCCATCTCTGGGCGAGTCATTAACCTCACAAAATCAGATCTCTACTGTTCCCCTAATATGCCTAAGGAGGATCAATAGAACTTAGCTTCTTATCTTCAGGTGAACTTAGTCCAATCTCCAAGCAAGTAACTTGGCCTAAATTTTAAGCTGAAGGGAAAGCGTATTTTTGATTTCCAATTTCTAGTGGACAAGCTTAAGGCAAAACTTCAGGGTTGGAAGGCTAAACTTCTCTCTCAAGTGGGTAGGACTACCCTTATTTCTTCTGTTCTCCAGACCCTGCCCTTATATACTATGGCTTGCTTCAAAGTGCTTGAAAGCATTTGTAACAAGATGGATGAAATTACAAGAGCTTTTTGGTGGGGGCATGATTCAGGGGTTAGGAAGATGCACTTGCTCAATTAGGATAGGGTCTGCACTCCTAAGAGGAAGGGTGGAATGGGGTTGAAGAAATTCAGTCTAATAAACCAAGCCATGTTAGCAAAGCAATATTGGAGAATTAGTCAGAATCCTCATTCCCTCATCTCTAGAACTTTCAAGGCTAGATATTTTCCAAGGGGTACCATCCATGACTGTAAGCCTAAAGCTCATCATTCTTGGTTTTGGAGGAATATCATTAGCCCGAAAAATAATAAACTTAAGGAGTGAAGATGACTTATAGGGCCAAGTCATGATATTCCTTTTAATCATCCTGCTTGGTACTCCCTCCAAGCTGACCAGCTTAATAATCCCCAATTTAAGTCTGGTACAGTGGCTGATTTAATTGACTGCTCTTCTCATACTTGGAAGGCTAGTTTAGTCAGAGCAGTTTATTCTCCCTCAGGTTAGTTTAGAAATCCTTAAGACCCCAATCTCTAAGGTTGGAGTAAGCCCTAACATCCTTGTGTGGAAGCACTCTAGCTTAGGTAACTATAATGTCAAGTGTGCTTATAATTTGCTGCATAGGGACTCTTCTAGCTTTAATGAATTTCACAGTAGGCAACATAATGTCCACACGGCCTCTTGGAATGTAGTTTGGAAAGTTGGAGTGCCTTTGAAGGTTTGCAATTTTGTGTGGAGGTTGCTCCATGATAGTCTCCCAACCAAGCTCACCTTGAAAAGTAGAAGGATCCCTGTTGACAGTAGTTGCCCTTTGTGCAATGAGGGGGATGAATCAACTTCCCACTTATTCCATGGATGCACCTTTGCGAGAGCAGTTTGGCATGGTTCTGCCTTGGCGATTCACACCTTTGCTCTACCTCATTCTTCCATTCAATCTTGGATAAGAGCACTATTATTCAAGCACAAAAATCTAGATCAAATTTCTATGCACTGTCTGCAGGCTATATTTACTACTCTTTAGACAATTTGGACCCACAGAAACTTGGTGATTCATGAAGGAAATCACCCCAATCCTATTGAAGTTGTGCTAACATCTCAATCGCTTCTTTGTAAGTGTAAGGATGTTTTCAGCAGCTGCTCTAATCCTCCTCAATCTTGTGCAAACCAAGCAAGACCTCAGTAGTGTTTTCAAGGACCTTGGCAGTTGCTTATCAAGGTTGCTGGTGTCAGGAAAAAGAGAGCTAGAAGATGTGGATTTGCTTAAAAAGCCATCAATTTGCAAGGGACTGTCCTGTTTCATGGTGTCTTTACTTGTGCATCTTCCTCAACCTTTAGTGCCATCCAAGAAGCAATGGTAGTTGCTACTATGAAGGCCAGGAACTTTGGATTCACCCATGTTTTGTTTCTTAGTGACAACAAGAGATCAATCTGTGTGACCAACAGAGAGGTAGCCCCTAGTTGGTAGGAGCGAATTTTGTTGACTGATTTGTTACACCTTAACCAATCTGGTCTTTTATATAGATTTGCTTTTGTTTCTAAGCCTATTTTAGGTAATGTGTATACTCTAGCAAACTTGGCTACTAGAATGCCACTGCACTTTAGTTGGGTGAGCCCAGCTCTTTTGTAACTTGTGTTTTCTTGGAATGGTATAAAAAAAAAATGATCGAATATGGGACATCTCTCTCTCTCTCTCTCCCCTAAATATGAAGAACTAGATAATTACCAAAGAGGAATTAAAGTCATCTCCCCTAAAGGAACACATAATACAATACAATCCAACAAAGAAGGGATGTCCACCATTCCTTGAAGCTTACAAACGGAAGCCCCAAGGGCAATAGAATAAGAAACAACATTGACCTCTCTAAGCCCTCGTTTAAGAAGAGGGAAATGAATGAAATTTTTTTTTTTTTTAGAATATTCATTCACTTCCCTTTTTAGAAGTTTTTAGAAGTTTTAATGGGAGGAATGAAAAATTCATTATCTTAATTAGAAATTTAAGTGAAAAGGAATGAAATATGTACGAGGGAACATTCATTCTTTTCTATTCCTTCAAAACCTCAAATTTTCGCGCTTTCTTCCCCTCGCTATTTTGCATTGTGCTTGCCCAAGTCCCCCTGAAGCCTAGTCTGCTCTTTTTGGGTACTAGTGGGCCCTACATTTTTAATTCCAAAATCGACCTCTCGAAATCGCTTATTTACACCTGGCTAATCTCAAATTCAAACCAAAAAACATACTTAAATGGGTATTTCATAAATTTGACTTCCATAAAAGTCAATGACAAGGTTGTGCCCTTTAAGTACTGGGATGAGACCATTGATCACGACTAGGGGTGGCAAATGGGCGGGTTGGGTCATAAATGGGTTGGATGTGTAATTACCCATTTATCCATTTATGACCCGTTTATATATAAATTAATTATTCATTACCTGCCAAACTCATTTAATTAGTAACCTGCTCATTTAACCCAATATGACCAAAATACCTCTAAAACTAGTTGAATACCCTATTGACTTCGAAAATTACCAAAATACCCTTAAATACCCAAAATGACCCAAATATCCCCTACACTTCCAAAATTACCAATATACCATTGGACATCCAAAATTACCAAAATACCCCTAGAATGTCCAAAATTACACAAAAGACACTAAAAAGCCAAAAATTCCCAAGACAATAACAAGGGTTTTAATGGATTGTCCTGTATTGCACATAAAGAAAGAAAGAAAGAAAGAATTCCTATAAAGAACAAACTGCAAAAAAAATTAGAAACTCAAGTAAGACTAACAAAATTAGAAGTTTATGAACTACACAAGTTTTTGCTATACCTTAAGACAACCTCAGCTCCATTGCAGTAATTAATCCAATGATTTTTCACATATTCCAACACTAAAAGATTCATAATTCAGCTTGTTTGGTAGATGGTCTCAAAGAAACAAATCCAAAAGCAATTAAACAACACAATTGACACTCAAATAGAATTCATTACTTTAAAAAAAAAAAAAAAAAGACTTTGAAGGCAAATCAAACTCTGAAATTCAAAGTCAATGCCTTTCTTTATATACAAGCCAAATTTTTACTCAGATTATCACACACTATTACAACAAAGTTTGTTAGAATCAAACTTTCCATAGCATAAAAATTTTTTTTTTTAAAAAAAGGATGCTTATTTTGGGTCAATCAAAACGAATTCATATGGTCATCAAGATCTCAATAAAGGCCATATGAAGTTTCAACAGCATTGGAAACAACGAAAAGTCACGGGGCATAAATTTAGAGAGCCAAAATCTTAGTGAGACATTGAGCTGAACAGGTGGTGGGCACATTAGGAACATGCAATTTAGTATATAATATTATTATGACTTGTAAATTCTTAACACCACTAATCATAAACTATAACAAACATTTTGCATGAAATTGATAAAAGTTAAAGAGGCAAATGTAGAAGCAAACAGCAAAATCAATATACACACAATGAATCATTTTTTTTGGGTACGAGTTTGGACAAGTATGAACAGAGAAAAATGGGTTTTTCAACGATGCCTTCTCACTTCTACGCCACCATCAAAGCCCAACCTCAATTCTGCTCTTCAGGTACCTTCCATCTCTCTCTAGAATTTCCTTAATTTTAAGTTCTAACCTATTTGGTTACTGAGAAAAGCTGAGGGAAAGAATGTATTTTAATGTTAAGGAGAGTGAGACTAAGGGCTTGCCGAATTTTTTGGTTTAGAAATTTAGAGGTTATGTTGTTTATTTAAATTTTAGATTTTAGATGGGTTTAGTGCGTATTTGTGGGTTTATTTAAATTTAGATTTTAAATGGGTTTAGTGCGTATTTGTGGGTTTATTTAAATTTAGATTTTAGATGGGTTTAGTGTGTATTAGTGGGTTTATCTATGTAGACCCATCTAGTTAAATAACGTAATGGGTCTTTACCCATTTAACCCAAATATTCAAATGGGTTGGGTTAAGACTTATCCAAATAAGGTGGGTTATGAGGTGGGTTCATGGATGTGGATAAAAATTGCTACCTCTAGTCACGACCAGTACGGTGGGACCATGATCAACAACATGAAACTATATTCCGTGTTTACAAACTCTATATACATTGAATTCATTAAGTTTTTTTTTGTTAAAGAAGCCTCAACTTTAAACAATCTTACCTCTATTAACAATTCCTTTTCATCATTCAATGTGTGTTATGTAGCAAAGGATGTTAAAATTACGCCTGGAGGATCGACTATTCCAATCGTTGATCTCATGATGGAAGGCCATGATGATGTGGTTTGGAGGATTATTGGGTCCAATTCAATGGTCAGAATTACCACAAAAGATGCTGACATGTGGTGGTTGGGGTTTGTGGATAGTGAGGCCCTTGGGAATTTTGGGTTGCCTGCAATTATGATTGGAGGGTATCAGTTGGAGGATAATCTCTTATAGTTTGATCTTGAATCAAATAGACTCGGATTCAGCTCCTCACTTTTGCTCCAAGGAACCACTTGTGCCGACTTCACTTTTACTTCAAATACAACAACAAATGCAGAGACTATACTACCACATTCAAATAATTGGAGGGTCTCTAAGGCTAAGCACTGTTTTGTGTCTTTATTGTTTTTTCTCTTTTTTCTAAGCACCCTTTCATTTTAAAGCAAAATTACTTTTTTTTTCTTTCATTCAAGACCATTTCTCAGTTTTGCTATTAAGGTTTAACGGAATTATTATTGAAAGTCCAATTTATCTTTTTATTAATTGTCTATTTTGGAGAGGGATAAATTTGTGTTTTAGTCTGCCATACTTAACACCAAAAGAGATGGTAGTGGTGATTTGGAAACAAAGTTACAACTTTAGTAGTCAAGCATGCATTTTCTTTGTTATAGGGATTAAGTGTAATTTTCCCTATATCAAATGACTTTAAGAATGTTTTTTTTTTAAAGACTACTTTTTTTTTTTTTGATAAACCGGAAATTCATTAAAACAAACTAAGGATTACAAAGTCTAGGGTATGTGATACCCCGAGCGTCAGCTGCAAGATGATACAAAATACAAAAAGGGAGATGGGAATGCAAATAAAGAGAGCTAGCACTATGAATTCCTTCCTTTGCCAAAATGTCCGAGCAATGATTTCCTTCGCGGTGTATGTGGTCAATCCGAGCTTCCTCAAAACACTGGAGGAGGACCTGCAGTTATTAATAATATTCGAATAAGGATGTGGAGAGTCAGAATAAGCATTATGGGAGTTAAGCACATCTGCAACAGTTTAAGCATCAGTTCCTATTAGGAGCTTTTTAATGTTTAGGTTTTTGGCTAGGAAGAGACCATCCCTTAAGCCCCATAGTTCAGCAACCATCGAGTAAGTAAAACCAATGTTTCTGCTGAGGCTACCGATCCACATGCCATTATGGTCTCTTATCAGGCCACCTACCGAGGCTAAACCCAGGTTTCCCCTAGCCGACCCATCCGTATTCAATTTAAAGAAACCAAACGGTGGGGGTTTCCAACCGACGTATAACACATTATTTTTCATGTTGGATCTTTTGGGTGGGGGGGGGGGGTGTGAGTGATTTCCTGGGAGGGCCATGAAGGGTTGAGCTTCCATGACGTATTTGTTATAGGCTGACCATATGGACCACACGGCAAGAGGGAAGGTTGTGGACCAAGGAGTGTTCAACTGAGATGGGATAACCAACGAAGAGGTCCACATGTACTTTAGCCATTCTGTGAGGTTGAGATTGAAGAAATCCGGTGGGAGTGAATTATTTGAGAGGCCATGCCATATGGGATGAATGCTTAGGCAGTCCCTAAGAATATGAATTGTAGTTTCGAGGTATGAGAGACAGAGAGGGCATGAGTCGTCATTTATAATGTGACTTTTGAGGAGTTGATTTTTTGTGTGAAGGCGATCATGGCATGCAAACCATAGGAATGTTTTCTCTATTGGGAGGGTGTGTGATTTCCAAAGCCAATTCCAGGTGGTGGCGTTGTGGATTAAAGGAAGGTTTGCAGCAAGAAGATAGGCCATGCGAGGATTGAACTATCCATTTGGGGAGATGTTCCACGTGGGCAAGTCACTTAAGGTGGAGAGGAGAGGTCTGGGAGTGGCTCGGATAATGTCATGGACCTGGTCCGGAAGGGCAAATAATAAAGCATTTAAGTTCCAATTTCCGTTGGCATCCCAGCAATCCTTAACCTTCATGGTGATGTCAAGAATGTGAAGCGGGCCTTGGATGAGGTTTCGGAGAGGACCATGACAGGTCCAGTTGTCGTACCAAAAGTGGGTTGTTTCGCCATTTCTGATAATCCAACAGGTACCTTTATCACAGATGGGTTTGGATTTTAGAATGCTGTTCTAAGTTAGAGATTTTCTTTTGGTGACATTCGAGGTATCAAGGTATTTTTTCCTGAAGGTGTCAGCCTAAATAGTGTCAGCTTTAGTGCGAAACTCCCATAATCGTTTGGCTAGGAAAGCCCTATTTCGGCTCATGCTTTTTGTTATACCAAGACCTCCCAAGTGTTTTGGTTTTGTGACAACATCCCAGCCAATAGCGTGCATTCTTTTCCTTATGGTCGAGTCACCCCAAAGGAAGTTTCGTTGATTTTATCAAACTCGGTGCAAGTTTTATAGGGAAGCATAGTGCACTGCATAAGGTGGGTGGGTATGGCCGAGGTGACTGAGTTAATAAGCATGAGGTGACCTGCCATGGATAAGGATCTAGCTTTCCAACCAAAGAGCTTAGCATGGACCTTGTCGACAATGGAATCAAAGGCACGCTGATCTCTACCATTAGTGATGATGGGGACACCAAGGTATCTCCCAAACTCATTCGTACGGTTCATGCCTAGCTTGTTTTCAATGGTGGCAATATTCTCGGCACTAGTGTGGGGCGAAAAGAAGAGTTTTGATTTGCTATGGTTTACTTTTTGGTCGGAACAGTTGCAAAAGGTATCAAGAACTCTTTTGATGGTGATGTTATTCTTCTTGGTTGCCTTAGCAAAGAGAATCAAGTCATCGACAAAGAAAAGATGCGTGAATGAGGGGCCGTCTCTAGAGGATTTCACTCCAGTCCAATTTCCAAGAGCGATCTCTGAGTTTATGAGGTCAGCAAGGTACTCCATGCATAGGATGAAGATGTACGGTAAGAAGGGGTCACCTTGGCAGATGTCCCTTGAAGGGAGGAAAATGTCAAGTTTTTCACCATTTATAAGAACCGAGAGGTTGGACAAGTTGATGCATGATATGATAAGGTCAATCCAAGCTTTTGGGAAGTTGAGCCAGAGGAGGATGCAATGGATGAAACTCCATTCAAGTCTGTCGAAAGCTTTCTCAAGGTCGATCTTAAGCGCCATAAGGCCACGCTTGCTTCTGGAGATTGTCATGGAATGCACTATTTCCTAGGTTAGAATGACGTTGTCACTAGCTTTTCTCCCCGGGATGAAGCTGGCTTGAAAAGGATGAATGACATCATGGAGGTTTGAGTCTTTGGACGAGAAGCTTCGTGACAACTTTATACAGGGTGTTGCACAAGCCAATGGGGCAGAATTGGTGGACGGTTTCGGGTTTGGTCGTTTTTGGGATGAGGCAAATGAGAGTTGAGTTAAGGTTATCAGGGACCTTCTTGGAGTGAAAGATGTTTTTGATGTAAGGGTGACTGATGGGCCCACTATATCCCAGTATTTTTGGAAGAAAATCAGATGAAAATCATTAGGGCTCGGAGCTTTGTAAGGCTTGAAGGAGAACATCGCACATTTGATATCTTGGTTAGTAACATCACTATTGAGGACGGTATGATCATCTTGTGTAAGAGCGTGAGTGTTGGTAGAGAAAGGGGTGGGACGCTCAGAAATGATCATGTCTGTTGTGTACAACATGTTGAAATGGTTGGAGATCAAAGCTTTTATATCTGAGGGCGAGTGCATCCAGTTTCCAACTGTGTCTCTAAGACACCAGATTTTGTTATGGTGGCGGCGACAGATGGTTTGAAGGTGGAAAAAATTAGTGTTTCGGTCACCTAGTAGGGTCCACTCTATTCGTGACTTTAGCGCCTGAAATTCCTCCTCAAGGGTAAGAATTTGGTGGTACTCAGCTTGGAGCTCGGCCTCAAGGTTTTTGAGGAAGGGGTTGCGGTTATTGCAAAGGGATTTTTGGACACCATTGAGACGAGCAAGGATACGCTTTTTCCTGTGGAAGATGTTACCGAAGGAGTTAGAGTTCCAGGCTTTAACGCGGTGAGTGAAGTCATCCATGGCTGAGATGATATCGCGGGAATGTGTGTTCCAAGAGTTATGAATGATGGATGTGAAAGTGCGGTCATTGAACCACATTGTTTCAAGACGGAAGGGCTTGGGACCATAGGAATGTATGGAGGGAGGGGTGGTGTATAGAAGAATGGGGTGATGGTCAGAGGATATTCTCGGAAGGTGGAGGACATGGGCATCGTTGAAGAGAAGTTTCCATCGGGGGTTTGAGAGTGCTCTGTCTAAACGTTTCATGACCAGACCGTTGTCTCTTTTATTTGTCCATGTAAATCTAGGGCCATTGTAACCAAGGTCCATGAGGTTGCAGTTGTTGAGGAAGTCATTAAACCTGGACATACAATTTCTGCAAGGGGGGGAGCTACTGAGACTTTCATGATGAGCAAGGAAGAGTTATTGAAGTCGCCAGCAAGGAGCCAAGGAAGTGAGTGAGATGTGGCAAAATCAGAAAGATCGTCCCAAAGCCTAAGCTGTGAGGTTTGATCGGGACTAGCGTAGATAGCAATAAGGATCTAGTTGGAGAGAGGGTTAGATGCACTTACCTGAACAAAGGCGTGGTTTAGTTTTGATGGTTTCTTTTTTTGTTTTATTTTATTATTTCCTTTTTTTTTTTCCTAAGCATAGTTTAGCTTTATTTTACTAGTGTAAAAGATTACTGATGACCTTTGGAGTTTGGAATAGAGATTGCGTTGTTTTTAGACTACGCGTGAGTTTGGATAGTGGCCAGCCATGCGTTTTTAACGTTTGCGTTTTTGGCTGGGTCTCATAGCACTATTCACGATCCAGCCAAAAACACAAAAATGTGCATACCAATGCATTTTTGGATCCCACGACATTATTTACACAAATAAAAATTATTTTGGTACAGTGTTTTCAGTAATAAATTTTCAGTTTTTAGCAAATAAGTGGTATCCAAACACACCTTACGAGTTTACATGTCTTCGACAGTTTGACTATATAGTGACTATATGATGGTATATATGATGGTATATGATGGTATATATAACGATATTTTAAATCATTCAAAACTAATTCGAATATTCTATCCTATTAGCAAAAAAAAAATATATATATATATATCGTATAATCTATCCCTATATGTGTGTTTATATATATATATATATATATATATATATATATATATATACTTAGAAGTTAAAATAAAAAATAAAAAGAAAGAAAGAAAGAAGAAGGAATACTAGTAGTAGTTTTTGATTGACCTCTCGAAATCGCTTATTTACACTCCTCTAGCTCATTCTCAACCCCGTTAGGAGTAAAAGCTATATGTACTATATATAGTAAAGATATACTCACGGATGTATAATAACATGAACGTTTACTAATATATATACACACACAAAAAAGGGACCTTAATCCAAGAGATTGGGATTTAGCTCATCAATTTTGGTAAAAGGGACCACGTGTGCCAACTTTAATTTTGCATCTAGTTCTAGTAATCATATTCCAACTCTAAACAACTTTTTGAATCTTTAATTTATCTTTTTTCCTTACACTTTTGTTTCTTTGGTATTTTTTAACATGTCCTTCTTTATGAATTAAACAAGGCAGTGCCAAGGAATTGACTGCTGGTAATAAGTATTAACTACTTTTTTTAGCAACTAAAATGGATCAATCCGCGGCACTAGAGACTAGTTAAGAAAAATGCTGCATACCATATTACCATTGCATTTGTAGGTTTCAATTACTTACTTAAGTCTATTGTGGTGGATTTCGAGTTCAAATTTTGTCTACATCAAAAACTTATTAATGCCTTGACCTAATGATAAAAAACGATCATTATAAAGTGAACACCATAACTTCAAATCCTTAATTATATTTTTAAAAGAAATACTATTAGATTCTAGTGACCTTTCCTACATGCTACATGAAATGATGCCAAATTTAAAAGTACAAAAATAATGGAATGAAATTCTTAATGATAAGATCCGTATACATATGTTTTGACATCTCTCTCTCTCTACAATTGTACATACATTAATTTTCAACAAATAAACAAATAAGTTTTTCAGCCAAAAAACACTTATCCTAACGCACACTTACTTCACAAACATAATTTTTTTTTTTATTATAAAAAACTAATTTAAAGCTTAATTTTGTCTAATAGCACCGAATAGGACTATTAGACAAAGAAGCTATGTTAGTCAATCTTTTAGCTTCAAGCTTATAAACCGAAGTTTAAGAGTGTTTACATCAATCTCATCAATTTAATATTTCAGCAAAAATTTATTTAAACTCAACCGAAGTAAGAGCGTGCATTAGCCTCACTAAATTAACTAAAGTTCTTAAAGAGGATAGTCACATTGCTACTTGTAGTGAACCTCTATCCTCACTACATTAAATTTTAATGTAGGTAAAGTATTGAAACTAATGTATGTGTATAATATATAGCTAAACAAGCAAAAGTAGAGTTTTTGAGATTAGTTTAGCTAAATATGTGAGGAAACTGATATGAATACTCTAAAGGGAAATAAAATAAGTCACAACATTGACAAAGGAACAAAAAAGGAAAGTAACTTATAAGAATATGAATGAAAAGTATTTGACGTATGTCTTTTGCCATTACCTAGTGATCACATAGTAAATGTTTTTTACTAACATACTTGGTACTGGTAAGTCCCTATATGTCATATCTATCATCATAGTCAAATTAAACTTTCAACTGCATGAAGAGGCAGGTCAACGACAACATGTAACACAAAGAGCCTTCAAATTTATTGGCATAGTTTGCTCTTCCTTATAGGAGAACCAATGTTCAAATCTCTTCTAGCTATTATAAGTTGTAACTATCGAATTATGAGAAAATAAAGACATGTAACACACATTACAATAACATTCCTCATACATAAAAAAATGAAAGTCAAAACATTTTAGTTCATTTTTGATTGGGGTGAAAATTAGTGAGCATTCTGAAATAAATTAGTTTTAAGATACAAGCTATGTTAGTTCATAAAATATTACCAAATATGGAAAGACTATCTCAATATCTAACCTAGTTTCGAAATTTTCTATAAGAGAGAGATTATGTTGGATGGTGCCTCACCAAAGTTGATGGGTCTATACATTGTTTATGCCTAATGATGAAAATTTTATTGTAATTAAACAATTAAATAGGTTAAACATATGTTACATCTCTTATATTAAAGATAAGTTAGTGAAAATTAGAATATAAAACTTGAACTTACTATAAAATAAAATTAAGCTTTAAATTAGTTTAATTTATTAATTCAAGTATAATTTGAAAATTTTCTGTTCACATTCTTTAGAACTTTTTTTTAATAAATATATTGTTATTCTTTATAACTTTATTTTCAATCATACTTAAAAAATCATTCACATTTGTTGAAAGGTGAGAAGGGATAAAATTTTAGTTTTTGAATTGAACGGGCATAATAATTGATAATGCCGAAAATCGTTAGTAAGTTGCACAGTCCTCATGTGCTCTAGACAAAACCTGCGCAACAAAGAAGAAGAAGATCTTACAGAGAATACCGGTGTGGTATCGGCCAAATACCCTCCGAATGTTAAGTTAGAGAATGTTCACAACTCTAGAGTGCCAGAGCTAGAGTAAATTATGCGTACCTTGATTTCTTAGAGCCTCAGGTTTTTATAGTAGTGTAGAACCGACTTTTGTTTCTTGGCGAAAAAGGTGTTTCCTTGTGGGGAAGATCCTCATAAATACACATATTTTGCGGGATCCTTTCCATATGGGGACTTTGTTGATTAGGGTTAATCGTAGGACACAAGTTATTTCAATTTGAGGTTTCTTGGAGACCACTTAGGCCATGTAGATGCCACTTGGCTTCGCTACCCGTCACCCTTGTGTCCGTTTGAATAAGGATCCGTCCACCATGGAGAATCCGCCCGTCTCCTTACCCCTCCCTCTGGAACACGATCTACTCTACTCGTTGTCCGTTGGCCCGTCTAGGCCGTCCCTTTCCTTAGCACCATCGCTTACGGCTGGCTTTGTAGAATGGATCCGTCTATCTTGAATTTTGTCCTCGCCAATAATAGTATTTAATATAGCTATTTTATGCAACAATTCCCTTATAGAAAATGAGATCCACAAATGTGTTGGCTTTATATGTTACGAGGGAGTTGTTAGCTATATAAAATAATTTCTTAGAACGGTGTGGAGGTTTCAAAGACCATTAGCAAAGTCAACAATTTTCATTTGAGGTTCCCATAAAAAACATTAAATAAATAAAATTCATATGAGGTTGTCATGCCGAAATCAAAATCTCTACACACACATATATAAGTGAAGTAAAGTTGTTCCATTTCTTTAGAAACACGCACATTTTGAATGCAAAAAAGAAACACCAAGCAGTGTCTCTTCCATTAATAATTCAATTCATTTTATTATTTGTTGTTTCCTTTCTACTACATCTTTCTTTGCAAACAGAAACAGCTCTTGTAGCGCCTGTGTATAAAGACAATTCTACTGACCCAATCCAGTACATCGTCCAGGTTTACCTTCAAACCCCTCTCCAACCCACCAAATTAAGCCTTGACCTGGACTCCCCATTTTCTGTGGTGGACTGTACCAATGACTATTCTTCCTCCAGTTACCAGTACGTCCCTTGTGATTCCCCAATCTATAGTTCTCTTGAGATTATTGGTGAAACCGAATGCTCCAATTGCAGCGACGTCCCTGGCCCGTCATGCGGCAACAACGTTTGTGCTTTTGGTTCTAATGGTAAAGAAATTATTTTGTACACTCGTACCATTACATTTTCATTTCGCTTGATCTCATGAGCGACACACAGACATGGAATCATCTTAATATGAGATGATGATGTTGTAGAGCATGAGAAGTTATCTTGTGCATCATCCCTCTCACAACGTGTTTATCTTACATGATTGTGGAATAGTTGACATATATGTTACAAAACAATGTGTCGATTCACACCTTGTGAGAGACGATACATATATCTAATTCATTTGACATTACAGATATATTAATTTTGATTTGTCTCTCACAGAAAACTTTCTCACTGACTCGTTAGCATTGCACACCACGAACGGGTTGACTGAGTTGGGCCAACTGGGCCGTATTCCTAAGTTCGTTTTCTTGTGCTTTGATGGTCTGGGTCATATTAAGGCTTTAAAGGTCAATGGTATGGCTGGGCTTGGTAGTTCCAACTATTCGCTCCCGGCTCAAGTTAGCACCACAGTCCCTTCTTCTCGCTATTTTGCCCTGTGCTTGTCCCGTTCCCGCTTCAAACCTGGTCCACTCTTTTTGGGTACTGGTAGGCCCTACATTTTTAGTTCAAAAAGAAAAGACCTTTCAAAATACCAAAAATTGGACCTATAGTGGCATTTGTGAAATGCCACTATAGGTCCCAAAAAACGCCACTATAGGCCCATTAAATGTGCCTATAGTCGCGTTTGCTATAGTAGCATTTGACTATCAACCTATAGTGGCGTTCTACAAAAACGTCAAGGAGGGTATCTCACAAATTTGACTTCCATAAAAGTCAACAACAAGGTCGTGCCTATCGATACCTTGTACCTGAGTATTGATAAACATGGGTATAGTGGGACCAAGATCAGCACCTTAGAACTGTACACTATGTTAAGTAATTGAGAAATGTTTAAGTGCTTGTTAATATTTCCCTATATGCGTCCCACTTAATAAAAATGACAAAAAATTATTAAAAGGGTTATCAAAAAGGACTAAAAAAAAAACTGCTAAAAAATTGTCAAAAAGACAAAAAGCTGCAAAAAGTTGACAAAAAGTTGCAAAAAAGCTGTTTGGAGGATTACTGGGTCGAATTCAATGGTTAGGACTACAAGGGATGATGTTGACTCGTGGTGCTTGGGGTTTATGAATGGTGGTCTTTCTATGAAGACATCGATTGTGATTGGAGGGTATCAAATGGAGGATAATCTTTTACAGTTTGATCTTGAATCAACCAGACTCGAATTCACCTCCTCTCTTTTGCTCCAGGGAACCACTTGTGCTGACTTCACTTTTACTTCAGTTACAAATACACAACCACATTCAAATAAGCCTAAGCACCCTTTTGTGTCTATACTGTTTCATTTTTTGTTTTTTCTCATTTTTCTCTAAGCACCCTTTCATTTTAAAGCAAAATTACACTTTCCTTTACCCTAATCTTTGACCTTGATTACACTTATTGAGCTATTGTAACGCACGATCGACCCTTTAATTTAAAAAAGACTATTGACAATTTACCAATTTATCTCTTTGCTGTCTGTTTTGGAGAGGTATAAATTGGTGTTTCAATCTATCATACTTAACAACAAAAGTGATGGTCGGGGTGATTTTGAAACAAAGTTACAACTTTAGGGGTCAATCATGCATTTTCTTTGTTCCAGGATTAAGTGTACTTAGGGTAAAAGTTAAAGTGAAAAAGTGTAATTTACCGTATATCTAGTGACTTTAAGAATGTTAAAGACTACTTCAACGATGGTTTGATAGTTTCCTTTTTTGTTTTATTTTATTGTTTCCTCTCTTTTTTTCCCTCATTTTACTAAGCATCGTTTTATTTTACAAGTGTAAAAGGTTACTGATGACCCTTGGAATAAACATTGTGTTCTTTTTTGTGACTACTTCGAATCTTTGACAATTCGACTATAGTGACAATTTTTTGATATATAGTTTTCATGGGCATTAAGAGTTTAAGGTGGTCATTTTTAATTATTTGGTTTTCAAATGAAAATAATCCATTTGTTTTTGTTAGTATATAACCATATATAATGTCACATCATCTAAAATTAGATATGTATAATCATTCAAAACTAATACGAGTATTCTATCCCAATATATATACTTAGAACTAAAAACAGAATACTAGCAGTAGTTTTTGATTCACATCAAGAAGCGAATACTTTTTTATACACATATTCCTTATTCTAGTTCATAAGTAAACACTTTCTCAAAAAAAAAAAAAAAAAAAAACTTCATAAGTAAACACATCTCATTAGTTTTATGATTAACTAACAAATTTAGAGGGAAGGAAATACTTAATTCTTAAATATCATGAAATTTATATACATGAGCAAGCAAAGCGTAAAAGTTTGAAATGAAAATGTAACATAATCCCACATCATTTAAAATTTGAAATAAAGTCGCATTTAATATATTTATAAATTTGTAATATTTAATGTGAATCATAAAATATATCTGTTTCAAATTAAGTGAATTATTTTCAACTCAACTCACATCACTATGCATTTTTGCATGTCACCACATGACACATCAGAATAGTGAGCATTGAATGGTTGTGATGTGGGAGGACCTTGGGGTTGTCCTTGTGGTGGATATCCATATGGTGGATAACCCTGTGGCTGTGGAACATGATTGCTTGGTGGTGATGGTGGTGGTTTAATGAATTCAATGTTAAAAGTATGATGATGGGGCAAGTTTTTCATTGCATTACAGTTAAGATTTTCATAGCCGCCACCACCATAGCTAGAAGAAGCCTCACAATGACTTGAGCCAGCAGCTTTTGCAGGCTTAAGGTTAGGCCCATCCTTCTTTTCACTTTGAACATCACCAATAGATGCATTTGCATGACCCTCTTTGTAATCATTAAATGTCATTTTCAATGTCCTAGATTGAACAAGCTCCACGTTTTTCAACCTCTCAAGTTTAGCCAATTCTTGAAGTTCTGCTATTTGGAAATCTCTGAATTGCTCTTGTCCATTTTGGTTATTAGTAGCTGCAACATGTGTGTTATGGTTGGGCACAGGGTGTGGTGATGGAATATGCATTGTTGCACATGGTAGCTCTCTTTTGTTATATATTCCTTCAAGACGGTCAGCAAGTGTGTGAGGATCTATTTCAGTTGTAACTTTTACTCTCCCGGATTCTCCATCAGCCTCAATAGAATACACTCCTAGCAAAATAATATAAAATGTTACAGTTTTGCAATTTTGACAAAATTTAATCATTAAATAAAACCAAAACTTGAAGTTACCATGAAGTTTTGACAACAATTGCCTCACCCTCCTTTGACATTTCAGACAAGGTAGTCTGAAAACGTAAGTCTGTAACAAAATCATTCAAGGAGATTTTATAAGAGTTTAAAAACCAAATAAAACCTATATCATATAATTTCTTTGAACTTTGAAGTAAAAGTTAAGGTATTAGTGAAGAGCCTTCTAGCTCAATGATGTTGCTCGGTTTTCTCAATCGAGATAATTTGGATTACTCCATCCCCACTTCTTATAAGGAAAAAAGAAAATAAAAGCTATAGGTACTATATAGTACTAAAGATACACTCATGGATGTATAATTACATGAACGTTTACTAATATATATACTAAAAAGGATCCTTAATTCCTTAGTCCTAAATTTTGTATAGTGAAATATATTGGAGAAAATTAACACAAGATAAAAAAAAAAAGACATATTATACTATAAATCGTATGCTAAATAGACACAAAATAAAAAATTAATTGGCAAGTATAGAACTTTTGTGATCAAAATTGCAATCGATTGCTGTTAAACTTGAAAACCACTGAATCCAAACAAAAGGACAAAATGTTGTCTTGCAGCTTGTGACTTGCTTAGAGGACCAACATGACTATCATAAAATATGTAATAAAACCTTACACTAATGCTAGAGGAACTAAAGAGAAAAATTCATGAGCCAGACTTCTAAATTCCATGCAATTATCTAAATCCTGTAGCATTCAGCAAGCTACCTGAGGAGCAATATGGGAGTCCATTACATGTGGGTGGTAGTACTCCATTACTCCATTAAAAGTAGCTTCAAAAACTTCACAGCCAAATACAAGTACAGAGATCTTCTGTTGCCTTCAAATTACTTATGTTGTTGGGTCAGGATATACTCGGGAATTCTTGCAAGTGATGAAGAATTTTAACAAAAAGGCAGACAGAAATTCGTTGCAATATGAAGGAAATAAAAAGGCCAATATTTATAAAGGAGAAAAATGATACCTGTCTTAATTTAGAAATTAATTATTGATCTAATGTCATTAAAATGATGATCAAATCTTCATGAATCTTATTTATATCCAAATTAGATGTCAATATGGTGTCTGATTTCATTTTGCTTTTGAAATTTTAGGTGCCTATTAGGAAAGCATTAATTGATATAAGATGAAATCTTATGTTTAATGAGTAAAGATTTGGTGACTATAAGGACTTCACCTGAACTACAACCTGAAATTTTTTGTAATATAATATATCATCAAAATTTGTAGCTATAAATACTGAGGGCATGAGGATTAAGATAGTATCCTCTGTATGATCCCCTGAAGCAAATCTTTGGATTAAATTATTGGATGGAGAAGATCATTTGCAATTCCTCTGGGGAAATGGTTGTGTAAGTTTTGCACAAAGTAGTCCTAATGGAGGAAGAATATCAGGATTTGTTACACGAAAGACAATCACTATTAACACTTCTAAAACAGACACGGGTATGGGTATGACACGATGACGAGAGTGTCCGTGCTTCCTAGACTTCAAAAGACAATAAAATTTGCAAAATAAAGGAATCAGCTGTGTCGCTTGTTTAATCCCATTAACTATCATTGATGTAAAATCTTCTGAAAATCGATTAATTTTTCAGTAACTAGCTATGCTGAGCATAGACTAAACAGGAGGATAGTACTGTATATGTAATATGTTTGGGGAAAGAGGCCTAGAGAGTCGACAAAGAGCCCATTGATATATATAGTTGAGAAACTACTTTAATCCAAAATCGTGAACCAATGGATTTGGGCTCTTTTTTCTAAGTCCATTTGGACTCATTGTTAAGACCAATTCACTTGTTCATTAGAGATCTTGTATCAATTTGTTGGGGGAGTGGGAGAGCCTTAAACTAAAGGGCCATGGTCTAATACTCACCTTTATTATTATTATTATTATTATTATTATTATTATTATTATAAATTTACTTGTATGGTTCCAAATCAACATTTACATAGAGTTGATTTACATAGAGTATGTCTATAAGGAGAATTCTAATGGACTAATGCATACATTTTTTTGGGTATGTTACTATTAACGATTAAGATTAGATAAGTTTAGGCTCTTTTGGATATACACCACTGTAAGTTTCTTTAAGACCTTTTTCCCTCTCCCCGCGCGTGTGTGTGTTAAAATATTTAATATTCTCAAAACAAAAAAAAAAAAATTAGATAAGTTTGATAAATACATTTTTTTTTGGATAATTACAGCAAACCCATCTGTGGTATGACCCGTTTTCACTTTGCTTACCCGTGGTTTAATCATTTACACTTTGTCCACTTGAACTTCAATCTGTTACCCACCTCACCCTTAGACGTTAGAAAAACACAATTTCATTAAAAATTAGAACATAACACGGATCAAAAACACGAACTATTGAATCTGTTCCTCACGAGCCCTAGAAATACGAAAATCCCTTGTATTGAGCTAGGGTTTTGATTTTTCTGATCGTGCTTTCATGTGAGGGTGAGGTTCTGACTTTGGATTGTCTCTCTCCTCCCAAAACAAAAAATTCATACAAAATCAAAAGAAAACAAGATAAAAAAATGTCATTATGTAAAAATGGTAAAAAGTTGCTTAAGAACTTCAAAAATGCAGAAACTTCAAGAACTGTTTAGCAAGAGGTAATGTAATCATAGGCACACCATAACAAACTCCCTCCAACATATGAAGGTTTTTCCAACAACCCAAACGAATGAACAGTTGGAAGCCTCAATAGCATGAACAATCTCAAAACTGGGTTTGCTTCTAAAGACCCAAAATTGGGTTTGCCATGTCCAAATTTGTCTCTCTCTCTCCCGTCCACCAACAGTCACCACAACCACTTTTGAAACCCATAACAAAATCAGATCAACCCACAACCCAAAAAACCACCCAAAAAAAAAAAAAACTAGACCCATGAAGCAAAGCATTGTCATCGCGGTGGCTACTGTTTGGGTGTGTGTGTGAGACGAAGAGAGAGAGAAGACAACAAACCTAGTGAAACTTTGGCCATGGGTTCCTTGGATGAGATTGAAGAGAGTGAAAGGTGGAAACTGAGATCGGGTGGATCAACCATGGATTTGAGGTCGGTGGTGGTGATGGTTGTTTGCGTGTGTGAGTTTCTGAAAGTGTAGGATTTTTTAATTTAAGGTTATTGTATTTATATAAGAGTAGGATTTTATAAATTTAAGGTTACTGTATGTATATAAGAGTATAATGTTTTTTGGATTTATGTGAATATGAAATTTTATTTGGATTGATTGGCTCAAGAATGTTTATACCAAAAGATACTGTGTTCTTCAACTAGAACTTTACAATTTTTGCAAATTTGCTTTTAGATCTTATTTTTCTAATTTTTTTATGTATTATTTTGTTTTGGGAGGAGAGAGATATAAAAGAAAAGCAAAAATACATATTTACCCTCGATTTTAACAGAGGTGGTAACGGAGTTCTAACAAAGCGAACCCCAAGTGAGCAAAGTGTAAATGATTAAACCACAAGTAAGCAAAGTGAAAATAGGCCAAACCACAAGTGGGTTTACTGTAATTATCCTTTTTTTTTTTTTTTTTATTGTGAACCACAAAATTAGAGGGGGTGTTTGGTAAGGTATTTCAAACAACGATTTTCAGTGTTTAAACAACATTAACATTACACGTATTTTTACATACTTTTTTACCTACACGTATTTCCAAAAAATACAAATAACGTTACTAGAACAACATTACCAAACACCCCCAGAATGACCTAATAAGTTGAAAATCAAATTCCAATTCCAAGGGATTCTTACACCCAGTAACCATTTATTCCAATTGTATAAAAAACAAAACATGGAGTTTCAACTCCAAATCTCTAAACTAGAAGAGACCCTTCCATGACAGTAATGGCTTTTCCTCGCAGAAGCACTGTTTGGTTTTGTTCGTCTAAATGAATGTTTAGTACTCCACCTCTAGGTGATGCCTGAACAAAGTAAACAATGTAAATTATACAATGAAGACAAAGATTACATAAGTTTCAATGCACCAGAGATAGCAAGAATACCGCATAAGCAATCAAATCACACTTCCCCAATTTTTTGCTCCAGTATGGTGTTAAGGCACAATTTGCACTCCCAGTTACAGGATCCTAAAAGAGAAGTGATAAGTAAGAGGACTCCCCACTAGTTCAATTTCAATTTAAGACAATAACCGAAAGAGGAGTTACTTTTTTCCCCTTTCCTTTTTTAGTTCTGAATTCTAGTAGCACCCCAGAAACTAAAGGATTTCTAATGTTATCTAGAAATTGATTTATAACATCAAGTTTTTGAAAAGCATTACATTGTTTGAGACCAAATATTTTACCTCATTGATCCCAAATTTTGGGCCGAAATATCGATAGTAATAGTCAAATCCAGACCCTAGGGGAGCAACCCCTGAAATAATTATCCCCCTTCCTGGACATTTGCGTATTGCATCAAACTGTGGCTGTAGTTCTTCAACAGCTTGTCCTGATGGGAGAATGACCTGCAAAAGACTATTATCTTAGTTCCTAGTACTTAACAAAAATTTCATCTGTCAGTCAAAAAGATGCCACTTTTGCTTTGAGAATCACTTAGGCACACAAAGGTTGTTAGAAATATTCCAACCAATTATACATCGAATCTAATGATCATGTCAACAGATAAGACTAGTCATGATTCTCAATTGGGTCAAAAACAATACACACAATAGTTCATATCATTCATGTTAAGCCAACATTATATTCTCTCAGGGAATTTTCAAATGCATATATTGCTATATGATACTAAAAACTTATGAGTAAAAGAAATATTAAATCAAAGAGAAAAAGTATGGAGGCATTACAACGATATCATCTTTAGCAGTTGTCCTCTTTATATCAATCACAGAAGCACCATTCAGGGCATTGGAAATTGTTGAAACCTCAGCAGAATTTAAACCAGTCATTGGGGTGGTAGGAAAATTCAATTCAATAAGAAAGCTCTCATGTGATTCACCATTCTGAGAATTCAAACCATCGGTTGTTTTGATTTCGGGAACCCTTCTAGCAGTCACAATTCCGGATACAGTGACAAATTCCACAATGCTAGAATTCATAAAACTAGAAGTAAAGATTGTGTGTGCAGCAGCCAATGTGGCATGACCACAAAGCTGAAGCTGCAAAAGGGTATCAAACATTTGCAGTGTCAATTACTCTTTAATCAACACTTGGCTGCTATAAGATTCACATGCAAATAAATCATTGTAAGATATTGAATTCCAAAAGAAAATAAACAATCTTAAATACATCAAGTTATGATTAAGCCTTAAATGAAATCTAACTGATAAGGAACATAAATGGCATGTCAATCGAAATCATATGATCCGTCTGGTGTTTTTTGTGCTGAAAAGCACTTTAAGCCAAAAATTGGGGTGTCTAGCAATCCTAAAAGAGTTCTTTCAAGAGGTCCTCAAAGCTCTAAAGTTGAAAATTGAAACTTTTAGGGAAAAAACTCTATAATTCACTATTAGTATTTTAAAATTCTTTCACTTTTCCATCTCTCCAACCAAACGAACTCTAAAACAGTATTCACTGTAATTTGACAAAAACACAAAACATTAAAGTTGTATATCGCAGTAGCTCTATTACTAAAGTTCTACAATTTTTCTAATTCCTACCATATGTCAAACGGGCAAATAATGCTGTCACATTATAAAAAAATTCAAATTTTTATCTAGAACTATATTACTTGGCAAGCCAAATTTTTATCTAGCATGATAGCCATTTGGATTAGCTTTTAGCTTTCAACTTTAAGCTTTTTAACTTATTTAAGTATGTACATTTTCTTTAAGTCCCAGATTTTCTAGATACAAATATATTATTGTCTTTTTTTTTAAAATAATAATAATAATAATAAAATAAATAAACTGAACTTTTGTCGCCCTCATAAAAAAGCTATTCAAACTTCAAAGGCGCATTTAACTGTTTTTTTTTTTTTTTAAACTAATTCCTTTTTCTTTCAAATTTCAAAATTCTAATATATCTTTTTCTATTTTTGGACGGCAAATTAATATAGCCTCCCCAAGAAAGTAGTAAATTAATAATAAATTTCTTTTCTTTTTATAATTCTCTACTTTCTTTTTTACCAACTACAAGTAGCATGCGTACATACACAACAAAATTCTTTTTTTTTTTTTTTTTTTATAATTATCTGATTTGCTATTTCTTTATTTTATTATTATTATTATTATTTTGTCATTGAGTTACAAGCCAAAGTACATACCTCAGCTACAGGGCTGAACCATCTGATACGGAAGTGAGGAGTGGGTGAGTCAGAGTGAGTGAGCTGAGTCAAGTAACACGTAGTGGAGATGTTGAACTCGGCTGCCACCAGTTGAAACCACTTCTCGTCCCTTTGATCTTCTTCCTCTAACAAACATACAGCTGCCGGGTTCCCCTTGAACGCTGACTCAGTGAACGCGTCCACCTGCCAATTAAGTCCCACTACAAACTCAGAATCCCATTCATAAATATATAACACAGATAGAGAGAACTGAGAAGTACCACGTAGTACTTGACAGGTTTCTTTGCCATGTTTCAATGAGAGTTACGTTTTTCAGATTCGATCTGAAAAAATGGAGTCTGTCTTTCTTTTTTTCTCTCTAAGTCTAAATATATAGTATATTGGTCAACATACGTAAACAATTCACAAAAGAGACTAGCCAGTATGGGACAATTTAGGTAGGTATACTTAAAATAAAGCTCAATTCACAATTATTAAAGTATTAGGAAAAGTTCTTAACCAAAAAAAAAAAAAAAAAAAAAGTATTAGGAAAAGTTCAATTTCATTACTACTCTACTGTTAATAGTGTCAATATTATTATTAGTCCTTGAACTTTCAATTATGTTGATTTAATTCCTCAACTTAAAATCAAGTCTATTTTATTCTTAGATCTCTTCTATCTTATCCTTTGATTTAATTCCTCAAAATTTATATACGACCTTCTATCATGACTCTTGACCACATGTAACACAGGAAAAACATTAAAAGGGCCCGTTACATTATCATGTTATTACCCCTATTGTTCGCTAAGCATTGACGTTTTCTCACATAACTTTTCTAGAAGAGCTTTATACTGGTGCCTAAAATTACATGGAGAATCACAGGAGGCAGAAGAAAATTCTATAAAATAATTTGGCTAGGTGCACATGAGGATTGCAAGCAGAATATATATCATTATCATATAGAAACTTTTTAGTGTTGCAACAGAATAATTAAGCATATATCTATATCACTGAGGCTCTGCTTGCTTGGGAGGAGAGAATGAAATGGAATGAAAAGAATATTTTTAGAATATTCTTCCCTCCCTCTTGTTTGGGAGTTTTAACGGAGGGAATGGAAAGTTCATTCCCTTGTTTACGAATTTAGGTGGGAGGGAACGGAATGGTTAATGAAAATTTTATTAAAATTCCCAAAATACCCCTATATATTCAACTATTTATTTTAAAATAGAGGTCTAATAGTAATTGTAGGGACTGGGTCTGAGCACTTCTACTGTTAGAAAAGTGGATTCAGGCCCAACTAGCCCTAAACAATAAATTTGTAGAGGATGGGTTTAAGAGCTAGGCCTTAATGAGGGTAGCAGCGAATAAACATGATTATGGGTCAAGTGGATAGCAGAAAAACGGGTCTTAAGTGTTAGAATCCTTCCTAGACGTTGGTCCGAGGAGCTTTCTTGTTCTTATTACTTCCTCAGTGCTTGAATACAGAGGTTACAAAGATAATACAGGTTGCTACAGTAGTTTCTCCTTCCAATCCCCCATCCTTTCTCTGGAGGACCTCTCTACATTTTATACCCTCTTTAGGTTCATCTTGGCCCTCCATTTATTGATCGTGCAGGTCACTACTTGAGTGCTTGTCCCATCAGCCGCCGTCCCAAGCCTTCTGTGAGTTGCAGCGACTAAAACGGCACTGTTTAGGAGTCATTTCCTCATTAATGCGGCCAGAACGTTAATTGCGGGTATTTAATGTGGAGGTGACATCTCCTCTGTGAATTGCTCTCCTAGGCTCCCATGGCCGACCCACAGTGCTTGTCCTCTTTCTTGGGGCGCTTTACATAACCGCCCTTGACGGTGTGCTGCCCTTCCCTTCTATAATCTCGGTTCGCCGAGGATATGCTTGTCCTCGGCGATGCTTCCTGGTAGTCAGGACGTTCTCCGTTCGTCCTCGGACGTTTCTTCTTCCTCGGCGTGGGCCTTGGGCCTGGTATAAAGTTGGGCCGGGGTAGCCAGATTTATTGACCCCACAATAGCCACTCAAAATTCTGCTGTCCGGCTCCTTGGACGGAGAGGAGGGTTTTGATGTCCTCGGGCCTTTCGTCATGGCTCATCAAGTCTTGTCCTCCGTCAGCGCCTAAGTCTTTTCGCTTGTCCAAAGCACATTCCTGACGCTTCGATATACGAGGCACGCTCTCATTAAATTCTGGCGGCTCTGTGCTCCCCACGTTCGACGGTGTGATGGTGATCCAACGGTGGGGATTTTTTAACTTTTTGGGCGGGAAAACCGGCGCTGTTATTTTTAATCGAAGATATAAATGCCCATTCGAACTGATTCGCCACTTTATTTTCACATTCAAGAGTTCTTGCGCACGTCTCCTGAGTTCAGTCAAATCTCCAGCCCAACTCGCCTTTTTCTCCAGCATAAAAAGCCTGTTCAAGGAGTTTTTCCTCATTTCTGTAAGCTTCTACTCTCTCTGACTCATATCTTCTCCCCTCTAAGTTTCTTTTTCTCTTATTCCTCTCTTTCTATCGTCCTCCCCTGAGTCCTTTAGCCGTTTCTAGTGATAGGTAGGTTTAAGAAGTTGGTTGAGCTTGAAGAGGCAATGGAGAAATTCATTGCCGACTATAGGATTCCCAATAATGTAGGCTTGAAATACTGTGAGGAAGGGGAGTGGCTCTTTAGGAAGGAAGATGGTGAAGTGGTGATTCCCATAATCGCCTTCCTTGAAGGTGGTATGAGAATCCCCATGGGACCGATGATGAGGGATTACCTTAGACATTTTCGATTAGCTCCCACCCAGTGCGCCGTCAATATGTTCAGGATCCTGGGCTGTGTGGACGCTTTAAATGAGAAAATGGGGTTGAGGTTGACCCATCACGATGTAAACTGGTGTTACAATCTCCAACACCTGAAGGGCAAGTCTTACTATTTGAAAACGAGGGACGACAAGGTTCGGCTTATTCAGTGCCTCCCAGAGTCTAGCAAGGGGCTGAATAAGGACTTTCTCCTCGTGTCAGGGAGGTGGCACGACGATCTTCTCTGTCCGACAGAAAAGAGGGCACCAGGTGGGGTATTCAGAGTAGGAGGGGATTAATCTTTTGTATTGTCATAGTTTGCACCTTTTGGCTGCTAATACGGATGTGCCTTTTTTTTATTTTATAGATCCACATGCCTTTGGCCGACACTTTCACTTAGTCAATCGGAAAGATTCGGCGACCATCCTTAGGGCGGAGGTTTTTGTGAACGAAGCCGACAACCAGGTCAAAGCTGCTCACAAGATCCTTGGGTACGACCCCATCCAGAAATTGCTCTCGGCTCCGAAGTACGTGATCAGAGCCAAAGATACTCGGCTTCACAGAATCACCGTAGTAGAACAAAGGTTCTTGATTGTCGAAGGATCCCCTGTTACAGAGGGCGCTACGTTGGCAGGACCTTCCTCGTCCCCTCAAGCCGAAGAGGCCGAGGACAATTTTGGCGTATTTGATCAAGACAATCTGGTCGAGGATCCCTCTGGTGATCTGGACAACCCCAGTTTGACTGAAGCGGACCTCTTCTAGTAGGGACTTCTTCTAAGGCCGAGATGGGTTTAAAAAAAAAACCCTCCACCGACCTGCTTGACTTGATTCAGGGCCAGCCGGGGAGGCCACAGCCCAAGCTTCCTCCTCCTCCCAAGTCTCAACCTGTTCAGACTAGGTCATCCTCTACCCAGCTGAAGTCGTTATCGACACGGTCCAAACTTCCTCCCCCTCCCCAGCCAACTTTACCTTCTCGGCCAGAGCCTGCCAATCAGAAAAGGAAAAGAGGGTCCAAAGGCAAGGAGCCCATGGATGGGGGGCAGCCTCGCTCCTCTCAGGAGGAAGATGAAGCCCGGCGAGCTTTAAAACAACAGAAGGTCGAGCACCAAGGCCCAGAAAAGGAAGTCGCCATGCAATTCGAGCCCCAGGCCTGGCTTCCTGCCCCTATGCTTCATGGGGAGCCCCTGATGGAAAACGCCTCGCTTAGGGACTTCCGAGGGGGCGAGGGTGCTTACATGGCTGATGCACTGGAGAGGTGCTTGCTACTTCCCAGCGACATGGCCAAGCTGGGGTATATGAGGAGGCAGGAGGCCTTCCTCAGCATGAAGAGGTACATGGGCATGGTAAGACTTCTAACATTTATGACTCTATTGATTCTTGTCTCTTAGCTTCCATATAATCGTGAACTTGTTTCAATTTGGCAGGCTGTCCAGGCCACCTACAGGTTGGAAGAGTTGGCCAATGATCAGAGTAGGGCCTTGGACTCCGAGCGTGACAAGCGCTTGGATGCCACGCGGACCCTTACGAACTCCGAGGCTGATCTTGTGAAGGCAAGGGAGGACCTCAAGGAGAGTGGGCCAGGGATGAAGCCTTGAGGGCTAAGGTGGAGGCTGAGTTTGCCAGGACTAAGGCCGAGATCTCTATGGAGAAGGCCCAGGAAGATGCTTACGCCTTGGGGATGGATGAGACACAGGCCATTCTCAAGGCTCAAGTACCTGGGGTGTGCAGGCTCTACTGTTCCCAGGTTTGGAATGAAGCCCTCAAACAAGCTGGAGTCGAGGCTTCATCTGACCACTGGAAGGCAGAGAATGTATACTACCCTCCTGCCATCCGAGAGCCCGTCCTTCCCAGCTCTGAGGCCAACACTTCTCCTGAGGTGGCTGAGGCAAGCCATCCTGATACTGCCCTTGCTTTGACTTCTTCTTATGAGCCTGCCAAGGAGGCCGAGCTACCAAAGGGAACCGAGGCAGATAAGGGCCCTAGCCAGGGAGTACCCCAAGATGTTGCAGAGCCTCTAGTTAATGCCCAGGCCGCTCAGGCTGAAGAGACAACTCTCGTTGTAATGCCTCTGCAAGTTATTCCTCTAGGTGAAAGCCCCGAGGACCCTGAGACCACTTCAGATCAGCCTTCCAAGGGTGCAACGAAGACTAAGTCAAAGGAATAGGCCGTCCCATTATCTTTTCTTATTTCTCTTCTTTTTCTTTTTTTTTGGATTGTTGTAATGGAACGTTTGGATTGAATATATGCACTTCGCTCCTTGTGTGTTAATTGTCGCTGTGATGGGTTTTGTTTATTCATATAACTTGTGTTTTGATTATTTGTTATTTATATAAATTGCGCTTCAACTATTAGCTAAACAGTCTCATCAGTGTGATTTGTTTTCCATTTTTGAAACAGCAACCTAAAAATGTAAAGTCCATAATGATAATTTCCTCTTAGACTGTGATTAGCAATTGGGCCACGCTATTTCTTACGACCTATTTTTGCTAAATGGACTATAAAACGCAATGACCTTATAACATGAGTTCTATATCTCATGAGTTAGTTATTATATCGGGTTTAAAAAATGCTAAGCGTGTATCACCTAAAAGGCAAACTTTTAGATCCCATACTTTTTAAAATGCAAGTGTGTTTAGAAGAATGTTCCAAAAATTTATTGACCTCAAGGAAACAATTAGCTACCGACTAGGTTCCCCATAGGTTTGGGCCCGAGGACCATGCAAGACCTTGGTTCTGTCTAACACTTAGATTTTCTTGAAGTAGTTAGTTTCCCTATAGGCTTGAGTCCGAGGACGATGCAAGACCTTGGTTCTGTCTAACAATTAAATTCTTTTGAAGTAGTTAGTTTCCCCATAGGTTTGAGTCCGAGGACCATGCAAGACCTTGGTTCTATCTAATCGCTTAGTTTTTCCTTGAAGTAGTTAGTTTCCCCATAGGTTTGAGTCCGAGGACCATGCAAGACCTTGGTTCTATCTAACACTTAGATTTTCTTGAAGTAATTAGTTTCCCCATAGGTTTGAGTTCGAGGACCATGCAAGACCTTGGTTCTGTCTAACACTTAGATGGTTGCCAAAACATAAGACGTGCAATCGAAATGGACTTTAAAAATATGAATTAGAGAAATGCCTTTGTTAATAATAATACATTTTCAGGTTATTTACATTCCATGGACGAGGTACAACTCTTTCATCTAAGTCTTCTAAGTAGTATGCACCTATTCCTGCTATTGCGGTAATTCGGTATGGTCTTTCCCAATTGGGACCCAGCTTTCCCCAGGATGCGTTCTTGGCAGCCCCCATGACTTTCCTCAACACTAAGTCTCCTGGTGCCAATGGTCTCAGCTTCACATTGGCATCATGTCCCTGCTTGAGCTTCTGGTGGTAGTAGGCCAACTGGATCACCGCCTTTTCTCTTTGTTCATCGATCAGGTCTAGGCTCTTCCCCAGCAGTTCGTCGTTATTGCTTGGAGTGAAGGAGCTAGTCCTCAGCGTTGGGAAGCTTTTCTCTAGAGGGATAACAGCCTCGGCGCTATAAGTCATGGCAAAGGGTGTCTCTCCTGTTGACCGCCGTGGGGTAGTCCGTTAAGTCCATAAGACATGTGGCAGCTCCTCTACCTATCTTCCCTTGGCTTCATCCAGTCTCTTCTTAAGCCCATTGACTATGACCTTGTTGACAGCCTCGGCCTGCCCATTTCCCTGGGGATAAGCTGGAGTTAAGTACCTATTTGTGATCCCCAGTTCGTAACAATATCTTCTGAAGGCTTTGCTGTCAAATTGGAGGCCATTATCTGAAATGAGGGTTCGAGGGACTCCGAATCGTGTAACGATGTTTCTCCAAATGAACCTCTTGGCATCCGCGTCTCTGATGTTGGCCAGTGGCTCGACTTCAACCCATTTGGTGAAGTAGTCTGTGCCGACCAACATATATCTCTTGTTCCCGGCTGCCTTGGGAAAAGGGCCTACAATATCCAGGCCTCACTGGGCGAACGACATTACTTTGTAGTGATAGTTCCCAGTAGGTGTCATAAAGGCTGTTTTTTCCTGGTCGTCCAGGGCTAGTGGTATTTGATGATAACCTTGAAAGGCGTCCAAGAAGTTCATTCGAGGATGGCCTGCCGTTGCATCCACCAACTGGTCTATCCGAGGCATGGGGAATGGGTCTTTTGGGCACGCCCTAATTAGGTCCGTGAAGTCTACACAAACCTGCCATTTCCCGCTTTTTTTCTTGACTACCACGGTGTTAGCCAACCATTCGGGGTAAAAAACTTCTTTGATAGCCCCGGCACGCTTAAGTTTCTCCACCTCGCCCCTAATCGCATCGGCATGCTCTCTTGAGGGGCGTCGAGGTGGCTGTTTCTTGGGTGCAGGGCCGGCTCAAGGTATTGTGGGGTTTAAGGCAACAACTTTAAGTGATGTCTATTCTTATACTTTGAATATTAATAGAATATTTATTTAACTTTTGGTTTTTTTGTTCATTTAAAATCTATTTTTTAAGAAAAAATTTACAAATTAAAACGAACCCATTGCATTATTCAATGACTATACAACTAAAACAAACACTATTTATTGAATGAAGTAACCAAATACTAAAAAATTATGATTGAAAATTGTAATAAAGTTATATTTTTGATATTTCTAAATAGAATGTGAGTATAAATTTATTTACTAGTGTAAGATTAATGAGTTTTTTTAACATTTATGTGTGAGAGATTAAATGATTGACCTATCCAATGAAAATATTTTTCTTTAACTGGTTTTTCTTTGATAAAAAACAACTACTTTTTATTTATTGGTGAATATTTAAGGCTTAATTAATACTTTTATTGATACAAAAATATCTCTATTGGTAAAAATTTAGGGGCTTTTTTTCATTGGGGGCCTTAGGTAGTTGCCTATTTGGCTCACCCATTGAGCCGGCACTGCTTAGGTGTGATGGATGGGTTGACGTTGAGATGGTGACAAATGAAAGCTAGGTCAATCCCCGGAGTGTCACAGGCATCCCATGCGAACACGTCAATATTGCTTTTGAGAAGCTCAATCAACTCCCCCTTTTCCTAGGGAGGCAGTTGAGCCCCTACTTGAAAAAACCTCTAAGGATCACCACCGATTACCACTTTCTCTAGGTCTTCACATTTTGCCTCCTCGGCGGCCGCATCAAGGGGCAACACCGGGTCCTTTGATTGCTATAAGTTCGTCTCAGCAGAGGCCGAGGACTCTGCATCGAGCCGTCGTGAAATGGCAGCCACCATATACTACCTTGCCGTAGACTGGCAACCGCGGATTTCGAGAACTTAGCTTCCAAACGAGAATTTCACCTTCTGATGTAAGGAGGAGGTAACAGCCCCCAAAGTGTGGAGCTAGGGCCTGCCAACAATGGCGGTATATGGAGAGTAGGTGTCCACCACGATAAAGTTCACCTCCATTCTTTCTGGGCCGGTCTGGATTGGTAGCCTAATCATGCCCTTTGGAATAACAAGTTTCCTGTCGAAGCTCATCAAAGGAGACCTGTAGGACGTCAAATCTTCCGGTTTCAAATTCAGCCCCTTGTAGAAGTCGGGATACATTATCTCGGCAGCACTACCGCCATCCACCATCACTCTTTTCACATCGTAGTCCCCAATTTTGAGAGTGATCAATAGTGCATCGTCATGGGGCTGGGTGCTTCCCACCTTGTCTTCTTCTGAAAAAATCAAGACTGGGTGAGAATTCATTCTAGCCCTCTTCGGCTCTGGGTGGGATTCCTCGGCAGGCAGCTGAGTCACATATAACACTCGTGAGGGGCACGTGCCTGTCCTTCCTGGCACGGCCAAGATTACGTTGATTGTCTCTACGGGTGGCCTTAAGGTGTTATCCCTTTGGTGCTCCTGGTGGGTCCAGCCCATATGGCCACTAGAATGATGCAGGAGGTGCCTCAGCTTTTCCTCTCGGACCAGCTGGTCCAGATAGTTCCAGAGGTTCCTGCAGTTCTCCGTGGTATGCCCGTGGTCCTGGTGGTATTGGCAATAAAGGTTCTAATTACGCCTCATGGACTCTCCTGCCATCTTGTTCGGCTATTTAAAGTATGACTCGTTCTTAATTTTCTCCAACACCCGGTGCACTGGCTCTTGGAATACAGTGTTAACGGTCTGTGTGCTAGTTGCTCCTAATTGCCCCATGAAATCTCTCATCGGGCGGTTGCTGTTATATCTATCCGACCTGAAATCCCTCCTCTCCTGAGGGATAACCTTTTCTTTTCCCTTTCCTTGCAGCTGGTCCTCCTCTACTCACTTATACTTGTCGATCCGATCCATCAGTTGGCGCACACTGGTGGCGGGCTTGCCAGTCAGAGACTTTCTTAGGCTGTGCTCAGCTGGGAGACTGTTTTTGAAAGTGTTGAGGGCAACGTCATCACAATTGCCGTCCATTTCATTATACATCTCCCAATATCTGTCCGAGTAGGCATTCAGAGTTTCTCCATTATCCATGGACAGGGATAGTAACGCACTCAAGGGCCGAGGAGCTCTGCTGCTTGTAACAAAGCGAGAGCCAAAGGCTTGAGTTAGCTGCCTATATGAACCTACGGAATTCGCCTTTAGGCCATTGAACCATCTCATGGCCACCGGCCCCAAGCTAGATGGGAAGACCTTGCACATCAGTGCCTCATTTTTAGAATAGACGGCCATCCTTTGGTTAAACTGGCTCACGTGCTCCACGGGGTCTATCTTGCCGCTGTAAGGGATGAAGGTTGGTTGCTGGAAACGCTGAGGAAGCGCAGCTCCCTCTATGTGGCGCGTGAACGGGGACCTGGATAGTTGGTCCAGTGCCCTACTCATGGTGTCGTTCCTCAAGCCCCCAGGAGACGGGCTTTTATGTGTACGCCTCCGTTGGCGCTCTTCCTTGTGAGAGAAAGTCTCACTTGGGGGGGTTCACGATCTCCGCCTATAATCATCATCGCCTTCATCACTGGAGGGCATGTCAGGGCTAGAATGAGATCGCCGTCGTCGTGCATGGTGCAATTCTCTCTTCAAACCGTCTATCTCCCGTTGCATAGCCCGATTATCGTCCCACCCCTGAGATGCGTGGCTTCTGACCTCTTCTTATTACATGGGCTGGTTGTTGTTTTGTCTCTGGAGCACGTGACTCTTCACACGAGAGTGGCTGCTGCCTGTTTGAGTGGTGTGCACACTTCCCTCTCGAAACCTTCCATTCTCTTCATTTCGATCACGCCCAAGATCGGGAAAGTTACCTTGTCGTAGGGATCCAGCAGATTCAGGCCGATGGGGGCCTGTTGGATGAGGGTTTGACCCTACCATGATCAACCGTTGCACTTACTAGCACACAAGCTCTCCCCACAGACGGCGCCAATTGTAGGGACTGGGTCTGAGCACTTCTACTGTTGGAAAAGTGGATTCAGACCCAACTAGCCCTAAATAATAAATTTGTAGAGGATGAGTTTAAGAGCTAGGCCTTATTGAGGGTAGCAGCGAATAAACATGGTTATGGGTCAAGTGGATAGTAGGAAAACGGGTCTTAAGTGTTAGAATCCTTCCTGGACGTTGGTCCGAGGAGCTTTCTTGTTCTTATTACTTCCTTAGTGCTTGAATACAGAGGTTACAAAGATAATACAGGTTGCTACAGTAGTTTCTCCTTCCAATCCCCCATCCTTTCTCTGGAGGACCTCCTTACATTTTATACCCTCTTTAGGTTGATCTTGGCCCTCCATTTGTTGATTGTGTAGGTCACTACTTGAGTGCTTGTCCCATCAGCCGCCGTCCCAAGCCTTTTGTGAGTTGCAGCGACCAAAGTAGCACTGTTCAGGAGTCATTTCCTCATTAATGCGGCCAGAACGTTAGTTGCGGATATTTAATGTGGAGGTGACAGCTCCTCCGTGAATTGCTCTCCCAGGCTCCCATGGCCGACCCACAGTACTTGTCCTCTTTCTTGGGGTGCTCTACGTAACTGCCCTTGACGGCGTGCTGCCCTTCCCTTCTATAATCTCAGTTATGTCCTCGGCGATGCTTCCTGGTAGTCAGGACGTTCTCCGTTCGTCCTCAAACGTTTCTTCTTCCTCGGCGTGGGCCTGGTATAAAGTTGGGCCGGGGTAGCCAGATTTATTGACCCCATAATATTATTGTTATAAAATGATTCCATTCCATTCCCTCCATGTTGCTCCCAAACAAGATTACTTGCATTCCATTCATTTCATTCCTTTCCATTCCTTTATTTTAAAACATCTAATCAAGGTTACTTAATTTCATTTTATTCCATTCCTTTCCCTTGCTTAAATCAATTCCATTCCATTCAATTTCATTCCATTCCTTTGATGATCATTCCATTCCATTCCTTTATAAACTCCCAAGCGGAGCCTGAAAGTATGCGTGATTAAGTCCAAGTATGACTGAAAGTATAAAAATATATCTGGGGAAAGTAAGTATCATTGAATGTATGCGTGTATTGTTATTAAGTCAAGTTTACTGTTAAATTACTAATTGTCTCAAAAGTTTAAATTATTAAAATAGGGTAAATTTAATTATATAATCATACAAGTCTAACAAAATACTTAACATTTTGAATTCTATGTAGGATTTCTCGACAAAGATGGATCAAGATACCCTAGTTTGAAAAGGTGATCAAAGCCTTACGGACATAATTATTCAATAGTAGCAGATTGCTTAATAGTTTCATTTTAAAAATTAAACTCAACGTTGATTATAGTTTACATTCTTAAAATATATATAAATATATATATATTATTAATTTTGTAGAATTGCGACTTATCCAAATCTTCACAATGGCAGCTCCAGGATTTTTTTTTAGGGAGATGGCGGAGTTAGGAATTTGTCATGGGAGCGATTAAAAAATAAAATGATTGATTTTTTTTTTTTTTGAATATACAACTTCCATATTATATACAATAATCTAAAATAAATACAGTTTAGTACACAATACAACTATATCTTGTAATAGTCTAAAAAATTATTAATAGTTTAAAGATCAGTAAGACAACAACCATTGAATGTATAATAACTTATTATATTTATATGTAATATTAATTAAATAAAAATATATGATAAAGAAGAATAATAACAAACTCAGGAGTGGGACTAGGAGTAAATGTGAACTAAGAAAAAAAAAGAAACTAATATAAATTTTTGCTTTTGAAGTGTACGGTTTTTTAAGCATACACATGGTCACTCTCTTAGAATTGGAGCAAATAGAGATAAAAGCTAAGAAAACTACTTGATCAAACAATTATTGTACTAACAAAACATAGATTGGAGAAAGAGAAATAAAGAGAATGAAGAAAGAAATCACATATATAAATATAGATCAGTTGGTTGGAACGGTAGTGTAATTTTTTGCTGATAAAGAAGAAAAGTGCAAGGAAAAAAAATTTCATTTTGTTGTCAACGGAAAAGTAAGTCAGAGTCTCAGATAGAATATTTATTTATTTATTTATTTTTAATGAATGAGCAAAAATTTGAAACATTTTTTTCTTTATTAGAAAATTAAATATTTTAAGAATAATGCTGTTGACACAACATTTGCACAAAAATTTCACAACAAAATATAAGTAGCAAGTTGCTAAAGGTAGGTTAAAAAAAGTGATATATTAGCAAAAAAGAAAGGTAAAAAAGTAATGTCAATTGTGGGTCAAAATAAAAACTAGTTACAACTTGTCACTTACTTTCTATTGTGAAAATAGCATTAAAATGATCATATTCAAGTTTATTTTAGTTAGATTTAAACAAAATTTACGGTCAAGGTGTTCAAATATTTATTTTAAGGGAGTCAAAACAATTTTTGTAAAAGAATTTATCTATATATATATAAATAAATAAATAAATAATTCCAAGTCAGGGCATGAACCCCCCTGGCCAGCACGTAATGCCGACCCTGAATCTTCAATATTTTAATATAACTTACTAGCTTTATCTGCTTCAATTATTCATACATTATATATATATATATATAAATTGTTGGGAAAATCTGGTTTTGCATCTCATACAAAACACATAGCGGAAGCAACAAACACGGATCTACTTCATTCATGAGAGATAACATGTAACCTTGAATTCTAGAAAAGAATAGAAAGTGTACCTTAATGTAGTGAAATTCAAAACCAAGACTTGAGAATACCTTTAATCTTCATCTCAATTTCACATGGTGCCCAAGAAGTGTGGTCTCTTAATCAGTTTTTGTGTACATTGATTCTCAAAGAAAGTCTTTCTTCTTCTCCTTGTAGAGAAAAACTGTTTTCTTTTCTTTTCATCATACGTACATAATAACTACCTCTTAGTAGTTACTTTATTTAATAACTCTTATTAAATAAAAACTGATTATCTAATTGGGTGAGCCTTTTGGGCCTACCCAATTGGGTTTTAGTTTGTGGCTTGAGATGGGACTAAAGGGAACAAATAAAACTCTAACTCTAATGGGTCTTAGGCTTATCTGTCAATTCTTAATAAGTTTAAAGTTACCATTAATTATATTTAATACCACTATATAAATATAATTGCACTCTAGGCCTTATTAATAAATTAATCCCAAGACTCTAATGATATCATTTGACCTCTCCATGAAATATCCATAGTGAACAAAGTCATAATAAACTGTCACTTTGTAAACAACTATTTTATCCTGGAGTACCCGGTTTAATCTTTTAGTTATTCACATTTATTGAAGTCCAATTTCAATAAATATAAGTTTTAGTAACTCCTTACTAAAGTGGGCGCCCTGAATAACCAGTTCCCATTAAACTTATCTCAAAGGAATATTTTGTGTCTCTATAAAAAGAGATTATGGATTCCATCTTGAGAATATGTGTTCTCTCAACACTACGTGTGGTTACCCAACATTTTGAGGTTTTGACCGTGAATATTAGATCTCACTCTTGATATATTAAAGTAACCTACATTTCATGATTGGGTTCACTATCCTCTCAGGATTGAGAATCTATGAAATTAGAAGTCGTGAGATTAATTATTCATGTGACAGCTATTGATTGAATAATTAATCTCATAGCGGTCCTGTTCAATATGTCTTAACTCTTAAGATACATCAACACATCAACTAGAAGTCTCAACTTCCATAATCAAGACAAATTATCTTAGTTGATGTGTTATAGTTTTCGCAGATGAAACGCTCAATTTCATCACCGACTACGAACTATGTTTTGAGTTTACAAGAAACTTGTGATTTATATCTTCAGTGACTAAATCACATACAATGCATCTCAAGAACTATGATAATGTCTCATTAGTTCATTTATAAATAATCTCATATAATTAAACAATTTAATTATTTATAACATGCCAATAAATTGGATTTTAGGACATAAACCCCAACAATCTCCCACTTGACCTCAAAGAAAATTTACCATGTATCCGACACTTATTTCCCTTTAGAGTAATTCATAATTACTCTAAGGTAAGGTTTGGAAACAAGTTTCAGCTAGTTTTATTGCATAAATTATCTTTTCTACTACTACATCTCACGTACTCATATCTCTCTAATGAGATAATACTTACGCTTAATGTGTATCTTCACCACCTAGGATGAACACATATCTTGAAGTCCAATTTCATGAATCACAATCAAACTACAAGTCAGTATTTGTACAACCAGTAACCATCAAATCCTCACTTTGGTGGACAAGCATATAATCCCTCATTCTCCTAAGATATTTGAGTATATGCTTTACTCCCACTAAATTAAGTGATCTTAGATTTAATTGATATTTGCTTACCATGCCCACCGCAAAATAGATATTTAGCCTAGTAAATAGCATAGCATAAAGACTTCCTATTGATATGATATAAGGAACCGTCTTAATATGCTCTTCCTTTTATATGTCTTAAGACTACGGTCCTCTATAAAGGAACTTCAAACTTAAAGGAAAGAATCCTTTCTTGAAGTATTACATGCTATACTTGGATAGAATCTAATCTATTTAAGCAGTTTGAGATAGACCCAACATCCTAATTTCTGAATTTTTAACAAAGTTTAATTCTTAGGATGTGACTAGTTTTTCCCAAGTATTTTATATCAAACTGGACTAAACAACAAAAAACTTCATTGATGACAATAACTCTACATCATTCTAAATGATTAGAATGTCATCAACATACATTAAGAAATTTATTATTCTATATAGCTTTTACACACATGAGGCCTTTTAATACTTGATCAAAATCAAACAACTTGATTGCTTGATCAAAGATGATATTTTATGACCTAGATGCTTGCATTAGTCCATAAATGGACTTTAAGCAACTTGCATACTAAACATTACTGGTTCTTTGTTATAAACAAGTCTAGTTACATCATACAGGTGTCTTCCTCAAGATTGCTACTAAAAGAAGCTTTCTTGATATCCATTACCATATTTCATCCAAATGAAATATAATAAATAAGAGAATCTAGATAGAGTCAAACTTGACTATTGGTGAAAAAATCTTTTCATAATCGAACCATTTCTTTCTGAATAAATCTTTTCGCCACTAGTCTTGACTTTGAAAGTTTGCACATTCTAATCTATCAATCTCATTTACTTGTAGACCTATTTGAAAACAATAGTCTTAATGCCATTAGGCACCTCTACAAGTTGTAGACTTTAAATAGAATTTAATTCTATTCACATAACCTTGATTCAGTAATACATATTCATATCATCTATTGTCTATATGTAGGACTGAGGGTCAAATTCATATACTTGTGGAATGACTTCAAAAGTTTATCCCAAAACTATGAATTTATTTGGTAATTGATAATCCTTCCACTACAATATTGTACCGGTGTAATAGTTATCTACAGAATAATGTCTTATGGTGTATCTAATACAACCATCTCATTTCTAAATGTATTTTATAGTTGTCTTACAACAAATTCTGACATTTTCTTCTAAAACATTTTACCTTTAAAAGAGCCTTATTCCTCCTTTATGTATGCATTGACTTAAAAAAGTCGTTGGAACTTTATTCCTTTACAAAAAGGAGCCCTAGATCGTATTATCCTCTAAATAGAATTCATAGACTGGGAATATAACAAAATAATAGTTCTAAAAGCCCATCTTTAACCAATCTTGAATATCATTTAGATTAATAAGATCTAGACATAAGTGCCATAATATACAATACCAAAGGATATAAACTTTCTCTTTAAAAGGTTAAACATGTAAATTTTCATCTAGAAAACAATCATGGACAACGCTTAACTTTACCAAAACGGAAACACTTTCATTTTGGTCATACTTTTAAGTCTAATTTCCTTTTTGGCAACTACTAGGGCAACTAGCTTGTCCAACTGTTTGATATTATAATTCTTCTTCGTACCACCCTTACCTTTCGGTTTAGGTTAAGAATTTGAATTAAATCATATTGATTCTAACCTTAACTTTTAGGATGTCTTCCGTTGCGTAGAACTCACTTATCAACTCAGATAATATAAAAATAATTTATTTTCAAAACAATCTGAATTGATCAAATGATTCTAACAAGGACTTGTGGATCATATCCATATGAGATTAACATTTAATCTCTACATCAAAGAATTCCAATTCATTTAAAATAAAATAAAATAAAATATTTTCATAAAATAATAAAAAATTGGAATTCCTTAAGCCTTTCTTAACACTCAATATGATTCATACCAAACATCTCATTTAGACTTAATATAAAGTTTAAGTCTAGTACTAACTCTTGCATCTCATGTTGTAGCACAATTGAGATAGAAACTAATGTAACATTTTAGCATTTCAATGGAGACTGTGATCACATCATAAACTATCTTTCATAAATGCATCATGTATAGGAAATTATGACAATGCTAAATCGAAACATAAATATGTACTTAAGCTCCTTTAAACACCATGTTCAAAATTATTTTTTAATTAATGTGATTCTATTAAAATAGTAGTTAGAGAACAAAAATTTATGACAACTTTATTTTGAGACTATGAACTTAAATACCAGGACATTATATTTTGCATCTATAACCATATAATATGGAACCCAAAAACCATACTATACTAGGTGTAACGACAACCTAATCCCGCAATTAATATTCCTCGGAAGTGAGGTTATACCAATCACTATGATCAGGCGAGAATTATTCTCACTATTAATGCTATCATGGTAACTCTTACCAAACAAAAATAATTTGCCGCTTTTCCTTTAGCCTCTAAGTAATAATGACATAGCTCCGTGGGGAGGTTAACATTAAACTTAGTCTAGTGTATACCATTGCCTAGAATCTATGTGAGTCACCAAGTAACTCCACGGAAGCGTGGTCGTTCTCAATGTAAAAACACACTTCATCTATCATTAAGAAGTTTAATCTGTAGTACCATGAATTAAACACCCTCCGAAGGGAGCAAGGCATATACGCCAAGGCGAGGTGCCTAATCACACTACTATAAACCGGCAATGGAGGCCGTGAGAATCAACCCTTGAATCTCTCTCCCACTAGAAATTTTAAAACAAGTAGATTGTCTTGAAAACATTGTGATCTAATCACAATTTTAACCCTACACATCAAATGTGTTTAATTGTTTAAATTCGATGTGATCTTACTAAGTCACGTCACAATAGCGTAACGAACATTCGCGTAATCACAAAGAAGTTTAATCATATAATCTGTGCAGTAAATACCCTCCGCATGGAATGCAAAGCTCGAGGCCAAGACAATGTATCTATTCACATTACAATAAACTTAACAAAAAGGGTTATTTCAGCACATCCACTCATTATTTGGGTTTTTCTTAAATAATTGTGATCCTATCACAACTAATAACCTTGCACTTATTGAAGACGACCATTTTTCTCATTGTAGAAATAGGTCTTCATGTCAGGTCATATTTGATTGATTTTCATCTTAGTTTTTCTATTGTCTCTCTCTGCCCATCACATTCAATCTCTCAACAACAAATCTTACATTATCTATTGTTTTCTACATTGTAAAATTCTATAATAATTTAATATTTAACACATAAAAATATAATTCTTGCTAAAACTCCTCACACTACAAAAAAACTAGACTATTGCAACGGGCCAAAACCACCGCTAAAGGTCCATTTGGCCTATTGTGGTGGTTCTACCCACCAGCATTGCAATGCCGCAATAGCTCTATTGCGGCAGTAACAAAAAACGCCGCTATAAATGCACCTTTTAGTAGCGTTTTTGATTTTTTGCAGCGGGCAGAAAATTGCCGCCATATGAGGTCAGAATTCGTATCAATTGACTTTTAGCAGCGGGTTATGCCCGCCGCTATTGGTGTTCACCTTTAGCGACAGGCAAAAGGTGCCGCTATAGGAGACCAATTAAAACGGACTCATTGCACTTTTAGCGGCGGGGAGAAACGCTGCTATATGTGTAAACCTTTTTTTTTCAACAGGTTTTAAAACCACCATTTTTTTTTTACAGACCTGTTACAAAGAACCTGTAATAGTTTTAGCTCTACTAACACAATACCACAAATGCAACTAATTAACAACACCACAAATGTCTCCAAACTAACGTAATATTAACATAAAAATATATTATCAAATACATATAACATTGTCTATAACCATTATCAAAAGATTAACAAAAAAAGATGTAGTCCTTTGAATAAAACAACCGCTCAAATTAAGCTAATACTATAATCAAAGTTCCAAAGTGTTTAAAAATATCCTTCAACACTTGCAAAAAATGTGGTTGTTCTTCCGTAGTTCTTTGTACACAAAAGAATCCTCGAACACCAAGATAAAACTTATAAGCTGCTTGGTTGATGGGATGCAGCTGATGATTTTTGGAGAGCTGGAGATCTTTGGACCAGAGGAACATCCTACATACAAATTATGATTACTCAATAAGTACGTATTAATAGAATAGAATGACAAAAAAATATTACCAAGGCAAAAAATGGGAACAAGTTAAATGAAGACATGTCTCTTATGTTTTAAACCTCTACAGTGATATAGCAACTTATGAATGAAAACTACATTATAAAAAGCAATTCCTAGAATCAGGTGCATGCAAATAAGAAGATTGAACTAAAATTCAATACCAAGATGCATGAACATGATTTTACTATCTTATTTGCTCAAAAGTTAGAAACATAATTGCGTTTGGAAGCTCCCAGTAGACCAAAATTAAAGAACCCTCTTTTTATATATATTTAAAAAAAAAAACTGTAAAATTATAATTCAGTAAACACCAAAACGCTAAGACCAAGTCCAAGTTCAATATTGATCCCAACACCAATAGTCTATCAAATCAATCAAAATCTCATAGATTCACAATTCTTTTCAATATGCATTTAAAAACACTAAGCCACCTCTAAATCAGACCTAATTATTATTCAAACAATTGGTAAGTACATTCAATTACATAGCAATCAGCACTACTATGAAAATTAACCAACTCACATACATTGCCCATTCATTCAAAAGTCTATCTTCTTTCTTTCTTTCCATCCAATATATCATTATATTCTTGATATTCTTACATTTCACTTCTCTTAATCAAAATCCTAACAAACACACACATCAACATTAAAGTCATTACAAGCTGCCAGCCCAACTCCATGCCCATTTTGCAGCCAAGCAGAGCAGTGTAGTGCAGAGCAGAGCAGTGTAGTGCTATACAGTGTTGTGTAGTGCAGTGTAGCCAAGTTGAGCAGTGCATAATCTTCTCCTTCAATTTTAAATTATTTTAAAATTGACATTTTAAAAGTCATTTATCATACCTAACTGCATTGTGAAGAAATTTGTTGCATTTGTTGAAGCATGCAAGCCATTCTTTGCTCCATTTCTTTGAATTGACTAAGTCTTTCCTTCATTTCATCAAAACTTGCCAGTTTCTGAATTATATTGAAATATCAAACATACTATAATCTTATAAGAAATGGTTAAACACAAACTGGAACAACATTAGGCTAATAATACACAAATGGACTAATCAAGTTGCAATTAGAACCATTCGTAATGTAAGTCCTTCAAAGCAAAGTATTGAATTTTTTAAGGGTGTGATAATGTATGGAGACAGAGTCCCACTTATACAAAGACAAAGAAGGAGCAAGACTCTCAGCAATTAGGGCTGAAAATAGGGTAGGTAAGGTTTACATGTTGAACGTTTCTTAGCATTTGATTTCTTTTTATTTATTTTTTTCAATATGGAGTAAGTGTACGTCACAAAACTTTGGGTTATATATGAAATTATAAAGGGAAGTAAGTATAAAGAATCTGCCATGAGAAAATTCAAAAATTGATTCAAGTTTATGGAAATTGATAGGGAAGTCAAACTAGACATTAATCTAAGAAGGAAATAAATAAGATGCAGCACTTGTCTAAATTGAAGAAATTACAAAAAACTATATTGAAAAAAGAGGATTGTAACTTGTAGAGATGCAGATCAAAATAAGAGGATCGCAAACCTGTATTCGAACACATTGATCACTTTTGATGATAAAAAATTGTCAAAGAAACCAATTGAAAAAAACATAATTAAGATTTCAATTTACTCTAGAATACAAGTAACTTTATAAGCCACAATAGTATGAGGCTATGAGCCGTGACAGTGCCTAAGGCCTATCAGAATTCAAGAACAGTTTTCGAGTGATTTGCTTCTATCTTAGGATTTACTTTTATACTATGCACATAAACTCATAACAGAAAAGGAGAAATACACAAAAGGAAGATTACAAAATCTTTTCAAAAGGCACTTCTGATAGATCATATATTCACAAATTATAATAAAATTTTATACAGAATCATATGAGAGTAGAATATGTTTATTCACATAGTAGTAAAATTGAGAGAATTTGGAGAGGAACCTCATCCCCTCGAGCCCCATCTTTTCAATTTACCCAAATTAGAGGAATTTAAATACCTTGTTTAATCAATTTTTCTAAATTTTCCTTTTTATTTATTAAAATTTCAATAAGGTCTGCACAAACCCATATAAAGCTGTAATATTCATAGTTATGAAGCTATAGCTACAATGAAACCCATATAGGAAAAACAGTGAACAGAGTATGAAACCCATATAGGCAACTTTTAAGAATGAGAAAAAAATGAACCAGCGTTGCATGAAGCAGGAGGGTCTTTCTGGAGGTCCTTCAATTCCTTGTTGATCCTTTTCGAAGCCATCACAAAATTCCCTTGTGTCTCACAATCTTCACCTAAACTAAAACCAAATTCAAATATAAACCCAAAAAAAAAAAAAAAAAACCAAAATCACAGCCCACAAAAAATCATTGAGACCCAGACAGTGACAACAAATCATCACAGCTAAATATATATAAATAACGAAATTGGGTTTTTAATAAATAAATAAATATATATATATAAATATAAATATGAAATCGCAAACCAACCATGATGATTGATGAGGATCTATTTAGACAACAAACGTAAACAATATTATTATAATTATAATAATAATATAAATTAATTAGGTATTTAAATCTAAAACACGCAACAATCTTCTTCGTTCTTGGAATGCGCAAGCAAAAGAAGATTATTAAAAAAAAAAAAAACCCTAAAAATTTTTGGATAAAAAAGAATCGGAAACCCTAAAATTTTTGGGGGAAAAAGAAAACATTTGAAATAAAAGAAAGGAAATATATGGAGAATCGGCGATCGAAACCATGAAAAATCGGAGACAAAAAGACAAACCTGTGGCTGTGTGCAAGTTTTAGGGTCTGAAAAATCGGAGAGAGAGAGAGAGAGAGAAGTGGGAAATGAAAAGAAAGAAGGAAAAGAAACACACTAAATGAAAAAAAAAAAAAAAAAAGTGGGAAATGAAAAATTGGGGGAAAATTTGTGCAGGAAGAAAAGAAAATCTGGGGGGAAAGCTTGTCCTATAGAGTTTTTTTTTTTTTTTTTGATAAGGCTATATAATTAGAGTTTTCTTTAATAATAATAATAAAAATAAAAAAGCTTAAGTAATAAAATAACGAATTTAAGGGAGTACAAGATCTAAAGGCCATGGTGATGTACAAGTCAAAGGAGCAAGAGCTTCGAATGAAAATTTTGGGAAAAAAAATTTTATGCGTGTGGGAAATTTTGTGTGTGAAGGATAAAAAAAATATTGGGAAAATTTAACTTTTAGGATAAAAAAAAGTGTTGTCTAATAACCATTGCAACGGGTTATAAAAATATCACTATAGCCTAGGAAAAATTTCACGTCAACATTTAAATAAATAATAAATCACATAAAAATTTAAAAAATAAAATTCAATTTCTAAAAATAAAATAAGATAATTAAATTAATTTTTTATTCCTTTCATTATTATTAATTTTTTGTAAGAACATGTTTATGTTCTTTGTGTTCTTCCCAAAATATAACTCATATTCTTAGACTAATAACAATTAATCAAAATAACATTTTACTAAGAATTTTCTCACACAATCACACACTTAAAAGAAAAACTTCAGCCCTAAAACCTCCTTCTCAAACCGGTTCTCCAACTCTTCTAAGACATTCTCAATCCTTCCTCTCTCTCTCTCTTTTCCAAAAATATCAGATCTCTCTCTAACTCCATGACTAAGCACTGCCATCTTTGCTCATCACACCACCACCACCGGATCTCTCTTTAACTCCATGACCGAGCACTGCCATCTCTCTCGTAATTTTGCTCAAAATCAGACCCAAATGTCTCAAACTCCTCCTCTCTTAGGCCGGTTTCTCTCTCTCAAACCAGTGGGTCTCTCTTTCTCACTCAAATCGATGTCTCTCTCTCAAAGATCGGTGCTTCACTCTCTCTTTCACTCAAATCAATGTCTCTCTTTTAGTGGGTCTCTCTCTTTCTATCTTGTCCCTCTATGGTGGTGACGGTTAGTGGTTGTGGAAGTGGTGGTCAGTTAGGTCCGATGGTGAGTTGTGGTTGTGGAAGTGGTAGTCAGTTAGGTGGTGAGTCGTGGGGTGGGTTTTTTGATTGCTAGGTTTTGGTTTCAATGAGTTTTGGTGTTTTGGATTTGAGACGTTTTGGTGTTTCCTGGGTTTTGTTCTTAATGAGTTTTGGCGTTTGGTTGCTAAGAAAATGCAAGAAAAGAAACAAAAATTGACTAATCCAATTTTATATTCTAAAAGAAATTCTCATTTATATTATTTTCCATTACTGCTAATTTTTATTTCTATTTTTTAATCTTTTGAAAAATTAAAACAGAGAACACCCACATAGCTCTTTAAATTTAGCATAATACAAACAAATTTACAATTTATTAGCAAAATCCTTAAGACCTAGTTCAAGTATTAGCAATACAATTTTAAAAAAAAAAGACTAACTACCCAAAAAAGAAAATCTGATATCATTGAGATTAAAAATGAAAAAAAAGAACTAATTTTTACCTAGCTTCATCAACCCTGTCAATGGCAAAAGCCAAGCATTTGGCTTCGTCCAAGCCTCAATGGCTATTTTTGGGCCTTCAATCGGTGAGCGGCGGCGGAGAGTGCTAATAGAGAGAGACCCAAGCTAGATTTTGAGAGTGAGGATGCGTGCTGGTGGTGGGAAGATCGATCACTAGGTTTTAAGAGTGACGAGAGATTTTGAGAGTGAGAGAGAATATTTATTTATTTATTTATCTTATTTTTTGAGAGGGAGACAAATGGATGAGAAATGAAAAGGTTGGACACTAAAGTGATAGGTTTAGGCAAGGGAAAGGAAAAAAAAAAAAAAAACAGAGGGAAAAAATTGGACCAATGAAAATTTTAAAAATATTTATTTTTGGTTACTGTCGGCGGTGGTGATGGCAGCTGATGACGGTCGGGAAATCTTTCTAGCGGTGCCAGCGAAGGACGTTAGTGGTGACTGGTGGTAAAGGACTGGTGATGAAAATGCTTATACAGAGAGAGAGAGAAGGTTTTTTTCTTAGAGCTAACAACAGAGGGATACATTGGAAAATGATAAGAAAAGGGAAATGAAAAGCCAAAATGGTGCTTAGGCCAAAATAACATAGGGATACATTGGACCAGACGTAGGCAATTAAAAGGTCTATTGCGACGGTCCAAACCACCGCTATAACTAAGAAAAAGCGTCGCAAAAAAGTACCTATTGCGGCGATCATCCAACCCACCACCATAAGTAACAAAAATGCCTCTAAAACTTACATATTGCGTCAGTTTTCTATACCGCTGCTATAGTATCTCCACAAAATGCTATATTTATTGCGGCAGGTTTTTGGAGCGCTACTATATCTAAGTTAATGCCGCTAAAACATATATATTGCGGTGGTTCTATGTACCACCGCTGTAGGATGCCGTAAATGACTAGAGCTACTGCGGCGGTCCAATAAAACGCCACAATAGACCCTATATATAGCGGCAGTCCCAAAAAACGCCACAATATGCGACATATAGCGGCGGTTTTTGCATCCGCCGCAATAGTACAAATTTCTTGTAGTGTCAGCCATTTCACTTATCAATTGTTTTTCAACAAGAAAAAAAAAAAAAAAATCATTTATCATATGATAAATGAGAACTACCCTTTCCCACCATGCATGCCACCATAGGAAAGTTAGTACGTTGGTCATTCACAGGCGCTTGAGTTTGACACACGTCAAAATAAGTCAACCTTTACCTTTCAAGATGGGGTACCTGTAACAGTGAGAATAAGAGAAACGCAAAGGAATAGCTCTAATACCACGTTAGAGTAAGAAAAAACTAAGAAAGAGCCGGCGCTAGACATTTTGGGGATTAAAGCGAGAACTAAAATAGGGTATTTTTTATACTTATGTATTAATTAAATTAATATTTATTTAATATTTTTATATTATAATATATTTTATTTAAAATATATTTTTCTTGCCTTTTGAGATGTAAATTGACTAATTAAATTTTTGTATTCAAGTTCTTCTTACATCTCATTTTCAATCGATAGTATAGCTAATCCACTTAATCTTTCTTGGGACATTGTCGATCTTAGATATGATTTAATTAATTTTAATTTTGAAAATCTTCTTTCTACAGAAGCTACTATAACAGGTATTGTTAGTAAAATCCTATAAGTAATGCGTGTATTTGGAAATGAATCTAATCTTTTTATATAATTTAGTATGTCAATTAGAGTATAATATTTTATTTGTAAAATTTCTTTTAAAACCTTTAACTCTGAAAATAAATCTAAACCATCAATATCATAATAAACATCATGTTGGAGAAAAGATTCAAGTTTAAGACAGTATTTTTATAAACTGTCATCATCTAGTGATTTCAATTTTGTGAAGTTAAATAGAAAACCAAAAATATCTTCATATATTTGAAATTGTTCAAATCTATTCTCAATTGAACTAATTGCTTTATTTACTATATATAAGAAATAATCAATTCTAAAAGATTCTTCAGCAGAACGTGTTATCTCATTATTTTCATTTTCTTTTAAATTATTTTGAAGTTCATTATCAAGATTTGTTGTATTGCAAAATTGAACATCATTGTTATCTTGCAATTGTATCATTTCATTATCTTCTAACTCTTTTTCGTGAATTTCTTGTTCATTTGTGATATTTTCATCTAAATTTTGTGTTATATTTTGTTTATTACTAATAACAAATTTATCCATTGATCCTTTTTGAGACTCAATTAAATTTTTTTTTCTTTTTTTAAGTTTTCCATATCCAGATGCATATTCACTAGTAGATATTTCTAATCAAACATATTTATAAAGACTAAAATAAAAAATAACTTTCAAGTGTAGAGCAAATGAAAAATAGAACCTGATATATATAAAAAATATTGTTGTAGTTTCATCGAATAATAACAAGTTTTTAGCAATCTCAACTTGCATAAATAAAGATTTATTCATTATATTACCAATAACTAAAAAAAATATATATATATATATAAAACACAAGATTAAAATTAAAAAAAAAAAATTAAGCATAGCCATAACAAAAGCCAAGACCCACCCACAAAGAACATAAAACAAATCCTATTACACCTATAACCAAAAAAAAAAAAAAAAAAAAAAAAAAAAGCTTCCCAAGACCCACCCACAAAAAACATAAAACAAATCCTATTACACCACCTATAACCAAAAAAAAACTTAAAGACCCAAACGTGAAAGTGTGAAACGTCCAACCACAGCCCAATCCTCTTAACAAATCTAAAGTAGAAAGCAAGCCTTATAAGTTATACCTCAAGCTCAAAAGTCAAAACCCATTCTGCAGTGGAGAATGCCAGAATCAAAATGCAGCACGGAAGCAGCGAAAAAAAAAAAAAAAAAAAAAAAGGCAGTCGGCTCGGCAGTCCTCACTCCTCAGAGTTTTCAGATCAGATGCGATCAAATGATTTAGATCGGAGGAAAGGAAGCTTGAGCCAGGCAGCCAAGCCCAGCAACAGTGGAGAGAAAGAATGAGAGAGGCGAAGAGCAAGAGTTGAGAGAAAAAGCAGAGCAAGAATGAGAAAGAGACGGCAAATTTTTTTGGGATTTGAGGTCTTTTATTTGTTTTGATTATTGATTGTTTTGTGGTTAATTTCTTAGAACGGATTTGTAGTTTATCTTGTTGAATTTTGGTTTATCTAGAGGATAATAATGTTATTTTTGGGACAATTGATTTTATTTAGACCAAAAAAATTTTTTGTACTACCAATGTTTAACCGGGTATAACAAAAATTTTGTTTTTTTGTCATAAGGATGTGCCGGATTTTTTTAGATTCATCTAAAACCTTTTTTTTTTTCCCCTACTACCCCTTCTTTTCTAAAATTTTGGGGCCTCCCTTCCACTTGGGGGCCTTAGGCAATTGCCTAATTGGCCTAATGGAAGGGCCGGCCCTTGGAAAGATTATAAAGAATTAACGTGGTCTAGCTTGGATCTATAAGTTTATCGCAAAACAAAACCTCTAAACGGCTACACTTTCACTATTTAGCATTGTGTAGCCACTCCTGGGTTCTTTGATCTTCCTCTAATAAACACACCACTGCAGTGAAAGCGCCCACCTGCCCACACCAACTCAGAATCCCATTCATAAATACTTATATTTGAGAGTGAGACAGAGCGTGTATAATAGTATTGTGTGTGAACTAGTTTTTAGCCAACAAATAAACTGAAAAAACTACTCTTTTAGGACACAAGTCCTATCGAGTTGAGTTTTTAGCTGTGGCCATCCAACATAAAGAGATTGATCACATCGAGTTGAGGTGCTGTTCAAGACTACAAGCGGTGATTAGAATCAGATGCAGTTTATATAAAGGTCTCATCAGTATACAATACTTGCACTGAAGTTATATTTTCTATATAAGTTAGTGGATGAATTGAGATTTGGTAGCTATTGCACCATGCAAAACCACTTTTGACCACTTTTGATGGAAAAAGATTAAAAGTTCAAAAAGTTATTTTTAATATCAACCAATTGGATAAAAAAATTTAATTTTTAATATTTTTATCACTTTTACCTTTACCTTCTTGACTCTTTTCTTCTACAAATGATGTAATAACTAAGGGCTATTGCACCTTATCTAAATCCGTTAGTGGAGTAGCTTCATAGGCACCTCTTTCTCTTTCTTTATAGCTCTATATTGCTCTCAGCACTATTGCACGGAATTGCTTTTTTCATCATGTATGCTCTTATTATTGTTGCACTCAATAATCCCTACAATCATTCCACTTATCATGAGTAGTATTTATTACAAGTACTAATCCACACGCTCTTATGTACGCATACCAGAAATAAACCGAAATTGTGATTTCAAGTCATGATTTGTGGATTAGGGTATGTTTAACAACATTTTCCCTTTCACTCATATACTTCTCTTCCTCGCCTCCTTTCTTGCAACAACCACCATAACAGCCTCTCAACCTCCCTAGTTCTCTTACTCTCTCAAATGGCTCCTTAGTCTATTATCTTCCTTATTTTTGAGTTGGTATTACTATTATCACTCTCCTATCTCTCTCAAGCAATCAATAACAACCAGCAGTCTCAGTTTTTCACCCTCATGAAAGAGTCTGTCTCAGGGAAATCCTTGGCTGAGTGGAATGTCTCAGCTGAAGGAAAGCCACACTGCAACTTCAGTGGAGTTAGCTGTGATGATTAAGGCTATGTTGTCAAGATTGATGTCACTGATTGGGCACTTTTTGGTCACTTCCCAGCAGATGTATGCTCTTACTTGCCAAAGTTGCGTGTACTCCGTTTCAGCAACAACAGATTCATTGGCAACTTTCCTAACAGCCTCGTCAACTGCTTGGTCTTAGAAGAGCTATTAGCATGAAAAACGTGAATCAAGCTGGACCACTCCCTGATTTTCACCCTTGAAATTTTTAAAAACACTCGATTTATCAGAGAACCGTTTTGGGGGGTAACTTCCCCCATCTCGGTAACTAACCTTACCAATCTTGAGGTGCTTAATTAGTCTTAACTTCAATGAAAACGAGGGCTTCAACTTCTGGCAACTTCCAGAGAATATTTCAAGGCTGAAAAAGCTCAAACGTATGATCTTGTCAGCATCCACGTTGCAAGGTCCAATCCCTGCAACAATAGGAGACATGACATCCCTTGTTGATCTTGAATTTAGTGGAAATTACCTTGTGGGTCAAATTCCAAAAGAGATTGGAATCCATTTGCCGCCTTCCAAAGCTCCAAGTCTTGCAGCATTACAACAACAGCCTTGGAGGAGAAATCCCATGTGTGATTGCAAACTCAACAACCTTAATTAACTTCTTTGTCACTTTATGACAATTTTCTGACAGGTGAAGTTCCACAAAATCTGGGACAATCATCATCTATGGTTGTTCTAGACCTGTCAGAAAACAATCTTAGAGGTCCTTTGCCAGCAGAGGTTTGCAAGGGAGGTCAATTGCTTTACCTTCTTGTCCTTCAAAATATGTTCTCTGGAAATTTGCCTGATAGTTACACAAAATGTGAGTCTGTTTTACGGTTTGGAGTTAGTTATAACCTTATAGAGGGGTCTATGCCTCAAGGACTTTTAAGTCTTCCCCATACTTCACTCATTGACTTGGCTTACAATAATTTCGCTGCTCCTCTTCCTATTACAATTGAATATCCCAGAAACTTGTCACAACTGTATGTACAAGGAAACTGGATTTCAGGTGTTATACCTCCTAGTATCTCTCGAGCATCCAACCTAATAAAACTAGATCTTAGTAATAATCTGCAGTCTGGTCCAATGCCTTCTGAAATTGGCTATTTGGAAAAGCTAAATTTACTGCTGTTACGAGGCAACAAGCTCAATTCTTCTATCCCAAGTTCACTTTCTATGCTAAAATCTCTCAATGTTCTTGGTCTCTCCAACAACCTCTTGACTGGAAGCATCCCAGAAAGCCTATCTGAATTGTTACCTAACTCCATCTACTTATCAAACAATTTCCTTTCTGGTCCAATTGTTACCCCATTTGTCCACAAATACCAAACTCCATCAAGGTAATTGGGGTTCCAAAATTTGCAATTTGGGTTTCAAGATGATTTTCTGCCATCCGGCCCATCCCCATCATTGTGATTGCTGTAACATGGAGCATTACTGTGTAGTGGATGAGACTTGAGGTTAAAGTAAAATTATCAGCTAGAGCCACATGTAGCATTTTATGTTTGTAACTTGAGAATGAAACTTTAATGTAAGAAAAAAGAAAGTGATGGGTCGGGAACAGCTTTAGTATTTGAGTTTGTTAGGGTCAGATCAGAGATCATATTAATGTTGGCTAATTAAAACTCTTTCATGTACTTGATTTGTAAGTTTTGAGTGTCTAGATAGTGGTTGAACTTGAAGTATGATGTTCTTATTCAAATTAAGTTGCATTGGAAATAATTGATTTCTTTGAAACAAGGTCTAGCAAAAGACGAAAGCATTTTTTTTATTTTTTATTATTTATTTATTTATTTATGAAAGAGACAAAAGTAAAAATTAATTTAAAAACACGGAATCAAGAATATAAAACATATATTCCTCAAAAAAAAAAAATATTTATATATATATATATAAAACATAATAATAACTCTACACTTAAGTTAGAGGAAAATAATTATTTATTTGTCCAACTACTCAAGCAACATGTTCATATTTTATTACTATTATTTTAACTTTAATAATTTGTGTTTCCTCTTTTTAATGACTTGTAAAATAGTTGAAGTTGATTTTCTTAAACATATATATATAAACCATAAGATAACTTATTGCAAAATATTTTAAAATGCACCACACATTACACGGAACATTGGCTAGTTATTCAATAAATGATGACAAGTAATACAATTAAACTTAATATTTATTCAAATTTCATAAATAAAAAATAATTCTCAAAAATATCAAAATAAACCAAACTAACGAATATAAACTAAGCTTTAAAATCCAAAATAATAAATTTAAATTACACATTTTTTAAACTATTACTAGTGTGGGTTGAGTCAAGTTATTCTGGTTAAAATTTTATCAACTTGAATCTGACTCAACCTAAGTTCAAAAAAATTTAGAACCAACCTATCAATCCTGGAAAAATCAACCTATGGTGTCTAGTTGATGGGTTGAATGCACAAACCTTACACTGAATCCCCTTGTGCATTATAGCAAAGTGAAAGAGTTAGCCTTCCCATTATTATTCATGGAATTATACATGTATTGCACTTGTGACATAATTTAGGAATCCTATAAGGCCTTAAATCCTCAAGTAGTGGCTCTCTATGACAAAAAAGAACACAGAAACCAGCAAAGTGAAAAGGAAGCAAGTCAGTACCCTTTTAATTTAACTTTAAATTAAAGATAATAATTTTGAAAACCTATATTTTTTTAGGAAAATATTAAAGTTATTACCAATTTTAATACAAAAGACTTACAAAATGAGGTTGTGTAAAATATATGAAACCTTTCAAGAGTAAAAATTGATTTTCTATATTCTTAGTAGCTTTAAAAAAAAACAAAAAACAAAAAACAAAAAACAAAAACAAAATTCTTACCATCATAATCCTTCAAATGTGACAAAGGAAATTATGATAAGATCATCATATTTTAATAAACGTAATTTTAAATCCTCAAATAACCAAACATATGCAAAACCACAATCATTAAAAGTTTGACATATTCAACTATGTCTTTTTTCATCTTGGATCCCTTTAGGTAGTTTTTTGTTTCCAAGATCTCAAACAATGGAGTGCAAAGTTTCACCCTTTTCAAAGTAAGGATTTGACAATTTTAAGAAGGCATTATAGAGAAACATGAAGCTGTATTGAAAAGAGAAAACTTGCCTTGACAAACATTGTTATGTGGAATAGTTATTGAAAGTTTCTCTTAATGGATAAAAAATATCACCTTACAACCTATACACACCCTTGCAAATACAATTTCACAGAGTAGGATTATAACAAGACCTTGAATCAGCTATAGAATTTGAAATTCCTACCCTAGCTCCAAGGGATTCTTCCACCCAGTAATAGTCATTATTTCAATTGAAAAATATATGCAATATGGAGTTTTAACTTCAAATGTCTAAACTAAAAGAGACCCTTCCATGATGGTAACAGCTTTTCCTCGCAGTAGTACTCTCTGGTTTTGTTCGTCTAGATGAATGTTTAGTACTCCGCTTCTAGCTGATGCCTGGAAACATTGTAAATTAATATGACAAACACAAAAATACAATTATGAGTTTGCGATAGACATGGTGAAAAATACCTGATACGCAACAAGATCACACTTCCCCAGTTTTTTGCTCCAGTATGGTGCTAGTGTACAATGTGCACTCCCACAAACAGGATCCTGAAACACAAGTAATATACCTTTATTGATATCACAAACTCACCTATTTGGTACTGCATACCTAGTATCATCAAAGTGCTAACGATCAAAGAACTTGGGACCTTACTAGAAAATCTCAAGTAGGTTTTGGGTTCCAAATAAGTGAAATGTTATTGAATTATCAAACAATAAATATAACTCATATAAGAACTAGTAAGCCATCCAAAGTACGAAGCATATATTCTTTAAATGCTGGCTGTAAAGATAATGAAGTTAAATAACATATCTTGCTTGTTTATGGCAATAGCATTAGCATCATAACATTAAAAATTATTGAACTTACAAAAGTCCCTTCCACAACCTTTTGAATTATGTATCTCAAGAGATCATGCTAACAAAATTATAAATACACTATTAACACAGTAAAGAGATGCAATAGATATTTAGCTATAACGTCATGCACTTCACAAACATTGCAATTGGTTGAGACCAAAGACTGACAAATTTTACCTCATTGATCCCAAGTTTTGGCCAAAAGATCCGACTGTAAAAATCAAACCCAGATCCTGAGGGAGCAGCCCCTGAAACAATTATCCCCAGTCCAGGACATTTACATATAGCATCAAACTCTGGCTGTATTTCAATTACACTTTCTCCTGATGGGAGTACAACCTGCAAAATTGATAAGCTTGACTCTTTAAGTACTTAGAAAGTAGTCATGAATCAGTAAAAAATATGATGTTGCTCCATTAAGAATCATTTTAAAACACGAGGATTAGAACAAATATTCCAACCAACCACACATCTAAGTCCAATGATTCGAGCAAGAAAGTCATGATTCTCACTTACCGATGAGACACCAACTCATTCATCCATGTCATTTATTTTAAGCAAAGATTAATCTTTTGAAAGTTTTGCAATGCATATTTACAACAACAACAAAGCCTCCCAAAAGATAATTGACTAAAGATAATTAAGATACTAACAAATGTATAGAAGAAAAAGAAAACAATTATAAATTGGAAGAGAGCATTACAAAGAGGGCATCTGAAGTAGTAATTTTCTTTATATCAATCACAGAAGCACCATTCAAGGCACTGGAAATTGATGAAACTTCTGCAGAATTGACATCAATTGCTGGAACAGTAGGAAAATTCAATTCAATAAGAAAGCACTCTTGCGCTTCACCATTCTGAATATCTGAACTATCAGATGCCTTAATTTCAAGGAACTTCTTAGCAGTTAGAATTCCGGATAGTGTGACAAACTCAATAATGTTGGAATTCACCAAACCAGATGAAAACAATGTATGTGCAGCTGCCAATGTAGCATGGCCACAAAGCTCAACCTGCCAAAAAGGCATCCAATATAATTATTAATAATCACTTCTGATCAAGAATTTGCTAACACTTACTTACCTATAAGATCAAGACACACCAATTAGAATCCAAACTACGGCAATAATCGTATTATATCACAATACATCGTATAGCAAAACACTTACATGCAATTAGATCATGGTGTGATGCTCAATTTTATAAGTACACAACCATAAATACAACAAGGTATATCTAATCCTATAATAATTGAATCTAACTGTGATAATGCACTTAAATCACATTCAAGTAAAATCATACTCTCTATCACAATTTTTAAAGAAAAAAAAAAGTATAATAAACCATTTATCATTATTTAGCCCTTATTCTAGCATTCTACCTCGTTTGATCTAGACATTCTCTAAATAAGTAATAAGTGAGGCAAAATATGTAGAATTGTCCAATACACTATTATAATTGTTATTATAATTCTAACACTTCCGCGCACAAGTGACTTAGACTCCATCTTAATGATTCACCATAAGAAAATTATAAAACAAGATAAATTACTACTTTTTTTAAAAGGAAGTATTATTCTAAAGATCTAAAATTAAAATAATTTAGATGAACTAAGAACACCCCACTAAGGAAAATATTAAAATTCAAAGGGTAGCACTTTGAAACAAATACTTTTTTTTAAGAGTGGAAGTGAAATTAAGAAGTGGCACCTCAGCTACAGGAGTGAACCATCTGATATGGAACCTAGGATTGGATGACTTAAGAGAGTCGGATCCTGTGTCAGTGAGGCGAGTCAAGTAACAAGTCATGGAGATGTTGAACTCAGCTGCCACAGCTTGCAGCCATTGCTCATCTCTCTCTTCCTCTAATAAACACACTGCTGCTGGGTTCCCCTTGAAAGGTGAGTCAGTAAACGCGTCCACCTGCCAAGTCCCACTACAAACTCAGAATCCTATTCATAAATATATAAGACATACATACATATTACACAGATAGAGAGAACTGAGAAGTACCACATAGTACTTGACAGGTTTCTTTGCCATGTTCCTGTGATGTGAGAGAATTTCAGAGGAAGTGAAAATGAAATTGAGTTGTTGGTTTTGTCTTTCTTGTCTTCTCAGAAGTCCAAAACAGAGACTGGTCAACGCACTCAGCTGGTTTGGTCTCAATTGACAGCTGCAATTTCTTTAGTAAATTGAAACACATGGTAATGTCAAATGTAATCATCGTTTTTGTTTCAACCAAAAAATATATGAGTAATGCTATAGTCACAAATTATTTTACAATATTTTTATAAATTGTTGATATGGCAAACCTTTTATTGGTTTTCATTTAAACCCACAATTAATATCACTTTTTCATTTATTAATAATCACTCACCACATCAGCATGTAAAATAATTTGTATCTCTAGTATTATTCAAAATATATATTATTATTCTATGAACATAATTTATTGGGGAATTTTGTAAAGATGTCAAGAATTTATTCCCTAATTTGGATGAGGTCTCAAGCATTTAATTTTGTCAATTAAAATCCTAGAAGTATGAAACTGTGTCCATTTGAAACTCATGTTCATATTTGTTATTCATTAATAGTAGTAGTTATAGTGCATTGAAAAATGAGAAATTATTGATAAAACTTTTCATGTCACATAATCAGTTTTTTTTTACAATTAATTTCTCACTAGAAGTGAAACTTTCTTTTTTTCAAATGGATCTTTCTCTCTCTACCCTTTCTATCAAGCCAAATTGATTTATGAAAAGTCTACGGTTTTTTTTTTTTTTTTTTTGAGAGAGAGATGAAAAGTCTAAGGTGAAACTCAAAGTTCAATGTTTGATTTTCGCTGATTTTTCACTTTTCTCTGTTCCATTACTATCCAAAATAACAAAAACAAATAACAAAAAAAGTTTCAAATTGAAAATTATTTATAAATTTGAAAACTCATTTGACAAAATTAAGAACCTAAGACTTTCTCAAAAAAAAAAAAAGAACCTAAGACATATTTTGAAGTTGCGCATAAACTTGGGGCCTTTTATGTAATTTTCTATAATTTTTTTCAAAATTTATTATTAGTATAATATCATATTTATATGACTATCATTAATACCAATTATAAGTTAATAACATGTTATTCATTATAAGTTTTTATATATAGGGGTATAAATATATATATTTATATATATATGCTTTCTCTATTTCATTTTGAAATGTACAAAAATATGGTCAAATTAACAAAAAGATAAAAAAGAAAGAAAGAAGTAAGTTTAAAACAAGACAAGAAGGAATCTTATAAAACAGTCTCATGAGCTAATTTTACTAGCAAGACCCGTTATAAACCAACCCTATCCATCTACCAGCAAATACCCCACATCCTTTTCACTAAGAATCACAGACTGCAACTCTTAAACAAATAAAACAGTCACAAACTCTACAGATTCTTAGTCCCAAAGCTGCTTTTGACAGCAAATCATTGGTTCCACTACTACCATCCTTGCAATTCCACAAATCTGCTATCCTACCATCCCTCAATCCCCATATCTCCCCATTACTGTCCTTCCCATACACTTACTGAGACACCCTCCATCCTCTTCATTTGCTACTTCAAACTCATAATCCAGGTTCTTCAAAATCTTTACCTCCCATCACCTTAACATCCAGCTCCTGACTTCTTTTCACCAAAACAACTCAACCACATAGTAACCATCACCAGAGTCTCAATCTTTCCCCAGGGCATAACACCCCAACACATATCCCAAACTTACAAAGCCACTCTATTCCAACTCATAATCACCATCTTCTTATCATAATAAACCTCAGCCCACAAAAACTCAGCAAAAATACAACATACCATAAACGTCCCACTACATATACACATCCCAAGCTCTTAAAAAAGAGACCTCATCCATCAATTTTTCAGACACTGACCAAAAAAACCAAAAGTTCACAATGGCAGAACAAGTTGAAGAGATGGAGTCACTGCTACAACAAACTGAAAGCCTCAGCTGCAGTGAGGAACGCATAGTGCTGCACTCAAAGCCAGAAGACATCAAAAAGGTTAATAATCAAAAATTGATGGGCAATATCATCAGTGATATAGTTGCTAACAAAGGCAAGACTATAACCACAATGGGAGAAAATGTTTTCCTAATCCATTTTGCCCCTGAAGCAGACAAATGAAGAATTATGTCTTCAGTCTGCGGGAATGTAGATGGTAGCCACCTAGTTCTCTTAACAGTTGGGAAAAAATGAGGTTGTTCTAAAAATTCAAATCTTACTGCAAACTCTCTAGCTAGTTGGGCTTTTCTAATGATCTAAAATTAAAATATAATAAGATGAACTAAGAACACCCACAAAGGCAAATTATTAAAATTCAAAAGGTAGCACTTTGAAACTTTTTCTAGTTTTTTTTTTTTTAATTTTTTTTTTAAGTGGAAGTGAAATTAAGAAGTGAGGTTAAGGTACGCTTCTCTAATGCTAGTTGGCTTTTATCTATTGTGTATGCCAGTCCTAGGAGTGCTGAAAGGCAAGTTCTGTGGGGTAATCTTATGCGAGTTGCAGAGCTCCATAATATGCCATGGATCATAGCAGGGGATTTTAATGAGCCTCTCTTAGAGGATGACAAATTTGGGGACAGGGCAGCGAGTGTGAATAGGTCCTTACTGTTCAAGGAGTGTCTGGATAAATGTAGCATGATGGACATCGAGTTTTCGGGTCCTCATTTTACTTGGACGAACAGAAGGGAAGTCCAAGCTTTGATTCAAGAAAGAATTGATAGGTTTTTTGTCAATCCCAGTTGGTGCATGCTGTATCCTGATGCTAGAGTTACTCACCTTACTAGGAGTCACTCGGACCATTGTCCAGTATTGCTTGAGATGCAGCCTGGAGCAAACAGTGGGAGGAAGAGGCTTTTTAGATTTCAGTCTTGTTGGTTGCTAGACCCTTCCTTTCCAAATGTTGTATCTCAGGCGTGGAGAGATAACTTAGTGGATGCTATTGGGAATTTTACTAAGGAAGCTTTGGCCTGGAACAAAGGCAAATTTGGGAATATTTTTGCAAAGAAGAAGAATCTGTTGGCTAGAATTAATGGTATTCAGAGGGAAGTAGCTATTAAACCCTCGAATTTTTTGCTGAATCTCGAAAATGATCTTTTCAAGGAGCTCGACTCAGTCCTTAATTAAGAGGAGGAATTTTGGGCTCTAAAATCTCGAGTGAGCTGGATGATTCAGGGTGATCGAAACACAGCTTTTTATCATGTCTCCGCGTTGGTCAGAAGGAAGAGGAACTAGATTTTGGCAATTAAAGATGCTATTGGGGAATGGATAAATGAAGAAGATGCTGTAAAGGAATTTATTAGGAAATGGTTTATTGGGATTTATTCAACATCGCTGGCCAGTGCTTCAAGAACAAATCCCATTCTGTTCCAATGGCAGCCTAGATTTTCTAATGTAGAGAGGGATATTATCAGTGGGGTTGCAACTGAGGAGGAAATTAGAAATGCTATGTGGTCCTTAAAGCCTTTTAAGGCTCCTGGCCCTAATGGTCTTCATACGGGGTTTTTCCAGAAGTTTTGGCCAGTGGTGGGGGGCTCGATGATAGAAGAAGTGAAGAGGATCTTTGTGGAGAGGGAAATGCCTGATTTTTTGAACCAAACCCACATTGCTTTAATTCCAAAGATCCAAGGCCCCAAAACTTTGGGAAATTACAGGCCTATAAGTTTGTGCAACACTGTGTACAAAGTGGTTACGAAGATCATTGTGGCAAGATTGAGGCATTTCTTGGATAATCTCATCTCCCCCTTGCAATCGGCTTTTGTACCCAGAAGGAAGGGAATTTATAATATTATTATAGCTCAGGAGCTTATCCATTCCTTAGGGAGAAAGAAGGGTAAAGTTGGTTATCTAGCTGTTAAAATAGATTTGGAAAAGACGTATGATAAACTAGAGTGGAGTTTCATTAGAGAGATGCTCATTAGGACCAACTTTCCTTCGGACATTAGAGATCTTATTATGAGTTGTGTTTCTACGGTGTCCACATCTATTTTGGTTAATGGTGTAGCTTTAGATCTGATCCTTCCTTTTAGGGGAATAAGGCAGGGAGATCCCCTTTCCCCTTACCTTTTCATCCTATGTATGGATTTTCTTGGCCAGCTTATTGAAGAGAAATGCAATGCAAAGCTTTTGTGTCCTGTTAAGGCTTCCCAAAGGGGGGCCGGCTTTCTCTCATTTGATGTTTGCGGATGATATAATGCTTTTTGCAAAAGCGGATGGTGTTAATTGTTCAGCCATAAGAGATGTGTTAGATGATTTTTGTGTTGTATCGGGTCAAACAGTAAGTGATTCCAAATCAAGAGTCTACTTCTCTCCTAATGTGGATAGAGACACTAGGGAGTCTCTGTGTGATATTCTGGGTTTTGCTTCCACCCCTACTCTTGGGAAGTATCTTGGGTTCCCCTTGAAACATCCTGGCTCTTCTTCTCAAGAGTTTAATTTTATTCTTGATAGAGTAAAACAGAAGCTTTCGGGATGGAAAGCTAACATGTTATCACTAGCTGGTCGATCTGTGCTCATTCAAGCCTCATCAGCTGCTATTCCATCCTATATCATGCAATGTGTTCAACTGCCAAGCAGAATTTTGGAGGGTTTGGATAGAGTGAATCGCAATTTCATAAACATGAATAACAAACAATAAAAGGAAAGCACAAGAGTAAAGGAAGAGAGAATGCAAACACAAGATAACACGCTGATGCGTTATCGAAGAGAAAACCGAAGAACTCAGCGAAAAACCTCTTCGCTACCCTCCAAGCGGTAAATTGATCCACTAGACAATAAGTTGGGATACACGAATAGTATGAGACCCTCCAAGCCTAATCTACCCAATGTACCTAAGCCCTCCAAGCTCTAACTCCAACAAGGCTTCTCGGAACCGTGTTTTGTATAACTTTCCGGATCCCGCAATAGGCGCCGATTGCATCCGCCAAGCCTCACCCGCTTTTTTTGGCAAATCCCCAAAGCTTCCCAAGCTCCAAAACACTCTCTATACTCTGAAAATGTGTGGATTGTGTTTGGGTACAAATCTCCTCTCAAGGTATGACAATGGGAAAGGGAAGGAGAAGAGGCTAGAATGATTTCTCACTAAGGATAAGTAGCTCTCTCTCTAAAAGATGGGTGCGTGTGTTGTAGAAAACCTATCTAAGGTTTTTTTCTTTGAATGGTCTCCTTTACATTTGTGGGTAATGAGGGTATATATAGTATGGGTGAAGGGTAAGAAAGTCACACTTAAAAATCCTCCAGGCAGAATGTTTCGCAACTACCTCACAGGAAGGCCTTACCTGCGAGACGCTCGCGAAACTGACAGCCTGGCACGATTATTCAGCTTCCAGCATGTGCTTCCCACGTGGCTCTTTCGCGGGTTAGCTTCTCGTGAAATCCACATGTTCTTCAATTCATGCTCGATTCTTTACCAACTTAATACTAAACTCAATGCAATAAAATCTCACAAAATACAAGGAACAAAATTAAACTAATTACAACACTTTTTGTCATGGAATAAAGCCAACATAAAACATAATTGTAAATCACAACTTTACAATCTCCCCCTTTGGCTATTCCGTGACAACACCCTATAACAGACTCTAGACTTAAACGTGAGTTTGGGAATAATGACAAAACTCACTCACACCTAAATCTAGAAACTGTGATGAACTTGGAACATATAAACCTGTAACCTGAAACACTTGCACATAACACATTAGACCCTCAAGGTAAATCAAGTGATAAAAGGACAAGAATAATGTAACAAGTAAAAAGCGATCAGGTAAACATGTTGTGAAACATGTGAGCAACTTGATCAAACACATGGTAGTCATATGGAAATGACTACAATGATCATATAGCAAAGCAAATGATCATCCAAACATACAACCAATAAAGTACAATAGCATAAGAATGTATGCATGACCAACATATAAACACGATGCGATGAGAGCAACAAAGCATAGATACTAAATGTAACTCAAAGCACCATAAAGCAATGAGAAAACGAGCAAAATATAAAACAAAACAAAACAAGGTTTACTCATAAAAAATGTCTCTCCCCCTTGGTATATGCATCTCCCCTATGGCTTTCTCCCCTACGAATGTGCACTAGGTAAAATTTCTCCCCCTAAGAGTGTGCACTAGGTAAAATTTCTCCCCCTAAGAGTGTGCACATGAGTCATATAGAAATGACGATACTCATCGGTATACTCTCCAGTGTACTCTCCCCATTTTTGTCACGAATAGACAAATTAATCAAGAGGAAGGAAGGAAAGAAATGAAAATATGAACAAGGGTAAAAGATTATGCATGAGGGGTGCAAGATGAATGGGAAAATGAAGCTCAAACAAAAGGCAAAAACATCTTTTAAAAAAAATTGCTACAAAGCATAAAGTACATGGCATGCTAAGGATGATAGAATAAAGTATAGACCAAGGCATGACATAGACACAAGACCATGTTATATGTGCTAAGAAGTCTAAAAAGACTTAACTAGCATGAGTGAATGCAAAATATGTCAAGTGTTAGAGTATGTGCAGCAAGGTGCATCTAATGTGCATCTAGTGTGCATATGAGATGCATAACCAATGCATGAGCAAGCACTCATGGGGCAAAGTGTGTAAAATACACAACCAATGATCAATACATGATAAGCATGCATAATCATGGTAATCCCCAAAATTTGGTACTCGTCGAAGTCCAAAACAAGGAGAAAATGCCATTTGGGCATTTTATCAAACACTTGGAGTGCACACACTACACATGTATGTTAAATAATGCATGAACATATGAAAATCTTGCCTAAATACATGTTATTTATGCCACAAGGGGCCAACAACCAAAGAAAATCATCATTTAAAACAAAACCCAATCAAAAAGATTGACAAAAAATAAGTTTTCCAACTCCCATTTAAGAAAATCCCAACTATGAACATAAAAACCTCAAAAACATAATCTAAGGATCAAAATCAATTAAAAGAGTTAAAGATTACTTAGAAATGTTAATGGAATGAAAAAACTTGAATTTAGTTGGGTTTTGATGTAGAAACATTAAAACATGGGTTTGGGAGAAGATGGGAGACGTTTAAAACAAATGTTCCACGAAATGCCCTTTAAAAATCTGATTTGGGAATTTTCACGGGAAGCTTACTCGCGAAATTACTTGCGAAATTCTCGTGAAAACACCTAGAAAACATGTTTTTCACTCAAAAACAACTTGAAAAATTTTGAAAAACATGGGTGATACAAATCACTTCCAAAAGCAAACAAAAAGAATAAAAATCTTTTTGGTTTGATCCACATATGGTTAAGCACACACACACATCACATTTGAACATGTACAATCACACAAATGAAATAAGCATTCATTGAACATTAGACTTGTGTGTTGTGTGTGTGTATCAAATATGGAGTAGTCCTTAGTCTAGAGTGAAGGTTCAATGATCAATTCAATCAAGTCATACACAATCGGTACTAAGTCAAGTGGTTTATCTCAATTATAAAAATGAATATATATGACCTCCCACAAGATAATGATTACAAAACTTAGAAGCTTTTCATTTGGCTTCTATACAAATCATAACACTTTATCATTTTTGAACAATACATCTCATTGTGAGATTGGTGCTTAAAATTTTTGATATTTCAATATTGAGAATAAGTCTTTGGCTTTTTGAGCACTATACATTTCAATAAAAAATCGTTTTCCCTTTTTCCTAGTCAAATACTAGTATGTGCGACGGTTTTTGCAGCTCATTATCTCTTTTCATTTTGAAATTTACATTTGTTGAGCTCTTTGAGCAAAAATATAAAAATAAAGTGGGAAGAGACATAGGCACAAGTCTATGCAAGTATCAAGACCATCAAGACTATTGACCAATCATTCATGACAAGCTTGAAGATCGATTTACAACAATCACACATAGTTTTCAAGATTTTTCCCACAAAGATATATATGCATACAAAACAAGCTAAGCTCGTAAATGCACTACGCCATTAGTATGAAGGTACTAGGCCAAACTCACATGAGATATGTGTTCAAATATATACAATCAAACTTTTTGAATTTTTTACATTTTTATGTGGTTTTGGATTTTTACACACACAAAACAAAGACATAAAAGTAATATCAAAAGTAAAAACAAAACAATGCATATAAAGAGATGCATGATGCACAAATGCATGACAATGAAGCATTTAATGCATGAAGGGTCCTACACAGATCGAAAGAATAAGATCAAGGACCAAGAGAGTAAAAACTCAACCATAGGAACCCTTCCTCATCCAAACAGAACGATTGTTTGGAATGAGTGTCTCATGAGAAGTGAGACAAGGATTGGAAAAATGAGAACCGGAGATGCACATAGATAATGAGGTAAGAACATCAAAAACTTTCTTAAAAAACTTTCCATTTTCCCCCAAATTCAGTTTAGCTTGCAAAGCACAACTTCCAAGAAGCTCAAGTTTCTCTTTTCTTTTAATTCTTTTAAGAGCTTGAAATTTAGAGCAATGAGGTCTAAGATGACCAAGGGCACCACAATGGTGACAAACAATGGGTTTAGGTCCACTAGGCTTTTTAGGGAAGGATCTAGCACCATGGTTTTGTTCTTTCTTCAACATGGGGCATTGAGGTCTTATGTGACCGATCACACCGCAATGGTGGCAATTAGGAACAAACTTAAATCCACTCAATTCCCTAGGATGAGGCCTAAACAAAGGCTTAGGCTTAAGAGCCTTTCTCTCCACATTTTGATTTCTTTTGTGTGGAGGAATGTACACCGATTTGTCATTTGAGGTAGAACACACAATAGGCACAAAATTGGATACCACAACATGATTGCAACATATATTTTCTTCCTTTTTAGCAACAAGTTCAGCAATCAAACACTTGGCATGCATCTTAAGAAATTCATTTTCACATTTAAGATCATCAACAAGTTTGTTAGATAAAACAAGTTTAGCATTCAAGTCCATATTTAAACATTCAAACTCTTTCAGCTTTTCAAGAGAATTTTCAGCAAATTTCTTATATTTCTCAACTAATTAATTAGATTTATTGAGCTTAGCAATCAAATCATCCTTTTCACAACAAAACTTGCTCAAATTCTTATGAAACTTCATAGCCTCTTTCTTTAAGAGTTTGATGTTAGGAATATCAACAACACCCATAGATTCATGTAACATGTCATCACAATTATGAGAATTAATACTCATAGAGGCATTTTCACAAACACATGGCATGTTACAATCAACAACATCCATAGAAGCATACAAAGTATTATCCATGGCAAAACACACAAGGGGTCAAGGATCACACTTAGGTAATAAAACCAAAGCAAGTGTACCCGCTCTGATACTAATTGAAAGCTCGAATTTGTGTGAAAACACAAGAGCTTGTTTAGATCCCCAATTAAAAGATTACGACTAGATTGCTTTTACTTTAACTTATCTAAGTGCATAAACACGAGTAAATGAAGCGCAATCAACCGATACTACTCTAGTGCATAAACATGAACAACAAACAATAAAAGTAAAGCACAAGAGTAAGGGAAGAGAAAATGCAAACACAAGATAACATGCCGATGTGTTATCGAAGAGGAAACCGAAGAACTCGGCAAAAAATCTCTCCGCCACCCTCCAAGCGGTAAATTGATCCACTAGACAATAAGTTGGGATACACGAATAGCAAGAGACCCTCCAAGCCTAATCTACCCAATTTACCTAAGCCCTCCAAGCTCCTACTCCAACAAGGTTTCTCGGAACCGTGTCTTGTCTAGCTTTTCGGATCCCGCAATACGCCCGATTACATCCGCCAAGCCTCATCGGCTTCTTTTGGCAAATCCCCAAAACTTCCCAAGCTCCAAAACACTCTCTACACTTTGAAAAGGTGTGGCTTGTGTTTAGGTACAAATCTCCTCTCAAGGTATGACAATGGGAGAGGGAAAGAGAAGAGGCTAGAATGATTTCTCACTAAGGATGAGTAGCTCTCTCTCTAAAAATGGGTGTGTGTGTGTTGTAAAAAACCTATCTAGGGTTTTTCTCTCTGAATGACCTCATTTACATTTGTGGGTAATGAGGGTATATATAGTATGAGCGAAGGGTAAGAAAGTCACACTTAAAAATCCTCCAGGCAGAATGTTTCGCGACTACCTCATGGGAAGGCCTTACCCACGAGACACTCGCGAAACTGACAACCTGGCACGACTATTCAACTTCCAGCATGTGCTTCTCATGTGACTCTTTCGCGAGTTAGCTTCTTGCGAGCTTCTCGCGAAATCCACTTGTTCTTCAATTCATGCTCGATTCTTCACCAACTTAATACTAAACCCAATACAATAAAATCCCACAAAATACAAGGAACAAAATTAAACCAATTACAACACTTTTTGTCATGGAATAAAGCCAACATAAAATATAGTTGTAAATCACAACTTTACAAAAGAAAAAGTGAAATCTCTCTATTTCTTGATTTCTTCACGACAAGTCAACAACATCCATCTCTTTTTCTCATCTCCATGTTGCTAACCCTACTTATCTACCAATTTAACAATCCACAGTTCACAAACAACAATCTAACGGAGGAAACATACCTACACAGTTTATAGATCTACTTCGAAGAGATGTATAAAACACACATCTAAAACAAAACCCATGTTGAAATTAACCAAAATATTCAATCAACCATCACTTATCCCAAAAAATCTAGTACCACAACTCTGATGTGGCAAATTGTGAGTGGTAGAGAAAAAAAAAATAGTGATTTTATATGAAAGTGACAGGCAACCGATCATAGTTTGCCATATAAAATAGTTATAGAAAAAGTTGTGGGGTAGTAATGATTGTGGTCCTAGAATTTACTCTCACTTACATGAAACCTCCAAAATCTCAAGACTTAACAGCAAAGAAGAATATCCACAAGCCCTCTGCCTTCCACCCATGACCTCATTGTTACTTGGGGGTAATCTTCTCAATCTGTGTACCCAATACCCTTGCACCAGCCATAGAACAAGTCAAGCTCATCAAACTGCTTGCAAACTCGGCAAAATATCTCGTAGATCTTCACACAACCGTGGACCTCTTGCTCCATGAAACGGTCAACTAAGATAACCATTATTTTCTGCTATGTCATAGAATATTGGGAAACTCTTTCACAATGGGGTAGAGAGCCACTATTACAACCCGGTTGCTCCGATCCAGAATATTATCATATATATAATCATTTAGAGCTTGTTAGCACAAAGTATGGGTAATGCTAGACAAAACATTTTTCACAAGCTGAAATAACACAAAAAGTATAAAATAAAATATATAAAAAAGAAGCGTATTTGTGGTTTGTGCACATGAAAGACGTTTATAGTTCAGCAAAAAAAAGACGTTTATTGTATACGGCTTAAGGAAATTTATAATCGAAGTGGTTTTAAATAAGAAGAGAGTATTAAAGACATTTTTATAATTATACATTACAGGTCCTATGTTTTAAAAACGCTGGTTTAGCTGGCACTCGCGTTTTCTAGTATCGGTCTTTACCTACGTTTTGAAAATAGATCTTTCACCTATAGTGACGATTTTTAAAACACCGCTAAAGGGTTTTTTTTTTTTTCTTTTTGAAATTAACTTTAGCAGGTCTTTCCCCTATCATGGCACTTTAAAATGCCGCTATATATATAGAAATATCTAGGGCTGTCCACGGGTCGGTTCAGACCGGGTTTGGGGTTGACTCGCAACCGACCCGATTGGATCAAGTGTATGAAAACTAGACCCGCGGCCGACTGAATATTCGGGTCGAAACCGATATCTCAGGTCATCGATTGATTGGGTCGGAGCTGTAGGGTGAATTCAGATTTGGAGATCAACACAGAAGAAATCAGACCCAAACCTAAAAAAGACAGTTCAAAAGTCACAACCACAATCCAAAACTAGAGAAATCAAATGAAATCAAATAAAACCAAAAATACCACAAACCCAAATCTCATCTAAGATTGAAACCAAATAGCACCAAAAACACCACATTCCTAGATCTGAGATTGAAATAAAGAGAGAAAGGGGAGACCCATATCTGAGATTAAAACCAAATAGCACCAAAAACACCGCAAAACCAAAATCTAAGACCGAAAGAAAGAGAGAGAAAGAGGAGACCCAGACCTAAGACTAAAAGAAAGAGAAAGAAAGAGGAGAAATAAGACTCAACTGGCATCGCCACCACTCCTTCCTCCCACCATCACCGCATCCATCACTGCATGTCTATATCCATCACAATATCAATACATCCACCCATCAGATTTTCACAAGATCAAAGCAAATTAGAGGAGGCTTTACTTCAAGGGAGTGGGTTTGAGCAAAACTTAACCCATAATGGTGGCAATAGGGCAAACTTGGCTACAACGGCAGTAAGGCAGAGGCTAGGGTTAGGGGTTTGAGAGAGAGATCAGAAAGACAGATTAGAGAAAGAGAGATGGTGTTCAGGTCTTAAGCGTAAAAATGGTAGAGAGAACAAAAATTTTTCCTTTTAAATTTTATGAGTGGGTCGGGTCGGTTTTTACGGGTTTAAAATTCCTTAACCCGCCACCTAAACCGAAGTTTCGGTTTTTAACAGCACATGACCCGAATCCAACCGACCATACTATTCGGATCCACCTGTTGGGCTTCGGGTTGGGCGGATCCAGTCGGTTTGGTCGGGTCAATTGACTCGCTGGACAACCCTAGAAATAACCACACATAAGGGAGAAGGAATGTAGATTTAACACAAAGCAAAATTATTAAATTCCAAATAAAAAAACACCATCTACCTTTAACAAAATGACGAGGATGACGCTAGAAAGAATTAAGAATACCAATTGAAACAGATTTTGCATGAGAGAATTACATGGCCTTGTCATTTCGGAAAGGACAAAACTAGAAAACAAGTGGGAGTGGCCAAACTGGAATCTATGGGGGAGAAATTTCGAACTTTGATGGAGAAAGGCTCCGTTCAAGTACAACATGTAGGCATCTATCTCACTTAAGCATTAGTGTCATGATCATCATCTAATTGAAGCCATTGATAAAAAAAATAATAATAATAAATAAATAAAAATGCAATGTTCTAGTTATTAGCCTCTAAACATCACTCAATGCAAACAAAAATATCAATCTTCATCACAAGTAAATTCAAAACAAAGAGACTAACTTGGAGTTCGAAACAAGCAAAGAGAATCAAAACACCTAAAGCACCTGATATGTCTAAATCTATGTGAGCACCTTAACCGTTAGTATTATAACAACACAAGTACAACCCACATAGTGCAAGCACTATATTTTGAAACTTTTATCAAAACCATGAATATCCAAATCATGTTTCCTTAAGTTTCCCTTTATAGATTCATTTGCTTGGTTCATGAATCAATTACAATACTGTTTTAATGAAAGATTTGAGCTGGTAATGAAGAAATACAGAGGCTTGAAGCTCTGGCATGGCTTTCTTGCTCTTGGGTTGAAAATTTGAATGAGAGAGGGAGATTTGCTTCCTTTTCATGTTTGACAAGCCAGCACAGCTCATGGGTCTTGTCCAAGTTAGCAGCTGGTGGGAGAGAAATTTAACCTCATTGTGCCATTTGTAGAGTTCAGATCTTGATTCAAAGGCTTAGACCCTCTTTGGCATCCGTTTCAGTTTTTATCTTTTATTTTTTTGTATAGTTTTTTAAAACCTCATTTTTTTCGTTTTTTTTTTTTTTTTTTTTTCAAATTTTTTTAAGGTTTAAGTATACTTTAGCATACTTTCAGTAAAAAGTTTTTAGCAAAAAACTAAATAAGCTACTCCCAAACGGGCATTTATGGTGTGTTTGGATACCGATTATTTTGTTGAAACTGAAAAATTATTGCTGAAAGTACTGTAGATAAAGATAAAAATTAGTTTAAATAGTACAATGGGGCTCATAAATAGTATCAAAAAGTATAATGAGGCCTATGAATAGTAACAAAAATAAGTTAAATAGTAAAATAATGTTCATTTATAATCCCAATCCAAACGCACGCTTAGTTGCACTTGCTGGCTGGTCGAGCTGCTACTTGGCTCAGTTTGATCTATAAGAGAACTAGGCCAACTATACTCAACTTCTCAATTGGGCTTCAGTTGTGGGTTGTTTCCTTTGACTTTAACACTTGGCTGAAGCTCTTAGAGTGAGCCAATGCAGCTTCTTGGGCCTTCACAATAAATAATTACCATGACTTTTAACTATGAGCTTTTTGAATAGAATGGAATGAAGTAGTTTGTTTGTTTTTTTTTTTTTTTTTGTGAGAAAAAAGACTGAAACTTTATAAATAAATAAAAAAGAACCAGCTATATTAGTCTGAAGTACAGAATAAAACTGTGGTGGAACATCCTCCATACACATAGCCCAATCTGAGATATTAATAGAATGCCTAGCCAGACTACGGGCAATATTATTACCTTCTCTCCTAATATGAGAGTATAGTAATTGAGTAAAAGATCTTGAAAACACCTTGACTTCTTGAATCAAAGGAGAAAAGGAAGTTAAAGACAATTCAATCACCCTTCAGAGCATTCATAATCACCGTCGAGTCAACTTCCAATATAGCTTGATCAATCCCAACTTCTAAACCAAACTCAAGAGCATGGCTAGCAGCAATGGCCTCAAGAGAGGCATGTAGAGATATTCGTGTGGTTTTTATTAATCTAGAGAAAACATGGTAGTGTTCCTAGAGAGGTTATGTTATAAGTTTGGAAGAGAAATGAGTTCTAGTTAATACCAAATTAGAAATTTGTGTGATTCCTTTAACCTATTAACTATTAAGTTAAAAGAAATTTTTTATTAGATTAAGACTTGGTTTCTGTGGTAGTTGTTGCTGCTGCTGCTGCTTAATTCTTGACTTATAATCCTAGTGTCATGACCAGTGCTAATTGCTAAAGAGTTTTTTTTTTTTTTAAAGAATCAAAATAAAGAGTTTTAATTTAGAAATTTAACCGGGTAGAAGAACCCAAAACATAAATGTGTACCAATAATGAAGTGATGTGTTGGCAACAACAGCACTCTACTAACTTTTAAGCGCACTATCTCTTTATTGGGTCCAGTTAATGTAGGGTATACATTAACAATTCATTTTAGAAAATATTTTATGAAAATTTGAAAAAATTGTCAAATCAGTTAGTTACTTTTTCATTTTTTCATAAATTTTTTTTCCTAAAATGGTTTACTAACATATGCTCTTAGGGTATACGTTAGTGAATCCCCTCTTTATTTTATATTTTATGTTTTCCGTTTTGAAGGAATCGCACTATTTCTTAAGTGTGTGTTGGTCTGCAGCTGCTTCATCTAGTATTTTCAACTCTCTCTTTCTCTCTCTCTCTCTCTCTTTCACCATGTGAGTGTATGTTTATGATAAAGTCTCTTTCACAGAATTACCGTGCATGTGGTTACAGTGTTTTGATAATTTTTTTGAGTTTCTAGTTTTTGATGATCTCTTGCTACGCGTGTTTACTGTTGTTTGTACTTTGTAGTGTTTTACTGTTTGGTAACGTTATTTGAACAACATTTTTCGTTATTTAAACAACACAATACGTATTTTCACAATACTTTTTAACCCATACATATTTACACAATACTTAAATATCGTTACTAGAACAACATTACGGAACGAGGCCCAGAAGATTTTTGAGTTTTGAGTTTTTGTCTTTTGCACTTTTAACTCTTTGACCGAATTTGACTTGTGACAGTGGGAGTGGTTGTTGGCTATGTGGGTTGGTCAGTTAGTAACGGTTAAAAGTATTAAACAATAAGAGAATTGTAAACTAATAAAAAATTAAATAATTGTAAACACTTAGTTAGTGGGACAGAAACTAACAAATTAAATTAAATAATTGTAAAAAAAATTAATCAAAATATTTTTTGAATTCAATAAAAAAATGGGTCTGATTAATATATGTCTTAATACATTAATCACTTATTTTTGAAAAGTTTTTATGGAGAATTGAAAAAGTTGTTAAAACAGTAAATCATTTTTTCATTTTTCCATAAAAAAATTTCCTAAAATAGAATATTAATGTATGCCTTAAGGATACACGTTAGTAAAACCCATAAAAAAAAAGAGTAATGCTACAGACACAAACTATTTTATAACATTTTTACTCTAATGTAATAAATTTTTACTAGTTCTAATATGACTCATCACTAACATCACATTTTTACTTATAATAACTATTTAGAAAATGCTAAAGTCACATCAGCAGTTTGTAAAAATATTGTAAAATAGTTTATGTTTATAGCATTACTCATAAAAAAAATATAGTGAAGAGTAAAAGACTTAAACTAATAGATTATAGTATTTTAAGTAATAATAATTAAGTTCACTTGACAATAATAATTAATATATTTATTGTATTAAAAATATATATATATATTAAATAAACTTATAGTTTATCTTTTATTCACCCTGCACCAAAATCCTGGAGCGGCTACGATCTTTAATAGTAATTTTCCAGTTTATGGTAATGAAATTTCCATTTTCCATTAAAAAAAATGCCTGCATCCATGTCTTGAATTAAGCTACAGAGAGTACTTTTCTTCCGTTCACATATCTTTAACACCATGCCGGCTGTCCCCACTCCAAGTCATCCCTACTTGTAAATGAATGAAAAGTTATAGTTTATCTTTTGTTGACCCACAAAAATCTTGGAGCCGCCAAGGTCTTTATGTAGTATTTTTTTTTCCGGTTTATGGCAAGAAATTAAAAAAGATGCCTGCATCTATGTCTTGAATTAAGGTCTAGGCAATACTTTTCTTTCTTTCACATATCTTTAACTGGAAAAACTTAGGTGCTCCGGAGCAATGCTCCCTCCTCTCACATGAAGGGTGGGCCTCACTCATTAAAAAAGATGTCTGCATTTATGTCTTGAATTAAGGTCTAAAAGTACAAATCAATCATTGGGATGGTAGGAAAATCCAATTCAATAAGAAAACTCTCTTGTGACTCATGATTCTGAATATTCAAACCATCAATTGTTTGTATATCTGCAACCTTTCTAGCAATTAATGTTCCAGATTTTGTGACAAACTCAATGACATCACAATTCAACAAACTAGAAGTGAAGAGTGTATGTGCAGCAGCCAGTGTAGCATGACCACATATCTTAACCTGCAAAAGGCCAGGTATCAATTACTCATTTGATCAACAATTCAATGCTAAAAGACTTACAAGTAAATAAATAATGGCAAGATGTTCAATTTTGAAAGAAAATAAGCAATCTTAAGTACATTTAAAAGTAATTAATACTTGTATGAAATTTAAGTGATAAGCAATCTTAACTCAAACTCATTGTTAGAAATGGCAAGACATAGCTCTAAATACAATGTTGGAATAGGAAAAAAATTAAGAAAGATCATAAAGAATTCAAGTGGTTCAACTTGGAGGTGTAAGTTCATAGCAAAAAAACCTCTAAACGTCTACCCTTTTACTATTTAGCTTTGTGTGTTACAAATGAACAGAATAAGCATTGGACTATTTACAGGTTAACCTTGAACTAACCTTAAGGTTATAGTACTATGGTTAGGATTAAGATTCCTAATACAATGAACTTGACAAGAATAGTACAACTTGGGGCCTTGATATCACTAAGGCCTCGTTTGAGAGGAGAGAAAGGAATGGAATGAAAAGGAATGAAAAGAATAATTTTATAATATTCTTCCCTTCCCTTGTTTGAGAGTTTTAATGGAGAGAATGGAAAGTCAATTCCCTTATTTGGGAGTTTAAGTGGGAGGGAATGGAATAGGTAGGAGGAACACTCATTTCTCTTTATTCCCTTCAAACTTCAAATTTTCATTCCCTCAAAATTGGGAGGAATGGAATGAAATGGGTAGGAGGAATACTCATTCCTCTCAAATTTTCTTTAATAATCGTATCACAACATAAAGAAATTCAAAATTCATAGGATGTATAATTTAAAATTATATTACTTGGGACGCCAAATTTTTATCAAGAACAGCTAAGTATGCTTAAACTAAATATATCTCCTTTTGTGCCAAATAAATATATCTCCTTTTCTATATATTATTGCTTTCTCAGTCATGTATGGAAATGAAAGTACATACCTCAGCAACAGGAGTGAACCATCTAAGACGGAACCGAGGATTGGGAGAGTTGGACTGAGTGAGGTGAGTCAAGTAACACGTGGTGGGGATGTTGAACTCGGCTGCCACCACTTGTAGCCACTCCTGGGTTCTCTGATCTTCCTCTAAGAAACACACCACTGCTGGGTTCCCCTTGAAAACTGAGTCAGTGAACGCGTCCGCCTGCCAATACCAACTCAGACTTCCATTCATAAATAGATAACACATACATATAAGATTATAACACACACACACAGAGTACCACATAGTACTTGACAGGTTTCATTGCCATGTTCCTGTGAGAGAATTCCTGATGCACTGAAAATGAAGTTGTTTCTGTAAATATAAAATGGTCAACGGACATCAGAAAGCAAATTGAGGAAAGAATTGGATTTATAAGAAAAAAACGAACTTGCCAACTTGGTGTTTTGTGTGTATATATATATTTATAAACTATTCCACTTCGTGTCCATATAAGACATTTTAGAAACCCCATAAACTAGATAGAATCTATGACTAATTGACTACCTGTGGCTGTGACTGTGAGCTGGTTGGTTTGTATGTATTCTCAAATCGTATCACACGTGCAACATACATGAGTAAAGAGTAATGACGAAAAGGCTCTATTCACTTCACTCCAAATGCACAAGGGGGTAAAGTGTAATATTGAAGAAATCAGCGAGAAAACTGATATATCTCTAAGTCCAAGGGAGTAAAGTGTATCCTTTAAAAACGAAATATGAAAAATATACTTATTCAATCGCATCTTATTGGTCTTTTATTCCAGTTTAACATATAAGCAATATATATTCCTAGGCCAATACAGATATGTTAATAAATCTCCTAATTTACCCTTTATTTTATTTGAAAATTTAATTTTTTTTAATTCAAATTTAAATTAATTTAAGAGAATTATTTTGAATATTTTATTTTTTCAAGAAAAGTAATGAAGTTATAACCAATTTTACTATTCAACCTTTGTTTCATTTCAGTCCATTTAGTCATATTTCGTCCACTTTGGTTTTATTCGGTCCATTTTGGTCTTATTCGGTTCTCTTCCGTCCATAATGGTCCTATTCAATTCACTTTGGTTTTATTCGGTTCACTATGGCCCTATTCAGTCCATTCGGTTCTATTAGCCTATTTAGTGCATTTTGTCCACTTTGATGCTATTCGGTCCAATTCAGTCTTATTCGGTCGAATTTGTTCTTATTCGGTCCATAATGGTTCTATTCAGTCCACTTTAGTTCTATTTAGTCCACTTTGGTTCTATTAGGTCCACTATGGTCCTATTCAGTCCAATTTGGTCTTATTTGGTCCATTCGGTCCTATTCAGTCCACTTTGGTTCTATTAGGTCCACTGTGGTCTTATTCGGTCCTATTTGGTCTTATTTGGTCCATTGGGTTCTATTCAGTCCAGTTTGGTCCTATTTAGTTCATTTTGTCCACTTCGGTCCACTTCGGTCCAATTCGGTCCTATTCGGTCCACTTTTGTGCAATCTGGTCAACTTTGGTCCAACTTGTTTACTTTGGTCCTATTCAGCCTACTTCGGTCCTATTCGGTCTGCTCTATCCACTTTGATCCTATATGGCCCTATTTTGTCCACTTCCGTCCAATTGGTCCAAATATATCCATTTTGGTCCACTTCAATCCATTTGAACCACTTCGGTCCATTCTGTGCACTTTGATTCATTTCGGCCCATTTTTGTGCACTAGCATAATGGGAAAAGACAGTTTTGGATTAATAGCACCTATTCTAAATCCAAATTTATTAAAAACATATATAAAGATCTCAAACTCATAATATCTAAAATTTTAAGCATAATATTTATTGTTGCTACGCTCTTATTGAGTCACATAAATTGCATTTTGATCCACTTTTGTCCGGCTAAATTTAGGTGAAAATCTTTTTAAACGCAAAGGAAGTGAATATACAAATGTAATCTTTAAGGCACTTACTCATTTGTTTTAATATCATTACTTTTAAATGAATTGCATGAGGTTGATTATATTTTCAAGCAAAATATATATATATATATATAAAAGCTGAAGCGTAACATTTATTGTTACTTCGCACTTTTTAAGCTACATCAGCATAGTATTTTGATCCATTCAGTCCATTTTAGTCCACTTAGGTCCATTGTATCCATTCACATGATATTTAAACCATCTAATAATATTAATGATATAGAAGAACATTTTATACCAAAAGACTGAGGGAGACATAAAGAAACGGTGATAAAGTTTATCATAAAAAAATTATGATAAGGTGAAATGCTTAATAACATGTTATAGTTGATTTTTAAATAATTGTACTTACCCAATAAGATAAAATAAAATAACTGCAATACTTGTATGTATTTGCTAAGTATTAATCAAAACTAAGATCATTTTGTAAGGTTGATGCACATGATGTTTGAATATTCCAGGTTACTAGTTTGTCCTAAATTCTTGATAGAAAATCAATGAAAGTTTTTAAAAAGCAAATGCAATCATTTTGTCTCCTATATCTCAAACAATGGAATGCAAAGTTACACCCTTTTCAAAGTAGGAGTTTGAAAATTTTAGGAAGACATTATAGAGAAAAATGAAACTGCATTTGAAAACTTGCCTTGACAAACATTGTAATGTGGAACAGTTATTGAAAGTTTCTCTTCAAGGGGGAATAAATATCACCTTACAGCTATAGAATTTGAAATTCCAACTCTAGCTCCAGGGGATTCTTCCACCTCGTAAATGTCACTTATTTCAATAGTAAAATACATGCAATATGGAGTTCTAACTTCAAATTTCTAAACTAAAAGAGACCCTTCCATGATAGTAACAGCTTTTCCTCGCATTAGCACTCTCTGGTTTTGTTCGTCTAGATGAATGTTTAGTACTCCACTTCTAGGTGATGCCTGAACAGAGTAAACATTGTCAATTAATATGACAGACAAAAATACATGAGTTTGCAATACACATGGTGAAAATACCTGATACGCAAGAAGATCACACTTCCCCAGTTTTTTGCTCCAGTATGGTGCTAGTGCACAATGTGCACTCCCACAAACAGGATCCTGAAAGGCAAGTTATATAACTTTATTATGCAGATGTTTTGAATTCCAACTAAGGGAAATGTCATTAAATTATCAAAAAATAAATATAAGAACTAGTAAGCTATCCAATGTATGAAGCATTTATTCTTTAAATGCTGTTAGTAAAGAGAATGAGGTTATATAACATCTCTTGCCTGTTTATGGAAATAGCATTAGCATCATAATTCCATTCTGCAGGCAATGATTATTACATTCTGCAGGCAATGATTATTACATTAAACATTATTGAACTTTTTGAATTATCTCAAGAGATCATGCTAACAAAGTTATAAATTGTTATTAACACAGTAAAGAGATGCAATAGATATTTAGCCATAGCATCATGCACTTCACAAACATTGCAATTGGTTGAGACCAAAGACTGAAAAATTTTACCTCATTAATCCCAAGTTTTGGCCAAAAGACCCGACTGTAAAAATCAAACCCAGACCCTGAGGGAGCAGCCCCTGTTACAATTATCCCCAGTCCAGGACATTTACGTATGGCATCAAACTCTGGCTGTATTTCAACCACACTTTCTCCTGATGGGAGTACAACCTGCAAAATTGATAAGCTTGACTCCTGAGTACTTATGAAGTGGTCATAAATCAGTAGAAAAAATGGCATTGCTTCATAAGGAATCATCTAAAAACACAAGGAATGGTACAAATATTCTAACCAACCACACATCTGTGTCCAAAGATCTGAGCAAGAAAGTCATGAATGAGACACTATATAGTTCATGTCATTCATTTTAAGCAAACATTAAGCTTTTGAAATTTTCACAATGAATATTTCACTAAAGATAATTAAGATACTAACTAAGGCATTGAAGAAAAAGAAAACAAATATAAACTGGATTAGAACATTACAAAGAGGGCATCTAAAGTAGTAGTTTTCTTTATATCAATCACAGAAGCACCATTCAAGGCATTGGAAATTGACGAAACTTCTTCAGAATTGAAATCAATTGTTGGAATAGTTGGAAAATCCAATTCAATCAGAAAGCACTCTTGTGATTCACCATTCTGAATATCCGAACTATTAGAGGCCGTGGTTTCCTGGAACTTTTTAGCAGTTAAAATTCCGGACAGTGTGACAAACTCAATAATGTTGGAATTCACCAAACCAGATGAAAACAATGCATGTGCAGCTGCCAATGTAGCATGGCCACAAAGCTTAACCTGCCAAAAAGGAAATCCAATGTATTTATTATTAACTACTTCTGATCAAGAATTCACTACCACTTAGTATATCATAAACATCTCAATTAGCTAAAAGATTAAGACACACACCAATTAGAACCCAAAGTACAGCACTAATCATGTCATATCACTATAAACTGAAGCAAAACACTTGCATGCAATTAGATTATGGTATGATTAATGATGTTCATTTTTATAAGTAAGCAAACAATCATAAACACAACAAGGTCTATCTAATCCTATAATTGAATCTAAATTCTTTTTTTTCTTTTTTTCTTTTTTAATGGGAATTGAATCTAACTTTGATAATGCACTTAAAAGTTAAATCACATTCTAGTAAAATCATACTCAATGTCACAAAATTTAAAGGCCAAAAAAAAGTATAATAAACCATTTATCATCATTTAACCCTTGTTCTAGCATTCTACCTCACTTGTGTGATCTAGACACCCTCTAAGAAGTGAGGCCAAACACATACAATTGTCCAATACAAAATAATCTTCTAACACTTTCTCTCATATGTGGCTCATACTCCACCTTAATATGTAGGGCCCACCACTTGAAATTCTAAAGACCAAAGAATAATGATAACTATACAAATTTTTTTTTCTGCATAAATCTTACATACCGATGTGTTAGTAATCACAAAAAAGTAATGGATATATTTATTTATCATATCTTTGAAGTGGCAACAATCTCATTCATCCACACGTCAATAGCATTACCATTTTCCAATTGTAAAACATGATCAACTACTACATGATCTAAAAGCTAATAGGAAGCACCCAATTAAAAAATTTTAACTATTATTCTAATGATCTAAAATTAAAATATAATAAGATGAACTAAGAACACCCACAAAGGCAAATTATTAAAATTAAAAAGGTAGCACTTTGAAACTTTTTCTGATTTAAATAAATAAATAAAAAATTAGGTGGAAGTGAAATTAAGAAGTGAGACCTCAGCAACAGGAGTGAACCATCTGAGACGGAACCTAGGATTGGACGAGTCAAGAGAGTCGGACCCAGATAGCCGAGTCAAGTAGCAAGTCTCGGCGATGTTGAACTCAGCTGCCACAGCTTGCAACCATTTCTCATCTCTCTCTTCCTCTAACAAACACACCGCTGCTGGGTTTCCCTTGAAAGCTGAGTCAGTGAACGCGTCCACCTGTACCCAATACACCCAACTCAGAATTCCATTCATAAATATCACATACATAACAGAGAGAGATAGAGAGAGGTACCACATAGTACTTCACAGGTAGCTTTGCCATGTTGCTGTGAGAGAGTTTTAGAAGCAGCGAAATTGGAGTTTGTTGTCAAAACATTTTCGTAGATTTAGATATAGCATTGGTCAACGCACATCAGCTGGTTGGTGAAGAGGTATATATGATGTATTTTATGATATCAGGTATTATAGGGTTTACATGGCCTTGGTGGATCTCACCCCTTATGTGTTATTGGGTCACAACATGGGCTTGGGTGGATCTGGTTATGTAACAAGGAGACTCCTGTTTTACCTTTTGGGCCTTATCTAGATCTAGTGCTTTTAGTTAAAGCGGTGCTGTCAAATGATTCTACACCATTGTTATAGTGAATGATTTGCTCCTTAAAAAACAATGCATATGCGGGTCTGTTTGAGATCCGCTTATTTTACTAAAATTGAAAATTTTTGGTTGAAAGTATTGTAAATAAAGGTAAAAGTTAGTTAAAATAGTATAGTAAAACCCATAAATAGTACCAAAAAGTGCAGTGAGACATATAAATAGTAACAAAAATAAACTGAATAGTAAAATAAGTTAGCAAAATTAATCATGCCAAACGGATACGCGATCATGGATTTCTATTTCATAAATGCCTAATGCTAGCACCTGGGTGTTTTGGTTAATTCAACACATCTCTCTCTGGTGTCATATCATATGTTAAGACTATTCTTCAAATGAGCTGCATTGTGACCAGTCACCAGAGTATCACCGCAATGAAGTTATGTTTAAGAGTGTAAAACAGTCTGCGTTTATGAAGCGCTAGTGCTCAGTAAAGCTTTTGTTTTGCAGGTATGCAGATGCCTATGATGTACAAGTGGTGGATCAAAGTAACTGCTGGAGAGTACCAGCGCAAGTGTCTAGTTGTGGAGGGACGCCGGCAGAGATGGTGCAAATGGGTTGGTTTTTTCCCATGCAGCAAAATCATGTTTTGGCAGGAAAAGTTTCTGCAGGTTGCAGTTATGCCATTTGCAACCGAATGGCAGACAGATGCCTGGCTGTTCGAAAAACATTAATCAAGGCTATAGAGCTTGGTTTTTGCAGACTTGTTTCAATAAGTTCTAGAGGAGTTAAGGACCTCTTTTTGGGAAAGAAGGTTCCTTGGCAACTTCTTGTGCTGATTGAAGACCACAAGTGCATGGAAATTGGAGAATGCTATTGGTGTATAAATGTTGTGCATGGGAGAGTCACTGCAGAGGATATGGTGTACAAATGTTCTGGTAAATGACTTAGCCAAATGGTTCTGTTATAATATTGAGGGATCCATTCCTCTCTCTCTCTGGAAAATGCACAACCATATTTAACTGCATATTGGTCAGAAATTGGGGGCAAAGAACAACATTTATTACAAGTTGTGTTGCTTCTCCCTTCCATTTTCTGCGGACAACAACCCAACAACCCAACTAAAATTAATACAGCACTTGTTGAACATGTTATTTTATGAAGCAACCAACATTTGACATATTGGTCATTGTACAGAAAATAATTACAAGTAACCAATAAATTGAAAGTTCAAACTACACTACCCATCATAAACAATATCTTCTAAAAACAAATTACATTAAAATTTTTTTTACAATTTCCTTTATTGAGCCTAGGCCCTAGCCACAATCAACTTCTTTTGCTGATTAATGGGAATGAAGCATTCACAAACCAGCTGTTCCAAAGCTACATGTCATTCAACTACTTTTACAGATAATTGGGGATGAATATGATACATATGCATACTTTTATAATAAAGTATGCATTTATTATATTGACATGAATCTGTGCCCCCACCAGATGGAATCACCAAATTCCTTCCTTGGACATCCTCAGAAAATGTATCAGAGTGATGTTTGGGAGCTCAGCAACACCCTTTTTCTTCTTCGTTATCCTTGTCATCTTTGGTGATTCCGCATCCTTGGACTCAGTCACCGTCACTGAGACCAAGTTGTAGAACTGTTTCAAGGACAGCATTCATGTATATTATACCAAGAACAACCTCAAAAAAAAAAGACAGATACTAACAAGAACACTTTGATGTCATACTTTCAACAAATCTTTTAACAATGCATTAACTGAACCAAGCAACTTCTTGGTCATGGTGAACCTTAAATTGATGGATGATTTCCTTCTTTTTCCAAGTTTTAAATATAGTGGCAGCTAATAGTTGTCTTCCAAAACAAATTATTCCTCAATGTCTAGATAAGGAGCTCAGCAGCACCCTATAAATACCCATTTAGGATATGGTTGCCATACTTGGTCAGAAGCTAGTATAGCTCCAAACCTCAACATGAATTAAATCCTTCCAAATCCAGAATGATATAGTAATATTTGGAGAACATACCTCACAGACACCATGTAACAATAATCTATGAAAAGGATCTTGAACTCGTAGCTCTAGAGCATCCCTTTCTCCACTGTCCATGATGAATGCTCGAATGCATTCCTACAAAAGGAAAAGAAAATAAATTAGTTATTGATAACAAACAATATTAGTTAAATTGCAAACGATGTAGGTACCAAAAGTCCAATCCACAATTAATTGAGATGAAAGTATGCTAAGAATAAAATAGCTCTGACAAAGAAGGAAAACAAGAAAGTGGGCCATTAATAGAAAAAAGATGTAATTTGTGGGGAATTATGGACAGAAAACTGAAATGTAGCAGAAACTTTATCAAGAGACCAGCAAGATTGGGGCAGGCTGCGCTGAATACTTTTTTCCAAAAAAACCAAGCAAAATAATCTTTAATAATTTGATAGTTTATTATTATTATTATTATTTGCAGATTATTGTCAAGAGTAGACACCAATTACATTAATCTTTTCTTTAAAAACACGAGGCAAAAATACTCATAAGTCATCATACCTTTATAAAAAGGAAATTTGCGTCTTATTAATCAGATATACCTCATATCCCTGAACAAGTTCTGAAAGAAAGCTACGCCGAAGAGCCTCTCTTGTTTTACAATTAACTCTATGCCATGCATTTAATACAGCCGTCTTATCAGCATCAACACGACGTTTCCTTTTTGTGGACGATCTTTCTGAGGCATCAATAATATTCGCCTACCAAAAAGAAATGGATGCTAGAGTTGGAGCATGTTGCTACATTGCATGTAAGAATTGCACAACCAATAACACAAGTTACATACCATATGAAGTATATTAAAAGCATTTTATACACTCAAGAACAAACGTCTTTCTCAACATCAAATTACATACCATATGAAGTATATTAAAAGCATTTTATACACTCAAGAACAAACATCTTTCTCGACATCAAATTCAATAACATTGAAATGTGCTTTAGAGAAGCAAAAAGACCTCTTTATCCATGTCTATATTCCTAAATTTGTCCCACTCTCCAACATTAGTCATGCAAAATGGTGACAGCGGTACGTCATCACCTGTAAAATGAATTTCATATCAATATTAATATGAAACATGATAAAACAGTAATGGCCATAAAGACACATCTGTAAAGTGGGAGTTTGTGAGTTCAAACCCACTTAAAAGTACCAAAGCCCAAGGGGTTTAGTAATAAGAGTACAAGATTCAATACTTCAATTACTATGTAGAGATAAAGTAGTTTCCAGATATTACTTCCCTTATCTGTAGCTCGCTTCTCACATTTTTCAGAACACATTACATATAAACGAGTAACAGCATCAAGTTCAGAACATGTTGAGGCTTAATCATATATCTTTCATGAATGCACAGAATAGTAGTTATTGCCCATAATAATAAAAGAAAATAATATGGTTGATTTTATTCATATATATAATTACCAAAAGGTGGTGGTGCAAACAAGCCTCTAATTTCTTCTGCATTTAAGCGAGGAACAAGTTCCATAAGAAGACGATCATTTAACCATCTGCGAGACCGTCGGTTGCTAACCTGCAAAGTAAAAAGAATTAGCATTAACATGACATGCAAACTTTTAATGGGATCAAAGTATGAGTTTCCAATAATGATCAACAGCATGATACTCTAGAAGAATAAATACAATCATGATAAGGATTTAAAGAAAAAGGCAGGTGGGACATTTGGAGAAGCTATGATGAGCAGCACAAATCCTAACAAGAAAAGTTTCCATGTAAAGGATTATTGGAACTTCTTAACCTCCAAAATTACTCAAGTTGCCATTTTGATCACTTGGTTTTAGTTAGAATTTCATGAAAAGTAAAAATATATGAGTCAATCTGTAACATAAGATAATTGTGACATAATCTTGTGGAATACACCAAACGCCTCCATTGGGTTGTGCATATATTAATGAAAATGAAACAACAATTGTTCCACCCACAAATAACAAATTAATAAACCAGAGAGCTATACTAATTTCATCTAAATTTGAGATTCCAAGATGAAAAAGAGTCTACAGATCACAAATCACAATGGTATCAGGCAATAATTACAGAAAATGGACTAGAACAAGTTCTAGCACGATCCAATTCATTTCCAATTAAAATCTGAAAAAGAAAAAAAGATCCATTATAGAAAATTACCGGTCCAGTCAAGCTCTCAAGAAACTCGATCTTCTTCTCAAGTGACATCCCTTGAGACTTGGCAGCACTCTCTGCTGGTACAAAAACCAATCAATTACTAAACTTTTTTCCTAAAGGGGGATCAAATTAATTATTAAAAAAAAAATTATCTGGGTACTCAAAAAAAAAAAAAAATTATACCAAAACTAAGCATATCGAACAAATACAACAAAACCCAATAGTCACATAGTGTTTCATCATTCACAGCACAAGTAAAGGCCAAATTCCACAGCTTTAAACATAATTTTCTGTACAGTCAGCTACATTTCAATTGCATTTACGAAAAACAAGAGAGAAAAAAGAAGTACCTTTACGAGGATCAAAGTGCAAAAGGTCATCTTGTTGCTGAAGAACTTGTGGGGTCGCCATGGTTTGATTGGTTTTGAAGCAGATCTTTTTTTTTTTTTTTTTTTTTTTTTTGAGAATCTGTTTTGAAGCAGATCTAGGAGCTGTGTGTTTCTGGGTATTTGAGGGATAAGGAATATTTGAACAAGGTTGAAACTTGAAATGAAACAACAATAAAAGGTCAAGAGTACCAAGGTTGTTTAGATATATGCTTTTCTCTGATGCTAATTTAAGGTTAAATGTTTTACTTGTTCAATTTGTCTTTAGGTTGGTAAATGCTATACGTCCACGCAACGCGGTTGATTGACACGTGTCCTTTTTTTTGGGGTGGTTTATCTATGTTCTTTCTTTTTGTGTGTCAACAAAAAAATATATATCCAGATCTTCTACACTCTACCAAATAGATTTCTCTAGGGGTGTAATCGGTTCGAGTTAGTCGGTGTTGAAGTCAGTTTTTGCACCGAACCGATAATATCGGTTTCAACATATTTGACACCGAAAGGAACGAACGCCGAACCAACCGATTACATTCGGTTTTGGTTTCATTCGGTCGGATTTCGGTGTTTGGAAGGGGAGAAAAAAAAGAAACAAGAAAAAGAGAAGAAGATGGGTGGTTTTGGAATGAGAGAAACAAAATCAAGAAGAAACAAAGAAGAAAACATATCAATAGCAAAATCAAATCATAATAGCAGCATCGGGGAGGGGTCGGCGCCGACGCTAAGAAGAAGAGAAATGAATAAAATGCTAGGCCTAGGGTGAGAGAGCAATAAAATGATGGAGGGGCGGTCGGAAAGAAAAGGGTAGGAGGGTCAGAACTTATAAAAATATAAGATGCTAGGGTTTTAACTTTTAATGGTTTTAAAAAACTCAAAAACGTTTAGGCGAAGGCTCAAACAAGAGAATACTTAGTCGTTAAAGCCACATCATACCACTAAGCTACAAACTCCATCGTGACTTAGTGTTACATATATATATCGGTTCGGTTGGTTTTGGGTGAAAAAATCAAACACCGCCCCCGAACCGAAAACCGAAAAATTTATAACTCTCAAACCAAAACCGAACTGGAATAACAAAAAACCGCCCGAAATTCTAAAATTTCGGTTGGTCAATTTTTCGCACACCCCTAGATTTCTCTAAATCTTAATCATTCTTTTATGATTTAATGATCTAGATTTTGCCATGTTAGTATTCCACTAACAATAATTTTAATTGTTTTGTTTATAACATTATTTTATTATTTTAAGAGTATTGTTAATGAAATGATGACATGACAAAATCTAGACGCTTAAATCATAAAAGAGTTGTTAGGATTTTTAAAAAAAAAAAATCTATTGGTAGAGTACTGTAGGAAATTTAGAGAACTAATCCTAGCAAAAAATGTTCTTTCTTTTTGTGAGCGTTTTCTTGGGCCAACCCTTGTAGTTGATAAGCACAGAACATTTGAGTTTGAGCCCAATTTTGTATGTTCTTCTTCTTTCGGTTGAACCCATTTTCAAACCCATGGTGCGAAGCAAAACATTGAATCCCAAAAAACGTATACAAGTGGGCCAGGTATACCTTATGGCTTATGCAATTATATAAACATATGTCTGAGATCTATATTTTTAATAAATTTAAATTTAGAATAGGCACTCTTCACTTAAAGTCTGTTTGGTTGGAGGGGTGAAAAAGTAAAAGGATAGAAAATGGTGGGAGGATAGAAAAGATTTTAATTTCTCTCTTTTTTATTTGGTTGTGAGTGGAAAACTGAAGGGATGGAAAAAAACGAGTTTGAATAAATTTACTCATATACCCTTGTTAAAGAAAGATGTCCAATTAAAATAAAAAAGTGACAAATAACCACACACACGAAAAAAAGAGCAATTACCGAAATTTATTTTAAAATAAATCATGTCCCAAAAAAAAAAACATGTCTAGCTATAAAATAAAATAAAATAAAATAAAATAAAAAACAACAACAACTATCATGCCCAGCCCTAAAAAATCAAAAGAAAAAAAAAGGAATAAAAAAAAAAAAAAGCCAACTAGATGAAGCCTATGACATGCACTTGCACATAGGCATTTTTGCTAATTTAGAAAAAATGCATCCCCACCCAGTTTTCTCCATTTTGGGGAGAAAACATTTTGGTAAGCCTAGGGAGAAAACACTCGTGCTCCATTATTTATTTTCCTTCATTTCCATCTAACCAAACACACTCCGAAAAAGTTTTCTTTCCCATTTTCTCTCTAAAGTTTTCCATCCACCCTATTTCACCTCCAAACAAACACACCCTTAAACTTGTATTTTCTCATTTTTAAGTAAATGCACATATCTTTTTTTTTTATAAAGTAAGTGCACATAATTAGGCCAAAGTGGATTAAATAGACCTAATGGACCAAAGTGTACAAAAGTGGTCTAAATGAACCGAATTAGACTGAAGTGAACTAAAATGGACCAAATAAATTGAAGTGCATTGAAGTAGACCAAAATTGTCACGCCCCAAACCCGATACCCGGATTTGTGACCATGACCGGCATGCTAATATCAAGCCTAAACCTGATATTAGCAAGAACCAACTTAACTTTTACAAATCTTTTACAAAAGCTTTCCTCTTTCTTTTCATTCTTGTTTCTTTTCTTTTTATATAACTTATTGCTTGACATTCAGAGCATCTACATTGTACTCCAAAGAAAAACATAATTCACCAATTACTCAAATTCTGAATTTCACATAATTCATCTCTTAATACTTTAGGGTATACAACTTTCATTAAATCCTAAAATTAACCATACTACGAATCTAAATATCAAGTTGCTAATTTAGGATCCATACATATAAAACTAAAATCAGCTCCTTCCAAAACTCGACTAAGGCTCCCTCTGCTCCAAAAATAAAACCTGTTGACTGAAATATAAAAGGGTGAGCTGCGAAGCCCAGTAAAGGTAAGGTATATGAGAATTTAATACGGATGCATATAAATCAAATCATTTCATTCTATGAATATTCAGATAGGAGAACATCTTTTCATGCATAGTATTTTATACTATTCATAATAATAACTTATATATTTTTCATCTGTAAATAATTGTTCTCCTTTTTCTTATCAAAACAATATTACCAAAACCTTTCGAATTAAACTTCTTTCATTTCTCGGTAACTTTGTATTAAACTAGAAACATCTTAAAGAATAATAAAACTTTCCTTCATAAACTTCTTCACGTAAAATATTATAACTTTCATAGTCATAAAACTTAACGTTTCATAAAAAATAGATATCTTATAACTTTTTAGCATAAACTTGTACTTTCATCAAAAGCTTTATCTTTATAGAACACTAAAACATTTTCATCAGATTCTTTATCTTTAAAGCACAACGGAACTTCAGAAACTTTTATCTTTAAGGAACAGCTTTTCTTTTCATCAGAAACTTCTTCTTCTTTTCATGAGAGCTTTCAACTTTTCATAATGCACTTAAACAAAATAATTCTCTCATGATTAATAACATAATATAGCTGTTCATAACATATTGGTTAGTCCATATCTGATAAGTCTGTACTTATTTGGGAGGCTTCTAGCACCACGGTGCTAGGCATCCAGCATTCCCCACAATGCCAGGTAGTCCCGGGATCACATCATAATACATATCTTCCAACCATGGGGGTAGGTTGGCTTCCCCCACAAGTTAGCCGTAACCAACAAGGGGCGGGTACAGCAGAGCCAGTCCCACTTAATGGCCAATCATATAACATTTTCCATGGAAAGCCAGTAATTAACCCCTACTGACAGAGTTCAGATCACCAGAGGACATAACCCAAAAACATTTCATACTTTTACATCATACTGAAATTTCTTATTTTGCATAACATTTCATAATAATAGCATTTCCATTCTTTTCTTTAAACATCATGTTCGTGGAAATCAGTAATGGCATCAGTATGCTTAAATCATATACATAAGATTTCGAAAGCTCACGAACATATCTTTGTCTGAAATATGCTTATATGCTATATCTCTAATCAAAAACCTTTTAATGCATCATATACTTTAAAATAATCTCATGACTTACCAAATGCCCATATAACTTATCCCTTACCTGAAAGCAGAGGAACTGAGAGCCTACAGTCGAAGGAGCTTAGACTTGGATACTTGTAACACCTAAACCAAAATCAAAGCTTATTACTATCCATTACTCCTTATCATAAACTTACACATTCATCTCAAAACCTATCTCTTATAATCAAGGAAATCCTATTCCCACCTCAACGAGGTTCCCCAAACACAAGATACATTCATCAAACAACATGATGTATCAAATCATAGAGAAACCATTGTTTTAATGTTCATATTCAGATCATGTCAATCAGCTTTAAAATCAATTCAAAACATGTTTGAGATTGGAATCAATGGTGCATGCATAAACTTACACAAGGCAACAAACAGCATGAACAAAACAGCTTCATGAAAACAATAGTTGAATGGTTTAGAACCCTTCCTTTAGAGTACTAAACCTTGGACCAAGGTATACAAAATTTAGCTATGATCCAGACATACCAAATGATGAGCATAATAAATTATAGCTCAAATCATTCACCCTAACTTTAGAATTAAATCCTCAAAGTTAGGCATGTCCCTTACTGTTCACTGTTCTGTTCCAGCAGCATATACTTCACTCATAAAATACAAATGGGCTACCAATTCACATCCAAACTTCATTCAATTTTACAGAGAAACCCCTCTGGATGTCTAATAAATACCATATCAATTTCGGAGTCAAAGAATAAAACCATAATTTACTAAAAAGCATACAAGACAACGTGCTCAAATCTGTCCTGACAGAATTTCATGCAACTTAGAAATTAAACCATTATTTTTATGTTCATCCAAATGCTGTGAGACCACTTCCATAACAACCAAATGTGTCTTAGATTCCATAGGAAATATCCCTAACATCCAAATTCACTTATACAATTTAATACATAATTTACCATGCATGAACACAGAATCTGTCACAGTGACAGCTTTGCAACGTTTTATCGTAAATTCACAAACAATTATCAAACGATGGTGTTTTCATATGGGAATTTTTATACACTCACTAGACATGTTATAAAACACTTACATACAGTCATTTAACCATTTAGAGCAAAAATACACACAACAAAAATCCCAGCAGCAGCACCAAAAATACTCATCCTAACTTTTTCTTACTTCCTTAATCATATAAAATCATTAATTAGGAAAAACCCTAATCTACCTTCAACAAATCACCAACACAATTTCCAAGCTTCTTAAAACACTATATAAATATATATATATATATAGACTTACAAGTTTCCTAATTTCACAACCCACAAATACCAATACTAAAGATTCCATGAAGAAATTATGGATTCTAAGGTGAGAGTAGCTAGACCCTTACCAAATTCCTGGTTCCAAGAAGGAATAGAATCACTCTTGCATGGAAGAATTTCCCCTTTCCTCGTGGCTGGACCCGAAAGTATGAGAGATAGAGAGCTTGAGAGAGTTGAAAGAAGCTTCCTTCTTGCTGCTGGACTTGTAGATGTGAAAGGGAGAGGAGAGTTTAGAGTTTTCTTTCTTTTTGGTGTTTTACCCGTGGGTATGAGAAAGGGGAGAGAGCTTCTTGAGTCTTCTTTCTTTGAGGAAGTATGAAGAAGAAATAAGATGGAGTCTTGTCTTTCTTTCAAAGTGTGGACCCGTGGCTTGACAAAATGGACTTAAGAGAGCTTCCTAGCTCTTTCCTTAAGAGAAAAAGAGAGTAAAGTGAGCTGAAATTTCTGATTTGTGTGTGTACCCGTGGAAAATGAGAGCAAGAGAATTTATGGGATGTCCTAGAGCTTGAGAAAAGTCCAAGAAGAGGTGAGGTGGAGTTTGTTCATTGCATGGCTGGTTGGTCTAGGTCTATGGGTTTATCAACATGCATGAAATTTTGGCTTACTTGTGTTGAATTCCCATTGGTTGCATGTGTGGGTGGAATTTCTACTATAACATCTCATGCATCATACTTAATTAAAACACCAACTATGTATCTAATAACTTAAACACTTAATATAGTTTTGTACATACAAAATATATATTTATAATACAAATAGCCATTTCAATTATTTATAATCTTTACAATTGTTATTTAATAGCATTATAAAATAATATGTTTATTAAATACTCTTATATTAATTTTAGAAAGCAAGTGGCTTAAAAATAATAATTAACCACTGAAACACATAGTTTAATTATAAAATTGGGTCGGGGTGTTACAAAAATACTATATGGTTCAATAGGAGGGTAACAAAAATAAATGATATGCTTCAACTTTTAGATATTATATAGATATAAATGAGATTGGATTTTCTAAATTTCATGAATAAAACCGAGCTTGTTTAAAAAGATATTAAATCAAGATTAAAAATGTAATATAAGTTTGATCTTGAATAGCTGGATTCGTATCCAAATTAAAATAAAACAAATCAAGGATAAACTTTAAATACTCAATTCAAATTAGCTCATCTACTACTCTGTGAAATTCCATTTAAATTGCCATTCAAGTTATGAGTATATAGGTCTCCTATAAAACCATAAGATTTCCGACAATTAATTTAAAAGGCTTGCACCTGGCTAAGGCTTAGGACACGTTTGGTACACTGTAATAATTATTACATTGGAATAGAAATAAGTATTACAAGGAATACATTAAGTTGGAATGTAATAAGTATTACTATTTATTAGTTTGGTGACCATTTAGGAATAGAATTCTGAATATGCATCTACAATTTAATAGAGTATAAAAAGAATGTGTAATTATATCATTTTTAAGTCAAATTTCTTAAAATACACTTATTTTAGGGTGTTCAAAATAGAGCTAATAATTAACAAGAAGGAAAATTTATTTTATTTCCTTTTGAAGATGTGGCAACTAATGGCTTTTTAGGAAATTTTTTTAAAAAGTTATTACATAAGATGAAGAAATAGATATTCAGTACTTTTGATAAGGAATAGTTATTCCTCATTTTGAAGAATAGCTATTCATAAGGAATAACTATTCATTGTAATAAAACACATAACCAAACAACCGAATAGTTATGCCATAGGAATATCTATTATATTACAATATCTATTACAATCTACCAAACATGCCCTTAGTTTTGGCCTTTTAGATGTCTTGGAAAAGTAATGTATGTTGAATATTCATTCTTTGATGCTAATGTGTGAGATGGAAGAAATTGAACATAACTAATCAAGGGTTTAATGTGTGACAAGGGACCAAGTTTTAGATTTTTTTTTTTTGTTTTTTTAATGTAAGATAGCCACATAGGCCATTAGAGCATTAGCATAACAATTCCTAAAGTTGCAACTTACAACATCTCCTTTGTTGTCCAAAAACTGCAACCTAAACACATCATAAAACCCAAATCCGGCATGTCGTTTACTTGACTTCAATCATTCTCTCTTTCCACCAGCTCATCACATGAACGTACCAATAGTACAGCAACAGAGTATACGTGAGAGCCAAGGGACGCACGCACCATCTCTCTCTCTCTCTCTCACACACACACACACACACATTTTGGCTTCCTTCATTCTCTGCATCAAACTCTAACCCTCTCGGAGCTCACCCACCTCCTCTTCAAGTAGGTGATTCTCTGTTTCCATTTTACACTAGTTTCTAGCAATAAGTACTCAAATATTAATAAAGGGTGTTCCTTTTTCTTTTTTTCTTTTTGGTTTAAATAATCAAAAGGACCCCTTTTTAAAATTTAGTGTTTTGGCAAGCTTGGTTCTCTTTTAACTGTGCTGATTGCATTGTTGACAAGCACGAGTTGTTTGCATTTGCTAGTTGTAATATTGGCTTACCATTAAATTGTTTGTTAAAGACGTGGGTTTTGTTTGCAACTAAAGAAATGTGGGTTGTTGATCCAGTAAAGAAATGGAGCAAACTCTTGGTTTTTCTTACAAACACTTGTTCCGCAGCTTGTGCTGCTACTTCTATTTTTGTTTATTTGTTATGAAATTTGTTGGGGTTCTTTATGCTGGGTAAAGTTTACATTTTTAGTAGGTTAGCTTAGCACAAAGACGGGTTTTAAATATCAACCTGAAAAAAAGAAGAGGCCTATAGTGCCAATGGGCTTTAACACTAGACTAGACAGCATATTCCATTCATGATTAAGTTACTTTTTATATGGTTTTTTAATTTCTCTGTACTTTTTAACTTTGTGCTCTTGTATCATCATTATCCACAGCTTCAATTTATCTTAGTTGTGCAAGCATTAACATGGTAAGAATCTTGTGGCTTATGGTAGAGTGCCCGGTTTCTCCTCTTAGTTGATTGTTATTACTTATTAGTTGATAGTTATGGTGTTCAGAAGCTTATTATTCTTATTTTGCTCATAGTGTTGCAATTTTTATGAGGGGTTGACTGTTAAGCTTACTTAACCATCCCCCTCCTGCCCCCAAAAAAAAAGTGTTAAGTTAGTTGGAAGAATAATTAAATGATTAAATTCACCATTTCCTAATAGTTTTAGGTTTTGGGAACAAGGGGTAATTTATCAAAAGCCTATGAGAACTTTTTTAGACACTATTTCATGCCATTTCCTTGATTGTGACTAGTAAAGGTTCAAGAAGTTTGTGCCCTGAGAATATGGAAGGACGAAGTGGCAACGACAACCCTTGGGATTTGATGTCTATGAGTGTCGATGGCAAAGCCAATAAAGCCTCTCCTGTACCTGAAGATTATCGAACCCAGCACTTCTTTTTGGCAGATGGAAAATGTGGAAATCAGACTAAAGCTCTGCCTTTACCTCAGTGGATTCAGACCCCACAATTGTCTCACAATTATGTCAAGTATCTTGCAGAAAGTTCAAGATTTCTCCCAAAGGCTACTACAGAAGGTTTGTTAGAGAGCATTCCTTCAAGTGTTGGTGGAATACAAGCTGTTGTTGAAGGGGTCTCTGAAATCCAAAATGACATATTATACAACAAATTTGGAGAGGCTCCTGCATCCGAACCTTCTGGTTCTTTCCATGACATGGATGTTTCTAAGGTAAAGCTACATCTATCTACAACTTCTGCATATGCTGCAGGTTCTTTTTGTTCTGGTCTTATGAAGATAATAGATGGTGAGAGATGTTATGGTCCCATAGTTAAGAAATTCTGCCCCTTCAATTGAGTTTTGCTGCATATATTTGCATCAATGTTCCCTTGCAATTGCATGCATAGTATTTCTTAATGTGTTTCTTCCCTAATGCTTCCATATTTTTAAAATTAAGTTCTTTGGTTCAACAGGCATGGTTTCTTAGGCCACATGATGATGGAGAACCTCTGAACAGATTCACTAGTACACAATATCAGATCCATGCTCAGGTGAGCCTTACCTTTACTTCTTTATTTAGTTTCATTTCCCGCTGAGGTTGTTGCCTTAACTGATTATTTCATTTTAAAGTTTCCACATTTTTTAAAAGATTTTAGAATCATAACACCTACAGAATGCTGTCAAGAATGAAAATTCATGGCCACCAGAACTGATGAGAGAGAATTGTAATGTTCATCAACCTGATCCTGGAGCAATGGTTACTGCACCTGGTTTCCTGTCCAAACCACGTCACAGAGCACCAAAAACAAAAGCTATGATGACTGATCGTGTAAGCAAAAAATCTTTACTGACCACTTGACAAGAAAATGGCTTTTCCAAAACCAAAATTGGCAAAATAAATACATCACATGCTGTCTTAGTTAAAGTGAAGATGTTGTCATTACATTCTTTTCATCTTGATTAATTGTTTTATAATGGTTTGATATCATTACATCCTGCTTGGATCTTTTTAGCTATTCTGACTCGGTGTTTCTTAATTCAGCAGCGCAGACTACGAATTAGTGAGAGACTCGGTGCGTTGCAAGAATTGCTTCCACATTCTGCAGAGGTAATCTATTTGAGTATGGAAGCATGCAGGCAATTGTGCATTGTGCTTGCTCCCTGAAGATGTTTTTTTCTAAATGACTTGTTAGTATGAATTCTCAGTGTCTATTTTATTTTGAAATATGCCTTTTTTAACTTAATTATCTCTTTGCAACTTCTTACTCTGATTCTTTTCATCTATAATAAATTTTCATAAGCCACAAATAGAATTAGCATAAACAGTGAATTAATGGATACGTGAGCGTCCATCAAACATTATTTAATTCAATGCATAGTTAACTATTTATTGTCATCATGAGTAGGCTTTCAAGAAGAGAAGGTACCTGAATTTGTTGGGTGTAGACCATAGAGAGTAGTGTTGGAGCATGAAAATGTTGTATCATTTACAAATTCTAGTGCAGAGCCTCTGATTGTTATTGTTTCAATTTAGACAGTGGCTTCTTCTTTTTTTGTACAATAGGCATTCAGCAATAGTTCCTAGATTTAATTTGGGCAAAATGCATCACATTGATAAGTAAACCTCCTTAGTTGATGCCAAAAACTGGAAATGAACAGTATCTAAGAAGACTGCATTGTTTAAAGATTTAAGTTTCATGAACTTCATGATAATAATTGTGCTAAACATTACTGGCATTAGTGTCATTCAATCCTAAAACTAAAGCTACTATGGTCAAGCCTATGTCAGGTAATCCACGGACTGCCCCCTTGTTATTTTCTTGAGGATAAAAAAAAAGTCATTCAATCATGGATTGACTCTAAATAAAGTGGGACAACATAAGAGGCGAATCTGTTATAATATCATGTTGGCTGCCTCATAATTTATGTTGTTTTTTTTTTCTTTTGTTGTGAAGGCTTAAGGCTAGCCACAAAAAAAAAAAAAAAAAAAAGGCCATCCATTAATTACTTTGGAATGTTATAAAATCCATCCATACGATATTAATTTTGGTTTTTAGGGTGGTCAAGCATCTGTACTGGATGATATCATTGACTATGTCAAGTATTTGCAGCTTCAAATAAAGGTACTTTTTTACCTTTCCACTCTTAAAAACTACCAGCACAGGTACATATTCATGTATTTACGAGACGATACTGATTGTTGATTTCAAAAGGAACTTTATGTGCAGGAACTGGGTCGAAGTAGATTGGCAGGTGAATCAAGTACTGAATCTTTCATTTTCCTTGAGGTATTAGTCATCTATGCCTAATCATAAAAAGTTTACACAAAATTGTCATGGAAACAATACTAAGCCAAAGCAACCCTTCGTGCAAATTAAACCTTCATGTTTCTGCTCATACTATGTATAGAATTTATGTATTTTTATGCTTTTCAGGGGTATGGCCACTACATTAGCAAGCAGATTCTGAATGAAACTCTCGAAGAGATGATGGGAAAATTGCTAGAGGAAAATCCAGCAGCAGCAGCTCAGCTTTTGGAGAGCAAGGGCCTTTTCATGATGCCAATCAATTTGGTTGAAGGACTACAACAAGCCAAATAGACACTTGGCATGCTCATACATGCAAAATTTGCACTTTTGTTTTCGTTTCCCTATCTTCCCTTTTGTGGATTTGCACCAGATAATTTCTTTAACAAAAACTGGTTTTTTGCTCAAACGGTTTATCAGTCTTCTACAGATAGTCACATGATTGATGATAGTCAAATTTGTGGCAATGATAGCCCCAAGTGATGTTGTTGCTCCAATTACAAATTGCCACAACAAATTTTGAAAAATTGTGGTTTCTAGCTCATGTCGACTTATATTTCTGCATTCTTAACAAGATTCTTCCGCTACATGGTTGGATCCAAGCACAGGTGTATACAAAAGATTTTAAAACAAATGAGTGAGCATTTGTGCCAACAAGCACACGTGCATCATAAATTGGCGGCAGTGATCACCCCTGCTGGTTGTTTCCTCATGGTCAATGGTCTCACAACTCTAAATTGTTGAAAATTATTCACAGCTAAAAATAAGCGGAGTTGGCTTTGATCGTGGTGTCCTAGGGTGGGAGAATTTTTTTCTTAGCCTTCTTATCATATTTTTTATGATTATTATTTGTTCCTTAAAAAGAAATAAGAGTAGAAGGCTAGAAGCCTATGGTTTAGGTTTTTATAATTTCACTTTACTTGTAATGTAGAGAGAGAGGTTGTAATATCAAAATTGAATCAAGATTTTTTTTTTTTTTTTTTTTTTTTTGTATGAATAAAAAGACTTCATAGACGGAAAAAGGAAACTACACAAAAGGGCCAGCCTCCTTTACAATCACATCTTCAACACTAGGAGGGCAATGACCAAGACCAAAACTACCAAAATAAAAATGACTATGAGGGCATATCATGGTTCTTAGTCATTGGCCTATGGTCATATCATGGTTTGTAGTCACATTCACTTGATAAAGTTAAGACAAAAGTCACAAAACTATTGTTGATTGTTTGTGCATGTTTCAGTTGTGTTGTGCTAATCATCTCAAGAACTTGAAGCAGTCGAGGCAGCCTCAGTTCTGTTTGTTCTCTTGTAGTGATCAAAAATCATGCAAAATGTGGATGAAATTAGGGCAATCTTCTTTTTCTATCTTTAGGATTAATCATTTTTGTTCATTTTGTTCGTTACTAGGCTGGTGGTACCAACATTATAGAAGATAAAATACCAACAAATGGTGCGGTTACCACACATGCACTCCTATCTCCTTCTCCCCTCTCCGTCACAACCAAGTCCACATTGTCTTTATATTTATTCTCCTCAACTCTCTTCCTTACTCTTTCTACCACTTTGGTCTGAAATTTGATGAAACAGTATTCAAACATAGGAATTGCAAACCCCACAAAAATGATACCTTCACTTTTCACTCTCCTTCTCATCAACTCCAACTCCAACAGTGGCAGTTCCAAGAATCTTTTTCAGGGTGATCATTATAAAACTTAAATTATATAAAATTTAATTAAAAGATAACTTAGTATATTGACAAAAAAATACACACACAAAAATACATAAAGTCCTACAATTTCCTTCTATGAGTTTTTTAATTTTGAAATCGTTGCATGATAGTCTCATTATTAATGTTGTAAGCTACATCTCTTTCAAAATTTTAGTTCAATAAAAATTTTCTTATGCTTTTATTTTTTGTTTGTAAGGGCCTAATATATTGTTAAGGGGACCAAAGTTGAAGAACAACAAAAATTAGTTGTAGCCTAAGATTATAACTTTCATTAAACAAATTATTATGACTACATATTTTGAAAATCTAACCATTGAATTGCATGATCTAAATTTATGTTTTTAAAACACATGTTAGATTTCATGTCAATCAGATGTTATTTACTATTCAATCCATAATTTTTTTTTTTAATGTATAATTTTACACTACAAAAACTCGAAATTTAAACATTTGATTGATGGCTTGGCTACTGGTCTTTGATCTTATTGCAAGCATGAAGAATATAATAAGAAAATCTATCCAATGGTGAATTTATCAAAATTCACATCCAATAAAAAAATTAAGTGGCATTATAGCCTTAATCTACAGCCAAATTTGTTGCCAAATTTTATCCAAAATTTAATTATGTTGGGCCTAAAAAAAAATTAGGGTGGTCACAAATTTTTTTTAACTTTTTTTTCCAGGTCAAAGTGGTCCTGTGACCACCCTGGCTTCAATGTGGAGCCACCCATGAACTCCAACAACAACAACAACAATAACAATAGATTCCAATAAAAACTGTGTGAAAATGTATAATGAAATTGTAACTATAAAACTATTAAAAAATTGTATGTGAAAAAATACCTTCAATTCATCATAATTTAGGCTGCTACATTTTTCAATCATAAGAAGTGTGATGAAAGAATCGAGTTGGCTCTAGTACACTAAAAAGTAAGTCAACTCATCCTTTTGCTCTCCCCTGTAGGAGCCTTTCTCTCTCTCATTCCCATGGTAAGAGTCCTCTCCCTCCCTCAAATCTAAGTCCGGGTCTTCTCTGGGCCTACAAATCCTTTGGATACGTAGTGGTCCTAAAGTTCTCAGGTATGGAATAAGAAGTGATAGATAGTTTACAGAAGCTGCGTCTCACAAAAGAAGAAGAGGAAGATATTCTTATTACAAATACAAGTAGATCTGATTTGATTGAAGAATGCTCTTTCAGTCTTTTTGGGCGTCTTTTCATGAATCGCCATTAAAACTAGAATGCTCTCTCAGTCTTTTTGATCTAAGAATCGTTGAAGTGGGCAAATACATCCTCCAGTTTAAATTCAACTCTATGTATTAGTTAGACTGGGTTGAAAAAAGTGGGCAGTGGAACTTTGACAGCAAACTTCTCCTTCTATGCCGGTGGAGGAAAGGCCTATCTGTATCAAATATTACCTTTACCCACTCTCCATTCTGGGTTCAAATATGGGGCCTGCCTTTCGAGCATATGTCTGAAGAAGTTGGGAAAGATATTGGTAGGAAGATTGGAAAAGTCATAGAAGTAGATAAATGGTCACTGCAAGTAGACCAAGTGAAGTTCTTGAGAGGAAGAGTGGATATGCCCATTGATAAGCCTTTGAGGAGAAGAGGTTATGTAGCTATCGAAGAAGGGGGAAGAAGCTGGGTCACCTTTAAGTATGAAAGACTCCCCACGTTCTGTTTCATCTATGGCATGCTGGGGCATGATGATAGGTACTGTGCAGCAACTCCTTTAGAGCAATCTCCAGAACGACAATATGGAGAATGGTTAAGGGCAGGAGGAATCAGTAGATTTGGAGGTGAGAAAGCAAAAGCAACAAGTATTAAAAGCTGGGAGTCCATAGGAAGTGATGATTCAAGATTCAAATTTCAGACAATGGCAGAAATTTCGGTGAAGTCAGTACAATCAGAGGGTGAAAGGAACAAAGGTCTAAACAGTAGTTACAGCCTAGCTAGTGCAAATGCCTTGGTAGCAGAAATGGAAACAGATACATCACATCAGATGGTACCGAATAAACTGAGCAAATGGGACAAATTTGAAGATTTTGGGGCAAGATACAAGCAAAAGGTAACTAAAATTGACTTAGTCAGGGAATTGTTTAAAAGGAACAATGATGCCCAGTCAGCTATAGGTAAGCCACTTGTGCTCGATAAGGAAGATCAAGAGGTGACCAGCCCAATAAAGCCCAAAACAGAAGTTAAAAATTGTGGGACATCTGAGGGCCCAAAACAAGGCCCAGACAAAGGAAAAAAGGGCACAAATGTACTGGATCCTGTGGTTGGCAAAAAGAGAACTGAAAATATTGAAACTCATACTGACTCTAAAGGGAAAACTTCGAAACGTGTTTATGAAAAGCAAGCTCCTGATGATATTTTCCCCTATGATAAAATGGCGGTGGCTACTTTGCAGCACCACCGAGAGCTTTGCAGCACCACCGAAAGCCATGATCACCCTTGGATGGAACTGCCGAGGGCTTGGGAACCCTTGAACAGTTAGAGTGTTGCACGAATTTATGCAACGGTAGGATCCCAAAATCGTCTTCTTAACGAAGACAAAATTGAAGAAAAAGACTATGGAGAAAGAGAAAGAAAAGTCTGGCTTCACTAATCGCTTAATCATACCAAGCTCAGGAAGAAGTGGAGGGTCAGCATTACTCTGGAAAAAAGACATTGCGGTGGAAGTTCAGGGTTACTCGGCTAACCATATAGATGCGATTGTCACTGATCCCTCATCGGGATTTAAATGGCACATTACCGGGTTCTATGGCCATCCTGAAACCCACCGGAGAAAGGAATCTTGGGATCTGCTTTTGGCTTTAAACAGAAAGTTCACACATCCTTGGATGTGTTTTGGGGACCTCAACGAAATTGTATCTATGGAGGAAAATTTGGGGGGAGTTAGGAGATCACAGAGGCAAATGGATGACTTTCGGGATGCTATTCATCAATGTGGCTTCAAGGACCTGGGGTACTGCAGTCTATACCTGGTGTAATATGCAGGAAGGGAATGATAGAGTGTATCTAAGACTGGATCGTGCTCTTACCATACCTGAGTGGATTGATCACTATAAAGACATAAGAGTTCACCATCTGGTTGACTCTACATCAGACCACTGTGCCTTATTGGTCTCTGACACTATTCTTATACAGCCACCTAGAAGGCGAAAGTTCCATTTTAAAGCAATGTGGACTAAGAGATAGGACTGTAAAAATATTATCAACGCGGCCTAGGAGAAGTGTACAAAGCTGAATACTCCTAATGGAATTGCTATAGGCCTCAAGCAATGTGCTTCCAATCTTGCAATGTGGAATAAGGCTGCTTTTGAACAAGTCCCAAGACAAATTCACAACAAAAGAAAGACTCTCAATGAGCTAGTTCGTAGAGACCACGATGGAAGCTTGGGTGGTGAAAATGACCTCTTAAATAGTTAGGAAATCATGTGGCACCAACGATCCAAAGTTCAATGGTTGAGTTTGGGAGATTGTAACACAAAGTACTTCCATTCCAAGGCATCAGAGAGGAAAAAGAAAAACATCATCTCTAAAACAAGGATGTGGATGGAAACTAGTGTGAGTCCCCTAGAGCCATTGTAGAAGTTAATATTTCCTATTTTGAAAAGCTTACACCACATCCAACCTGAGCAGCATCTCTGAGGTTACCAGCTCAATCTCCACTAGAGTCACTGAAGATATAAACCAGAACTTAATCAGGGAGTTCACTAGGGAAGAAGTTGATGCTGCCTTAAAGCAAATGCATCCAACCAAAGTTCCTGGCCCCAATGGTATATCAACTATTTCTTTCAAAAGTATTGGGATGTTGTAGGCAATGATGTTTCTGGCATGGTCTTAAATGTGCTAAACTCAAACATGTCTATAGCAAAAATTAACAAAACTAGTATTACTCTGATTCCAAAAATAAAAAACCCATTTAGAATGACAGAGTTTAGACCCATAAGTCTAAGCAATGTTGTTTATAAGCTCATATCAAAAGTGCTGGCTAATCGCCTCAAAATGATCTTGCCTCACATTATTTCTAAAAATTAGAGTGCATTCCTCTCTGAAAGGCTTATTACAGACAATGTTCTTGTTGCCTTTGAGCTCATGCACTACCTTGACCATAAGAGAGACGGCAAAGATAGTTACATAGCTATTAAATTAGATATGAGCGAAGCATACGATAGGGTTGAATGGGGCTTTATTGAACAAGTTATAAAGAGAATAGGTTTCCATGAAAGATGGATTAGTCTTGTCATGCATTGTATTACCACAATGTCATATTCTATTCTAATAAATGGTGTTGCTCATGGCAATATAATCCTTACTTAGGGCCTTTATCAAGGTGACCCCCTGTTCCCTTATCTCTTTTTGTTGTGTGCATATGGGTTCTCTTCCCTTATTAATGAAGCTACTAGGAATTAGTCTTTGAGTGGCATAACTATTTGTAGAGGCTGTCCATTGGTCACCCACATTTTCTTTGCAAATGACAGCCTCTTGTTCTACAAAGCAAATAGCTAGGAATGTCAAAAGCTAATCGAAATTCTCCAGCTTTACAAAGCTGCATCAGGCCAAAAAATAAATGCTGACAAATCATCAATTTTCTTCAGTAATAATACATCCGAAGAGAAGAAGAATGAAGTGTTGAACATACTTAGGCCTATGCAAGACACTTGGCACAGCAAATATCTCGGTCTCTCTTCCATTATTGGCAAGTAAAAAATAGGAGTCTTTGCTGAGATTAAGGAAAGAATGGGGAAAATTTTGTCGGCGTGGAAGAAAAAGATGTTATCAATGGGGGGCAGGAAAATTCACATAAAAGCAGTAGCCCAAGCAATCCCCATCTATACTATAAGTTGCTTCCAACTCCCAAAAAGCCTATGTGAGGAGATGGAAGGGATGATGAGAAAATTTTGGTAGGGACAGCGCAATCAGGAGTCAAAAATTGCGTGGGTGGGTTGGAAGAAAATGTGTAAGTTAAAACTAAGAGGAGGAATGGGCTTTCGAAACCTCCAAGCTTTTAATCTCGCTATGTTAGCCAAGCAAGGGTGGAGACTTTTAATGAATCCCAACTCTCTAGTGGCTCAAATCTATAGGGCCAGATACTATCCACATGAGGATGTTCTCAAAGCTAAACTCAGCTCCAGCCCCTCGTATGCATGGAGGAGCATCATGAATGGATTGGAGGTGATTAGAAGAGGAATGCGATGGAGAGTGGGGAATGGAAATTTAATCCACATTTGGGAGGACAAATGGTTGCCTACCCCCACGACATACAAGGTAATTTCTCCTCCCAGGCTCTTTGACAATTTTCCAATGGTGTCAGCCCTCATTGATAAAGAATCCAGAAGATGGAATGCCGACATTGTCTTATTCCTTCCCTTTGAAGAAAATATAATTCTCAATATCCCTCTAAGCTATAATCTCCCAAATGATAAAATTATTTGGGCTAGTAATAACAGAGGGGTGTTTACTGTGAAGAGTGCCTATTATATTGCTACTAAATTAATAGAAAAAGGAGAACAGGGGGAATGCTCTATAGGAGACTATAGAACCCCACTCTGGAAAAGGATGTGGCATTTAAACATCCCAGCAAAGACTAAAATATTCACCTGGAGAGCATATATGAATGGCTTGCCAACATTAATAAACTTACAAAAAAAAGGAATTACAGTAGATGAAGTCTGCCCGTGCTGTAGAACAGAGCCTGAGACTATTTCTCATTCCTTGGTTAGTTGTGACTTAGCCAGAAAATTGTGGAGCTACTGGATGGATTGCCCAATGGATAGCTTGGAAAATTGGTTAAATTTTTCTGACATAGCTTTGGAAGTTCTTGCTAAAGGGACATCCATGGACCTCGAGATTTTTTGTGTGATTGCCTGGTCTATATGGTACAATAGGAATCAAATTGTTTTTGAATCCACATGTTAGCTCCCAAATCATATATGAAATTTTGCTAAGAAGCTCCATCAGGATTTCAATAGAGCTAATGCAAACATAAGCCATAACCGGCCCTGCAAGACCAGCAAATGGGTTGTTCCACTAGCTGGTTTTTTCAAAATCAATGTGGATAGGGCCACCTCGGAGGATGGAAGGAATTCTAGTGTGGGAGTAATTATTAAAGATTCTAAAGGAAGGATTGTAGTAGCTAGCTCTAAATATCTATCAGGCCACTTTTTAGTGTTAGAAGTGGAGACTATAGTTGTTGAGTGTGGCATCCTCCTAGCTTGAGAAATGGAGCTGCCCTAAATCATCATTGAAATTTATGCAATTGCAGTTGTTCAAGGCATAGAAGCAGGTGGTTCAGATGGCTATCTTGGCCATTTGTATCAAGGCATTGGCTATCTACTCAAGTCCTTTAGAAGCTGGAAAATCAAACATCTGAAAAGGGACTACAACAAAGTAGCACACGAGCTTGCCCAATGTGCAAGAAGAAGTGAGGAGACACAAGTTTGGAATTGGGGGTTTGCCCGCCCTTTGTGCACCATCTCACTATAGTTGATGTTTGTGCCTAATATTATGTTTTAAGCTCTACTTCCTTTGTTGTAATTCAATTTTGGATTTCAATGAAATCTTTCACAATTTCCTATTAAAAAAAAAAAAAAGTGTGATGAAAATAATAAAAACAATAGCCTCCACTTAAATGAAGTTGATGCAACAATATAGTTTCATCAAGGAAAAATTTTAGAATGTGGCATGTAATTTGAGAGTAATAGAAATATTTATTTTCTGTAATAGGAAAGTCGGCTACTTTGCCTTTTAAAAATCAGCATTCATGTGTTCATCATTGGAAGATTATGGGCAGCATTACAGGAGTTTAAGCATCTAATGTTGCTAATAAATAATGCTTAGGTGTTCCAGTTCCATGCACTTAAGACATTGTTTTCTTATCAATAATTATAGTTTTTAAAAGCCAAATATGAATTACTATCTCTTAAAAACTACTTAACATTTGCAAGCAACATTTTTTTTTTTTTTTGATACCATTAAGAGAATACAGAGTTTTACAAAGTGATTAGGGCAACCCAACTGTGGTGGATTGGCATATAAGCTGCTATATTTGCTAGATTATATACATTACAAACTACAACCTTGGGAACAAAACAAGAATGAAACATCAGTCCATTCTGGTACAAGTGCAAAAGAACTGCCATCATATTTAGTTCCTACTTGCATAAGGGATGAGTGAGCCACATGCATTCAAAATGAAAAGGTTTATGATGAAAGGGTAACCTGAGCTCAAAATCAAGCATTATTGGTCCATGATCAGAATGTATGATAGGCAAATTCTGTAGAGCATAAGAAGGGTAAGTATGAATCCAGTCCACAATAGCAAATGCTCTATCTAGCCTCTCCATTTTAAAGTCATCATCCTCTCTGTTATTCATCCAAGTGAATCTCTAGCCAAAGGCAGCCAATTCACATAATTCTAGGTCAGAAACCAATTGATTAAAAGATTCAAACCCTATAATCCTACCCTCATTAAAGGAAAACTTATCATCCCCATTTAGAATCTGATTGAAATCCCCAATGCAAAGCCAATTAGGGTGAGCAATATTTGCAAGCAACATTAAGATTCACACCCCTTTCAAATAACCAAAGCACATTCAATACCCTTTAGACCTCTAGTAGTTTAGGAGAAAGTTAAGAATAAAAATGTTCATTGAAAACAAAATAATTTTTTTTTAAAGAGATAATTACAGTAAACCCACCTGAGGTTTGGCCCATTTCATTTTGCCTACCTGTGATTTAAAACTTTACACTTTGCCCACATGAGGTTCCTTCCGTTTAGTTTCAGTTACCCACCTCTGTTATCACCGTTAAAAAACACATTTTTTAGATGGAAACAAACATAAAACAAATCAAAAAATTAGGGTTTGATATTAAAAATAAATGTATATGAATGTAACAAATAAAATTCCAAACAACTACAAATCAAATTGTTTGAAATTAAAACAGGTACAAATTAATGAAATGCCCACAGATTATGGAGAGTGCACATATTACAACAGACACATAACACAACACAAGATCAGAAAAAGAGATTGGTGAAGCTTGAGTATGGGTTTGGGTTTGGTTTAGATTAGAAAAAGAGAGAAGAAAAGCTTGAGTAATGGCATATGGTCTAGTGCCGAAAAAAGATGGGCAGGCAAGGAGGCTTTGCCATAGGTGTGGGTCGGCATGGAGATCGGTAAAGCTTCTGCCATGGAGATCGGTGGTGAATCGGTATGATGGTCCTGGAGATCGATGGTGGTATATGGTTATGGTGGTCTTCATGGGGGCTGGCTTTCACGATGAAGGTGGATATGGTGGGTTTTGATTTTAGACAGTGAGTACCAGAGAGGCTGGCTTTAAAAGGTGGGGGAGGTCCGAAGGTAGGGGATCCGAAGCAACAAGATCAGAAGAGTAACAAAGTGGATAGCGTGACAATCTTGTGGGCGAGATCGGCGAAGGCTGGGCTAGCATGGCCTCAGGGCGAGATCGACGAGGCTAACAAGATCGGCGGAGGCTGGGTAACAATGGCCTTGGGCGAGATTGGCAGTGGCTGGAGATTTCTCTTTGGTGTTTGTGTGGCTGGTGGTCTTCATGGGGGCTGGCTTTCACGATGAAGGTGGGTATGGTGGGTTCTTTAAAATGCATAGATGTAACTTATAGCCATTAAGCTTGTGATCTGACTTCTGCAAGAGATACATATTCTAGGTTTGAAAAAATTTTGACCTTGTTCTAGGTTTGAAAAATTTTTGATCTTGTGTTCTGGGTTTGAATTTTTTTTTATTTGAGTCATGTTCTAAGAGATGCCCATTTTGATCTTGTTTTCTTTTGTTTTTGTTCTTTTTCTTGTTTTGAGAGGAGAGAGACATAAAATGAGAGTTAAAAAGGCTTATTTACCCCTCTTTTTAACAAAGGTGGGTAACAGAGACTAAACAAAAGTAACCTTAAGTGGGCAAAGTGTAAAGTTTTAAATCACGGGTAAGCAAAGTAAAAATGGGTCAAACCTCAGGTGGGTTTACTGTAATTATCCCATTTTTAAAAAAGAGAACATGAAAGACCTCTTAAATTTTTACAACATCCACATAAAATGGGTGGATATTTTGGACTCCAAAAAAAAACTAGGAATTAAGTTGTTATTCAAAAAAAATAAATAAAGGAGAGAAAGTATTTATCTCCAAATTGGTCTCCAATGGAAATTGTAACACTCTTAGAAGCCTCTCCCTTGGGCTTAATCATAGAGATTCACAACAGTGTTAAATTATTGCATCAACAGTAATAAGTTGCAATAACTTATAATTTTTAGTTGTAATAGAAGTTTTAATACATTAGAAAAAATTGTTTCAATAACTTAAAATGAAGATATTGTTGCAATAAATTGATATCAATTATAGCAACGAAAATTTCAAACTAATAGCTTATTACAACAAAAATTATTATTGCAATAGTGATAGTAAATTGAACTAACTGAGTTCAGAAAAAGTTTGGAAAGTTTGAATTTATGAGAAAATTAATTACTCTTTTTTTCTTTCTTTGCTCAAAAAAGAAAAAAAAGAAAAAAAGAAAAAAAGAAAAAGAAAATAGGCCTCTTTTGTTTTACACCATTGATAAAACATAGAGAAAGTAGCATTATAGAACAGCTGGACATATCCAACACTGATGCAATGGAGTCCTAGTGGCTAGATAGGCTAAGTCTAATTACACAAAACAAACTTAGGAACCAAAACAGTGTACATGGTTATACCATGCTGAGTGAGATAATGAAAGTCAGTGTCGATGCCTCGTGGCGGTTTGACCACCCATCGCAGCGACGCTTGCGCACTTCTCTTTAGAAGGATATGCACGTGCATATGAAGCTCAGAGCTCGGGTGTTGTGGAGGAAGGTTGTACCTCGGGTGTGTGACTGGAATATGAGTCAATTTTAAGGAAATTACCAAGGGTAAATGAAGTCGCCACCAATCATTGGGTTTTTTCTAAGGTGTGATTGGTCACCTGACTTTATTTGATTTTATTACCGATCCTAGGCTAATAAAAATGTTATTTTTCCTAATCTAATATGGACGGGTAAAAAATCTTAATTCTTAAGTTTAGAAGTCTGGTTACGTGTGGGGAAAGTGTTAGGCACCCCACAACACCTGTCCGTAGACAGTCCTTTGTTTTGGTAAAATCTTAATTTTCAGACATTGGCAGTTGAAAACGAGCTATGGCATTAGCTTTCGGGGCTTTAAGCGAATTGGGCTTTGAGGTTTGGATTTAGAAAGGGTGTGGTCTTGATCGATGCTTCCATAGTGTGTTTGGAATCGTTGCCAAATTTCCAAGGCCAAAATCTGGCAGTGCTTCGCCTCAAGTGCATTATAGCACACAAAACACTATCCTCACCAAGCTTTTGCCGTGAGAATACGGCAATGGGGATGCCCCATTTTCACAGCAAAAATCCGACAGAGTTTCGTGTTTGGTGCACTACGGTGCACCGATAGGGTTTCATACCTGTGTATACGACGCGTGCCAACATGCTCATGCTAGGACTAGCCGGAGCCCCTTAAAGCATTAAGCACACTGATACGTGGCGCATACACGGGGAAACCGATGTCACTTTAGTGACATGGATCGAAACGGTCACACTGCGATGATTGTGCAGAAAGTATAACATGAATACACACCTGCAGTAAATGCCTTGAGTACATACTCATGCCACAAGGTCAAGAGCTCTCATGACTAGAGAGGGTCGCTCACATAGCCATAAGAGTCCATCATACAAAGTGCACGATCACCCACACACATGCAGGCATATATATATATATATATATATATACACACACACACACACATATACATTATGCACAATGCTATCACACAGAGCAAGAAAGTAAAATAGACATTGCCAATGTTCCAAGGGTATAGCCCAGCAAGGTACAGGAAATATAAAACAGACATTGCCATACCTAAGGAACGCGGCCCAAGCAAAGAGTAAGAAAAGTAAATGTAAAACATGGAGGGGAACCCTAATACATGCTCTAGAGAAGAGGTTAAGAGAGAGAGAGGGAAAGAGAAAACCACTTGGGAGGGGCTAGGCCTCCTAATCTACTGAACATTGCCCTTTGTGGGCTTGCGTCTTCTTGCTTGCATCCTTACTTTTTTTGCTTGCACCTAGGACATCGTACCCTTGCTCCAAGTGTGTACATGCAATAACAAAAGAAACAAGCCAACAGACAAGCAAAGAAACAACTAGAAGGAAAGTATGCTAAAAGACAAACTATCAAAGAAAGAGTCAAACGGGGGCAAACAAATATGTTATCAAACAAAAAAGGGTGTACTAGGAGGATAAATGTAGGTTTGGATTGGGTGTCCATAGTTCCATGAGATTGGAGTATGGACAACACATAGACTCATGCATGAACTTATAGGCAAGCATGCAAAAATGCAAAGAAGCAAAGAAAGCCAAACGGGTGGCACAAAGCAAGCAAGGCAAGCAAAACATCGCATGGAGTGGAGAAAGGGTATGCATCAAGCAAACCAACACCACGAAGGTGTATCTCACGAGTGGTCACATCGAAACAATCTGCAAGAGGGACGGATGCAACCACACAAGCAAGTGGCCTCAAAGACCAACAAGCACAAGCCCACAGATTGCACAAAGCATGGAAAAGCTTAGATCTAGACAAGCAAACATGGAGATAAAGCATAAAAGCAAGCAAGCATAAACATGCATAAAGGAAATTATCCAAACCCTTTGATATAGGCCTAGGTGTATGGATGTAGGCCTAGACCATAAGATCTAGATCTACACCCTACCTAAAGGGCCAAAACACATGGATAAAAAAAAAAAGATAACAAGAGATAAAAAGGCTATAGAAGCACATGACATAGCAACCAACATGTAGATCTAGACACATGAACATGGCACGGAGCACACAAAGATATAGATCTAAGCATAAGCATGGCAAGGAGCACATAAACATGTAGATCTAGGCATAAGCACGACAAAGAGCACATAATCAAGTAGATCTAGGCATAAACATGGCAAAAAACACCTATGCCTATGGATCTAAACACAAACACAATATTTAGGCATATCCTAGCCCAAGAAGGCTAGGCCAGCGTCATCAAAGCGGTAAAACATGGCAAAAAGTAAGGAAACATGCTAAAAATGCTATAAAACATTCTAAGAAGCAAAATAAAGCAAAGATATACTATGGAAAGCAAATACACATGCTATAAAGAAAAATAAAGTAAACGGTGTAGATTGTAGCTAAAAAGCTACATCTACACTCTTAAAACCTCAAATCCAAGGTCCTAAGACTAAGGAGAGGAAAAAGAGTGCAAGAACACTACCTCTTGATTGTTGAGAAAAGAGAAAAATCAAAAGTTTTTTGATGTGTTTGGGAGAGAATTTAGAGAGGAAAAGAGAAAAAATTTACCCAGAAAAATGCTCCAAATTGCCCAATTTCGTTCCTTTTTTGATCTGATAAGGGTCTAGGGGTATTTATATTAAAAAAGTGACTAAGTGGCCGCCGACTTGGAAGGAATTGATGAAGGCCTTCCTAGGCTTGGATTGGGCTGATCTTAGTGTCCCTCTAAAGGCCTGGATATGTAGTTTTCAGAACACTAAAGAAATTGGAAATCCAATGGTCGGATCAAAAGTTATGGCCTCGGGAAGCGAGCTGACGCGCTTTGCACGGTTTTTAGGATATCTCAACCGTTTTAACTCCAATTTCAACCCATGAATAGTCGTTGGAAAGAAAATTCAATAATCTTTGCAATGATGTTGGTCTCAACCCATTCTGATGGTCGGATCAAAATTAGGGTTTGATGTAGAAACATGAAAAATGTTGTTTTGGAATGATTTTGACTAGTTTTAACTTTTGGTCAACTTAGGGTTGACTAGAGGTATTTTGGTCAATTTAACCTAAAATGGCACTTTGAGTGCTCCAATGCCCGAACGGGTTGCGCCACGTCAATTTAGATGTTTTTGTGGCCCCATAGAATAAAGTTAATATTTTTGATATTTTCGGAGTCTTGCACGCAATTGAGGGCAGACAAAATACGGTATCTACAATCAATCAACATGGTTTGTTTGCGCCAGCTTGGTCAACTTTTCTTATTGCAAACACTTTCTATTCTTTTGCAATATGTGAGAACCAAAATCTGTCTAAAACCAAGGTCTCTAGCCTTTATTGTAGCCTCCACAAAAGCTTTCTGGATAGATGAAAATTAAGATACGTCGATGTATATATCATATGAGAATAAATATAGGTTGATGTGAATAGAGATAGAAATAGAAAATATTTAAAAATTAAGATATTATATGAGAATTAAGATACATTAATATATCTTTATATATATATATATATATATATATATATATATATATATATATATATGCTTCCACCTTCCAATGTAAGCCATGCACTTCACTCTTTACATCATGGCATCCACTCGTGCTTTTGCTTTCGAGAGAATAGATATAGATAGATGAGAATAGAGATAGAAATAGAAAAGATTTAAGAATTAAGATATTATATGAGAATTAAGATACATTGATGTATATATATATATATATATTTATATATATATATGCTTCCACCTTGCAATGTAAGCCATGCACTTCACTCTTTACATCGTAGCATCCACTCTTGCTTTTGTTTTCAACCTCATTGGTGCATAGCTAAACTTTCACTACAAGAAAAAAATGTTTATTGCAATGAAAAAAATTGTTGCAATAGCATTAGAGTTATTTGCAATAGTTGATTTTGTTACAATTATATATATATAGTAACATTAGAATTGGGCAATTATGCTTATCACGATCAACTCCATTGGGTGTGCCATTGAATCTGCATATATTATAATATACATGATATATGCACCATAGAACATTAGGGTAATATTTCTTACCTAATTTTTAAATTTGTACAATATTTCTTACGTTTTTAGTTGTATCTAGCGTGTTTTCATAATTACACTCATTATTGTTTGTATTATAAGTTGATAATGTATGATTTGTTTTTTTGTCTACAGATTTATACAACAAAAAGTTGGCAAAATACCCCTTTCACCCAAAAGTTCCAGCAAAATGTCTATGTTCTGAAACTATCTAGCGATATGTTCTTGTTTTGAAACTCGATTTTTAGAAAATCGAGTTTCAATGTAAAACTCGATTTGTAGAAAATCGAGTTATAGGCAATCAAACTTTAAAAAAATAAAAAAAATAAAAAATAATTATGGAACTCGAGTTCCATTTGAAAATTTTCAAGTCGAGTTCCTTGCTGAAATTCGATTTTTAGAAAATCAAGTTTCAAAACAGTGGTATTTTACTAGATAGTTTCAGAACATGAGCATTTTGCTGGAACTTATAGGCGAAATGGGTATTTTGTCATTTTGGCCCAACAAAGTTGCCCGGCTTGTTTAACGTAGGGCTTTTGGTTTTGGGGTTGATTATACTCAGCACAGCCCTAGTTCGAGATAGCCATTTGAAGCTCATGATAGTAGACTTGATTTGTGCACTATTCTTGGTTTGTGTTTTTGTGACTCCTTTGTGATTTATAATTTATAGTTTATTGTTTTTAATTTGTGTGTTTTTAGGAGGCAAGTTATAAAAACAAAGAGCGTTGAATACATACCGTTTTCATTGTCGTTTTTCTTGACAATATGTGCCACAATGTGGTTCTTTTATGGATTATTGATAAAAGATTTCAAAGTGCTTCTCTTTGTATTAAAACTAGGCTAATGTTACCGGCCTAATCACTTTCCAAAAAACTTCCAAAAGTTCTATAAAAAAAAACCATAATCTTGCTCTTTATTGAATTAAAAAAAAATTTTAATTCACACAAAAAAAAAAAAAATATTGTGCTATGCTTGGGTTACAAAATAGAACTAACCTCTCTGCTCCCAGTAATTATAATATTGATAATTCATTCAAAATTACCGTAATATTGATTTAGCCGTGCATGGCTTTCATTTGAGTTTGGGCTGGCTGATTGTTTGGGTTGGAGGCATAATCCGGGATTGGGCTTATGTCAAAATTTGGCTTGAGTTTAAAGGACTAAGTAAACCTGGGCTAAGTCACACAAGTTGGATCCGAGGAAAGTGGCTTAGTTTGTGTGAGACCTGGACCGGGTTGGGCTCAATTTTGGGCTACGACTAAGGGCTAGCTTAGCAGGCTTGAGTGGTTAGTTGCAACCTTGGACTGGGCTTGAGTTTTGTAAGGGAGCTGGGTCCAAGATTAAGTGGGCCTAAGGCTGAATAAGTTTAGTGTGTGTGTATTTATATATATAGATTTTTTTTTTTTTTTTGATAACAATAAGTTTAGTATTTGATTAGTTCATTGCCGTCACAAAAAAAAAAAAAAGTATTTGATTAGTTTATCAAAAAAAAAAAAAGTTTAGTATTTGATTAGGTTTAAGAATGTTTCGGGTTTGGGCTCACCGTTGGGCTTGGACCTAGCTTAGACTGCTGTTTCAAAAATTGTAAAACGACACCATTTGGGAGATCTAAAACTTCATCTTCTTTCTTTTTTTGCTTTTAAAAATCATTAAGCTCAGTTTAGAGTACAAAAAGATAACAAGCTAAGAAACTCTTCTCACATGAACCCGCAAAACTAGACTAGACTAGACCACATACAGAAAAAGCTAAGCTTAAATTCATAAGTTAAATGCATACATTGCTCCCTCACAAACCCACTTTCACTTTTCTTCATCTTCTTGTAATTGTTCTTGTTCTTGTTTTTCAAGAACTTGCTCATCAAGCTCTTCCTCAGTTTCTTGTTCATCATGGGCTGGAACAGGTTGAAGAATAGGGCCGCCACCTTCTCCATGATGAGGCCTAGTATGCAGCACACCAGTTGAGCTCAAAGGTGGTGGGAAAACAGTACTCCTACATTCTTCTTCATCATTATTCTTTGATGATGATGAATCTTGCTGCTTCTTTGGAGAATTGTTGTCAGTACGAATTTCTTCATTTTCGAGGACAACACTACCTGTTTCTTCTTCTTCTTCTTCATCATTATCATCATGGACAGGCCCTTGAAGAATAAGGCGACCACTTTCTCTATGAGGCCTAATACGCAGCACACCACTTGAGCTCAACGGTGGTGGGAAACTCTTACATTGATCATTCTTCTTGGATGAATCTTTCTGCCTCTTTGGAGTATTGTTTTCAGTACAAATCTCTTCGCTTTCAAAGACAATACTCCCTGTCTCATCTCCTAGGATTTCGGTGCACATTTGAAGACTATTTTCACTTAGCCTCAAAAAACTCTCGTTGGTAGTGTAGGAATTGCCATCGTTAGCCTGAGAATTGTTGTTGGTAGTGTTGGTTAGAGCTTGGAGGAAGCCCCAGCCACCTGAGTCTTGGGGTTCACTTGAGTACATGTTTTCACAATGGAAATATGGGGAATGTGAATGAAAATCAGGAGATAGAAATTGAAGATATTGTGGGTTGAGAGAGAGAGAGCTTTGTTTGCATAAACGATTATAGTCATTTTTTATATCTGCTGAGATATATAGGTTGAATTATGTCAAGGAGGTTTCATTAATAAAGCTGCATGCAATCATAAGGCTGAGCACAACTGCGCAAAGACCTTGGTTTTATATTTCTTATCAAAACTACAAGTCGTTTTTGTATTATTTAGATATAACTACATGTCGTTTACTTATTTTATGTATCAAAGCACGTGTTAGTCATATCCCTCTTAGTGGAGTTAGTTAGGATAGGAATTAGCCGTTATTAACAGTTAGTTAGTTAGTTAGTCATGTGATTATTCGTTTAATGAGAGTCTCAAGATCAATCTTGTTCTATAATTAAATCTAATAATCTATCTATCATAACTTAAAGTGTAACCAGTTGCTAACTAGCTCAACTTAGTTTATTTGGTTCATTTAATCTTAACTTGATTTGGATGATTTTTTTTTTTTTTTTTTTTTTTGTGAAAATACTTTTTTGTCCCTACATTTTGGGTCATTTTTCACTTTGATCTCCACATTTTTTGAGCTTGTATTTTAGTCCCAAAATTTTGAAAATAATTTTCAATTTAGTCACTACTATTATCTCACTAACGAAAATTACTTATGTGACACACACAATGCACAACTGGTATGTTAGACAGTGACACTAACGTAACCATTAAAATAATAATAATAATAAATTTCTCTTGAATTTTAAAAAAATTTCACGTTAGCATTTCTAATAAATAAAAAAAATTTCATCAGAAATATTGATGGTTTATCTCAAACAAACAAAATTGATTCAAAATCACAATAAAAAGGCAGGTCCTTTATATTGAGCATTGTATAAGTAACTCATGTCAACCTATTCCATAGGATGAAATTGATGTGTTTCAAATTGAAGAAGCTATAAAGGGCAAGGCCATAAGAAAGACAATTACATGGCCATGCTTGATGCTAATAGTAGAAAAGACTTGAGTAGCCAAGAAAAATCAATTTTGTCCAATGATTTGGTTGTCATGTTTGTCACGACCAATTTCACAGACATAATAGATCAATATTTTGAGCCATAACAGACACAAAACAGGTTTCTATAATCATTCAGGCATTCAACACATTAAAAGTCAGGGATGGTGTTATGTGCATGCACATGTGAGTGTGTGGACACAATGAACCCCAAAAAAGAAGAGCAACAATTTAGGAAACCCGCACTAATAAAACCCCAAGTTTTAGCAACCCCACCTCAAAAATTATGATGATAGAATTAAATTGGATTCTTAATGAAAATATGAATTGCACATTTCCAAATTTGATCCAATTGGGAATAAAGAGTCATTTGGATATGTGAACTCTATCATCACAGCGAGCATATGTATATTAATGGATGTGTTTGTATTAGTTACGGAAAATGAAAAGAAGGGAATGGTAGAAAGAATGGACAGGAAGCAGAGGGGAAAAATGACAAACTTCTTTAGTGTTTAAAGGATGGCAGGAAAGAAAGTAAAAAACAAAAAGCATTTCTAATTCTAGAGCTATAGACTAGACACTTATTACATACAGTTTGCTTAATAATTGTGGAAATCATTTGGATAATTGGATATGTGAATTCATTTTTCACCTTATGAGTACATTAATAATCTCTTTCATATAGTGTATGTTAAGGACATATTTTATGTAATTGACTAATCCTTTGACAAAATGCACTTTACTTATAATTGGGTAGATCTAGGATGAGTTTAGTACTTCAAGAAACAAAAGTTCAAGTCAAGTATTAAAGCCATGAAAATTGGACCAAGAAACAAGTGAAGAAAAACTATTCATTAAACCTCGACAGATACCTCGACAGAAACAGTATTTATCGAGATTTAAGAACGAAACTCAACAGAAGCTGAATCTATTGAGATCTACGAAATCAGAATTTCCAAATCTGATTTTTGGCCCTAGTTGACATGTATGTGTAGGGTTTCTTTTCTCACAACCCTTGACATATATAACACTTATTTTAAAGGTCATTATACATGGAGAACACATGCAAAAAGTGACCTAGTGCCTTATTCTCTCTGCAAGAAGTTACTGCGTCTTTTGCGCCTTAGGGTTTTGTAACAAAGTACTTCTTGATCTTCATTGTTGATGAAGTGAAGAATTTTGCAGCCAATAACATCTTCAAGTTGTTGGAGTTAGTTACGTTCTGGGATCCATGCAAAAGGGTGGCGTTCATATATTGAAGAGTTCAGAGGTTCTGAAGCGGTAGAAGGTTTCTGTTGTAAGTTCATCTACGGGGATTGTAGAGTCTAGGGACAAAAGTATTGTACTAGATCTGAAACTTCTCTTTACTATAGTAAATTGTTTTTCGGGAAGATTTCCCCTTAGGTTTTTTACTGTGAAACTAGTTTGTTTCATTGGTTTTCCTGAGTCATCATATTTTATTTTATTTACTATTCTACTGTGCATGATATTGACATAATATTGATGTTTGTTTGTTTTAACAAGGTTTATTCATAATAAATCTAATTAACAACTTGGGTTTAAAACTTGTTAATTATATCAACGGGGGTCTAAATTTCCCAACAGTGTACATGCCTGTATAAATAGAAAGAGAATGATATCATAATCAGAACACAAACTCCTCTCAATTAAACTCCTCTCTTAATCTCTGGCTTCCAATCTTTGATTTGTTTTTTCAGTTTCAGTTCTTAATTTTTTGCTACGGTAGTTTCTTGGTTATGAGGCAAACTTGAGACCACCTAGCCTGATTTACTCAATTCCAAGATTTGGTGGTGCACCTCGTGTTTGAAATCTTAGAAATTAGAACAGGGTTTGGCTTACCTCTAGTACTTTTTTAACTGGACATATCCTTTTATTTTAAATATACAATGGCAAGTGATAGTGAGTTTTAATCTCCACATTTTATTTAGTTAGTAGGTGATATGACAGTATGTCATTAAAACAAAAGGAGATTCCTTTTAAAAAAGTACTGGAGGTAAGCCAAAACCATTAGAATACAGACACCTATTAGAGCAACTAGACAAGTATAACACCAATGCCACTTCAAGTTTTCTTTGTTCTTGCAAGTATTCAATTGATTGATCAACTACTAAAATTTGATTCATCATAAGAAATAGTCTCTTGTTTTAATAAAAGGGGTCTAACATTTATGATTTATGGCTACTTAAGTACTTAGCCACAATACAAGAATTAACCATGTCTTACTGCCAAGGTTTGTAGCTTAATGCTTAGGGTTTTGGTGTGTGTAGATCGTGAATTCGAACCATTACAACAATGGTATAACTGTTGTCCACAATATGAAATTACAAAGTCCTAGATGGAGTTAAAGATAAGACTATAACTCAGCCTAACTAAAGTTTATTACCATACAAATTAATTAACCCCACACCATTAGGACTTCTAGTTGTAATGAGTAAGTTTATTTGATAAGTACTGCATTCTTTCTAATTAAAGTTTGCATGGCCAAAGAAATATAGATCCAGAAGGGAATGGAAAATAATAGTTTAAGTTAATTATTTTTTTACTTATACTGTAAACTTTATTTACATATATACTATACAGAGGAAATGATGATATCCTGTTTCATTCATGGATCTACCTAAACAAATTACTTTAATAATATCTAATTTGGTTGATTTTAGACCATTAGTGGGGGTGGGAACCCTTTTTGTATAATCTGTGACAATGCCAAAAAAATATAACACACTTTATTAGTCACTTTTCAATAACACAAGCAAAGCTTACCCATTAACAGAAAGCAATAATTCATCCATTTGTATCTATTGCCCTAACATTTTCAAGATTAGCTTTGTTTGCATAAACGATAATAGCAAAGTTTTATCTCTCTCTATCATTACTTAAGTGTAACCAGTTGTTAACCACTAGCTCAACTTAGTTTGGTTTACTTAACATAATTAATAATTTAGACAGTAATTAACTAACTGTAATATGAGCTCTACAATGCATTGTACACTCGGTTTATCTAGAATTTTATGTTGGGGGCATTGGAGATTTTATTAATCGGAGAATAATATGGTTTAGAAGGCATATTAAAATAACTTGATTTAGTGACTTGTTTAGAATTTCCGTGATCAAGATCATCAAAAGAACTTAAGGAAGGCCATTTTGTACACTAGCTGAAAATGAAAATGAGTTATCTAGAGCATCGAAGCACTGAGAAATATAAAGACTGCTTAATATAGCCATTAGATTCGCTGCTAATTTAGTCTTCATGCGTCATGTGCAAGCAAGAGCTTGCTTACCAACTTGCTTACTAACTCTAGTATTATCCCTGTACATATAGTATTATTGTGTGATTGGAGAAGCTCATATTATAAGAAGTTGCATATCTCTCAGCATTCAGCAAGCATTAGTGATTAGGCCTCTCTCTCTCTCTCTGTTCAAGCGTGTTCGAAGTCTTATAATCCCCATTTCCCAGGTACGACTTTTCAAATCTTCTTTATTTGTTTGTAAATAAGTAAAACATTTTGAATATAATTGTGTATACTCTGTTTATACTTCTATACTATCTATATTACTATTCAGGAGGATTCTTGCTTTGGATTCAATATTTTGAATGTTCCAAAATACCATTATATAGTGATCTTACTAACTTAAAACTTGTGAACTAATAGAGCATAGAGATATTTAAGTAGAGTAAAATAAATAAAAAATTTAAACATCCCAACTACAAATTTTTTTTTTTTTTAATTAGAAACTTTCTCTACACACCTGTTACAATCATGTCATGCACAGATGTAATGTATTTCGAGTTGACAATATAGGATCCTCAAAGCAACATATGTTCCATACGTGTACGTGTATTTGAGCATTTAGATTAATCTTTAATTATCTAAAGGCATTGATGTAAAACAACCATTTAAAAAAATTTCCTAACAATCTCAACTTGAGGGTAGAACTTGAAAATAGAGGTAGGATGGTTTTAGTATTACGGAATATAAAGTTTGGGAAATTAAAAGTTTAATTGCCCACAGGATTCTGAAACGAGGAAAGATAATGTCTGGAAAGGAAGCTTCAAGTTCAAGGAGTGTGGAAATCATCGAAGCTAAAAGGAGCTTTTCTGTGCTTATCGTGGACGATGACTGCCTCATTAGAAGAATCCATAGAGCCCTCTTGAGCAAGTTTACGAAAGAGATTCAGGAGGTAGAAAATGGACAACAAGCTGTTGATCTTCACCGATCGGGGGCAGCTTCATTCGACATTATTCTGATGGACCAGGACATGCCGATCATGAATGGGCTTGAGGTATATATGTTTTTCAAAGTAGAAACTCACAATCTTAAAAAGAACATACGTTGTTAAAGTAAACTAATTACAATACAATAATCTTCAAAGATAAAAGCATGCGTGTATCTTCATATATTTTAGAGGACTTAGACTTAACAAAAATCAATATATTAACATAAATGGTTATATTTTCTTATGTAAGCTCATGTAACTAGGGTTACAGGTGATGGTATAAGAATAAAATAATAATGAATTGTTATTATTAATGATGATAGTGGACTAGATTTTTTAATAACTCTTACATCCTAACGTTATATGTTGTTTGAATCTTAGCTTCTTTCTCAATTATTTGTTGATATGTTAGTTAAGTGTCGCACATAACTTGTACTAATCGGCCCAATCAAATTGTGACACGTAGATTATATATTATGAGTAATGAAATAGACTAAAAAGATCTTTAAAATACTTCAAATAAATCCTAACTTCTAATTAAATTAAATTAAATAAAAAAAATTTATTTTCAATATATTTCCGGAAGAACATAAAGAACATGACATGCTCTTCCCAAAGAATTCTCTAATCTTTTCCTACTCACCCCCTCCTCAGTCCCAAATGAAATGAAAGCTTTTCCCTGGTCTGAGAGTCTCACAAACACAAACATTGCTGCTCACCTTCGTTCTTCAACCTTTCTTTGGCATTGTCTCCCACACTAAACTCCTGTCTCTGCCAAGTATTTGTTGATTTTTCAGTCAATAAAAGACTTCCAAAATCTAAACCTTTTGTAAGCTTCTTGTCACGAGACTCACAACAGATGTGCTTCTTTTTGTTTGAATTCTAGTTCTACACATAATTTTGAAGATAAAATGCAAAACCGAGAACCCAAAACATAATGAAATGGGCTTCTTGCTACAAAGATGAAATCTTTCTTGGGGTTCTAAAGAAAATTCATTTTCCAAACCCCATTACATTACAAAAAAAAAAAACAAAACAAAAAAACAAAATTGTGCAAATTTAAGGTCTCACTGTGTAGGACATAACATGTATTATAAAAATGTGGGAAAGGAAAAGGAATGTGAAGGGACAGACTCGATCATAATCACCCGTCACCACCATTATTATCTTCTCAAATCTCACCATTAAATAAAAATGTGCCCCTGCCTAATTATTGTTTTATTATAGGCGACAAAGGAGTTGCGAGCTATGGGCGTCAATGATATGATCATCGGAGTCACTGCACGTGATTCAAACAAAGATGATCTTATTGCAGCAGGTCAGAATCAATGCTATGAGAAACCTCTAAATATCGAGAAGATGAAGACTATACTTAAAGATTGTAATCTTTATTAGGATTTTAGTTTTTTTTTTTCCAGTACATTTGGTTAACTATATTTTTAAAATGTCAATTTTTTTTCTTTCTTTCTTTTGTACTTGTTTTATTTCCCCCGTATGAAGCAATGTTCTCTCTCTTGCTATGTACAATTTTTTTGGGGTTTTGGATTTAGTGTGTTTAGATGCCTGCAGAGAAGGAGGCAGTTGTTTAATTTGGTGTAGTTTACTTGAGTTTTTAAGAATATTGAATTTTTATAATGTGGCACATGTCTTATATTAAGAAATATTAAATTTTTATATAGTGGCACATGTCTTATATTTGGATTTAAATAGGAGAAAATGAGAGGATATAAATGAGAGGATTCTTTCCAATCATAGATTTCATCACACCCTCAGTGATCGACAAAAGCATAAATCTCACTTAGGGAATCTTTTTCCAGTCATAGATTTCATCACACTCTAAACGATTGACAAATGCATAAATCAAACTTAGGGAATCTTTTTCCAATCATAGATCTCATCATACTTTCAGCGATTGACAAATGCATAAATCTCAACGGCAAACTCCTATTTAATAGTTTAAAATTCAAGGAGACAACTGCCTCTACATTATTTTTTATGCTAATGGACTCTTGAATTTACGATTGGGCCTGGGCTGGCAATCCAGCCCATGAAAGGATAGTGAGGTTTTGGGCTACCCAAGCCAACCCAAGACCAAAAGCTAAGATATATATATATATATATACACACACACATGTCACCTGGCAAGAGAGTTGTGGAAGAAATAAAGTCCAAGTTTGGTTAAAAAATCGGGTAGTGCTAAACCATGTTTTTGGGTGGATCATAGGTCATAAGACTCATAACCCAATTGAAGCTGTGGCCCTTTTGTTGTGAAGATTTGAGCTAGATACATGCTGAGTGAGATCACAGCCACTCCTTTCACACTGATTTTTATTGATTAGACAAGGTGGGGATGGGGTTTCCAAAATCAAGAGACTACATGGGGTTTGCCGACCAAATTTTAATATATATCTTGGATTCATTGAATTCATGCTAGGCCTAAATGAGCAATAGGCCAGGCCTTGCATTGCCTTGATTAGTCCCCACTCCAAGCCTAAATTTAGCTTATTGTTCATCTATTCTGTTGTTGATGGGATAAATTCCTAGTTTTGTACCACTTTTTGTGCTCAAAGGAAAAGGGTAAGGTTACAATTCTCTAGAGTCAGTTCTTTGTGTAATTTGATTGTAGAGTTTTTAAAATCGTATTCATCCATATTGAGTTGATTGAATTTTTACATATACTCATTAATTTAAACAACTATTAAAATATAATAGTCAACATTTATTTAAATACTTATGATGGGGTAAAATTTAAATTAATTCAAATGGGGGGAACGAAAAATAAATAAATAAAGGAATACAAAATACAATATTAATATAAAGTAAAAAATAATAAGAGATCTGGTAAACTCTTTGATGGTTGAATAAGAGATCTGGGGTTCAATCCCCGCCTACACCAAAAACTAATTAGTGTTTTGGTCTGATGATAAAGAGCTATCATCAGGAGCGGACGTCATAGGTTGAAACTCTTACTCAAAAAAAAAATATATATATATATATATATATAAAAAGTAAAAATGGACATTTTAATAAATAGCGTGACTTCAAATAGAATAAAAATAAATAAATAAAAGGTGATTAGACCCATAATAACCTATTGAGCAGTGATAACATACTTCAATTTTTTTTTTTTTAGGATTTTAAATTGTAATCCAAAGAATACATATAGCCACAGAATCTAAAGTTCATGCCCAAATAGAGCAAAGAATCTTCTTTTACCAAGCGGCAACCCATTGTGACCTAAAATGTGTGCAAAGTAAAGTTGACCCCAAGCAAAAGCTAATTAACTTTAACGCCCCATAATATTCTGAATGACTTTAATCTCGACTATAAACCCCACAAAATCCATAAACATTAAGAGGCACACTCTTTGTTGTTGTTGGTGGTGGTGATAGTGATGGTGATGGTGATGGTGCCGCAACAGGTCAGTGGTGATGTCGTTATCAATAAAGTCAACCAATGGGAGGTAATGGTCTCATCAATAGTTTAGCATGTTCTAAATAATTTAAACAGTAAACAACCCCTTTTCATTGTTAATACGTCATCACTTTTATCTCATATATGATACTTCTTTCATTTGTATAAGCAAAGTAATAGTAAAGATTCATTGTATTCATATCATACATTTCTTTTAATTTTTTTTTTTTTTTTTTTTTTTTGTGGTAAACATAAATTTCTTTTAATTAATTACATAGCTCTTAACAATGCAAATGTTTTCTTACAAATATATTAATGTACAGTTTGTAATAATAAATGTTTATTTAAATAGTTATTGTTTATATATATATATATATATATATTTATATATGTGTGTGTGTCATCAATTTTTATTGCTAATATCAAATAAATACAAGTAAAAGATAAATATAAGGGCATTATATGGTAGGAGAGATGAAAACTCTCATACAAAAAAAAATCTACTAACATCATAGGTAGCATCAATACAAGAAATCCACCTCAAATCTAGAAGAGAATGTTTATCCTACGGTGCAAACACGTATCCTCGATCATCAGTCATCACGAGGAGGAATTAACCCATCCGGTGCTAGAATTTTAACCTTAAAATTCAAATATTTTGGCACAAAAAAGCTTAGATCCGAACTAGTTCAAGGTAGATTTAGACTGACACTCATTCCACAGGGGTCTTTGAGAGGTGAGAGTGGCCTGGGAGTGGGAGAGACACAAACCCAAAAGGCTAGGCCAACTCATAGGATACAACAAAAGACATTATAAAGAACAAATCGAACCCACAAGAAGGAGAAAATTCATTATGTTTCGGATGCATGCACATGTGGGGCCCACCCTCTTGTGAGAGAGAGGATACATGCATCCAAAACATGTAATACTCTCTCCACAAGAAGGATAAAGAAGTCCTCTAATAGGATGGAGACACAGGCTCACACTGAGAAGAGAACAAAGCCTCGAGCACACTTTAGAACAGAGATTCTGACGTGCACCAAAAGTTTCTCTCTCTCACGCACGCGAGAGAGAGCTTCCAAATTAAAGGTTCTATGGCTAAAGGTTACGTACGTAAGAGCCACCCCCGGCCCATTGATAACTCGCACTATGATAAGCACCTCCTTTTTTTTATGTGATTGATGGGATATATTGCTCAGATGGGAAAGCTATGATTGGTGGAATGATTGAATTCTTGCCTTTTACAAGAGCATTCTATGTTTCTATCCCCATAAATCCGGTTGGCGTGATCCTACAACACTCGTCGCCAATATAAATATATAGGAGCTTTTCAATTTCTAGATAACTTCTTATCATGTTGGGCAATGGGCATGAAGGAAGGATTATTGTTGATATTGTTACTGAATTTGATTGATGTGATGATGTTGATGAAATGTGGCTTGATTTTGATCTCACTCGTGCATGAAATTTATAGGACAGCCTACAAATTTATACTCCTATCTTTTATCACGTTTAATCCCACTCACTTTGTTGTTTTGGATTTGGATACTATCGCCTTCGCAGTCAACCCAACCAAAACCACGATCAAATTGAAGGCCTTTTTTTGTCATTTATAATGCAAGTAAATCGGAAAGGTTAACTCAACTAATAAATTTTTATTCTTAAAATTAAAAAAAAACACTAATAAAGTTCCATTTATCAATAATCATGGAGAGATAAAATTCTATCATAATTATAAAATTTAAAAAAAAAAAAAAAAAGGTTTCTTAGCTGGAGACCTCTTTTTTTTTCTTTTTTTCTTTTTTTCTTTTTTAAAGTAAAAAAGAAAAAAAAAATCCTCTTGATAATTTAATCATCCACTTCTCTTTCATTTGTTGTAATTAAAAGTCATGGTTTTCACATTAAAAAAAAAAGTACTTTTTTTTTTCCATTTCAAAAAACAATTTAATTAGTGCTGACATTCAACTTGTTAAGGCTATAGTCATCTTACTGTAACCTTTTGTAACGCCCAATTAAACTTTGTTAAGACGACTTACTTAATTTGTTGTTAACATCATTACAAGTAGTCAAAAACACTTTGGTTCGATTGAGGTGCTTTTATTTATTTATTTGTATTTTGTATCATATAACTTTTTAACATTAACTTATGTTCAAAATTTAATACACTTTGGTCTTGTAGCCTAATGAATAATGATACTTTTCCAAAGTGTGAACTTGTATCTTGTAATTAAGGTCTAAAGGCCAATTGAATTTGTAAGGAATAGAGGGATAAAAGGGTGAAAGTGTACCTTCATCATTTGAAAAGAAAACAATTAAAAAGTGAATGAGAGAAAAAGAGAGATTCATTGTATAAGTATTTAGAGAGAGGAAGGATCTAGTCATCCACTACTCCATTAATTTTAGGATGAAACTCGTGTTGCATATATGAATTTAGGTTTTGCGTAAAATTGTGAAGACAATCCTCTTTGAACTTTGTCATAAGCATAATAGAAACTATATAATTTTTATTTTGCACTTGATTTACTTATATATATAAATATATATATATATATATAGAAATTGATTTACTCTATTTTTGTGGATTAATATGCCACTAAGCAATAAGATCATAGCTTATGCTTGACTTATTGATGAAACCCTTATTTTGCTATTGAGTTACCTCATACCAAAAAAATTAGAATTCAATAATTATAGGGCCACAAAAATTTTCACAAAATATTTTATAATTGTTGAAATGGCAAGTTGTTAAATGTGAATAATAAAGTAATATTAATAATAAGTCCTAATAAGAACCAATAAAACCTTTCAACACAATTGTTCTTATAAAAAATTATTATGTTTATAGTATTACTCATTAGAAATATATTCACTCAACCAAGGGTAAATTTTATGGCAAGATAGGGATTTCATTATTATTTGCTATTTAATTATAAAACTCAAAAGGGGATTGTTATTTTTGTAAAATTTTGTGGTCATTTTCATTTTCTTATGCCTCACGGAGGATGGTGTAATTTAACCAAAAACTAGTTTCATCTTTCAACTATAATTAGATAGTTTTGCGAGATTAATAATGTAAATATATATTAATCCAGTTCCATTATTAATTAAATACATCAATTTAAAGAATGGGGAGAAATGACAGAGATGAGATTTTTTTTTTTTTATTAAAAGGAAGGGTGAAAAACAAGTAAATTTTTTACTATGTGACTTTCTTCTTAATCTTGTTTCTTAAATTTTATTAATTAAAAGTTTTGAAATTTTTGAATAATAAGTACAATTTGTGCTCTAACTAATCCTCGATCACCAAAAGTTTTACTATTATTATTATTATTCAGGGGAATTAAGATTTTTTTTTTCTTGTTTTTGTTTTCCAAAGAGTAGGAAAGAATGAATCTAGATAGTGCACCAACCCCCACAAGGAAGTCATTGGCCTGAATTAAGAAATGATTATGTTAGAATTAATGCCAAAACTTTACACTGAAAATTGAATATGTCAAACCAATTGGACAGTGGAACCGGATGTTTGTTAGAAAACAGTTTAGCTTAACCAGTAACTTTTCAATCGAATATTTCCTTTTGTTTCAAGTATATAATGACAAGTGGTAGTGAGTTTTAATCTCCACCATTTATTTAATTAGTAGGTGATGTGGCAATTTCTTATTAAAACAAAATGAAATTTCCATTAAAAAAATACTGAAAGTAAACCAAACTCGTTAGAAAAAATAGGATAAGACACAAGAAATCCGGCATTAGTTAAAAGAATCTCAGAGAAAGTGCATCGTATAATTTTGTGAATTTGTAATGATGGATGAACCTTTTCCCTTATCTTTTTTCTGGATAGGCGTTAGTGCAGGCATGACAAGAAAAAGAAAAATGCTAGGAACATGAAAAGTTTCACAATTTTTGTCACAACTCGTCACAGGGCGAGTAATGAATAATGAAGGTCAAATAGTGGGTTCATACCTTCACTACTCACAACTCGTCACGTGACGAGTTATGTCAAAAATTGTGGGACTTTAGACTTCCCCTAACATTACTCCAAGAAAAATAATACTCCCTCCGTCCCACTTTTTTTGTCCTGTTTAAAAAGTCAAATTTTTTAAGGAAATATCATTTATTGTCTTATCTACCTTTTAAAAATGTATAAGTTTCCAAAACTATCCTTAAAAAAATTTATCAAAAAATTGAATTAGCAAATTAATAGGGGTATAATAGGAACATTAGTAAATTAATGACTTTTATTTTTAGAAACAGAGCAATATTTTGAGACATCTCAAAATAGAATAGAGGACAAAAAAAGTGAGACAGATGGAGTAACTTTTAAGGATGTAATAAGAGCAGTACTGTTCTTAATGGGATTTCACAGTTTTTTTTTTTTTTTTTTTTTAAGCCTACTGGTCTATGTCTCTATATTCGTACCATGAAATAGAAGTACTGTTTCCTCTCATCACAATAGCTCCTTTACAAAAATAAACATGTACCTAATAAAAAGGTAATATTTTAAAAAGTTATACATAATTTTTTAAATTAGCAAACCATAAGCACAGACTATTGCATATATCAAATTCTATGTATTCACATCTTCATCACAAAGTACAAAAACTAATTAAGAAAGACATGTATATTGTTTAGTCCCTATGCCACTATTTAACACCTATCTAGTGCAATACCTTGCGTGGAAAGGCATATAAGCACTCAAGATGCCAACAAATGTCACTGATGAAAGACAAAATTTTGAGGGCAAATAGGCATTGCAAAGACAAAGAAACCATATTCTGAGCCAATTTGGTACTCTAGCCCATATATAAATATGTACAACCAATAAAGAAAGAACAACCTTAGCCCATATTGTTACTCGACAGTCTTAATGCAATTATTAAAGAATAAGAAGGATACCACATGACCCTTAAAATTATTAAGCTATACAAAAACAAATGGAAAATGAAAAACAAAAAAATAAAAAGGAGGCAAGAAACTTTTTGAAGGGAATAGTATCAAGACTGCTTTTTTTTTTTTTTTCTTTTTTTCTTTTTTTTTTTGATGAATAATTATAAAGACTACTTTTCCTCTTAGTGTTTGACTATTTTAATTGATGCTACTGGTAAAGTCGTAAAGACCTAATTGCCCGCCCAGTTGCCCTTAGCCTCCTCTATAAATTGAATTCCCCAAAGTTCTTGATAATATGAATTCATATGATATAAATTTTTGTCTAGCTGCTTCATGTTCATGGCACTCTAATCAAATCTTTGATCGAAGTTAGCATTGATGAGCATTAATCATCTTCAAACATTTTTTCTATTCATACTTCTTCAGATTGTCACATCTCATACACCAAGAAGGTGAGGTTTCTATAATTTAGATTCACACATCACAAATGCATGTTAATTTTCTTTGTTTCTTGTTTGATGTTTGGTAAAATTTAGAGGGCAAGCTTTGTTATTATATTTATATGTTCAATTTTGTTTATTTGTTATTTCTTTCATTAGGTTCATCATGGCATTTTCCACATTCATGTGCCAACAAACACAACCATTTCTAGATTTTCCATCTAGTGGGCTGAAAATGGATCTCTTCAATCCTCAAAGGCACAAAGAAAAGGTAGTGATTGTAATGGGAGCAACAGGAACTGGCAAGTCAAGACTCTCCATTGATCTTGCTAGTCGGTTTCCGGCCGAGATCATCAACTCTGATAAAATGCAAGTGTACAAGGGACTTGACATAGTCACCAACAAAGTCACTGAAGAAGAGCAACGTGGTGTGCCTCACCATTTGCTAGGGATAGTAAATCCTAATGCTGATTTCACGGTAACAGAGTTTTGTGACAAAGCATCACATAAGATTGAGTCAATTGTAGGACAAGGCCGCCTTCCAATCATTGTTGGAGGCTCCAATTCTTACATTGAAGCCTTAATAGATGATGATGATTTTATATTTAGATCAAAGTATGAATGTTGCTTTCTTTGGGTGGATGTGTCAATGCCTTTGCTTCACTCATTTGTGTCAAAGCGAGTTGATCAAATGCTTGAAAAGGGCATGATAGATGAGGTGAGAAAAATGTTCAATCCCAATTTGGACTACTCAAGAGGGATTAGAAGGGCAATTGGGATTTCGGAATTCGATCTATATTTTCGAAGTGAACAATTTTTAGACAAAGAACAACGTGCAATGTTACTCCAAGAAGCAATATGTCACATTAAGGAAAATAATTGCAAATTAGCATGTCGCCAAAGGGAGAAAATTCATCGGCTTAGAAATATGAAAGGGTGGAATATGCACAGGCTTGACGCCACAGAAGTGTTTCGAAAGCATGGAAGAGAAGCAGATAAGGCATGGGAAGAGCTTGTAGCTGGACCAAGCGGTGAGATTGTTGGCCAATTTCTTTACAATTTGGCCACCAAGGTACCTACAAATGTCGCAGGCATTAAGATGAGGAATGTAGGAGCTGCCATTGCAACAGCAACTTATTAGAGGATGCAAAAGGTGGATACTTGCTTCTGACGATATAATTAATCGTGTGGCCATGAGAAATAAAGAGAGAGACAACCGAGACCTACTTTTTGAACCAAATTTTGTAAAGATCACATTCTACTTTTTTTTTTTTTTTTTTTTTAAACAAGATCACATTCTACTTGTGAATTGTGATTCCAACCATATACATCTTTTTTTTTTCTTTTTTTTTATATTTAAGTTTAATATAGTTTATGTTGCCAAGAATTTTGTCACTAAATTTACATCTCCTTTTATATATATATATATATATATATATATATATATAAAGAGAAAGAGAGAGAGAGAGATGGGTTCAAGTTACACCAAGTGTAACTTAAAACAATATTATATCACTTAATATTTTTTAATTGGATGCGAATTTTGACAAACTCACCATTAGATTACATTATCTTCGTATATTCTCCATACTTGCAAAATTTCAAAGTGATCAAAAATTAATAGTCATATCATCAATCAATTGTTTAAATTCAAGTTTTTGTAATTTAAAATAATGCATAAAAGATGAGTTTATAGATCGAATGGTAAATAACATCCAATTAACATGAAAATTGGTATGAGTGTTAAGAACATATAAAACATGTAATTCAACAGTAGGATTTTCAAAGTTACACCAGGTGTAACTTTAACCCAGCCCATATAAATATATATATATATATATATATATAAAGCCAAAACTCAAAGAAAATCCAATTAGATTTCAATTGAAGTAACATCATAAACTCTTAACAATATTCTCTCATTGAGCTTAAAGTAACATATACTCATCATTTATTTACTTATTTTAGGTGAACTTATTGGGATAATGAAGGCCATTAAGCCAAAAGATCATTTGTATATGTGTGTGAATTTTTTTTTATAAACTTGAATCACGGCCCTTATCCTCTCTCTCATTCCACAAGAACTAGTATTTATGAAATGACCATTATGTTAAGTGTATGCGGTAGTGGCAAAAAGGTCATTGATAGTACATATATATACGTACAAAAGGCAAAAAAGCTAAAAACTTGAGTATTTAACTTCTGACAAAATAATCACGGGATCACGGTCTAATAATCCATGATTCAATAGTTGAAAATCTCATTAAAACATCTATAACTTGATCCCATCATACACAAGCTGATCAAATTCGATAAAATGTAATCAATTGTAAAGGAAAAAGTAATGCCTAACTTTCTTAAGGATAAATTGCTTTTGTTTTGTACTCTAATTTTCCTTAATGATTAAGACATTCAAAGAAAAATCTGTATGTAATAATTAGGAGTGTAGATTTTATTTTCTTGTAAAGGAACTTATCCACAATAGAAAGGAAAAATGTTAATGCTCCCTAATAGTGGCCGTACAGTCGGAAAGCAACTTTGTAATATAAATCAATCCATGGTGGCGGCGAAAATACACCGCACGCACGCGCATCTTCCGTACACAGTGCGCTGACTTACTTTTGCAATTCTATCGTTATTACAACTTGTTTGTTGGGCTCAAAACTTTTACTTTTTAATTTTTTTTGGTCCTTTTTTTTCAATTTTTTTTATTTTTTAAAATTAATAAATTTTTTATTTTTTAAATTAAGTAATTTTTTGCAATAAATACCATACAAATAAGCTACCAAAAGTTATATAATCATTTTTTTGGCTGGTGTATTAGTGTCAGTGTGTATTGATTAAAGTTAAAATTTTTATTGCAATAAATCAATCTTTTTATAGAGTCGCATAACATTTAACTAAAGTGATATTATTAGTTTTGATTACTTCCTAATGTGTGAAGCCCCCGTTAATAGTTTAAGTTTTCTTTTAAACAAGTTTATTACGAGGATACTTGAATTTGGAAGTGATTTTCTTTCACTTGAAGGATTCTAGTATAGTCAAAAAGGGGTCATGAATCCAATCTTTTTCTCTTTGCAAAAAGAAAAAGAATCATAGATTTGATTGAAAATTCTATATTGATTAAAAAATTGTTGTGTTAGTCAAATTAATGTGAAAATAATGACACTTTTAAAATTTAGATTTTCAAGATCATGATTTATAGGTCCAACTCACGATAATTAATTGACTTGTTAATGGTTAATTTGAAAGCATGAAAACAAAAAATATTTTAAATTCTCATGTAAGGTTTAGAAACACAATATTTTCAAAAGAAAAGCCGTAAGATAAATGTGGTTTTGAAACTCCCCTATAATATTATAACTTATGTTTCTACTAAGAGATCACTTTATATATATGCAGATGATCAAACTTGAGTCTATGATGTCTATTCCACAGTAATGACTCTTTATCATCTAGTTTGATTCCATATTTCTTATTAGACAACAACAAGAAATCACTTATATTAACCTAAAATTTCTTCAATGGTGGAGTTAAAGTTTAGTGGATCTAAAAAATTCTTTTCCTAACTTTCATCTTGTTTTGTTAATCGATAATAAGAAAGGAACTCTTCAACATAACTGGTTTCTTCATATGATATGGCCACACCACTATGCTAAAATGACAATGTAAGTTAAAAAAGAAAATAAGAGTAGGAATATTGATATATTGGACAGTCTGATCTAGAAAATCATTGCTATTTTTCAAGACGAATGATTCCAATCACAATCATACAGGGGCGGAGCTACATGTTAGGCCCCCCCCCCCCCAAATTTTTGAAAATATTTTTATACTATATAGAAATATTTAATATTTTAAAACTTAGCCCCCAAAAATAGGACTTGGCCCCCCCAATTATTTGAGTTAGTCCAATAATTTTCTTAAGAAAAATTGTCCAATTGGTCATAGTAGTTATAGAAAATGTATTGTTTCTCAAATTCTTTTTTTTTTTTTGTAAAATGCGTTCTCGTATTTTTTAAAGTTTTGGATCATTCATGTCTGAACACTTCATTAGTTCAATTGAAAATTTTTTACTCGCAATGGTAAACAATCAGGTAACTTATATTGAAAATGAAAATTTTAAGGATTTCACTATAGAATATGGTGAAAGATGAATTTAACTCTATAAAACATTTAATTTTAAGGATTTCACTATGAAAGATACTAAATTGTGTGTGCGCGCACGCATATAGATGTATGCGTTTGTGTATATGTATGGAAGTTTGTATAGACAACAAATTAGTAACACACATTGGCCCCCCCAAATAAAAATTTTTAGCTCTGCCCCTGCAATCATAGAATATATCCCAAACATAAATGGCCCAAGGAAATGCTCATGGATCCACAAGATAAAAAGCAAAACTGACCCCTTGACCATGATCAGACTAAAATTTGAAAGGCTTCAAATTATAAGTCATTTAATGATTGATTTAAGGCTTTTAGACAAATATTTGTCTTTGATGTGCAGCCATTATTTTTTAAAACCCCAATTGTTCAATGGGAGATTAGAGAAGAAACATGTCCACTAACTAACCAAAAATAAATTTGTCTCAGGCTTTTGGGGCCCTATACCTAATTAAATTTGTAAAACTTTACATAAACTTTTTTGTTTGCTATGAAATTGTTATTATTATCTTTAAACTAGCAGAAAAGAAAGTTGTTTATCAAAAATAGCGGAAAAGAAAGTTTTGGGTGAGTGGAATGCATATGATGCGACTTGACACAGATTACTTCTTTTTTTTTTCTTTTTTTTTTGACCCGATTACTTCTTAGTTCTAATAAACAACTTGTAAGCCAATTATTCTTTTTGTATGTAAAAGCAGATGTAGAATAATCCAAAATGACATTAGTCACTTTCTTTAATTTGGAACATAACCATTTGGAACCTACTTGAATTGACTCACAAACAAATTGATGATAAAAGCATTGTATTGAATGGGGCAAAGAATAACAATCAAGTGGGGCCTCACTAAGTAGTACTAGTATCTTTGGAATTAGCTGTCCAGATAAGAAAACTTTAGTTTTGTCCACTATGAATGATGCGATCCTATAAAAGTTGGCACAAAATTCCCTTGACCATGAAAGTAAGGAAAAAAAAATACAAAAAATAAAAACATTTCTTTTTGTTTTTTGGGCTGAAAAATCATTACCTGATAAAGCAAAAGAATGCTAATGCTGAAACCGTGCTACACAATTGTGAATTGTGATTATCTAACTGGTTGATTCCAATTTCCAACCAGGCAACCACTTGAGTGTTTTCATAGATGCTTGGCGTAAAACATTTTCCAAAATTTTAAACTTTACATTTATAATTTAGTTCAATTTTGCAACAAGTATATAGGTGTCTCCAAAGTTGAAGATATCAAATCTTTGTATTGAGAAATTGATAGCGTTGTTGAAGATCTTTTATTTTCATTATAGTTTTTTTTGTTTACATTACTAAATTGTCACAATGTCAACTCCTTCGCCAAATAATCTTGCTACTTGGGCCATTTGTAACTCAACTCAAGGGTCTATCTCCATCTCAACTATTCTTGTTTGGGTTTTTTCAGAGCAAGTCTGACATGGTTAAACTTAAATCCCTTTATGGTGGTGAACTTTTATTCTTTGCCTTCTTTGAGTTTGATACATACATATTCAGCAAATATGTCCAAAACTTTTTTTTATTCCCATATGATCACTCCAAGTTTGTTTACTTTTATAATTGTTATTACTTGGCCCCGAGCTTAAAATTTTTAGTTTTGCCACTGCATTGTTGCATCCCAAATGTCCAACTAGCTATATGCCCGTGCTTATCTATGAGAAGACCTGAGCTATCAAACTCAGGCCTCTTCTCATCTGTGTTTTTTACAAGCAGATATCAAAGCTCAAACACCATTTATATTTCTATTCTCTATGCATGAAAACTGCATTTTCCTCTTATATAAAGATGGATAAGAATATGAACATTTTGGTACATTCCCATGCCAACTTCTTTTTATTATGAATTATCAAATTGGTACAGACAGAAACAGCTAGTAAATAACAAACTAGCATTCAGTAACAAGACCAGGTAGTATTAGCAGATAACCATAATTTAAACCAACAAAACCAAACATAATTAGACTAAACATTAATATAATTACTTCCTCATTGCTATAAGCACTGCCTTGCATCATAACGTAAATGTACGTGATAATCAATGAGCTCTTCTTATTGTCCCCGCACAAGTATAAGTAATCCTGCAACCTTCACCAGCACCAATATCAAGGGTGACTTCATGCACAGGCCTCAGGAGGAAGCTTGCATAGGGAGGCAAATGATATAGAATTTGACAAACACATTGGCTGTCCACCTGTTGCGCCCACCGGCAACAATTCTCTTCTTGAGGTGACATGCCAGGGTTGACAGGGGTTGGGCCAACAGGTGGGATTGGGCCAACAGGAGGAATTGGGCCGACAGGCGGAATTGGGCTGACAGGCGGGATTGGGCCAACGGGGGGAGGGAAGATGCCATACCCAGGGCTCTCCCTATGCTCGTGCCTATGTCTATGTCCATGTCCATGTCCATGCCCATGCCTACTCCTGTGATGGTTCTCATCACCTTCATCTCCTCCATCATCGTCAGCAACTTCATTAGGAGACCATGGTGTGTACGGTGGAATATTAGGTGGGTAGGGTGGAAGATTAGGAGATGGTACAACAGGAGAAACTGGTGTTGGAGGAGGGACTGGGGTGAAGGGTGGGAGTTGAGAACATGCATAGCTTGCCAGTTGAATTTGTGATGCACAAAGTGGAGGGAGATTTGGATAATATGGAGCTGGAGTTGGAGTTGGCATTGGAGTTGGAGTTGGAGTTGGAGTTGGTATTGGAGTCGGAATTGGCACTGGCGGAGGTGGAAATATCCCTACCTGGCACTCTGACTTGGGCACAAGCAACATGAATGCTGCAAAGAGTGTTATTGTAACAATGTTGAGTTTCTCCATGTTGGTAGTCCCTATCTGTTTCAACTATAACAAAAACAGGGAAGAGAATGGTTTTAGGTGATTCAGACTGGCCTTGCTTCGATTTATATACTTGTACATTCAAGGGCTGCTCGTTTCAAAAAATTAGCTCTTTCTAGTGGGACGACACTAAAATATAGGATTGCCAAGAGAATGAAGCTTATTTTCTGGTAGATGTATGGAAGAGTTTAGGTTCTAAAGAACTGAGAATGCCTCATTCATTTTATGTGATAATTTTGTTAGGTGATGTACACGCTCTTTTAATAAGTATTCCACTAACAACCTTCTTCATACCATAAGAATATTGTAATCTTCTTCATTCCTTGAAAGAAGGGAGAAAAAATAAAAAGACATATAATTAATGTTTTATTGGTTTGTTATATTGGCCCAATCAATCACCATATGATTCGCACTGCAATGACCATACAATTTATTGCTAGAAACATATGCAGTCAAAACTTAATGCAATAATAATCTTCTTTTTTTTTTTTTTTACTTTCACACCCCACAATGATTTATCATATATCAATCCTTGCCTTTTAATAACCAGAAAAAAATCTACAGAAACCATTAATATTTTGGGAAGGGAAGAACGTTGACACCAAATCTCTTCATATTTAAATTTAGTAGCATATGAACTGTATACACATACACTGGTACAGGACTACAGGCAGATAAGAGCTCCTTAGAATGATCCTAGACTCCTAGTTGAGCCCTGTTGTGCAGAATCTTTCAAGTAAATTAAGTGGTTATGGTTACATTAAAAAATGGATCTTACTTAGTCAAACGAAAACCACGTATTCAGTTAAATCATTTTCTACCCAAGATGATCCTAATTTGATTTTATATATAAGCTCATGAAGGAAGAGGAGAACAAATTTCAATTGCAACTTGCACAACAAAGAGGAGTGTAAAGAAACTGAATGTGAAAAACAACATTATGAAAACCACTTGAAAACCACCAGACTCTGTATAATGTGGGGGAGGGTCGCTATGTTAGTTTTTGGCATGACCCATGGTGTGGGCCTACTCCTTTGAAGGAACTCTTTCCTACTATGTATGCTTGCTCTTTATCTAAAGAAGAATGGGTCTCAGACTTGGTTGTAACTACTTCAGAAGGAGGTAGGAGTTGGAATTTGCTGTTCCGTCATGGTCCTCAGGATTGGTAGGCAGCCACGGTCTATTCCTTTTTTGAGTTTATTTATTCCTCTATGCCGAGGGGTGAGGGAGGGGGATGATCAGCTGGTCTGGAGATTGACTAAGTCTGGTGTTTTTGATGTGCGCTCTTTTTATAAGCTATTATCTAGTCCTAACACTGATGCCTTTCCTTGGGAGTGTATTTGGCGTACTAAGGTGCCTAAACAGGTGTCTTTCTTTTTATGGACAGCAGCAAATGATGGGATACTCACCATTGATAATCTTATTAAGAAAGGTTAATTTCTGGCTAATAGGTGTTGCTTATGTTGCTGTGATGGGGAATCAATGGACTACCTTCTTCATTATAAGTTCTCTCACGCCTTATGGTGTGAAGTTTTTGCAGTGTTTGGGATCCAGTGGATAATGCCAAGGTCAGTCCGCTCTTTTTTCTTTATTTGGAGAAACTGGTTTGAAAAGTATCTTTCAACCATTTGGAATTTGGTCCCGGCATATTTAATGTGGTTAGTCTGGCAAGAATGTAATGCTCGCATTTTTGAAGACAAGGCGAGAACATTAGAACATCTAAAATGTCTCCTTTTTCGTACTCTGCTTCTTTGGACTCGTGTTTGGGGGTGTACGAACTGTACTACTGTATCTAATTTTTTAGTTTCTATTTCTTTTAGCTCTTGATCTTTTTGTATTTGTTTTCTTGTTCAAAGTGTTCACCATCGTGAACATGATGTTCAAGTTTTTCTCAATAAAAGTTTTATTACCTATTAAAAAAAAAAAAAAACCACTTGAATGCACAAGAGCTGAAACCCCAGGCATTGGAAAGGAAAAGTAGTATCTAGTATTACTGAACAAACTCATAAAATAAGAGGAAAGGCTCAAAAATAATCATGTCAACGTAGAACATTGGATAATGCTCTGCTGAAGAAACAATTTACTGCAACCATTTCAAGATCTACTCCAGGGTGCACAATCCTTTCAATTGCTTCAATGAACCAAATGCAATGTCATTAAAAGTCTCATTCAACATCTAAGAATATAAAATATTTTTCCTTAAACATTTTACAAAAAATCCAACTGCCTCGTGGCTTTTACAAAATTTTAATGTTTTCTTGTAAATAAATTTCCACACTATACTACAGGCTAGTTATTGTTTATCTCACGTAATAAATTCTAAACCATCCCCCCACCCCCCCCAAAAAAAAAAAAAAACACAAAAACAAGTATGGTTAGTTGCATTAACAAGAGCGTAAAGAGCATGAATAGAGTTCTGTCTCATGGGATTCTTTATTATTAAAACTGTCATCAGAAAGCTAAGATCAGACAAAGAAACAGAGAAAATGCTTTGGGCCTCCTAAAAGTGTGCATTAGATCAAAACCTGAAAGAGATGGCCACAAGTGTGTTTATAGAATTAAAATTTGATATCACATCTGCACTACCAGCACATGAATATTATAATTACGAGAAGATCAATAAGCATACACATCAAAATTTTACAAGGTAACTGATGCGAGAGATTCAAAAAAATTTTATTTTATTTAGTTTTATTTTATGGGAAATGTTAACAAGCACCGTGCGGTGCTTGTTAACATTTCCTTTTTTGTGTTTCACTTAAAAAAAGGAAAAAAAGTTGTCAAAAAAATTGCCAAAAGAGATAAAAAAAAATTGCCAAAAACTGAAAAACTGCCAAAAGCTGAAAAAGTTACCCAAAAAATTACCCAAAAGTGTGTTGTTAACGGGCACCTTAAGGTGCTCGTTAACACAACCCTTATTTTATTTCACAAAGTCAATTGTATTTTAATTGATATTTTAATTTAGGCCCTAGGATTTAAGTAGGTTTATGAGAATTTTTATTTAAAGTCGAGGTTATTTTTGTGATAAGGCAATTATTGTTTCCTACGCCTATTAAAACTAGGGTTTAATATTCCTATAAAAACAAACTATTTACTCTCATCAAGGGAGACTGTGATGAAATGAAATTTTGAATTGGAAAAATTCCAATTGCTGGGTAGTGATTCCTAGCAACTTTGATTCCTAAGTTTTTCTTTGCTTAGTGCTGATTCCAAACAAACCCCTAAGTGCTGATTAGGGTTTAGCATTTTTATTTTGTTCAATTTTTTCTTTTATCCCCCATTTGATACTGTCCTTCATTAGCAACATATCTGAGATTAACAAATATCTTTAATGTAACATGCATAACCACACCAACATTGCTAGAAATATGACCATTGGGAAGGGAAAGACATGATCAATATTCTCTTTAAAATATCTTAGATTTATCCATTCCAAAATGTTCTCACTTATTCAGTTCCTCAAATATTCCTTCATAGACAGCAATCACAGTAATATATTATGACTTAATCTGAATCTAAAGCATGCAAAATGTAGATTTCATATCCCATCACACCTTAAGCATGGCCAACACAATCAAGGCTTCAATATTTCTTTATCAAAGCAAAGGGGTGTATTTTTTTATTTATTATTATTGATAAGTAATGGAAACTTTATTGATAAAAGAAACTAATCACCCAAGTATACAGGATGTATACAAAAGGGACAGTACAATATATTACAAATATCAATCAACTCAAAAAATGTTTTTATTTATTGCTTGTTAAGTACTTAAGTTACATATGCACTTAATGGGTCTTTAGCCCACGATCTCACCTTCCCCCTAGAACTTATAAGGGGTACCAGTTGAACTAGAGCTTAGTGGTAAATTTATGCAGAACACAGGCAAATGTAAGATATAGATTTCTTCTTCTTCTTTTTATTTATTTTTATGCAGAATGTCAGAACAGGATAAGGAGCTAAAGATAAATTTAAAAAATTTTCTTAATTTGATCCACAATAGCATTAATGATCATGAGCCAGAAGTCTTTTTTTTTTTTTTTTTTTTTTTTTTTTGATACAAGATAGAATTCTACTCTAGCCTAATCTAAGTGTATATGTGTGTGAAGCTCCCTCCGGGAGACTTGAACCCCGACCCTTGCCTCCTACACCCCACAAACACTTATACTTGTGGAGTGACTATCGCACCAAGGGTGTGTAGTGGTTGAGACAGAAGTCTTTAAAAGTTCATAACCTATGGAATGTGTCATTATTGTCGTTTTGTTTTCCTAAAAAAAATTATTACAAGAGTAATCACAAACACGACAGAAATGATGATGACCATATCTAGTTGTAACTCGTAAGCAAATTAGCAATATCATAATTAATTAACAATGTTCACTCCTTGGGTCCAGCTGGTTAATCTAAAACCAGTTCTAGTGCTGAAATACATAACCCAAAAGCTTAGCTACATGCATTAGTGTCCCTTCCATGTGAACTGAACCCCATAACAGCAAAAATGGGTTTAAAAATAAATAAATAAATAAAAACCTTAATCTAGCCATCATTTTTATGATGCTTGGTTGTGCAATGTGCAATCCATGAATTGCACCAATGTCCAAAAAATAAAAATGTCCACTCATGAAGTGCATTCTATTTTCGATCAAATCCATAACATACGCATGATTTAACTAACTCTGACGATTGTAAAAGTGTTACTCCACAATTATGTTGAGAGGTCAGTCAGAAAACTTCTTATTTGAGGAAGAAGAAAACATATTAGAATATGCTTTTACATGCTGTCCTGTTAAAAGCACTTTCCAACTATGTTTCAGAGAATAAAGCAACACCTCATCTGTAAATTCAGTGACATCAACCATCTCCATTTATTTTGGTTAAAAATTTTGGTTGTACTTTTTTACATAAAGGATACTACATTTCCTCATGATTGTTCAATTTCTCAACACAAATGCAGCATAATCTCTATAATCATCCCAAGTATTGATAAAGTCCTCTTTACCTGCAATGCTTGGTCTTGAAGCCATCCTTGCCATTCATGATCACAGAGTAGTTCTCCAAGCTGTAGTCATTCATCACACGCATGCTGGTCATATTCAACATTCTTCATTGCCATCATTTCCATGTCTTTATTAACTGCTTCCCTGTGATACCTCAACTGCTCTGCTCTCACTCTCCATCCCTCCTCCAACAACTCAGCAAACTTATCTTTTATCTGAAGCAGTGGATCCCGATCAATCAACTTATCACCCTTATATGCTTCTCTCAACATTGCTGTCTTTATCCCACCTTTCAACGACATGTAGAATATCCCTGAATGCCTAGTAAACACACTCGAGAAAGCATTTGAGAACCTATACTCATCACTGAACTTCCCCAATATCGGCACAGGAACCCTCTTATGCAATGAAAGCGAAAGCAACTCATGGAAAACCCCCACCGTCCTCTTCTCCATTTCCCTAGACGCCTGATCCAACTGTGACACATCCTCATACGGGGACACATAATCGAGCTCCATCCAATCCCTAACCCACTCCCTCATCTCCTTCCTCAAGAAAAACCCCGACGGAAGCTTAACATGAAAATTAGGCCTAACCCGAATCCCCGTTAGCCTTGACTCCTCCTCTGCCCTCCTCTCAATAACCGATTTTGCAAACTCGGGTTCCCACAAAACCAACTCCAGAAACGATTGCCCCTCACCAGGACAACCTACTAACCTAAAATACTGAGGATACTTGGGCACCAAGTTAACCAAAAAATCATTTGGAAAACCAAATTCCCTCTTCACGTGTACCAACTTATCCACACTAAGAACCTTATCCTTAGACATCATCAACAATTTACACAACTTAGACATTATCCAATGCTCATTTTCACTATAAACCCTTTCCTCTTCTTCGAGAAAATCTTTGAGCCGGTCCGAAACTCTTATAAATTCGACCGGTTGGGTTTTGGGTTTTATTTTATCATAGTAACTAGTAAATAAACCAGGGTTTTTTGTGAGAAAGGTTCTAACTTTCACAGTTAGCCCCATTCTCTCACGGCGTTTTTCGAGGTATCGAAGTGGGATCACTTGGCCTGGTTCGTTAAGAACCTCCTTGACAACGCGAGCACATAGCCTGTACCGCTTGTCGATCTCTATTGCTTGGTCAAGTTTGGAGTCCTTGCGCCACACAACTTTGAGACTCGAAATGGGTTTGGTTTGGAAATTGATAAAAGGATTTGTGGGTGTGGATTTGAGATTATGGTTCAAGTAGGAAAATATGAACTGGGTTTTCGATAACATACCTGGAAATTGAAATACCAGTCGAGAAAGCCACACTCAGTAATACAGCTACTGTGAAAGTTTCTCTCTCACACGCTCAGAGAGAGAGAGGCAGTGTCAGCAAAAATTTCAGGGTTTTTTTTTTGGGTTAGAGACTGTTTGATGAGTTTTTTGAGTTTTTACTTTTTAGCCCAATTGAAATATGAGTTGGGCCCATAAAAAAAAATATGAGTTGAGCTTGAGCCCTGTTTGTGTCAAATCCTGTATTTGAAGCTTTATGATTTTTTTTTTTTATTATTTATTTATGTGAAGAAACTTTATGATTTTAATATGATATATATATAATTTTTTTTTGGGGGGTGTGCTTGTAATATGTAGTCTAATTGTTAATTTTCCTTGACTTATTAGTTGAATCTGTTCATGACAAGATCAAATTAAAATTTAAAAGTTGATACAAAAATAAGGACAAGTCTTTTTCCAGGGACGGAGCCAGGACTTGGAGTTAAGAGGACAGAAGTATAAACAAAAAAAATTTTGAAACTCCAAATAAACATTCATTTAATAAATCACTAACAAAGAAAAATACACAAAATTATTGTTTTTTAAGATATTATAATGCAATTATTTATGAAAATGGAACTCGCCGTTTTTTTAAATCTTCGAAATCATCTAGGATCGAAATCATCTATAATTATTATATCATTATATGGTCAATAATCTACAATTAATCATTACACACAATAGACAAGCACTATACACACAAGCATTCAACAACTAACCAATAAATTTTAAAATTGTAAATAATCTCTTTAATTATTTACAAAAAAAAATATCTTTAATGTTTTAAAAGACACTAACTAATAGACAAAAACACTAAAGACAAAACTTTAAAAAAAAAAAAATCACAAAACATCACAGGCTTTGGCAATATGAGTTGACTATTGACGTGTTGTGTTGTGTTGTGTTTGTCAGATTACAACTTTTTTATCTAAAAAAGAAGATAAATTATAGGCTATATTAAAGAGAGAAAGACAAAGATGGGTCAGATTTTTACCTCTCTTTGACTCTTTCTCTCTAGTTTCCTTTAGTAGATTTTGGGTCCGTTTAAATACTGTTTATTTTGCTAAAAATTGAAAATACTGTAGTAAAATAATTTTTAAATGTATGAATAGTGCCGTAGAACCCATTTTTAATGAAAATTTTGTTGAAAAAAGAGATTTGTGGGTCCCATGAACAGTGCATGGGATCCACTGAACAGTGCATAAGACCCACTAAACAATGCAATTTCAGTGGAAATTTTGTTGTCAAAGAGGTAGTGGGTCCCATGCACAGTGCACGGGACCCACTGACAAACAACATCCCACGTGATGGATCGTTTCTCAATAAAAAAAAAAAAGAGGAAAACACTAACGCACAATCGCCAGCTGCAATCCAAACGCATACTCTATGTCTCTAAGTCTCTCCATCCCTGCTCTTGCTTTGTGCTCTCTTTTAAGTTTTCTTTACAAGTCTGTGAGTCACAACATTGTCAAGTGTCAACACATGATTAAATCTAAGTTAACCAAACAAGGATTTAATATGAGATGAGAGGGATACCTTTGCTTCTGCAGACCTGTAGTGCCGCTGGCTGCCGAACTCCTCTCCTCTATGTTCAGCCGTAAGTTAGGTTTTCCTTTCTTTTCTTTTCTTTTTTTTTTTTTTTTTTTTTTTGAATGGCTTAGAAATCCCCCTTTTTTTCCCTTATTTATTATATGTGTGAGGTAAGTTGGGTGTTTCCTACTCCTAGGCTAGTTAGATATCTAGTAAGAACCGGCTTTATTTTTTATTTATTTATTTTTGCTTGTGTTTGTTTTGGAGTGTTGTTTGGCCTTAATTTTTGTTGTTGGGCTAATATTTTTTTTTATAGCATTTAAAAATATCAATAATATTGTTAAGGGGGGCAAAATGCAATTTTATTGAAACAAATTGCTAAAAATAATATATTATATATATACTAAAAATTTAAAAAAAAAAATATGTGGGGCACTGCCCCCCCAGGTCTAACAACAGCTCTGTCCCTGTCTTTTTCAGTTAAAATGGTTCAGCAAAAAAAAAAAAAAAAAAAAAAAGGGGATAAAATGATCATGAGGGACCTTAAATGTGAAACTGTATTGTTTAGGTAATAGTAATACCTTTAGATTGTGCATGGTTTGTTATAATCTCTAAACTTTAGTTACAATAATTGAAATTATTGTCCTGTTAAAACAAAACAAGAAAAAAAAAAAATAGAAATCATTGCCCCGTAATGTGTTTTTCATATCCCAATTCATTTTTATATTGACTAGTGACATTACTTAGCATGTATTTGGATTCATTTTTTCCCGTTAACTTATTTGTCTATGTATAGTGTTTTAAAGCCTTTTAAAAAAATTAAAATACAATTGTACCTTTACCAACTTTTAGAAGAAACCTAATTGATACTTATTTAATTATTTTAGTTATTGGCTTGTGAATAATAACCATTTTGTGTAACTAATGAGTTGAACAAGGTTTTCAGAACCGTACCGGACCGGGAGGTAAGACCGTGAAAATCGGGATGAAAACCGGTTTTTTAAGTATAAAGAACCGAATTTTTTATTAATTCTGTGAACCCCTAAAACCGGGGTTGGATTGCACGAACCGGTGGTAAAAACCGTGAACCCCTTAGCAATTTTTTTTTTTTTAAATATAAAAACAACTTAACACAATTTTATTTTACTTAATTAAATTATCCATCTCTTACGAGGAAAAAAAAATTATAATTAAAATCCTTCAAAGATATTCAACTTTACTTCAAAAATTAATCATAAATTTTAATGTTTTCATGGTTATTATTTTATTTTATTAACTTTCTTATTTAATTATTAAATATATGCTTGAAAATCATTAAATTTCCCTCACATATATAGATATATTGTCAATTTTGCTAGTTTTATAAATTTAATATCTATATTTAGGTTTTAATTAATTATTAAATTAATTATGACGTCATCACGATTCGACCCCGGTTCGACCTCAGTTCGACCTCAAAAACCTTGAACCTTTCCCTTTTACGATTCAATGAACGGTCCGGGTCTGAAAACCTTGGAGTTGAATACTTATATATAGCAAGTTCACAAGTCCAAACTTATTGTACATGCTATCTCAATTACATGATTCGTAGGTTACTGGCACATAATTTTATTGGTCCACATAAAAATTAAAACCCTTATTTATTTTCAATTATAACTTAATCTCATGGTCTCAAGTTAAGCACAATTTGAGTCAAGAGCTTTGTAGCTTAATAGCAAAGCCTACTATCCTATATTAGGAGACTTAGAGTTCAAATATCTCATTCTCATTGTTGTAATTTGTAACTATCGAATTACCAACAACAAAAAATAACTAAACACAGTTAGTTTTTTTTTTTTTTTTTTTTTTTTTGAGAAAGAAACACAGTTAATAATGACATGAAAAATGCAAAAATTATTATAAAATTTAATTAAAAAACTTATGATCATTAATGACTATGAATATGATTGGTATCACATTGACACATAAATTTATAAGTCTTATGTATATTTTAATTAATTCAATTAATAAATGTTTTTATTGTCGTCAAATAAGAGACCTTGTTTCAAATCCCATGTGCACCAAAACTCAATTTGTGTCATGGTTTGATAATAATAACAATCATCATGAAACAAATCCTATCAAAGTTATTTTGAGAATTGGCCTATTTTGAATTTTCTAAATTTGAATTTGTCTCATGAAAAGATGAGTTGTATGTGTAAATGAAACTTAACTTTTGAAGAAACAAATATTTATATATATATATATATATATGTGTGTGTATTTTGATAATTAGAAGAGTAGGATTTGAATCTTTTACATCTTTATTAAAATTATTTTCAATGATAAAAAGACTAAATTTCCAAATACTTTTAAACAAATCATAATTAATAAGATTAGATAGTTTTCAAAATAATAACATTAATAAAAAAAATGGCCTAATAAACTTTGTAATATACTTATGTATTATTATTATCAGTTTACTCTAATCAACAATGACAACTGATGGGGATCAGTCTAAGGTCAACACGTCTATAGTGGTCATCCTAACAGTCAAACCACGTCTATAATAATAGCATCAGATAACCTTAAGGGAGAAGCCCAACAATAGCATCATGTATGACTGATACTTGTCTATCAGTAGCAAGACCATTCAATCTCATGATGGTCGTCTAGGACTAACACAAGGGCATGGATGACCAAAAGATACTTAACGAATTCTACAAGAAAGCTTCTCATAAAACTCCATGGAATCAGGCCATGATGCACTACTACTAAAACATGGAAAGAATTCCCCATGATCCACTCCACGTTTCCCATTTCCTCTATTACCACCCATATCACCCATGATTGTGGTGGATCCAAACAAGTAGACCCACTTCTAACTCTCTATAAAAGGAACAAGTCCTATTCACCCAAGGTAAGTCTCACCCTTCACTATACTTCCCTTCCTTGTGTTCTAGAGAGAAAACTGACTTAATCGTTGGAAGGTCTTTGGCTGAGTTACACTGGTCACCCTTAACAGTTCTTTCTTTCTTTTCAGGATCTACAGCCATTACCAAAGTCCAAAGCATTCTAGCCTACTGATTTTCGTGCATCATCAGTTGACGCTATCTGTGGGAATGAGACTAGTTAGTTAAATTTCTAAGTGTTAACTTCTTAGCTTTCCAAGACAAAAAGGCTGCATGGTTCGAACTAGGTCTATGGCCACTAGTCCAGGACACCAAAAGAGTGGAAACACCTCTAGTCACCCAAATCGTGCACCACCACCCCTTATGACCGTCCAACAACAGTTGCAGTCCATGGCAGCAACGATGGCAAAACTGATGCAACAGAACCAAGAGTTAACTAGAGAAGTTAATAGACAACGTCAATAGTGACATGGGAACGAGACCAGAATTTGGAGAATGAAGGGACTGAGAATAATGCTGAAGGAAACCAGTCCAGAGGTACCGTTACTCGTAGGGTACAACATTTGGAAAGGGAGATGGACCAGATGAAAAGAGCCATGGAAGAGATGAAGGATTCCATGAGGAGAGCAAGTCATGTGGATGACCTCGTCCATAGGACTGATTCCCCCTTCATTGCGTCCATTATGAGTCATCTCCTACCCTCCAAGTTCAAAATGCCTACCCTAGGCTCATATGATAGGACAAGTGATCCCTGTGATCACATTGCTACGTTCAAGACAACCATGCATCTCCAAGGTGTTCCAGACGAGATCATGTTGGTGGATATGGTGAGTTTGTGCTGGTGGTGGCCGTCGGTGTTGTTGCAGCAGTAGTTATTGGTGGCCGTTGTTGCGGTAGTGGTGGTGGCCGTTGTTGTTGTTGATGATGATGATAGTGATAGGGATAGGGAGGAGGTAATATATTATTTTAATGTGTAGTAGATATTATTTTAATGTATAGAATTATAGTATAGAACATTTGATAAATTGTATATTGTAAAATAATGTGCTAAAATGATAAAGTAGATTTTTGGTGTGTCAAAATGGCATTTTTTATGAGAGAGCTGATGAGAATGCTCTAAGAGATAAAAATACATAAAAAAAGAAAAAAAAAATAAGAAACTTGAAGAGAAGGGAATGTTTAATTAATTCATAAAATTAGTTTTTTATTTTTTTTATTTTTTTATGTTCTCATAATTAAATATTAATTTCTAATTTACAAAGATAAAATAATAAACTAATTTTTAAATATTTTATTTCTTTTCCGTTATTTCTTTTCTTCTCATTTTTTTTACCTCTAAACACACATAGGAAAACATTTTATCCCCTCCTCTCTTTTTGTTTTCTTCTTTTTCACTTTCATCGTTCTTTTCTTTTCTGTTCTCTCTCCTCTAGTGTTAATAAAATGAGTTTACTAGGGGGATCGAGATTGGTGTAATATACGGTATCGTATTAGAGCAATTGAATTCCAAATTAACTTTTTTCTTCTATCAATTTGATTAAATACAAAAAAGTTAACAAAGTATTTAAAGCCTTTTCTTCTTCTTCCATTAAAATCTCAATCCAGCCATCGAAAAAATCACAATTCCTTTACCATTTAGTTTACTTTAGGATCTGTTTGAGATCTGCTTACTTTACTGAAATTGAAAACTTTTGACTGAAAGTACTGTAAATAAATGTAAAAGTTAGATGAAATAGTACAAGGAGACTTATAAATAGTACCAAAAAGTGCAGTGAAGCCCATAAATAGTAGCAAAAAAAAGCTGAATAGTAAAATAAGTTGGCAAAATTAATCATGCCAAACAGACACTTTTAGTCCCCCTACAATACAACAACAAAATGATTCGATGCTTTTTTGGATAAATTTTACGTGCCTCTAGACTTTTTGAAACAGAGTATGAAACCAAGTAAACAAAAATGGAAAAGTCTGGATCTTAAGGGTAAGGAAAAGGAAAAGAAAATATTTTCCTTTGTAGACTTAATTGTTTTGATTCGAAAAGTGTTTTTTTTATAGGTAAGAATAAAAACTTATGATATCTACTTTATAATGATTGTTCTTTACTATTAAATCAAGACAAAATCTTCTCCCATTTCTCCGTGTGTGTGTCAAAAATATTTAGTATTTAAAAAAAAAAAAATTAAATCAAGACAAAAAAAAAAAAAGAAAAGAAAAAAAAAGAAGACACCAGTATGTTTTTCTTGGTCTAAACAAGATTCAAACTCAAGTATTTCATTTAATCATACGAGACATTACCAATTATGATAATTAAAATTCATATTTGTTTTCACTCTCTTTCAAGTATCTTTTTAATCACATGTTAAAATTTACCGTAGATGTTATCATGTGAGTAAGAGTTATGTGGAATCAATAATTATCAGTCTAAAAATAAGATTTTTTATTGATTTGAAGACCCAAATAATGACTTGCAAGGTAACATAGGTTATATTTTGTGTCTCTAAGTTTCTTGTATCTTGTTGCGCTAAGACAAACTTCTTGAAAAGTGATCAATTGTCAAAAAAATAAGGAACATCCAACTAATATGCATAAAGTCCATAGAAGTCAAACTAATTAAGAGTGTATAGCTTACAATCTCATAGATGATTAGTAAATGTGATTACTTTCAAGGCATGTTGGGCTATACTCTCTCTTAAGATTATTTATATATATATATATATTTATATATATTTATGAGCATCTCTTAAGATTATCTTTTTTGGTCTACTAGAGGTCAATTGTACATATGGACACAATAAAGGATAGTACCCTTCCTTTCCTCAAAAGCTTCAATTCAATCCCTAATAAACTGTTAAAGATATGTTGGACTTATGGGATACACAATAAGAAATGATCATCTCCCTTACCTTAAGCTTAAACCCTTGTTTCTCAAAAAAAAAAAAAAGCTTAAACCCTTCATTTTTTAGTGTAGGCAAGATTTGATCCTTATCACCTTTGTTAAAGATAAGTTGACACAACTGACAAATACTACATGTTTTAAGAGTTGTAACTTAAATAGTTAGACATATACTATCTGTTTTAAGAGTTTTTAACTTAAATAGTTAAACCATTTAGCCCAAAAAAGAAAAAGAAAACTTAAATAGTTAAACCAAGTCGAAGAAACTTAGGGTCAATCCTGTATTGTCAAACTCAGTTCATGGGCCTCAGCTTAATTACCCAGCCTCTCTCCATGAAAGTTCTTGTGATGAGCATATACTGCGATGAATTATGGTTTCCATGTCATTCTTTTCACGTGTGCATCTTCTGTATAGCAAACTAACGCGCTCCGTTTGTTTCGATGTAAAATATTTTTTAATTTTATGGTATTTGTTTTGCAGTAAAATATTTGATCAAAAGTAAAATATTTTCAGTCAACCAAATCAACCTAAGCAATGTAAAATATTTTACACTTAAAATTTTTGGTAAAAGATTTTACATTTGCTAACTCCCTCACACCTCATACTTATCACTCCTTTACTTTCACGCTCAAACTCACCCTCTCAAATTTCTCTCCAAAAACCCAGCCACCACCGGTCCCCTCTCCCACCAATCACCGGCTCCATGGTCTGAGGCACCACTGGCAAGTACGAGGCACCGCCGTGTCTTAGCATTTTGCGCTTTAGCTGATTCTGGTGACATTCAATATGCCCGTGTGCTTTTTTCTCAGATTGAAAGACCCAATACTTATATGTGGAACACTATGATCAGGGGCTACTGTAAAGCCAAAATTTCCACCATGGGGTTTTCATTTTTTTGTCAAATGGCTCGAGAATGCGTCGAAATGGGCCGCCGGGGCTTCGTTTTTGCGCTCAAGGCGTGCAAGTAGTTTTGTGCAGTTTTAGAGGGGGTATTGGTTCATTGCTAGGTTTGGAAGATGGGTTTTGAATCTTTTGATTTGGATTTGGTAGTGCGAAATGGGTTGGTCCATTTTTATGCTGAACGTGGGTGTTTGGATTTGTGCGTGAAGTGTTTGATCAAAGTTTTGTGAGAGATGTGGTTACTTGGACCTCAATGATTGATGGATATGTGGTGCATAATTGTTTGGAGTAGGCATTGGAATTGTTTAATTTGATGCTAGTGAGTGATGTTGAGCCAGATGGGGTTACCATGATGGTTGTATTATTATGGAGCAACAGTCAGTGATTTATCATCTCAGCTTGGTGTAGAAAATAAAACCAATTTTGGGATTTTTGAGCATCTTATTGTATGTGGAATGATGGATGAACGTATACTTATTCTTGTGTTACACAGTAAGGTACTTGCCCAGCTTTCTGAAGACAATCTAATTTCATATTGCTACTTGCCAGCGTTTTGAATAAGAAATTAACTTCAGCTTCACTTTAGAAAGTAAATGAATTTGTTTGTTGTAAAGTGAGCAAGAACTTTTATAGATCTTGGCAGAAAGTTTGTTCAAAATTAAGTAAAAAATCAGTATTTTTTACTAGCTCTAGGGATCCCTCGTCCATCTCTACGTATTTTTTGGAAGTTAATAAAAAATGTTTTAATTTATTATTAGTTTTTTTTTTTTTTTTTTTTTTTTTTTTTTTCATTTTACTTTGTGCCAACCATTGGAAAATATTTTACACAGTATTTTCATGTACATTGTCAAACACTGTAAAATGAAAATATTTTCTTACAAATATTTTACATGTAAAATATTTTACTTTTGCAAATATTTTACATCGAAACAAACAGAGCATGAACCTTTTTTTAGATGAATCACAAAAGGGAAACTTCCTGACTTTCAAAACTTATTCATCGGCTTCTGCTTAATTACCCAGCCTCTCTCCATGAACATTCTTCTCGGGCCTCTACTGTGATGAATTATGGTTTCCATGGAGGAATCTTCTGTATAGATTCAATAGAATGCTAAACCACAAGAGTCAAGACAGAAACTTTGGATGTCAAAAAGCTCAGGAAAGCCTATGCATAGGTTTTGGGCATATATGCACACCTATAAAATGTTTATACATTAACATAATCTGAGAAAATTCACACAAAAAAAAAAAACACTTGTTTGACTTCCATTATTCTTTATAACCATTCTCAGTCTACAAGGTGTACAATTTTTATATTGCACTACTGTATCACATTTCCTGAAGAGCATAGTTTCAGTTCAAGACAACCATGCATCTCCAAGGTGTTCCAGACGAGATCATGTGCAGAGCTTTTCCTACCACATTGAAAGGCCTAGCCAGGGTATGGTTTGGTAAGTTACCACCAAATACCATAACCTTGTTTCAAGAATTAAGTAAGTTGTTTGTCAACAACTTTGTTGGAGGTCAAAAGCAAAAGCGTTCCTCATCCAACTTATTAAACATAGAGCAAGGAGAGAACGCGAGTCTGCGTTCCTTTATTAGCCGCTTTAACAGAGAAGCCTTGTTAGTGGACGAGATGGATGACAAGATCCTCTTAGCAGCTTTCTACAATGGTGTCAGTTCAGATTTGTTTATCCATAAGCTGTATGACCAGGAGCTACTTACCAGAGACTAGTCAACCATATGTTTCGTCCACAAATTGGGCGAAACGTTGAAGTGTACGTGGACGACATGTTGGTCAAAAGTGTGAAAGAGACGCAGCATCTGGACGACTTCCAAGAAACCTTTGATACACTTAAGCGGTATAAGATGAAACTGAATCCAAGCAAATGTGCCTTTGGAGTGGCATCAGGGAAATTCCTTAGTTTCATGGTTTCACAGAGAGGGATTGAAGCAAATCCTGATAAGATCCAAGCGATCTTGAACATGGAGCCCCCGAAGAATGTCAAGGACGTCCAAAGCCTCACTAGACGAGTAGCTAACCTTAACAGGTTTGTTTCAAAAGCTACTAACAAGTGTTTACCGTTTTTCAAAGTACTAAGGAAAGCGTTTGAATGGACGAACGAGTGCCAACGAGCGTTTGAAAACTTGAAGGCTTATCTCGCTTCAACTCTACTGCTGAGCTCGTTCAAACCAGGAGAAGAGTTGTATCTTTACCTAGCGATGTCCCCTCATGCAGTGAGTTCGGCCTTGATCAAAGAAAATAAAAAGGTATAGAAACTCGTCTACTACACCAGTAAAGCTTTAAGAGGAGTAGAAGGACGATATCTACCAATGGAAAAGTTAGTTTTTTCATTGGTGACAGCTGCAAGAAAGCTCAGGCCTTATTTTCAAGCTCATATAATCAACGTCCTGACAGATCACCCGCTAAAGAAAGCCATGAACAAGTTAGAGGCCGTTGGACGACTAATCCAGTGGGCAGTAGAACTTAGTGAGTTCGATGTGTGGTACAGACCAAGAGAAGCAATAAAAGCTCAAGTCCTAGCGAACTTCATTGCTGAATTCACTCCTGCCAGTAGTCAGCAAAATGAAGACTAGGGGGTAAAGCAGTGGGTTGTCCATGTGGATGGCTCATCCACACAACATGTAGGAGGAATTGGGATGGTTTTACACTCACCAGAAGGGGATCATCTAGAGTATGCAGTCTGTCTACAGTTCCAAACAACCAATAACAAGGCAGAATATGAAGTCCTACTTCAGGGCTTGGAGTTAGCAAAATCATTTGGAGCAAATTCAGTCCTCGTCCAAGGAGACTCACATTTGGTAATAGGCCAAGTGAATGGAATGTGTGAAGCTAAGGAGGAACGGATGAAGAAATACTTGAATAAAGTTAGACAATGCATTAAAGGCTTCACAACGGCGCAGTTTCAATAAATACTAAGGGGGGAAAATGCAGAAGCCGACGCCTTAGCCAAGACGGCAACTACAGACAATATAGCAGGAGATCAAGTTAAAGTCCAGTATATTCCAAGTATAGACATTCCGAAAGTGAATTAGATAGACGGAATCGCCAACTGGACCTCCCTCTATCTCAAGCACGGAGTTCTTCCCGAAGATAAAGAAGAAACAAGAAAGTTAAGGGTAAGAGCAGTGAGGTTTATCCTTATGGACGAGGTGTTGTATAAAAGGGTTTTTCTCAGCCCTACCTCAGGTGTTTAAATCCAGACAAGTCCCTTTACATCCTGAGAGACGTCCATGAAAAAGCCTGTGGAAACCATTCAAGGGCCAGGTCCTTCGTCTATAAGATAGTTCACACCGGATATTACTGGCCATCCATGCAAGCAGATGTTAAAGCTTATGTCAAAGCGTGTGACAAGTGTCAGCGCTACAGCAACATACCTAGGCAACCATCAGAGTATCTCACTCCAATGGTGGCCCCTTAGCCCTTTGCTTAATGGGAACTTGACATCCTTGGTCCCTTTCCCATGGGGACGAGACAAATGAAGTTCTTGGTAGTAGAGATTGATTATTTTACCAAATGGGTGGAAGCAGAGCTCGTGGCAAGAATCACTGAGCAGGATGTCAAAAGCTTCGTCTAAAAGAACATAGTCTGCCGTTTTGGAATCCCTAGGGTGCTCGTCTCAGACAACGGACGTCAATTTGACAATACACCTTTCAGAGAGTTTTGTGAGCAGTTAGGAATCAGGAATCACTACTCCTCACCCTCCCACCCACAGGCCAACGGACAAGCAAAAGTTGCAAACCAATCATTGTTGAAGATCATCAAGACTCGGTTTGAGGGGCAAAAGGGATATGGCCAGATGAATTACCCAGTGTCCTTTGGACATACAGGACGACAGTAAGGACTCCAACTGGAGAGACTTCTTTTAAGTTAGCATATGGAAGTGATGTAGTGATACCTGCGAAGGTTGGTCTAACTAGCTACAGGGTGGCCCACTATAACAATGAGGAGAATGAGAAACAGCTTTGTCTAAGCCTTGATTTTATTGACGAGGTAAGGATGGATGTGGAACAGAGGGTGGCGCATTACAAGAACCTGATGACTAAGCACCATAAGGCATTGGTAAAGCCAAGACAATTCAATGTCAGAGATCTCGTCCTGAAAAGGGTGTCCCTGACTACAAAGGACTCACTCATGAAAAGTTGGAACCTAACTGGGAAGGACCATACAGAGTCATCAATTCCAAAAGGCAAGATTCATACTACTTGGAAGCCCTAGATGGACAAAAGCTGGAGCACCCGTGGAATGTGGAGCACTTGAGGAAGTACTACCAGTGAAGAAGACTCGTCGAGAAAGCCAACATGGACTAGACTAAAGATTACTAGTGATTTATAGTAGTTTATCTATGTTATCTTTCAGCACTTATGTTTTTCAACAGTATTTTATGTTTTCTAGCATGCATTTGAATTCCCTAAAAAGCACTAACTACTAGCATGTGCTATGGACGATGTTATGAACAAAGTCCTTTTGTATATAAAGTAATTTGAATTCCCTAAAAAAGGACTAAGTACTAAGCATGGATGATGTCTTTGGACGATGCTATGTACTAAGTCCTCTGATGTTTATGGATGATGTTATGTACAGTTATTGTATATAAAGCAACTTGAATTCTCTAATTTAAGTGTTGATGATTCTGTGAGATTAACGTCCATATGAAATTAAAGACGTTAAAAATCTCTGGACGCAGAGATGTATCGTCGTGAGCCATCCTTAGATGAGGAAAAGGCAAATTGCCACAAAACCTAAGGCAATAACGTTAAGTACAAAGGGAATGAACAAACCTCCCAGTACACTCGTCCAAAAATAAAAGATGAAGAAAAGCATGAATGCAACACTTTATATGGACAACACGTCCAATTTGCTAGGCAATCCAAGCTATAAATATATATATATATATATATTTAGCCAAGCAAAATTCCAAGAATAAATCTGAGGATGAGGATAATATTCATACTCCAAAATAAAGTCCTATCTATGGACGAAAAATACTTGGAATTAAAATTGGCAATAAAAATATGGACAAAAATATGTTCATAAATAAAAGGGTAGACAACCATCGTCCAAAAACCCTTGAATGTGTCAAGCCTAAAAAGGCAATTGTATTAATGCCCGTCCTTAAACTTGGACAAGCTAAACATACTTGCATAAATCCAAATGGTCCAAAACAACGGACCCCATAAAGAAAGAGAAAAACAAAGGAAATAAATAAAGGTGATTACAAATTCTTTTATAAACCACTGGGGGCATTATCTGCAGACTTTGGGTCGTCCATGGTAGGCTGGGTGGAGGCGTCGTCTTCAACATTTGTATCCATGGAAGTCGTCTAGAGAAGTGATTTCTCAGCAGCAATGCGAAGCTTGATAGGGCTGAAGTCCACTCCAGGGAAGTGTTCAATCGCGTCCATACAAAAGTCTTCAAACCCAGCAGCATATTTCCTGTCCAAAAAGTCAGTAAACTTGCTGGATGCCTTGAACTCCCTGATAGTAGCTACTTTAGTTTCTCCTAGAAAAGTGCAGAGCTCGTCACTTCTCTTTTGGAGGTGGTCAAGACAAGTTTCCTTCTCAACGGCATCTGCTTTTAACTCTTCAATGAGGTTCTTCAGCTCCTTTACCTCGTCCTTCAATTTAACCCTCACTTCAGCTCGACGACTGGATTCTTTCTCCATCTAACGAATCTTCGCCTGAAGACTGACCCTTTGCTTGTCCAATTCATAAGCTTGTCTAGACGTCGCCATAAACTTAGTCATAGCCCGTATAAAAAGATATGGACGTGAGACAAGTGGACGAGTATTTTAATCTATGAATGATTAAAGATGAGAAAAAGTACCTTGAAGAGATCATGAATTGTAGAGCGCTCAAACTCCTTAACAGACATATCATAGCATATGGCAATGTCCTCCTCAGACACAGCTTGTTGAAATCTCTCCCAAGCAAGGCCCTCACTCCTGAGAAGCATGATGGGGCTACCACTTGGAGGTTTGGACGGGGTAACTTTAGGGGGATTAGACGAATCCAAGTCAAGGATTTGCACTAAAGGCTGTTTGGCAGAGGCAGGAGGGACGACAAAACCGGCCTTGACGACCCCAAGCTTAGACGACCCATGTTTAGCCTTCTTGTGGCCTCAACGACTAGGAAGACTCTCCATATCTATTGTCTTGGATAAAGTCTTCCTTTTCTCTCCACCAGACAGACGAGGTTAGGAGTGGACTTCCTCATGGATGGCTTCCTCGTCTGCCAAGCCCTTCCCTTTGTTCTCCTTCATGGTTATCATCTCTACAAAAAGAAGGACATGTTAGAACTTAAACAAATTAAACAATCAAGATACAATGTAAATAACTCACATCTATGTGTAGTGAGTTCGTGAGCGAGTGCTTCCTCAGTTGGTTTAGGTCTAAGCTTCCAAGTGGCTAGACGACGCAATGTTACTAGAGAATGAAAAGTCTTGTCTGTGAATGAGCGTGCCTGCTAGACGTGGTTAAGATAGAACTTACTCAAAGAAGGTCGTCTTACAGCTATTAAAAAGAATATATATATATATATAAAAAAAAAAAGAGCAAATAGAGTTAGATAAATATAACAAAAGAAGTAAAACGAGCAGTGAAAAGTAACATACACTTTAGATGAAGATTCCCTATCTCACTAGTGTAGAGAGGAAATGGGTGCTTGCCTACCTCAACAGGGTTTCCAGCCCAGAACCCAGAGATGAAGAAAAACTCCGTCTTCCATCTCCTATTAGAAGTGGGGAGGGACCTAACCAACCTACAGTTTGAACCCCTGGCAGAAAACTAGTAAAAGCCTAGGTGATGATGTCTGAAATCGTCAGTATGTTGTTCGTTCAACAAAGCCAACGTCTTCTTGTGTGCTTGCAAAATAAAAGAAAGGTTTTGGTGGAGAAAACACCAGTGGGGTGTTTTCTTAAAACCCTCGATGATAAAGTCAGAAATGGCAGTAGATAATCAAGCAATCAGAGCTTCTTTCGGGTTTTTAAAGTATATTTTGTACGTACCTTGCTTCTCTTTGTGCCATTCCTTTTATAGGGGTTAAGCCTTTATAACCTGCCTTCATTACGCTATTGATTGGGCTTTATTGCCTCTATAACGTTTCAGACTATTGAATTTGGCCATCTTTAATAGTCATCGGTTACGGAACCTGCTGGAGGTTATGCCAGTTACTGGTGCATTAAAGTCCATTTAATATTGCTTAGATGAATTATTTTCTGATTCATCAGTTGCCCCCTCATTCCGAAATTGTTCATCTAGAAGGAGACAATTTGTAGGAATGAATTTCGTTCATCCATGCCGCTTCGAATTCCGTTCTTGCCGCATTTATGAGACGCGACTTTTTTGGCCGAACTTTTGCCACGTGTCATGTCTTGATTGGTGGTTCGTGCATTAGGACTCGGCGATCTTTCTGCACCCTGATTTTTCATCTGCTCTCTTAGAACCGTTCCCTTTCTTTTTTTCCTTATTCCTCCATTTGGTTTTTAACTCCAAGCACTGTACTCCTTCACTCCCAGGCAAGTTCTTCTCTTTTGATCATTAATGGTTGATTACTCTCTTGTTTGGTTTGATTCCCCTTCGATTTCTTTTTTCTTTACTTGGTTGTGTTTTTTCCTTCAAACTTCTGGTAGGAGAAGACCTAAAGTAGGTGTGTGTGTGTAACCCGAGAGACCCCTTTGAGGGAGGTTTTGTTGTCTTTGTACCCTTTGGTTCATTTTTCAGTTGGTTTTGCTCAATTTTTAGAAGAAAGAGTAATGTTTAAGGATAAAGTAAAATCTAGTGAATTAGAGACTGGCTTATCCTCTAGTGAGAAAACTGTTGCTTAAGAGATGGACACCGCTTCGTCTCTTGCAGTAACATTTCAGGCTTGGAAAGAAAAGTGTGGGTATTCAAGAAAAGATTGTGAAAAAATTAGGGATAGGATTGTTAGTAAATACCAGTTTCCTCCCCTAGCCTTAGTTAGGCTTCCTGAGGTGGATGAAAGAGCTTGCACCTTCCTACCTGAGGAGGTATGTTTCTATGAATCATATTTCCAGTGTGGGTTGCGTTTTCCCATCCACCCATTCTATAGAGAAGTTCTTTTTCGTCTAAAGATTGCTCCGGGACAACTCGTTCTGAATTCTTGAAGGACAATGGTGTGTTGTATGGTGATTTGGTCTACTGTGAATGATGGAGATTTTATCAAGGTGGACGAATTTTTATATTTGTATCGTTTGATAGAGTCGAAACTCAAAGGTTATTGGGAGTTTAGGCCTTGGGATAAGAAGTCAAAAATTGTTTTGGAATCTCCCTCCTCTTATCGAGATTGGAAACATCGTTTCTTCTTCGTCTCAGGCGAAGGTTAGGAAACTCTTCCAAACGAGAACTTGGACGAAGCTCCTAGGTTTCTTCGTCGATGGGGGACCCTAGTGTCTGGTGCGTCTTTTTATGCCCCCTTTTTTCGTTTCCTTTGTATTGTGCTTCTAACGATTTTGATCGTGTATTCCTTCTTTTAGCGAAAACACGTCCGCATTTGAAGAGTCGTTACAAAGATCGTCTGAAGAAGGTCCTAAGATATGTTGGTGAGGTGAAGGATTTTGATAAACTGATCAGTCCTGATAGTTTATCCCTTTATTTCCTTGGTCCAGAACCTTCTGGTGGTGTTTTGCAAACTCTTGAGACGAACAAAAGAAGTTAGTTCATTATACTTCTTCTCCAGATTTCTTTTTTACGTACACGTAGTGCTTGCTTTTTGATGTATTTCTTTGTGTAGGGATGACTACTAGGTTTAACAAAGCTAGGTATGCAGAGCTTAGGCAAAAGGAGAGTGAAGAAACCTAACCTAGATGGAGTCTTCAAAACAAAAGGTGTCGTTTGAAAAAGGGTGGTAGTGGTGACTTAGAGAAATCTTTTGTTCCTTCTGCTGTCAAAAAAGCTCCTGAGATTCCTTTGTCTTCCCCAACAGTTTCGATTGAAGAACAGACTCCTCCATTTCGATCTCTCAAAGGTCATGACAAGGGAAAGCTTGTGTCTGACTTTTGGGATGACCCTAGTTTGGCTGTAGCTAAGGCCCACGACATGATTTTGACGGACGAATTAAAACGTTTCTCGTCCATTGAATCGCCTAACTTAGTCGCCCAACATCTTCACAAGAATGTTTAGGTTTGCCTTCTAAAACAACTTCTCTCTTGTCTTCATTGCCCCTTTTGATCTTTCTAACTTTCCCTATTCCAGATTCTGGTGGAGTCTATGTTCATGATTGCCAATTATTTGGAAATGGAAGAGAAATTAGCTTCAGCGCAAGCTAAGGTCAAGAAGCTTTCTGCTAAGAACATTTCCTTGAATGAAAGCGTGAAGAAAATAGCTGCTGAGAGTATTGAGGTCAGTAAGCAATTGAAGACGGTCCAGGCTGATCTGGTAATAGAGAAAACTTTAAATGCTTAGAAGGACGATCATTTGGCTAAGGCGAAGAAAGAAGTTGAAGATGCTGTGAAGAACTTCAAGGCACGAATACTCTGACAAGCTAATGATGGAGTACGCTGATGGTTTTGAGCTTCTTCAAAAATATCTTGTCAAACGTTATCCTGACCTAAACTTTTCTTCGTTGGACATTGAGGAGGTCAAGAAGGAAATGCTGACTTCGGAAGCTGGACTGACGAATGCCACTGTAATGGACACTGAAGTAGGTGGTAAAGGTGGAAAGGGTGATGCTGGAAGTACCATCCTTGCTAGTGGTGATGCTACTATAGTGTAGGCATGTGTTTTTATCTTTCTAGGCTCACTTGTTTTTTAGCAAAGACAAAAACTTCTTTCTCTTTTTTGTTGGGCCCGTGTGTTTTAGGCATGAGACAATATTCTATTTTCTCCTATGCCCGTATGTTTTGGGCATAAGACAATATTTTTGGCTTTCTTTGTTTCTAATACTTTGTTGTCATCAGATGTTCTCTGCTTTTTGCTTGAACCTTGTGAATTTGTGATAATATATCTGCTTTGTCTACAATTGCTATGTCTTTGAAACTATATGTTGTAAGAAGTTTTGTGTTGGACTATTAAATATATTCGTTAGACGATAGAAATAACTTTGTTAAAAATTATGTGTTGGACGATGACAATACTTTGCGATTGCTGCACGTGGCAAGGCAATTCATCTTTTGTTTGTAATTTGTCTTACATGTGCGAATGCTGCGTGTCGCTGGGCGATTTGTCTTGCGAGTGCTGCGTGTCGCTGGGTAACTCGTCTTTTAGTGCGAAAGCTACACGTAGCAGTCAATTCGTCTTTCGGTGCGAAAGCTGCACGTAGCAGTCAATTCGTCTTTCATCTGCGAGTGCTGTGTGTCGCTAGGCAACTCGTCTTTTAGTGCAAAAGCTGCACGTGGCAGTCAATTCGTCTTTCGGTGCGAAAGCTGTGCGTAGCAGTCAATTCGTCTTTCATCTGCAAGTGCTGCGTGTCGCTGGGCAACTCGTCTTTTGGTGCAAAAGTTGCGCATAGCAATCAATTCGTCTTTCATCTGCGAGTGCTGCGTGTCACTGGGTGACTCGTCTTTTTGGGCGAATGCTGCGTGTAGCTGGGCAATTCATCTTACATGTGTGAGTGCTGCGTGTCGCTGGGCAACTCGTCTCTTTTCTTCATAACTGTTTATGCTTTTTAGAACAGACAACTCCATCTTGGAAGATAAATTTTAGGATCTTTTTATTCAGGGTCTCTTGTTTAAGAAGGACCTTTATTCTTGAATGAAATACAAAAAAGGGAAGTAAAACTTAAAGCAGGAAAAAAAAACAAGAAAATGCTTACTGATGGTATTTCTTCAGATGTACAACATTCCATGGATGAGGCAGATCTGTCCCATCCATGCTTGTTAGACGATAACTTCCTTCTCACGTGTAGCTTTTGACTTTGCAGGGTCCCTCCCAGTTTGAGCTTAACTTTCCCTGTGTTGGGTCTTTAGTGGCTTGGGACACTTTTCTCAGGACCAAGTCGCCTTCTTCAAATCTTCTGGCTATTACCCTGCTATTGTAATATCTTGAAACTCGGTTCTGGTACCTGGCCATTCTTGTACGGGTTCTTTCCCTCAATTCATCGAGCAGATCAAGATTGACTTTCAGTTCTTTGTCATTCTTTTATTCGTCGAACATTGTGGTTCTGAAGCTAGTGAGTCCAATTTCCACCGATACAACTACTTCGGTCCAAAATGTCAAGTTAAAAAGAGTCTCACCTGTTGGAGTTCTAGCTGTTGTTCTATACGCCCACAGAACACTGGGCAATTCGTCTACCCAAGCTTCCTTTGCCCCCTCAAGCCGAGCTTTGATTATCTTGAGCAAAGTACGGTTTGTTAGTTCTACCTGCCCATTGGACTAAGGGTGTCCTGGTGACGAGTAGTGGTTCTTGATCCCTAGGTCACTATTGAGGGCAGCTATTCGTCCATTTAGACGTTAGACTTCTGTTAGGGTACTTTTTTTTTATATACCTAATTTTATTTGAGTACCACCTATTTATTTTCAAACACCACTAATAAGTTATTAGGTTTTCCCAAATATTCTTTGCTCTATTATTATGTTAATCACAAATGTTTCATATCTCATTATCTAAATTGGGTTAGGATATAAAATATCACAAAAAAGCCCAAGAACTCATATTTTATCCAATTTTATTATCATTATTTAGCTAAACCCAAAACCGGCCCTATGAACCCAATACACACATCCTATTCTATTTAAAACCCAAGAATACTTATGCTTGGTAATATTTGAAAAGCCCGTGATTCAAATCCATGGCAAAACAATTTTATCAATGGAATTCAAATCCATAATCAAAGCCCATGGTTTAAACTCATGGCAATTTATTTATCCAAAACCCAATTCACATTAACAATATCAAAGCCCAATTCTCATTGGGCAATATCAAAGCCCAGTTCTCGCTAGCAATATTTAAAACCCAATTCTCATTGGCAACATCAAAGCCCAATTCTCATTGGCAATATTAAAGGCCAGTTCTCGCTGGCAATATTTGAAACCCAATTCTCATTAACAATATCAAAGCCCAATTCTTATTGGCAAAATCAAAAGCCCAACTTACCTTGGCACTATTAAAAGCCCAAGCTAACTACTTGGCACTATTTTATCGAAAACCCAAGTTTATCAATACTTGGCAAAATACTATATCATAATTATTTCACTTAAAAGTCCAATAATGAACAATACTTTAGATTCTTAAACTCATTACTATAATATTATAAGCTCATGAAATTTATGAATTATCTACTCTCAAAACCCATGGTGATCATCTTATAAAAACCCATGGAAAGTTATGATTATTAGACCCATGACATTTATTTATTTCATATTATAAACTCATGTTCACTATCTATCTTACACCGCAACATTCATAATATTTATTACCAAAACTCATGGTAATTATTCATCCTACATGTCCATTATGATTATCTATAGAGAAACTCATGAGAACATCACATTATTCCATTATAGTGGTTGTTACCATATTTATTTAAAACCCATGGTAAATATTATTCTCAAGAAAAAATATTGGAGATCATTATCATTTACAAAGTAATCCATAGCAAAAATTATGAGAAACTATACAAGTTGTTATTTAAAGCCTATGAAAATTAATACCCAAAATCTACCATAAATATTTATTAAAGCTCATGGATTCATTTTATTTCTACTAACAACTAAAGCCCACGAGGAGTAAAAAAACCATGGCAAAGCATGTCTTTAATGCCCATTTTGTAGGCCCAAGAATCTCATGGAGTAGGGAACAAGCCCAAGCAAAGAAAGGGCCATGTGGCCCAACTAAAAGTGCTGAAAATGGAGCAAAGTTCTAGACCAAAAAAGGTCCCCAGAAAGAGGCTGGAAAGTGGGCAACCAGCCCTTGTTCATCCCTAACCAAGGAACAACTAGAGACCCCTATAAGAGAACCAAGTCTTTGAGAATGAACTAAGGGCTGTCCCATCAGTTTTCTGTCACCCTCTACCTGACGTGAACAGTGCTCGAGGGCTGTCATATCAGTTGAAGTCTAAAGGATGATGGAACTTCATCATCTTCCTCAAGACTATACCTCCAGCGGAAGGAGAGCTGAAACCAAGTTATCCAAACCTCAACAAATTGATGCTATAAATATTAAAAACGTTCAAGACATGATTCATGTGCCAAACCCATGAATCCTAAAGGGGAAAATTTGGGAACATGTGGTTTGGAGGGCATAAAGGGATCTCCAGCAGAACCCTCTGAAGTGGACTTAAACTTTGACTCCTGGCTTGGGGTGTTAAATCCTACTTCCTAGAGTCCAAATCTCAGTTGCAACACTAGGATTCTTCCCTAATACTTGCCTTAATCTCATTGGCTGAACACAATCTCAGCAATCTTAGTATTTAATGCAAGATTACCCCAAACACTCCAAAGTCCCATCATTACCCAAAGAAGCAAGGCAGCCCCAAAAGCAAATCTCCCATTTTTAGGCCAAATCCAGGTTATTAATTCAACTATCTGGCTCCCATGAATCAGGCCTACGTTTTTTTGGATTCTTATTAATTAATACTTCTCTAAAGCTCCATTATAAAAGCATAAGCATCTCAACCCACAGGGGGGACGGCTACTCCCTCTGAAACTCTTGGTTTGTTTACAACTTTGCTCGTGGTTTAGCTTTCCTCAAGCTCACCACTCATCATCTTTAGCCCACACTCATCTAATCTCAGATACTTTTTTCCCCTTTCACACAATCACAGCCCATAAATGTCTCTCAACTAGTCATAAACAGCCCACCACTCACAAAAAGCCTTAACCTCAGTGTTAATCCCATTCCACTCACTCAAAATAGCCCACATTACCTCATTCATGCCTTATGCACACATACTTACCAAAATCTTAGTTTAATACTTGCTGCACTGAGCTGGGATCTCTCTCTCCTTTCATTCCATCCTATTTTTCCTCTTTTATTTGTAATTATGAAGCCTTTAATCCTCGTTTATTATTATTATGATGAAGGCCATAATGTTTTGGATACTATGGAAGTTTTCCCTTATGTTGACTTAATAATAATAAGGAAAACATATGATTTTTACCATATAAACACACTTATTAACTTGAAATTACCCTACCGCTGGAGATAATACCGTACCGCTAGAAGATTGATTTGGACTATGATGCTGTAAAAGAACTAATAATATAACAAACTAACAACAGTAACGTGTTTATTGTGCTTTATTGTTATCTTCTTGTTAAGGTGCAGCCTCTATCTCTTACTTGGGCGGACTTACACAACATCGAAAGCCTTTGGGCTTTATTTCAAGGGCCCATCGTTGAGTTTCGGCTTGGCTACCCCATATTCTATTTGGGAACATCAAAATTTTCCCTTCAACATTCCTTCATATTTGTTGGGGGTGACATTTTAATTATCGCCGTTATTTTGTCCGGATTCGCTTCGATACCTCTCAATGATACCATAAGGCCGAGAAATTTTCCAGATTATACAGCAAAAACACACTTGGGCGAATTTAGCTTCATGTTGTATTTGCGAAGAGTACTAAAAGTTTCTTCTAGATCTGTTAAATGGTTCATTGCTTGCTAACTTTGGTATGTAGCCCTTGTATTTTTGAGTTCGAAGGGCATCACCTTGTAGCAATAGAATCCCTGACTGGAAACTCGTCGTTTCTGTTGGACTGGTTTCTGCATTGGATCCACCGACAAATGATGTATTATCACTTCTTTGTCAATGCCAGGCATATCTTTGTAGGTCCAGGCAAAGACATCTTGGTTATCCCTCAGGAACTATGTCACCTTCGACTTCATCTCTGTTTCTAATCCAACCCTTATCTTCGTAGTTTTGGTCCGATCTGCTTCGTCCAACTATATTTCTTCCAATTCTTCTTCATGGTTCTTTTTTGGCTTTACTTCTTTGACTATCCAGGTATGGTTTTCTTCAGCAGCTAACACTGCTTGGTAACATTCCCGAGCTAAAACCTGATCTCCTCGGACCTCCCCAACTCCATTCTCTGTAGGAAACTTCATCTGAAGTAATACGTGGAGGTTGATGCTTTGAATTTGTTTAGTGTCGGTTGTCCAATGATCACATTGTAGGACGAAGGACAATCCACGACAAGGAAGTCGATCCTTTTTCATTTGATTTGGGAATGTTCCAGTAATCATAGTTAGCGTAATGATTCCCTTTGGGTATACCTTTTCTCTAGAGAAACTTACCAAGGGTGAATGAAATGGACGGAGCCTCTCTTGTTCGATCTTCATTTTTTGGAAAGCAGATGAATACATTATGTCTGCTGAGCTACCATTGTCAATCAGGACCTGGCGGATATTGAAATTTTCAATTTTCAACATGATCACTAAAGGATTGTCATGTGGTTATTTTACCCCCCATGAATCTTGTGCTAAGAAGGTAACATCTGGTTTGTCCGACCTGGCATGCTTCGTCTAGACAAGCTCTGTGTGTATCTTGTTCATCTGCCTTGCGTATGCTCTTCTGAGCGATTTGGACGATCCTCCAGCCACTAATTCCCCTGCTATAATTCGAATTTCTCTTGCTACTGTTTGCTACTTCTCTTTTTCTTGCGCTTGTGGGAGACTTCTGTCTTCATCTTGAGATCGGTTCCTACCTTCATCTCTCCGGGACCTATAATGTTGATCACTTCGCCCCACAAATCCCTTTAGCTTTCCTTACTAAATCAAGTTTTCAATCTGATCTTTTAAGTCATGGTAGTCATCCATATCATGCCCATGATCCTTGTGGAAGCGGCAATACTTACCTTTGTTTCTCCTCTCCGGATTACTTCTCATTGGTTTGGGCCACTTCAAAGCTGGGTCATTCTTTACCTGCATTAAAATTTTGCTAGGAGGCATTACCAGTAGGGTGAAATTTGGGAAGCGTCCTTTGCTATCCTTTGGCGGACTTCGTGCAAGTTTGCCCTCTTCTCTCCGACCAAAACGGTCTTCACTTTCCTTCTCCTTCCTTGGCCTTTTCGTAATCCCTTTAGAAGCCAAGATGTTCGCTGCGTTCATGTATTTTTGTGCCTTAAACAATAGGTCAGCCATGGTCGACGGCGGGTTCTTAGTTATTGAAAATAAGAAGTCTTCTGATCTAAATCTTGCTTGAAAAGCTGTAAGCAACACTTGGTCTTCTGCCTCGTCTACTTGCAGGACTTCCTTATTAAATCTCGTCACATACATTCTTAAGGATTCTCCTACTTCCTATTTCACACTTAATAAATGTGAAGTGGGTTGTCTATACCTTTGTCCACCGATGAAATGACGGACGAAGGCACCTCCTAATTCATCAAAACTCCCAATTGTTAAAGGAGGGATTTTGCTGAACCAAACTCTGGCTAATCCCTTCAGAGTAATTGGGAACGCTCTGCACATAATCTCATCTGGGGTTTTCTGCAAGTTCATTAGGCTTTTAAAGGACTCAATGTGGTAAAGTGGGTCCTTTGATCCGTCGAATGAATTGAGCTGGGGGAGCTTGAACTTTTGCGGCAGTGATAGGTCAAGCACAGCTGCAATGAATGGTGATGCAATCTGTTTAATCATTCCATCCAGGTTCCTTTCTCCTTTTCCCTTAACTGTGTTATTTAATTTGTCCATCCATTTCTTCATATTTTGGAACTCTTCTTCCATCCTACTTAGAAGCCCGGTCCTGTCTGAATTGTCTCTCTCTCGATTGTCCCCTTCATCACTGCTTCGCTGGTCCCTATCCTCTACTCTGGGTGGGACTCTTTGCCTCAACTCTTCATTCTGCCTGGTTAATTCTTCCACAGTCACAACAAGGGCTTGGAGCTACTGTTCCATTTGGTTTGAAGTGTTGGCATCCATTGGAAAGACGAAAACTTTCGCAGCAAGTTAGAGCACTGGTTGTGTCTTCCCCACAGACGACGCCAAACTGATGATGTCTGAAATCATCAGTATGTTGTTTGTCCAACGGAGCCAACGTCTTCTTGTGTGCCTGCAAAATAAAAGAAAGGTTTTAGTGGAGAAAACACCAGTGGAGTGTTTTCTTAAAACCCTCCGATGATAAAGTCAGAAATGGCAGTAGATAATCAAGCAATCAGAGCTTCTTTCGGGTTTTCTAAGTATATTTTGTACGTATCTTGCTTCTCTTTGTGCCATTCCTTTTATAGGGGCTGAGCCTTTATGACCTGCCTTCATTACGCTATTGATTGGGCTTTATTGCCTCTATAACGTTTCAGGCTATTGAATTTGGCCATCTTTAATAGTCATCGGTTACAGAACTTGCTGGAGGTTATGTCAGTTACTAGTGCATTAATGTCCATTTAATATTGCTTGGACGAATTATTTTTTGATTCATCACTAGGGATTGACTAATTTCTGAGGGCTTATAACAGTATAGGAACTCGTCCACAATGAGAGGACGATTCCCATCAAAGACTTCTCTCCACAATATTTGCATGGATATAATAAGCCTCCATGCATTGGGGTTGAGCTGGTTAATGCCTATGCCTAACCTATGGAGTATTTCCCTAGCAAAGGCATTAAGAGGCAACCTGAGCCCCCCTAGAAGATAAGCCTCGTATATGCCAACTTCAAAATGAGGATTACAGAACCATTCACCACGGACGGCCAAACGAGGGCTAAGGCCGTCCGGGATCTGGTACCAACTTCTAAGGGAATTAAGTTTAGCCTCGTCCGTCTTAAAAGGACGCCTACAACATAACAATATAGAGTCTCCTCTTCACTTGAAGAGGTAGACGAGGGGGCATTGGCAGATGTACCAGCAAGTGACCCAGGGGCCATTCTCGTCCTCATCTCTTTTTGGAAAACTTCTAAGGGAATTCTAGGAGCCCCAGATAAGTATTGCTCGTTTGAGGTGTTCCCCTCATCACTATTACTATCGCTACTACTATCACTACTACCACTAGACCTACTCTTATTGTGATACTCATCTATCTCCCTCCCATAACTATTACTAGACGAAGACACAATAATTTCAGACATTTTTGAAAAGCTCTAAAGAAGAAAAACTAAAGACGAGAAGAAAAGGATGCTTGGCTTTAAATGAGGATGACTAAGGATGAAAGAAAACTCCTAGACGAGGCACTAGACAACAGAGGTCAGGAGAGAAAATATGAGAAATGTGAGAAATGTGAGAGGGTAGGAAAGGAATTCCACTATTTATAGGCGACAGACCTAGGCATTGAAACGACGTGAACCAACCAAAATGTGCCATATAGCACTCTTCTTGAAGAATGAAGCGACACAACAAGCAAGCCCTAAGATCACGCCACGTGTTAGCATCTGGAGCATTCAATTTCAATTTACCATCAACCAATGAAAAACCACCACGGGTCAAGCCAACGGAAGCATGGACGACACAAGGAGAATGGGGCAACTGATGGGGATCAATCTAAGGTCAACAATTCCATAGTGGTCGTCCAAATAGTCAAACCACGTCTATAATAATAGCATCAGATAACCTTAAGGGAGAAGCCCAACAATAGCATCATGTATGACTGATACTCATCCATCAGTAGCAAGACCATTCAATCTCATGATGGTCGTCCAGGACTAACATAAGGGCATGAACGACCAAAAGATACTTAACGAATTCTACAAGAAAGCTTGTAAAAAAACTCCATGGAATCAGGCCATGATACACTACTACTAAAACGTGGAAAGAATTCCCCATGATCCGCTCCACGTTTCCCATTTCCTCTATTAACCACCCATATCACCCATGATTGTAGTAGATCCGAATAAGTAGACCACTTCTAACTCTCTATAAAAGGAACAAGTCCTATTCACCCAATGTAAGTCTCACCATTCACTATTTTTCTCTTCCTTGTGTTCTAGATAGAAAACTGACTTAACTGTCGGAGGGTCATTGGCCAGGTTACACCGGTCACTCTTGACAGTTCTTTCTTTCTTTGTCAGGATCTACAACCATTACCAAAGTCCGAAGCATTCCAGCATACTGATTTTCATGCATCATCAACAACCATTCATCAACAAAAAAAAGAAAGAAAGAAAAGAAAATGTCCATGACAACCTTGAAAAGACAGACAAATTCCATTCCTCTCTCTCTCTCTCTCTCTCTGTAGGCCTGTTCAGGATCTAACTGCACCAATGCAACTGGCCGCTACCGAATCGATCCAACCGCTACAAAGCTCCACCGTAGGTGTTAGGCGCGGTGGTTGGAGGAGATTTAGGCACCGACGATGGCTGGTGCGGCAATCGGCAGCTATTTTACACTCCGACGAGAAATTGCACCGCACCGAGTATGTATATATGTTATAATTTAACATATGTATGATCTATTGTGTTTTAGTAAAAAGATTGCAATAGAGGTGTTCAAAAAAAAAAAAAAAAATGCAAGAGATTTGGTTTGAGAAAGGCAAGGAAGAAGGAAATACAACATTAGAGAAAGTAAGAAACTGGAGACGTATAATTGGATTAAGAACGTTAGGGTTTAAAAAAAAAATTTATTTTATATAATCTTAATTTGATACCAAAATGATGCCGTTTTGAGCTTGACATTAATTTTAATATCAGTTCCAAAACTATGTCGTTTTGGTATTAGCTTTATGTTAAGACATATGTGAATCATGTTAGGAACATATGTCAATGTAAAATTGGCTAATCCTTTGACAAAACGCACTTTACTTGTAATTGGGTGGATTTAGGATGTGTTTAATGCTTTGAGGAACAAGAGTTCAAGTCCAAGTGTTAAAGCCATACAAATCTATCCAAGAATCAAGTGAAGAAGTTCTGGATTTTAAAGCTCGACAGCTAGCTCGACAGATAGCATTTATCGAGATTTAAAAGGTAGCTTTTGCCCGATGCTCGACAGCTACTCGATAGATACCCTATCTATCGAGATTTATGAAAATCAGATTTTTAATTCTAATTTTCATCCAATTTGTGTATACATGTTTGGGATTTCTTTTCTCACAACCCTAAACATATATAAAGATTACTTTAAGGGTTGTCACAGCTGATGCAAGTGAGTACAACTTGATGCAAAGGTTTTACACAAGCATATTGTGACCGGAGACAATTTGCCCTAGTTCATCTTTTTCTGCAAGAAGCTAGTGCGTTTGTACGCCGTAGGGTTTTGTAACCAAGGAGTTTCGTGATCTTCATCGTGTGGATGAACTGAAAAACTTTGCAGCTAACATTTTTCTCAAGTTGGTGTGTAAACCGCGTACTGGAATCTGCGCATTGATTGGTTAGTCACGTACTAAAAGCCGTGCATTAAAAAGAGAGATTGTCACTACAGAACAAGTCCAATTGGGTATTGGGGTAAGGGTTCAACTGTAGGTTGGTATAAGGTACTTGGATTCCTTTACTTGTAACTGCTTGTTGTGATAATAGTGGATTATCGAGAGTGGAAACCTTAAAATCACCCGGTGGGGTTTTTGCCTTTGAGGTTTTCCCCATTCGTAAACAAATTACCTTGTCAACTTTATTTTCCGCTGCATATTAACTTAGTTGGTGATTTGTTTGTGCTACCACGCGTATTGCATGTTAATTAACTTAATTAATTCACTTGGCTAATTAATTGATTAATTCATCATAAGGGGTCAATACATTCTTGGCCTAAAAAAAAAAATCAATACTACAACGTTTCAATTTTAAACCCTAAAACTATTAGATACCCACCTCTCTCACTCTCTCATCAGTCGCCCAGCCTCTACCTCTCCCATAAACGTCTCCTCCTCGCCTCTCTGTTTTTGTCTCCTCACTCTCTGCCTCTGCTGCTGCTGCTTGCTACCACCATATTATGCTGCTTGATGCCACAATTCTTGAAGTTTCACTTTTTCCTTTCTCCTTTTTGCTATTCCAAGGAAACTTTATAGAGGATTTTGAATTTGACACTCCTCCTTACAATGCTTTCATTAAGGTTTGTTTATGTATTTTATTTTCAATAGTTTTGATTTATCTTTTATGGATTCGGTTTAGTTTTTTTATTTTTTAAATGGGTTTTTTTGTGATTTGAAATTGAATATTTTTTAGAGAAAGATTGTGAATTTGTTTGTATTCGTGTGTTTTCCTTTGTTTCCTTTTCTTTTTTATGGAATATTTTGGTTTTTGAATGATTATGATGGGGTTTGGGTTGTTAACTATGTTGTGTTTGATACCTAAGAAAATGGAGAAATTAATTGAACTAACCACACCAAACCGATATGGTTGCATCGTACCTTGTGTAGACTGGTGCCAAACCCTTCATAAATGAAGTGTGGTCAAACATGAGATGAAACTGCACCCTATAGGTGTGGTGCCAAAAACCCTCTAATAACCGACCACATCGCACCGTGTACAGACCTATCTCTCTGTGTATATGTTCTTCACTTGCTAGACATCATTTCAGATTTTTTTGCAAAATAACACCATTTTTCAAACAATTTTGTTAGTTAGCAACGTTTTCAAACTATTTAGGAAACTAACATCTCGAGTCTTTTAGACTTGAGATTACTGTAGCAACTCGAGCCTAAAAGACTTGAGTTCAATTAAAATTCACGGAACTCGAGCCTATAAGACTCGAGTTCCTTCTTCTTCTTCTTTTTCTTCTTTCTCTTTTCTGCCTCTATCATCCCACTTTCCTTTTCCAAGCCCCCCAAAACCCAAGACAGTTCTCTATAAGGATTTTTTTTTTCTTTGGCTCTAGTTGCAAGCCTCTATGCTGGTTGGGATGTACAAGTAAAGCCATGAGTAAATGATATTTATTATAGAAGAATGTCTGATGTCATTCAAAATGTGGCCAATTCGTATATTAATGGGGACCATTTGCACATAGTTCCTTTAATCTCACACTCCACCACTAAATCCTGAAGCCCCAGGTGCAATGCAAATTGCATTGCACTGCATAATCCTAGAGCCTATACTTCAACCCGATCATTTCCTACTTCTATTCTTGCACACATAGCCCAAATACAATGACACCCACTATCACGATCTCAGCAACGGAGCAAAAACCCGAACCCAAACCCAAACCCAAAAATCACGATCTCGGCAACGGAGTGGCTTGGGTTTATTGATCTCGGCACCAAAGGTCTGTTTTCCAGTGTTTTTGGGTTGGTTTGTCTCTAGTGGTGGTCAGTTGTTTTCTAGCTTGGTTTGTCTCCGGTGGAATGTTTTCTGGATTGGTTCATTTGGGTTCTAGGTTTGAGGGAACTCGAGTTTCACATGTAATTTGATTCTTTAAGACTTGAGTTGCTACGTTGAACTCATATCTAATAAACTCGAGATGCTAGTTTCCTAAATAATTTGGAAACGTTGCTAATTAACAAAATTGTTAACTAAATGGTGTTATTTTGAAAAAAAATCTTATCATTTCTACAAAAAATGAGTTAAATAGTATTATTTTAGGAAAATTTTGCTAAATAGTACCTGACCAAACTTATTTATTTATGTAGTATGTTTTTTTTTATAAACTTGAGTTTCAAAAAATATACTACATAACTAAATAAGTTTTGACATGCTGTTTTTTTTCCTAAATATTTTCAAAATATTATGCCTGTTTGGCAAAAAAAGAAAAAAAGAAAAAAAAAAAAAAAACTCTCATTTCTACTCTTCTGGATGAACCCTTTCACAACTAAATAACATTTAAAGCAAAAGCTGCAAATTGCTCTTTTGTTATCATTAATTTTCTGACCTGAAATTCTAGACTGCCCCAGATATACGCTGTGTTATAAAGGCATACCTGGACAGCAATAAAAATTTTAAAAAAAAAACCAATATTGAAAATAAAATAAATTAGTACAAAACTACAAATGAGAAATTGACCCTATGGTTTGTCGCATACCCCATTAATACTCATTATCTCTATTGTCTCTTTCCCATCACATATCAAAAAAGTAACCGAAGCATCCATTCTCCTGCATTTCACCCACACACATCAACAAATCCAAACCATCCATTCCACGGGACCCACTTTCAATCACACCATAACCCAAACAATCAAACATACGAGTACAACATCTTGATTTTGATTCCCCTAAGCCCCAATAGCCCTAGGTCATAATTTTTAATTGATGTGACATAGTCAATTAATCATATATAAACCTATGAAATCCATGAAGAATTTTTAAAAAAATAATAATAATAATAACAGCTTTTTGATATACATTACTATAAGTTTTTTTAATATATTTTGCCCTTTTTCTGTGTGTGTTAAAAAATACTTAATATTTTCAAAAGAAAAAACAGTGAGTTAATCCTATATTGAAAAATGAGTGTGAGTTAAAGAGGTTTAAAGTCTGTGTTGTGTATCCAATAATTAGGTCCTTTTAGATATACACTATTGTAAGTTTCTTTAAAACATTCTCTCCTCTCCTTGTGTGTGTTAAAAAATACTTAGTATCCTTAGAAAATAATAATAATAATAATAATAATAATAATAATAATGGCTATGAGAAGAAACCGGATCAGATCATGGGTGGGTTGAAATGAAAAGATGAAAAATAACAAAATATCTTTTATTTAACTTATTTTGTTATGTTTTAATAATAATGAGATAAAGATGAGAGATAAATCAAAGGGATGAGAGTGAAAATGCCTATAGAAATATACCACTATTTTAGTTTGGAATGGTAATAAAATGTGTAATAAAAAAATAAATTATAAATATAATAAATATACATATAAATTTAAATTGAAAATATAAATAATTTAAATAAAATATTTTCTCACTACAAACATATATGGATGGGATTAAATATATATTGTAATAATTGTTGATTAGCAAGAAAAATGTACGGCTCTTCGAAAATGTATAATTTTGGGACTTCCAATGATTGTTCAATGGATACAAATTATGACCCAAATCTTGCAAATATTTTGATCCCAACAAATGATGATGTTATAGCCTCAATCCGATTAATTCTTAACAAATTAATATTTGTAATTTGTGATAATTGTTCTTTATATTAAATAAATAAATAAATATATATATACACACGCAGTGGGGTGGAAAAATCAATCTTAGCCAATTTAAGAAAAGTCTATTTAGGATAAAGTGAAATAGAATATGGATCAAATGGGATATTTTTAGTCTAATTTTTTAAGGAATTTTGATAATTCAATAATTATTACAATAAGTGACTTGCAAGACAAGTAAATAATATCACTTATCTTAAACTGTAAAAAAAAAAAAAAAAAAAAATGTTGCAAGAAGAGAAGCAGTAAAAGACAATGCTACTCCTGCGCCGCACGTAACATTTCCCCTCAGCACCAACAAAAGTACAAACAAAAGAATTAAAAAAAAAAAAAACGTACATAGATACGGAAAATTCTTAGGTACTCCCGGAGCACGGAGAAATGGTGCTCCCTCCTCTCACATTCATGGTGGACCCCACCATGAATTTAATGAGCGGACCCCACCATGAATGTGAGAGGAGGGAGCACCATTCTCTATACTCCGGGAGTATCTAAGAATTACTCCATAGATACATACATACACATAGACACACAGTCACACTCTTTGTCTTTGTTTATTTCTGAACCTATCTCAGGTTCGGTTTCTTCGGTACTGTAATCACCACACCACCGAACTCCGACGACAAAGATGTTGACGTTCATGATGATGAAGATGAACGCGGCGGCGAACGGCATCGTTTTGGAGGCGGAAGATATTCGCTTCGGTACGCCATGGTGGTTCGTCTACGCCGGAATTTCTTGCGTTCTGGTCCTCTTCGCAGGTATCATGTCGGGCCTCACTTTGGGTCTCATGTCATTGGGCCTCGTCGACCTCGAAATCCTCCAACGTAGTGGCACTGTTACCGAGAAAAAACAGGCTGGTCTGTCCCTACCTACAACCCCCCCCCCCTCTAACAAAAAAAAAAAAAAAAACACTTCCTTTGAGCTTCATATAAATTTTATATTTGTATTTATTGATTTGTTTATAGCATGGATTAAGATTCTTTAGAGTACTCAGCTTATGCCTATGTGAGAAATGAGTATAACTGAATATTGGCATCTGTATATTAAAATGGTGTTGCTTAGTATTTCAACTGTTTAAATAGATATTATATGCTAAAATAGTGCTGGGTAAATTTTTGTTTGGGGGATATGGTAAGGTGTCTAAAGCTCTTAGGATTTTAATTTTATGGATTTCTTAGAGTTATATCAGTATATTTTGAAATGAGTGATTTTTTAATGTTATTGATGAATTAAACAAATGTTGATTATCACAATTTTGGTATTTGTTTAAATTATTAATATTACAACAACAACAACAACAACCCATGGTTAGTGCCAAATTTTTTGGATTGGTTATGGATTCTATAAGAACTTGTTAGGGTCTAATTAGGGTCGGCCGCCGGTATTATTTTCTCCATTCTATTCTATTCAAAGTCATAGTCTATATTGACGCTAATGATGTTGGCAAATAGGATTTTGAGATGAATGGATGTTTAGACATTGTCATAAATTTAAAGGGTTATTCTATGACACCTTTTGGGAGTGGTACACACTATGATCATAATTGTTAATCTCAAGTTTTAAAATTTAAAATTTTTATTTATGTTTGTGGAAGAATGGTGGAGATTAAAACACTTGAAAATATATTGTAGATTCAAATAACACAGAGGTGCCATAGAATTGTTCAAATTTAAATAGATACTGAAGTTTTGTTGGTCAATATTTGTTTAAATGATGATGACATGGATGGATGGATGGATAGGATAAAATATTAAGAACTTCAGATGATTGTTGTCCTGATAACATAGTATATATTTGGTTTTTTTGCTAATTTTTTTATATGGGGTTGCTGACATGTATGCAGCGGTTATTTTACCGGTGGTGCAAAAGCAGCACCAGTTGCTGGTTACTTTGCTGCTGGGTAATGCTTGTGCTATGGAGGTAATTTAAAAGTTCTTTGCTAGAGGTTAGATATATTTGGTGGGTGACAGAGTTTAACCAGTTATAAAAGTTAAAACTAGGAAGGAAATGTGTTTGGTTTGTAATAAATGTGGTACTTTGGTTGTTGGGTCATTGGTAAGAGTGTAAGAGGAGTGATAAAAAATGGAATTGAGTTACATTTAATGGATATCATCTACTTCTCCTATTCAAATCTTTGTAAAGGAAAAAAAAAACCCAAAAATGGTAGTTGAATTAACTAAATGACAAACAAGTGTGGAATACAATTCAATAGGCTTATTGTGTCGGTGAAAGTCGGAAAATTATTAAGTACCACAAGAGTATAGCTGATGAAGTACTCCAAACCAATAAATGCAAACCATGTAATATAAAAATGTACTTTTTTCACATTTTATGTCATGTTTTGTATTGGGTAACTTGTTTTTATTGGTGTGGAATACCACGTCAGCTATACTCTAGGAGTACCTAATAATTACTTATCGAGATGGTTTCTCTAAATAAGATTCCAAAAGTTTCTTAATAGCTTGGGGAACTTTTTATATATATATGTTCATTCTGATGTGTGTAAGTAAAATTTACTATGTTTGGAAATATTGGACTTGTCTAGGTTTGAACTCATATGTAATAACCATGAAGGTTTCGCGTGTGATTGACTATTGTTGATGTTTTACATGTAAAAATTGTTTAAATGGTTTGTGCCTTGTGCTTGGTTTTGATTTTGCAGGCCCTTCCTATATATCTGGATAAAATTTTTCATCCCTTTGTTGCCATTTTGCTGTCTGTAACTTTTGTTCTGGCTTTTGGAGAGGTAACGATGTATTTCTAATTAATTGGTGATGCTTCAAGTTGCAAATACTATAGCCTCAACTGGCAGTGGCTTATAACTTACCATATTGGGTCAGATTATTCCACAAGCCATATGCTCAAGATATGGACTCGCAGTTGGTGCAAACTTAGTGTGGCTTGTGCGTATTCTGATGATCATCTGTTATCCAATTGCTTACCCAATAGGAAAGGTAATGTTTTAGAGTGAACAGATGAATTTAATTTTCTCATGAGAAACTTTTACATGATACGACTATAGATCCCTAGGGAAAGCATCTTGGGATCATTGTAATCATAATAAAGATCACCATGGTTATTTTTGTTTCTGTTATCTGGTAACATACTATAATTTGCTGCATAATTGTTTTTGGTGTCCTAAGACATTTAATTTTTTTGCATTAGGAAATATATGGCTGTTTTCAGGTTAAAGAGTTACAGATTATAAAATGTTTCCTGATCTGGACAACTTCTTCTTTAAAAATTAAAATATCACGATTAGGAGATGTTTCACTTCTAGATATTGCTATAGCAACCTTTTGAGTTGAATAATGAATTCATTGCCTGTTTTCTCAACAACTCAATCATGTTTGGTCATTTGTGAATAAGTTTGTAGTTGGTGGTTTTCAGGATGATGTTGAGATCCAAGCAAGTCGAAGTTTGCAGGTGGAATTATGCTTTATAGACCAAAAGGGGCTATTGTGAACTTGAACTTAATATGTTTTTTGCTGTGCTACATGAGTTTTTGGTGAGCCATTAGAGATGTGGGAACCATCAATGGTAATGCCTTGTCAAGTGGATGGAATCAAAGATAGCCCTCACGATTATGCTTCTCTTCTTGCAACAGTCTGAGGTCATTTAACTTGAGAAGATGTCAAAAAATAGGGCAGCTGCTCTGATGTATATGTATTTAGACATCATTAAGCAGTTAATGGATGGCATTTAGTGGAAATAAAGTCTGAGATAATCATTGGTCTTGCCTAGAAGGATGCATATGTGGCAAAGAACTAAAACTGAAATATGATTTGGACTTGTTCATTTTAAATTTTTTATCAAATGTAAAAACATGAGCATATGAGAGTCCACAAGGAAGCTTAAATTAAGTTTCAGATGTTAATTGATATTTACAACATTGCATGCTTGTGGTTGGACCAATTCAGGGGTAAGGCCACCGGACCATGACACATGAATGCTTTTTTTCTTTGCAGACACAAAAAGCATTCAGGTGTTATGGTCCCCCTTTGCCCGGGAAGAGAGGAGGGGGGGAAGAGGGGGGGGGGGGGGGATGCATGGACACCTTTACTTGGTGGAATTGTTTTCATACTTTTCCAACTAGGTGGTGCTTGAGATTGGCTAGTTTCATAATTGACTTAAAACTTTTATTTCACCAAGTGCACTGAATTTTTGAGCATATATTAAAGTTCAAAGTGGTTTCAGGTTCTGGATGCCGTACTTGGACATAATGATGCGCTGTTTAGACGAGCTCAATTGAAAGCCCTTGTCTCTATCCATGGCCAGGAGGTAACCTGCTCATATTGGAAGTCTCTATTTTTTGGTATTAATATTCCTTATTGGACAAGAAGTGCTAAGATGATTCAACTAACATACAGGAAAACATGATATAACCAGCTCATAAGTTTGTATGTAAATTTTGTGAAGCAGTGCAGAAATTGCTACAACTAGGATTTTAATTCTCTTGGTTTTTGTCTTGACTTTCTGTTTCTTAATTTTAGGCTGGTAAGGGGGGTGAACTCACACATGATGAGACAACAATTATCAGTGGAGCACTGGATTTGACTGAAAAGGTAATTGTTGCTATAAAAATATATTTATTTATTAAAGACTTCAAATGTTTTCTCTACTTGTACTTGAAATTTAGCTGTAGCAAAAAATTCCAATAGCCATCTAATTTTTCTGAAGGTGAAATATTGTGGCCTCTGACTTGGACACCTACTTTGTACAAAGATAAAACTTCATATTATCAGTCATATGGTTTTTTTTTTGGGTCAACACATAATCTTAGTTTTACCTGCTTAGTTGTTGGTATTTCTTCAAAAAAAAAATATATATATGATGCTCATTCTGCTCCAAAAAGGTTTTAGTTTGTCGACAAGCCACACTTATATTATCATCCATATTGTTCTTTCTTGGTCAATGTGTAATCTTAGTTTTACCTGCTGAGTTATCGGTATTTCTTCAAAAAAATTCTGATGCTCCTGCTCCAGAAAAAAAAAATTTATTTTGACTAAAATTCCAGGCGAGTTCCTGTTATCTAATTTGAGTTAACTTTAAAATCTTTATGTTTTCATTACTTTGCCTTTGTTTTATAAAGTGATCATAATTTTGAAGTTCCTTTTGATACACAGACTGCAGAGGAGGCTATGACACCCATCGAATCAACATTTTCCTTGGATGTCAATTCGAAATTGGACTGGTCAGTTTGGCTTCAGCCTGACTTTCTCTAAACTTCCTGTTCATTTTGCTTGTGGTTATGGCAATGAGCTGGTGACAGAAGCTCTAACTTCCTTCTATTTTGCTTCTGGATGGGCATTTAATTGTTGGGAGCTATTGTTGCCCAAAGAGGAGTTGAGTGAGCTATTAATTAAGCATATCATAATGGTCAGCATGTATAACCATGTGTACCATATTTATATTGTCTAGAATTGGAGTAGGTTGTTTAGGCAATTAGGCAATGAGGACAAGATGTGAAACAATGATAATGGGAGCTACAGTTAAGGTATAAAAACCTTGTCCCCTAGTCTGGATGACATTTCCTGGATGCTTATTTTTGCCAATGCTGCTCTTTTAAACAGAACATAAAAGAAAAAGAGATGGGCTTCTAGTTCTAGGACCATTTGCCGGTGAACAAGATGAGCATAACTCTTCTGTTCTGTTCCTTATTATTCAGGGATATTTTTTGCCTTAAATTTTAAATATATACTTATAGATCAGAAATAGACTAATAAAAGATGTTTATCAACTTTTTTAAGCAGGGAAGCAATTGGAAAAATTCTTGCACGAGGTCATAGTCGTGTCCCTGTCTATTCTGGAAATCCCAAAAACGTTATTGGTCTCTTACTGGTAATGGCATGTCCTTCATCTTTTTTTCTCCTTTTATCTCCTTCCTTTTAAAATGTGAAAATTGGATTTCCTGTTATTAGTACTGAACTGATTTTTGAATTGGTTATTACATTTGGTAAATATTTGTGGGATTAAGGTGAAAAGTCTTCTCACAGTACGAGCAGAAACAGAAACTCCAGTCAGTGCTGTTTCCATCCGGAGAATTCCTAGGTGTGGCCTTTTCTCCTCAGTATCTCTTATTTCCATTCCTCTCTGGGCAAAATATGAATTCTCATGCATTGATGTCCCAGGGTTCCATCAGACATGCCTTTGTATGATATCCTCAATGAGTTTCAGAAAGGAAGCAGTCATATGGCAGCTGTTGTGAAGGTTAAAGGAAAGAGCAAGAACCCTCGACCTGAAGGGGAGAAATTTGAGGAAGAAAAAGTAGCTAATGGGAATTCTCAAGTAACTGTCCCCTTCCTAACCAACCGTGATGATAAATCAGAAAGTGTTGTCGTTGACATTGAGAAACCTCCAAGGCCTATTACAAACAAGCAAAATGTTCATAAAAATGGTGCTGTCACAAGCAGCTTGCTATCTTTGTCAGAGGATATTGAAGATGGGGAAGTCATTGGTATCATCACCCTGGAGGATGTTTTTGAAGAGCTTCTGCAAGTAAGCCTCTATTTCCACCATTACTTATATCTGGAGTTCTCTGTTGATTTGCCTGACCTTTGGCTGAGTAGCAGCAGTCCAGACTCACAAAAAATTGCACTTTTGAATGCTTGTACCAACCGATCTAATCTTCTAATTAAAATATAAATCATCAAGTGGATTGGTCCAATTTGATTTTGTACACTTCAAAAGAAGTGCCCATATTATTTCAATTTGCACAGGAATTTTTTTTGGATACATTTTAAGTGGGAGAAGGATTCGACCCATGGATATCTATGTGGGAAAGACCAAGAAATGCCCTTTGATCAAAAGGCTATTTGTTAAATTTGCTCATAATTTATCCATAACTTATGGGAATCTTTTTTTTCCCCCTCCCCTTCCTAACTGCAGGAGGAAATTGTAGATGAGACAGATGTGTATGTTGATGTACATAAAAGGTATGATGTCATCTGATTTTGCTGGGTTTTAGTATTTGCAGTCAGTTATAATTCACTAAATGAATGTGAAATACGTGATGTCTTTTGCAGGATACGTGTGGCTGCTGCAGCAGCTGCAGCTGCTTCGTCTTTTACACGCCCTCCATCATATCGGAGGCTGACTGGTCAAAAGCCTGCAGTGAGTAAACCTCACTTATCTGTTAATTGTTCAATTTTATGACTCTTGATTTAATCACTAGCATGGGAATATAAACTAGAACCTGAAAGTAGAGGTGAGATTTGGACATAAAAAAAGTAGGGCAATGAATATCCTATTTGATGTGTTCTGTCTTCATGGAACACTTTTTATTTATTAATTTTTGGATAAGATTCATGGAGCACTTATTTTTAACCATATCTTACGTGAATTATTCTATTTGATATCCATAGCCAAGCCCAAAATTTTGAGACTAAAGCTTGGTTGTAGTTGTTTGGTAATGCAACTTCGTCTGTACATATTGGCTGATAGCATGATTCTAAACTGCCATACGAGTACAAAGGCTTGGTTCATAACCTATGCTATATGTTTAGTGCAGTGAGTTAATCCGAAACTTAAATGATTTATCAGATTACATGCTGGATATTTTTCAGGGAGGTCAAAGTAAGCAAGGACAAGCCCTGAAGAAGTTTGGGGAGGATGATTCAAATCCAATGAAGTTTTCAGAGAGTCCAAAGGAACCTCTTCTGGGAAACAAGAGATAGTTTGAGAATTTTGCTTGCAACAAATGGCCTTCGAAGTTGGAGGTTATTGTTTCTGTATTACACCAACCAATGTAGTTTGCAAGTATGTATAGATTTTAGGTTTTGTTTTTTGGGGTGTGTGTGTTTCATGTGTGATATATGTCACATACTGAAAGTAGTTTTGTTTGTATGTGAAATTTTGGTCTAGATAAATTGGCAGGCTTTACAAGGTTACGGCAAAGGGCCGTTGTGGTAGGACAATCATCATGGACAGAAGAAAGGCTTGTTCCTTTCTACTATACTATTCAACTTATTTCCAGATGCTATCTAAATGAAACAGAACTTTTTGATTTTCTTAACATTGGGATGTAAGACTCTGGAAGTTTCTCTTTCAGAAATGCTACTAACCCGTGAGATAAACAAGCTTGACTTAGGACGTGCATCGTGACTCTCTGTCTTTCTCTTTCATGATGCATGAATAGCTTTAGTGGGTTGCTGTTTTCAAAAATGTGGAAATTGAAATATGATATCTTGTGATCAAGGAATAATTATGTCATGCATTATGGGTCCATTGTTGTGAAAGAGATTATGCATATGTTGAACAAAAGACAAGTTATAATACTATTAATGAAAGTGATTGATATTACTCCAGGCTGTTTTTTTTTTTTTTTTTAATTTATACTCCGGGCTGTTTTGGTTGTTCCGGGGAGCTGATGAATGTACATTTTTACTTGGAAAACACCTTGGAACTTGGAAGTTGAAACTCTTCTAGTCTTAAGCAATGAAATTTCTTTGGCAATGTCGCTTCCAAGCCACTTAGATTAATGAAGGCTTAAATTAGGATGCCTGTTCTTGGAAAATCCTTTTAAGCTTTTAAGAAATTAAAAAAGAAGTGCTACGTCCATAACATTTTCACAACAAATCATAGATATTTAGTTGTTATTGGTTCAAATCTGAACCTACTACTAAGATTACTTTTTTGCCCCAACAATAACAACCAGTAACAACCTATCACGTAGGATTTATTATGAAAATGTTGTGAACATAATATTTATTTATAAAAAAGGTCCATGCTTGAAAGGGGGAGATGGGAGGATGTTTTTTTGGGAAGGTGAGGGAGATAGGAGGTTAACAAAAAAGAGAAGAGAATAAGGAAAGGGTTGTGGAAAATTATACTAAATCTTCTTTAAAATTTGTTTAGAGAAGATCAAATTTTATATAGTATTGAATCGCATTATCTGGAATTGTAAAACTTAAATTCAGTTTTTAAGGTGTATTATTTAAAATGTGGTACATAAATAGAGATGAATGCTATTGTTTCCCCCTACCCCCTAAAAGATACTTTATATTACTAATTGGTAATATTTGAGTCGTTGCAATTCAATTGATAACTAATGTTATCAAGAGTCTTGTAACTCAACTAGTTGACAATTTGGCACCTTATAGTATTTCAATGACATTTAGGGTTTAAATCTCTCATTTTTTATGTAAAAAAAAAAACTGATGTTAAATTTCTTGGTTAGATTAGTGTAAATTTGAATGCATATCCACTTGATTAAAAAGGATTTACTCTTTCTAAAAAGGAAAAAAAAAAGGGAAGAATTTTTTTTTAAAAAAAATGTAGAGCATGTGTGTACCTGTCCTCAGCCCATGGATGTCCAATTCTTTCCATGCCAAAATACGTTCTTCTTTTTTCTTTTTTTCTTTTTTTGTGGTAATAAAAAAATGTTTAAGGGGGATAGTGACATTCCTTAACCGCCCTCAACAAAACCTCATTTTCATAAAGTATATGGGGCACATCACTTCCCAAGTCTCAGCCATAAGTCTACTCTCAGTCATGGTGCCTAAATACCCATAAAGAGAATCCTAAGAAATTTGAGTCCTGTTAGGACCCGATTCTCACAAATCATTAAAGTGATAAGTTAGAACTTATCACTAACACATACCAACTAAAATAGTCTATATCAACGATCACGAAAAAATTGTTTAAAATTTTGTGAAACTGAAATCTCCTTTTTTTATTTTACCCAAGTAATTTTTTTTGTTGATATTATTACCCCAGTAAATGTTGACTTACATTTTTATATTTTTTAAGATAGAACACTTATTAGATTATTCGCATTTCATATCTTCAAACTATTCTATTTTACCATTCTAAAAAGTCAATTTATCAATTATACAATACCATTTTACAATACACTCAGCATCCCAACTTTTATTTTACCATACTACACATTAAAATAATATAAAAATATTTCTCACCTCTCTCTGATCTCTATCTCTCTTACTCTCTCAACCACCCACCACCACCACCATTGTCCAGCTTCTCAGTCACACCACCCACCTCCGCTGAGCAGAATCCAACCAAAAAATCAAAATCCAAAATCAAAACCAGAAACCCACGCCGCCGCTGCACCACTTGACCCACGCCCACATTAGTCACAAACTCACCACCGCAAGAAACCCATGCTGTCATTGCACCACCTAACCCACGCCCACATCAGTCACAAACCCACTCGCCGATCTCCACCACCAAAAACCACAAAAAATACCCAGAAAAATACGTTAAAGACTGTCATGCCAATCTCGCACCAAAATCCACCTAAATCACGCCAATCTCGAACCATGCTTTGGCCAACAACGAGTCAGAGAGTGAGAGAGGGTAGATGAGAAAACGACGAAGAAAGAGAGAGTTGAGAAGATAGAGAGCATCTCAGCCCAAAGAAAAAGAAGACAGAGGAGAGAGAGAATAAAAGTGATTAAAAAAGAAATACAATAGTGCTACAGTGTCATCCTACATTTAAGATAGTACTATAACAACATTATAAAATTTTTTACAATTGGCATCATTTAGCAGTTCAGATGAAGCATCATTTTAAAGGGTGTCTGGTAAATCAAACCTACATTTCCCATTTGGCAGTTCCAATGGGATTGCTCTTATACATTTACTAATCACATCCTGCAAGTTGTGATAATGACAAAAAGCGCAGAAGAAAAAGCCTCGAAATAAAGTAAGAAAAAGAAACCACTATGAAGCTTCCAAGTCATCTCTCTCTGACCCCACCCATAAAGTACTATGATGTATGAGCCTCCACCATGCAATTGCAATGCCCTTTCTTTTTTGTAAGAGTATGGAAACATCAACTTTCACACCCAAATTTTTATCATGCTTTTGGATTAAATCTATTTACACAATTTTAATCACAACTCGCTTACATGGCTAGTTGTAAGTGGTGAAAAAAATAATGGGTCTATAATTTCACCATTTACAAGTTGTCACATGGATAATTTATGACAAATTGTGAAAATAGTTATGAACCTTATGGTAATCGACTTACTCCCATGCTTATGTGTCAACTCATGATTAAATTTTAACACTTTTTTATGGGTCCATCACATATATTTGAAGATACAATACTGATATCCAATTGGATGAGGCTTAGCTCCAGTACATTCTCCGCATTGGACCCATGCCTCATCCTATCTAATTAAGAGTCGACACACAAGCTTGACATAAGAATTGGGGTGTGCGAATAGAATAAATCTACTATCACAATAATTTTCACAACTTATGTAAGTAGCAAGTTATAAATAGTGAAAATAAAATAATAGGTTCATGTAATTCCATGATACCACCGCTCAACTGGCCAATTTGGCGAGGAATAAGTGCATGACTATTGACTAACGTTACTCTAGAAAACCCCAATATATATAGAGATTGCTTAGCTCCATAGGTCTCCCCGTTTACCTTTCCCCAAATCCCAATTCCCTCACACTAAATAAATAGTAATCCCAACACTCCAAAATTCCAAATACCCTTTTCTTTTCAATTTCTCTGTCTGTGTGAGATATACGCAGTGGGAAAAACAAGGTCAGTGCTTCTCTCTCTCTCTCTCTGATTTACAACAGCAGAGAAGCATAGATGAAAGAAGAGAATTTGAGGAAACAAAAAGGTTTCAACTTTCAATCTTTTTTTCCTTTTCCTTCACTTCTAAAACCCTAAAATTCTTTGCTTTTCCTTTTTTTCTAGGCATCCAAACAGACCATTGTGTGTTTTTATTAAAAAGATTTCTTTTTTATTGTTTCTGCTAACGTTTTCGCACCAAAATTAGTTATTAAAGAACTGAATTTTAAAATTATTATTTTTTCTTTATTATGAAATTTAGTCGATTATCTCTATAATCAGTAATTAAAGTGCAGAAAAAAGTAAAAAGATTGTAACTTTTTTGTTTTTGGTTTCAATTTATGTGCAGATAACAAGTTATTGGAGATGGGTTTCAAGTCAGTTTACAAATGCTTACAGGAGATATTTCCAAAGGTATTATATTTCACTTTATTGAAGCATTGGGTATCTTAATTTAAGGTTCAACTGAGTTTGCTACTTGTTATTTATGTTTGTTGTTTGATTGTTTTATGCACTCTTTTTTTGTGTTTTTATTAAAGTGTTTAATGTTTTTTTAATGAGAATTTATATGTTGGATTCATTTTGTAGTTTATTCAAGAACCATTGTCTATATATTGTTGAGAATTGTGAATTTTATGTGAATCAGATTTTTTTTTTTTAAAAGTTTTATTGTGAATCTTGGACCCATGATCTTGTCCTCTACTTTGGTAAATTTATGGGAATAATATTGTGTTTTATTAGCTACTTTGTTTTTGTAATTAGTGAAAATTAGTTTTGCAAAATGTTTGCCTTTAGAATTGGTGTTGAATTTTGTTATTTTTCTTTTAATTGACTTGAAGCTTAAAGTTTTAAGAATTAATATTTGAGTATGAAAACCTTTGCAATTGTTGTTCACGTAGTGTTTCTTATGATCAACACTTTACTCCCTACGGTTATTCTGAATGTTTTCCTGTCTAATCCAATTCAACAACTTTTTTATTTATTTTTTTTAAAATTTAAAGTCTGACTGAAGACATTTTATGGATCTCATTCTGCCTAGGTTGATTCTCGCTTGCTGAGGGCTGTAGCTATTGAAAATTCCAAGGATGCTGATCAAGCTGTGGATGTTGTTCTTAAGGAGATAATCCCTTATTTGTCCAGTCAGTTTGGTGGTCCTGTCAATCCTCATGAAGATTTTTTGACTAGTGTTAGTCCTCCTGAGGATAATGAAGGTATTCTCAATTTTTATTGAAAACCTTCTGCTACTGTAATTTATCGAATTCTGATTCAGTTAGTTGCTGCAATTGCTCTATTGTCCACAATTTTTAGTTCATCTTGTTTTACATCTGCCATAGCTTGCAGCTACTTGTTTGTTAAAAACTTTTCTTTCCTTCTTTGTTTTTGCATGTATTAAAAGGGCTGCCATTACATTGGGTGAATTGATTTGAGTCGCTTATTTATAATATATTATATGCTGAATGTGCAGTTGAATCTGAGGACCAGGTTGTCTTGTTGAGACAGCAGCAGTGGATAGTTGACAAAGCAGATGTGGGGCCGTCTTCAGAACTACGTTCAATTGCTAGTGATGATGCCAAGGTAACTGAGGATATAGGTGGGGCACTTCATGTTGACTCAACACCTTTGGTTGAAGTGCAGAATGATTCTATGGATTTAGATTTCTATGATGCAAATGATTGTAATGATCAATCATGTGGCAATACTGAGAATGAGGAAGTGATTTTAATTGGGATGACTCATGAAAACAGTGCCAAAGTGGGGTTGAATGAGATGGTCCATGTCACATCAAGTGCTTTGTTGGATGAAGGAAACAATGACCAGAAACAATGTTGTGAAAATACTGAAAGTGATGAACTGATTACTTGGGGAGCTTGGAAAGAAAATAATATCAAAGTTGGGTCAGAGCAGACCCACCCTGGCATGACAACTGCTTTGATAAATGAAAAAGATGGTGTCAGAGGTTTTGACATTCCTGTGGCTGATGACTTGGATATGGTTATTTGTCTAAAAAGTGACGAAGAAGAATCATGTTTAGATAACACTAAGGTGAGGATGCCTATGGCTCAGCTCTTTACTTCATCTGTTGAAGAACATGCATCAGTTTCTTCAGAATATGTTCAGTCAGAATTTGGTTCTGAACCTTCTGTTACTGAGTGCCAGGCACAAGCGTCCAGTGGTTCTACTGATGTTACTTCCAAGCAAGACTATTTTGTTGGTGAAATGAGTGATGTTGAGGATGAGCCTACAACTGGCACTGTAGTTACCCGATCTGGCCAAGTATGTAATCTTGATCTTCTTGAAGAGATCATTGAAGATGCCAAAAATAACAAGGTACTACCATTAGATTTACTACTTCTAAGCTTTTGAAGTTTAAACAAGGATCAACGCCTTTGAATTAACTGGAATTTCAGCTGTATTGTTTGTCAATAGCATCTTGTTGTATCTAATTCTTGTTAAAATTGATTCACTAAATGGTAGCTTGTTAATGATGCTTCCTAATACTTTTTTCATGCTCAGTGCGTGTTTTTCATGTGAAGCTTGCCACTTAGCACTTGTATTGATTAATCTGTTTTTCATATATGATGTTTGTTCTTTTCAGTTTTGTGATATCATTCATAGCCTCATTGCTTTTGTGCATAAGTAGTTGGAGAGTCCTGTGAATTTTCTTTCTCCCAATTGGCAGATGATCATTGTGCCCTGCATATGTTTATGTTCCAATCAGTCTTTTTGTCTAGTTGAATTCAAATTCTTTGAGATGATGAAGATACTTAATGTTGCAGCGCCTTGCCTTTTGGTATATGTATGCAAACCTTAACTGGTGCAAATTGTAAACTGGATTATGGCTCATTTATCCTTTGGTACTTCGAGAATTGAGTAAGGTCTTTAGTTAGAGATACAGTCACAGGCTAGATGATAAAGCAAATAAAAGAATGAAAGGAAGACGACATGAATATATATATTTAGGTAGAGTTTCTCCTGTATGTCTTCAACTTCAGGGGGGTATTTTTTAGTTGTTGGATAAAATTTTGTGTACAATTGTTTTATTCACTTTGATGATTTCTCCACAACAAAATGAGAGCACTATTTTTTTCTCCATTTGATAGGTCTGGTTTTTTTTTTTTTTTTTTGGGGGGGGGGGGGGGGGGGTGTAAATTTAGGAGAAATGGTATGGCAATATGAAATCAGAATGATGATTATGGAATTATGCATAATGATTGATGACTTGTGTCTGCTTTTGACAAAGTTAATGCTTCTTGTTTGTGATCATTCATAATGTTTAAAACAGTCACGGTTTTGGGTTTAATTTAGGAGAAATGGTATTGCAATAGGAAATCAGAATGATGAATATGGAATTATGCATAATGTGACTGATGACTTGCATCTGCTTTTGACAAAGTTAATGCTTCTTGTTTGTGATCTTTCATCATGTTTAAAAAAGTCACGGTTTTGGGTGGTTTTATGCTTGACATAGGCTCATTGCATTCCATAATTAGCTCTATTAACCGCATGCAGATTTTTTTATATTAAGATTTAAATTTTCTTGCCTTTTGCCCCCTTGTATGTTTGAAGGTTACTAATGACTTATCAATGGTGCAGAAAACCTTGTTTTCAGCTATGGAGAGAGTTATCAACATGATGAGAGAAGTGGAACTTCAGGAGAAAGCTGCCGAAGAAGCCAAACAGGAAGCTTCTAGAGGTGGACTGAATATTCTGGTCGAGGTGGAGGATCTGAAACAGACGTTGGTGCATGCAAAGGAAGCAAATAACATGGTTGTAAAATACCCAATGAATATTCTATTTAGATCCACTAAATTTTATTTTATTTACAGATCAGTTTTTTAGTTAATAAGGATAAGAGCTGAGCCCTATGTCTTAACCTCTGTAGCATGCGGGAGAAGTGTATGGAGAGAAGTCGATTTTAGCGACTGAAGTGAGGGAACTTCAATCTCGCGTACTCAGCTTGGCTGATGAAAGGGACAAATCCCTTGCAATTCTCAATGAGGTATTTAACATTTTGTTACATCTAAGCTGGAGGCTTTTGCAATGCGCGCTTTAAACTACAAATATTCTGCAATCAACAACTTATTTTGCAATTAATTTTCCTACTAATTTGTTAGGCTTTCATTTGGATGGTGGGGGAACATTGTAAGTTTATCTCGAATAAGGGCGTCAATTGTAGGATTTCGAAGTTTGTGGTGTACATTGTAAATGGTACCATAGTACCACAGTTTACACTTTACAGTAGTTTGTTGTAACTTGTAATAAACCTATAACTAAATACAGTGGCTTTAATATTAATTCACTTTGCTAGAGGTTTCTTCTTAAAATCAGCAACGGCCAAGAAATGCAAGAAAATGTTATTTTGGTTTGCACCCTTAACTTAAACTCTGCATAATTAGATTTTGGTTTGAGCTCTTTAGACAAAGGTTCCTAATAAAAAAAAATGTATAGATGCTGTCAACAACATTATTCTTTGATGATGATAGTTATATGTCAAATTATATGAAGTTGCAAAAAGGGTGTAATCAATATTTGAATATTTTTTAATTTGGATTCATTATTAATCCCTTCAGATGCACCAAAGCCTAGAAGCACGATTATCTATCGCAGAAGGGATGAGGAAAGCAGCTGAGCAGGAAAGGCTAGATAAAGAAAAATCTGCACGAAAAGCTCTTGCCGAACAAAATGCTATAATGGAGAAGGTGCTTCAGGAGTCGAAGATACTAAAAGAGGAGGCAGAGGAGAATTCCAAGGTAGCAATCGATTTGACTCACCATGGACCTCTTCAATGAAAAAGAAATGACTACAATTTTTGACCTAATCAAATTTGTGCTTATTGCAGTTGCGGGAGTTTCTAATAGACCGTGGTCACATTGTTGATATGTTGCAGTAAGTTTCTTTGTTTCTATTAAATGAAGTTTTGATTGGTACTTCACTGTTAAGACAAACAATAGAGGTCCTCCACTGTCTTTTAAAGTGATTGATGTGCTAACCTTTTGAAATATTAATACCCTCTCCCTCCTCCAAACTCCCAATGCTGCATGTGTGCGTGCACACAAACACAAAACACAACTGTTTTAGTTAAGCATTCATGGTTTTGCTTGCGATTTTTTTTAAAAAAGTCAAAACCATTAGAAACTTTATCAGTTGTCCAAATTTACTACTGTATAACATGACTAATGCCACCACTACAACTTTTTGCACAATATGCCACTTAGTTCTTGGCAAAGTTTGGTCAAAGCAATTAAATCAACATTCTTTAAAAATAAATTTAGTGTTTTCTTTGCTTCTCTGTTTTTACTTATCAAAAAAAAAAAAAATTAGTGTTTTCTTTTATCATTTTGCATCTCACTCAACAACCACCACCAAGCCTTAGGTTGTGTTTGTTTTGGCTTCAAATCACTTCCGGAAATGCTTTTCCGTAACTGTGGGTGTTTGGTTGCGCATGGAAAATAAATTTTCCGGAAATTATTTTCAGTTGACCGGGTGTTTTGAAGGCTTTGACCCGGAAATGGTTTGAAGTGAAAATTTTCACTTCAAACCATTTCCATTCCTCACGCGCAAAGAGAGAGAGAGAGAGAGCCTTCGACTTCGACTTCGCCGATCACAGCCTTCGACTTCAACTTCGCCGATCTACGAACCCACCGATCTACGAACTGATCACGCCTTCGACTTCGCCGATCACGCCTTCGACTTCGACTTCGCCGATCTACGAATCCACCGATCTACGAACCAATCACGCCTTCGACTTCGCCAACTTCACCGATCACGCCTTCGACTTCGCCGATCTACGAACCCACGAACTGATCTTCGACCCAGAGCCTTTGACCCACGAACCTTCGACTTCGCCGGCGACCCAGAGCCTTCGCGCCACGAACCAATCTTCGACCCAGAGCCACGAACCCACGAACCGATCTCTCTCTCTCTCTGTGATTTTGATTTTCTATGTGATTTTGATCGATCCACGAACCCACGAGCTTTGATCTCTAATCTTTTTTTTGTTGTTGTGGTGGTGTGGGTGGTGGTGTTTTGGTGGTTTTCCTGTTGTGTGGTGGTGGGTTTTGTGTAGGTGGTGATGGAAAATAGCATTTTCAGAATGTTACCAAACACATGAAAATATTTTCTAGAACAATTTTCATAATGCAACCAAACACTTGAAAATATTTTCCTTTCCTGAAAATAGCATTTCCGGAAAATAAATATTTTACATGAACCAAACACAGCCTCAGACGCAAATATTTGGGGATCCTGAACAGACTAGTTAGGATGGTCACATGCCTTCTTTTCCACTATTCAATTCTATTTGAATTCATTTTGCATGTTATCGTGTATATATATTCTGGCCATAAACTTTTTTCCCCCAAATTTTTTTGAACTTTATTTTAAATTTGGTATCTGCTTAGGTGAACCCTACATAAAAAATAAAAAAGGTAGAAGTTATTTTGTAGTTTATTTTTCCAGGTTCTGTTCCCTTGCTACATGTATACATATGTATGTATGTCATTGTTTTTGTTGACCTTGGAAAGATTCAGGTAATGAAGTGTTCTTGTCATTTTATCATTGTGCAGAGGAGAAATTTCTGTTATTTGTCAGGATGTGAGTCTACTGAAAGAGAAGTTTGACGACCGTGTTCCATTAAGCAAATCTGTTTCCTCAAGCCAGACTAGTTGCATCTTAGCTGCTTCTGGCACATCTGTGAAAAGCATGGTATCTGGTCTGGTTCCTGAGGGCACTTTAGCTTCTTCAGGCTCATCTGTGAAAAGCATGGCATCTGATATGGTTTCTGAGCACAGTTTAGCTTCTTCAGGTTCATCCCTCAAAAGCGAGGCACCTGTTTTGGTTACTGAGCAAGGGAAGTCATCTGAGACGCCAAAGAGGACAAGCCCAACACCCTCTGTTGACAGCCTATCACCAAGAAGTAGACCTGAAGAGGAAGGAACCAAAGCTGATCACCAAGCACTTTTGGATGATGGGTGGGATTTTTTTGACAAAGATGCAGAATTTGACATCTGAGGTGCATATATTGTGAATATGGCAGAATAAAATTCATTGGAGTCCTTTTTATGAGTCTTGTAGTGGTCAGCTGTCTACCTTTTTTTCATTTCATTTGCTAGTTAGGATTTTAATATTAGCACCGCGGGTTCTATACATTATGATATATGGTAAACTGGATGCTGATTACTATCTCCAGATTTTATTTTGTACAGTGCATATCTTGAACAATAATTGGAGAATTCTATGCAGAATCTGTATGCAAGGTTTTTTTTTTAATAATATGAGCCATACATGTATGTTAAGATCTTTAGAATTTTATTGACACTAGGAATTGATTGGAAACTATTCATACACAGTAAAGTTGTTTTGGTAGTAAGGGGGACTGATAGCTAATGGTCCAGCAAAAAATCTAAAAAAATCTAAGCGTGTTATGATTTTTAGATTTTTCATGACCCATATCTTGGTTTTTAAGCTTTCCCAAATTTCTGTACGTGATATTTGGCTTTTAAACATATAGTGTTGGAACATCCTAGAAAAGTCCCAGCTGTCGAAACCATTGTTTATATTCCTCCAGCACTAGATATTATTTTCACCTTCACTTTTTTTACAGTACAGTAACTCTTAGCATGTTTTGTCTCATTTGGACTAGCATTTTCTAATGTATAATTTACCTTGGTCCTGCTTCCATAGATTCCTGATCTCTGCGAAGTGAAAATTACGTTTGATTGTATATTTTTAGGAAAATGGGTTTCTCTGGCCTGTTTAATCCAGATGGGATTTATTAGACAAAGAAATTCATTTGCAGGACCAAGTTTGATGCCAATACCCTCTCTACCTAATCAATTATTAATCTTTGAGTGAGGCATAGGGTGGGAGTTTCTTGCTTATCAGCTTAGTCCCTGCTTAAAACCTGATTTGGCCAAGTTGATAAGATGATTCATCCCAACTAAACAAATTGTGGAGTCCCAAAAGAGAGAGGAGCTATCTCATATATCCGGTGTGAACCTCTTATGTATGTGGGAGTTACGTTACATAATCAAAGGCTTTACTTATGACATTAAAAATTAGTCAAACTTGTATAGCAACCTTGTAATAATAATTATCTCATATATCAAATATATGCCTCATCTGTTATATAGTATGTGGGCTTTATTGTCGTGTGAGACTCATACACTGTAAAACAGAGGATGCATATATACTATGCATATACATTCTTTGAACCATGATAAACTGAACTATGACGTTTATCGTGGCGATTGATGTTACGGCTTCTTAGAAGTAAAACTTTGATTTGACCTGTTTAAAGCAACAACAGAGTTGAATGCGTATTTGGTTGTTATGTCATACATCCATTGATGGTTAAGAGATAGCTGGAGTCTGCAGAGGTAACTGCTCCAAGGATGAGTGTGTCACCACTCACCAAATCAAGTTTTATCTTTAGAGAGTGAAGGGCCCAGCGAGTTGAAAAACAGTAGCTATGAGAGATATATACACACTAGCAAAACATAACTTAAACATGTAGCTAATTCAGCTTTCTTCCTATGGTACTTGTCTTTTATACATCCACTGGACATTCCCAGTTTGATCTGATTTTTGTCTCTTATAACCAAAACTACATCAAATCCTGCTTTACTCAATGCTAATTAAACTCCCACAAGGCCACAGCTCCCAGGTATATGAGCTTCCACCTAGTCAGTTAGGCAAAGACTAATTGAAGGCCAAGCTTCAAATGGAGCTCTAACTGCTCTCCAAGAGCTTAGTCATGCCAACATAGGAGAATCACTGTACATCTCCATATGAGATAGAGCCGTGCCCGCCGCTCTCTAACTTGCTTTGAGCATCGTTGCCATGATCGAACCTTCAAACTCCTTGTTGATGAGAATGTGTTAGCTGCCATGTCTGCCTATGCTGAAATGGAAGAAGTAAACAAATTTGGTGCAGTAACTAGGAACTTTGGTTGGTATTGAAGTTGTTTTGTGGTCCTGAGGGGGTCTTGGGCATTTAGGCCTTATATAGAGGGAGAGGGAGTGGGAGATATGAAATAATCAATATGTGGTGGGTGACAAATGTTGGCCTCTGGTTGGGCTAATAGGAAAGGTCCCATTGTCCAAATAAGATGACAAGCAGACCTATTATCTTGTCTCCTTGCCAAACCCGCATGATAATGATCTCTCATCAACTTCTGCTCAAAGAGGGTCACCCTTGTCTCGCATGGATGCATGCACATTAAATACAAATACTAAGTTTGTTTTTGTAATTAAATTTTTTTTTTCAAATGAGAAAAGTACCCCTGATCATCTTTTTCATACAAATTCTTACAAATTTTATATTTGTGAAGACACAAAAACTATATGATTTCTTTAATGCATGCACTTGCTTGTTACTTCACTTGATTTGATTGTACTCTCTACATAAACCCAGCTTATCTATTAATCAAACTGGAAACTGAAAACTGCAAACTGCAAACTAGACAAATTGTAACTGTTTGTTTCAACAATATTCCTTTTATTTTTTTTTTTTATCTTCTATATTTTGTTTTGAAATGACCATGAGCTTATTTACAGACTTGAAATCGTGATGTAATGCCAGGACCAAATGATAGATGGATGATTAATTTACATCGATTGCCAAAAAGGGTACTTTCATATTCTAATTATTAATATTTTGTTTTTGTTAGAAATTAATAATAGTTAACATGAGGTCATAGCAACATTTTAATATGATGAAAATATAGATGTCAAAGTGGATAGACAATAGTAATTAATAAGATTATCACAAAGACACACTACCTTACGTGTTTCATTGATTAGAGACTATTATCAGCATGATCAACACGATAGGTAAGAAGGGTCAACCAAGCCAAAGAATCATTTCATCATGAAAAGTTGAAAGGCAAACTGAACAATTCACAAATCCATTTGTGTAATCTAATCTAATCTAGTCAATAACCCCAACCTGGATGTTAAATTATATTAGCTGGCTCAATAGATGTTGATTGTTGGGAATGAGAGGTGGGTTGAAGGATTAAAGCTTTCTACCAATAATCTGTAGTGTAGTGTGTGTTTGAGAGAGAGAGAGGGTTGACTTAGAACTTTTTTTTTTCAATGTTAAATCATTCCGTAATTTTCTATTAGATGCATTTTTTTTGTTTGACAAATTCACTATTGACTAATATTTCTAACATCATTCATGCTTGCAAAATTTCAAAATATTAAAAGATTGATAACTACATAATTTTTTTTTAAAATGTTTAAACCTCAAGTTATTTTGTATTTTAAAATCACACATCAATAATTAATTTATACATCAAACTAGTAAATAATATTTGATTAATATGAAATTTAGTATGTGTTAAGAATAATGAAAACGTGTAATCCAACAATAATATTTTCAATATATTTATATAATAAAAAATTATTAAGTGATGTAAAATTAACAAAGAATTACACTAGATGTAACTTGATTCTCTCTCTCTCCCTCTCTCTCTATATATATATAAAACAAGGAGAATGCATAATCTAACGATGAAAATTTAAAATTATTAATAAAAAAAGTTAGTATCAAGTAGTAAAACTTTGGCAAAAGTAAAACCAAACATATAATTATTAATTTATAAAGGAACCATTTATTCCATTTGCAAATTTGTATAAGATTTCTTTTTGTAAAAATGGTGTTTAGCATTAGTACTTGTGTGTCATATATAGCAAGATCTTCATGATAGAAATTTAGTTCTAAGAATTTGCACCACATGCAACACCATTTTTGGCACTGAACAAATCTTCATGCTCTTGTACCCATTCTCATCCAGTCACCAAAATGTCTAAATCCAATGTTCTTACTAGCTAGACATTGATCCTTTCACAGTTATAGATTGATATTGATTTGCACTTCGTCATTATCTCTATGTCTAACCCAGTAGTAATATCATCATCATCATCATTCATTTTCTATTACGACATGGTCATGGTCAGTCACAGTTGTACCCTCACAAAACTCCATGATCACGTGCACCATGTCGAGCTAAGCTAAAACCAAAATATAGTCCTAGTCAATCCAACATGCCGGCCACTTATCATTGCTGGCAGTGACAAACCAGTTCAAAGTCATTTCCATGCAACACATCTTTTTGAAAGTCAAGACAAATGTTGAGCCCTCACCTTCAACATTTACTTTACTAGGGCTATGTATGTGACCCCAAAGGTAGACACATTGGGCCAAGTTAGAGAAACCCTATTCAAATTTAGAGAATTTGGATAGCAACAATTCTGATCCAAGTCACTGTCCATGGACCCCAATGAATAAGATTCTCTCTATCTGGGCCTAGCCCTCATGCAAAACTATGTCCCATTCATAAGGACTACCTTAAAGAATGGTTCAAGCTTTATCTAAGTTGAGAAAATTTTGAAGGGATAAGGTTTGTGTGGTGTGCTAAAATGTGATAATATGTAGCTGACATAATAATCTGTATTTGGAATTGGATGGACCAGATGAGTGTTGATCTTATGATATGGTTTGATGATTAGGAAATTAAATGCACACGTGAAATAAACAAGTTAAAGAGAGAAGGGAGGAGAGGTGGTTGACAACATTATGTGTAGGTGTAGCTACAAATTGGTGTGAGAAGTGAATGTTGTGGACCTTGTGGTTATGCCACTTTAAATGCACTTTGTTAGTTGAAGCAGTAAAAGTTCAAGCTGTATTGGGAATTTTAGAGGCAGATATCAGATTGGGATGAAGGATTGATCTAGTTTGTCATGGTTGTTGTTTACTTGTTAGAATAGGTCTTGCTGCAAGCCCAAAAGTAAAGAATTCCATACATAACAGGGTTCATTGTAGTTCCTGGCTTATCACTTTTTCTATATTTTTGAAGTATCCTAGTCAATAGGAATTTCAATGCCAATGGTTTGAATTTTAAGTCTGTAGTTTCTACTGTTTCAAGTTTCAACTGCTTATGTATTTGTACCATGAATGAAATAATCTTTTTTTTTTTTTAATTATTAAAAAAAAAAAAAAAAAAAAAAAACTTCCGGGAGAAGATCCTTGTGTAACACAAGTTTTTAGGCCAAGAAAAAAGGGGAAAAAAATGCAAATGAGAAATTTCAAGAAGATAAGAAATTATAGAGAAGTACTATAGTCCACAACATTTTCATAACACTTTTATAACAAATCATAGGTGGTAAGTTGTTATTGGTGCTAATTTGAATCCACAACTTAAATTACTTTTTTGCCCACCTTAATAACTAATAACAACTTGTCACTTAAGATTTTCTGTGAAAGTGTTGTTGACATAACATTTCTCTTATAAATTATAAGATAGAGGCAAATCTATAACTAATATTTTCCAGGTGATTGAATCTAGTGGGATTGCTATCCCGTAATTTTTGACAGTTTATTTGCTAAGGATGAGGGGAAAAAAAAGGGATAAAAATTAGTTTTGTACTTTTGTTGCTTATTTGGTTAGAACATTGACAATAAGAAAACTAAAAAATATAGTTTTTAGCAACTCAAAACACTACTATATCTATTTTAACACACACTTTATAATACTCCCAACATCAAAGGTCTTATTTTACATTCAACACATTAAAATAATATAAACAACACAATAAAATAATATATCCAACACAATAAATAACAATCCCAACCATCAACACATTAAAATACTATTTTTTTAACACCACACATTAAAAAATTATTTTTTGTTTTAAATTTTAAGCTACAGTGGACTGCTATAGATAACTGTAGCAGTAGCTGATAGTCAAATTATTTTGAGTTTAGCTTTTTCGCTGCACAAGGCATTTTGAGAGTATTGGTTGCTAAATTGACTTTTTAGTCCATTTAGCAAGGGAATGCTCCAAAAACTAAAAAGTGGAGATAAATGGCAAAAGACTAGAAACCAAAGTAAAAACTGCCAGCCAAATGGACGAGAAGGTATATGGTGTACCCGGCATATAATATAATTTTCGCAAATGGGCCACTCAATAGCATTCCCAAAGTCTTCTCATGATAAGGACCTTGGTTCATATACTTGCACACTCACTAATTTTTTTTAATTTTTTTTTTTTAATTTTTAAAGAAAAAAAACTCTTTTTTTTTCTTTCTTTTTTTCTTTTTTCCTTTTTTTGATGGAAAGAAAGACAATATATTGTAAATGCATGCATTCCAACATCAAGAAGTAATTGACCCAATTACCTAACCCTATGTTTCAACAATTCAACTAGGAAATTTTTTTTTTTTTTTGAGACTTATAACTTATTTAGGTAATATTGATAAGTAGGAATAACTTTTTTTTCACTACTTATTGAGGTGACATTGAGAAGTTGTAATTGGTGGCTATAAGTCACCAGTTTCAAAATCCTATCACAACGACCATTTTAATTACCTACTAATCACAACTTATCACCTCAACCTGTTGTGAAAAAATTTAAAATTTAAGTTCATAAAAGCAGCCAGAGTCTCCCTCCAATCAGGCCCCTGCGATCAGGTATTAATCCAATACCGGCCCTTCTTAAAAGCAAGGGAAAGCCTTAAGTCTTAGATTCAATACAGTATCAGCCAAAAAATAAAGGTGCAGGTTGTTAATTGAAACATTCTTGTGACACTTCGACATACAAATCATGTGATTAAGGTGGAGGTGAGCTTTGCGTGCAAGCTCTTAACAAAACCCTCTAAAAATGGATATATATACTTCTCAACGTTTTTTCAACCGCACATAGTGATTCACTCAATTGAACAACTAAATCTTTAACAATACATCCCATCAATATATATATATAAATATATATATATATATATATATATATATTTAACAATACATAAGCACAGAAACTGGCAATTACAATAACACAAGACAAAGGAAGTGAAATTCCTATATGGGAAATACAGATATATAGACTCAGGAGTCAGGAATACCTAAAACATAATTACCATCAAAAATTTCTGGCACCAATATAATGTATATGCTATTTTAGTAGTAGCTTCGTGAGAATATTTTGCTAGAAAAATTTCTCATGCAATTTCCAATGCTTTCTTGATGTCAGCCTGCATCAAACATACAAATGAAAGGGGGAAGGAATGAGAATACTAGAAAGCAAGCTAACAATGTTCTCTTGGAGAGAGCAAGAAATGATACCTCAATGGACAAAGGAGAAGTGGTTGAGCCATAGCGTTGAATGACACGGCCTTCCCCATCCAATAAGAACTTGGTGAAATTCCACTTTATCCTAGACCCCGCGAATCCAGTTTTACTTGATTTGAGGAACTTGTAGACAGGTGCGGTATCCGATCCATTGCAACGTATCTAGATATAAAGGGAAGCAGAGATCTATTAGGTAGATTGCCGATTGTGAAATAGTCAATCTTAAAAGTTCTGACTTACTTGGCAAACGATATTTATGGATGAAAAGCCAACAAACATAGTGCAATTATTTAAATGGGATATAAGCAACAGTATACATGAAAGGTAAAATTATGTAGCTCTGATGTAATGTCAACTTCTATTCTGTTTCCCGTCACTTCCAACCTCAGTTAGAGCCAGATTATCAACTCCCAAGAAAACTTGACATTGTAGTCCATACCCAAGAGTCCCAAAATTACCTCCAATGCTTCATTTAAAATTGGAACCCAAAATAATATAATATTTTTCAAAATTCTAGACAATTCTTAACATAGAATATGAACTGATCTTTATTTTTTAACTTCCCAAATGGTTCTCTGGATTAACCATAACATGAACTTATATTCTTAGAATGAAGTTTTTTTCTCATTCTCACATCTATATTTGAATTGACCAGTATCAATCATGCCCCTCAAGATACTTTGAGATATGATGTGCTTCTTCAAAAACAGAAACCGCAGAACATTCCAACTGCTGGGGGAATGATGAGGCAGCAAGGGATCTAGCAACCACTTCCCTTTCCATTTCATTCTAATTAGTTAAACTCATCCTCTTTTAAGAAATTCCAGAGAGTAAAGCTAACAACTTGATCTATTCACATGGACTAATAAATTCATGTTTCTTGCAGCATCTTGCAGAGAAAAGCACAAGTTCCTATAACAGGTTTTTAATTTGCAAGTTCCAAAAATTGCTTTCTGACAGAACATAACATGACACCAAAAGGCAATAATTATACTTCAATTTGCAACCCATGCCAAAGAACTCCAAACATTACAAGATCCTAAACAGTGACTGTGAGTGCGCACATGCCACGCATGTGTAATACTGATGTCTTATATGGAATTCAGAAAATCCCATTATAATGAAGAAGAAAAAAAAAATCAGATTACCTTTTGAAATATTGGATATTCAGCTTTGTATCGCGTGCAGGCAAATTCTTGTACCTCCTGGCTTGTAGCAGGCTCTTGTTGCAAAAATTGATTACATGGAAATGCCAAGATTTCTAGACCTGAAATCACCCAAAAACATATGGTCAACTGTAACACTCATGGATAAAATTAAAATTATTGACTTGTGCCTTAACTGATAATTACAAAGCTAAATCACTACTGAATATATTAAACAAGCCATATCAAAAACTATTTATGAGACTGTCATCACACTGTAATTTCCCTTCAACAATGACCAAAAAAAAAAAGCAAAAACATTAACAACAACATTTTGATCGGTACTATTTCATAAGACCGCAGATAATATTAGTAACCAGAAAAATCCAACATGGGTCTACGACAAAGAACGAAGGTAACAAAGCAGAATTTTTTTTTTTGAGATTTAATTCATCATATAAATAGGAAATTCCAACTAAATCAATAACAGGTGGATCACAAAGCTCATTTTCATACACGTAAGTACATAAATACACACACACACACACACACACACACAGAGGAATCGAAAAAATTGATAGAAGAGCACAAAAGCCCAAACCTTTGTCCTTGTATCTGCTGTAAACCTCAGTCAACTGGGTGTAATTCGAGTCTGTAAACGAACTATTCATTCAAAATCAACAACCCCATGAGCAAAAATTGAAACTTAGTTATTTGGTTATACAAAGACCTCCCAATTAATTAAAAAAAAAAAAACACAAAATCTAATCCCAAAGAAGTAAATCAAGGAAAAGTTTATGAACCATTTGGAAGCAACGTTAACCACAAGAAGCACTTTGCCTTTATAAATGCTAAGGTCCACATCTTTGCCCTTAGCATCCTGCACCAATTCCCACAACCGAAAAAAAAAAAAAAAAAAAAACAGAATTTTCAGAGAAAGATCAGTTTTTGTGATTGACTGGAATGGAATTAAACTAAACAAAAAATTACCTTGACAGTGAACTCATGGATAGATTTTTCTGGAACAGACTGATTACCACCCATTTTGCTGAGTTTGATGGAAACAGAAAATAGGTTTTCCTATTTTTATTTTGAGTACCAAGAAGAAGCAGTGGTTTCAAACGAGTTTGTCTTACGTACGGCAGAGGCCTAGCTTGATTTGCTCTGTTCTGTTTGTTATAACTTATTTGGGACCTCGTGGGGGGAAATTATTGCCTAGTCCCGGACTACAAGGTCAGCATGCTGACCTTGTAGTCCCAACCAATAGGAGCATGCCAGCGCATTAAAACTTGCTTATCTCAGCTGAACTGCCACATCAGCCCAATAAGTGTTGATGATCCTAACGTCTGTTTAACCATGAAACGGTGAAAGCAAATTCAAAATTTGGGAACGTGAATAGTGGGCTCGGATTTGGGTTTAATTAATGTGCTGCAAATTTTAGAATCCATATCTCTCTCCATTTTCTCCCTTTTCTCTTCTCTTCAGCCCACTTTCTTTGTTCATTTTCTCGATTTTTTCTTCAGCTTCACCAAATTTTAAAATCTTTGTTTCTACCATACTTTTCTGTGGGACACCCATGGCCGAATCTCCATGGTTGCATCAGCCATCGAGTCCCACACCACCATCGGCTGTGCTTGCCCATGTGACCTCCTATCTTAAGGCTTTCTCATCTCTCTCTCTAGCCCAAATGTGGCTGATTTATATTTGATTTGATTTTAATGTTGTTTTTGAAATGCACAGATGTTTGTGAAAATACCTGTTAAAAACTTTGGTTCCAATGCATTCTGCTTTACGGCTTTGCCTTGAGCTGATGTGTTATTTTAGATGGTGGTAGTTGTTTTGCTTATTTTAGATGACCAACTTAATATTTGGTTCCAGCGCATTAGGATATGTTTGTAATGACCAACTTAATATTATGCCAATGTTATGATGAATTCATATTGATCGTTTTAATTTTAGTTGATGAGACCATTGTGTCTATTAAGTTCAATTTTTAATTTTGGGCTGTCAGCTCCGCAGTAGGCAGAATTGTTGTTGCATAATTTTGGACAAATTTTTGTTATTGCAAAACTGTTACTATACAAGCAAACTGCCACTTTTATATAGATAGAAGATATCTAGTATAATGAACACCCTCTATCTTTTGAAAATTACTTTTTCAATTGGTGCAAATATTTCACAACGACCAAACTTCCTCATGAAGCGGAGTATTCAATTTCCATTACAAAATGGTAAAACTAGTGGCCATTTCAATTTTCATTACAATAAACAAGAGACCAGGCTTACCAATATCTCAAAACAATTGTCATTACAATATATCACAATCACCAAACTACAATTCATCCACATTTTCACCTATTCTAAATACAAGTACTCTCGTCTTTTTTGCTTTCACTAAACAGGCTAAAATGACCACAAAAACAACAAAAAACTTAGTGCCAAGTAAACAAGTAGTCCCTCTCCCTCTACTAATGCACAATTTAAATCTCAGCAATCATTCTTTTCCTCATGATGTTCTTTTCCTCCAAATTCATCAATTGGATGTCCATGGCAGACTCGTTATCTTCTAAATCAACAACATTCTTCTTACATGCATAGGTGCTTTGGCACAAATTTCATTATTGATTCCCAGGAAGAATGCACTGCTGAACTGTCTGCAATTTTCTAAAAATGCAGATAAACTTTAAGTAGTCCTCTTACTCAGCCATGAAACACTATGACAAACTTTAAGTAGTCCTCTTACTCAACCATGAAACTGAACCAACATAAGATCAAAAGCAACATTTTTAACATTGATTGAAATATTCTGAATATATTAAAATTTTAAAATCATCCTCTCTAACATAATAAACCATAAAATTTAAGAAAATATGAATATAGTTTAGTTACACACCAACTGGCAGAAAAATAAGCAAAACAACTACCACCATCTAAAATAACACATCAGCTCAAGGCAAAGCCGTAAAGCAGAATGCATTGGAACCAAAGTTTTTAACAGGTATTTTCACAAACATCATTTGTGCATTTCAAAAACAACATTAAAATCAAATCAAATATAAATCAGCCACATTTGGACTAGAGAGAGAGAGATGAGAAAGCCTTAAGATAGGTCACATGGGCAAGCACAGCCAGTGGTGGTGTGGGACTCGGTGGCTGATGCAACCATGGAGATTCGGCCATGGGTGTCACACAGAAAAGTATGGTAGAAACAGAGATTTTAAAATTTGGTGAAGTTGAAGAAAAAATCGAGAAAATGAATAGAGAAAGTGAGCTGAAGAGAAGAGAAAAGGGAGAAAATGGAGAGAGATATGGATTCTGAAATTTGCAACACATTAATTAAACCCAAATCTGAGCCCGCCATTCATGTTCCCAAATTTTGAATTTGCTTTCACCGTTTCATGGTTAAACAGACGTTAGGATCATCAACACTTATTGGACTGATGTGGCAGTTCAGCTGAGATAAGCTAGTTTTAATGTGCTGGCATGCTCCTATTGGCTGGGACTACAAGGTCAGCATGCTGACTTTGTAGTCCGGGACTAGGCAATAATTTCCCCCTCGTGGGTCGGTTAATGGTTTCATTTTTATCTTTTATGTTTTGAGAAATACCAAGTCAATTGTATTTTCACAACAAATTTTAAATATTAGGTTGCTAGTAATTATTACGGGTAGATAAAAAAGTTATTGAAGTGATAAATTTAAATTAAAACCAATAATAACTAACCATTTAAAGATTTACTATAAAAACATTATGAAAATATTGTGGAGGCACCACAATTGAGGTCAGGTTACACTTTAAGTTAGTTTAAAGTAAAATGTCTATTTGAGGAAAAAAAAAACAAAAACAAAAACCAAACAAACTTTGACCTTTTGGCAAATTATACACTTAAGTTAGTTTAAATTAAGATTTCTATTTGAGGGAAAAAAAAAAACCAAAAACCAAACAGACTTTGACCTCTTTTACTGATTCCAAATAAAAGAGGTTGTTTTGTAAATTGTGATTCATAATATTTGGAATTCATTATAATAACATCTCTTGTTAGATTACGCTCAAGTTCGTTTAAAGTAAGATTTCTATTTGAAGGAAAAATAAAACAAACAAACTTTGACCTCTTTTGCCGATTTCCAAAAAAAGAGGTTTTATTGTAAATTGTGATTTATAATATCTGGAATTCATTATAATAAAAATTCAATAATCATAACATCTCATTTTGATAAGTTGTGAAAATATGTGTGAAATAACTTGTTTACCTAAATTTAACTAAAACAATGATTTATAAAAAATTAATAAGAATAAGTCAATACCAATTTTATAAAAATCATTGTATCATCTTGATTTGAGATATACCAATATGATTTTATTTTAATTTTTTTTTTAATCTATAGGAATGGAAGATAAGATTTTAAGTAACACAAAATTATATAATGTGTGATAAAATTTTGTAAGCATTTTTTTTTCTTAATTTCCATTTTATAATAACAATTCAATAATAATTCTCTCACTAGTTTATTGTTACGTTGTAATTTTTTTTATATAATACCTTTAAACTATAAGACTTTATCTATCTAACCAGCGACACAATTCAACAAGAATATGAGTCTTCAACGAGCTACTCGAATGTGACTCGAAGACTTTTGTGTTTGAGCTATAGTAAGTAGCACCATGCATGGCACTAACTGGCTTCTTGCTTAATGACATAAAACTTTATCTTTGGGACCTGGATTGGTTTCAGTTCTCCCATGTTCGTAGGCAGGGGAAGTGCAGTGGCTCATGCCCTAGCAAGGAAAGAAAAATATAATCCTGATTTTATATGAGTGGACTCGGGTCATGCCACGTGAAATACTTTCTCTGTTTGTTCTTAAAAACTGTGCTTTGATCTAATAAAATGCAATAAAATAAAAATAAAAAAAAGAATAACAACAACAACAAACAATTCAATTACAATTATATAACCATTAATAATTATTTGCCTATCTACCTACCTGTTTAAGGCGAGTATGACTTTATGGATGGTACAAAATATTTGATGAAATAAATTTAGACTAATAAAAGGGAGTTTCAACTTTTAACATAATTTTTAGTTTATACAAGAAAAATAATACAACATTAGAGAGAATTGATATATTTTTTGTAAAACCTTTTTATTCTTTCAGGTAATATTATCAAAATATCTCCAAGTTTTTAACATTGAAATTTAAGAATGATATATATATATATATATATGTATATATATTAGTTATTTTGTTTTACAAATATAATTTGGAAGATCATTGATTCATTGGTGGTTGGACATTTTATCCCAAATGGATTTTTTATTTTTTATTTTTAAGAAAAAGAGCGTTCCTTACATAAAAATTCCCAACAATTTGAAAAGTTTGGGGATTAATTAAGTTAAAATCGATCACCATTTCTCTGTTGGTTCCGCCTGGCTTGCAAGGCTACTTTTCTATTGTTGTCCCTATTTTTTTTTTTTTTTTTTTTTTTTTATACAAGATAGAAATTTCTACTATAGCTTAATTTAAGTGTATATGTATGTGAAGCTCCCTCCTGAAAACTTTTCTATTTTACCGCTTTTAGTCCTCAAAATGAAAAACGCGGATTATTTTGTTCCTTACCGTTAGCCCACTAACGGAAATTGCTAGTGTAGCCAACTGAATGCACTGCTGACACATTAAACGTTGACGTGTCTATTAAAAAAATATTTTAAAAAATAATTTTACATTTTTTAAATACCATGTCAGTATTTTAATTTTTTTTTTGAGACCAGCATTTTTAATAATAATAAAACATCTCAAAAAAGTTTGAAAAAAAATTAAAATCTAATTAAATTTTTTTTTAAAAAAGTGTAGATCTGGATTTTCTACCCAAATTGTTAAATTGCTTTCTAGGAATTCAAAACTGTGGATCATTAGACTCTAAAACAATATATATAGATCACATGTTACAAATATTGTACATTGGAATAGAACACCAGGCCCACTTTTAGCAACCTAAACACTTTTTTTTTTTTTTTTTTTGGAGAAACCAGACCATGCGGTCCTGTATTATTGGAAACAAGATAAAAACAATTACAAAGAGTCAGGTGTGACTAGGGGAGCTATATCATCAGGTACAGAATTCTGCCAAACCTGAAGCTCACAACCAGACTTAGATGATCTAGCTAAAAAGTCGGCAATTGAATTGCCTAGACGTTTTACATGAGAAAAGTTGCAGTAAGAGAATACAACAAATAATTGAAGGATACCATTAATCACGTGTCCATACTCCGGATGTGACGAGGCTGAGGCTAGTATAGCTTTTATAATAGTCTATGCATCCTCCTCAAAAATGCAGTCCAAAACACCTTCATCCTTGGCGAGAAACATAGCTCTACGACATGTCAGGGCCTCCATTGTTGCTGCCGAGATGAGATTTTTTATTCTTTGGGCTAGAGCACGAAACACCTTGCCAGAAGCATCACGGATCACTGCTCCCAGACCTGCTGCTCCTTCTGTCGTGAAGCATGCTCCATCAAAGTTAACTTTGTAATGAGGCAATATTTGGGGTATACATCTCCCTGCTCTGACCGACTCTGTATTGGGTTGATACTGAGGATTCTGTGCAGCAAGAAAATCCTGCGGAAGGGTATTAGCTCAACCCCTGATATGCGTAATCTTCACAAATTCATCCCCACATCTGTCTGAGTTTCTTTTGCTCCAAATCAGCCAGAAAATGATAGCCAATAGATTAGTATCAACACGTTCTTTCAATAGAAAAACCATCCCCAGCAAATCACTAAAAGTATCAAACTCATATCTCAACAATTTTGTCAAGACCTCGTTACCTTGCCAGATAACGTATAGAGCTGGACAGCTCCAAAGGGCATGAACCGTGTCTTCACTTCCCGTCAGACATCTTGTGCATTGGACTGAATTCACCACCTTTCTTTTCCACAGATTGCGGAGGGTAGGGATGGCATTATGGGATGCCCTCCATATCATATGCTTAACCTTGTGAGGGATTTGTAAGCCCCAGATGCTATTCCATAGCCTATGCTTCATCTCTAAATTAAAGCAGGTTGGATTCAAGTTTCTCTCTACACCAGCAATTAAGTGGTAGCCACTACAGGTTGAGTATTTACCGTTCTTGGTGAGGAACCATACATGCTCATCTGGGATGGATTGGCAGCTCAGAGGGATACCAAGAATCAAGTCAGCTTCATGAGCCAGGAACTCAGTCTTGATTAGGGTAGAATTCCAAGAATGGCTTACCTCATCAATAAGAACACTCACCTTAGAGTCTAGAGGTAAAGTCACAAGAGGAGAGACAATCCTTGCTAGAGGGTGTTTTGGCAGCCATTTATCAGATTGGATCAGTGTTGACTCCCCATTCCCAATTCTCCAACCCGCCCCCAAATCGATAATATGGCGTGCTTGCAATAAGCTCTTCCAGGCATAAAAGCCTTTACTAGTGTTAGCACATTCCACGAGTGAGCAATCCGGGAAGAATTTAGCTTTGAACACCTTATAAAACAGTGAGTTTTCGCAGGTCTTTAGTCTCCAGATCTGTTTCACCAAGAGAGAGTCATTGAATTTATCCAACTCTCTAAAACCCATTCCACCCTCATTCTTCGGAAGGCAAAGCTTCACCCAACTCACCCAATGAATTTTCCTTTGATCACCCCTATAACCCCACCAGAATTTCCTTATCAAAGTTTCAATATCGCTTATCAACCCTTTTGGTAGTTTGAAGCACGACATTGTGTATGTAGGAATTGCTTGGATTACTGCCTTAATCAAGATTTCACGGCCTGCTAGAGAAAGTAGCTTCTCTTTCCAACCTTTTAATTTTTTCCAAATCCTTTCTTTCATTAAACTAAAGGATTTCTTCTTGTTTCGACCCACCAGGGAAGGCAGACCTAGATATTGTTTGTATTGTTGAGTGGCAGGGACACCAAGGAAGGTTGCAATGGCTTCTTTAGTTCTGGACAGAGTGTTTGAACTAAAGAAAATGTTTGTTTTTTCCTATTTAAGCTCTGACTAGATGCTTGTTCATACATATGAAGCAAAGATTGTATCTGAACACATTCTGGTATAGTTGCCCTACAAAATACCAGGCTGTCATCCGCAAATAAGAGGTGGGAAATCCGAGGTCCAACAGCATAGGGAAAGACACCCCTTTTAACACCATTATCTTCAGCCTTCTTAAACAAAGCATGCAGTCCCTTTATTACCAGCAACAAGAGATATGGGGAAAGAGGGTCACCTTGGTGAAGCCCCCTTCCTGGAACAATGAGGCCGTAAGGTTGTCCATTCAACACAATGGAAAAGGAGACTAACTTGATGCAAGCCATAATAAGGTTAACCCATCTTGTATTGAATCCCAATTTTAACATGATCTTTTCTAAGAACACCCACTCCACCCGATCGAACGCTTTCCTTTTATCAAGTTTCAAAGCCATGTATCCCATTCTCTAGGTTCTTTTTGTCTTCAAGTAGTGAAGTGCTTTGTGAGCTATTAAAATGTTGTCGATGATCAATCTTTCTGACATGAAGGCACTCTGAGTATTTGAGATCGACTTAGGGAGGAAAGGCTTCAGTCTATTTGCTAGGACTTTGGCCACAAGCTTGTACAAGACATTAGTAAGGCTAATGGGTCTGAAATCAGAAACCTTACGTAGACTCTAAACTTTGGGGATAAGAGTAAGGAAAGTATGATTGAGGTTTTTTGGGATGGTACCTGAGTTTAGAACTGCGAAAACTGCTTCTGTGACTTCCTACCCCACCTTACTCCAGAATTGCTTATAGAACAATGGTGGGAGACCATCTAGACCAGGTGCCATGCTTGGCTCCATCTGCTTTAGTGCACCCTAAACTTCACTTGGTTCAAAAGGCCTCAGCAATTCTGCATTCATCTCCACTGAAACTTTCAGGTCAACCCCCTCCAATACTGGCTCCAAATGTGTTGGATTTGATGACGTGAAAAGATTAGAGTAATATTGGGTCAGCAAATTACCAATCTGACTTTCCTCTTCTATCCATCCCCCAAGTTCGTTCTCCAAACTTGAGATATAGTTTCTCTTGTTGCGCTCTGTGGACTTGCAGTGAAAGTATTTGGTATTTTGATCCCCATCCCGAAGCCAATCTGCCTTTGCCTGTTGGTTCCACATACATTCTTCCATATCAACCAGTTTCTGGAATTCCTCATTTAGTTGTTTCACTTTGAAGTGGTTTCCTCCAGACATAGACAAAAATTCGGCCTGTTCCAATTCCTTCCTTTTTTTTGTCAACATTAAACGTACATTACCAAATACTTTTTTATTCTAGGTATTAAGTAGGCTTTGACTGTTACTAACCTTCAGTAATACCTTACCCATTGGATCGCCTGTAAAAACCATGTCCCAAGCCTCGTGAACCACCCCTTCACAACGTTCATCCTTAAGCCACATTGCCTCGAACCTAAATGGTCGTTGAGGTTTGAAAAATCTACTTTGTATATCATCGAAGCAAAGCCAAATGGGTTTGTGGTCCAAGGAGAAACCCGGCAAGTGGTGGATCCTAACCGAGGGGAATTTCAGCACCCAATCAGATGTTGCCAAAGCTCGATCCAGTCTGACCCAAATTACATTACCATTAAACCTTCAATTACACCATGTATATGGTAGACTTGAAAAACCAAGATCCTTGAGGCCCCAGAAATCCAGGCACTCCCTGAAAACAATGCATTTCTCTCTCTTCTCTTATTGATCCCCCTGACTTTTCACTCAATCACATAATTTCATTAAAATCTCTGATGCAAACCCACGGCATATTCAACTGATTTGCTAGGTGACAGAGTAGTGTCCATGAATCTTCCCGATTAGCAACTTCTGGAGCTTCGTAGAAGCCTGTGAAGCGCTAGGCGTCATCAATTCCTGGATTCACTATCGCATCGATGTGGTGAGGAGAGAAGGATTTGATGTGCAAGTCGAGATCATTCATCCATAACAGTGCTAACCCACCACTCTGATGTCTACGAGGGACAATAAACATGTTATCAAACTTCAGGCGACATCATATCTTTTCAAGATAGCTATTCTTCTTCTTTGCTTCCATTAAGAACACAATCTTGGGTCCTTTTACTCTCACCAAGTCGGAGAGCTCGCGAACTCACTGTGGGATCCCAAGCCCACGGCAGTTCCAGCTCAAACAGTTCATTGGATGCGGCAGGGCTGAGGTACAGCCACCACCAAAATGGTTTCAGGTAAAGGGAGAACATGAGGAGACACTGCTCTTTTCTTCTGAGATTGAGTATCGGCTTCATCGTGAGAAGGGAGGGATCTTTTTAGGTCATGTTTCTTAACCCTAACTGCAACTAATTCTCCCTTTGTATTTGTTTTTGGGCTCTTACCCGGCTTAGGCCTCACTTTAGTTGCTATACCCATAGTATTTGAAATGTCCTTAAGAGGGCTTTTTGGGTTTGGGTTAGGCCCACTTTGGTTGCATACCTTCACCACCTCGAGCCCAAGCCCATCATTTATATTTGTCTGATTAAGCAGGCTGTTCAAAGCTTCTGTACTCTCCCTGTTTAAAATCGTGCTTCGTAGAATCTCTGCCGACAATCTATCAAATTTTATGAGATCGTAATCTATTTCCTGAATTTTCGCTAGGAAAGGATCTCCATCCGCAAACGTACCCGGATTTTTAGTCATTATGTGACAACATGCACTCGAAAATGATTCACCGTGATTCCCTCCTTCAGTTTCGGGTTTGTAGTTTCCCAGAATAACTTCATCAAACCTGTTTTGGATAGAGTCAACTGTCATCAGAGGTAGGTCATTACTAGCTGGATACACAAAATCAGGAAATGCCGTTGGAGGGGGGCATTTAAGTTTGCATTAATGACTTCCTCATGGGTGTCCATTTCCATAACAAGATTTGGGTTCACCGGCGGCAAGCCTGTGTCATTGTCACCACCCTCCTCTTAACCACCCTGTCTTCTATCTTCGCTAGCTGCAGAAGTTGTAGCGACATTATCGTAAAAACCTAGAACAAAGATGATGGACTTATTGATGTAGGGCAAAGCGCATAAGAATTGACCGAATTGTCGTTGCTCCGTCGTAAGTGAACCTTTGCTTTGAATCCACATGGGGCAATCCTTGTCACCGTGATCAAGTCTTCCACACCAATAGCATATATAAGAGAGCCGTTCATATTTAAAACTCACCCAGGTCTTGGCACCCTTCTCTAAAGACACTACTCAACCTCGGCATAATGGTAAAGATATGTCCAGGTTGACTTTAACACGCATAAATCTGCCACCGTCCTCATCTACTCCACTTATAGAATGACAGACCGTGCCAACTGTATCGCAGATACTCTCAACAACCTCCCTTGTCATGAATTTGATTGGTAAGTGGTGGACTTGGACCCAAAAAGATGCCCTCTGGAAATTGAGATCGCTAACAGGAATGTCCTGATCATATTTCTGAAAAACCACCAGATGCATGTCAAAACACCATGGTTCGAATTGAAGGATTCGATCAACATCACCTTGATTCTTGAAGACAAATAGAACCACGTGATCCTCAAGATTGTGAATCTTAAAACCATCTGTGGAGCGCTATAGTTGCCTAAACGTTCTGGTCACTGCTTCCATGTTCAGGACACGTTTTGTGAGGAATTTTGCTGCAAGAATGCACTTCGATGATCGAAGTTGGTTTTTGAGGATGAACCTGGAGCCTTCTCTTTCATCAAGACTCAGCTTTTTCTAGGATCTAGTCAAGTCCTCCATATCAGGCACGAAAAAAAAAAACAAACAACTAACAAGAAAAGAAAAAAGATAAAAACGGTTTCCCACACCCCCAGAAAGCTTGTTACCTCTAAAAAACGCACACACCTTTAGACAGAAGGGACAACACTTTCTACAGCCTAAGTGAAGGGAAAACGTAGACCCTTTCTTAGCGACAGAGAAACGATGTTAGGCTAAGCCTTGATACCCATTAACTAAACCCTAGTAACCTAAACACTAATTTAGGTATTCATCCTCCAATAGAATCTTCACTAATAAACCAGCCAAATTCATTTTCTAGTTTCTACTATAACCTACACTTGTGACTTCTTTGGCTGCTGAGAGAGCTCTTTATTAGCAAAATGAAGTAGCCTTCTGAGTCTTAAAGCCATGTCACAGTGGAAAGGTAATGCAGTTTGTCACTCTAAGTATGCAGGGCTAACAGTCATCCATGATAGCGCATGAAGCTCTGCTGCAACAGACTCAAGAACTAAATGGGTTTCAATTTCAAAATCTTTAGCCTCTGAGCTTAAATTCCTACCTTTTTGGACACCAATGGACCTAGAAAACCCAGATCTACAGCTACCCACCACTTGCGACCCAAAAAAACCCAACCAACACCACTGATCTGACCCAGCCACCACTAGCTCCACCTCCACCTCCACCGATCTGGCGCAGCCATCAAACCCAATTAACCCAACCCTTTCTCGCCACCTTCATCGTTGATCTCCACTGATATAAGCCTTTCTCTCCACTTCCACCGCCGATCTCCACTAAGACTACCTTCACCACCGATCTGAGCCCCTCTATCCAACTCCACCACCAATCTAAGCTCCTCCACTACCTCCACTATCGATCTGTAACCACTACCTCCACCACCACCGATTTTAGCCATTCTCTCTCTCTCTAACCAAAATCAAACCCATATAGGAAAATGAGAGAAAGCCGAGAGAGAGAGGAAAAAAAAAAGAGAAAAATGAAAAGAAGAGAGATACAGACACAAACACAAACATGCACCAAAGAGGGAGGGAAAGATAATAAGAATCTGTTTGGATACCGCTTATTGCTGAAAACTGAAAACTGAAAATATTGTAGCAAAATAATTTTTAAATGTGTGAATAATAGTGCCATGGGTCCCAGTTTTAAAGTTGATTTTGCCAAATTCTGTACTTGCGGGACTTGGGAACAGTGTACGGAACCCACTGTTTAAAACGCAAACGCATAGATGAGTTTGGATTTCAACTGTATCCAAACCCACACTAAATTTTCTTTTTTGGTTTATTTTAAAAGAAAGAAGAAAAAGAATGGAAAAATGATTTTTTTTTTAAGGAGTTATTTTAATTTTAATTTTTTAAATTCAAATGCTAACATGGCATTTAAAAGATATAAAATTATTTTTTAAAATAGTTTTTAATGGTCACATCAACGTTTAATGTGCTAGCAACAGTGCACTCAATTTGCCGCTTAAGCAATTTCCATTAGTGGGCTAACGATAAGGACCAAAATAATCTGCATTTTTCATTCTGAGTACTAAAAGCAGTATAATAGAAAAGTAGAGACCAAAATAAAAATAAGACCAAAATCTAAAAATTAAAAATGCATTTATGCCAATGTTAAAAATAGGAAGTTCAATCATTCCCATTTTGCAATATAAAGTAAAAAATCTCGTCATTGACCACTTGTGGGTGATGGAAATTTTGGTCCACTAACTCCCTAGTACTTTTTTTATTGATCACTCAGCTTCAGTGTATGTGATATTAAAACTATTTATTGGAAAATGACTTTTGAAGATCAAAGATAAAATTTGACAGAGTCAAGAACCAACCAGAATCCCTTGTGTGCTAAAGGATATGTAAACATTGAGATGCTGACACTTCAAAAAAAAAAAAAATGGGAAAAAAAGAAGACCATCCTAAAGCAGGTGCCAGAACTTGGCCAGTCATGCATATAAAGCTCCTGGAAGTTAGGTATACCGACTTGAATTTATTCATAGAAAATCCTTAAATACAGAATAATTGAAAATTATAATTGGCTTATTGCTATATTAAATAAATTGATTAGTGCAAGTAACAGCCACTAACAAAAACGAGCGAACCATTCACTGGTCTCCTGCAACCTATTACTCTCAAAAAGTCAAGAAAATGTACTACTATCAAATTCGCACTAGCATAAATGGATGAATCCGAAATACCCAAAAACGATTGCATTGGAGAGAATGTTTCAACAACTGCCCCAGAAATATATATTGATAAAATTCCTATGAAGGGCTTCCCGGGAAAAAATTATACTAAAAATTTGAACAGAAAATTTAAACGAACAAAAAAGAAGAAAAAAATCACAGCTAGTAAGTTACAACTCTCAATTGTCTCTACAATGACCGTCTTCCCGCTCTGCATTTGCAGAAGAGAGAGCAGAATGCATATATACAAATCTGGCATGCCAACATGCCATTCTTCTGTGCCAAACCCTCTTCTTCTGAAGATCAGTGCCTTGCAGCGTAAACAACAACGGCCCAGAATAAATAACTTAAGCTATTGAACAAGCAGCATAACCCAGATAAAAAAATGGGTCATCCCTGCCAATTATGGACCAACAATGTGATTATTAAAAATTTAGCATTCCAAGGATATCCTAGTTAAGGATGAAACTTTCTAGAAAAATTAAGGATACTTGTAGAGTTTGAGATATGACAATGACATACCAGTCCTAGTAGCTACGTTAAATCTCATCTTGGCTGCCAAAAGCTTGGACCTGAAACATGACACAGGATATTCTTAGCCTAGAATTTAGCAACCTACCTACAATGCAATACAAGAGCAGAGTAATTGGTGATCCAATTACAATAAATCTGTTCAGCAAAAAAAAAAAAATTACAATAAATCTGAAAGCACCAAAAATTTTTTAAGGTTAATCTGATAGTGCCTAAACAGCACCTAAACGGAATTTTTTAAATAGGTAAATGAAAAGCTTTATTCAATCAAAGAAAAAAAATAGTACAGCCACTGTACACAGGACATGTATAGAGGAGACTAAAGAACCGAAACAGAAATATAAATACTAAATCAAATAGCTAAGGGAGAAAAGGAGAAGAGAGAGCTAGCAATTTTTCTATTTGGTAAGATTTGAACCAAATGTTCCCTATCCCCCCAACCCCAATCCTTTGGCCACCTAAGCCATATAGGATTTTTCTTTTTCATTTTTTTTTTTTTAAAAAAAATTTACTCAACTCATTAAATAAAAGTTCCAAAGAAAAAAATTACACACCTCTGCCTGCCACTGGAATTGGACCTTCAAATGGAGGTCTATAAGGTATGGCATTTCTATGATTCATAGTCCGGGGGGGAAATCTCCATCCTTGGCCTGGTAACCTTGTGGGCTCACATGGAGGACCAACATATGGACCAGGTGTATAAGATGTTCTGCCTTTGTCAGGATATCTTGGACCTAGGTGGAGAGAAAAAAAATGAAATATTAATTAAAAAATGTGACAAGATAGTACCAAAGCAAACAATGGGATTGCCAATAGAACCCAGCCTTTTTTTTTAGCAACTGTACTTATAAAACTTACCTGAAAAGGGAGGTGCAGGAAACCTCCACTGATCATGATGCTCATATGGGGGTGGTTTCATTCTCTCATGGTTATTGTAAGAGTTTTCTCTATCAACATTCTGCCCAAAGTGGAATCTATCGGAGTAGGAAGGTGGTGGGGCATCCCTACGAGGCCTTACACGCTGGTCCCCATGAAAATATGAGAACTGATTTGATGGTGCAGGATGAGGTGGCCGTAAACCGTAGTTTTTATTATGCAATGTAGCACCATTAGTTTGTCGACCATTATTTACTGCCTGTCCAGAGAAATTGCTGAACGAGCAAGAAGCAGACTCAGCCATCTGTGTCGAAGGATCTCTCCATTCAGGAGAACGATATCGTATTGCTTGGTCAACTCTTTGTGCAACAGGCTCCTGAGCCACAGATTGAACTATGTTGTCTCGCATATTCTGCATGCGAACACAAAAATCAAAAGGAAACAGCACATAATGAGTTTCTTTCTTCTACATTGATGCTAAAAAGAAAGAAAGAGAAGGCAATATAAAAGGAGGACGCACATGTTTATCCACACCATTGGCGTAGGAATCTGACATAGCAGAAGGAACAGGGGGTGGAGGAGGTGGTGGAGGTGGAGGGGATGAGGGCAGTGGCGGGGATGAAGGTGGCACGTCCTGAGGTAGTGGCGGAGCAAAGGGCAGAGGAACATGCTGTTCACACTGATTATTCGAAGTCTGTATGGCATTGACTTCAGCAACATGAAAAGATGAACTTGTTTCAACTTCACAAGAAGGAGCAACGTCCTCCATTTCAAGCTCACCATCAACATCTTCCAATATATGTCTATGCTTTTCAATTGATGGGATTGATTCATGTTCTTCACGGGCTTCAGAATTATGCTCAGGAGTAACTGCCTCAAAACTCTCTCCATCAGAATCGCTGCCGTCATCGTCATCCTTAAGCATGCGGGGCATACAAAATCCAGGAAGCTGAAGACTTGAATTGCTGCAAAATGTCGAAAGTCTCAAGAAAAAGGTATTTGAAAAAAAGAATATGAGATAAAAAGAAAACAGATCAATTAAATTCAAACCTTCCATATTCGTCGACAAGCATACCCTCCATTTCTCTAACAGGATCATCTAAAGCCCTTTCTGTTCTTGCTGAGCGACGAGCGTAGGGACCTGCAGAAGATGAACCACTTAGGGAGTCCAATTCTCGCATATGGTGACGAACAACGGATTCTGGAAGGATTCTCCTTTCCAACCAAAGCCTCAAAACCTATACCCAAAAAGAGGAAGGGTTAAGCACTAAACCAAAATAATGAAAAACTACGAAGTAGACAAGGATATTAATTTAATAAGATTTTTTCCCCTTATTTCACAAGGAAAGTTTCTTCACTTGCCCTAAGACACTGCTTGCGGTTTTCATGCCCAGTACTTCCAGGTGGAGCAGCAGCTGACAATAGCCGTGGCAGCACTGCCTGGATAGCGGAAGGGTAGATACCACCAACATCACCTGAAAAATTCAAACTTAGTTTTAACATCAGTGAATTCACATTTTGTTAACTAGCTTTCATACATTGGATCACAACATGATAACAGATGCATTACCTTTCAAGCTTCGAGAGCATTGAGTAATAGAATCAACAAGAAAGAATAAGTCCACCCTCCGATGTAAGCTTGACTCAGTTTCCAAATTACGGACAAGAATTTCCACCACCTATTTAGAAAATAAAAATAAAGATACATCAAAGAAAAACACATGGCAAATGCTTATACTTCAAATGCAGCCTAAAATGGAAAGAAAGACCATGCAAAATATCTTCACTATTCTGAATGAATTTCCATGTTTTACAGGAAACGACAAATTTTATAAGATGTAACACTACTGAATTGAGTCCATCGTTCCAGTGGACTGAAAAAAGCACAAGTTTGATACCTAAAGATATTCAAGTACAAAAACTGCAATTGGTTGCTCTGTAAAAAGAGATGTTCAGTCACAATAGTGGAAGGCCTATCTCCAAACTGTGGAATGAGTCCATAGAGATGTCGTAATAGTGCGTTTACCAAATCGAGATAGTTTATATATAGTTCTTGATGGTAAAGGTGGAAATCAAAGGTTAAGGTTAGCAAATTACTATGGTCTTAAACCAATCTCCTTTAACCTATGGAAGCAATTAAAATCCAAAGTGAAAATGGACCATGAAATGGAAAAAATGCTACACACACAAAAGGAAATCACAGCCCAAGAATACAATAAGTATTAAATAAATCCCAACACCACCACAAAGTCAACTACTAAGATTTAATGTATCCAAAAAATCATCATTTTTGATAACCATGCCTTGAATAGAGAACTTAAAAAGCCTTTTTAAGCCTAAAGGACGCTCCAAAATTGGTCACACAACATTTTTCTTTTCTTAAATTTAAAATTATAAAAAAAAATAAAAAAAGAATCCACAAAAAGCCTTTTTAAGCCTAAAGGACGCTCCAAAATTGGTCACAGAACATTGTTCTTTTCTTTTTAAAAAATAGAATCCAACAAAAAGTATAATGTCCCAAGCAAAACAATTCCTTTGCAACCCAGACCTCCAATTCCTACATTCCAACAGAACTAGAATCATCCTAGGCATCATGTAATTCACCCTCAACAAAGAAAACCAAACTGATCAACTTCCCTGAGACTAACAGTGTAGCAGAACAGAGGATATATTACCATAGATGTAAGTGAAACAAAAGATAGTCCACATTTCAACGAATGCAATTCACATATGAGCACACCCCTGGTTGAAGTCATGTAAACATAAACACGACATTTTACTATCATAGCCTGCTAAAACTAAACTTCTATCCTGAAATACTTTGGAATCTCCCTTCCTTTGTATGTCAGGATAATCCTATCTAAAAAAACTTAGCGAATCTTCAACAGAGATACTATTGTTGACCAACAAAATGATACTAAAGAAACATTAAAATACAAACAAAAAGGTATAAAAAAAATTAATTTTACTCATCAAAAAAGGGTATAAAAAAAACAAATTTCTATGTATGAAACTGGCGCTCCTCAATTTTTTTTCAGTTATTGGCAAAGACCCATAAAACAAGTCGAAATGTCAAATTTATTCTGCTTTTCAAAATTAACCAAAATAAAATATTTTACAATTTAGCAATTACTCAAATATTTTCACATAATCATACTATTTATATTTCTTGTCAACCGGCCAGCAATTTTACAACAAGAAATATAGTTTACTAGCCCCTCTGAAGTTCTACACATTAAAGAAATAGTCTCTCCCAAAAATTGCAAATAGATAATTTGGTCTAGAAAGAACTTTGCAAAAGATAGAATGAATTAATTACTGTGCATACAAAATTTCAAAAGGTGGTAGACACGGTAATAAGAGAATTGTCATAAACCCTTTCAAGGCAAAAGCCATTATACAAAAATTTAATATTATTTACCTCATCCCTGACAATTTGCCACCTTACAAAAGGTGTCAATTGCATATTAAGATCCTCTCCATTTGAAATGGATTCATTTCATGGTTTAGATTAAATATTACGTATCTAGTGCCACATCATTTAAAATTTTGAATTACATGACATTATTTACATTGTCGATTCAAGAATTAAAATCTTAACCATGAAATGGACCCTCTCTTTATTTCACTTGAAATGGAGAGGATCCTATTCCGTCAATTGCCTACATGAGTTAACAGAGAAATGAAAAAAAAAAAATAGATAGGAAGGAGAAAAAAAAAAAGGAAAGGAAAAGGAAGAAAACAAAGTAGACAATTTTTATAATACCCTTTCTTACTAAATTTAAAATATCTACAATTTAACCAAGTACTGAACTAAAAATTAGATAGGAGATCTAAAATGACATTATCATACCTTAGCAGCAACACCAAACTTTGCACAGTCAATAGCTATGCGTGTTGCTCGACCAATGCTCTCCTTTGTCCTTGTCAAAGTTCCAAGCTGTCCTTCAAAGGATGATAGAGCAACATGTGCTTCCCCATGTCTGCCTATAGATTTTGGTTTTTGAGTTACTGCTGATTCAAGTTTTTCTTCTTCATCAACAAGTGGAGCAAAAGAGGTTTTCTTGTGGTGTAAATGCACATCAGGACTACAACTGCCATTATTTTGAACAATATTACTACTATCTGAAGTAGACATGTGGCAGTTTGAGGTGTGAGGTGGAGATGCCTGAGCAAGAGAATCTCCTGCATCGGTTAGAGATGGACTTGACCTGATGACAGAGATATCCTTTTCACCAAGGTGATCATCAGAAAAAGAATTCGAACTTGGACCCTCTGGTGTATGATAATGTTTGACCTCTTTCACAACCTCACACCTAAAACAAAAATAGTATAATAGTAATGAACAATTAGAACAGAACATACTATAAATTAAGTTATAAGAACGAGGAAGAAACAAAGGGTTCAGATAACCTTTTAAAATTTGTTACACACTACATACTACTAAAACTGTCCACTTAAAATTTTCATTTTCCAAGAAGTTAACAATCAATTCTCAACTATTCATTTTCTAATTTTTCTCACTGTTGTCCCCTGACAATTGAGGCCACAGTGGAGGACAACCTGCTTTATGATTATGGCAAGAGTCCGCATGGATATAAGAAAAAGAAACTGCAAGGATTCAACCTGTGTGGGTTAGTAGCACAAGATAGTATCTATTATATTGTTGTAAAGCTGCAGTAAAGTATTAAAAGTGTGCTTACATGCCATTTACTTTGCTTTTGTCATCCACTGAAGGCATCAACAAACACATGTTATCCTCACAACCAGTATCATCTGCACTGTACCGATGCATAATGGTATCATTTCTAGGTGAAACTTTATGACTCTCATTAGGACAGGAGGCAGGACAGGAACTCATCCCCACTTTATCTGAATTATCAACTTCTTTATCAGAAATTTCAGCTTTACAATTGGCCAATTCAACATTTTCAACATCTCCTTCATCCTTTGGAGGCAACAAAGGATCAATTGAAGTCCCATTAAAACTGAGGTTAGCCTGTCTTTCATCAAGACTAGGAGACACATATGATGCACTTTGAGTTGGGTCTGCAGTTCTAACAGCATGACTATCAAAAGAACCACTAATATCTTTGCCATCAACATCATCCCTAGCATCAGGGAAGACATCCTCGGAAAATTCATGCTTTGGGATCTCTGAAAATTCAACTGGTTGATTGCACAAGTCCACCTCCATTGACAATTTACAATTTTCCTCTGAGATTATTGGGCTTCGACTTGTAGAAAATCCAGAACCACATACCTGAGAAGAAATATTGCCAAGAGAACCCATACTCGGCAGTCCTAGAGAAGTCCTTGCTTTGCTTTCCACAGCCACATGAGGGCTTCTTTTCATCAGAGAAATACAACACCCACTAACTACAGTTTTCAAGGTTGGTGATGCTTCATTACATGCTTGACCTTCTTCAGCAGCATTAGCTGACATAGCTTCCAGAGCACGATGAAGGCGTTTAGATGGAGGTAAAGCTGCTTCACCATCCATCGAGCAGCCAAATGATTGTTCTTTCTTAACTTTCCAAGGCTGAGGTCTATTCATTGAGACTTGAGTGCAATGCTTGGAAGGTGACAATACATTATCCAGAGCTCCATTCACTACAAGTGAGTTTCTGTCTGTAACACTATCACCATCATGTTTTTCATGCATGCTGATCTGCTCTGATGGATTAACTGTAGATTCCTTTATGGTTCTCTCTTCTGTCTGTGAAGAGCTGTTGAATTCCTCCTCTGCAGATGATGATTTTCCCATCCGTACCCTTGCTCGTTTCACCAATGGCAGGTGCTCATCTCCATCTTCCTTCAAGCATCTCTCATTCATCTTTTCAAAATCTCTTTGCGAATTTATACTAGCATTCTGCACCCCAGCCTCCAAACCCATCTCCTTGTCCAATGTGGCAGGAGGCACAGCTGAATCATTAGTCACTCGCTTTCTGCTTGGTTTCCTTTTCTTCTTGATGACAATAGCCTTTATTTCGAGATCAAGCCCTTTGTTTAACTCAACATCTCCATCCAAACATTCAACAACAGTATCAGAGTGCTCAAATTTACAACCAGACTCAATCGTGCTGCCTTCATTTAGACTCAAGGTGTCAGAATCAACTGTGGCAATTTCAGAACTATTTTCTTCAACACTGCCATTTGAAACAAAAGCAGCGGAATCAACATCATCCGACTCAGATGCATCAGGTGACTTCCTGATTCGCTTATTCCTTCTTAAAGAACCCTCCCGAACTACATTGGCTGATTTGTCTCCAGCATTATTGCCACCATCATTGCACGACATTGTGAAGGTTCGTGATCTACGGGTTTCCAACCTTGATGAACTTCTAGACCTTTGAGCCTTTCTATGAGTGGCACAGCTCTGTGGCTGTATGAGACTGGATCTTTTTTTTGAAGAGTAAGTAGTTAGCAAAGGTGTTGCTGTAACCGCCGCAGTATCAATAGATTCCTCCCCTAAGGCCTCTTTATCAAGCAAGGCATCGGCAGGTGCTGCAGCTAAGGCATCCTCAACAAGAACACCGGAGTCATTTTTATCTGTTGTGGTAAATGAAGTCTTTAACTGTGAATTTTGATTTATTTCAGGAGTTTCTGTCTGATCATTCGATTCGTAGTTGGCTGCTAAGTCAGCTGAATTCCCACCCTTTGCAGGTGCAACCTCATCAGCAGAGTTTAAATCATTGACTAGATCCTGTTTCTTTAATTTCTCATAGCTATCGATAATCTCCTGGACAGCACGTAGAAAATCAGCACTCCTGCCATTACGTTTGACCAGAAGAGATTGTTTCTTCTCTTCAGTAAATGCTTCAACATCAGCAGGATTGCAGAAGCCTCTGAATGACAAGGTATTGTTATTAGAATAAGGTTAAGTTGCTTGCTAACTTCAAATTAAACTCTCATAAGGCACACTTCGAGAAAAACAAGAGCGACACTGAGTAAAATAAACCAAAACAATTGATGTCCATAGCAAACAAGTGAATTCACTATCACCACAATGGATCCAAACAAGAGAAAATGTTGACAAAGTAACACAAAGATATAAAGTGAGTGGAACCAGAACAAAGCCAAGCTTGAAGAGCAAAATCCATCTTGCATTAACTCTCACACATTAGTAAAAAAACTTAGAACATAGAAGTGGAAGGCATAACTATTAGTATAACACACTGAGATGCCATATTTATACATGCTACATTTCAAAAAGAAACAATACATAACGCCAACATGAAATAAACAATCAATATGTCAAGACCATACAACATACACAGATGACTATGTAACAACGTTTTAACTTTTAAAAGTAAAAGATTTGTATGCTTTCTCTTGCTTCCCTCAAAAGAAAATATCATAGAAAAAGAAAAAAGCAGAAGGAAGAGTAAAAAGTTCTCTGGCCTTGAACATTGAAGAGAAGCCAATGGCTATAGTTTTCCAATGAAAAATTGGAAGTTTATCACCTCCCATTGAAGGAAAAATTTACAACTCCACATTTGAGCTGCAACTCTGACCTTGAAGACATACAAGCACATCCATAGTACTTTTAATCAGTAGATACAGATATAAAGAACAAGTATATTAATAAACTATTTGTCTAACTCCAGGTCATTTAATATTATTACGTCTTTCCAGACTTCAATCAATCCAATGAAGTTAAAACCTCCATATCCTAACAACTGCACTTCAATATAAAATAGGCTAATTTAGAAAAATTAAAATTAAAGAAAAACATTCTGCACTTTAACGTTTCACAGATAATTAAGGGCAATGGAACGGACAGAGTCTGATAATAAAAAGGAGTGGTGAAGTCAGAGTGTTGAGAGAAAAGTGTTTTGGGATGATAATAAAATATGCATAAAAAATTAAAATATAAATAGAATTTTTTTTTTTATAAGATATGTTTTATTGCAAAAAAAAAAAAAAAAAGACATACAGGAGCCTAAAGAATATGGAGAAAAAAAAACTATGTACATAGTGACAACGATGACTATAAATTCCAGAATGGATCTGTTACCAGTTACTCCCCATGCTCCAGACCAATTAAATAAAGAACCACTAAACAAAACTACCAAAAGGGTTCTTGTTGTATAAATAGGATATGTATAAACAATTTAAACATATGTTAAATAAGATACACACACAGATGCATACACTCGGGGTGAAAACCTGACCTCCCATGAGGGGTGGAACAGGGCAGGTCAAACAGGGTGGAGCAAATCCTCTCTGACCAACATAATTAAGGCTCCATTCCATACAAGAGGGCAAAGCAATACACGATTATGGTCCACCAACTACAAAGAGAACAACCATATAACTATAGAACTCGAAAAGCCTTAAAGTTCATATTCAGATGACCAACTGTCAATCCAAACAGATTTTTAAAAAGTCAGCATAGCTGTAGCTTCAGCTGTAACCAAATAATAAGCCCAATGTCCAACCACATCCCTAACAATCAACTGATAAATTGATCAACAAATAAGCTCAAAGCCTAGAAAATTTCTTTTCCTTTTTGTAAGTAATATGGAATTTTATTAGAAAATAAAGGGAATGTAATATGGAAATTTATTAGAAAATAAAGGGAAGCTCTTAAAAAGATGATTTACTAATAGTGTGTTTGGTTGGGTAGATTTTAGGGGTAAAAAGAAACGAGGGGAAAGAAAATGGACTGGATAATGCAGTTTTCCCCCATTTGGTTGAAAGGAAAAAGGGATTGATGGAAACAAATGAGTGTGTGCTTTCGATATCTTGGCTCACCAATTCATAAAAAGAAAATCCAAACGCAAAACTGAATAAATTAATTTTTAAAATAACAAAAGAAAGGAAAAATAATTGATTTCTCAAATTCAAAATATTTAGAAACTCAAGGAAGTTCATGGAATAGCATTCATGAACTTAGGAAATTACAAACAGGTTTCAACATATCCTTAAGAAGTTACAACCACATAAAGAACTTAAAACTAAATAAAGACTAATTCTGCAGCATATTAATTGAAAAGATCAAACAAATGCATGTATGTCAATAAGCTATTTTGGAATTGGAGCTCTAAACACACAGCTTGCGAAAATCTCCATGGATTCCATTGGTGCTGTGGGCCAATGGTATTTAATCAACTGCTCCTATGGCAGTGCCAGGGAGTAGGATAATGGCAATGCCTGTTCGATGAACAAGATGATAATTTCTTTTGTAAGCAGAATATTTTTTTTTTTTAAGTCTTAAAGAGAACACTATCCAAGTAAAACACAATCAGCTTTCATCCAGTAATAAGAAGTTAAATATTTGATCCATAATCAACAAAGGTCCCGCAGAACCAAATTCATATCAAATCCAATCAATATAGACTATCTTCACATGCACTTTGCACTTGTTTAGAGTTTTTTCGTTTATAAATTATTACTTTAAAATGTCTAAATGTTAATTAAAAAATTATTGACAAATGTAACACACAATAACATATATAAGGTTTTTTGTGTAAATGGCATCATGACATTATCCCATATATATATGGTCCAAGTCTAAATCTTCTAATTTAATTGTCACAATAAGTGGGGAGGGGGGATTCAAACCCTGGTTCTACTTATAAAAGTTATAGGAGAAACAGGCAAGTCTAAATCCTATAATATCCAATTGACATGAAATTTAGGGTGCGTGTTAAGACTTGAGAATATTAAGAACATGCAATCTAACATTTGGGTCTTCAAAATATTAATTTGATAAGAAGTTATTGATTAGCATAACATTAAGCAAAAGTTACACTAAATTTAAATGATCCTCACACACACACACACACACATAAAGAAATCTTAAATGAAAGTGCAAGTGATGATTTTAAATCAGGAGGGTCAGACCTTCATATGCACTGAACCAAAAAAAAAAAAGGGCACCAACTTTTTACCATAACATACCCAATGAGTCCTAATAATTCTAAACATCTAAGGATTATGACATTCATATAAGGTGAAGGAACACAAAAGCATTCAAAACATAAATGAAGAGTACGGATTGAACCGCCCAAAACAAACATAATCATCATCGCAAACATGGTGAGTAATATAAACATGATATTTGAATTGGGGATACAAAAATAGTGTAAAAGGTATCCAACCAGCATTAGTAAAAAGAATCGCCAATGAGTTCTAGCTCAAATGGTACTTTGGTACTTCCTCCTCCCATAATAATGCGATGGGGGGTTAGGTTGTGGGTTCAAGGTGTGTAGCTTACTAATAAAAAAATAGTTAAAAGAACATACTAATTTTTTCGTATTGTACCTAGGTAGAAAATGAAAAAAAAAAAAAAAAAAAAAAAAAAAAAAAAAAAAAAACAGTACACACAGCCCACCCCTACACTCTACCTCACATATTGAATATGCCTAAGGCAAAACTGTTCATTACATGCAAACTTATGACCCCCACAAGTTAAATACTTAAAAATTACAGTGGATGAAGAAACCACCCTGAAGTACAGTCCTAAACCCATGCACCTCAATGCTCTCACAGTGCCGTTGAGCCTCAATTGAGGCTACTGCCCACAATCTACCATTCAAATATCCACAAACACCTTTAAGCCCACACGTCAGATAACCCACACCCACTAACCTAACCTAGCCCAACCATCCCTTCAACCACCTTTAAAACCCCACCTCAAACAACCCACATCGACTAGCCTCCACAGCATCACTCACATCACTGGAGGATCAATTGGCAATGAATCTTTCTTTTTAGATGTTATTATGTATTATATTTGAAAATCTGTGCTTCACTTTAATCAGGTGCAATTTTGCGCTTAGCACCTATTCGCACCTATTCTCTAAGGCGTTTGTGTGCTTGACGCTTTTACCAACACTAGTTGGTTTGTAAAGAGAAAGGAAGAGGGAGGAGGAAGCTGAAAAAGATTATTGTGGCTAAAAGTGGGGAACATGAGTTAGGAAGTCAAGTTGAAGTAATTTACCACTACAACCCTTTGTATCTTCTAAATGTATTCAAACTAAGATGTGTGGGAATTTTTGGCATTTTAAAGAAGAGGACAGCAAAAGAGAGGAATCGCCCTTTTAAGTATAATAGATGAAAGGATTATCAGCCATCCCATATAGCATGTAAGGATGAGCAACAAAACATAAACGCAGATGTGTTTTCGTGACAATGGTCCTTGGAAGTAAGGGGCGGAAGGTGAGGTAAGGGTTCAATCCTGTGTGCATGAAGTGTGTACTTAACTAATGAAAAAAAAAAAAAAAACACCCTAAAATTTTCTCAGTTGCAATGAAACACAAAAAAGTATTTTAGACCATCATTTAAAATGTGCAAAAGGGAAACCCTGTAGAGCTCTACAAGAGACTTTCACCATTCACCACCCCAGTACCATGAAGCAAACCATCAATAGAAGGAAAACAGCCTCCCCCATTTACTACTTGCCCAAGGACCACTAATGACCCCTCTCATAATCAAAGTCACTCAAAAGTCAAAACAGTATCTTATACCCCAACCTCAACAAGTATCGGTAACTTCCAATTCAGCCACACCCCAAAAAAAAAATAAAAAATAGATCCCTTTCCGTAGAGACTGAATAATGGCAAATGACAAAATAGTATCAATACAAACTTCAAGACCAATGTCCATTTATTTTTCCTACTAGAAGTAAAACAGGGCAAACCATATCACTAATCTTTATTGTTGTAGAAACCAATTACACTTATTTAAGCTAAGGAAACAACCAACCTTTTCATAATTAAAAAACTACAAACAATATATATAGTACCATGGTACCTTCAGGATGACACATTCATTTCAATTTATTCTAATATATAAAACCCCATTCATTTCAATAAAGGTGAGATCGAGGGTCCTAAGCCTAGAATAAAGCAGTTAATCTTAATCACCATTTCCTTTCTAAGATGCAGATACATACATATATAGCAACAGATGCCCAAACTACACCTCAGTTTCGAACCTCTTTAATCTCTCATTTAACAGTGATAAAAATTAAAATGTATACCCAAAAGAAATTTCCAGCCATGTTACACATAATTGAAAAGAGAAGAAATTGGAAAATTTGAAAACAAGAAAGAAAAGGAAACTAGTCAACAACATAAATAGCACACATGCCGCTACTATACCTCAGTTTTGAACCTCCTTTATCTCTCATTTAACAGTGACAAAAATTAAATCTCAAATACTTATCAAAAATAGTTTCAAACCTCGTTACACATAATTGAAAATAGCAGAAATAGGGAAAAAGAAAAGTCATAATACAGCATAAATAGCAACATATGCTGATACTGCACTTCAGTTTCAACCTCTTTCAACTCTTTTTTTTTTTTTTTTGATAAATAACATAAGAATATTATTAATAATAGAAAGATTGCCAAGCCGAGTACATTGGGATGTACTATGGGGCACAAATCAAGAAACAAAAGAACAACAGTCAAGAAAAATAGAAAAGGAAGAATAAGAAAAATGAGAAAAGACCACACTCCATTCAAAGAGAGTGTGTAAGAAAAAAGACTTAATCTCCAGCAAAGAACGTTCACAACCCTCAAAGCTTCTAGCATTCCTTTCACGCCAAATGCACCAAATCAAGCAATGAGGCACTAATTTCCAAACATCAATGTGACGATGTCGCGCAAATTTTCCTTGCCAAGCCTCAAACAACTCAAGAACAGTATGAGGCATAACCCATTGAATACCAAACAAGCAGAAAACCAAAGACCACAACTCCCAAGCTATGGAGCAATGAAGTAGAAGATGATCCACCGACTCCCCACACCTCTTTCAATTCTTATTAACAGTGATAAAAAATTAAAATCTATAATTCCATTCAAAAGAAGTTTCCATTATACACAATTGAAAAGAGTAGAAATAAAAAATATATTTATTTATTTATTTATTTAACAACATAACATACTGAATGCCTTATATTCCAGGCCTGGAGTACTTACATCTGTTCTGGCTTGGTTCCAAAGAAGTGGACCACTACTTTCTTCCAATCAGCTGCAAACCCCAAACTCTGCGGCTCTCCCACCTGCCATTAGCAATCAACTTAATAAGCCAACTTGAATATTCAGCTACCCTATCCTTAATTTGTAAAGATTTCCTAAATACTTCAAATTGTAGATTGGTGTTTTATGTGAAAACCAAAAGGGGAATCAATGAATCATCTTCTTATACATTGCACCATACCTAAGGAGCTAATGAATTTGCTTTTATGCCAATTTGGAGCTAGTTGGGTCATGCCTAATTCAATAATTGCTATGTTGGCTAGTTGGATGGGGAATTTGGCAAACTCAATAGTGCAGAGATTTGGATGGTGGCTCCTTAATGTCATCTACGGTGCTTGTGGAGAGAGAGAGAGAGAGAGAGGAATAATCATACTTTCAAAGGAAAGGAGTTATTGGTGGCACCAATGTTGTTAAAAGCACACTTAAACGTGCTTAAAGCTCAAAATCCCAATGTCTTCGCACTTTACTTGGCCAAAGCAAAGCTCATTTAGTGAAGTGCGCCTTTGAGCTTTTTGAAGAAGCATAAAGCACGCCTAGGAGTGCTTTCATTTTTTTTTTTTAGTTAGTAATTACTTCGTTTACAAGGAAAAATGTTACAAAAAGTTGCCTAAAGATTTACAAAATGTTATGCACAGGAGGAAAATGATTCTAAACACTCGGGAATGGAGTTACAATTAGTAAAACCCCACGCCCTAGACCAATCAAACAACAATCTAGACATTATAAAAATATATAAATCATAAAAACTAACTACTCAATCTTAATGAAATGACACGGACCATTAATTTATTATACACACGAGCAATGATAAATTTAATATTCCTGTGCTTTTTAGGCTATGCCTTTGGGATATATTTAAATTGGACTATATTATACATTTGATCATAGCTATCACAGCTATGTATTTTTTATAAAGCACAAGATAATTATATAGAAAGTTGTGTTTAAACTATTTATGACTAGATTATAATCGTATCATGACTATCATCCATGAATAATTATTTTCAAATTTACTATCTAAAAATTTTAAGAAATTGAAATAACATATGTAAATTGTTGAGAATCCATAGCCACCCACAAAAATATGGGTGTAAGGCTTTCCTGTTGTTGTTGTTGAAATAACTCGTGTAAAACTTGAACTAACATGCTTTGTGCAATCGCACTATTCATTTTAGCTAATAGGAAAATATATTACTAGTGCATTAACTTTTTTATTATATTATGAATCTTTCAATTAACAGTTTTATATATAATATTTGAATAATGTGCATTTTACTTCAATTGGGCGCAACTAGGCTTCAAGAAGCCTATGCACTTAGGTGTGCTTGATGCTTTTACCAACACTCTGTAACACTACTCAAGGTTGCTTTCCCCAAGATATTATTGGAGTGTACATCAACAACCATCCATTTCTCTACTCTTTTGATTTATGGATTTCCACAATGGTTCATTTTTTTAGATTTTAATCTTGCTGTATTTTTTTTCCTTCTGAATTCTTTAGCTACTCTTATGTATACTCTAGGATAGTGAAATTTCATCGCTTATCAAAAAGGTTTTTATAGAAAATTACACAATGAACATCAACATACCCACCCCCAAATTCAATTCTAAATTAACAAATCTCAATTATTGGAAATTCTGTACAATGGTATAAACCTAAAATATAAAAGGAAACAAATACCGAAGCTTTACCAAATTTACAAAACAATCACATCCATAATCATCCAATTAAACCCCCAAAAAACACATAAAAGTTAACTTTTTTTATTCAAATCGCAAACTCCACACCAGTAATCGTACACAAAATCAAAGAATACATTCACATGCTATCCGAAACCCTAACTAAAGCAAATCCATTCAACAGAGAAACCACCAAAAAACGAAGAAAAACAAAAAAATAACAATAAAGATCAAAACTTTATACCTTGGCAGGCCAGGCAGGGAAGCCCTTGACTTTAGCGAGCACAAGATCACCGACCTTCCATTGCCGGCGAGCCGCCGCAGCCGCCGCCGCTTTACTCGAGCCTTTTCTCCGGCTCGGCGCCATCGGACTCGAAAACCTTACCCAATCAAAATCGAATCGGGTAGGCCAAACCGATAACCAACACAACAACGAAGAAGAAGAAGAAGATTCTAGATTCACGCCCAAACAGCCCTTGGAATTGAGCGGTTCGGCACACTGCACGGAATTCCGGGAATGGATTCCCAGGCATTGAAATCACGCAAAGCTCTCAGAGAGAAAGAGAGAGAGACTCTCAGTCTGTGACGAAACCCTAATTTGTCTCAGAGAGAGAGAGAGAGAGTTTTTTTTTTTTTTTTTTTTAATGTATTTTTGTGGAAGAAGCGGATTCACAGAGAGAGAGAGAGAGAGAGAGAGGGATATGAGAGAGTTGGTTAGGTAGGGGGCAAGTTAAAGTGCGCTAGGGGGTGTAGGATAATGATTTGAATTGAGGACAGGAATTGTGGGGTTAACGTGCGCACTCTGTGTGTGTAGATGAATCTATCAATCTACGGCTTTTAGATACTGTGTGTGTGTGTGTGTGTTGTGTGCAATGTACGTGTGACCTACTTATTACTTACCTGTCTCTTTTTTTCAAAATCTAAAACCCCCCCCCCCCCCCTCCCCACCCCTCGTGCTTCTAGTGGAGTGGGCTTTCAAACTCAAAATAACTTACACCTTTGACTCAGCTTTAAATGTTGTAGAGTTTACTTTTCAGATATGTGGACTTGGTCCTTAGGCCTGATTATAAGGTTCATATGTGTGGGCCAGTGTGTATATTGTATGGCCTATATGGTCTTCTTTGTTTCACTACCAACATTTGGGCCCTTTGTGTGTGGAAATATGAATCTGGGCTTGGTCTGGAACTTTGGGCCCAATTAAATAGTAGGGGATGGGGGAGATGAGGTTTGAAGTTTGAACCACACATACGGTACATCACAAATGATATTATTACCACTAGATTATCACTTGGATCTCATTTTTTACTACTAAGAGCCTAATTCTGGCTATGTGTATTCTTCATAAGGTGTCTAGAAGATAAGGGAGCCATGAGTGCTCCTAATAGTAGTTGAGTCATAACCTAATCTCAATTTCACCTAATGATGTGTGAATTATATGTGTGTAAGAATCTTTATTCTATAAATGTCACACTTAGAGCATTCACATTAGTCTGCGTAAATTTTTCTGTCTATTTTAATATAAGAACTTACTTTTTCTATTTTACACAATCACTTTTAAAAAACACACATTAAATCATATATTATTCACACTATTTTATTTAAATAATCTTTTTTATTTTTTTATTTTTTTTCATTTACTCTCTCTCTCTCTCTCCTCTCTCAAATCAAAAATCTATCTGGCCTTTCACGCAACTTGCCTCTCTCTCTTCGCCGCTGTTGTTATTGTTTCTTCTTCTTCTTCATCCTCACTTCTTCTTCTTATTCTCTTCTTTGCAATCTGGGTTTGATGATTTCTTTATGGATCTATATATGGATTTGATGAGTTTGGGATCTTAATTTAGGATGTGTTTGACAAAGAAATAGTTAGAGAAGAGGGTAAGCGAAGAGAGAGAATCAAGTGGGAGAAGTGAAGAGGGTGGAAGAGGTGAGAGAAAAAATTATTTAAAAAATAAGGTACAAAACTACAATAACCGTAAAAATATGCACAGTTAGAGTATTCACATAAGTTCATCTAAAACTTTTCATCTATTTTACCATAACAACTTACTTTTTCTATTTGACACAACCATTTTGCAAAAACACTCACATTAGATTATCTATTGGATAAAATTTAGCTACAAAATTGGTTGTAACCTAAGACTATAAACTTACTCAATAAAATAAACATTACTACATATTTTGAAAATCTAACCGTTGAATTGCATATTTGTTACACTTTTAATACACATGTCAAATTTTGTGTCAATTGAATATTATGGTTGCGTTTGAGATTAAAGGTTAAAGTTAGCTTATTTTACTATTTAGCTTATTTTTGCTACTATTTATGAGTCCTACTGTACTATTTCAGCTAGCTTTTACCTTTATCTACAAAACTTTCAGCAAAAAAAATTTAGTTTCAGTAAAATACGCTGTTCCCAAATGAACTCTATATACTATATGATCTATAAACTTATATTTTATGCATAATTTTAAACTATAAAAACTAGTAATTTAAAAAATTTATTGATGGCATAGCTATTGATCTTTAATTTTCTAGAAATTTTGCAAGCGTAGAGAATATAAAAAAAAGATGTAATCCAATGGTGGAATTCTTAAAATTCACCTCCAATAAGAAGATATTGAGTAAGGTTATAGTTTTAGGCTATAACCAATTTTATAGCTAAACTTTGTCCTTATCTATTATACACCATCTTTTATTTAAATAATATTTTTCTCACTATTCTTTATTATTTCATACCTACCCCACGATCCCCACCCACCTTAACACACTCCAAGTCCACTTTTTATTTCTCTAAACACTCTCTCTCTTTCTTTTTCTCCTTCCCCTTCTTCTTTCTTTGATGAGAGGGTTTGATGAATTTGGGATCTAGATTTAGAATAAGTTTGAAGAATTTGATGATTTGTATAAATTTGTTGTTGGATTCAAGAGAAGATAGAGGAGAATGAGAGTAGAGGAAGAGAGAGAATCGGATGAGAGAGGATAGAGGAGAGAGAAAAAAAATAGAAAACTACAGTAACCGTGTATATATAGAGGAACTAATGTAGGTAGATTTTGAGCAAAAATGTGCAAAATAATGCACTTTTTCTATTATAGAGGGACTGGTGCAAATGCTCTTACTGTAGCAGAAATGTATATAAATAGTGCTATAAGGAAGTTGATGTGGATAGTTTTTGAATAAAAATGTATAAAACTTACCACTTTTTCTATTTTGCTCTTATGGTGTATCTAAGGAGGTGTTATATCATGTACCCGGCATATATGCCGGGTACCTCACAAGGAGGCGGGACCCACACACTGTGGGGCCCACCTCTTTGTGAGGTACCTGGCATATATGCCGGGTACAAGATATACAAAAGCCTATCTAAGAGGCCCCGTGCTTGTAGGGGGCTTTCAAACTCAAAGAACTCAAGGCTTTGAATGAAATGAAAATGTTGTAGAACATACTTTTTCAGAAGTGTGGGCTTAGTCCTTGGGTTTATGGCCCACTTAAGGTTCATAATGGGACCTGCACTTGTGGGCTACTGTGTAGATTGTGTGGCTCAAATGAAACGTGAGTGGCAATTGGCAAAGAACTTTTGTTTCACTAGCAACTTTTGGGCCCTTTATGTGTGGCAATAGGAATCTGGGCTTGATTTGGAAAAGTGCTTAATTTTAAAGTGGTTTGGACCCAATTGAATTTCTCGTGTCCACGAATATTCCTCCTAAGGTGTCTAGACGATGAGGTTGAGCCATAACCTAGTCTCAACCTCACCCAAGGTCCCAAGGATATACACATATTTCCTATAAATAAAGAGAAGTGTTTCGTCTACAATATCTTCATAATATTTTTACAATAAATTATAAATGTTAAGTTGTTATTAGTTTTAATTTGAATTCATAAATTAAATTACATTTTTGTCCATGCATAACAATTAATAATAACCTACTACGTAGGATTTGTTGTGAAAATGTTGTGAACATAACATTTCTTATAAATAAACATATAGAAGAATATTCATTCCTATAAATGATGTTCCCCTTACCCTTGATCTAAATGTAATTGTGAATTCTAATGCAAATGGTTTGTACTCCTTAAGGCTATAGCCAATACTTCGCCTTTTGTGGCTAGCTAATATAATTATCTCCTTTGTTGACCAAAAAAAAAAACAGAAAAAAAAAATGTGTGGCTATAGGAATCTTGAATAGGAATAGAAATAGGACTAAGTTAGATGATAATTTGTATAACAAATTATGCGTGGCAATAGGATTAGATGATAATTTGTATAACAAATTATGTGTGGCAATAGGAATTTTGGCCCGGTGATAAAAACTTAAAAACCAACCATTATAAAGTGGATACTATGGATTTGAATTATATCGCATAACAATATTAGAGCACTCACAGCAGTGGTGCTAAATAGCTATATTGCTATTTTTTAGCACCACTGATCACAAAAGAAGAGCACAGCAGTGGAGCTATAAGCAAAATTTTTTGCTTCTCAGCTATAGTGCACTTCTAAAGATAGATGTGCATTGTAGCTCAAAGGTAAAAAAAAAAAATATATTATTTTATTTTGTGTTCACACTATGATTAGAATTTTTTTTTTTCTTTCTCCTCCTTCCCCATTTCTACCCGTTGCTCCTCTCCTCCTTCGCCATTTTTTTTCTTTCTCCTCCTTCCTCCACTCGCCACCGACCTAAGCGCCTGCCCAGCGCCGATCGCCTCAGACCCACACCGCCATCCACCTCAAACCCACGCAGCCAATCGCCTCCGGCCTCGTGGATCGAAGTGGCTTCCCTCACCTCCACTCCGCCGCTGGGTCGTGGTTGTGCTCTGGTGTGCGTTGGTATCGGGGTTGAGATCGGTGTGTGGTTTCGACGTTTGGGTAGTTGGATTTGGGTTTGGTGGGTTTCTGCGTTTGGGTTACTGTATTTCAGGGGTCACGGTGGAGATGGTGGTGGTGGTGGGTCGTATCGGCATGGATTCGATTTGTGATTTGTGAGTCCGATTTGTGATTTGTGGCTGTGGGTTTGCTTTGTGGTGTGCTGTGGGTTTGCTTTGTGGTGTGCTGTGGGTTTGTTTTGTGGTGCTATGTTGGCGGTGGTTGTGCTGTGTTTTGTGGTGCTGTGGGTTTTTTTTTTTTTTTTTTCCCTGCTGTGGACTAGTACTGGTGGTGGTGGTGGTGGGTGTGGTTGTGGTTGTGGCTGTGGCTGATGGTAGAGTGGTTGTGATTGGTGCTGTGGATGTTTTTTTAGATAGTGGGATATATTATTTTATTGTAGTGGTTATATTATTTTATTGTGAAGTTTATATTATTTTATTGTGTTGAAAGCTAAAATAGATCCACTGCTGTAGCATGTGTGTAGGTAAAATAGATAAAGTAACTTTTAGTGGAACTAAAAACCTAAATTTTTAGCTCCACTGCTGTGGATGCTCTTATCTTTATTTTTTTTAGAATCAATACCCATAATATCTAATCGAGAATGATTTAACAATAAGATAAATTAAGGTTATAAAGGTAAATTAAGAAATCTAAAATTTAAATTCTATAAAATTAAGACACATATTTTATACTTAAACTATTAGTATTACTTGCTGTTATTGTTTAAATTTGTATTATTTTATTAAAATAAAGCATAAGAACACTTGCATTGTGTCTGAAGAAGCTAGTATACTTATTAGCCTCTTGACAAAAAGATTATATGCAAAGTGAAATCTGGATACAATGACTTTGGAAAATATGTAAATTGTTCTACTTCTACACCTTTTGCGGGTTTTTTTTTTTTTTTTTTTTTGGTATGGTTTCGTTTTTTTCATCACTTCCGATAACCCCTATGGGCTATATGGGTTGCGTAATGGTTGCATGCAGAGGGTGACAGTTCAATCCTACCAAGTTTTATTCAAACAACAATAACAATCAGATAAAGCCAAAGAATAAGTAGTAAGAGAATGTAAGCCAAGAGAAGTGAGATAAGAGTTTCTAACAATCCAAACACTCATCCTCAACTGATTCAACTCTTTTTTTTTTCTTTTTTTTTTTAGAATACTAAATATTTTTAACACATACACGGGGAGAGGGGAAATCAACTGATTCAACTCAAAGTCACATGCATTTGCATATATATATATATATATAATTATATATATACTAGCCTTTGAGCATGTACTCACGCACGTGCTCAGAGACTCTTTCTATTTTTTTGGGTAAACATTAATAATTTGTATCTATTATAATTTAGAAATATTTTTTTTAATTTTTATTTTTCAAACAAATAAAAAGGATAAATTTTAGAGATAAGCAGTAATTGTAATTTCTTTTTTGAACGTGAAGGAAAAAAAATCCTAAATTTTAGGAATTCTCTTTTTGAATTCAAAATGAAATTTGTTATTTGACATTTGTGACCATACTTCTAAATGAAGTTACCCTTTATTAATAAGGGTATTTTTGAACCACATAAAAGTCTAGTAGAAAGAGGAGAATCCTCTTATATATAGTATAGATAGAAGATAGATATAGACTAGACTCATCACACGCGTTTTGCGCGTGCAATAAGACTCTTTTTCATTTTTTATTTTAGGTTTAGTGATATAATGTTTTAAAGTGAGATAAAGATAATGCCCTAATTTTTAGGATTTTGATAAAAATTTGAAAACCTAAAAGTTAGAAACTCTTTTAAAAATAGTAAATTACTCTTTTAACAAGTTTGTGTTTTTAATTTTAAAATTATTTAACTAAAAAATAGGGGTACTTTAGAGAATTTAAAAATTTGTGTGAGATTATTTGAGTACGTGAAATATTAAAAACTAAACAATTCACTTGCACAGCTGGTAACATTATTATTATTATTATTATTATTATTATTATTAGAAGAAGAAGAAGAAACCTGGTAACATTATTAATTGCACTCAATACAGTGTTTGAAAAAAATTGATAATAGGATCATTTTAATCAAATTTGCCAGAAACCAAAAAAGTCTCCTACCTATATATGAGGTGTGTTTGATTAGACGTTTTAGAAGTCTAAAATTACATTTTTAAAACTCACTCTATTTCACAACAACTCTTTATAGGTTTTTTACAAACGCTCATTTAAACAAAAAATATTGTTTGCAATAGTTTATACAAACTTATGCTGAGTCATATATATATATATATATATTTATATATATATATATATGCACACACACACATATATATATGGCTGTGCGTGCTGCATGCAATTTTTTCTCTTACGGTGTGAAAGATTATAAGGGTATGTTTGGTAATTGATTTTTTTTCCTTATTTTCTATTTTTAAAACTAAAAAACTTGTTTGACAACTCAAAATGGATAGAAAACAAAAACTGTTCTCAAAACTCAATTTATGAAGGAAACTAAAAACATGCAAAATGTTATTTTCAGTTTCTAATTTTCAAAAGTCAATGAAAACATGCATTTAATTTAATAAATCTGTCTCATTTAATAAATTAGCATTAGAGTTTAAATTCTAGTAATAACATATTTTAATATTTTCTATTTTTTTCTCCAAAAAACTATCTTTTTAATTTTAGATAACCAAACATGTTTTTTATTTCAAAAATAAAAGAAAATTGTTTTTTATTTATATTTTCAAAAACAAGTTTTTGAAAATAGAAAACAAAAACGGTTAGCAAATATAACCTAAAGATCCCTATATTCCTTCTAAAAGAGTTTTTCTTAACAAAAAAGAAAAAAAAAAAGAAAAAAAAAAAAAAGAATCCCACTAAACGGGGATGTAGATCTCCTTAATTTGAAAGCTCTACGAAGGTCATACTTTTAAACGCATGTAAATAAACGATATACTATTTTTTTTTTTATGAACAAACGATAAACTATTTGATTACATATTCGGATATTCCAAAAAGAAATTAATGAACATGATACTATTCAAATATGTGACTTTGTAAAAGGCAACTGGCTCACTAGCAAGGCTTTTTGACTGCATGGCTGGGCTGACTGCGTCTACGTATTGTAAGTCTATTAATTATATAAAAAGAGTCTGTAAGCTTAGGAATAGTAGTAGGTATAGCGTTTTGGTTTAGTCAAGTTTTTAGACTTATTCTAATGATAATTTTAATTCATTTTAATCAAATTTGCCAGAAACCAAAAAAGTCTCCTACCTATATATGAGGTGTGTTTGATTAGACGTTTTAGAAGTCTAAAATTACATTTTTAAAACTTAAATAATGATATTTAAAAAACCTTTCATGAGGCATTTGGCCAATTTGGTGAGATGGATTTGGATTTTTTCTTCTTCTCAAGTACGCCGGTTTGTTTTTGTTTTATATTATATTATCTATATAGACTTGAAGTTATGGTATTTTTGGTTTGTTCAATGTCCACTGTTTCATCGGCAGTTTTTTTTTAATATTTTTTTTATTTATTATTATTTTTTAATGCGTAAACCTATAGTAGTTTTGTTACATTATTTTTGATTTGTGCAATTCGCAATGTTTCACAAAATAATAAAATATTAACACAACAAATTGGTACAATATTTTCACAATTGTTAAGGTGTTAGTTTCTTATAGGTCAAAATAAAATAATAAAATATCATATTAGAACTAAACACAACTAAAAATAAAGTTATTGTGCAAAAAAGTGCTACATCCACAACATTTTTCACAATACTTTCATAACAAACCATAGGTAGTATATTGTTATTAGTTCTAATTTAAACTTGCTAATTAAATTACTTTTTTGCCCACCAATAATAACTTGTAACAACCTATTACTTATAATTTTTTTATGAAAATGTCGTAGACATAACATTTCTTTTGTGAAAATGCTAAGACATCTTATTGTCGTCACAATATTTTCAAAACTGCTGCGCTATCAATTCTTTACAAGTCAAAATAAAATATAACAAAATTATAAAGTTATTATGAAAATGTTATGCCATTTTGTTGTGTTTCTAGAAATTTTTTATTAGTTTAATCAACATTGTTGAGCCAAAATTCATAGTTTTACATACAATTTTCTTAGGTTGACTTTTTGTACTTTTTTTTCTTTGCGCACCATTTTAAGTAAGAACGCATAGTTTTACAAAAAAAAAAAAAAAAAAAAAAAAAAAACTTAGGATAAAAACACTTTTCGTCCTTTATGTTTGGGGCAGTTTACAATTCATTCTTTAACTTTAAAATCAAGCAATTTTTCCTTTAATATTTTGGACAAGAGCAAATATGTTATATTGTGATTCTCTCAGTTAAATCCTAATGAAAGCTTATGATTCTTAAAAAAAAAAATTGTGTAATGTCTAAAATGCTCCCACTAAATGTTAACATCCTAAAAATTTTCTTCACATATTTTGAGTTTTAGATGGTAGTAATGCTTAGAAAGTTGGAATGATAATATAAGGTGTTTTATTTGTTATCTAAAGAACATTGATTTTCTAGGTTTAAATTTTCAAAACTTTTAATTTATCTAATGAAAAATTCAATAACACGTGCCTTTTGTTTTTTTTTTCCTTTTCTTAGCAAAACTCAGTTGCTTATTGTTGGAAGATAATAATATTCGTTATCATTTTTAGAAGTTTTTATTGAGTGGATATATTGCTTTTAGCAAATAGGTAGTAAAAAACTATTATATAGTAAAATAGATATTTATATGTTAAATAACTACTCTAACTTTGTGTGTGATCAAAATTCTTATACGAATGAGATCAGGGGCGGAGCCAGGGATTTTTGTTTGGGGGGGCCAAGTTGCAACTCTAATACATTTATCAAGACAACCCCACATACACATATACATACGCTTTTTTATTATATACACACTTTTTTATTTGATAAGTTATATATATACACACACCAAACAACAACAAAAAAAAGCTTAGTAATTTCAATCAAAATTATGTTTGGTGGCAATCTTACATAAAATAAAATTCATTTTTACTATTTTTATAGTGAAATTCTTAAAAAATTTCATTTTCAATACAAATTATCAAATTTTATACTAAAGTAAGTAAAAAATCTTTCAATTGAACTAATGAAATTTTCAAAAACATGAATGATCCAAAACTTGGAGGAATAAGTTAGGCTTCAAACATATTTGAAGCTATCTTGTTCTAACCCATTATGTAGTAACTAAAAAGACATTTCATGACATTCATGTATAGTTTTAGTGACATTATTTTTTTAATGAGTCAATGACTTGTTAATTGCCACATAATTGGTTGGAAAAGATATAGATTCAAATATGTTTGGTGCCAAATTTTATCAAATATTTAATAGATATAAGAGCATATTTTACAATAAAAAATAGAATTGTGAAAAATAATGTTATGTCTCTATAATTATTAGACCAATTTTTTTTTAAGAGCATCATTGAACTAAATCAAATATTTTGGGGGGGGGGGGGGAACTCTTATTTTTTAGACTAAATTTTGAAAATATTAAAATAATTATATATATTTAAAAAAAAAATTCAAAATTTTGGGGGGGCCACCGTTACACATAGCTACGCCACTGAATGAGATTAACTTTTTATGATATAATTATCAAAATTCTTAAAATTAATGTCTCTTTGATTCATGTAAACTTTTATGTACTTTAAAAATCAAATGATTTATTTTTTTGTTTTGTGATATAAATAAAATTTAGAATTAACTTTAATCACTACTCTTATTTCACAGCAAGCATGTGCATTGTACATTCTGCCCTAACTAGTATAACTAAATTGTTCAAATCCATACTACACCAAACAAATGTACAGTAGCTGTACCAGGCGGTACCCTTTTTTCGACTTTTTTTTTCTTTAGAAAACAGTGTAGTGGATTAATTTGGAATTAAAACAAGATATGTGTTAGATGCATTTACTAATCTATCTTAAGTTGTAATGAACACTGGTTTGATTAGCTATTCATTTAGTAATGTTGGGAATGCAATATTTTTTTCATTTATATATTGCAATATTATTTTTATTAGTTGTAGACCCATGCGTTGCTTGTGATAATTTTTTAGGTAAAATACTATTTTAGTCCCTAGACTTTATGAAGAGTTTTTATTTTTATTTTTTTTATAAATAGTTTTATCATATTTTTCATAATCTTGTCTATAACGTTTTTTATTGTGGGGTCAAAGAATTTGGTCACCCCGATCCACTTTATACTAAGCCCAAGGCCCATGCCGAGGAGGAAGAAATGTCCAAGGACGAATGAAGGAAATCCTAACTACCAAGAAGCATAGCCAAGGACAACCATGTCCTCGGCGAACCGAGATCATAGAAGGGAAGAGCAGCATGCCATCAAGGGCAGTCTCGTAGAGCGTCCCAAGAAAAAGACAAGTACAGCGGGTCAGCCATGAGAGCCTGGAGGAGGAGCAATTCTAGGAGAAGCTGTCACTTCCACATTAAATGCCCACAACTAACGTTCTGACCGCATTAATAAGGAAATGACCCCTGAACAGTGTTACTTTGGTTGTTGCAACTCACAGAAGGTTTGGGACGGCGGCTGATGGGACAAGCGCTCAAGTAGTGACCTGCACGATCAACAAATGGAGGGCCAAGATTAGTCGAAGGAGGGTATATAATGTAAAGAACTCCTCCAGAAAGAAGGGGGGAGATTGGAAGTAGAAAACACTGCAGCAACCTGTATCGTCTTTGTAACCTCTATAACCAAGCACTGAGGAAATAAAAAGAACAAGATAGCTCCTCAGACCAGTGTCCAGGACAGATTTTCACACTTAAAGCCCATTTTCTTGCTACTTAGTTTACTCATAACCATGTTTATTTGTTGTCATCTTCACTAAGGCCTAGTTCTCAAACCCATTCTCTACAAATCTATTGTATTGGGCTAGTTGGGTCTGAATCCACTTTTCCAACAGCAGAAGTGCTCAGATCCAGTCCCTACATTTATCATTATCATATATTTATTGGTTGATAATTTGCATAATATAGACATTAAATAAGAGGTAGAATTGTTCATTAAAATTTTTTAAATCATGGTGTATGAAGATTATGATTATATATATAAGATTAAATGAAATGTCAAAAAATGAGATTATAAAATTTTCCAACTTTATTTCTAATATAATTTCTAAATTACTGAAGAACATCACATTTTTAGTTATGATAGGAAATATAATTTCCCTAGTTAGAGTTTGATTAGTTTTAAGTTTAAAGTTTGTATTATTATTATTTTTTTTTTAGAAATAGTTTTAACCTAAGGCGTTTGCTCCTGATGGCTCTTTATCATAAGACTGAGACATCAATCGGTTTTTGGTGTAGGCGGGGATTGAATTCCAAATCTCTTATTATATTTAATTGTTGATTATTGATTTAATTAAGTGAATGTAATGGTTGATTTTATTGCATTATAAAGTTTTCAATTTCCTCTGTATAGCCATCCCTATTTTATTTCTTACTCCTCTTGACTACCTTTTTATTTTCCAAATAACGGTTATTAATTGACGTTTGATTTCATTTCTTTTTTTCTTCCTTCATTTATTCTTTATTACTTTGTATGTTCATTCGCTAGTTGTAAATTTTATAGTTATTAATAAGAAATAGATATTATGGATAACTTAAATAGTTATAGATGTAGTTACATTAGTGGTATGTCAAAGGTTTTTTTTTTTTTTTTTTTCCTTCTGAATTTTCAAGGAAATATGAAAGGCATTTTTCTAGTATTATATATTTATATATATATGTATTTTATGTGGTTCAAAAATACCCTCATTAATGAATGTTAACTTCATTTAGAAATAGGGTCATAAATGTCAAATAACAAATTTCATTTTGAATTCAAAAAGATAACTCCTAAAATTTAGGATTTTTTTCAATTACTGCTTATCTCTAAAGTTTATTCTTTTTATTTGTTTGAAAAATAAAAAAATATATTTCTAAATTATAATAGATGCAAATTATTAAACTTTATCCAAAAAAATAGAAAAACCTATGAGTATATGCATGTGCGTGCTTAGAGGCTAGTGTGTGTATATATATATATATATATATATATATATATATATATATATAGACATTTGATCATTTTCGTGGTCTAAAAAGTCAGACAGTGGACCACTCTTAAAAATCAAAATCCAAAGTCCAAACGCGTACGTACCCAGTCAACAAACTCAATTAATTTCTTGTATATATATACATGTATACCTAGAATCTTTTTCTCTTCACAATCACATTAATTCTTCCCCTCCTTTGCTTTCAAAGAAAGCTATTGTTCAACTTCAAAAAGTTCAAACCCCTATAATCTCCTCATCTGATTCTGCTCCACACATTGCATTAGAATTTAGAACAAGAAGTGCCATTGCAAAGAAGTAACTAATTAAAGCAAATATGGCAGTCTTGCCCATGCCATATTCCATCAAGTTGCATCCAAATATGCCAGTTTCCAAGGCTAGTTTGGTCATTACAGGGAGAAGAAGCCTAGCTCATGTCAATGTAGCTTCAACAACCAAAAATCTTCAGCTAGTCAGCAACTCATTTAGAAGCATCACGTTTCAAGAATTCTCTAAGAGGCAAATTAAGTTGGTTGCAAACCCAACTTTGGCGAAAGACACTAGTGAGAGTGATTGTCAAAGCTGGTTTTCTGATCCAAATGGTGGGAATGAAAGTCACGAAGGGCTAGATAAAAAGGTAGGTCATGTAATTCAGAGGTTGGAAACAGTTGTAGAGAGTGTCATAGAATTGGAGATACAAAAGTTCAATAGAAAAATCAAAGGAGATGTAACATGTGAGCAAAGCATATTGGTGGAAAATATGAGCAGAGATATTGTGGAAATTTTGATGAGAAGTTGAAGGAGATGAATTTTCTTGCCGGCGTTCTTGAAGAATCGTGTTTGACAAAGGACGAAGTCAATGCTTAATTAGATTTTTTGTTATTCTTCAATTATGTTTAGGATGAATTACATTTTAAGTACCACATTTTAGAATTAGTTTTAAATTAAATTATTCATTTTCAAAAGTTTCAATTAAACTTTTTTTTTGTTGATAAGTTTCAATTAAACTTATAGTGTCAAAAAGGCTCATAGAGTGAAATCATTTTTATATATAACAATCACAGGCAGGGGCAGAGCCAAGGGGGGGCAAGGGGGGCACCTGCGCCCCTGACTCCTCCTGAAAAGTCTCATGGGTATTATAGCATCTATGTTCCTTTATTAAATGCTTTGCCTGACATAGGGAAAAAATTAAAAGGAATAGTTTGTACTATTATAGAAAAACAGCCCTGACACCCAAAAATAAGAACAAAGTTTCTCTTCAAACTATTTTAGAGAGAAATTCTACAAACTTCTCATATATCTCTATATTGAGTGTGAATTTTGAAAATCTAACCATTAGATTGCATGTTCTTATTATATTCTTTATGCATGTAAAAATTTTAAGACGATCAAAGATCAATTACTATCTCATCAAACAAATGTTAAAATTTCAAATTTTTATGATCTAAAATTGTGTATAAAAAATAAGTTTATTGATCCAATAGTAAATAATATCCAATTTAAACAAAATTTGATATGCATGTTAAGAACATAAGGAACATGAAATTCAACGGGTAGATTTTCAAAATTCATACCCAAAAAAGAGATACATGAGAAGTTTGAAAAATTTCTCTCTAAACTAGTTTAGAGAGAAACTTTGTTCCAAAAATAAAAAGAGGAAAAGCTTTACGGTTCACGCCATTTAATAGTTACCATAGTAATATAACTTCTCTTTTTTAAGCTTTTAATTGTCCAGGTTGTCAATTTGATAATTACCATACACTGCACTTTAGGGTTTAACTCCAAAAAATATATATTTATATTCACAACTATTTGAGTTATTCTACAACCTCAACTAATGCTATACATATTTTTCACAACTATCCTATGTGGCAGATTATGACTGATTGTTTGTCACTTTCACATACCTGTATACAATTTTACAGGTTATTGCTATACTCTTAACATATTTAGATTCTTTCTCCAAAAAAAAAAAAAAAAAAAAAACATATTTAGATTGATTTATTTTCTCAATTGAATTTAAAGAATTAAATTAGATATTTAAACTTTATGTATTTAGATTAATTTTTTACTTTTTTAGTGACTATGCAACAATTTCCAAAAAAAAAAGAAAAAAAAAGTCAAAGGCTATTCAATAAATTAAACTTGGAATGAAAAATAAATTATAGTTTACATTTACATTTATATTAAATTTTGTATGACAATTACAGTTGTTTACAATTTTTTATTCGTTTGGTTATTGATATTGATTTTTTTTAGGTTATTTTTGTTTAATATTTTCTTTAAATCTTGCCCCTCCTAAACTGAAATTCTGGCTTCGCCACTGATCACAAGTGTTGATATAACCATGTTTGATCATTTTGTTTAAGTATTTTTGGTTAACAACATATTCTATTACTACTATTTTTTTAGTAAAAGTTAATAATTTGCATTTATTATTGTGGGGACAAATAACCAAGAGTCACGCATCTTGGGCCGTGGGCTTGGTCCGAGGAAGACTCATGGGCCGAGCAATGTGGCAGCTATCAAAGCATTCTACTTTCAAAAGATTCGCACATAGGACCGGCGATTCTGTCCGAGGAGGGTATAGTCCTCGGATATAAAGTTTTCGGTTCAAGGATGAATCCCAGTGGCTGAAGTAATCCTCCTGGAATCCCCAATGACAGAAACAAACTCGGTGAGCTTACTGGGAAGGAAAAGATCCCCGAAAATATCTGAAGAAAAGCTGCTACCACCACATTAAATACTCTGCAACTACTTTTCTGGCCGCATTTATGTGGAGAAGACCTCTGAACAGTGCTACCAAGACTATGACCTCTCACAGGGAGGCCAAAGAAAAGATCTGATGGGATAAGTATCAAGGGGCACCTTAGATGAATGACAAGTGTAAGGATATGATGCTTAGAATATGATTATATAATGTCATTCCTCCTCCATTGGAGAGGGGGGGTCTGTCTTTTGAAAGAAAAGAGAAAGAAAAACAAAGAAAAAGAAAGAAATAGAACGTGAACAACATAAAAGGATTCCTCCTCGGACCTAAATAAAACAGAATTATTCCAAGTTATCTCGGTGTGCTTTGGGCCTTCTAATCTGCTTTTTAGTTCATTTTTAAGAATAGGTAAAACGAAGCCCTCACCATTCAAATCTGATTCTTAAGCCCACTCTCTACAAATACATATTGCAGTGGACTTATTGGGCCCGGGTCTTGCATGCTTTGGACTTGGGTGCACCAATTTGTTACCCTACAATTGGCGCCGTCTGTGGGAAGAATTTGTATAATAGTGAGCGCGACGTTTCACCATGGTAGGATCAGGTCCCCATCAACAGGAATCCAGGGGCTCCCATCAACAAGACGCTTTCCACAATCTTGAGCGTAGGAGAGATAGGAAGGGTAGCCCACATACCACACAGACTAGCGGAAGTCACCCGCAAATGGGGAATCACTTTCCTCAGGAGTGAAGTAACAGAGCCATGCAAAGGGAGATCGATGATTTAAAGCGGGAGCTACGCCATGCGCATCGATGACGAGCTCCTTCTAGTTTTGGTGTTTCCTCAAATGATGAAGATGATGTTACGTACAAACGCGACCCTAGGACACCGTCGAGCGAGCCTTTTTCCTATCACGAGGAAAATGTTCATAAGCGAAAACGTAAGAGTCCACCTCTGAAGGGGCTGGAAAATGATGCTATGAGCAAGGCGTTGAATCAAATCTCTAGGTCCCCCTTTACGCATCGCATCGAAAGGGCAGAGCTTCCTCGGCGATTCCATCAACCCACTTTCACCACTTATTACGGCCGGACGGATCCTGTAGAGCACGTAAGCCAATTTAACCAGAAGATGACCGTCTACTCTAGGGACGAGGCCTTGATGTGTAAAGTCTTTCCCTCCAGTTTGGGGCCCGTGGCCATGAGGTGGTTCGATGGGTTGAAACCTAACTCCATAAGTTCCTTTAAGGAGCTTACGCAGGCTTTTGGTTCTCGTTTTATCACATGCAGTAGGGTGCCTCGCCCTTTGGATTCTTTATTGTCTTTGTCCATGCGGGAGGGGGAAACCCTGAAAACGTATTCGGACAGATATTGGGAGACGTATAACGAAATAGATGGTGATTTTGAGGACGTGGCCATCAGTACTTTTAAGGGCGGCTTGCCTACCGAGCATGGATTAAGGAAGTCTCTCACTGGTAAACCGGTCACCAGTGTGCGTCAGCTTATGGATCGAATAAGCAAATACAAAAGGGTTGAAGAGGACCAGCAGCAAGGAAAGGGTAAAACAAAGATTAACCCTCAGGAGCGTAGGGATTTCAGGTCGGACCGATTTAGTAACAATCGGCTACGGAGAGACTTTGTCGGGCAGTCAGATTCCTCCAACGTCCAAGCTGTCAACGCGGTATTCCGAGAGCTAGTCAATAAGGTCTTGGAAAAAATTAAGAACGAGCCATTCTTTAAATGGCCGAACAAAATGGCGGGGAACGCGATGAGGCGCAATCAAAGCCTTTATTGTCAACATCATCAGGATCAAGGACATACAACCGAGGACTGCAGGAACTTATGGGACCACTTAGATCAGCTGGTCCGAGAAGGAAGATTGAAGGACCTGTTGCATTCCAGTAGTCAAGCAGGACAGACTGGGTTCGATTCTAGAAGAGGGGCGTCCTCGGGCCCACCCCTGGGAACGATAAACGTCATTTTCGCTGCCCCCGGAAGAACGGGGTCCTGTCCGTACAGAGTGATGTCTGTGGCTCGGTCGTTCGCCGAGGACAGTAAGCTCGAACCAAAAAGAATCAAGATGGAAACACAACCAGTTCTGGGTTTTTCAGACGAAGACAAGGTCGGAACTATCCAACCCCACGATGATGCCTTGGTGATTACGCTTAGGATAGGTGGGTATGATGTGAAGAGGGTGCTGGTGGACCAAGGGAGTGCCGTGGAGGTAATGTATCCTGACCTGTTTAGAGGTTTGGGGTTAAAGTCCGAGGACCTAACTGCCTATGACTCCTCTCTGGTCAGCTTCGAGGGAAGAACCGTTATGCCAAAGGGTCAGATCAGGCTACCTGTGCAAACCAGTCTTGAGGTAGTAGAGGTCGACTTTATCGTGGTGGATGTTTATTCTCCATATACGGCTATCGTGGCTAGACCTTGGCTTCACACTCTAGGGGCTGTCTCCTCCACTTTGCATCAAAGGGTGAAATACCCTTCCGAGGGTCAGGTCAGAGAGATCGTCAGAAACCAGACCATGGCTAGACAGTGCCTGGTAGCGGCCATATCACATCAACCTGAAACTGAATCGCTGATGGCCGCGGAGGCAAGTTCATAGCAATTAAAATCTCTCGAGTCGCCTATCGATGGGAACTCCGAGGAGGTTAAATGTGATGATTTAGAGAGGATCATTATAGGGGATGATCTGGAGAAGTATTTCCAAGTGGGGTCCCAGTTGCCGCCTCGCGAGAGAGAAGAGTTAATAGAATTCCTTAAGAGGAATGTCGATGTATTCGCTTGGAGCGCTTACGAGGCACCGGGGGTGGACCCCACCTTTATCTGTCACCATTTGAATGTTAATCCATCCATTACCCCGAAAAATCAACCACCTCGACGTCCGTCCAAGGAGCATGCCGATGCCGTTAAAGAAGAGGTGAGCAAGCTTAAGCAAGCAGGAGCTATCAAGAAAGTGTTCTACCCTGAATGGCTGGCCAACACGGTGGTAGTAAAGAAAAAGAGTGGCAAGTGGCGAGTGTGCGTAGATTTTACCGATCTAAATAAGGCTTGTCCAAAGGATCCATTCCCCATGCCACGAATAGATCAGCTGGTGGACGCGACGGTGGGACACCCTCGGATGAGCTTCTTGGACGCCTTCCAAGGATATCACCAAATACCTTTAGCCTTGGAAGACCAGGAGAGGACTGCATTTGTCACCCCCATCGGAAACTACCATTACAAGGTGATGCCTTTCGGTCTAAAAAACGCAGGATCAACCTATCAAAGGATGATGACGAGAATGTTTGAGCCTCAATTAGGGAAGATCATTGAGGTCTACATAGACGATATGGTGGTCAAAAGCAAGGTGGTGTCCAAGCATGTTGATGACCTCGGAAGCATCTTCGAAATTTTGAGGAAGCACAAGCTGCGCCTAAATGCGTCCAAGTGCACGTTTGGTGTGGGATCGGGCAAATTCCTGGGATACATGGTAACACACAGAGGAATCGAAGTCAATCCCGATCAAATTAAGGCGATTAACAACTTACACCCTCCTCGTAATCCCAAAAAGGTTCAGAAACTTACTGGAATGATTGCCGCTTTGAATCGTTTTATCTCTCGTTCAGCAGATAGGTGCCGGCCTTTCTTCCTCTTGATGAGAAAGTGGAAGGGATTTGAGTGGTCCGAGGAGTGCTCTAAGGCTTTCCAGCAGCTTAAAGAATATCTTTCTCGGCCTCCGATCATGTCCAGTCCTCAGGAGGATGAGGTCTTATTCGCCTACATAGCCGTTGCTCCCCATGCTGTGAGTCTGGTGTTGATTCGAGTTGACAGTGGTGTGCAACGACCGGTTTATTACGTTAGCAAATCGTTGCATGAAGCCGAGGTGCGCTACTTACCATTGGAGAAGGCCATCCTGGCTGTAGTCCATGGTACGCGAAAACTCCCCCACTATTTTCAGGCACACTCTGTCATCGTCTTAACTCAACTCCCAATTAGGGCTGTACTCCAAAGTGCTGACTATACAGGCAGGATAGCTAAATGGGGTACCATTCTAGGGGCTTTTGACATCAAGTACATGCCTCGCACCTCTGTCAAAGGCTAGATCCTAGTAGACCTGGTGGCTGAATTCGCTGAAGCCTCGTTAGAAAATGTTCCAGCATCGCAGCACATGGATGAAAAATCGGTTGGCGTGATCTCGCTCCAGGAATCCCTATGCTGGAAAGTCTATGTCGACGGTGCAGCGAACCAAAGAGGTTCTGGATTGGGATTGGTTCTAATATCTCCTGAGCAACTAACAATAGAGAAATCGCTGAGGTTGGATTTCTTAGCCACCAATAATGAGGCCGAGTACGAAGCTTTGTTGGAAGGAATGAATATGGTTCAAAGGCTGGGGGGAAAAGAAGTAAAATTGTTTTCAGACTCCAAGTTAGTCGTTGGTCAAGTGATGGGCGAACTAGAGGCAAGGGATGAAAGAATGCAGAAGTATTTAAGTCAAGTTACACAGTTGCAATTAAAATTTGAGTCATTCAGTCTGCTGCACATCCCAAGAAGCAGCAATTTGCATGCAGATTCTCTAGCTACACTCGCAACCTCCTCGGCGTAGAGCTTACCTCGAATTATCCTTGTAGAAGACTTGTACAAGCCCACGGTAGCAGGGGAAAAATTAACCCAGGTTTGTCATGTCCGAGTGGAACCTAGCTGGATGGATCCAATCATATCATTTTTAATGGAAGACCTCCTGCCGGAAAATAAATTGGAAGCAGAAAAAATACGAAGAAAGGCACCTCGTTTCTGGTTGTCCGAAAATCAAAAGTTATACAAGCGCTCTTTTGCGGGACCATATCTATTATGTATCCATCCTGAAGCGACAGAGGTCATCCTAGAAGAGCTGCACGAGGGGATTTGTGGGAGCCACACTGGAGGCCGATCTCTATCTCTTAGAGCTGTCACACAAGGCTACTGGTGGCCAAACATGCAAAGAGAAGCTCATGAGTACGTAAAGAAGTGCGACCAGTGCCAGCGATTCGCACCAAACATACACCAACCAGGGGGGATCCTTAATCCGATAACCAGTCCCTGGCCATTTGCTCAATGGGGCCTGGATATTGTCGGGCCTTTCCCCAAAGCTGCTGGAAACAAGAGGTATTTGCTGGTCGGCACTGACTACTTTACAAAATGGGTCGAAGCCGAACCTTTATCAAACATCAGGGATGTGGACGCTAAGAAGTTTATTTGGCGGAACATCGTTACTCGGTTTGGGGTCCTTCGTACTATTATCTCGGACAATGGTCTTCAGTTCGACAGTAAGGCTTTCAGGGGATATTGCGGCGAATTAGGAATAACGAATAGATATTCCACCCCAGCTTACCCCCAGGGGAACGGACAAGCCGAGGCCGTTAATAAAGTCATAGTAAACAGACTGAAGAAGAGGTTAGATGATGTGAAAGGAAGATGGGTGGAAGAACTGCCGCATGTCCTGTGGGCCTACCGAACCACGCCTCGTCGATCAACGGGAGAAACCCCATTTTCGATGACTTATGGTGTCGAAGCTGTCATTCCTTTGGAAACTGGGTTCCCAACGCTAAAAAGCAGTTCGTTCAGTTCGAATAATAATGATAATCTTCTGGAAAAAAGTTTAGATCTCGCTGAAGAGAGGAGGGAGAGTGCACTGGTCCAATTGGCGTACTACCAACACAAACTTAAGCAATGATACAATGCTAAAGTAAAGTTAAGGCCACTAGCACCTGGTGACTTGGTTTTGAGGAAAGTTCTGGGCACTGCAAAAAACCCAGTGTGGGGAAAGCTGGGGCCCAATTGGGAGGGACCATATCGCATCACCTCGGAAGCAGGAATAGGGGCATACTTCTTAGAAGACTTAGACGAACATGTAATACCTCGTCCTTGGAATGTAAACAACCTGAAAAGGTATTATTACTAATAAGAATTTTCTTTGTCATTAAATTCGTGTGTTGTGTGACGAAATAGCTTACGTTTATTATAAAAGTGTTTAAACAGAACCTTAGCCATGCCTGATGTCCTCGGACCAGATGCTTTGGGGAAATTATTACACTTATGTTTTTTATAAAAGTGTTTAAACAGAACCTTAGCCATGCCTGATGTCCTCGGATCAGATGCTTTGGGGAAATTACTACACTTATGCTTTTTATAAAAGTGTTTAAACAGAACCTTAGCCATGCCTGATGTCCTCGGACCAGATGCTTTGGGGAAATTACTACACTTATGCTTTTTATAAAAGTGTTTAAACAAAAACTTAGCCATGCTTGATGTCCTCGGACCAGATGCTTTGGGGAAATTATTACACTTATGTTTATTATAAAAGTGTTTAAACAGAAAGTTAACACACCTTTGGGTTATTAGGTAATAACATTCCATTTGCATGATCCAATAAAACTTAAGTTATTGCAAAACCCTCTGACCATGCACAACCCAATTAATTTCCTAGTGTCTTCTTCATATAATGTATTCATTGGAATTTAAGTTATAACAAGTTTTTGCTGTTATTCCTCATTACGAAAACGTCGATCCTTTAACAAAAGCCTTAGTATATGAATAAAAAGTTATCTCACACCTTAACAAAAGCAAATGACAAAAATATAAATGCAAAAGGTAAGAAAGACAAGTCTATTCTTTAGTCAACAGAAGAATAAATACATCATAAGTGTATACAGAAGCTACACTTCAACAAAAAAAGGGGTGGCTACACTTAAACAAAAAAAAAAAAAAAGAAGAAAGAAAAGAAATTTCTACAGCTACTCTTTCAAAGACTGAGAATCCTTCTCGGGACATATAGCTTTGGCCTTGACACCCTCAGCATTAGACTTTTTCTCAGTTGCCTTGGCTTGAGAAACCACATCCTTGATGGTAAGGGAATCCTCCGCAGATTTATCTTTAATGACTCCCTTGGAGGCCTCAACAGCTCCGATAGGGGCACTGGTAGTAGCTATCTGCTCTGGAGGAGGGAGAGGAAGACTAATAGCCATCGGAGGACTGGTCGGAAGTTCCCTGATGGGTTCAGGGAAAAACACGTTCTCGGATATCCTCAGCTCTGAATCAACATGGACCCTTGCACGATTAAGCGCCTCCATCCAAGTCTCCATGCAGTACTCCCTGCACAAATCAGCCACCTCCTCAGCCAACCTCTCCTCCGTTTCCCTTACCCCGCGTTCGTAGGCTGCCTCCTCCGCGGACTTAGCAGCTTCTGTCGCTTTTTGTGCTGCCTCCTTAGCCTTCTGCAGTTCAGCTTTCAGGGCTAGCACTGCTGCTTTCTCAGTAGCCAGATTCAGCTGGGTCGTATAGAGTTGTTTTCTCTGGTCCTCGGCCTGGGCCTCGACGTTTTTCAACCCAGCCTTGGCGCTTGTGCATTCTCGCTCTACAAGCTTCAGCTTCTCGGCCAGCTGCAACTTCTCCTCTTTGAGGCTCCCTGAGTTCTTCTCAACTTCACGGCGAGAGTGGGACTCAGCCTCGCATCTATTCTGAGCATTCCGAACCCACTCTTCGGCCACGTAGACTTGTTGAGTGACCTGCATAACAGTAGCGAGGAGGACATATATGTAAAGGCAGGTGTGATAATACTGATAAGATGCATAACTTTATAAGGTTTAAATCATTACATAAATCCAGCTTACCAAGGCAAGATCCTTCTTCAAGGACATGAAGAGATCGGGCTGCCTAGTGCGCCGAAGGGCCTCCATATCTCGTGGGAGCAGGAGGGGTTGCTCTAAAGCCTGGGCCAGATGTGCTGAGTGACCTCTCTGGGCCTCCCGGATTGTGGCATCCCATGGAATTTGAGCCCCATCCAATTCAATCCGAGGGGCCCAGAATCGCTGTTGTCTACGCACCTCAGCCTCCTCTCTGCTATCAACAGAACTTGCCCTATTATCCTTCGGGTCTTTAATCTTCTGTTGTTTGGAGCCCCTCGGAGGAATCACCTCGCCTTCTTCGATCTCCTGCACTGGCCTCTTCTTTTTCAAGTCAGGAATGGCGCGAAGTGCTAGATCAGCAGGAAGAGGAGGCGGAGGGGGTAGACTGGCAGGAACCGAGGCCTGGGATGGGCCCTTCGTGACTCCTTTCTTGCCTTTGTTGGCCACCAAACCTTTTAACGATGACCTTTCCTTCGGACTCATTTCTCCGTGTTCTTCTGAACTTGAATCTACTCGGGAAATGATTAATGCTGGCTGGATGGCTACGGAGAGCCTGTCGGCGTCGTCCTCCGAGTCCGAGAGCTGCACCGGCTTCTCTGGTCTACCCTCTTCTCCTTCAAAATAGAACTTATCTATCTCTTCGTCTAAGGATGCCCGCGAAGAAGCAATTTCTTCTTCTTCGGCTACTTCGGCTCCGAGAGGGACCTGTTGTAGTGGAAGCACAAGTGGAGGAGGGATTTGAGAGACGGGTAGAACGACAGGAGGGAGGTCGTCTCGAGACAGAAAGTCTGGTTTTGACACGTCAATACGATTGATCCAACGATCACCAGCTCTGATAGCGTTTCCAACCTCCTGAAAAATCCTCGAGATGGGTTCGAAATCTAGGATGAGGTGGACAGCTCGTAGTTGTCGATCCTCGCTCACAAAAATCTCTGACCTAAGAAGATAGTTGAGAGCAACCACGTTGGTGTGACTCAGCCGAGGAGCAACAAGTGTCCTATCTGCAAAAGTAACCAAAAGGTCAGGTGCGATTGAACAACGAAGATCTATTATCAAAAGAGATTGCAATGGGGAAACATGGATGGAGGATAAAGACTAAACCCTATGTTAAGGGATCTAACTCTAGGGTACCCCACCTGTCTCTCTCTCCCGAGTCGGGCAGGGTCGACCATCGTGCCATGCCCCCGAAGCGATGAGGTAGTCATCTTTCATCCCTTTATTGGACTTGGGGAGACACGAAATGAGCCTCACAACGGACGACCTGGACTTGAGATAAAAGCCTCCGTCGACTTGTGAGTGGCACTCGTACAGGTGAACCACATCATGCCAGGTGAGGCCCAAATGAAGATGCTGGTCCAGAGCATCGATACACCCGAGAATCCTAAACATGTTGGGTGCGCATTGGTGAGGGCACAACCTATGATTTATAAGGTACTCTCGGGTTATCCTACCCATTGGAAGGGTCATTCCCCTTTCTATGAAGGCTATTATAGGAATGACCACCTCTCCGGCCTCTCTAGGTATAACGACCTCTTCTGAGGAGCAATACCGCAGGCCAACCTCCTGAGGTATATTGTATTTCTGCTTAAAGGCCTCTATTTTGGCTGGGGAATCTACTAGACGCTCAAATCTACCCATATTTCACAACCTAAAGGCAGAATGGACGATTTTAGAGAGTAAGGAAACAAATAAGGTAGCCGAGGAGACAGACCGACGAGCAAAATCTAATACAAAAACTAAATAAACTTACGGGATTACAAATGCTAGTATCTGAAAGCTTACTGAGAAGACCTTCGAGGACCTCTTACGAGAAAGAACGACAGAGATTTGGGAGTTGGTGTTTTTTAGAAAGACAGGAGCGTTAGAGTTCTCTGGAGCGCTTGAAGTTTCTTTGGAGAAGAAAGTAAATGATTTCTCAGGGCTTTATATTAACAGAGAGGGAGAGGGGAAATTATCCCGCTCATAAATTCAAGAGAAATACCAGTCGTTGGATCTGCGCATCAACCGTTGGATGTGGGAGACAAGACGCCTCCTGGAGTAATTAATAACTGCTTCGGGGATTGCGAAGCGTCAGAAGTTATCACGAAACGCAATTAAGGCACATCCCCGCACGTGCGAATTAAATGTTCCGTCTTTATCTCTTGAAAGTCAAAACCTCACTTTTTCTCCTCGGATGGGAGGGGAAAATTGAAGTTTTGAGGGGCTATTGTGGGGACAAATAACTAAGAGTCACGCATCTTAGGCCGTGGGCTTGGTCCGAGGAAGACTCATGGGCCGAGCAATGTGGCAGCTATCAAAGCATTCTACTTTCAAAAGATTCGCACATAGGACCGGCGATTCTGTCCGAGGAGGGTATAGTCCTCGGATATAAAGTTTTCGGTTCAAGGATGAATCCCAGTGGCTGAAGTAATCCTCCTGGAATCCCCAATGACAGAAACAAACTCGGTGAGCTTACTGGGAAGGAAAAGATCCCCGAAAATATCTGAAGCAAAGCTGCTACCACCACATTAAATACCCTGCAACTACTTTTCTGGCCGCATTTATGTGGAGAAGACCTCTGAACAGTGCTACCAAGACTATGACCTCTCACAGGGAGGCCAAAGAAAAGATCTGATGGGATAAGTATCAAGGGGCACCTTAGATGAATGACAAGTGTAAGGATAGGATGCTTAGAATATGATTATATAATGTCATTCCTCCTCCATTGGAGAGGGGGGGTCTGTCTTTTGAAAGAAAAGAGAAAGAAAAACAAAGAAAAAGAAAGAACTAGAACGTGAACAACATAAAAGGATTCCTCCTCGGACCTAAATAAAACAGAATTATTCCAAGTTATCTCGGTGTGCTTTGGGCCTCTAATCTGCTTTTTAGTTCATTTTTAAGAATAGGTAAAACGAAGCCCTCACCATTCAAATCTGATTCTTAAGCCCACTCTCTACAAATACATATTGCAGTGGACTTATTGGGCCCGGGTCTTGCATGCTTTGGACTTGGGTGCACCAATTTGTTACCCTACAATTATAATTTAGATTTTTTTTTTAATTTTTCAAACAAATAAAAATGATAAATTTTAGAGATAAGTAGTAACGTGTGTTTAAAAGTGGTGTAGTGATATAAAGAAAAGTTTAGGAAGAAAAAATAAGATGAATGTGCGGGTAAAGAATGCTAAATTTTAGGAGTTCTCTTAGTTTTTTATTTTACATTTTTTAAATTTGGGGTGTTTTACTTTTATTCTGATGAAAAATGAATAAAAATTGCTAAATTTTAGGGAACAAAAAAATCATAAATTTTAGGAGTTATTTTTTTGAATTCAAAACGAAATTTGTTTGAGCTTGGTGAAAGAGTGTAATTAAGTGTGTGTGTGTGTGTAAGTGTGTTTAACCGCTAGTTTGTTTCTTTAAAAAAAATTGAAAAATTTTGTTTGACATTTATGATCCAATTTTTGAGAGAAATTACATTTCATTAATGAGATTATTTTTGAATCACAAAAAAATCCAGTTCAAAGAGAGGAATCCTCTTATAGATAGTATAGATCTCTAAATAGTTATTTTCTCTCTCTCTTTTAGCACCCTCATGATTGTCCCCTTCCATTTCTCTTTCATTTTTATTTTATTAATGTTGAAGCCACCTTAATTATTAGGAAACCAAAATACATCTAACCTACCTTGCCCCTGATTTGTCTTGCACTTTTTAAAAAATAAAAAAAAGGGATGGAGCACCCCAAATCCAATCTCCCCCCGCTAATTGAATTTGTGGTTTGAATTTTAAAGATTTTAAAAGCATATTATTTAATTAAAAACTTTTGAAAATGTGAGGCTTAAGTTTTTTTTTTTTTTTTTTTTTTTTTTCTTGAGAAAGATGTGAGGTTTAAGTTGAAACAGCATCTGAACTATTAATTTTATTTATCTTTGTGTGTGTATATATATACATATATTTTAATTTAGCTCTTTTCATAGTTACTAATTGGCAATTTAAACAACATTAAATGGTTTTTTTGTGTTGTTATTTTTTTAAGTCTCATAATTACTCAACCTGCATTTAGCATATATTACAGCCTAAATAGTGCCCCCACAAGGTTTTGGTGTTTCCATTAGGAAGATCCAAATCTTGATTCCCCAATAGAAAATTGTTTTAATTATATTATATATAGTCGCATTTTGTTAATTTTTTGTTAAGAAAGAAAGAAAAGTTTTTTTAAGAAAGTTTCAATCTATGACGTCTGTTCTTGATGATAACTCTCTTTACCATCAGACCAAGACATCAATTGGTTTTTGGTGTAGGTGGAGATTGAACTCTAAATCTTTTATTCAACTATTAGAGACTTTACCAATTGAGTTAATTGAGCTACAAGACTCTTGAAAATAAAATGTACAATTTAAACATATGATTTTTCTTGTATAATGATTATGCCTTTACCACCATAAAAAGAGAGTTGAGACAACAAAATTGAGAGCCAGAGAGACTATTTGCACACATATAGGAATTAAGGCAAAAATGAATAAGCCGATTTGAATTTAATAGTTGCTCTTGGAACTACATTTGGTGCAATAGACTGTTGCACCATGCAATAGTGATTCAATAGGTGAGACTTGAAAGTTCAAATTCTCTATTAATCTCAGCCCTTGGATAGAAAAAAAAAATTAACCTTTCAAATTTTATTTAATTTTTACTTTTTACCTTCCAAACTTTTATATCCCACAATTGCATTGTGTAATTATATTTAGGGCATGTTTGGTATATTGAATGTGGATTACGACTGGAATTATAATTGTAGGGGCGGCCTTTGACCCTTGGGTCCAAGGGATGAATGGATTAAGGCCCAAAGAGCCCGATACAATAAATTTGTATAGAGTGGGCTGAAAAGCTAGGCTTCAGGGAAAATACACGGCCTTAGTGGGCCAAGGAGGATTAGAGAGCAAGGAAGAACAATGGGTAGTCAAAGGTAGCACACAGAGATTCCTCCTCGGCAATATCCGAGGAGAGCAGTTCTTGAATATATTTCTCTTAGATTTGATTACAATTTGCTGTTCTTAACGCTATAATGTTTTCTCTATAGATTTTTCCCCCCTCCCCTTAGAGGGTCTCTCACATTATATATCTCCCTTCAGGCGATCTCAGCCATCCATTTGTTGATTGTGCAGTACACCACTTGAGTGCTTGTCCCATCAGACACCCTCCCAAGCCCCTTGTGAGTTGCGGCGGCTAAGACAGCACTGTTCAATGGTCTTTTCCACATAAATGCAGCCAGGAGGTTTGGTGGGATGCATTAAATGTGGGGGCTGCCACCACCCCTTCAGGGCTAACCCCTCTCTAAAGCTTTTTCTCAGTAGTAGGACCTCCTCTGGCAATGTGCCACTAATGTGGCCTTACTGTCCGAGCGCGTGGCCTCTTCAGCTTGACAATGGACTCCTCGACCATGGATATGACACGTGGCACAGATGCCTTATTTAAATACTTGCACCCCACAATAGCCCCTCAAAACTCCGGTTTTTCTCTTTTATCTGAGGAAAAAAATGAGGTTTTGACTTTGGAATATTACCCCGCACGTTTCCTTGATTTCCCCACGTGAGAGCGTCATTTCGCGTGTCCCGTAACCGTTCTGGCGCTTCAGAGTCCGCAACGTCTTATTAAATACTCCAGGCGGCGCTTTGTTCCCCGCATCCTACGGTGAGATGAAGATCCTACTGCTATCGTTTCTCCACAAATTTTGGGCGGGATTACTCCCACCCAGTTCTGCCCCCTATATAAGGCATTTGAGGGAGTCATTTTCTCCACTTTGCAAATCTTCAAGCCCTCCAGACTTCCAAACTTTCAAACCTTCAAGGCTTTCCAAACTTCCAAGTCTTCCAGATCCTAAAAAAAAAGTTCCCAACCCCTTTAAGAAGTTCAGGAAGCCATCCCCGTGCCTATTCTCGTAAGTTCTTTATTTTAGGTTCTTTTCTCCTCGGCTAGTCTCCTTGGCCTTCTGTTCTTTATTTCCTTTCCTTGAAAATTTCTTTCATTATACCTTAGGCTGCTTAGATGGGTAGATTTGCTCCCCTTGTAGATTCTCCCACCGATATGGAGGGATTTAGGGCCAAGTACCACATTCCCCAAGGAGTAGCCCTGCGGTACTGTGCTCCAGATTAGGTGTTTACCCATAGGAATGAGGGGGAGGTGGTCATTCCCATGATCGCCTTTATAGAAGGGGGGATGACACTTCCCATGGGCAGAGTAACCCAAGATTATTTAATCGCCCATAGGCTATGCCCCTACCAGTGTGCACTCAACCTCTTTAGGATTCTGGGTAGCGTAGATGCTCTTAATGAGCAAATGGGGCTAAATCTCACTTGGCATGACGTTGTTTGGATGTACGAGTGCCACCTGCTCGGAGACGCAGGATATTATCTTAAGTCTAGGTCCTCAATTGTCAGGCTCGTCTTGTGCCCCCCTAAATCCAATAAGGGTATGAAGGATGACTTCCTAATAGCCTCGGGGGCATGGCACGACGGTCTTCACTGCCCAGTTCGGGAAGGAGAGTCAGGTGGGATGCCTTAGGCTTAAGTTTCCTTCCCTTTTTTTAATATTTTTTTTTTTGTTTTTTGTTTTTGTTATGGGCTTAGACATAATAGGTGGCCGAGAAAGATATTCCTTCAATTGTTGGAAAGCCGAGGAGCACTCCTCTGTCCATTCGAATCCCTTTCACTTATGCAACAGCTGGAAGAAAGGCCTACACTTGTCCGCAGATCGAGAAATGAATCGATTCAGAGCGGCAGTCATTCTTGTCAACTTTTGGACTTCTTTGGGATTCCGGGGAGGCTGCAGGTCATGGATTGCTCTAATCTGGTCTAGGTCGACTTCAATTCCGCGGTGGGTAACCATATAACCCAAAAATTTGCCAAAGCCCACTCCAAAAGAACACTTAGCGGCATTGAGGCGCAGTTTGTGTCTCTTCAGTATCTTGAAAATAGTTCCAAGATCACCTATGTGCTCGGACTCCACCTTACTTTTTACCACCGTATCGTCTATGTAGACCTCAATGTTCTTACCCAGTTGTGGTTCGAACATCCTGGTCATCATTCTCTGATAAGTGGACCCCGCATTCTTCAGCCCGAAGGGCATCACTTTGTAATGATAATTCCTTGTGGGTGTAACGAAAGAAGTCTTCTCCTGATCACCTCAAGCCAAGGGTATCTGGTGATATCCGTGGAAAGCGTCCAGGAAGCTCATCTGAGAATGGCCCGCAGTTGCATCCACTAGTTGATCTATTTGAGGCAAGGGGAAAGGATCCTTTGGGCAAGCCTTATTTAAGTCCATGAAGTCTACGCACACCTGCCATTTCCCACTTTTATTCTTCACCACCACCGTGTTGGCCAATCACTCGGGGTAAAACACTTTCTTTATGACTCCATCCCGCTTAAGTTTGAACACTTCTTCCTTGACGGCATCAAAATGTTCTTTGGATGAGCGCCGATGTGGTTGTTTTTTGGGGAGGACAGACGGATAGATGTTTAAATGGTGGCAAATGAAGTCCGGATCCACCCCGGGGCCTCGTAAGCACTCCATGCAAATATGTCGACATTTTTTTCTGAGAAAGCCTATCAGCTCTTCCTTCTCCCGAAGAGGCAGTTGAGCTCCGACCTAGAAGAATTTCTCTTCGTCGTTGCCAATAACGATTTTCACCAGTTGCTCACACTTAGCCCCTTCTGCCGCTGCCCCCGGAGATAACTTTGGCATCCTTGATTGCTATAAGCCCTTCGCCGCGGAGGCCGAGGGCTTGCCCCCGGTTTGATGTCTAATTGCGGCCACCATGCATTGCTTGGCCATGGATTGGCTTCCCAGCAGCTCCTTGACCCGTCCCCCAGATGGATATTTCACCTTCAAGTGTAGGGTGGAAGGTACAGCCCCCAAGGCATGAAGCCAAGGCCTTGCCACAATGGCAGTGTAGGGAGAATAGGCATTTACCACGATGAAATTCACTTCCACAACCTCCGTCCCTATCTGAACGGGTAGCCGGATTTGGCCTTTCGGAAAGACAACCTTGTCGTCAAACCCTATTAAAGGGGAGTGGTAGTGTGTTAGGTCCTCGGTCCTTAGCTTCAGTCCCCTAAATAGGTCAGGGTACATGATCTCTGCGCCACTGCCTTGGTCTACCAGCACCCTCTTCACATCATACCCTCCTATCCTGAGGGTAACTATTAGGGCATCATCGTGTGGCTGCAAGGTCCTCATTTTGTCTTCATCGAAAAAGCTCAATGCTGGTCAGACCTCCACTCTACTCCTTTTCGGATCAGGGGATAAGTCATCTGCAAGTGGCTGAGCCACAGACATCACCCTAGATGGCTGAGAACTAGTCCTTCCTGGGGCAGCCAAGATGACGCTGATCGTACCCAAAGGCGGCCTTGTGGAAGTGTCCCTCTGAGCCCCTGACCTTGTCTGAGCACCTTGTCCGTTAGGCTGATGCAGGAACTACTTCAACTTTCCCACCTTCACTAATTGCTCCAAATGGTTCCACAAAGTCCTACACTCCTCGGTAGTGTGCCCTCGTTCTTGGTGGTACTGGCAATAAAGATTTTGGTTGTGCTTCATGAGGTCTCCCCCCATCCTGTTTGGCCATTGAAAATATGGCTCGTTCTTAATTTTTTCCAAGATTTGGTGTACCCGTTCTCGGAACATGGTACTGACTACCTGAGGGGTAGTTGATCCAGAGTGTCCCATAAAATCTCTTCGAGGTCGGCTGTTATTGTACTTGTTTGACTTGAGATCCCTTCTGTCCTGAGGGACCACCTTAGCCTTCCCTTTTCCCTATTGTTGGTCCTTCTCGACCCACTTATACTCATCGATGCGATCCATGAGGCTGCGCACACTTTTGACCGGTTTCCTGGTCAACGACTTCCTCAAATCATGCTCGGCTGGCAGACCGACCTTGAAGGTTCTTATAGCCACGTCATCAAAGTCCCCATCTATCTCGTTGAACATCTCCTAGTACTTATCAGAGTATGTCTTCAAGGTCTCTCCCTCCCGCATTGCCATAGATAGCAAAGAGTCCAAAGGCCGAGGAACCCTGCTGCAAGTCACAAAACGGGCCCCAAACGCCCGAGTTAGCCCCTTAAAGGAGTCGATAGAGCCTTCCCTCAGGTCGTCAAACCACCTTATCACCACAGGCCCTAAACTGGATGGGAACACCTTGCACATTAGGGCTTCGCTCTTGGAGTGCAGCCATTCTCTGGTTGAAGTGGCTTACATGCTCCACGGGGTCCGTTCTTCCATTGTATATGGTGAAAGTTGGCTGAGTAAAACGCCGGGGAAGTTTTCCCCTTTCGATTCTACATGTAAACGGTGATTTGGAGATCTGGTTAAAGGCCTTGCTCATAGCATCATTGCTCAGACCTTTGCGTGGCGGACTCCTACTCCTTTGCTCGTAGTGATAGTCTTCGTCATACGAAAAAGACTCACTGGGAGGAGTCCTAGACCTAGGCCTGTAGCTACCATCCTCCTCGTCCTCAGAGGAAGGGTCAAAATCTAAGGGGGTCCTTCTTCGTCGCTCGCGGCGTAGCCTCCTACGAAGGCGGTCAATCTTCAATTGCAAGCTTCTAGTATTCTCCTCGTGGGAGACATGACTGCATCCTCGAGACTGGTTTTTGCTAGTATGCGTGGTGTGCGTACTAACCTCACAGTCCCTCCTCCGCTCAAGGTTGAGGAACCGATCTTGACGCTGGGAGCCGATAGACTCCTCCCGGTCCTGCCCTGATCCTGCCATGGTTAGACGTCGAACTCACTAAAGCTCAAGCCTTCCCCACAGACGGCGCCAATTGTAGGGGTGGCCTTTGACCCTTGGATCCAAAGGATGAATAGATTAAGGCCCAAAAAGCCCGATACAATAAATTTGTAGAGAGTGGGCTAAAAAGCTAGGCTTCAGGGAAAATACAACGACCTTAGTGGGCCAAGGAGGATTAGAGAGCAAGGAAGAACAATGGGTAGTCAAAGGTAGCACACAGAGATTCCTCATTGGCAATATCCGAGGAGAGCAGTTCTTGAATATATTTCTCTTAGATCTGATTACAGTTTGCTGTTTTTAATGCTACAGTGTTTTCTCTACAGATTTTTCTCCCCTCCTCTTGGAGGGTCTCTCACATTATATATCTCCCTCCAGGCGATCTCAGCCCTCCATTTGTTGATTGTGCAGTACACCACTTGAGTGCTTGTCCCATCAGACACTCTCTCAAGCCCCTTATGAGTTGCGGCGGTCAAGGCAGCACTATTCAGGGGTCTTCTCCACATAAATGCAGGCAAGAGGTTTGGTAAGATTCATTAAATGTAGGGGCTGCCACCACCTCTTCAGTCATGTAAGGGTTAACCCTTCTCCGAAACTTTTTCTCAGCAGTAGGACCTCATCTGGCAATGTGTCATTGATGTGACCTTACTGTCCAAGCGCGTGGCTTCCTCGGCTTGGCAATAGACTCCTTGGCCAAGGATATGACACGTGGCACAGGTGCCTTATTTAAATACTTGCATCCCATAATAATATTTATTACTAGGAAAAAAATGTATTGTAATGGAATAACTAAACCTATTCATATGTTCGGTTTTGAGTTGTAACATTAGAATAAAATTTAAGATCTATTTTAGGAAATATCTTACTCAAACGATTAATATTTTCAAGAAAATAATATGTTTTTAAATTTGAGAGAGATGATTAATTTTTTGATGATTTATTTTTCATAATTGTTATGTGCATATAGAAAGTTTGTTTATTTGGAAATATATAAATTTTAGAAATTATTACACACACTAAAGAATAACTATTACAACCCTTCTAGAGAGGAATAGTTATTCCTCATTTTAAAGATTAGTTATTCATAAAGAATGATTATTTTCTTTAATAAAAACATAATCAAAATACTGAATAGTTAAACCATAAAAATAACTATTACATTACAGTGTCTATTACAGTCTACCAAACATACCCTTATTGTATGGGATCCAAATCCATCCGGACCATCCCTCTCTCTCTCTCTCTCTCACACTCAACTCTATATTGGCATCATGGAACTTCATTGAGTTCACATAACAGTATAACAGTACAGTAGAATCTTATCACTTAACAGATTTCATGTTTTGTGGTTATATGGCTAAAGCCTTCCTGTATTCATATCTTCTCATCATATCTTAACTTCTATTAGGAGAATCTCTTATGCGCTAAGAGTCAAAATCACAATAAATCATACCAATAACCAATCTTCAAGAGCATTTCCAAATTTTATAAGCTCAAACCTAACCAATGGTAATTTGTATCACCATTTTTTTCCTCTAAAATTGCAACACTGAACTTTAATTAATTTATTTTTTGTTAGCCAACTTATCTAACCCATTTATTCGGCTCACTTGATTATTTTCAGACCCTTCATCATCATTTTACTTTTTTGTTCAATGTTACATAAACTAGTTTGTTTGGACATTTTTGTTATGAATTGTCATTCACCAAAAACATTGTACAATGTTTAGCTATAATTTAAATATTCATTGGGATCAAACATTGGATTGCTTGATGATGCATTGCTTGCTTAAACAATTTTTTTTCGAAATAATGAATTGAGTCTACATTGAAATGTTAATCTAATGAATCTTTTTAATCCACTTCTAGAACTTAGAAGATTTTTATTTCAATATCTTTGTTGTGTTGTGAAAGTGATTATTCATACCAAACCAATAATAATCAGGACACGTGCAGGATACACTTTGTAGCCATCTTGATCGCACAAAAGCAACGAAAGGAGTATATGTTTTCCCAACCCCAACAACAATAGTCAGTAGGAAAAAAAGCAGAGAATCGAATAAAAAAGTGGTCCATTGTTAAATTAAAAAATTAGCCACGTGTCCAGACAAAGTCTAATGGGTAGCTTCGTTGCCCACCACGTGTCCTCCGAAGTACAACACAGTAACACACAGTCACTTCAGCCCATAACATCATAAGAAATGTTAACACGCTTAGGGCGTTGGATAATAAATTATTTAAATAAAGTTATTTTAGGAAAATAAAAAAAATAATTAATATTTTGATAATTTTTATCATTTTTCATAAAAGTGGCATTAAAACTTTCTTAAAATGGATTATTAACCAATACTCTAAACGCACTCGTTAACATGACCCTAACATCATTACCCAACGAGAAGATGCTGGTGCTGCCACATGCCACCTAAAGGGTCAATTTTTTTCTTGAACATGCGGGCCAATGATATGCGTTTGATTCTATCGCATATTATCGAAACGAAGAAGGCCAACATTAGGAGAAATTATACTGTCCTTATGGTAGATTACGTCACTTGTCCACCATTCCACTAAAAGACTCTCACATGTTTAAAATTGATTAATCAGTAGTTAGTTTTTGTTAAAAATTTTTTTTCTGACTTAGTAATTTTAAATAAGTAAAAATCTTTTAGTGAAATAGTGGACAAATAATGTGATCTTCTATAAAGACTTTATAATTTCTCCAACATCATATCAGAGTTTCAAAAATCTACAATAGACCAAACTGATCATTAGGCAGCTTTTTGAGGTCAAGCCCTGAGTCTCCTGACAAAGTAAACGTTAGTTTTTGCACACCTACCCATACTCTTGTTTACAAAACTCCAAACTCTTTTTGTCCCTTTTTCACTTTTTGGACTTTTCGTCCATACCCTAACCACGTGATAGACACTAATAAAATTACCATATGTTTAGGAACATTTCTTTTTTCTTTTTTAGTATATATTTTGCAAAAAAATTGCTATATAATTAAATTCGATTGGTACGTAATAAAAAATTAGGCCATATTTAGTAGTTTAGTTCTAACACATATTTTTATATTTTAAACAATATTACACACTTTTTTATTTATACGTATATCAAAAACACCCAAACAACATTACTCAAACTACTCTAACAAACGGACATTAGTGTTTACGATAAATTCAAATAACTTCAATCATGGAATATGTCAGAAAATTTAAACATTAGACTCCAAAAATAAAGAATACCCGGTCACCATACTAAAAATAGAATTTAGCAGCTATAATCTAAAAATAATAGTGGGTAAAACAACATTTAAAAAAAAAAACTATTAGAATAATGTTTCTCCTTCGTAAAACATTTTACAAAAATGAAAGTGTGACTCTCAAATCACTAGTGACTGCAAGTTAGTCATACAGAGGTGAATTAGTTCCCTCTCCGTATGGTGATTAGACCGGCCACCATCGATGGTAGTCGGAAGACAATAATTGCAAGTTAGTCATTCGGAGATGAATTTGTTCCCTCTCCATTCGGTGACTAAACTGTCACCAACAACAATAGTTGGGAAGACAACAATTTTAATGGTACTTAAATATTTGTATATCACACTAAAAGTTTATTTGGGATCCGCTCATTTTGTTGAAACTGAAAATTTTGTGTTGAAAGTACTGTAAATAAATATAAAAGTTAGCTGAAATAGTACAATGAGACTCATAAATAGTACAAAAAATATAGTGAGACTCATGAATAGTAGTAAAAATAAACTGAATAGTAAAATAAGTTAGCAAAAATAATTTTTGCCAAATGAACACTAAGGTGCGGCTTGGATTCATGTTTTGTGAGTTCATGTTTTGCGTTTTTCTCTTCTTTTCTTTTAGCCATTATCTTTGATTTTGTAGCAACACTAGTGGGTCCCGTGCACTATTCACGGGACTCGCAAACCTCACTTTTCAGCAATTTTTTCTTTAAAAATGAGTCCTACTGCATTATTTACACCTTTAAAATTTATTTTGCTACAGTATTTTTAGTTTTCAGCAAAATAAGCTGTATCCAAACGGAGCCTAAATGTTCAAGAATATTTTCATCAAAAATGTTTTCAGTGTTACAGCCAAACCAACAAGCCAAATTGTATCGTTTTTTTTTTTTCCCCATAAGAAAAAACCGAGAAAAACGTTGTGTATCAAAAAAACACTACCAAAAGTGCAAAACACAATCAACTAAAATAATAAATTTAATCTAGGAATTACACGTGTAACCCAACCGTATTCCCACGTGTGGAATATTATTAGTAGAGCAAAAAAAAAGCGGATAATTCAAGTGGACTCGTGTCAAAACGCGCAAAAGGAGTCCAACACGTAGAACTAGAACCTGAGATATTTTTGAGCCACTTAAAAAGATCTTCTTCGAATCAGAGCCCCCAGTGGGACACGTGTCCATGATTCTCCGCCTTCAAATCCAAACCCTGACGTAACTCCTCGATTCTCTATCACAGTGTCTCAGCAATACAATACCAACACGCGTCCCTAAGCCAATAAAAAATCGACACGTTAGTATTTCCTAAACCAGTATCTAAGCCACTGTACGAACCAATCCACGCACGCCACGTTTTCCCTAAAATAACCGTATATATAGGAAGCCCGTTAGGAAATAAGAAACCGTTGAAAACTTGGATTAGGATTAGGATGAGTGCCAACGCTAACACGCGACTCAGACCGAGTCAAGGCTCCGAGTCGGACGAGTCAGGCATTATCAACGAGCGAGTACTGGTTTTGATCTTCGAGTCGATCAAATGGGACATACATACTCTGTGTTCGACTTCCTCAGTGAACCGGAAGCTCCGGGCCATAGCGAACCGGCTTCTCTGGCGCGAGCTCTGCGTTCATCGCGCTCCGAGAATGGTATCCACATTGGCGAACGGGTCGACCAACAACCGGATCGGCGGTGGATGGCACGCGCTGGCGAAGCTCCTTTTCTTCTGCTGCGGGAGCGAGTCGACTCGGAATTTCAAGCTGAGTCGGGACTTTCCGGGTCACTTCGTGAAGGCCTCACGGTTTTCGAAGACTTCGGGTCGGAGTTTTCTGAGCAAGAAATGCCGGGGCGATTTGTTGTACGTTAGTGACCCGTGTGAGCACCCGAACCCGAGTGGCGGTGGCAAGGAAGATGATTTGGGGGTTTATAGAGGGGTATTTAAGGGATTCTTGAAATCGAGGACGAGAGCGTGTTTGATCGGACGGCAGGTAGAGCTCGAGGAAAAGGTGAGGTGTCCTTATTGTGGGGCCCCAGTGTGGAGCATGACTTCGGCTCGGCTTGTTCCCAAAAGCGCGGCTCGGCGGCTCGGCTCACATCACGGTGGATTGGAGTACTTTGTCTGTGTTAATGGGCATTTGCATGGTACGTGCTGGCTCGTCCCTCTGTCGTCTGATGAGGATGATGATGATCTTGATCTTGATCTTGATGATGACGTGGACGGTGATGATGAGGATGAAACTGGGGCCCATGAGGTTGATCACATGGTGGTTAGTGGGAGTGCGAGTTCACGTGAGGAAAATTAACTTCAGTTGCTTCCACGTGGCAAGGGGGGGGGGGGGCGCTTTGATTTTGATTTTGATTCTGTGATTTGGTGGGAAATGATGACATGGAGAGTGGATGATTTGGATTTTGGAGTTAGGTTGACGTGGAATATTGGGTTTTTAGTTTTTTTTTTTTTTTTGAGATTTTTTTTTCCCAGTGTGCTACTTTTTTGGGTTACCTTACCTTAACTTTCTCAGATCAATATAAATGAGTTTCGGATATGGGCAAATTTATGTGCAGTAACAACTAACAAAGGTGTAGTATATTAGTAGATCTTTTAACAAAAGGGTAATTATTGAGTAGCTTTGGAACAATGCTCCAGACTCTTATAACAAGGATAAGTCCCACTGCGAGAGTTTGGAAGATTGCACCGGGACTACCAATAATTTTTCTTAACTAAAGTCATACACGTTGTTGCATTAGCCAATGAAATATAAATGGTGTTTGAAACTTTGAATTTAATTGAAAAACTAAATATACTACACCTAAATTACCATATTTAATTTTGACCCTTCTTTTTAGAGGTGGCAAAATTTGACACGATCCGCGAACCAGACACGACACGACACGACACAACACAAAATTAGCAGGTTATGGGTTGAGTCTTAACGGGTTCGTATCATATTTGGGTTGATATGGCTGACCCGTTTAATAAACGGATTGGGTTAGTGTTGAACACATAGAACCCGTTTGACCCGTCTTACCCGTTTAATTAAATGACATTTTACCAATATACCCTTCAAACTCTAGGTATATAAACTTATTAGTTGTTGTGATTTATTTTCTTTGACATATTGTAATTAATTATTTATGATATTGAGATATACTTTAGTTTTAAATGATTATTTGTGATGCAGTTACTCGTTAGTTCTGAATTTTATATTAAAAATAATTTATTTGTTTGTTTTTTCATAATTTTTTTTCTTCATTTTGATAAAATCTGATAAATAGGTTGACATGACTGATCCGTTTAATTAATGGCTCGTGTTAGAGTTGAGGAATCTTGACCCGTTTAGTAAACATGTCGGGTTAGTGTTGACCTATATAATCGAATACTTATGAGTTGACACGATACGAACCCGACACGCGAATACGAATTGCCACCCCTACTTCTTTTATATTGTTACGTTTCATTTTTTGTATGAGTTAAGTCATGCTGTTATGTTGTTCGTGTGATTGGTTCTGCTTCCTTTGTATCCAGTTCTTAGTTTTCTTCTGTTCAATAAAGATTTCTTATTATCCAAAAAAAAAAAAAAAAATGTTGTTCATGTGATATTGAAGTGGATTTTAATTTAAAAATTTTGTTTTTCTGATGACAACTTGACATTTGTAGTGTTTCTTTATAATCAGTACGTATTGACAGTTACGTGGATTGTCAGGAGAATATGGGGTTGGATCTTTGGAGGGTTGAGATTTTTTTATTTTTTATTTTAAGAAAGTCAGGATATATAAAAGCTTATATGATTATTATATGTACCATAATTATTGTAAACAAACAAATGAAAATTTGCTAAGTGCTCAATCCTCAAATATATGTCATTTGATTTGTCAAGATGTTTCTCTGCTGCTTTGACAGCAGAGATGTGTCTATACTTTTAACTTCATTATTAATAAATTTGTTTTTTGGAATATTATCTAGCTTGCAATGATAATAGAAAGGTGGTGATAGAAGATTATGATTCGTTTTCGTCTCTCTTTATTCTTCACTGCAAAAAGGTCATATTGAAATTGAAGTATGAAGAGTATTTCTTAGGCATTATGACAAAGTTGGAAGTCCAGATTTCATGAGAGACACAAGATATTGTTATGGAGAATTTCAACCAACATCCTACCCACGAATGATAAGCTAAACAGGTTTTCTAGAGAAGCTGATCCTAGCTGCCCTCTTATGTGATTGTGAACAAGAGACTGCCTCTCACCTATTCTTGCAATGCCATTTGGTAAGAGCATTATGGTATGGGAACTGGTGAAGTATTAAAATTGATGAAGTTCAGGTTTCTTCTCTAGATTAATGGATGGATATCCTATTTGACCCCCTTGGATTCCTAATTCTGATGAGGAGCAAAGAAGCAAGTTCTTGTTATATGGTGCACTAGTCTTTGAGTGGGTTTGGAAGTGCAAAAACCAGACTGTATTTGAGAACAAAGGCCTGCACTATGAACAGGTTTGAAGAAGTTTTATGAAGATTTTCCAAGAGCATTGAACCATGACAAGGCTAGGCTCTCATAGTTCTCCAAATGGAGATCTATGAGCTGGTCAAGCCACAACAAAGTGCAATCAAGCTTCTTTTTATTTTAATTTATTAATTATCAAGTGCAATCAAGCTTAGTGATGCAGCAATTGGGGTCTTAAAACTCTTCTATTGTTGTTGTAGCCAGAGATCTAGTGTTTGTCATTAGACTCATTACAAAGAAATTGGACACCATCACCCCTATCCAAGCTGAAGTTGAGGCTATCCTGTGAGAATTAAAACTGGCTTCCTAAGCTAATCTTTGAAGGTTGGTTATATATAGAAGGGGACTTACAGCAGTTGTATTGAAGTCTAAGAAGCCACGATTCTGCAGTTTCTTGGACAATTAAAAACTTTGATGATGGTGCCAGAATGGTATTGTAGAGTTTTGATGATGCTAATGTGAGCTGGGTCAATTGAGAACAACTAGTAAGCTATCTGTGCGATGCACGGATAATATTGTAATGTTTTATATAAGATGGTTTTGGAGAATGTTGGATATGTATTATAGCCCAATTATTATAGAACTTTATTAGTAATGAGTTCATTATAAAATGTAATAATTATAAATTGCACACATAAATCTATTAGTAATGTGTCTTTCTCTTTCTCCTTTTTTTTTTTGGAGAGAGTTTTAACTTATGGCGTTCGCTCCTGATGATAGTTCTTTATCATCAGACCAAGACACCAATCAATTTTTGGTGTAGGCGGGGATTGAATCCCAGATCTCTTATACAACCCTAGACCTCTTTCTCTTTCTCCTTAATTCTAAAACAAAATACACATCCCAAACACCCACAGTCAACCACATCATTTACGAAATCCACAAATCCACAACATCTAACCTTAACATCAAAATCGTAATCGTCGTTGTCACTCAATATAAAATGCAAGCCTCCCTTTCTTGGTCGTAGCCAATTCATACAAGTTAGGATTAGATGAAACAACAATGTTAGAGCTAGGTAGGTATTGTCGAAAGATTGAAGGTAAATAATATCGTTTTTTGGTCTGTGTGTATTTGACATGGGATGACATGAAGAGTTATGGGTGATACCAAAAGGGGGGTAAGCTACAAACAGAGGGTGCCGTTCTGAGGGCACTGGGGCGGAAGCATACAAAGGTTACAAATGTAGTTCTAGGTACAAGTGTAAGCTAAGGGGAAGTGTAAGAGAGCCATTTTGTGTTTACAAAGTAGTTCTGAGTACAATGTGAACTGAGGGTCTCTGAGGTGTTTTGCTAAAACTGAACCTGCTGATAGCTATGGCCAAGGGTGCCTTATATAACCAAAGGGAGCCTTGGGATGCGTCAGGAGTCTGCTGGAATTGCGGACGGAAATCACGGAAGGTAAATTGCTTTTACTGAGGTGAATATCTTTTCCACCGAAAGCAATAGTAACTTGAGTGATTCTGTCGGGGCACTGTAGAGTGAACAGTAGCTGGTCACTGTTTGGAACAGTGTCTTGTCCCCTTGCTTTTCTGAATAGTCACTCTGCATAGTGTTCTTGGACTGTGCAGTGGAGAGTAGCTTGTCGGCAGCTTTGCAGGTGCGGGTACTGTTCTGAATAGTAGCCGTTTTGGCAAAGGTGAGACTTGAGCTTTCTGGGGCTTCTGGAGCTGTTCTGGAGCATCCGAAAGCTTTCTTAGAAGTGGCTTAGTCGCTATCCAAATTATAACCATCATAAGGATCCTGGGAGTCCTGGAATGGGTCAATTGGAACATGACAACAAGAGGCTTCTGAAGAGGCAGGAGAGTTCTTTTCTTCTGACTCTAAAAGATCTGATTGGAGAAGCAGTTGCTGGGCAAGATCTTTGAGTTCTCTGCTAGATTTTCCGGTAAATTGAGCGGATTCTAGGCTGGACTGTGATCTGGTGCGATGAGCAATGGTTCTCTGGACTGGAAGGGGAAAGTCGTTGTAAATTTTGGAGATGGTGTCAGTAGATCTAAACTTATCCCACCATTTTACAAAGAATTCCCTATCGAGTAGATTTCTGTTGATGGCATAATTCCACATGCTAATCCAGTGGATCTTGTATTGTATTGTCATATGCAAGATGGCTGGAAACTGGGAAGAATGCCTGTCAGTCTGGAATCTTGAACTGAAATATCTTAGTGCGTCCTGTAGGGGTTCGGGGAAGTTCTGTGGAATTGATCCAAACATTTCCCACCACTTGAGGAACCACGAAGGTATCTGTCCTTTGAAATTCCTGTCAAACTGAATGAACCATGAGTGGTCATAGGTACTATTTTGGAAGAATAATACCTTTTCAAAGGCATCCATATAATCATAATAATTGTACAGGGGTTCTGATCCCTTGAGTACTGTAAGGGTTCTGAGAGAAGAGGGGTGTCCCCAATCTTTACAACTTACAAAACTCTGAATTATGAATTTATGGAATAAGACTTTGGAGGGATTATTTCTTTCTCTGATGTCTTCTACTCGGGCAGACTTTTCTTGGATGAGAATGCCTTTATAGAATTTGATGTTCTTTTCTGGGCTTTTGGGAAGGAAATGCCATTCATGGGGCAATACTTCCATTGCTAAAGCTAGAGGATCTGTTATGTGGGCTAAGTGTGGCTCAACATAAGAGATGTGCTGAACAAAGGGTTTTTTGATGTAAGGAGCTCTTCCTGTTCTTGGAGGAAGGGGGAAAGAAGATTGCCTAGGCATAATGGGGCCGAGGGGATCTTCTACTGTGTATGGAGAAATTACCTTAGTAGGGAGTGTGGCTAAGGCAGAACTGTAACTGTGTTGTCCTTGGGGCCTTTGGTAATTTGGTTTTGGGATTGTGGAAACCAAATAACGATTAGCAACAACAGATGAAGACACAGGTAAGGTCTTTGGAGAGGTAGAAAAAGGCACCAATGGGCCAGGGTTCTGTGCCTGACTTGTACAGGGGGCAGGGTTCTGAGCCTGACTTGTACTCCTAGTGGTTGGTTTAGGCAACTTGGGAGGTTGGGGCTGTACGGGTTTCTTCCCGGACATTTTGGAGTGGATTTTGCAAGAATTCACGGGTTAGGAAGTCAGGTATACTGTTCTGGGTTCCTGCAATGAATTCTATGTCAAAATCAAAGACTGAAAGGATGGCTTGCCATCGTGCAAAAATCTGTTTTGATGCAATGTTTTGAACATCTTTTTCTAAAACATGTTTTGCAGATTTACAATCAATCCGTATCAAAAACTTTTGATTCAAAAGATCACTTTGAAATTTTGAAATGCATAGTACTATAGATAAAATCTCTTTTTTAATAGTACTATAATTGAGTTGAGTGGGAGTCCAAATTCCTGAATGAAAACAAACAATTTGTTCAGGGGAAGTGGGACTAACACGCTGAAGGAGAATGCCACCATAACCAATGTTAGAGGCATCTGTCTGAACGACCTTGAAGGAATTTTCAGAGGGGATTCCTAGACAAGGGAGTGTCTTGACATATTTCTTGACCTGTTGGACAACCGATGTATGGGTGGGTGTCCAAGGAGGAGGATTGGTTCGAAGTCTATCAAAGAGGGGCTTGCACTGTTGCCTAAGATTTTGATAGAAATCGGCAATGTAATTGAGGGATCCTAAGAACCTTTGAAGTTGGGTCTTATCAAGGATCTCATCTGGAAATTTTTCTGCAAACAGGATGGCTCTATCAATTGGTTTAATGACTGCATGTTTTATGTCAAAACCTAAGAACCTGACACTTGTTTGAAAAAGCTTAATCTTCGGGGCCGAGACAACAAGACCATTTTTCTTGATGGTTTGGAAGAATGTTCTGAGATGCTTCCAATGTTTGTCTAGGGTTTCTGAGAAGATGAGTACATCATCAATGTACACAATGATATGACTGGAGAATGGATTAAAAATCTCATTCATGATGTTTTGGAATTCAGAAGGTGCATTTTTAAGACCAAAGGGCATTACATTCCATTCGTAATGACCAAAGGGTGTGGTGAAGGCTGTCTTGTACCTATCAGCTTCTCTGATTTGTATTTGCCAAAAACCACTCTTCATGTCAAACTTACTGAAAACCACTGCTTTACAAAGCCTATTAACTAAGTCTCTTTTGTTGGGGATAGGATATCTAATCCACTCTAAGACTTTGTTAAGGGGTTTGTAATTGATGACAAGTCTAGGGACACCTCTCTCAATCTCAGCGTTTTTCTGAACATAAAAGGCTGGACAAGACCATGGTGACCTAGAGTTTCTGATGATTCCTTTTCTAAGAAGATCCTCTATTTCTGCCTTACAAGTATCCATGAGTTCCTGGCTCATTTGGATAGGTCTGGCTTTGGTTGGGATGTTCTTTTCATGGAAATCTTTTTCATAGGGAAGAGCAACCTCGTGCCGTTTCCTATGCCAAAATGCTGTGGGAAGATCGGAGCAAACTTCTTGCTTGAGTTCTTCTTCAAACTTCCTAATCTTTGTTTGATATATCTTGCAAGCTAATTGCTTATCAATTCTTTTGTAGCTTAGTTCATTACTAAGGTACTTGAGGTGTTGGGTTTTGGCTTCAATAAGGTTAAAGGTCTTGGAGATGGAAACCTCTTGGAGACTATTGATGTCTCTAGGTTCAGGTCTCCTAAGAAACTTAAACTTGACTGGTTGGCCAAAAGGGTGGGTAGTGATTCCTTCACTATCTGTGGTGAAAGGATACAACAGACACATAAATGGGTTCCCTAAGATTACCCTATCTGTCATATTCTTGACTAGAACAAAGGTGGTTTTGAAACACGCATTGTCCTGGCACACATGAGCTTTTGGGACTTTGAATTCAATCTGCATTTTCCCACCGCTTGCGGAAGTTAACCTTTCCTTGGTTTTCCGGAAGTATTTTGAGGGAATGATTCCTTCTTGGATGCAGTTGAGATCAACGCCTGAGTCTATCAAGGCAACTACCTCGAATTCAAAATCTTTGCTTATGACAATCCTGACTTTGGAATGCCATTTCTGGAAGTTAATCCGACTAATGGTTTGGAAGAACGGTCCATTGGATGGTTTAGGTTCCATGTTTGCAGTAGGATTAACTGTTTCATCAACTTCTTCATCAAAAGGGTTCTGTAATGAGATTCTGTCCTCATTGCCTTCTTGAGAAGTGCTTTCTAAATCTTTGACCCTAAGGTTCATAAGACCATGATCAACCCTGAGGATGACTAAGTCTTGCTCAAGGTTTCTTACTTCAGTTTTGGTATCCTTAATCTCTTTCTGGAGATCTTGGATTGTAATTTCTTTCTTGGATTTGGTGAATCTATTGTAGATTTTTCCCAAATCGACTTTGGGCTCCTGAAACCTAGGTTTGGATGTACTGGTTTCCTTGACTAGGGTTCTGTGGAACTTACTAAGTCTTTGAGATTTCTCTTCAGGGTCCTTGATCTTTTCTATGAGATCTAGGAGGAGTTCTTCTTTTTGAGAAAGAACTTTGATAGTGTTGTTCCTGCAACAACTATCATGGCATGATATGACTTCATCTGGACAACTAGAGGTGCTATCTGAAATTCTAGGAGAAGATGAGGATTGGTAAATCTGGCAGATTTCTCTTTCAATAGAACTATTGGGGGACTTACTTTCTAGATGGTCAAGTTCTAAGGCTTTGGAGATATCTTCAGATACTAAGGAATGGGCAGTGGAGATGCCTGGACATTCTTTCTTGAAATGACCTTTCTTTCCACACTTAAAGCATTTTCCTTTTGCTTTAGGCTTGAGATTGGCAATAGGGTTGGGGTTCCCTTTCTTATAGAAGCCATTTTTTAACAACTTTTGTCTTCTATATTCTTTGGAAACAATCTTCTGCCTGTGGAAGTCTTTAAAGGCTGGGTTTCCTCTGTATTTGGATATCCATTTCTTAGGAGGAAGTGGGGGTGTGTCATCAAGCTGGTCATCTAGGGGTTCAATCTCCTTTTCACATTCTGAGGAGGGTTCATTAGAACTGCTAGAAGATATGTGAGCTTCTAAGACATTTATCTGTGGTGAAGGAGAGGGAGGTTTGTCTACTCCTTGTGGAGTGGGTTTGGTTTTGGTAATGACACAGTTCTTTTTATGCCATTGGAAATGTTTCTCAAAGTATTCGAAGAAAGGATAATCAGCTTTTACCTCTTTCATGAATAACTTCCATTTCTCCAAAACTTCAACCTTTTGTTCCTGGGTATGGTTGGCTCTATAGGCTTCTCTTTTAATTCTGTTTCCTTCAGAACTAAAATCCTTTTCAAGAGCAATCATATCAGGGGTAAACTCGGATTCTCTTGTCAACATCATGAGCTGATGGTCGTATTCAGGTTCCTGCTGAATAGGATCTCTCATATCAGTTCCTGATGGTGAGGGAGGTCTAAGACTGTCTTGACTAGTGCTGTCTTCTTCTTGATCAGCAACTGAGTCTTGTCTGGCTGTGTAGCAAGGGGTACTAACCTGGGAATGGTCTTTGACACCTTGGAACAACGGACCTAAGTCCTTTCTAGACATGGGGAATGGAGTTCGCGTTCTAGACGAACTACACTGGGACGCAGGTCTATCTCTAAGAAGGATAGGTGGCTGCCTAAGGGGTTGGCGTAGATCTACGGATCTAGACCTTGGTTCCTGGTACAGATCTTCTGAAGACCTGGGTTCATCAGCTAAGGGTGATCGAAACCTAGATTGGTCAAAGCTTAACCTAACCGTTCCATCGGCTAGTTGCTGGACAAAATCTAAATCTGGATTCCTAACTGGCTTCTGGACCTGTAGAGGATAGTTTTCATTTTCTATCGTCCAATGGGTCGGGAATGTGACTTCAGACCATTTCAGGGTTCTTGGTACCTGAACTGTGGATCTAACGTCTGTGGTTTGGATAAGAGTGGTTTCTCCTGCCTTTCTCTTATCGAAAGCTTGGATGGACATGTTTGTCCTCATGCACTTATAATACACTCTGTATATAAGGGCAAGTTGTCTGGTGCCATGTAACACGAAGGTTCCATGGGTTTTGATGTTGAGGGTGAGGACCTTCATGATGTGAGGGTCGTCAAGCGCAACAGTGAGGTTTGGGAAACAGTCGAAATGAATTGGACCGTTTGACAAACTGGATTCAATGGTGCCTAGAAGACTGTCATTAAATCTGAGATGATGGGTGTCTCTAAGGCCCATGAGGATTGAGTTGTTCAACCCTTCTCGGATCAATGGTTTTACTCCGACTTGGACAAGTCCTATGTGGAGGAATTTATGATCTCTTTCCCTGTGAGCTTTCATGGCTGTAGGGGATAACAAGTAGCATGTTTCATACTCCTTGTTGATGCTGTATATTTGTTCTATAGTCCTAACATGGTAGTCCGTTCTGAAAGACTTTTTTAATGACCATGAAGATGACTTATAGATCTGGGTTGTGGGAACTTTGGGTATGTTCCAATCTCCTAACTTCTGATCTAGATCTGGAAGCTGGTACGACTCACTGTTGATGGTTCCATCTTCTGCTGGAATCTCAGGGAGGGAAGTACTGCTGGATCTAATGCTAGTGGATGAGTCACTCCTTCTAAACATCCTATTTATCATCCTGGATTTAAAAGCCTAAGAAATCGATTACAACCTAGACTGCTTCTATCTTCCAATTTCTGGATCTAACCTTAGATCTGAAACAGGGTGTGTATGGATGCCTTCTATGATATGTTACCAACTTACAGCCGCTCGGACGCCTTCTATGTCTCCTGTTGCTACTAACGGCCGCTATTCCCTATTACTGAGTGTATACGAACCCTTTCTCCCTCAAAACGCCTCAACGCCCTCTCTGGCTAACGGCTAACTGGGGATGGTCTGGTTCACACTCAACCTCGGTACTGTAGACTTACTGGGCAACAGATTGACATAAAACTGGTACTTACACCTAGACTTACTGGATAACATGTCTTCACAGAACTTGGCTTAGTACACATCTTGCAACAAACTTTGGGCTAAAAACAAAGATAGGAAAAAGAAGATGATCTGGGAAGCAAAGGATTAGCTTAAACAGATAAACACGGGATAATGAACAGTTTGAATGAACGGGAGGCTCAGCCTACCACCAAAAGAAAGAACAGTAAACACTGACTAAGATGAAGTAGTAGATGAAGAATGCAACATATGGGAGTGGTAGTGCTATCAGGAAATAGATGTAAAACAAAATAATGTTTGTTAGAGATAACATACTTCAAAGTAATGCACAAAATAATGGGTAACTATGGCGGTTGAACCGGCCAACTTGATTATAATTCAAAATAGTTACAGTAACTTACAACACTTACGATCGAGCTCAAAATGGCTCTGATACCAAAAGGGGGGTAAGCTACAAACAGAGGGTGCCGTTCTGAGGGCACTGGGGCGGAAGCATACAAAGGTTACAAATGTAGTTCTGGGTACAAGTGTAAGCTAAGGGGAAGTGTAAGAGAGCCTATATATATATATATATATAAAAAGTAGTAGAAGTCCAAGAGATGAAAAATGGTGAATTAAAATTCAATGAGTTTTGTGTGTATGTATGTGAGATGAAAAGTCTTGAAATATTGAACTAAAGAATACAAAAAATATTTATTTTTTAATTAGAAAAGTCTTGTAATATTGAACCAAATGAAAAAAAAAATCAATATTTAATTTGTTCTTATCTCTGATGTGGCACTTGAGAATATTTCAATTCTCTTTGCATAGGAAGTGCCACTTGGCAAAAATTCATGTTTTTTCACATGAGATCTCTGCTTTTATATATATGGGAAATGTTAACGAGTGCCCTTAGGGCATTGGTTAAGAATCCAGTTAAAGAAAGTTTTTATGGGAAAAGAAAAAAAAATTAATGTTTTGACAGCTTTATTCATTTTCCATAAAAGTGATGTCAAAATTTTTCTAAAATGGATTGTTAACAAGTGCCCTAAGGGCACTCGTTAGCATGACCCTATATATATTGATTGATTGATGTTGGTAAAAGCGCGCATAGGCCTCTTGGAGCCTAGGCGCAAAGCGCAAGCACGTGCCAAATTGAAGTAAAGAGCACTATTTTCTAATAGAAACATTGGTAACATACAATAAAAATAATAAGAACTCAAAATTTGTATATTTTACCTATTTGATAGATGCAATTGTATAATTGTTTCTCAAAACAATTGTATAATGTTTGTAAGTTCAAATTTTACCTAAGTTTTTCAATTCTTAAAATTTTTATATAGTAAATTAAAAACAATTATTAATGGTTAATGTGGGGTCAAAGAATTTGGCCACCTCGGCCCACTTTATACTAAGCCCAAGGCCCACGCCGAGGAAGAAGAAATGTCCGAGGACGAATGGAGAAAGTCCGAATTACGAAGAAGCGTCGCTGAGGACAATCCTGTCCTCGGCAAACCGAGATCATAGAAGGGAAGAGCAGCACGCCATCGAGGACAGCCTCGTAGAGCATCTTAAGAAACAGGACGAGTGCAGCAGGTCAGCCACGGGAGCTCGGCAGAGGAACCATTCAAGGAGAAAATGTCACCTCCACATTAAATGCCCACAACTAACATTCTGGCCGCATTAATGAGGAAATGACCCCTGAACAGTGTTGCTTTGGTTGCTGCAACTCATAGAAGGTTTGGGACGACGGCTGATGGGACAAGCACTCAAGTAGTGACTTGTACGACCAACAAATGGAGGGCCAAGATCGACCAAAAGATGATATATAATGTAAGGAGTCCTCTAGAAAATTGGGGGGGGGGGGAGAAGAAAGAAGGAGAAAACACAGGAGCAACCTGTATCATCTTTGTAACCGTTGTAACCAAGCACTGAGGAAATAATAAGAACAAATAGCTCCTCGGACCAGTGTCCAGGACAGATTTCTGCACTCCAAGCCCATTTTCTCATTACTTAGTAGGCTCATAACCATGTTTATTCGTTGCTATCCTCATTGAGGTCTAGTTCTTAAACTCATTCTCTATAAATTTATTGCGTTGGGCTAGTTGGGCCTGAGTCCACTTTTCCAATAGCAGAAGTGCGCAAGTCCAGTCTCTACAATTGGCGCCGTTTGTGGGAAGAACTTGTGTCTTAGGGAGGGTAACAATCAAGCATGGTAGGGTCAGGCCCTCATCCAACAGGTCCCCACTAGCCTAAACCTGCTGGATCCCTATGACAAGGTAACTTTCCCGATCCTGGGCGTGATCGAAATGAAGAGAATGAAAGGTTTCGAGAGGAAAGTGTGCACACCACTCAAACTGGCAGCAGCCACTCTCGTGTGAAGAGTCACGTGCTCCAAAAACAAAATAAGAACCAGCCCATGCAACAAGAAGAGGCCAGAAGCCACGCATCTTAGGGGCGGAATGATAATCCGGCCATGCAACGGGAGATAGACGATTTGAAGAGAGAGCTGCGCCATGCAATACGAAGGCGGTCTCACTCCAACCCTGACATGCTCTTTAGTGATGAAGGCGATGATGACTATAGACGGAGATCGCAAACCCCCCTAAGTGAGACCTTCTCTCACGAAGAAGAGCACCAACGGAGGCGTACACGTAAAAGCCCGTCTCCTAGGGGCTTGAGGAACGACGCCATGAGCAGGGCACTGAACCAACTCTCCAAATCACCGTTCACGCGCCACATAGAGGGAGCTGCACTTTCTTGACGTTTCCAGCAGCCAACCTTCATTCCTTACAACGACAAGACAGACCCCGTGAAGCATGTGAGCCAGTTTAGCCAAATAATGGCTGTCTATTCTAAAAACGAGACACTGATGTGCAAGGTCTTCCCATCTAGCTTGGGGCCAGTGGTGATGAGGTGGTTCAATGGTTTAAAGGCGAATTCCGTAGATTCGTATAGGCAGCTAACTCAAGCCTTTGGCTCTCGCTTCGTTACAAGCAGCAGAGCTTCTCGGCCATTGAGTACGTTATTATCGCTGTCCATGGATAATGGAGAAACTCTGAAGGCCTACTCGGATAGATATTGGGAGATGTATAATGAAATGGACAGCAATTGTGACGATGTCGCCCTTAGCACCTTTAAAAATAGTCTCCCAACTGAGCACGGCCTAAGGAAGTCTCTGACTGGTAAGCCCGCCACCAGTGTGCGCCAACTGATGGATCGGATCGATAAGTATAAGCGAGTAGAGGAGGACCAGCTGCAAGGAAAGGGAAAAGAGAAGGTTATCCCTCAAGAGAGGAGGGATTTCAGGTCGGACCGACATAACAACAATCGCCTGAGGAGAGATTTCGTAGGGCAATCCGGAGCAACTAGCACACAGACTGTCAGTGCTATATTCCAAGAACCAGTACACCTGGTGTTGGAGAAAATCAAGAACGAGCCATACTTTAAGTGGCCGAATAAGATGGTAGGAGAGTCCATGAGGCGTGATCAGAACTTTTATTGCCAATACCACCAAGACCACAGGCATACCACGGAGAACTGCAGGAACCTCTGGAACTATCTGGACCATTTGGTCCGAGAGGGAAAGCTGAGGCACCTCCTGCATCATTCTAGTGGTCATCTGGGCCAGACCCACCAGGAACCCCAAAGGGATAATGCCCTAAGGCCACCCGTAGGGACAATCAACGTAATCTTGGCCGCGCTAGGAAGGACAGACACGCGCCCCTCACGAGTGTTATCTGTGACTCAGCTGCTTGCCGAGGAGTCCCACCTAGAGCCGAAGAGGGCCAAAGTGAATTCTCACCTAGTTTTGAGTTTTTCAGAAGAAGACAAGGTTGGAACCACCCAGCCCCATGATGATGCGCTATTGATCACTCTCAGAATTGGGGACTACGATGTGAAAAGAGTGATGGTGGATGGCGGCAATGCTGCCAAGATAATGTATCTCGACCTCTACAAGGGGCTAAATTTGAGACCGGAAGATTTGATTCCCTACAGCTCTCATTTGATAAGCTTCGAAGGGAAGCTTGTTATTCCAAAGGGCATGATTAGGCTGCCCATCCAAACCGGCCCAGAGAGAGTAGATGTGAACTTTATCGTGGTGGACACCTACTCTCCATATATAGCCATTGTTGGTAGGCCCTGGCTCTATACTTTGGGGGCTGTTGCCTCCTCCTTACATCAGAAAGTGAAATTCCCGTCGGGAAATCAGGTTCTTGAAATCCGCGGTTGCCAGTCTACGGCAAGGCAGTGTATGGTAGCTGCCATTTCACATCGGCCCGATGCGGAGTCCTTGGCCTCTGCTGAGATGAACTTATAGCAATTAAAGGATCCGGTGTCGCCCTCTGATACGGCCGCCGAGGAGGCAAAATGCGAAGATCTAGAGAGAGTGGTCATCGGTGGTGACCTGGAGAGGTTCTTTCAGGTAGGGGCTCAACTGCCTCCCCAGGAAAAAGGGGAGTTGATTGAGTTCCTCAAAAGCAATATTGACGTATTTGCATGGGATGCCTGCGACGCCCCGGGGATTGATCCAGCCTTCATCTGTCACCATTTCAATGTCAACCCTTTTATCACTCCCAAAAAGCAGCCACCCCGGCGCCCTTCAAGAGAGCACGCTGATGCGATCAGGAGCGAAGTGGCGAAGTTTAAGCGTGCAGGGGCTTTCAAAGAGGTTTTTTACCCTGAATGGTTGGCCAACACCGTGGTAGTCAAGAAGAAAACTGGAAAATGGCGGGTTTGTGTAGACTTCGCGGACCTAAATAGAGCATGCCCAAAAGACCCATTCCCCATGCCTCGGATACACCAGCTGGTGGATGCAACAACGGGCCACCCTCCGATGAGCTTTTTAGATGCCTTTCAAGGCTATCATCAGATACCACTGGTCCTGGAGGATCAGGAGAAGACAGCCTTCGTGACACCTACTGGGAACTACCACTACAAGGTAATGTCGTTCGGTTTGAAGAACGCAGGGTCCACTTATCAAAGGATGATGACAAGAATATTTGAACCGCAGCTGGGCAAGAGTATCGAAATCTATGTTGATGATATGGTGGTGAAGAGTAAGGTGGTGTCCGAGCATTTAGGAGACCTCGGCAGTACCTTTAATGTCTTAAGGAAGCACAAGCTGTGCCTAAATGCTTCCAAGTGCTCATTTGGCGTGGGATCAGGCAAGTTTTTAGGCTACATGGTTACTCATAGGGGAATTGAGGTTAACCCTGACCAAATCAAGACTATTAACGATTTAAAACCACTACGAAATGCCAAGGAGGTCCAGAAGCTTACTGGAATGATCGCGGCTCTAAATCGATTCATTTCCAGGTCGGCGGATAGATGTAGACCGTTCTATCACTTGATCAACAAGTGGAAAGGATTTGAATGGTCCGATGATTGCATTGTGGCCTTCCAGCAGCTCAAGGAATATCTATCTCGGCCCCTTATCATGTCCAGTCCTAAGGCCGACGAAGTCCTATACGCATATATTGCCGTGGCCCCTTATGCAATGAGCTTAGTGCTAATACGGGAGGACAACGGCCTTCAGAAGCCAGTCTATTACGTGAGCAAGTCGCTGCATGAAGCTGAGGTTAGATACTTACCCTTGGAGAAAGCCGTACTGGCTGTGGTCTATGCTTTGCGAAAGCTTCTCCATTACTTCCAAGCCCATACCGTGGTAGTTCTAACCCAACTGCCCTTGAAGTCCGTCTGGAACACTATGGATTGCCCTATGGAACACAATCCTGGGAGCTTTTGACATCAAGTACATGCCTCGGACCTCTATAAAGGGCCAGGTCTTAGCTGACTTGATGGTCGAATTTGCTGAACCACCAGTAGAAATAGTAGCCGAGGATCGAAACATGGATGGAAAATCGGTTGGGGTAGTCTCTATACCAGGACCCTTTTGTTGGAGGGTGTACGTTGATGGCGCAGCAAATCAAAGAGGGTCCGGAGTGGGGGCAAGTCCTGATGTCTCCTAAGAAGGCCATCATTGAGAAATACTTGAGACTGGGGTTCTCGGCCACGAATAATGAAGCCGAGTACGAGGCCTTGTTACAAGGAATGGCCATGGTGCAGAAAATGAGAGGAAAAGCAGTAGAGATGTTCTCGGACTTAAGACTGGTAGTGGGCCAGGTGAAGGGAGAGTTGGAAGCCAGAGATGCAAGGATGCAAGCGTACTTAAGCCAGGCCAAACGCTTGCAGTCAAATTTCGATCTTTTCAGCTTGTCACATGTCCCCAGAAGTGGAAACACCCACGCAGATTCATTGGCCACGCTTGCTACCTCCCGGGCAGATGGTCTGCCTCGAACCATTCTTGTCGAGTATCTGGATAGAGCAAGCGAGGTGGCAAAAGGCATGGTCCATATCCATGAAGTTAGAGTGGGTCTTAGCTGGATGGACCCTATAGTGAGGTTCCTCAAAGATGATACATTGCCCGAAGAAAAGCCAAAGGCTGAAAGAATACGAAGAAACGCTTCTCGGTTCTGGTTGTCCGAGGACCACAAGCTGTATAAGCGCTTCTATTCTGGGCCATATTTACTGTGTATTCACCCAGAAGCATCAGAATTACTGCTTGAAGAACTGCACGAGGGGATCTGTGGGAGTCACACAGGGGGAAGATCTCTGTCACACCAAGCCCTTACCCAGGGATATTGGTGGCCGGGGATGCAGAAGGAAGCCTTTGAATATGTTAAGAAATGTGACCAGTGTCAAAGGTTTGCCCCAAATATTTATCAGCCAGGAGGGGTCCTCAACCCCTTGTCTAGTCCATGGCCGTTCGCCCAGTGCGGCCTAAATATTGTAGGCCCTTTTCCCAAGGCAGCAGGGAATAAGAGATATCTGTTAGTCGGCACAGATTACTTCACCAAATGGGTCGAAGCTGAGCCATTGGCCAACATCAGAGATGCGGATGCTAAGAAATTCATCTGGAGAAACATTGTTACACGATTCGGGGTCCCTCGAACCCTCATTTCAGATAAGGGACTCCAATTTGACAGCAAAGCCTTCAAAAGATATTGTTACGAACTGGGGATCGCAAATAGGTACTCAACTCCTGCTTATCTTCAGGGAAATGGGCAGGCCGAGGCTGTCAACAAGGTCATAGTCAATGGGCTTAAGAAGAGACTGGATGAAGCTAAGGGAAGATGGGTAGAGGAGTTGCCACACGTCTTATGGACTTACTGGACTACACCACGGCGGTCAATAGGAGAGACACCCTTTGCCATGACTTATGGAGTCGAGGCTGTTATTCCTCTAGAGGTAAGCTTCCCGACGCTGAGGACTAGCTCCTTCACTCCAAGCAATAACGATGGACTGTTGGGGGAGAGCCTAGACCTAATCGATGAACGAAGAGAAAAGACAGTGATCCAGTTGGCCTACTACCACCAGAAGCTCAAGCAGGGACATGATGCCAACGTGAAGCTGAAACCATTGGCACCAGGGGACTTAGTGTTGAGGAAAGTCGTGGGTGCTGCCAAGAACCCATCCTAGGAAAAGTTGGGACCCAATTGGGAAGGACCATACCGAATTACCACGGTAGCAGGAATAGGTGCATACTACTTAGAAGACTTAGATGAAAAAGCTGTACCTCGTCCATGGAATGTAAATAACTTGAAAAGGTATTATTATTAGCAAAGGCATTTCCCTAATTCAAATTTTTAGTCCATTTCAATTATACATCTTATGTTTTGGCAACCATCTAAGTATTAGACAGAACCAAGGTCTTGCATGGTCCTCAGACTCAAACCTATAGGGAAACTAGTTACCTCTTGAAAAACCTAAGTGTTAGACAGAACTAAGGTCTTGCATGGTCCTCGGACTCAAACCTATAGGGAAACTAACTACTTCAGGAAAAATCTAAATACTAGACAGAACCAAGTCAACAAAGGCCTGAGCGATCAACAGAGTCCGTGTGTTGTGTGACTCCTCGGACCACAACCTTTGAGGAAATTAACAAGCTCGAGCATTCATCTAAGTTACATACACAGCCAAAGGGGAGTCTGGTACCTAAGAACACTCGCCCTGTCCTCATTTGATACAGATGCAAACAAACACAAACCCATGAGCATCACTTAAGGCACTTTAAGGTACATTGAACGTAACTTCCCTGCGTAGTCAGTAGCTAATTGTTTCCTTGAGGTCTGTAAATTTTTGGAACATGCTTCTGAATGCCTTTGCGCATTGTGCTGTGGCATTAGATCTTGGGATTTAAAAGTTTGTCTTTATAAGTAATACGCGCTTAGCATTTTATACCGGTTATGATGACCAACTCATGAGGTATAAGATTCATGTTATAAGGTTATTGCCTTCTATAGCCCATTCAGCAAAAGCAAGTCGTAATAATAAAAGTGGCTCAATTGTTAATTAGAGTCTAAGTGAAAATTATCATTATGGACTTTACATTTTTAGGCCGCTGTTTCAAAAATGGAAAACAAGTCACACTGTTGAGATTGTTTAGCTAATAATCAAAGCACAAGTTATATAAATAACAACACCTATTATAGCGACAATTAACACATGAAAAGGGAATTGCATATATTCAATCCAAGCGTTCCATTACAACAGTTCGAATACTTAAAAAAAATATAATAATAATAATAATAATAATAATAATAATAATAATAATAATAATAACAATAATATAAGGCAAAGGCAGCCTAGTTCTTTAACTTGGTCTTCGTTGCCCCCTTGGAAGGCTGGTCTGAAGTGGCCTCAGGGTCCTTGGGACTTTGACCTAAGGGAATAGCTTGCAAAGGCACCACAAGGAGAGCTGTCTCCTCAGCATGAGGGGCTTGGGCATCAGCTGGAGGCTTTGCAGCATCCTGGGGTGCTCCCTGGCTAGGGCCTTTATCTGCTTCGGTTACCCCGGGTGGCTCGGCCTCCTTGGCAGGCTCGTCAGAAGAAGTTGAGATAAGGGCAGTATCAGAATGGCCTGCAACTACCTCGAGAGAAGTACCAGTCTCGGAGCTAAGAGGACCGGGCTCTCGGATGGCAGGAGGGTAGTATACATTCTCTGCCTTCTAGAGGTCAGATGAAGTCCCAACTCCAGCTTGTTTAAGGGCTTCATTCCAAACCTGGGAACAGTAGAGCCTGCACACCCCAGGTACCTGAGCCTTGAGAATGGCCTGTGTCTTGTCCATTCCCAAGGCATAAGCATCCTCCTCGGCCTTTTCCTTGAAGCTTTCGGCCTCAGTCCTGGCAAACTTGGCCTCCACCTTAGCCCTCAAGGCTTCATCCCTGGCCCACTCTGCTGCGTTCCTGGCCTCCTCAGCCTCAGCCAGCTTCTTCTTCAGATCAGCAATTTGCTCATTGGCAATTTTCAGCTGATCCTCAGCCTCGAGTAGGCGCCTTGTTTAGTCTTCGGCCTGTTTTTGGGTGCTGGCCAGGCCTAATTCAGCTCTGTCTCTGGCCCTTGTCATCTCCTTCAGGTCCTTCCTTGCCTTCGCCAGATCAGCCTCGGAGTTTTTAAGGGTCCGCGTGGCATCCAAGCGCTTGTCACGCTTGAGTTCCAGGGCCCTACCCTGGTCATTGGCCAACTCTTCCAACCTGTAAGTGGCTTGGACAGACTGCCAAATTGAAACAAGCACATGGTAAGATGGAAGCCAAGGGACATAGATCAATGGAGCCATAAAAGTTAGAAGTCTTACCATGCCCAAATACCTCTTCATGCTGAGGAAGACCTCCTGCCTCCTCATATTCCCCAGCTCGGCTATATCAGCGGGGAGCAGCAAGCACCTCTCCAGTGCATCGGCCACGTAGGCACCTTCGCCCCCTCGGAAGTCCCTGAGTGAGGCGTTTTCCACCAGAGGCTCCCCATGGAGTATTGGGGCAGGAAGCCAGGCCTGGGGCTCGGACTGCGTGGCGATTTCCTTTTCTTGGCCCTGGTGCCCGACTTTCAGTTGTTTTGAAGCTCGTTGGGCTTCAACTTCCTCCTGAGAGGAGCGAGGTTGCCCTCCATCCATGGGCTTTTTGCCTTTGGAAGTCCTTTTCCTTTTTGGGTTGGCAGGCTCGGGTCGAGAAGGCAGAGTCAGCTGGGGAGGAGGAGGAAGTTTCGGCCGAGGGGATGACGACTTCGACTGAGTGGAGGATGACTTGGTCTGAGCAGGTTGAGACTTGGGAGGAGGAGGAAGCTTGGACTGTGGCCTCCCTGGCGCATCCTTCCCTGGCTGACCCTCAATCAGGTCAAGCAGGTTGGTTAAAGGTTTCTTCTTAAAACCCATCTCGGCTTGAGAAGAAGTCCCTACTAATGAGAGGTCCGCTTCAGTCAAACTGGGGTTGCCTAAGTCACCAGAGGGATCCTCGGATAGATTGTCTTGATCGAATACACTAAAATCGTCCTCGGCCTCTATAGCTTAAGGGGACGAGGAAGGGCTTGCCAATGGAGCGCCTTCTGGAACAGGGGATCCTTCGGGAATCAAGAACCTTTGTTCTGCTATGGTGATTCTGTGAAGCCAATGATATTTGGCTCTGATCACGTACTTCGGAGCCAAGAATGATTTCTGGATGGGATCGTACCTGAGGATCTTGTGAGCGGCTCTGACTTGGTTATCAGCTTCGTTCACAAAAACATTCGCCTTAAGGATGGTTGCCTAATCTTCCCAGTTGACCAAGTGAAAGTGTCGGCCAAAGGCGTGTGGATCTGTAGAGAAGAAAGTATATTAGTATTAGTAGCCAAATGGTACAAACTATGACAACACAAAAGATCAACCCTCTCTTACTCTAAATACCCCACCTGGTGCCCCCTCTTCTGTCGGACAGGGAAGGCCGTCGTGCCACCTCCCTGACACGATGAGAAAGTCCTTATTCAGCTCCTTACTAGACTCTAGAAGGCACTGAATAAGCCGAACCTTGTCGTCCCTCGTTTTCATATATTAGGATTTACCCTTTAGGTGTTGGAGGTTGTAGCACCAGTTTACATCGTGATGGGTCAACCTCAACCCCATTTTCTCATTTAAAGCGTCCACACAACCCAGAATCCTAAACATGTTGACGGCACACTGGGTGGGAGCTAATCGGAAATGCCTAAGGTAATCCCTCATCACCGGTCCCATAGGGATTCTCATACCACCCTCAATGAAGGCGATTATGGGAATCACCACTTCACTATCTTACTTCCTAAAAAACCACACCTCTTCCTCACAGTATCTCAAGCCTACATTATTGGGAATCCTATAATCGGCAATGAATTTCTCCATTGCCTCTTTAGACTCAACCAACTTTTTAAACCTACCCATCCCTAGAAACAGCTAAAGGACTCAGGGAAGGACGAAAGGAAAAGAGGAATAAGAGAAAAAGAAACTTAGAGAAGAGAAAATATGAGTTAGGAAGAGTAGAAACTTACAGAAATGAGGAAAAGCTCCTCGGATAAGCTTTTTATGCTGAAAGGAAACGCGAGTTGGGCTTGAGATTTGACAGAACTCAGGATATGTACGCAAGAACTCTTGAATGTGAAAGTAAGGAGGCGAATCGGTTCAAATGGGCATTCATACTTCAATTAAAAAATAACCGTGCCGATTTTCCCGCCCATAAAGTTAAAAAATCCCCACCGTTAGATTACCATCACACCGTTGAACGTGGGGAGCACAGAGTCGCCAGAATTTAATGAGGGCGCGCTTCGTATACCGAAGCGTTAGGAACGTGCCTTGGACAAGCGAAAAGGCTCTGGCGCTGACAAAGGACATGACTTGACAAGCCATGATAAAGGATCGAGGACATCAAAACCCTCTTCTCCGTTCGAAGAGTCGGACAGCAGGATTTTGAGGGGCTATTGTGGGGTCAAAGAATTTGGCCATCTCGGCCCACTTTATACTAAGCCCAAAGCCCATGCCGAGGAAGAAGAAATGTCTGAGGACGAATGGAGAAAGTCCAAATTACGAAGAAGCGTCGCCAAGGACAATCCTGTCCTCGGCGAACCGAGATCATAGAAGGGAAGAGCAGCACGCCATCGAGGACAGCCTCGTAGAGCATCTCAAGAAACAGGATGAGTACAGCAGGTCAGCCACGGGAGCTCGGCAGAGGAACCATTCAAGGAGAAACTGTCACCTCCACATTAAATGCCCACAACTAACATTCTGACTGCATTAATGAGGAAATGACCCCTGAACAGTGTTGCTTTGGTTGCTGCAACTCACAGAAGGTTTGGGATGACGGCTGATGGGACAAGCACTCAAGTAGTGACCTGCACGACCAACAAATGGAGGGCCAAGATCGACCAAAAGAGGATATATAATGTAAGGAGTCCTCCAAAAAATGGGGGGGAGAAGAAAGAAGGAGAAAACACAGGAGCAACCTGTATCATCTTTAAACTCGAACCCGCCCCTTTTAATAAACGGGTTTTTTTTCTAACCCCAAACCCGCCCCCTCGGTCTCCACGGGCCCCGCCACCTCAAGCCCAATCCGTGGCCCAATCGAAAAAAAATTTGTTTGAATCTTTAAACCATGTAGAACAGAAACCATCACAAGAACAATGCAAAACAAAGTAAAAAGCACAAAAATTCTGCTCAATACTACAGATCAGAGTCTAAGACCATAAATACAGATCAGATCCTTCATCAAAAAAATACATATCAAATCAAAGTCTAAGTCTGCCTCTATTTCAACCCCTCCAAAACTCCAGAAACAGAACCATGAGAAACCCCCAACAGATCAAAGTTTAAGACCATAAATACAAATCGGATCTTTCATAAAAATAAAAATAATAATACAGATTAGAGTCTAAGCCTACCACTATTTCAACTCCTCCAAAACTCCAAAAACAGAACCACGAAAAACCAACAAATATCCTTCCTTTTTCCAATCAAGGCAAGGTGAGAGAGGTAAGGAGGAAGGAGCGGCGTCCGCGGCGAGGTGGAGGAGTGAGTGGCGTCTACGGCGAGATGGAGGAGTGAGCAGCATGGTGAGGGAGGAGCTAGCAATCTCTGCGGCAAGGTGGATGAGTGAGCAGCTCAGTGAAGGAGGCAGGGACTGACGAGACCGGTGAGGTGGAGGAGGGACCAGCAGCAGCAAGTGAGAGAGAAAGAGAGAGAGAGAGAGAGAGTGAGGGAGAGGGAGGGGTGGCTGAGAGTGAAGGAGAGAGAGGCGCCTAAGAGAGTGAGAGGTGAGAAATTAAGGTTAGGGAAATGTTTTTAGTAGTATTTATACCTAGGTTTTAAATTTTTTTTTAATAATATTATATATACGGGTCGGGTTCGGGTCGGGTATGCATAATACCTAAACCCGACCCGAACCCGTTATGTGTTAAGTTTATAAAACCCGAATCCGCCCTATTTGCTTCGCGGTTTGGGTAAAACCCAACCCATTAGGGTCGGACCGGGTCAGGTACCCGCGAGTCGGGGTTTTTTTGCCATCCCTATACATCTTGGCTTTCCCATGTGTCAACCAAAGTCCTCTTCTCAAGGCTTCAAAAGGACACATTAAGGTCCTAGGGCCTTGATGTTCTTCTTGCTGCATTTCCTCTGGCTTGACCGAGATCCTTGCTACATGTCCTCTGGCCTGACCAAGTCTGGGTCCTCTTTTTTTTTTTTCTTTTTTTTTTTTTTCTTTCTTTTTCCTTCTTTTTGGGACTTTTGGGCCTTCATAGTCCTTCTTAACTTCATGAATTGAGTCTTTTGTTAAGGCTCATGGTCTTTCCTTACTTTTCATGGAATAGGCTTTCTTGTGAAATTTTGGTCCTCAACAAAGATTATGTTCTACATCAGACCCCTCCACTTGAAAAAAACTTATCCTCAAGTTGATATTTGAAATCTGAAATCTTTTGATCCAAATAAAAAAATACTTCAAATGCTTTAATAACTCGATTCGGTTCTGAAACTTGAATCCTGCATAAAATGTAGCATAAAATTTCTTCTCATCTACCTTCAATTTATTTGCAACATCAATCAACAAAGGGTTGATAATAAAATTAAAAATTTCTACTCTAAGAAAATCAACATATCGTGTAGTCATCTTCAACAAATTAACTGAAACATGGGGATTGTGAGTTGTGGATTCATTCTCATATTTGACTTCAATTGAATCTTTCACAATATTCTCAATAATTACCATCTCTTGATTTTTGTCATTATCCACAGTCAACTCAACCTTCTTTTCTTTGACCTCTTCATCAAATTTTTGACAAGTGGTATCTTCAAGTTTCAATTCAACAACTTGTTGCAAGTCTTGATATTTTTCAACCACTTCAAAATTTTCTTTAGAAATTGGCTACATCTTGTTAACCCTTAAACCCTCTTCTTTTCTTGATACATGGACTTAGCTGTGATAGTTTTGGTTTTGTGGTTGACCTTTCATGTTTTGAACATATTGCTTTTTATACGAATATACAGATTTATAATCAACACTAGTATAATCTAGTATATCATAATAATCATTAGGAAACCATAAATCAATTAATACCCTTTTCATTCTTTGCCAAGAGCGAATTGGATGCTTACCTCAACGCTTTCTATCGATTTGAACGTCTTCGCACCATTCCTTTGCTTCATCATCCAATTTATTAGATACAAACCATACTTTTTCTTCATCGCAAATCTTGCAAAAATTAAAATACTCTTCAAAATCAAGAAGCCAGTTAATAAAATCCGACTTACACATATCTCCATCAAAGAATGGAATTTTCTTATAGTTAGGAGTGCATCTATGAATGTATTGATCATTGTTGTTGGGAGATGATTTCCTAGTAAGAAGAGTAACAATCCCTTGCAGGATTTCGCCCACAATTTGTTTTCTCTCTTCACGAAATTGGTGGAATTAGCGCTAGTGTGAATTGCGTTTTCAACTTCGTTGTTGTAGTTGTGGTGGTCACCGTCACACCAGTTAGCCATTAGACCAGGGTAAGTCAAGACTCTGATACTAACTGATGTTGCGGAAGCTTGAAGAAAACACACATGCTACTCTCTTTGATGAAATAGAAACTAAATTGTTAGTTTCTGGTAGTAAACCTTAAATTCACGAGGGGTTACTTGAATTTACGAGATGATAGATCTAGAATTAACAAGAGAAAATAATAGACAAAAGTATGAATTTTATTAATAATAATCTCTTCCAAAAACGTTTATAGACTTAGGGGCCTATTTAAGAGTTCCGTAAACTTGATAGAAAATATATTCTAAAATAAGTTCTAATTAATACTTAACCATAACAGGAATCAAATTTAGCCTAAAAGCATTAAAAGCACTTAAAAACAAGAAAATAAATACCCTAAACCTAAAATAACAAAAATTGCATAAAGATACAAAAAATAACAAATTACATAAATTAATTTGAAGATTCTGTGTAAGTATTAACTATATTTTACCTTATTCATTTTTTTTTTTTTTTTTTACATTACCACTTTAACTATACACTCTACATCATTTCATACTCAATTCTTTTTGTAAAACTAAAATAATTTAGGGGTGGAATAAAATAATAGTATTTAATATATAGATCTTGTTACAGTAAACATCTATATTTAGATGTTACTATAGCAAAATGCAAGAATCTCAACCATGTTAAAGCACTAGGTGTAAGGTTTTTTTAAAGCAATTGGTGTTATAGCAAAATGCAAAATAACTAAAAACGAGTTTTAGAGCATCAAATGGGAATGCTCTAAAATCTTGTTTACAAAACATGATTCTAAAAAACATGCTAGAACCCCAAATAATTATCAAAATAATATCAATTTATAGAATTTTTATTAAAAAAATATTAAACTCTGTCATAATATAAATATAGGAATAAAAATCATCTAATAAATTAGGTTCTCTAATTAAATTCAAACACATAATTACATTGACTAATGCAACACAAACAATATCATTTTTTAAGGACAATTGTTCAATGTAACTATATGTTTGGATTTGATTGAAGAACATAATGTTATACAAAGAGTGATTTGGAAAAATATTGTTTATATATGAGTTTTTTTAATCATTTTATGACAAGTATGAAGTTATTTATGGGGTTGATATTTGACCAGCGAGGTTTGTCTCCCCAAATTGATTGCCAAACTTGGACTTTTTTGGCGCTATTTTAGCCAAATTTGTGGGAGTTTTTTGTCTTTAGCTCTTTCTACAAAATAAGTTATTCAAAATTAATTAGATAAAATCATACTTAAAATTGATTATGTCACGAAAAGATTAGGTAGATTAATCATGTTATCATTTTAAAAGTAGATATTTGGAAAACCTAAATATAAAACTTTATAATACATTTTAAATATAAAAAAAGATCCCATTTAAAAATTTTCTCTTAAACCAACGATATATCAAGCCACTTTTGACATCAGGTGCTCAAAGATTCACTTGATGTAATCTCTTTTAATTGTATTCTAGTTTTTTTTTCTTTAGACGAATTGTGTTCTAGTTAAGTTTAACAAAGCAGAACTTGTACTTGAAAAACTTTTTTTTTTTTTTTGGGTGAAAGTACTTGCAAAACTTGGCAAACAATGGAGAGGAGGAGGGAAATGGGTGGTCTTTTCTTCTTCTTCTTTTTTTATTTATATTTTTTTTTTTTATAGAGTTTCAACTTATGGCGTTCGTTCCTAATGATAACTCTTTATCTTCAGACCAAGATATCAATCGGTTTTTGGTATACGCAGGGATTGAATTTCATATCTTTTCTTCATTCTTATGTTGCCCTCAATGTAAAGAGTTTTATTTTTGTTTTATTTTTATGAACAGTGTATAGGGTTTTATATTAATACAATTTCTATATTTTTCATTAAAAAAAAGTGTAATTGATTTTTTTTTATGAAAGTTTATTGATTTATAACTCTTTCTTTAGCCCTAAAATAATTGTTTTGGTTAAACTCCTATATATTGAGAAGTATTTCCGTTTCGTAAGACTTGAAGTTGCTACCCATATTAGTATATTACCCAAAAAAATATCCTTGCTGCCTAAGTTTTCTCCGACCGTAGCATCTCATATAAATATTCCCTCGTAAATAATATGGTTATTAACTTTTTGGCATTTTCGCTTTGTGGTTTGTTATGTTCCCCACTTATTACATATGTTCCCTTTAAAAGATATGTCAAAACGACAAAGCCAGTGACCTTGATGAATTTGCAGGGCATCCTAGATAAGATTATAATTAGAGCCTTCCCCACCACTTGATGGAGTCGGGTTATATCTACTGCAACGAACTAAGGCCCAACTTAATAGGGTCTTTTCCTTATTTTAGCAAGTACTTTGTCAACCCTGGGTCGGAGCTATTAAAAATCAACCACTCACCCCATAAATGTCCATCAGGAGTCGGGGGATTCACATAACATTTATGTTAGGTGATTTGACCTCAATGAGTAGAATTTTTTACCGTTGTTGATAATAGATTTTAGGTAAAATTCACGCATTATATATATATATATATATATATATATATATATTTATTTATTTTAACTACTTCTATATTTGGGATGAACAGGTATAAGCACATGTCTCCAAGGTGACAAATTATTTTTTCCGTGCACAAAATCCGACTTCCTACAGGGCAGCCCTTTCTTTTTTTTAATAGACTTTGGTTTGGTATTAATGGAACTACACATCTCAATTAACAGGTAGTGACCCTGAACTGGTAGTATTTATTTGTTTGGTCATACCCGTAACAGTCTGAAAATCTCACTGGAAAAGCAGAAAGTGTCCCAGCAGTGAGTTAGCAAGCATGACCCCAAACCTATAGAAGTTGGTAATCCAAATTAACTCATTCTTTGTACAAATGCTCCTCTTATCAAATTCATCAGTCTGCTAATCTATCAAGTGTCAGTTGTAATCACCTAGCAAACAGCATTTAGGAATTAAGTTGCCTCATCCCCCATGAGCCCTCATTAGTTTGCTACTTTGCACCAAAGTTGTTTCATCATTAAGTAAAAATTTAAAATGCTTCTTATTTTCACAGGCTATTTATGTGTTCAGGGCATATAATAAATCAAATCAAATCAAATCTTGATCTTGATCTTGATCTTCCTCAAGAAAATGTATAGGAGAAGACAAATTGACAGATGAAATGAAGAGCATCATCCCAGCGACACTAAACTTCAAATAATTGATTTCCCCTCCCACAAGGAAAACTTTAAATTTTCTACTGGTTCTGGACAATAAAATAAAAGAGTAATTAGTTGATCTCTCTGTCCTAGACACCTTCAACTGAAACATCTCAACTAACACATCCGTTGTTCTCATAATTGTTAGATCATATGCCATCATGTCGTCCATATAGAACATACCAATGAAAGAAGCTAAAAGAAGAAATCATTAGGCAAACAGAATGAATTGGCAGCTCCTGAGGTCTAACATGTCTTCGAATGTGTCAAACGGCACCAAGAAGAAACAATGGATGAAAATGAATGCCCTTATCACTATTCCTATGATAAGGGCATTCAACAATTCCTGGAATTTTACATGCAAGCCTATTCTGGATTCTATTCTCTTACCTTACTATACAGGTTTGATGCTCTAGTGTCAACAACCTTTTCAGGCAAGTGTGCATCTTGTGCGTGTAGGAATGAGATGTTGATTATCTTAGTGCCCTAGAGGGGGTGGTCACTGACCGCATTTTCAGTTTTGGGTGCTCTCTGTTGAAGGATTATCAGCAGATCGTGGAAAGAAAACAGGAACTACTATTAGACCGTGGCTGGAAAGCATAGCTTGGATCTTGACATCGCTGGACGGTGTTTATCTAGCAACAAACTCCACCCAAAAGGTCAATGTTGAGAGCTGCTGCTTTTGGAGGTATTTGTTTTGATTTGCCTTCATGTACTCAAAAGGGCATGCACTCTGATAACAAAATGACATTCAGTGTGGAAAAACTGAGCCAAGTATCATTTGCATTACAGAGAAGATAGAAAATTAAAATGATCAGAAGAGACAAATTTCTAGAAATTAGAGATTATAATGATGAGATGAAACAACAATGTAAATGTGTGAAGAAGAAAAAAATGGACCTATCAAATACAAAATTTTCCAAAAGGATCATGAAAATGTATCAAACATCAGAATATATAAAACCTATAAATCAAATTACACCAGAATATTGAGGGAGACACTTGAGATAAATTTTAACATCTTGTCTCAAAGTACCAACTCTCTTCACCAGAAAATGCTTCTACTCCATGACAAGGGAACATGAAAGCATTACTCCAAAGAGCGTCACAAGAAAAACCTCCTTCTGCTCGTGTCCATTTCCGGCTAAAAATCAAATGGGGAACAAAGCAAGTGTCAGAGAAATTGAGGGGATTTTTTTTTTCTTTGAAAAATGTAAAGATTATATATTAGATCTAAACAGTGGCCTGATTTGGTTGGTAAGTTGACTACCTTGTGAACCCACTCAAATTCCCCGCCTTTGCTATCAAATGTTCCATGCTGCAAACTGGTCAACTTCAGTGTAAAACGAGGGCCACATTCCTGCATGTTTGAAATAGAAATATTGTATTGGCATACAGTCACAGCCCATACAGACTTCCAACAAGATAAATTGAAGCAAAATGCAACTGATGCTATGACCTAAAATGAAGTCGTTGGAATGATTAATGAAATGGTCTAAGGTATCAACAAGGGGCCATAGCAAAATACAAACTCAATGCACAAGGCTCCTGCTTTTGCGGAGTCTAGGAAAGTCAGTTGATACTTAGCCTTAAAGCCAATTTTGGAGACACAGATTCTCATACTCAAACCACATATCACTTGGGCTTAGGGAACTTGCTTGCCACTAACAAGGGTCCATAGCAGTGTACCACAATTTCAATTTATTTTAGCAAACTATTTTGTTCATCACATGATCCTGAAGCCAATTACTCATGTTTGAGTTGAACATATATGTCTTCTTAGAGATGAACAATTTTATGTGTCGCAACTTGTCTACTCAGAGTTACCAAATTTTCTTCTATCAATACTCAGTCACCACATTTTCACTAGATCACATTAACAATAATGTGAAATGCAGCAATGAAAGCATCTGCATATGCATTTTTCTTCCCTTGTTTGCCATTAATAATAAGCAACTGAAATCTTATGTCATATCAAGTTTTAGCATAAACAGGGAACCATGAAAATCCAACTTAAGACTGTAGAATCACTTCTAACATCCAACTAGTTAACAGATATTTGTTCTTGTGTTTGCACTGTTTGAAGTATCTTGGGTCATGACAAAGACAATAATTCAGATGTTCAAATGTTGGCAAGGAAGATTTTATCACCGTAGGAGTGCAAAAATCCAGAAGGCAGTTCCTTTGTGTGTCTGATGTTTACAATTTGGTGAGAGAAGAAAGGTAGAACATTTGACAGCGTATAACGTCCTAATCATGTTATAAACTGTTTTTGAGATCTTTGTATGATTGGATGTTTGCTTTGGGTAGCATCCCTTCATTGTCCTTTCTTGAACTTTTAGAATTTTTTATTTTTAATTTGAGGTTGTACCATTGTAATTCTTTGGGAGTGGTTCGCTACACATTCTGTGTTATGTGAACTATCTTTTCTTTGAACATATAATTATTTTTTGCTAAGTCTCTTGGAATAAAATTATTTTTACATATGCATATAAAATAAAATAAAAATCTAGTTCAGCAACCTAAATAAGGTCTATATAAAATCTAAACCTATCATATCCTGTTCCAAAGGAAGTGGCATATTACGTTCCCATACGTCATTTCCATTTACTGCAACCACACTCTAGGTAAAAATGGGACACAGTAGCATGATTTGTACTGGTGGAGTGTGGTTTGGGGCGCAACTATTATATGTTAACCAAGAGGAGGGACAGCGAGGGGCCTTACTGAGCAATTAATGGGGGGCACAATATCAAAATCTTAAAATACAAATGCAATTGACGCTAACCTGAAGACGGGCTATTACTCTCTCTTGAGAAGCTTTCTCACCCTTGGCATCCTTGGCCTCTTTACCTTTTGAGTCAGTCTGTTTACTTTCTTTTCTGTCAAAAATGTACCTGCAAACATGATAATAGGATGTATTTGTCAGTAAACCATAACTTATAGAATAGTATAAAATTGTTGACTGTGGTAACTTATAAATGCTACAGAAACACACCGATGATGCCGGAAGAATATAAAATCTCGCTGATTGTGGAATGTGACAACTCGCCGACCACGAAAATTTGGATCTTGTGGGAAAAGTGACTGTATTAATCTAGATGTGGCGAAAAAAACTGTTAAGGAAAGAGATTTGACAATTATAAACACCATCATTATTCATCCGCATCTAGAAGATATGAAAATTGAGGTGCATGCAATTCAATAAAGACTACATACATGAAGAGTGTTGAAATTTTAAGTAGCAGTCACATTTCATATTACTTTGAACAGATATTACCAACATGTATGTCTTCAATCATTAAAATAAGATAAAAATGCACCTTCCAATACGATGACCCAGGCGTGTTGTGAAGTTATTCAGCACAAGCTCGGGTTTATGATTGGTTGGATTTCCATGATTCTGCAAGCAATATGGAAGGCCGAGAAAAAAGAAGCGAATGAATACAAAAGAAACATATTCACTTAAAAAAATATCCACTGAATACTAGTAACATGAAAAATCAGGCATCAACCTACATTTGTTTTTGGGTAAATAGTACTCATCCAGACAGATTACAGTAATGTAGGGCAGTGTCCCTGAATTGGAACACGAGGGAGAACAGGTAAAATTTTGAGGCTACCTCATAATTACACATTTTCTGGGCGTAATTGAGCCCTCGCACACATTAATTTCCTAAGTAAGAACCCACTAGATAATCCAAACGTCACATATTATCCGAGGATCGGCCTCACCAAAAAAATGGAGGTAAGGCTGCCTAACAATCACTTATTTCAAACCCCGCAAAATGTGGGAGCTTTGTGCACTAGGGACGACCATTTTATTTTCTGAGTTAATCTAGTGATAGTAATGCAGGAGCATAACCAAAAATTATTTCCATATTTCATTTTAGATTTTCAGTGGATAATTTCAGATTGTAACGTAGTTATTTGTTTAGTTTGGATTGATATTTGAGTTTGGTTAGGATTAGTAGTTTATCATTATCATTTGTTTAGGATTATTGGATTAGTATTTGAGATTGTTTAAGATTATCAGATTAGTATTTGAAATTGTTTAGGATTTGTTTAGGAGAGTTTATCCTTATCTTTGTGATTTCTGGAAGCTGCATATAAAGCTCCAAATGATTTGTTTTGTAAGACAGATTATTATTATTATTAAGATTATTTGCGTTGATTTGTTTGGTGGTGATTCCAAACACCTTAGGTGGGAAGCCTAAGGTTCTTCAGTAGGACTAATCTAGGTGAGAAGCCTAGGTTGTCCTACATCAACTTGGTATTAGAGCCCAACCCGATCTCCCCTTTCAGCAACCAAAATCACGACTGACAACCCACAGCCACACTCACCATCAAAAAACAACTCAACCACTAGACATGCCATTACTCAAATACTTACCCCACGAGATTTGCAAACCAACGCAACCTAATTTCTTACCTCACGAGATCTGCAAACCAAAGCCCAAACCAGTCCCGGCAATCCGTATATACCCCGCAGCCCCACATGAGTTTTTCATCCCCAAGCCAACAGAGAAGCCAGCAACGCCTCCCAAACCGTTGACCACCATTCGTGCCCACCTCTGATCACAAAACCAAAAAAAAAAAAAATTCAGATTCACAACTTCACTCCACCAGATCAGAGACAGAGACAGAAGAGAGTTGAAAGCCCACCATCAAAGCCGCCGATCCCACCAACAGAATGACTCCATCGCATAACCTGCCGCCGACATGCCGTCACCTTCGCTCCCACCATGCCGCTTCACGGGTTCCGAGATCTGACTCACCAGCTCCGATCTCCACCTTCGAGTGCCGCTGACAGTCATCGCCGATGAGCCCAGCCATCTCTTCGCCGTCGACCCCAAGGATGCTTCGTGCTTTGCTCCGCCGCTTCTTCTCTTTTAGTTTTCCTCTGTTTCTAGTTTCTTTAGTTTCAGTGTTAAGCGTTTCAATTTGACGTGTTACTGTTTGACACTAGCAAATTTTAGTTTTATATTGTAGTCTTTCTTTATTGTATTTCAAAAAAAAAAAAAAAAAAGGTCAAAGGCAGAAAAGTTTCAGCAGACACTAGAGTTCAATTACAAGCCACGCTTATCAAGCCCCACGTAATGATCAGTACAGAGCACCAGCCAAAGCCCAGATTACCAAGCCCATGTTCATTTCAGATTGTTGAAAGTCCATTCCAGTGAATCATGGTAGTCTCAGAAGCGCCAATATTTGATGGACATCCAGATCCATGGACCCCCATCAATTGGCTAGATGAGATGGATCAATTCTTTGATCAAATATGTCTGCCAGATGCTAATAAGGTATCAGATGCTAATAAGGTTAGGTTTGCCAAGTTGAAATTGAGGAGTAGAGCTAGAGACTTTTGGCGTAGTATCGAGAATCATCACAAAGGAAGGAGCAAGCCTGCCATAACTGATTGGAATGAAATGAAACAAATACTTAGAGTGAAATATGTTCCCCAATGCTATCAAGAGAATTATCAACCTCAATCCTCTCATGGGAATTTTCTACACCATAGAGGCAGTATTCAGCAAGAAAACACCTCATCCTTCCGTCAAAAACTCACTGCTATAGCTCAAGACTTAAGAAAAATAATGGTTCTGCTAGACTATTCTACTCAGAAAAAGGATGCTCAGGTTCCACCAAAGACTAATGTTGAAATAGAGGTACAAGTGCCAATAGATGATGTTTCAACATTCATGCAGCAAGAAGAACCTATTATAGAGTCTACACAAGAAGAGAAATTTCAACAAGTGAACGAAGATTTAGAGGGTGCACTTGATGTGGAGGTTGATTCTGATGAAAGTGGCACTGAGCCCTTCATGATCCATGAGGTTGATGAACATCTACAAGTTGTTGAAGTCCAAAAGGTTGATACTATGGTTCAAGATAAAATTGTGCCTATTCAACACATTGATTTTGTGTTTCCAGAGGAGTTCTATGGTGTCATGGAATTGAAGGTTATTCTACTCTCAGTGCTTCCTAGGGTGATTTCTGATTTGAAGGAAGTATTAAGCACCAAAGTCTTAATTCTTCATCACTACAAAACTCGAGGTCGAGTTTTCTTAAACCAGGGGAGTATAATGCAGGAGCATAACCAAAAGTTATTTCAATATTTCATTTTAGATTTTCAGTGGATAATTTCAGATTGTAACGTAGTTATTTGTTTAGTTTGGATTGATATTTGAGTTTGGTTAGGATTAGTAGTTTATCATTATCATTTGTTTAGGATTATTGGATTAGTATTTGAGATTGTTTAGGATTATCAGATTAGTATTTGAAATTGTTTAGGATTTGTTTAGAAGAGTTTATCCTTATCTTTGTAATTTCTGGAAGCTGCATATAAAGCTCCAAATGATTTGTTTTGTAAGACAGATTATTATTATTATTGAGATTATTTGCGTTGATTTGTTTGGTGGTGATTCCAAACACCTTAGGTGGGAAGCCTAAGGTTCTTCAGTAGGACTAATCTAGGTGAGAAGCCTAGGTTGTCCTACATCAGATAGTGTCCATGAAGCAATAACAGTCAATGTAACAAAACAAATAGCAATGTTGTCAGTAAACACATGCTTGACTGGTTGAAAAGTACTGATTTAGAATGACTTCTTTCGTATATCACATGTAGGAGCAACTTGAAAAGTACTGATTAATCAGTTATTCCTACTTAATAAAGCAAAAAAAGAAAAAAGAAAAAAGAAAAATCAGAATCACATGATCTTAAACAAGTAATTTTAAGAGTGGTTTTGATTTCATAAATTCCCATTATCCATTCCATGTTTCATTACAAAGTGCCATTTTTGTCAATCTTCCTCTGAAGTCAAAATGATGCTATAATCTGTTAAGCAATTACGATGATTGCAACAAAAGTAGGCTCATAACCATGTTTATTCGTTGCTATCCTCATTGAGGTCTAATTCTTAAACCCATTCTCTATAAATTTATTGTGTTGGGCTAGTTGGGCCTGAGTCCACTTTTCCAATAGCAGAAGTGCGCAGGTCCAGTCCCTACAGTTAATATCATAATGATCTAGTCATAGATAGTTTAAACATATTTTGTATAATTCTCTTGTACTTTATAAAAGAACATAACCATGATAGTTATAATCAAATAATGTGTATGGTTCAATTAGCATATATCTAAAATTCAAAGACCAAAAAACATAAGAATGATAAATTAACCTTGTTCATATGTTATATGACATGTAAATAAAAAAAAATAAAAAAAAATTGTTTGTGTAATTCAACACCTAAGGATAGTAGTTGTGTAGTAAATCATTGGTCCATATAATTTCTTTCAAGATCAAGCAATTAATTTTGATGATCCATATCTTTTTTAGCAATAAAATAAAAAAGCTATCTAGGAATGCTTTGTGCTTCTTCAAAAAGCTCCAAAAAAATGTGTTTAAAGTGTGATTCATTAAATGAGTTTTTTTTTTTTTTTTTTTTTTTGGCCTAACGAAGTGTTGAGAGCTTGGGGTTTTAGGCTTTGAGGTTAAACATGCTTTACTCGCTTTTAACAACATTGATTGAGAAGCAATCATAGTTACTTATTCCTTAGCTCAGTAGGCACGCTTTTAACAACATTGATTGAGAAGCAAACATAACTGCTTATACCTTAGCTCGGTGGTCAATGCTTAATAGCTACTTTGACTCTTATAATTTAGGGCATGACTTTTCAGTTTTTGTAAATGTGATGTATGAGGAGGCTAAGCTTGTAAGGTTAACGAAGCTCCTCTGTATTTGTTAGTTGGTTCAATAAAATTTTTCCTTTCATAAAAAAAAAAAGTTGGGATAATTGAATCATAGATTTCTTAAAATTTTAACCATTACTAATTAAATTAATTGTTCATATTTTGTCACATAATTAGTACTTTGATAGATACCAAAATAGTGTTAAACAATACTTGTTTAAATGTTGATGATATGATAAAATTAGATTTGTACATTTAATCATGAATTAAGAGATCCCAAGAAATCTTTAACAAAATTATCTTCAAATATCTAGATGATCTCAATCAAACAAGAAATTCTATGGTACCCTACTTTTTTGCGAGGCATGGTTCTTCTAGGTAGTCAACTTGCTATATAAGTCACCAAATTATTACATTGAATGGTACTAACGTCATATTGGGCATTACCAATGTCACACATGATCATACTAATATCACATTTAGTAGTTTTTTTTAGTTACACTGAATGGTTCCGACGTTACAATATATATAGATAGATTTTCCGCATAACTGACATTATTGTAATTTGACATCCCAATCTAACAAAAATTTAGGGGCTGTTTGGTTTTTGTGTTTCCATCACCCATAACTCTGTTTCCATCACCCATAACTCAAAAATGGTGGGACCCACGGAGAGAAGGCTTGTTTGGATTTGTTTTCAAGTTTTGTTTCCATCACTCAATTCTCTGATTTTTGAGTGATGAGTTATGGAAAATAAAACACATTTTAGGTATTTTCAAGTTATGGAAACATAGTTATGATGGCAATCTTGTAAATGCACACACATTGAGGGACCCACCAGCTGCAACTTTTGACTTCACTCTCCTCTTTTCTTTTCTTTTTCTTTCTTCTCCACTTTTCTTTCTTTTTGTCTCTCTTCTTTCTCTGTTCTTCGCTGCAAGCATCAGTTCTTTCTTTCTTTTCTTTTTTTTTTTCTTCCTTTTTGCCTTTCTCATCTTAGACCCATAAAAAAAATCAAGAAACAAACTTTTCTTTCTCTGTTCTTCGCTGCAAGCATCAGTAGTTTTTGTTTTTTTTGCTTTTTGTTTTTTGTTTTTTTTTTCACTGCTGTTGATGTTGATGTTGCTGTTGTGGCTATGGTGGGTTTTGGAGTTTTTAAGGAGCGGAATGTTGTCGTTTGTCATTGTGGGTTGTAGCGGCGGTTGCGGCGGTGGTTGTTGTGACGGTTGGGATTTTAGGTCTTTGATCTGGGAAAAACATAAAAATAAGGATCTTGGTGGGCTTGATTAAAATATGTGTTAACATGGATGAAGAGAAAAGCAGAGAAAAATAGGGGAAAAACGAAGAGAAAAGTAGAGAAAAACGAAGGGGAGAGGCAGAGAAAGATGAGAGTCAGGGGAAAAAGAAAAAAAAAAAAAAGGAAAGAGAAAAGTTTTATGACATTGAGTGATGGGTGCCAAACGTGTGAGTGATGAGTGACGAAAATTGAGTGATGAGTGATGATTTTCAAAAAACCAAATAGCCCCTTAATCTTCCCAAGTACTTGGTATTTTATAGTGCACCAAAAAGCATTTATTCATGTAGTTATAATGGTTTTATTGAATAGTGGAGATTCCCATGGTTCTCATTTTCATTATTCTCTCTTGTGTGTGTTGTTGTTGTTTTTTTGTATATAATGATTTACTCAAAAAGAAAAATAAATTTTTTATATAAGATAGATATTTTATGTATTCTAACTTAATTTAAGTATATATGTGTGTGAAACTTCCTTCTAGAGACTTGATTACTAGCCATTGCCCCCTTCTGACCATCATGCCAAGGGTGCATAGTGGTGAAAAAATAAATAAGAAAAAATTAAGGGGGGAGGGCGGGGAGAAGAGGTCGAATTTACTCAAAACGAAAATACTAGAGATACATATTTTTAAGTTTTTTTACAAATTGCTAATATAGTGAGTGAATATTGATAAATGAAAAAAAATGATGTTAGTGTTAGGTCTTGGTGAACTACAATAACAGTTTATAAAAATGTTGTAAAATAATTTATGGTTGTAATATTATTTATTTTATAATGGTAAATAAATTGAGAATTTGGAAAGTGAATTATTTTTCAATGGTCAGATCTGGATCCCGTAAGAATCTGGATATTGAGTAATTGCAACTTGATTTTTTCTCACATTAATATCATGTTACTAAAAAAGCTTTCAAAAGTAGTATTAATACCACCCCCATTTTGCTTCCTCCACATTAACAAGCCCAATCAACCCCTTGCCTTGCCTTTGACTCAGTGGCATTCTTTGAACACAGTCATGTTGGGCCTCATATACATGACAAAATGTTTTGTAGGACTCCTTAGGTATGCTGCATTTGCATGTTCCTATTCTTTGTTTCTAGTTTTGCATGTGTTTTGGTCAATTTCGAAAGTAACCTCACTTCTTGTTTTCTACACTTTGTTATAGTTTTATTTATATTAATTTCGTGTTTTTTCAATAACTTGATCAGGACCATTTGCAAGCTTGTAACCCAACAAGATGTTTGGTCTAAAGAAAAGAATATCAGTCAGAAACAACACAAAAAAAAGGTGGTAATCATCATGGGAGCAACTGGAACTGGCAAGTCAAAATTGTCTGTTCATCTAGCTAGTCATTATAAGGCAGAACTCATAAACTCAGACAAAATGCAAGTTTATAAGGGACTCGACATTGTCACCAACAAAGTCACCATGGAAGAGCAATGTGGTATACCACACCATTTGCTGGGGATACTCGATCCCTATACTGATTTTACAGTAGATCATTTTCGTGACATGGTCGTACGTGCCATTGAGTCAATTGTGAGTCGCGGCCACCTTCCAATCCATTGTTGGAGGGTCTAATACCTATATTGAGGCCCTAATTGATGATGAAGATAGCAAGTTTAGATCAAAGTATGATTGTTGCTTCCTTTGGGTGGATGTGCCCATGTTAGTGCTTGACCCATTTTTATCAAAGCGGGTTGATCAAATGATTGAAAATGGCATTGTAGATGAGTTGAGAAAAATGTTTGATCCCAATGTGGATTATTCACAAGGGATTTTTAGGTCAATTGGGGTTCCTGAATTTGACCAATATTTTAGAAATGAATCTTCTTTAGACAAAGAAACCAATGCGATGTTAATCCAAAAGGCAATAAGTGAAATGAAGGAAAATACATACAAATTAGCATGTCGTGAAGTGGAGAAAATTTATAGGCTCAGAGATATAAAGGGATGGAATATTCACCGCCTTGATGCTACACAAGTGTTTAAGAAAAAAGGCAAAGAATCTGATGAGGCTTGGAATGAACTCGTGGCTGGACCAAGTGTGGCAATTGTTGGTCAGTTTCTTAGCAAAACCTATTAGGTTTTGTAGGGATGCATGGTACTTTACTTGAATGTTTGATCAATCTTTTTTAATGGGGGTGGTTTTGATTTCAAATATTTGAAACTAGAAGGTTTGGGAATAGCTTGGATTTTATGACTTGCATGGATATATCTGGACTCTCCCGATTATGCATTTTACTTATGTAATACCCCTATCATTAGTGTTATGTCCCCCCATGCCAAAAATAAATGTGCATGTCTTTATAGAAGATTTGATTTTCTATACCACATTTCTGTTTGTTTCAACATTAACATTTTGAGAAAAATGAATCATTTTTCAAAAAGCATTTTCAAGAAAACTATCTCATTTTCTTTTGTTTGGTAGCAACCTTAAAATGAGTTGGAAAACTATTTCTTGACTTTTCATGAGAAGGAGTAATTTTCCCTATTTAGCTTTGCATGAGATATATATATAGTTATTTTCCAAAAAATGTTAGTAGAAAATAACTATATCTCATGTTAAGCTAAAATAAGAGAAGTTAAGAGATAATTTCCTTGGACAAAGTTTAGCTACAAAATTGGTTGTATTTACTCAAAAAAATAAACAATACTATATATTTTGAAAATCTAACCGTTGAATTGTATGTTCTTTACGTTCTTAGTACACATGTCAAATTTTGTGTCAATCAGATATTATTTACTATATGATCTATAAACTTATATTTTATGCATAATTTTAAACTACAAAAACTTGCAATTTAAATAATTGTCGGGGACGTTTTTGCGACAAGGGCCGAAAATGAGAGAACGGCCCAGATCTCCTCTTGGGTTCTTTAGAAGTGTTTATTGTAGAGAATCAAGCCTAAAATTCCAAATGTATAATGAACAAAAGGCTAATGGTGCTTTGACAAGAGAGAATCAAAATGCTAATAACAAAAGTGCAAAAAAAGCATAAAAATATAACAGGTGAAACTTCGACCCATAGTCAGTAAGAAGAGGAAATTGAGAGAGGTTGTGAGGAAGAGAGGGAAGGTACCCCTGTACCCATATTTCCACCTCTATCCTTCAAAATTGCAAGAATGTTAGCTGGTTAAATGGGCTTAACAAAAGTGCAGAAATAACATAAAAACATAATAGGTCTGAAAGTTCGACCCACAGTCAGCGAGAAGAGGAAATTGAGAGAGGTTGTGAGGAAGAGATGGAAGGTTCTCCTGTACCCATATTTCCACTCCTAAGGTTCAGAATTGTGAGAATGTTTCCTGGCTCAGTGGGCTTTTGCTCTCAAGTTTCAGCTCTATGAGGAAAACGTGGTTGGTCTTATTTTGAACTGAAGAGAGAGTTTTATATAGAGTTTGGGGTGTTGCTAATGACTAGTTTTTGAGTAGTGGAAGAGGCTTTTATCCCCCATGATACTAATTTGGTGTTTTGGCTTGGGTTGCTTTTGTTTAGGGAAGAGTTTGGCATGCTTTTAGCATGATTTTGGAAATAAAGTGGCTGACTCTATTAGCTATTGTTTCCTTATCATTGTAGGCTTTTGACAAGTGCATTTGGTGGCTACAATAGGCTAGCTAATTAGTTTAGGGTCAGCTGTGTTTTTTGGGTGGAAAAGAAAATATGGTAGCAAAATTAGGTTAGGGTAGAAACTTTAGGCCACAGTCAACCAGAGCATAAAAACTCTTTTGGGGTGGAAATTTCAGGTACAAGACCTTCTCCATGAGCCTGAGGTGCTACCAGTGTCCCTTACCCACTTGGTAGCACGCATGGGCTGGGCTCATGCAAAAGGTTTGAAAGGAATCGACCCATACCCTCCAAATCACACTTCTTTAATTTCCCCCATATGTTGCATGTGCTTAGGCCATGCTTAAAAGAATAAAATATAATATAATACATAAATTGAGCCCACAAGAAAGTCGGGCTTGGTTGGATCGGGCTTGTAAAGAATGTGTCGCGAAAATGGGTAACAACAACAATTTATTGATGAAATAGCTATTGAACTTTAATTTTCTAGAAATTTTGCAAGCATAGAGGATATAAGAAGAAGATGTAATCCAATGATGGATTTGTCAAAATTCATCTCCATTAAAAAGATATTGAGTAAGGTTGTAACTTAAAGTTATAACCAATTTTGTAGCTAAACTTTGTCTAATTTCCTTTAATCTTTTTTTTTTTCCAAACACAAGAAAATGAGAAAAAATATCTTCACATAAGGTTTTTCATTGAAACAAATGGAGCATTAGTGTTAAATTGAAAAAAAAAAAATTAGAAAAATGAAAGTAGAAGTAAAGTGTTGTTAGAAAAATAATTATCAAATTTCATATTTTGAAAAAAATTTAAATTGTAGAATATATAATTATACAAACACAATCATAGAAAATGCTCATTAATAATTTTCGTAAGTATCAAATTTCATATTTAGAAAAAAATAAAAAGAAAACAGAGAATTTCTTATTTGTAAAAATTTCCAGTATATTGTATGGGCTACTGACTTAAACATATATAAAATTGAAAATGTTTAACTTTTGATTAACCCAAAAATATTATGCATACAAAATTTTGTTGAGGCTCTACAATTTTTATACATATTCTAATTAAGTTTAAAATGCTCATTACCATATGCTTTGAGTAGGTAACTAGGTTGTCTTTAACCCTACCATTGCAAGTGCATCAATGAATTAATGTTGAGTTTGGATAGCAAGATTTGGGCATATGGATTTAGATTTGAGTGATTAAAATCCAAATACCTTGTTTAATTTGGATAGTTTTAAAAGATCAAGGATTTGGATTTACTACATCTACTAAAGATTTTAACCCTTTAAAATCCTTGAATTTGAAATGATATATAAATTCAATAGATTTGAAACCAAGATATCATATATAATCAAATCAAATTTTCAATTAGAGTCTGTTGGGAAATATAGACCCCGGTTGATAGAATTAACAAGTTTTAAAACCAAGTTGTTAATTAGATCTATTATGAATAATCTTTGTTCAAGCAAGCAAACATCAATATCATGTCAATATCATGCACAATGGAATAGTAAATAAGACAAGATATGATGACACAGGAAAACCAATGAAACAAACTAGTTTCATAGTAAAAAACCTAGGGGGAAACCGTCCTAAAAAGAAATCCACTATAATAAAGAGAGGTTTCAGATCTAGTACAAAACCTTTGTCCTTAGACTTTACAATCCCAGTAGATGAACTTACAGTAAAAACCATTTACCGCTTCAGAACCTCTGAACTCTACAATATATGAACGCTCCACCCACAATCACAATTGGAACCTCCAATTGACTTCAAGAACCTCTTGAAGGTTTCCCTTATAGTAGCAAGTCTGTGGTGGTTGCTATGACTTCAGCTTTTTCACTAATAGAATCTTCAGATCTACTTTGAAACTCTTTGGTTTGGTGAAATAGAGAAAATTTGATTACAAAACCCTAGCCACATAAACGGAGTGTTTCTCTCTCTCTCTCTCTAAAAAGCCTTCTAATAGATGGCTTATGATGTCCTTTAAATACCGGTTCAAATGGGTCTCAATTTGAGCTTCAAACGAATAAGTTATGGGCTTTTTCACGTTGCTGATTTTTGCTGATCCGCAAAACTAGATCGATTGAGAGGTATCAAGACTTCTATCGAGGAGGCAGTAGGTTTCAAGCTTCTATCGAGAGGTATCGAGACTGCTATCGAGGTTCATGCTGAAAATGTTCTAAAAATGTTTTTTTCTTGAGCAAATTTTGTGTTTTTAACTTGGTCTTCAATTACAACTTTAAGACACGTCAAAAGTCAATAAAAGACACATAATTTGGCATGGTTGACAATACCAAAACACATGATCCTAATAATCTCCCTTTTGTCAATCCATGACAAAACCTTAAGTACAAGAGTAAGCCCAACACATTAATAACCTGAATACAATGAATGAACTCGCCATATTCAAATAAACTAGCCTATCTAAAAACAATCAGCCCTGAGAAACCATAGCACGAACTAGAATTGACTGTTTTTATTGGCTCCATTCCTGTCTTTCCTGAAAGCACTTAACAAACATGTTATGCACACTATGTGAAAAACAATGACAAATAATAAAGAAGTAAAGTGCGTTTTGTCATATGATATGCCAATTACATAAAAATATTAACCTAACAGAGTCTAAATTTGTGTCACATATTTATATAATTTTTTAATTTTTGTGCAAAGTGAGTTATTAATATAAAAGTTGAAGGGTCAAAAATAAATAAAAAAAGGAAAAAAAAAAGTTTTTGTTTGACTTTGATAAGGAAAAAGAAAGGTTTGGAGAAAAATAAATAAATAAATAACAAAAATGAACTTATATTTATGTTGGACTTTTATGCTTCAACTTAGGTTTCATTCCCATAGACCAAATTTAGATCAACGTAAACTATAAAAAAAAATTGCTATCAATATATATTTTTTCTTATATATTATTATTATTATTATACAAATAGCGCTTGGACAAACTAAAATTGAGAATTTAATAGATAACAATTTGAATGATTTTTTTTTTCATTTTTTTAAAAATAAACTTATATTTATTTTATAACTAACTCATTTATATTTTCAAATATACAAGCATTATATATAAACTTGGTAAAAAGTTAATATGTATTTAGTTATGCTCATTTGTTAATGTATCACATGCAGTATGCATGAGTTACAAGCTTGTTTTAAATTTATTGATTCTTATTGACGAAAATTGTTAACCCATGTTTAACAATAATTGTTAGTTTATGTTTAACAAACATTGTTAAATTATGTTTAACAGACGTTGTCAAATTATGTTTAATAAGAATTGTTATTTAGTCAAATTCATCAAACATAATTTCACCCATAGGCCTTTTGGCGTATGAGTTTTATTCATGTGAGTAGTGCCCATTCAAGACAATGTATCTCTTAATTACAATCCCTTATTTCAAGGGAAGACCTTTTGATTCCAACTATGTCGTCTTTGTACATAAGTTTATTTATTTTCATGTTTTAAGGGGATATGTGTTTTTTATCTATTTGTGACTGCACCTAATGATTTATTTAGGTTGCCTACATACCCTTGGCGGGGATCAAGCCAATTTGTAGTTCTTAATTTGAGGTTTTAGATTTAAAATTCTCAAATATGATTTTGCCCAATCTAAATAATGGACATTTAAGTCAAATACTTTGTATTTAATTAAGCATCGACTTAGGCTGCGTTTGTTTCAGTGTAAAATATTTTTCGGGTGTAAAATTTTTCAGGTGAAAATATTTTCGGGAAATGAAAATATTTTCAAGTGTTTGGTTGCATTTCAAAAATATTTTGAAAAATATTTTCTGGTGTTTGGTTGTATTTTTGAAAATATTATAAAAAACACATTTTCTACTTGTTGCTCCCATTTTCTCACATTTTCTCAACTTCCAAACAAATATATAATATTATTTCTCAGTAGATAAACACCAAAGAAACAAAACCCAACAAAACCAATTCATCAAATCCGGTCAAATTGAGAGAAGAAGGAAGAGAGAGAGGCGACTGGGTTCGATCTAGAGGCGAGATCGCACGGCGGAGGCGAAGGCGAGATCGCGCTACGGAGGTGACTGGGTTCGATCTAGAGGCGTGATCGCGTGGTGGAGGCGAAGGCGAGATTGCGCGGTGGAGGCGAGGGAGAGATCACAAGGTGGAGGCGAAGGCGAGCACGATCAGACCGAGTTCATCAGAGATGGGTTTGAGGTGGTGAGATCAGATCGGCGATGGGTTTTCGCGGCGCAATCAGATAGGCGGAGCCGTGGGTCGGGGACTGGATCTGGGCTTCACCAGCGATAGCTCTCTCCATCCTTCGGCTTGGGCTTAGCATGAGTGATGAGAGTGAGTAAGGAGAGAAATTTTCTGGAAATGGTTTGAAGGGAAAATGAAAGTGTAAAATGATTTACTGGTGTGGGGTGGGTATTTTACGGTCAACGAAAATGATTTTCCGTTTGACCATATTTTCCATGGGCAACCAAACACACAGCAGGGTGTAAATTGTTTTCCCGAATCCATTTTCAGCCGAAACAAATGCAGCCTTAATTTTGTTTTTGGGTGAGATAATTGATTTTAATTTCAAGGATAAGTCAAGGACCATGTTTTTATGGAAATTGAACCAAGGATAAGTCAAGGACCATGTTTTTATGGAAATTGAACCAAGGATTCTCTCTTTAAGAAGTTGAATGTCCAAGCAATTTTCCTTTTCTTTCATTTGCTTTTTTGTAGGAATTTTAATGATATTTTGATTGAGGTTTCCAAATTTAATTAAGGGAAAGAAAACTCCATTGAAGCAATTTTATTTTTTTATGAACATGTTTTAGGAATTGGGAATTGGAAAATTTCCTCAAATCAATTTTTATGGTCGTTTTATTTTGTGAATTATTAACTCCAATCTTGATTAAGAAATTAGGAGTTCCAAAGAATTAGTCATGTTGGAATTTGAAGGAATTAGAATCCCCACTTTATTTAAAATAATTTTGGGAGTCAAGGACTCCATTGAAATGTGGTGGAGTTGAGGACTCCATTAATTTGGTAGAGCCAAGGACTCCATTAGTTTGGTAGTCAAGGACTCCATTAATTTAGTAGAGTTAAAGACTCCATTAAAATGTGGTAGAGTCAATGATTCCGTTAATTTAGTAGAGTCAAAGACTCCATTAAAATGTGGTAGAGTCAAGGACTCCATTAGTTTGTTAGAGTCAAGGACACCATTAATTGGGTAGAGTTAAGGACTTCATTAAAATATGATAGAGTCAAGGACTCCATTAATTTGGTAGAGTTAAGGACTCCATTAATTGGGTAGAGTCAAGGACTCTGTTAGTTTGGTAGAGTCAAAGACTCTATTAAAATGTGGTAAAGTCAAGGACTCCATTAATTGGGTAGAGTCAAGGACTCCATTGATGTGGTAGAGTCAAGGACTCTATTGATGAATTTGATTTGGTAGAGTCAAGGACTCTAGTTGAGAAAACACTGAACCAAAGCTTGAAAGAATTTTTATTTGGTAATGTTCAAATAGGATTTACGAGTTAGAGACTCGTATCTAAAGCTTCATGTATGGAGTTAGGAACTCCTCATGAAATCCAACCCTATTTGTTTTACCAAACAAAAATTCAGATTTGAAGAAGTGGGAGAGAGAGAGAGAGATTTTGGTAGAGTCAATGACTCTAGTTGAGAAAATATTGAATCAAACTTTAGAGAATTTTTATTTGGTAACTTTTAAATAGGATTTACGAGTCAAAGGCTCGTATTTAAAGCTTCATGTATGGAGTTAGGAATTCCTCATGAAACCCAACCCTATTTGTTCTACCAAACAAAAATTCAGATTTGAAAAGGATGAAGAGGGAGAAATTTGGAGAAGAAAGGGACTGATAAAATCCCAACCTAATGCTGATGCTGTGTGTTCTTCCTCTGCTTGTTGCTCTCTATCTTTGTTTGTGTCTCTTTTTTTTTTTTTTTGCTTGCTGAAGTCCCTTTAATTTATTGAGGAATTGAGAAACCGTTTTCTCCTCTTTTTTCTCATAATTGATCAATTCATGGGCCAAAACTGCAAGGAAAGTGCAGTACTACCGTGGCCACTTTTCAAAATTTTTTATTATTTTTGTTGCTGCCATGGCCACCTTTTTAGTCTTTATCTCTCTCTTTTTTTGGATAATGGCAGACTACGGGTGTTTGGTACATGCAGTTGAAAACATGTGTTTTGGTGTTTGAAAATATGTGTAGAAATACATATGGGTAAAAAAGTGTGTAGAAATATGTGTAATATTATTTAAAAACTGAAAATTGTTGTTTGAAATAGTGTACCAAACACCCCCTTAGTTTTTCATAATGTTTTGCCCACCTTTTCCTTAGCTCCTTATTTTTCTCTTCTTAGTCCTTTCTTATAGGTAATGGCAGACTAGGTAGCTTTTCAGCCTCACGTGGACCCCTATTTTTTTAGGCGTAGATGCACTTTTAGTCCCTACATTTTGATTTTTTTCCGTTTTGGTCTCTACATTTTAATTTTACCACTTTTAGTCCCTAAACCAATTAACGCGTGTTATTTTCGTCCTTTCTATTAATCAACCGACGGAAATATCTGAGGTGGCTGATGGAGGAATTAAAATATTATAAAAAATGTCACATCAGCATCTAATTTTTTTTAAAAATAATTTATCAATTTTAACTAAATAAAAAAAGAAAAAATAGAATTAAAAATAATAAAATACATCAATTTAGATCTAATTCATTTTGAACAAAAACACACAAGAACATTCAACACAAGAACAAGAACATAAGAGCACAAACCCAGAACCAAACACAAACTCAAATTTAAAAACACAAAGAACATTAATCTAATTTTTTTTTTCGTAAGAACATTTCTTCTTTCCCATCACATGATATCCATGTTATTCCCCAATCAACAAACTAGCAAACCCAAAAATTTTCTTAGGAAACAAACACACAAAAAACCCAAAAAATTTTAGCTCAAAAACAAAATCATAAATTTCAAAGGCACCATTTTCTCAAACCCAGCAAAATCATCAAATCCCAAAACCCCAAAGTACCAAATCAATCCAAAAATTCAACACAACCAACCCAAACAAAAAAAAAAATCTCAACCCAGAAAAATACATCTCAAGAGATTGAACTAAGAAGATGAAAGATCTGGGTTTTAATCACAGAGCGAGATCTTGGTGCAAAGCTCTTCGGGACTGAGATTGTAAGAGCAATCCACGTTAGCAAACTCTTTGAGAAGCTTCAGCCCAGCCTCGCTGAGCTTCTCCGCCACCAAAACCATCGGCTTTGCATCTAAAGAGCCAGAAGCTTTAACGATCACCACCAAGGGCTTCGAGAATTGCCAGCTAGGACGGAGAGCTACGGAGAAAGCTGAGCTGAGTGACTGTCTGGAAGACAGCGACAACGGCGGCGTTTTCAGAAATGGAGTTGTTCAGACTTGAGATGTGTTTTTCTGGGTTGAGATTTTTTTTTTGTTTGGGTTGGTTGTGTTGTATTTTTGGATTGATTTGGTACTTTTTGGTTTTGGGATTTGATGATTTTGCTGGGTTTGAGAAAATGGTGCCTTTGAGATTTATGATTTTGTTTTTGAGTTGAAATTTTTGGGTTTTTGTGTGTGTTTGTTTCCTAAGAAAAATTTTGGGTTTGCTAGTCTGTTGATTGGGGAATAACATGATATTCATGTGCTGGGAAAGAAGAAATGTTCTTATGAAAAAAAAATTTAGATTAATGTTCTTTATGTTTTTAAATTTGAGTTTGTGTTTGGTTCTGGGTTTGTGCTCTTATGTTCTTGGTCTTGTGTTGAATGTTCTTGTTCAAAATGAATTAGATCTAAATTGATGTATTTTATTGTTTTTAATTTTGTTTTTTCTTTTTTTATTTAGTTAAAATTGGTAAATTATTTATAAAAAAATTAGATGCTGATGTGGCATTTTTTATAATATTTTAATTCCTTCATCAGCCACCTCAGATATTTTCGTCGGTTGACTGACGGAGAGGACGAAAATAACACGTGTTAATTGGTTTAGGGACTAAAAGTGGTAAAATTAAAATGTATGGACCAAAATGGAAAAAAGTCAAAATGTAGGGACTAAAAGTGCATTTACGCATTTGTTTTACACACACACACACACACACACATATATGTATATTAGTCACCTTTTTGTAGATAACTATACTGTCTATACACTTGGTCTCATTCTATTATTTAGTCTACAGCATTAGTGTCATTGCTGTTTGTGTTGCCGTGTATGTACCTATGACACTTTTTATGACACTTTTTTTTTTTTAGTTTCAACGATTCCAAATCCAAATCCAAATTTAATGGTCCGTTTGGATTGAGTGAGAGAGAGGGGGAGTAGAGTAGAGTAGAGTAGATTTAACACAAAATTAGCTTATTTTTAGTCAACTCTACTCTACTCTCCTCCATTCCCCCTCCTTCCCCCCTCCATCCAAACAGGCCATATGTTCCCAAACACAACCTAAATACTTTGATTGAAGTGGTAGTCTAAAATCTAAATACTTTTACAATAATTTTTCCCCACATGACATGCCATGTAGAAGCCTTAATGACCAAATCAATATAATTAACAGATTCCCTCTTCCTGCATTAGTAAATGACTAAAACTGCTTTCTTCTAAGGATTATAATTTTTTTTTTAAAATGGCATTTGCATAAGAACCTAATATCTATACTACTATTTAAGGGGTTTCCCTTGTTTGGACCGGATTTTTTTGGTTCTAAAATACCCCTATTTCTCTAGGTTTAAGTAGAGATAAAACTAAATGATAATTTGGTAAAAATACTTTTCTAACTTAAACTAAAATATTGCCTACAAAATAGGAACACTCTTTCACTAACCCACTTTTATTTTTTTTTTAATACTTTATTATTATTAAAAAAAAAACCCCACATACTGATAGTTATAAAAAAAAAAAAACTAACACATGTACTGATAAAAAAAAAAAATAACACACGTAAATGGGGGTGTTTAAACACATCTACAGTTGTGGCCAAAAAAAAAAAAAAAACCTAGCCGTACAACCACATTTTAGTCACACACTCAACTCCAAACTTCTACCTAACAAATTTAAATCTTTCTAGCAGTTATAATGTTATCAAATTACTTCCCATCTCTTCCATAAAAAAGAAAATACTCCCCATCTCCATCTCCCTATCTCATGTTATGAAATTTAAAACCATGTTCATTCTCAAAAAAAAAAAAAAAAAAAAAAAAAAACCACGTTCTCACATCCACCACAATATTATCCTTCTCCTTCAGTTTCTTCTTCCGTCATCCACCCAATCTTCTTCCACCATGTTTCACTCTCACTTTGTTAAGTCTTCACAGTTTTTTCAAATCTTGTTCATAAACTGATACATGTTTTGATGTCAAAATGGTAGGCCTCTAAAATGGGCGAAGGCTCTAATAGTGGCTCCAATGTGGTGTTTTGGTCATTTTTGGTCCTCAATAGGAAGGTTGGGGGTAGGTTTTTGGATTCGGACATTTTCCCACTAATTCCATTGGATTGTCATCATCGTTATCCTCTATTTTTGGTTTACTGGATAGATTGCAGCTGTGGGTTTAGGAGATTATGATACTTTGTTTGCTAGAAGCATTATTAAGGGTATCAATACACCTTTCAATTTGCAGTAATTATAATTCGAAACTTTTTTGTTGTTGTTATTATTCAAGGGTGTCTGATGGTCCTGATCACATTATGCCTTCACTTCATACATTTTTTCTAGAGTAATTTTTTCTAGAATGTCTCATCAATTGGCCGAATTCAGGATTAATGTACGATTCGGGGTTAATGTACGGCTATGAATGTTCATTGTATTTTGTTGTTGTGTTAGCCACGGATGTAAACAATCTTAAATTCATTTCAATAAAAAAAAATTAACTTCCACACAAAAATTTATGGTATTATTTGTTTGTGTTTGATTTGAACTTTTTAATGTGGGTAGTGTACATGAAAAATATTAGTATGAGATAGGATTATAGTCTTTTGACTCTTTGTTAGATAACTATAATATTTTTTTATAGGCATGAAGAAATGGGGAGAGAAAAGCCAAAAGAAGGAGGAGAGATAAAATAAAGGGTATTTATCTCCACAAAAAAAGAAGATTGAACTCCATGCTAATCTATTTCCATATTCTTCCAACGGATTATGAGGCTTTATGTCCATATCTTTAATGAACTCTTAAAATATTCTAGCTTTGCATGGACATATCATGTGATGAAAAAAATTATTTCACCCACAAATGCATAACTCATCATACTCCTAAGTTTTTTTGTGATAAGAAAATGTATTAATCTCAAATTATAATTGATGCAAATTATAAATCTTAACAAAAAAAAAAAAAAAATAGAAGAACTTCTGATCTCGCTCGTGAGCGATTGAATATTTCTGGAATTGAAGTTTTATTGGAAATGACAAATGTTTTGTTATGGCATAAAGTCAGCTTATAACGGTGATTTTTTATGTTATGTGATGCTTGCAGATATGATTACTTTATCGGCATCAAGGGCAGTCAAGAATCGCCCTAATAAGAATGATGAGATAGCCCTAATAAGAAGGATATGACCATGGCATGGATGAGAATCGGCTATAATTGTGTCGAAATTGGGCATTCATTTGCTTAATGCCCCTAATCTTTTTGTGCTATTATTACCTTTTGAGTTACTTTGTATTATTTTAAGTTTCTCTATTTCTACTTAAGTTTGTCTTTGGATTATGTATTCACACCGTCAATTTAGATCTATTCTTTTAGTTGTTGTATTGAGTGATACTTCACATTACATTGACTTAAATGTACAAATTTTAGTTCAAGTTAACATAAAATTGTTTTTAAAAGAATACTTTAAGGTGGTTTTACGCGAATTGATAGCTCATTTCTATTAAAAGTTTTTTAAAAATTCACTTTTAAGTCACTTTAGTAATCCTCTTATATGAAAAATAGTAGTCCTTAATTGATTGTGTTTTAGGAGGCAATGCTCACCAGAGCCTTTGTGGCTATCTTTCTTTCTTTTGTCGTAAGCCCTAACTGGTCAAACAAATTTTTGAATTTGGAGCTTTGCTGTAAGGTGGTAATTGTTGCGGTAGGCAGGGCTGGATTCTCCTCTACCTGTGCCTCATGAATATCAGCAGCAGACTAATATATATAAATTATGCCTGTGTTTAGAGTTTTTTTTTTTGGAGTAATTATCCATTTGAACAGTGCTTCATTTTAAATTACTTTGTTAGTAACAATTTGGTGTGATATATTTATAAATATACCACATACTAGAAATGTTTATTAACAATTGATACATTAGTTGTGTTCATTGTAACCTTTTAGATGTTAAATATAGAGATGGAGAGTAGGAGACAATTGTGTAGGTTAGCCTGCAATGATTGCTAATAGCATACACTTAGCTTATGGTTCATACGATTTATTATTGCTTCTAAAAATTTTATTTTTGAATCATAATCTGCGTGATTACTTGCGTGATTACCATGCAAGCATGACTTGTGTCTAACTAATTTGTCAAAGTTGCGATGATATATCGTATTAAAGTTGGTATTGGCTCTACCATGTGTGTTGATAGACTTGGAATTTTGTTCTTATACTTGGGAAAATGCCAAAGTGATGTATTGTAACAAATTGCAATAGGTCAAAATTGGATTTTCCACCGCTATTCAGTAAAATAACAGTGAGATTGTGGACATTGAAAGTTTGAAAGCGCATGTAAAGTTTACAAATGTTTGGTCTATGAAGTCAAGTAAGCGTTGCATTTCATAGGTGTTCTAAGTTGGGTCCAATATGAATAAATCCCTAATCTGACCTCATTCTATAACCAGCTTAGCATTAGTCAATTTAATCGTTTTGGTTTCTTTATTTGTTTGATTCTGTACATTTGCTTTCTTCTTTTCTTTTCTATCTTGCTTATAGCATTCCCCCCCGCCCCCCCCCCCCCCCTTCTCTTTATGATAGGAATCCATTCAATATTGAATTTTCTTTTGGTATAGATGGGATTCTTTGCCACAATCTTAGTGTGCATTTGGCTTCAGCTTAAAATGCCAGTTTATTTTGCTATTCAGTTTATTTTTGCTACTATTCATGGGTCCCACTGCATTTTTTGGTATTATTCATAGGTCCTATTATACCATTTCAACTAAATTTTATCTTTATCTACAATATTTTCAGCAAAAATTTTCAGTTTTAACAAAATAGGCAGATCCTAAACAGACTCTTAATGTGATTGATTATGATTAGCAGAGAAAAATTGTTGGGTTCATGTGAAAGTAGTAGATAACTAATTACAGTTTGTCACATCAAAATTATTACAAAAGTTGTGTTCTTGGGAGCTTCAATAAAAATATGTAGTGATAATGTGATATCTAACAATGAGAAGAATCAAGGAAAAGTATGTACACCAATTTTTTTACACATTTACTTTTGTTTTTGTGTTGTGGTCTCAATTGTTAAAATTCAGTTAATCAACTGGTAAAATTTTGTGAGTTCCAGTGAGTTTAATAGGTAAAGTTTTTTGTTGTCGAATAAAAGATTTAGGGTTCAACCAACATTCACCAAAAATCAAGTAGTGTTTTGATCTAATCATAAATCGCAATTATCATAGGGTAGAATTCACGAGTTAAAAATTTGTATCTATCCAAAAACAAAAAGGTAAAATTTCAAGCAAACAAATCGCCCTGCAGAGTCCTTTGTTTGGGAAGTCTACTTAGTGAGTATAAAACCAATGACGAAGGGGGCCCAAAGGGGCCAGAGCCCCCCTGGAATTATTGGAATTGTTACAGTTATGTAAGAGCACTACTCTTCGGATTTAATCCATTACACATGTGAGTTAAGATTTGTCCAGCTGCTGGAAAATTCTCATGACTAATTGTGTGACATCACTCATGTGGTGCCACCATTTTTATCCATGAGTGGTCACCATTAATCCAAACTAGTAGTGATTATACTGAGGCAAGTAATCTGGAATATATATTATACTAGTTGCAAACTGTGCGAAGCACGGGAGAAATTGATTGATAATAAGATCAAATGAAATTTTGAGATAGGAAATTGAGTTAATAATTTACACATTATAGACATTTTGCAAGAAACAATTTTTTTTATTTTTTAAATTGAATGGTCATAATAAAATAAAATACAATTAATACCAGACATTTTTATGAATAGTTATACCAGGCATACATATGTGCTTATGTTGTTTACAACTCATTGCATGTGCATAGTTACTAAAACTTATAAAGTAATTCACAATTCTTAAATTAATAAAGTAAAACTCCCAAAAGTTTATATATATGCACACTTAGAATTAATACTGTTTGAACACATACATATTTAAAAAAAAACAAAGTTTAGTTAAAAAATTAGTTATAGTCTAAGGCTAGAACCTTGCTCAATTTATTTTTATTGGAGGTGAATTTTGCAACATCCACCATTGGATTACATTTTCTTCTTATATCCTCCATGCTTGCAAAATTTTTAGAAAATTAAAAATCAATAGCTATGTTATCAATAAATTTTTAAAATTGCAACTTTTTATAATTTAAAATTGTGCATAAAATATAATTTTAAATCATATAGTAAATAATATCTAATTGACACAAAATTTGATATGTGTATTAAAAGTGTAAAGAACATGCAATGTAACGGTTAGATTTTCAAAATATTTAGTAATGTAAATTTTATTAAATAAAATTATAACCTTAAGTTACAACTAATTTTGTAGCTAAATTTTGTCATATTTTAAATCCTAATGTGAGTTTTTTTTTTTCCTTCTTTTTGGGGAATCCGAATGCAAGCCTCTTTAATATTGCAGTCTAATTAAAGAAATTATTATTTTTAATCCTAATCCTAGTGTGAGTCTCTCTAATCTATATCATATACTATATATAATAGCAGAAGCATTTTCTTGTTATTAAGGCGGTTACAACATGTAGGAGAAAAGACCCCTTAAAAATCTGCCACATTACCAATCAAAAAACATGGAATAAAAAGCGAAACGTTGTGCTTTTCGCGTCTTCAGGATTTAAAAATCAAGCGTTGCACTCCTTCGCCATTGAAAGGAAAATGCTTTAGCAAACTATTACATTTAAAAGAAAAAACACTTAAGCGGACTGTTAGCTACCAACTTCTATCAATAAACACCGCCTAAAACTCTTTCAGCCAATTAATAGAAATCCGAAACAACATGATCCTAGGTAGTTGTGAAACTAACTACAACGGCCATCTTCTATTCAAAACCTCCCTCAATTTATATATACCTTTTGAACCATTTTTTCCTTGCAAAAATAGTGATAGAAGTTTCGAATTAATGTTTTGCTCTTCTACAAGAATAATTTACTCAAGAAAGAAAGTCGTTGGATTTAGTGCAGCAAGTGAAAAAGGTGAGAATATTTTCATGTGCTATTTTTTTGAAGAGACCGAATAATTATAATTAAAAAAAAAAAAGATGATGTGAAGGGAGTTCACAAAGGCTCTTGAAGAAGAGTATGGAGGAAAGGAAAAGTGATTTTATAGGAATAGTAGAGGTGAGATAAATCTCAATCACGGATAGGATTGGGAACAGTAAAAGTAATTTAATAGGAACCTTTTTCGAATGTTCATACTTTACAAAATAGCCAATATGTGTCTTTATTTACACTAAGACCATTTTATTGCTTTATTTTTAATAAAAATATATTCACTCTATTTATTTATTCTTTCACTTAAAAAAAATTAACAATCATTATATATTGGGTCCTAAAAATAAAACAAAATATTAAATTTATTAAGTTTACTGACATTTACTTTGCCTATACATCTAATTCTTTTTTCTTTTTCTTTTTTTGGATCCATATGTGATTTACTAATCGCCAAATTTTGTAGAAGAAATTTCAAACATTTTCAGTGAAAAGAAAATAATAAAAGAGTCAACATAAAACATTCAATGTGATTTTCTCTTTAATTAGATTGTGATAGAAATGGTTCTAGCCAACAACATGAGGAGGAGAGATATACTTTGGTATATGGTAAGAGGTTATTACTTATGTGGGTGAGGTATAACCAACATGTATTAAGGATTAGATTATATAGAGGATTGAAACTGTTATTACCAAGGGCTATACAAACCTAGCATCGACACTACAAGTGAGTGATGACAGTTATTCTAAAATAATTATCGTCACTTCATTTTCATTTTGTTGGCTTCATAAAATAAGTGAAAAATACCATATTAATAGAGCTTCTTTAAAATTTTAAGATACCATACCTATAAATTAGAAATTTTTATTTATTTTACCATAAATAACAAATAAGAGTATCCTAATTCAAAATAAATAAATAGGGGAAATTACACTTTGCCTACCTGTAGTTTGCTTAAAAAACACTTTCCCTACCCGTGGTTTAAAAATTGGCACTTTACCCACCTGAGGCTAACTTTGTTTGTCTCTTGTTACCCACTTCTGTTATAAACATGGGTAAATTTGTATTTTGGTTACCTTTTTATGTTTCTCCTCTCAAAACATAAAAAATTAAAAAACAGTGGAAAAGAAGATCTAAAAGCTAGGTTTTGTAAAAATTAAAACCTAACTTTTACATCTTGTTTCAAGGGAAGAACATTGATTTGTATTTTCTTTCTTTTCATTGATTTTTTCTTCTTATTTTGGCTTTGGGCACCACCTTCCTCATTCTTCCGCCTCCGACGAAACGGGACCAGGACCAGGAGTAGTATCACCAACGCGTTCATAACCATGACCAAGCTCCTCCACATGTGCACCAAGAACGGCGTCGGCATGCGCCCCGCTCGCTTCTGATGTTAGCTTCGTCGTCATATGAGTATGAGTATCAATGGTGGTGATCACCATTCCCATTTGCGTTATTGTCTTCCTTGTTTTCAAAATTGACAAACACTTAGGTGGCTCCAATAATTTTATCTTTCTGACATGTAATTCTGGAGGTTTGGCTAGAACTACTAGAATTATTGAAGTTTCTCTAGGGATTACAATCGATGTACTCGTGTAATAGATCATTAAACTTATAGATTTTACCGAACAGACAAAAACAAATTTAAGAAGAAGAAGAAAAAAAAAAAAAAAAAACTTTCTTTGTTTCTGATGAGTAGCATATAAATGGTCGTCCATACTTGCAAACCGTCCATAATAATGACGAGTAAGAGTATGGACGAGCGTGAGTGCATTAATCCCAGACAGCATTCGATGATTGAGTCATAAATGAGTACGGAACCGTTACTACTGTCCAATAATGTGCATTTAAATAACTGTTACGAATGGTAAAAGCTAGGATTAAGTGGTCATCATTGAGCCATAACTCCTCCGGTTGTAGCATTATGTTACATAGAGCATTTACTCAATGGAGGCTATATAAAGCCAAGAAAGCCAGGTAAATAATTCATTAAAAAAACAGACAGAGAGAGACACGCACAAAATTGCTCTACAAATTATAGATTTCTAAAGAGTATAAGCTAACTTAAGCATCAGAGGGTCCTTGGCAGGCCCCAAACCAGTGCCATTATCTATTTGGTGTTTTCTCTTACATAGGATATCAGATCGTCCATCGAACTGACGAGGAACATACTGACGATGAGAAATTGTGCTTCATCAGTTTCTATTTGAACTAATAATGTTTGTGCTAAATTTAGTTGATCAACCAAAGTTAGAGCAGAGGCCGAAATTAAACTACAAGCAAAACACAAGCTGGGTTTCCAAATTAACAAAATATAATAATGGGTTGGTTTTTGCGATTTGCTTTGTGTGTTGTCTAATCTTTTGTGTCCGAAGTCTGAAATATTAATGAAGTGTTAGTCTGTGACCGTTAAGGATTGGATCTGCTCCAACATAATTTCAATTTTTAATACGTTAAAATAGAAGATCTAAAAGTAATACATGAAAAGAAGTAAAAGTTAGGTTTTAATTTTTACAAAACCTAACTTTTAGATCTTCTTTTTTCTTGATTTATTAGTTTTTTATGTTTTGAGAGGAGAGAGACATAAAAGGTAACAAAAATACAAATCTATCCAAGTTTTTAGCAAAGGTGGGTAATGGGAGACAAATAGAACTAATCTCAGGTGAATAAAGTGTCAATTTTAAAACCGTGGGTAGGCAAAATATTTTTTGGGCAAACCATAGGTGAGCAAAGTATAATTTCCTCTAAATAAAGTCATACATTAGTATACTATAAAACCGAAAATTTTTGACGTTTTGTTGACTTCATATTATTTTGACACGTCAGCTTTGAAAGCTCTACTCTTAATCTTTTATACGCTAAGCATCGACTCTTTTGTTTTTGTTTTGTTTAGTTTTTTTTTTTATATTCACTCGTATAAAAGAGAGACCCAACCGCTTAAATATACTTCTTAGACTTTAATTCCCAATTAAACTCAAATTAAGGTTGTTTAGATAGGTTTAAACTCAAATTAAGGTTGTTTAGATAGGTTAGAACTCTAAAAGATTCCAATAACACTTATGTGGCGTTTGGTACAGGGGAATCCACATTACTCCTGGCATTCAGATTCCTAGGAATCACATTCCTAGGAATGTAGCTATTCTTATGTTTGGTTTCATTGGGAATCTCTTAAGATTTTTAGGAATGTGAGATGATAATGTTTGGTTTATTCCCAGGAATCTTAAATGAATTATTTATTTTTCCCATTCTATCCTTAGATTTGAATGTGAACTACCAAGTCCTTTTAAAAAAAATCTTCCTCTAAATAAATAATGAAAAAAATATAAACTATTAATTAGTCCTTTAAAAAATATCTTCCTCTAAATAAATAATGAAAAACAAAATATAAACTATTAATTAGAACTTTGTTAAAAAATATATTAACAGAGCTGTCTATCCTGTTTATGTTGTTTTGGCAGGAAAAGATAAAGATAAGATAAAAGATATTGATGATTTGTTTTATATTTTATCTTAATTGCTTAAATTATAAGGAAAAATGGTTAAAATTGTCAATTTATAAAAAATACAAATTCCTTTAAGCTTGGGAATCTGGATACCCACCTGTTTTAAAGGGAATCACATTCCTACTGAGAGGGGTTTAAGGGGAGAATCCAGATTTCCCTGGCATCTGATTCCCTGGCGTAATTTACAACCAAACATGGGAATCTTTAAACATTCCTAAGAATCCTAAAACATTACCCCATACCAAACGCCACATTAAACTCCTAATCCAAATAGGTTTTAATCTCTTATCATTTTCCTTAATTGATAAGGAGACTAAAAGTTTAATATGAATAATCCACAAAATAACTCTCCACGTTATTTCTTCTTTTATTTATTTTCTTTGTAGTGACCATAATATAAAATAATATCACCTTCAAAATAAATCAAATAATTCACCAATTCCACTCTAGAAGCAATTAAATTAAATTTAAGTAAGGCAGGTGTTACATCACCCAATTTGAGTGTTGAGAGTGGTTTTGGTGCTTGTGGAAAGTATTGAAAGAAGCCATTAATTGGCAGATGCAATTTGAAACTAATTGCAAGATTCAGATAACTAGTGAAGGCATGAATGTTGTACGTAGTTGTGCAAACGGCAAAAACGTGGGTCCCTTCGCTCTTCCTCCGTGGGTTCTCTAGAAACTTAATTAGGCTTAAAGACTCCATCTGCTATCCACTTGTCTAGCAGCACATCTAACTCATTTGGGGTACATGGTATTGGTGGGGGAGTATCGTATTCCCTTCCATCAGTTTTCCTTCTTCGTTCACCAGTGGATACTGCCATAGCCTGCGGAGCGTTCCTCTTGTCGGAACTTGGTTTCATCGAATGGGCAGTCTTCCTAGCCTTTTGCAACAACTATGCAAACTGGGAGATTTCTAAGTTTTCTAGGATTGCCTTGTACTCCCTGATCATGTTTGTCATACACATTTCCACCAATGTTCTTTCTTCACAATGATCATAGCAGTCGAGTGCTATGTCTCTGAACCTTTTGATATATTCCATTAAATCCTCACCACTTCTTTGCTTGGTTGCTTACAGGGTTACAAGCGTTATTGTTTCTTCCCCGTGGAAGTATTTAGTGCAAAATACGTCTGCCATGTCATCCCAAGTTGGGATTGATCCTGGCTTTAGGTCGATGCACCAGGTGTATGCCTGGTCACATAGTGATTTGGAAAACTCCCAAAGACATAAGTCCTCGTCTGTTGCGTAGGGGCCAAGAGTATCAATAAACTTGCTCATGTGCTCAACGACGCTTCCTTTCCTACCATCATATTGTGCAAAGGCCCGCGGCTCATACCTCTCGGGGTATGGTTTGCTGAGTACGCTTAGTGGGTACGGAGGTTTTCGTGCATAGAATCTTTTCTTAGGTGCTCTGGCCCTCTCCTGTTCCAAGAGGGCCGCTACTTCGACCATAGTGATGAAATGTTGGTCCGTATTCTGCGGGACACCTCCTGCTGGTCTCTCATTTTTGTCTGCCGCATGCTTCGGGACATGCTGACTCCCTTTCTCTTTTGTCTTGTCTGTTTTCAGTTGACGGATTTCTTCCATCATTTGCTACTGCTGCGAGTGTTGCAGCGACTGCAACACTTCAATGAAGACATTGGCATTGTCTGTGGGGATTCTTGGCTGTGGTTGGGGTTCAGCCCCAATTCTATTGGCACCTTCTGTCTAGTTAGGCTGCTGTTGGTGAGGCGTTGTTAGCCTGGACTCTGCTTGTGAGGGAACGGCGCTCATGTTTCGTGTCGTCCTGGATTTTGGGGGCATTGTTTGTGAGGGCTTCTATATTCCGTCCCTATCTGTTTCCCAACTCCCTAGTGGAGTCGCCAATTTAAATGTGGTGGGCCTTTTTGTAATACTGGGCTAGGCTGCCTCCTGCCGTACTAGGCCCAAGTTTTCTGGATAAGGGAGTTGGGACCGGTCCAATTTCCACCCACCTTGGCTTGGCTTGTGCACAAACTACGCCCTGTTTGCCAGACTTTGATCACATGCCCATGGCAAGCAGAACTACTATGGGGAAGTTATGGCAGGCAAATATAATAAAGATAACATAAGAAATACTAGACAAAATGAATAAAAGGGAGCGACAAGAAACCCCCCGTATACAAAAAGTAAAGAAATAAATGGGGGAATAATAATAATAGGCTTGTTGGATCAAAGAGGGGAAAATCAGACTGCCATGCCAAGTAATGCCACGGAGCTGAAACCAAGAAGGGAAACCACTTCCTCAATGCAAATAATCTCCCTAGGAAAAGAAATTAATTGCTTTGAGGGAATGAGCCTAAATGGTTTATGTCCAATGAGGATCCTTTGTCTTTGATAGAGAACATGGCTTTAGAGGGAGAGAGAGGATCAACCTATTGGTGCATGCCTGCCATTCCATCTCTTTTTGTTTTCTTTCGTTGTTTCTAATTTTTCTTTTCTTCTTTCCTTTTCTCTCATTTTCTCAGTATTTGTTTTCGTGTTGTGATTTTCTCCTAGAGGTTCCTATTACCCTTCCTCCTCCATCTCTGCTGCACACGGTAAGAGCCTTTTTTATAGTGCCTGCCATGACTAGTTTTTACTATTTTAGCCTTTAACTACCTTTGTCTGATATGGGTGTCCTTGCCGACCACTACTGGTTTGTCAACCGCCTAGCCATCACCACTTACTTATGCTGGCTGTGCCACCAGACAAAGAAGGCTATTTTGTTTGTTTGTTTGCTGTGGCACTCTTATCTGCTACGGTGTGGGCGCTCTCTTTCTTTTCCTATCCCTCATGGCATGCACCTAGTGGTTCCAACTCATCCTTGTTTCTTTTGAGTGGTATGTCATCCCAGTAGAACATTTCCCCCAAAAAAGCCCGAGCAGGAACCCCAGAATAGGTTTTCCCCTCTCCCCATCGCCAAACCATGCCCTCTTACCTCTGACCTATGACCTCACCACGTCCTGTATTAGCTGGGTACAAGCTGGTGATGTCTGGGCCTTGTGCGTGCTTCACTTTTATGTATGTCTGAAATTTGTCTGCTGCTCATGCGTTTGCTGTGGCCTCGAAGCTTGTCTGCACAATTTGCCGTTCATCCTTGACTTCTTATGGCGTAAGCTATTTTCTAATGTCTCATTCTTTGATGGCTTGCTCCCCTTAAGGGCCGGGCCTTGTTTGATTGTGGACTTTTCCTTCTTCAGCCCACTCTTTTGTTCCTTCCTACAACCTTGCTGCCATTTCCTGTTGTGATGTTATTTGACCCCAGCCTGCTGGGCTTCTTTGGGCCTGTTGCTTGTTCTTTTCTCAATGACTCAGTATGGTCATTGTGCTTTTTATTACATTACTTGCGGGCTCCTGTGTTCCATTTGTTTCTTCTTGGGCATCCTTGGCCCATTTACTTTCCTTGAGCTTCTTTGGCCATTTTCCTAACTCTGCATTCCCATGGGCTTTTATTAATTCCTTTAGGCGTCTCTAGCCCAATTACCTTATCCCTCATAGGAATGGCAACGGGTCGGGTTCGGGCCGGGTTTTTCCACACCCGGACCCGACCCGCTGGGCAAGACCCGTGGCACGGACCCGGCCCGTTTAGGGTATCGGGTTTTTTCCCGGGGCCCGGACCCGCCCCAGCCGGGCCCTGTTTAGAGATTAGGCCCAATTTGGGCCCAACCAAAAAAAAAAAAAAAAAAAAAAATTTAAGCCCAAATTTATTTTTACCTACATTTAAACCTGCATATTCCAATTCAAGCCTAGATAACGTGGCCCAAATGCCAAATCAGTCCAAATCATAGGCTACTAATCATAAATCAATAAATCACCTGTTAATTATAAATCTATAAATCAATAAACCATAACTAATATCATAATCATAATTCAATAAATCATAACCAAGATTTTAAATCAATAAATTACCTAGTTAAGATAACCATTTAATTATTAATCAACAAAATCATAACTAAAATCACCAGTTAAACATAAAATAAAATAAATCAAACAAGTCCAAGAAATAAGTATCAAAAGTCCAACGAGTCCAAGAAATTAAAAAGCTACAAAATAAATCCCACAAGTTTAGAATAATTACAAACCAACAAATTAATCCAACAAGTCTAAGAAATTAAAAAAGCTACTAAATTAATACAAAATGTTTAATCTTCCACAATTGTGACACAACTCCCATCAATTGTGGCACAACTCCCATTATCTTCATTTGGCTCCCCATCATCAAGAATGGATTGAAATGTACTATCTCCAGATATAGTTGAAGAACCTACAACAACAATGAATTAAAAAATGGAATAAACTTCATCAAATTATAACTAGCAAATATAAAAACACAATTTTGATTTTATAAATAGAAATTAGACAATTGCTAACCGTTGATTTCACTCCATAACCAATTTTGAGCACACATCATTGCCTCTATAGTCTTGGGATGTAGCCTATTATGGTGTGGACTTAAAAGTCTCCCACTAGTGCTAAAGCCAGCTTCTGAAGCAACAGTTGTGACAGGAATGGCTAAAATATCTCTTGCAATCCTTTGTAAAGTAGGATACTTGAGACCATTACTTTTCCACCATGCCAAAATATCAAAGTCTTTACTCCTCTTCAACACTCCCTCATCAATGAAATGATCAAATTCCATTCTACCACTCCTATGTTTCTTTGAACTACTTGAACTATTGTTCACAAACCCATCAAACCTTGACATTGACCCACTCAACCTAAATTTTATTTGTGCCACTTGATTTGAAGTACTTGCAGGCATATGAGAACTTCCTTTATTACCTACAGGAGACTCATCTACATCTCCATACTCATCAAGCAAATCATAACAAAGATTCTTAATTTTTTCAATCTCCAAATCAGAATTATCACCATAAATGTTAGGATAATAAAACTCCAATAACTTCATCTTATATCTTGGATCTAAGATAACAGCAATAGCCATAACAACACTAACATTAGCCCAATAAGAATTAAATTTAGCAAGCATGCTTTCTGCGATTGTACTTTTCATCTCACTTGAAGACAAACTCCATTCATTCAATGCAATTTTCAACTCACACACCAAAACAAAATACATATTAGTTGTGGGGTACTTACGACCAGAGAAAAACTCAGTCACACTATGAAACAACTCCAACCTCCCACAAATATCTTTGGCTACCTCCCAATCATGATTATATGGTAGACAAGTATAAGATGTTTCACATTGAGCCAAACGCGAGAAAACATCTTTATAAATCAATGCAGTAGAAAGCATTAAGTAAGTTGAATTCCAACGAGTTTTACAATCTAAGACTAACTCTTTAGTGCATTGAACATGCAATTGACGTGCATTTTCTTCAAAATTTTGCCTCTTTTTTGGTGATCTAGTCCAGTAAATCATACTATCACGAATCCTTTCAATACCATCACCAATAAGAGACAACCCATCTTGAACAATCAAATTCAAAATATGTGCAGCACACCTCATATGCAACATAGACCCACCCAACATAAGATAGGGGTGGCAAAATTTGACACGACCCGCGAACCCGACACGACACGACACGACACGAAATTAGTAGGTTATGGGTTGAGACTTAACAGGTTCGTGTCATATTTAGGTTGACACGGCTGACCCGTTTAATAAACGGGTTGGGTTAGTGTTGAACATATAGAACCCGTTTGACCCGTCTGACTCGTTTAATTAAATGATATTTTACCAATATACCCTTCAAACTTTAGGTATATAAACTTATTATTTGTTGTGATTTATTTTCTTTGACTTATTGTGATTGATTATTTGTGATATTGGGATATGCTTTAATTTTGAATGATTATTTGTGATGTAGTTACTCGTTAGTTCTGAATTTTATATTAAAAATATTTAATTGTTTGTTTTTTTATAAATTTTTTTTTTTTCATTTTGATAAAATTTGATAAACAGGTCGACACGATTGACCCGTTTAATAAATGGGTCGTGTTAGGGTTGAGGAATCTTGACCCGTTTAATAAACATGTCGGGTTAGTGTTGACCTATATAGTCGAATACTCATGACTTGACACGACACGAACCCAACACGCGAACACAAATTGCCACCCCTAACATAAGAGAACTAGTATCATGCTTATTCAAGAGAAGTCTTATCATAGCATTATTAGTACTACAATTATCTACAGTTATTGTAGACAACTTCCTATCAATGTTCCACTCTAAAAAAACAATCAACAAGGACTTCAGCAAGGACATCTTTCGTGTGTGGAGAAGGAACATAAACAAACCTAGAAAAATAATAGGAATAATTATAACATAACTAAATAAACATTCAATTTTACATAACTCAATAAACATTCTAAATGTAAAGTCTTTAACATTCAATTTATAGATAAAAAAATTACTTTAAAACCCGACTTTGCAACGTCCAAGTATGATCAATAAAATGAGCGGTAATGACCATAAACCCTCTCTTTTTGTTACTTGAAGTCCACATATCAGTTGTAATTGCCATCCTACTTCCATTCTTGTCCGTGATCTTCAAAGTTTTCTCCCTCTCATTATCATAGATTTTAAGAATGTCACTCTTCAAAGTATTTCTTGTGACAAGTTTAAATATAGGTTGAAGATCAGCCATAAATTCTCTAAACCCAATGTGATCAACCATTGAAAGGGGATATTCATGTAGGATGACCATATGAGCAAGCTTATTCCTCACTCTGGCTTGATCAAATTGGTAAGTATTTAAACTCATTGTTCCATCCACCTTATTTTGTTGTTTAATTAAGACTTGTTGTCGCATATCCCTTATATTTTTAAACTTCATCCGTGGACATCTTGATAAATGATTACGCAAATGGGTTGTACCTTGGCTAGAATCACCCAAGTAAAGTTTGCCACAATGATGGCATTAGGCTTTAACTTTTCCTTCAACTTTCTTCCTTGTAAAATGAGCCCAAACATTTGAGGTAGTCTTTCTTTTTTTACTTGTGTCCAAGTCCTCATTTGTAGGCTCTTGCTCTCCCTCTTCCTCTGTCCCTGGACTCCTTTGACTCCCTTCATGTTCCTCTACCTCTAAGTCCACCGTCGGGGATTTCGGACTCCTAATTGGTTCAAAAGTTTGGGAGTTAGAATCAAAACAAATTATCACAAATTTATTATTACACATACTCATTGATTAATATGCACAAATTTATAATTACACAAATTCATAATTACACAAATTCACAAATTAAACATGATTAACAACAAATTCAAACACTTACTCGTTGTTTAATGGGCATAAAGGTGATGGTGATCTTGAGGGTGAGCTGCTAGGCGACAATGGCGAGGGTGATCGTGAAAATGGCGAAGGAGACTGCATAGTTGGCAAGGGACAACGTTCGGTTCTTAAGGGAGAGCCGCTTGGTGAGGAAGAACCAGATTTGTTTATGTCTGTGTTTGTGTCTTCCATCTCCGTTTTAGGCTCTGCATTCCCAACAAACACAAAAAACAATATTTCACTGCCATATTTCAAACTAAGTTTCACTGATTTCAACATCCTCCAATCCCCTCCTATTTTTAGCCTGATGTGTGACACATGGTATTATTTAATTTTTGAATGCCACATGTCTTAGATTTAAATATAAATTGGAGGAATTGGAAGGGATCTTAGCCCGTCCCATTATGCTCTAAACGAATAAAGGAGGTAAATGCATTTGGACATCACAAAATCACAATAAGAAAACAAGAAATGCAAGTATTGAACAATAGATCACATTAAACAACACTATTCAGCTTCATAGCCCTAGACATACATATATCAACAGTGAAAGTGCAAAACTTCTAACTTGGTTCTGGATCACTTGAGAAGCTGTTCTATAGCGTTTGCGAATCAGTCTTCCCAGTTCTCCTGTTAATTGAAAATAAATTTCAAACAAAGTTAATTTATGATTAACATTAATTTTTTTTTTTTAAAAAAGTTAAAATATTCTTTCTCACAGAATACAACAGCTCAATATTTGTTACCTAGAGGACAAATTGTAGGAATTTGCAAGAGAAATGTTTAAACACCATTTATTGTTCAAAACTATCAAAATATAGAACCATTCATTTAAGTAAAAGGAAATACATACGAAATCATTTTCGAACCTTAAAACTAACCCACAGCTAAAAAATTGAAAACCTCCAAACCCACAACAAATTCAATGAACCACCACACAATCAAAACCTCCAAACAAATTTTAATGAAACACTGAAAAAAAAAATCCAAAATTTTAAAACAAAAACCAGCCAAGAGCATGATTCAAATTCAAACAATAGTATAGATATATAACCCATAAAAATTCAGCAAATTCCATCATACAAAAAATCACCAAGCAAAATCATTAGAGATGTTTAAAAAACAACTTTTAGCAAACCAAAAACAGAACTTTTTATTGAGAGAACCAAACAGAACTTAAGGAATCAAACAATTCTATTTCTACCCAAAAAAAAAAAAAAAAAAAAAAAATAGAAACAACAAAAGAGAAAAGCGTACAAAGAAAGAAACTTACGAGTAAAACTGGAATCAGAAGTTGAGAATTCATTTTTGTTTTTGGTTACATTTTTCTAACCAATCAAATCCGAAATTTAGAAACAAACAAAAATAAAAAGAAGAAGTAAAACTTACAAGTGGGGTGGCCACTGATGTGGCGGAATGAGGCGTCAGCGGTGGAGGGTGTCTCTTTCTCTATTCGGAGTGAGGGTGAGGAGGCGAGGGAGGCGTGATTGAGGGAGGCGTGATTGAGGGAGTGAGGGAGAGGGAGTGTCGGACTGAGCTGAAATGAGGGACTGTCGGATTGAGGTGAGGAGTGAGGACTGAGGGAGTGTGAGTGTCGGCTGCTGAAGAGTGAAGAAATGAGGGATTAGAGTTAGAATATAGGAATATATATATATACAGGGTATTTTTGTAATTTTAGGTGCCAGGTTTTTAACTGGGCTGGGTTTCGGGCCGGGTCTCGGGTTTTTTTGATAACACCTGAACCCGACCCGGACCCGCTTCGGGTTTTTTTTTTTAAACCCATACTCGACCCTATTCCTAATCGGACCGGATAAAACCCGGCCCATTAGGGTCGGGCTGGGCTGGGTATCCGCGAGTCGGGCAAAAATTGCCATCCCTAATCCCTCATCCTTGGGGCTCATGGACTTGCCATTAACCCCTTACTTTCTTTGCTTGCATTACTTCAAGCTTGCTGTGGCCCATTCTCACTTTTCTACATCACATACTGCCCATGGGTTTGCCACTTCTCTCTCTCCGGGCTCCTTTAGGCCCATTTGCTTCCTCAAGACCCATTTGTTTATTTCATGGGTTTGCGATCCATTATTCTTGTCACTTGAGCTTAATGGTTTTTCTATCCACTTACTAACTCTTTTCTGCCCATGTTGCTGGGCTTCTTCCTTCTATTGGGCTTCCCAAAATGATCATCAACAGTGAGAAAATATGGATTAATCAATGAGAGTCTGGACTTTGGAGCATGCCATGGATATCACTCTCAAAAAGTCTCATAGATTATGAAAAAAAGAAAGAGTCCATGCTAAATGCATCATTCAAACATATAATAGATGGGAAGAAACGTTAATCACAACATGTATTAGAACATATGTCAAGAAAAGATTTGATCATTTTATCTCAAATACTTAACACAACTTTGTGACTGATAATAGATGGGAAGAAATGTTAATCTCAAACATCTTAGAACATATGTCAAGGAAAGGTCAGATAATTTTATCAAAAAAAAGAAAAGGTCAGATAATTTTATCTTAAATACTACATAACTTTGTGATTGAGGTCGATATATAGCAGATTGCCTAATAGACATTGTCAAGACCTCCATTCCTAAGATTGCAAAAGATCTTTATTGTTTAATTGCAAACCTAACATGCCATTATCTCTACCCCCACAAAAAGGATACTAATGGTGAGATGAATGGATTTGAGGACTGTGTTCTAATAAGGCCAACAACGGTATTTCTCAACTGGTAGTGTTTTTAACAAAAATGTCAAGGGTTTAAAAAAAAAAAACCAATAAGAAACAACATAATTTAAACAAGGTCAAAATACATATAAACCTCAAACATAATTGAAATCCTAAAATTTTTAACAAAAAAGCTGTCATTAGTTTACCTTGTAAGATCGTTTAGTGGATTAATTATAAACAATAGTGAAAATATGTTAATAAAACCTAAATAAAAAAACTTAATTAATAATTTTACACTGTTAAAACAAGAACATATTTTAGACAAAGAATATATAATAGAATTTTAAATAAATAATATTAAATTGATATTTAAATATTAAAAAAAGATCACTTAAATTTATCGTTTTAACCCTAAAAATGTATTTAACGACCGTAGTTTACAAACAAAACAAAAGTGTGCGCAGGATTAGTGGTGGACACGCAATCGGCGCATCTTAGCAACGCCCACGCAACAAAGCACTGTCACTCACTCTTCTCCCTCTCCTCAACTTCACTCCTCGCATCCAATTCTCCCTCTCTCTCTCTCTCTCTCTCTCTCTAAATTTTCCCGAGAAACAAACAGAAAACCTAAAAAAAAAAACGAAAAAAATTTCTTAATAGCCACTCTGTGCTTCTCTACTTTTCGTTTATTTTACGGTGAAATGAATAAGTTTTGGTGAAAGTGCGGTGAAATTAGGTTTTCGTTTGATTGAAGATGATGATTCCATGGGGTGGAATCAGTTGCTGTTTGAGTGCAGCTGCTCTGTACCTTCTCGGAAGAAGCAGTGGAAGGTACATGCTTAATTCTAGCCCTAATTGTTTTATCTGTTATTCAAATTTGAAAATAATTAGAGTCAATAATTAGTATAGGTTTTGCTAATTTGTTCACATACATTGCTTAATTTGGCAATTGCTTGTAATGGGTGTTCTTTATTTCTGTTTTATTTTATTTTTTTTAAATGTGGTTTTTGATGCATTTGTTTTTGGTGTTTTATGATAGGGATGCAGTGCTTCTTAAGTCAGTGGCTCGGGTGAATCAGTTGAGGGAATTGGGTATACGCCTTTTTGGAAACTGGAGGGTTCATTTTTTTTATATTGTTTTTGTTGTTACAATGTGTTTTGAATTATACAAATGATTCTTGTGGATGCTAAATTTGCATTTGTTTAGGTTGTGTTTGAGTTTTGAGGATTTAAAATCAATAGTTTTGAAGTATAGTTGTTAGTGTAAATTGGTTGATATAACTAAACAACATGATGATTCGGGTTTTGGTGATTTTGTTCAGACAAAATCAGTTGTGTGATATTATGAATTTGAATTGTTATCTAACATCTAATCATTTTATATCCACATGTTAATGAAAATTAAGTCTGACGACAACATATTTCATAACTGCTGAGGTGGTAGGTTGTGATCGGTGTACAATAAAAGTGATGTTATTGGTGGTCAAGTGAAAATGATTTTGTATTAATCACAATGTGCCATCTTAACAAGTGGTGAAGATTGTTGTGTTTGTAGTTTTGTCATATTAATAAAGCTCAAATTCATAAATAAATTTTGATAGTAGAAAAAGAAGAAGAAGAAGATTTGTCATTTCATATTCTATTCAAGTCATTTAAACTAAAATTTGAAATTCAAATCCTTCTCTTTAAATGGAAATATCTAAACAAACTGCTAGTGTGTTAGATTGATGTATTTTGGGTTTTCAAACCTTCAATGAGAATAGAATTTGTTTCCAAGCTACCAGTGAGCTCTAACTCAATGGCATTTCCTCCCTCCATATGAGTGGGTTCAGAAAAAAATTATTCATTTTAATGTCATGTTTGTGGATTTGCTCATTTGTTCCTTTTGATTTGTTGTGAAGTGTACTTGTCAAGATTACTCATAGAATCTGTTGCCCAATTAGTTTCTGTGAGGATTATATAACGTTGGAACTTTGCTCGTGATATGCAGATAGCACGTCTTTGTGATAAAATATGAGAACTTAGTTGTGTCTATACAAGTTCTGTTGGTCCTTTATGCCTTTCTACAGTGAAATGTGATAAGTGCCATTTGCATGTATGTATATGTTTATATATGATGCAAAATTTTAAAAATAAATAAACTTCTTGTAGAAGTGATCTGTTGAACTGATAAAAAAAGAAGAAGAAGTGATCTCTTGATTGAGATTATCAATCTTTGGGTAATATTACACACTGATGTTTTAGGCACATTAGACCTTCAAAGTATTTTTTGAATTGCATCAATCACACTCTTACTCCCACTTTATTTATGTGCTGGGCTACAGTATGATGTCTTTTAGTGAAGAACATGAAAAGGCGATTATTAATTATGCTTTTTGGGTAAGCGATTACTGGTTATGTTAACAAGTCATCTTAGAATAAGTTTGTTGTCCTTGAGAAAGAATTACTGAGATTGCTTGGTGATGTTTAATTGTAGTATAATATTATGATTCTTTTGTAATTTCAACCATATCATTTGTGACTTGTTCCAACAATCTTTGCCAATATGCTCTAGCCCAAATTGCACTTCCTTCTCCCTTAAGAATGTGTGGAGGGTGAGGTCTTGGGTTCAAAACCCTCTACATGCATGGGTGCCTTTAATTTTATAAATAAATAAGAAAATATGAGAGTTTTCTTGCTGTCTTCTTAGGGTGCTGAGGACTTAAGATATAGGCTTTTAAATGTGCTCTGGTTTTAAACTTCTATGGGGGTTGATTTAATTCATAACTAATGTGATTAGTATGCTTTGATATGTTCCTTAATGATGAGTTTTCTTGCTGTCTTCTTAGGTTGCTGAGGACTTAAGATATAGGCTTTTAAATGTGCTCTGGTTTTGAACTTCGATTGGGGTTGATTTATTTCATAACTAATGTGATTAGTCTGGTTTGATTTATTCCTTAATGATGAGTTTTGTGTTCTTACGCTTTTCAGCTCAGTTATTGGATGCTGAGTGTATATTACCTTTGGTTGTCACAATTTCTGGAAGAGTTGGTTCTGAAACCCCGGTCAACTGTGAGTTCAGTGGTTTACGGGGTGTTATTGTAGAGGAAACGGTACACATTTATTAATTCAAAGATCATAACATACATATATTTTATAAGAAAATTAAGGTTTGTCTCTCAATTTGTAATCCATATGTAACAATCATATTGATATCTATTTCAGGCAGAACAACATTTTTTGAAACACAATGATGCTGGGTCATGGATACAGGATTCTGCTTTGATGCTGTCCATGAGTAAAGAGGTTCCATGGTATCTGGTAATAGACTCTCTCTCTCTCTCTCTCTCTTCCCCTGAGGTTCCATCTTTGTGTGTGGTTCGGTCTCCTAAGTTTATTTTGCCTTAATTGTTCTGTTGAAGGATGTTGACTTTCATTTAAAATTTAAGTTTTGACTTACTTTATTTCTTAGTGGCTCCTTGGTTCATCTGTCAGGATGATGGAACTGGTCGTGTATTTGTGGTGGGGGCTCGAAATGCATCAGGTTTTGTATTACCAGTTGGAAGTGAGGTTTTTGAAGAGTCAGGAAGATCCCTGGTACGTGGAACATTAGACTATCTCCAAGGCCTAAAGGTATGCCTTGTTCACCAATTTATCCCTTTGTGCTTGAGGACACCGGCAAAATTTTGGGTCAATTAATGTGATGAAGTTTACGTTTTTTAGATGCTTGGAGTTAAGCGAATTGAACGAGTACTTCCAACTGGGACTTCCTTGACTGTTGTTGGTGAGGTATGAGCACTAGAATATAATTTATGATTTCTTACATACTCTCCTTGATTGGAGTGTGGCTCTGTTGCGTTTTTCTTGTTTTTTCCTTCTTGTTTTGCTTGATCATTGTAATTTTGGTTCTTGATTTTTGCCCCCACAGTACATCCCCAGTGTACTCGGGTTGGCTATATTTTATTTATAAAATTTTTTGTTATCTATCAATAAAAAAAAACTGAAGGAGATAAACACTGTCAACTTAGGGTTCAGTTGTTTTACGCATTGTATTACCATGTCTGATTTTTTAATTTATGTTAGCTCTTCTCTTTGATTTTGGTTGTATTCGTTTCAAGTGCAATGGGTTTACCATCGTAAACACAATGTACTTTTCTTATCAATAAAACTTTGATTACATATAAAAAAAAAGATTCTATTATATCATTATGTACTCAAGAACTAGATGAATAGTTGAGCCTTTTTCTCTCTCTCTCTCTCTCTCTTTTTTTTTTTTTTTTTTTTTTTTTTTTTCAATTAGAATTTTGTCTATTTTGTGTGTGTGATAGAATTGCGTTATTTGTTTCTTCTAAGTTGTGTTTTCAGTTTAAATCAATCTGCTTCAATTTGGTGGCTCTTATAGATTGCTTAGTCAACACATGGCTATACAATAATGCATGTAATATTAATTCTATGATATTAAAGAAACATTGTCATGTTTTCACAAATGGCTAAATAATGGTTCCATGCATGCGCTAGCACTTGGCAAAGTGATTGTTTACATGGTAAACTTGGGTCTTTCATTCCCTTTGTGGTGAACTATTTTGTGATAATCTTATCAGAAAAACGTGCAGCAGAATACTTTGTTTCTCATGAGTCTGATCCTCTCGGAAAAAGGGAAAAAAAATGAAAAAGAAAAGTGAAAAACTCATGAATCTTAGATTCTAACACATTAGAGCATGAAATTTAAATCAAATAGGAACAGACCTACACAATCCATTAATACTTGTGCAAAGAAAAGATCTACAAATCATAGATGAGAACCCATTCTATACATCTTGTGGTCTTGGATGGTGTGCTTTGATGGATTTGATTTTATGCTGCTATATTTATTTATTTGTTGTTTTAATTGATTTTCAGGCTGTAAAAGATGATGTTGGAACAATACGCATTCAACGACCCCATAAAGGGCCATTTTATGTTTCTCCCAAATCTATTGACCAGCTCATAGCTAATCTTGGGAAGTGGGCAAGGTTGTGTTTCTGTCTGTATATACCTGCACACTTTTCCCCCATTCTTTTTAATTATTTTAATCTAATTAACAGAGATTTACTTAACAGGTGGTATAAGTATGCATCTATGGGTTTGACGGTGTTTGGTTTCTATCTCATTGCTAAGCGCACTATCCAATATTTCATGGAAAGAAGGCGACGTTCTGAATTGCAGAGAAGGCATGTTGTACTAGTATTAATAATTTTTATTGGGAAACTGAAAACAACTTAGAGTGACTGATCAATTCATGTCCAATGGGAATGTTATAATTTTGAACATGCAGGGTTCTTGCTGCCGCTGCCAAGAGATCAGGGCAAGAAAATGAAGGTAAAAGTGTTGCATGTCTAAACCATGTAATTTACTCATATTCTGTTCTTGTTTCAATATGGTATTGAAAGTTGCAACTCATTTCAGGTTTAAATGAAAAGGCTGACAATGAGTCAGATGCTGCTAAAAGAGACCGTCTAATGCCAGATATATGTGTCATATGTCTCGAGCAGGAGTACAATGCTGTTTTTGTTCCGTAAGAAAACCAAATATTTTTTCCTTATTTTAGGCAAAATGGAATTATTTAGATGTCAATCTTCTGTGAGCCACTGCCATTTATATTTTTCTTTCTATCCTATAATCTTTTAATGATGGATGTGGTGATGTTGAGAATAAAAGGAAGTGGCCACTTTTCTTTGCAAGCTTTTACATCAATTTATGAACAATTTCTTGATTGGTTGCTAATTCATCACTTTCATATCCCAATTAAGTCTGATTGACTAGGTGGACCATTAGCCATGCATGACTGTCTGGGTTTGTCTAAAACATGATTACCCATGCTTGTTCTGTCCCTGTGACCATAGATGCTGTGGGAGGATGGATACCACGCACATTTTCTTAGTATGTTGAGCTGGCCACCCTTTTTTTTTTTGGTGGGGTTGGGGGTGGGGGGGTGGTACTTTTGAACTTGATTATATTTCACACAATATGGTCTCCATAGTCTATATAATTATTTATGTAACAAAAGATTAAATTTTTACTATTTGTGAAGAAAAAGCAAGGTTGCCAAGAATATAAAAAGCACATGGCTCTCAACAAACTGAATGCCTCTAGAATGTGATGTATAGTGCATCAAATGATCTAGACTCATATTTAAGACATGACCAAATCAACATTTAGCTTTGCTATCTTGAAAATTCTTATGTTCCTCATCCTTATTTAGTGTTGTTTCACTTGTTTGACAGTTCAAAAATCAAATTTTACAAATGACCTATTGCTTATAATTTCCAGGTGTGGTCATATGTGCTGTTGTATAACATGCTCTTCACACTTGACCAACTGTCCTCTTTGCCGGCGGCGAATTGAGCAGGTTGTGAAGACTTTCCGCCATTGAGGTTCTAGCAACCATGCCAGATGCTCAGATTTGAACGATAGTAGTTCACATGTAGGAATCTCAAGGACTAAAGTTTCCTTCATCATGAGAGTTTTTTGCTAAATGGGGTAAAAATTGTGATAAGCCTTCTCTACAGCTTTCTGTAAGCAAGTTTGAAATCTACATCTGTTAGGAGAAATGGTCCCCATGTGATTACAATGTAGATTATTCATCGATAAGCATATTGTTGGGCTCTTCTGAATTGTAAATAATTTACAGCTAGACAACCCTGTAAATTGATGTGATTTATAGAATTTTTTATGTCTTGACTATTGTCTCTGTTTTGGTCTGCCAATGGAGATGCCTTTAGTTACTTTGTGCCTCTCTTTTTTGCGGCCACCTTACCATGATGCCCAAGTACATGATACTCTGTCTGGGATTTTTATTATTTTTATAATATACGATTGAAGCATGGTCTAACTATAGGAGTAAAGTAATATACCAAAATTGTCTGTCTTTGTCACAAAGAGGATTTTTTTTGGGGGGGATAAAAATTGCCACCAAGAGGATGGATGTTGCTAACAGCATGAGATTTATTAAAAACATAAATATAGGGTAATTACATAATACACCTGAAGTTTGACCATAGTTTTAAATTTATCTTGAAGTTCTGATTGCAGAAATGTTACTTTATAGTTTCAAAATCATTTCAATTTGGATTCTCAGTGAGTTTTATTAACTAAAATAACTGAAACAAACCTAATTTGGACTTTGGGAGTTGGGACTTGTCTTGACACTGAAAAATCCTTCTGCCAGACAGTTTTAAATGCCAAGAGAACAATCCACAAGGTAATGGTTTCATCGTTGTTTATCTGTAATGATTCAACGTGCTTGTATTAAGCTGATTTGTGAGCCTGAACAATTCAGATATAGATCCTTTTATGCAATTGAAATTTCAGGACTAAATGTAAAACTAAGGTCAAGCATGATAATCGTAACTTCGAAGATGAAGGAAATTTGGTGATTAAATTTGAATAAAACTGCAGACTAATAACAGAATGAAAAATTTTCAAACCCAACCTATTGACATCCATAGCTAAAAGGAAAAATTATATAATGTTTTGGGAGTATAATGATATTGTACTCTCACATCTCATATGAATAATGGGTCCTACCATGAATCTAATTAATTAATGTGATTACTCCCGAAAGACTATATAACTATCTGTTTATGAGGTGTTTAAGGATCAATATAATATCTTGATATATTGCAAATAAGGAATAGAATAAAATAAATGAAATATCAACTTAAACTTCGTCAAAATGAATTAGAGTGTTTATAATCTGTATAAGATTTCACATTGTCGTTGTGGAACTTCTGCTTTAGTTGTGTCGGCTCTAATAATTTTATATTATGTGATTTCTAAGAAGCATATTGCTTTGAGCTAGAAACTTTTCAAGCGAGTTCCAGTTGAAGTATCTTTTCCCTTCCTTTCCAGACCATACGCTACTTACAGAGAGGTGCATTTTGACAAATAGGTTTCTTGATTCTTTTCAGATTTCAATAATAATTTGTGGAATCAGGATTTTGGTGTAGTAGCACAACAAACAAAGAAGATTACTGCAGCAAAGCTTTGTTTATTTGTCAAACTTCAATAGTAATGGAATCCAATTCCAGTTTCACTGGATCCAAACCAAATTTTTTACCATATTAAGTTGTGGTTGTGACTTGTGTAAAACAGCTAGCGATTTTCGAATCACGTAATGGCTTGTGTGTATCAGTGGTACTCGTAAGATTCCTCTTTTTGGAGAAAATGAGAGCAACAAAAGGTTGGGAATATGATCCCAAACATCAAATCAGTGGGAAAATATGGGATTTCTCATTGATCAGGAATCTTAGCCAAACTTCCTCAATCACTCTAGCTACTAATGAAAGTTAGTTTCACACAAGGATCACGCAAAGGTGCTTCCTAAATTTTAATTGCACCATCCTTACTATATTGTTTTTATGGTCTCTTCAATCTTCTCAGTTGTCAAATAAATAGGAGGCTTCCCAAGCCCTCACAGAGCACTGCTTTCCACTGTCACTCAACCAAAGCTAACACCAAACTCATTCAATTTTTACATAAACATCTATGGAGAACAATCAAGACAGCTCAAAATCTACAGGTGTGTGTGAGAAAATCCGCGGTGCAATGAGTGATTGTCCAATTCGTCGCTTCTTAAGTCGCCAAAGAGATTCTAGTCCTGCCTACCCTATTCCAAATCCTTCACTCCCAACCCATAATCATCAAGGGAGAACCATTGATATCCAAACCACACTGGCTGCTCATGAACATCCCAAGTTGGTAGAAGGTTCCCAACACCTCAAAGCTCATGAAAAGACCAAAGCAGATGAGGTTCCTATTGAGTTTGATTATTCTGGCCTGCATTCTCCAATTGTGAAAGGGAGGTCAGCAACACCATATTTTCCTATTCAAAACATCAGTCCAATGAGAAAAATTTCTCCAATGAAAGAGGATAACTTTAAACCACCCCTTGTTCCAGTGCAAGAGAACCCCATGCTTAAGAGACAAAATAATGGCCAAGGAGTCAAGGGTACTTCAGAAGTTGAGGAGAAGCAAAAGCCCAAGTTAGAGGCACCTGCAAAAGCACTGAATGGTGATGGGAAACATCATGGTGTGAACATGGAGCAACAAGTTAAAAAAGAAGTCAAGGCTACTTCAGTAGTTGAGGAGAAGCACAAGCCCAAGTTAGAGGCACCTGCAAAAGCACTCAAAGGTGAGGGGCAACATCATTTTGTGAACATGGAGAAACAAGTTAAACAAGAAGGTGAGAATCCAGGAGTAGATAATAAAACATTTTCTGATTACATTAATCGAGCAAAGAAGATCATCAGGACTGTCACAAATGTTGGTGGCAGGCACAATACCTCTGGACAAGATGATGCTTATGATACAAAGAAAAAGGATCATGCTAATGATCATTTTTCGGAATATATTAATCGTGCCAAGATGAAGATCAGAACTACATCAGGTATTGGAAATGGAAGGAATTAACGTCTCCTTCAAACTAGAGTAAGACCATTTCAAATGAACCGAAGAGCCTCTACTATTACTACATAAAGGCCTTGGACTCTTGGTAATTGATGTTGGTTTGGTTTTCTTCCCGGTTGCATTCTTGTGCTTGGGCTTAAGCCTACTCTGTCTATGGCTCTGTCTTTCTCTCATGTTATATCTTCTTGGAAGCATATTATGGTAAATAATTTGGTTTGGTTCTTCCTATTTGTTATGCCTTATTTTATTGCTTTATCAGTGTATTGTACTGAATCCTTGATAATTTGTTACATATATTTGGATCTGCCAAGATATTATAGTATTCTTCCAAGTGGTTGTGTATTTCTGTTTCATTGGATTTCATAACCCAAAATATGTTATTTTTAGATAATGTCAGCATGAGAGGTGTAAAAGTGAGGGCCGATAGAAGAACAATCCATTAAGATCTATGGTCGGAGGGAATATATATTGAAGATAAAGCTGCAATGTAAAAGTAGATTATTTTGAAACTGCTCAAATTTGAGCATGATTCATCAACGCAAGGAACATGATGACTACAACAGAACACCTTCCTCCAAATAATAGCTTCCTGCAGAATTAAGCCAAGGATATACAACAGCAGGATTTAAAATTTTTTTTTTTTAACTTCTTACTATTAAAAGTAGTGCTCATAAATCTCATGATAAGTACTCATAAATTCATAGTGAACTTCAATAGGAGCTTTTCTTGAAGCAATAATACGTTGGTTTAGTTGCCACCTGAGCCATAAAGTATTATCTAAATTGATTATTATTTTTTTTTCTGACAATAAGCTCCAATTGCATCATAGGAATTACAAAAAAAATGATTCTTTTTCTTTTGTATACTTATAGCTATTGGCATCAATTTTTTCATTTTGATAATTTATGTGATTCATGGATTAATTATACCTATTTGCACAGATTCATGGATTATACCTATTTGCACAAATACCTCGGCGATTCCCGCTCGTTAATACATAGAGCCCAATAAGCACATCTTGGGTTGGTAGGAAAATGGGATTCCCAATAGCTGGAGACAATAGATTGCACACGCTCCCTTTCCCAAAAAAATCAATAGGCTGAGCACTTCACTTAGATTTATTGGATTTGTTGCTAAAATATCAGTATTAAACCCAAAACAAAGAAACTCATATATGTTTCCCCTTCAGAATTTTAGAACCCTTGCAAAGGATAATATTGCCAGTCCATTACATGATATGTAGCATTGTTGAACCAATAAAGTACAGGATCCAAAACCTTGGGACATAGTTTTCTACTTTCTTTCAATTCACTTGACAACATAAAACAAAAAGACACTTTTTATCTCCATAAAACAAAACAAAACAAATATAAAAAAAAGATACTTATTACTCACAAAAAAGATCAATCTAATCAGATCAGGTAATGTCAATTACGAATTGTCCTTCAACGCAACTAAAATTGATCCATGATTGGAAACAAAAAAAAAAAATAGAAGACAACATATAATGATCAGAACAAGCTAAGAACACAAATAAGTTTGTGATCAAAATGAAAACTAAGGCACCCTATAGCGACACATTGGACACATTACTCTTCCCTAGCCACTTAACAATGCAGTTTTGATGATAGGTATGTGAGCATGGCATTTTTCTAGCTTCCCACTCGACACAAAACTCATCCAAACACACTGCACACACCTCACCAGCCAAGCCCACCATCCCTTTTTCAATCTTCACCACCTCCAATCCCATTTTTGATTCTTCACTCGCTGGCCTCACTCCCTCTTCATCATCATCATCAGAATCTTCCATTATCATGAAATAAGTATGACGGTAAGTAAAACGACCTCCATGAAAACGATTGCGATGAGCACTAAAACGAGGGTCATAATCCATATCCATGTAAACAGAACTAACGATACCATCATTATCATCATCATCATCTTGTTCTTGTTCTTCCACTTCAGCAATATTGTCTGAAATGGTTTCATTGGGTGTTGTTGTTCTCTCTAACGGCAAGTCAGAGAGAACCGAATTTGAAGGTGGCGAGGAGTTTTGGACTTCAAGAGACGAAAAAAGCTCTTCTCCTTGTGCATTCAAGGCAAATAACGACATGTTATATTGCCAATTTGGCGGCGGCAGTGGTGGCAATTCTTGCACCAAATCCAATGCATTAACATTCTTGTTATCGGCTTGTGCTTCAGTAGTAGTAGTACTACTAGACATGTTTTTGAAGAATATACTGATATAAAAGAGAGACTGATCAACAAAAATGAATTGAAGAACGAGAAAACTAGAAAAAAGATATTGTGAATAACAACAATGATGGAGATCTTGGGAGAGTGAGAAAGTCGGCTTATATATGGAGAGAGAGAGCAAAACAAATTGGTGTAGGGTAAAAACAGTTCTATCCTAGCTAGGGTTTATTTATTCTTTGGCTCCAAGAATACTGAAATACCCACATTTTTTTCACTTTTTTTTTGTTTTTTTTTTTTTGGTATCGTTTGTTAAATTCAAAAATCAAAATAGGCAATTGCCTAAGATCCCAAGTGGAAAAAAAAAACCCAATTTTTTTTTTTAAATGAAAAAAAAAAATTATATTTTTATATCAATTCAAAATAAGATAGATCTCACATGCATCTATTGCTTTTTTTTTTTTTTTGAAAAAGTAGCAGACGTGGAAGGATGAAGATATACAAAGAAAAAAAAAATGAGAGTTATTAAATTAATACACACATATAATAATAATAATAATAATAATAATAATAATAATAATAATAATAATAATAATAATAATGTTTATTAAGTGTTAAAAAATATAAATAAAAAGATAATAATTATTTACTAATCCCTTTCAAGTTAATCATCTATAAAAAATAATAATTAAGATGTACCAATTTTATTAATAATTTTTTTTTAGAAATATCCCTTATATTATTAATAAAATTGTGTTGTTTATATTCTAGTTGACATCTAATTTTAAACCCAAAATATATATAAAGCCTTTGAGAAAAAAAAAAAAAAAATCAAACTTGAGAACCATAAAAAAGAAGAAGTTAAATTAATGACTATGATGATGAGAGAAAAATATATCTTTAAGAAGACACAAAAATGAAAAATCAAACACTATTTTGATATGAAAATAGCACATTTAATTTGATGCTATTAGAATTACTCAACATTATGTTATACTAACAAAATTACATAATTTGTTATTTATTCTCTTAATTATATCAACTTAAACATATGTGCATATTTTCTTAAGTACGTGCAATATGTATATTTTTTTTGTGTTAAAGATAATGTGTGGGTTCCATATCAATTAGAGTTAAACATCTAGGTTCTTATAGAAATGGCTATTTTCTTAAGAAAAATTGACCATACCAGCACTCTTCGCTACATCTATGAAAGGCTCCTCCAATGTGTCATGGATGCCCCCTCTTGAGATGCATAGCAAGTTAAAATAAGACCTTTTCAAAGCTTCATTTACTTCATGCAACTTTCCAATTTCCTCCAATTTTTTGGACCAAGAATGCATCAGCTAAATCTCAACTGGTCCAGGAAACTTTGGGGCAGAGAACCAAAGCCACCATATTTAATTTTGAATCGTAAATTCCAGAGAGCTATGATAGAACATGAGATATAACATTAATAATCAAAGAAGGGAATAATAATATTTTTAAATTTGTTAGCCAAAAAATTGGATTTTGTGCTTATGATTTATAGAGGGACTAAAGAACAAGTTTCTCCCTTTTAAACCAAAAAAAAAAAAAAAATTAGGATGATGATGGTTGAATGTGTGAACGAATAAATTTCTCAGTTCGAAATAAGTCAAACAAGTGAAATAGTTTCACAAATGCGAATTGGTATTGATGAATGTGTAGTACAATTCTCTATGATTACAAAAGAGTGATCCTCTGATTCGATCTCCTTGAAAGATTTGTTGATTGGAATTGTGGTAATGTGAATTTGATTCGAACACCAAATATACTTCAATTTGGCTGAAGAATGGATCGAAGATCTTTGAAACAAAATTACAATGAATCTCTAGCTATGAGCTTGTTAGAAATCCTTTGTTCTTCACGTTCTTCATGTTCTTCGTCTTCGAAGATTTGTGGTGGAAGTTCTTCGGGGCTTTAGAGGCTTGAATCCGTAGAGTTTCTCTGATTTGTGATTTGTGAGGTTTCTGGAGGCTTTTAAGCTTGATTCCAGTAAACTTTGAGATCTACGAATATGATTTGGATGATTCCTCTTCTAATGTTTTTCGTATTTGAAGGTTTGTGGTGGAAGTTCTTCGGGGCTGTGGTGGAAGTTCTTTGGGGCTTTGGAGGCTTGAATTCGTAGAGCTTCGCTGATTTGTGGTTGTTGGGGTTTCTGGAGGCTTTTGAGCTTGATTCAAGTGACCTTTGAGATCTAGGCAGGTAGTTTAGATGATTCTGCTTTAAATGTTCCTTGCATTTGAGGTCGAAGTTCTTGAAGTTGCTGGAGGCTTCAGGGCTTGATTCTAGCAGAGTTTCAGTACTTCTAAATCTTCTTTGATGTTGCTTGTGCTCTAGATGGCTTGATCTCCTTTAAATGCCTTAGGAAGGCTTCTATTTATAGGAGTTTTGGGGTGGGTGAGCGACACGTGGCGGAGTCTGATTGGTGACACATGTCACAGCCTGATTGGTCCCTTATGTCATCGCTTACACGTGTTGGACTGCTTATGTCATCGCTTACATGCGCTGATGTGTGATTGGTTTTTTGCATGACACTTGGCAAATTTTTGTTGGTTTCTGAGTAGTGATAGCAAAACCTAACAGCAATACGTGGCGCTTTGTAATTGGCTGTATTTTGTGGACTTGGTAGTATGACATGTCAGCTTGTGATAGGTCGAAAATTTTCCCTCTTTACAAATGCCCCCTCGAGACTCGTTCACGCACACAATTTCGGAGTGTGGTGTGGGAATGAGTTTCAAAAACGGATTTTTATACTTGACTCTTCAAGTGAAGTAGTTGAAGGTGGTGAAGCTTTCAGTAGGATGAGATAATCTTCGAAGAGTAGACCCATCCATATAAAAGGCTTTGATGAGACCGAAAAGGGGTCTGCGAGTATTTGAATGTACTTGCGTGACCGGGCCTTCTCAACAGAGGTTAAGTTGAAATAATTTCAAAAGAGTGTTATGGATCGTTGGCGGCGATCACAGGGTGTAGAAGATAGGGAAGAGGCGAGGATGTTGGCTGAGTACAGCATGCAGAGCTATGGGGTTGGCCTCGCATTTTTAAGAACTCCTGGTGAAGTTATCTCGGAAGAATATACTTCGGATTACGCAGAGGACATGTGGGAAAGTGGTTGAGTGCGCATGTGTTATCGCATCACTCAGGTTAAGTTGAGGTAATTTCAGAAGCTTATGGATTCTGGGTATGTTGGTGGTGGTGTGAAGAAGATGGAAATGAAGCAAAGTGAATGGGTGAAACATACGCCACCATGGCGCTGGCCCTGTATGTTGAGGACCCTCTGGTGTAAATGTTTCTAGGAAGTACACCTTAGGATCGAGACTGACTGCATGCTGATTGAGGTCCGGTGGCAAGTCGTAGAATGTGCCTGTGTGATGGGACCATGCCGACGGAGGTTAAGTTGAAGTAATTTTAGAAGTATATTTTCTGAAATTCTTTAAGCTGATTTTAAGTTGGAGTAATTCCAGAAAGTGTGTTTTGAGGTATCAGCAACAATGACCTTTGGGTCCCACATTGGTGGGGACATGGAATGAGGCTTTGGCGACCATTTACCGACACTAAAGGCTGATTTCTGATGAGCTGGTGTCTTAGAGGTGGTTTCAAGTGTTAGATGGGGGAAAATTTGTAGGATACCCCAAAACTTTTTACAACCTCCACCTAATGCCACTTGTTGGAAAAGCACAGAAAATGAAAGATGGAGCTAACTTGTGATCCTAGTTTTAGAAACCAGCCAAGTTGTTGTTTGTTTCGAACCGCTGCTTCTGCTAGAAGACCAAGCAATTGGAGAGAGACTATGGAGTTCTCAAAGCAGTTAGGAGATCTCTTGAGCTTAGAAACAGGTGTGTCTGCTGGACTTAGATCTCCTGGCTAGGTAGATCTGAGGCTGCACAAGATTATGATGTGGGCTAGGTTATGGGAAATTTTATGGACAAGTGTGGTCGTTAAGTGGAGAAACAAAGTTTGTTTGAATCTCAAAACTACAATGATGTTGTGAGGAGGGTTTCTACTAAACCATGAGAAGGTTGAGTTCAAGCTGATTACGAAGCAATATTGGTTGCTAGGTATTGAGAATGATGAAGCTATAGCGAGAAATGGCTGTGAGAAGGAGGATTTGAAAATTTGAAAGAAGCAAATCTTCATTTCATGATTCAGTGTGTTTTTCTTGATGAGCTTCAATGAATCTGACCCTTCTATTTATAGCGGAGAGATGGAGAATGGTAGATGGGTATATTAGATGAGAATGATGGATGAGAATTTTTGGTGAGAATGGTAGGTGGGAGACCAGTAGGCACCGAACGAGAATGGTAGGTTGGAGTAGTGACCCAATGTAATTTCAAGTTTAAGACACACTTGTGAGAGTTCATCTGTCCTTTAAAAGGGAAGCCTTGATGAAGTCTGGAGGATAACCTTGATGGAATCCAGACTAAATAGATGAATCTCAAATTTTCATTTCGGGAGCTTGAGTTTTGGACACTGCCAGTACTTCTGAGAAGTGGGTCAAATTGGTGGTTTTCAAGACCTAAACAAATAAACGGATCTCAAAATCAGAATCTTCATGAAAATCTGAATGGGACAAGCTTTGCTTAGACATCTTGATTCTTGGTCAAAGTTCATATCAAAGCCAATAATTGTAGAATCACACTATTTGAGCACTTTTGGATTCTCAAATGAAGAAATAGACTCCGAAATTGGAATGCGAAAAATTGAGCAAGACAGGTCCTTCTTGTAAGTTTTGACTTTCGGTCAAGATTTATGCAAAAGTCAACTTTCAGGAAATTGGATTGTTTGCACAATTTCCGAGTCTCAGACGAAGAAATGGATCCCAAAATCGGAATGTACTCGAAAAACCGAGTGGGATAGGTCTGTTTTGAAAATTTTGACTTTTTGGTCAAAGTCAAAGATCCAAGTTGGTCAAAGCTTTTTCTTTCTTTTAAAAAAAAAAAATATTTTTGCAGTGGTTTGGATCCGGGTCAAAGTTCCGGGTCGAACCGGGTTGGCCTAGACAAATGGATCAAGTCAGTGGAGGATGATGTCATTGGTGATGTCACACCATTTTGGCGCGTGTAAGCGCGTGAAAAAGCTGCCAGCATGTGTGAGCGCGTGAATGGTGAGGGTGGCGCGTGGCTTGGCATATGGACCTGAAATTTTCAGGTTTGGTAGATTTTGGGCCGATGGATTTTGTGGTGGCATTGGTTTTGTAAAATTCTTCTCAGATTTATGCAGATTTAAATGAGAAACCCACGGGTCGTTGGGAATTTGTGGCGACGCATTATGGCTCAACTGTGGACGTCTTTTCTGGGTCTTGTTGTTCGAAGTCCTTAGAAGATTTCTGTGATGTCAATTTTGTCTTTCATCCAAGTGCAATTGTCTCTTCTGACACCATGATCCATTTACGGGCATTTACCCCTTTTTTTCAAGGTTGAGTGCAGTTTTCTTTGACTTTGAGTGCATTCGAGTTGCAAAGTCTGACTTTAAGTGGCAGTATTTAATGGCTTTCCTACTCTTCATTTTTTTGGTCTGTTATCTCAGAAGTTTTCTATATAAAGGCATGTTATTGCCTTCCTTCATCACTGAGGCATATGCTCAACCTTCAGCTTTCTTCTCCTGCTTTCAAGATATATATATATATTTTACGTCTCATTTCTTTGTACCTATTTGCTTCTTTTCTTGTAAATGATTTTTTTTTTTTTTTTTTTTTTTTTTTTGACGTGCTATGAGACCTTTTCCCTGAATTTTTTTTTTTTTGCTTGTTTTTGTTTTGCAGCACAGTTTCCTTGATCTTTGGGTTTTGATATCAAACTTTACGTTGACGTTCTCATAGAAGTGTTTGCCTTCATTTGGTGGCTTTGTATTTCATTGATAGCAACATTCTTGCAGTGACGTATGCCTTCATGTTGTTACATTCTCTTCTTGCAACAACAATCTTTTAGTGATATTCGTCTTTGCAATGACATTTCCATAAGGATATTCAACTAGGCAACAATTGATGGAAATATGCATGTGCGCAGCGGAAAAATTAATGGATCTACTTCATTTGCAATTGATAACATGCACTATGTAAATTTTAGAATACAAGAACAAGAGAGTGTAACTTGGTGTGGTGAATTTCAAAAACAAAGATTGTAAGCACTTGGGAATACTTCTAATCTTCACTCCAATTCCACTAACGCCCAAGATGTGTGGTCTCTCAATCAGTTATATGAAATGTTCAAGAGAGAATTCAAGAATGTCCAATACTCACATACACCATTTCATGTAAGTTGTTCTCTTTAAAATTTTGTATGTTTCTCTCTTTATAACTGATTATCTAATTGGGCTAGCCTTTTGGGCCTTTCCAATTGGGCTCTAGTATGTGGCTTGGAGTGGGACCAAAAGGGACCAATAAGACACTAGCTCCAATGGGTCTTGGGCTTTTCTGTCAACTCTTGACAAGTCCAAAGTTACCATTAACTATATTTAATACCACTATATAAATATAGTTGCACTCTAGGCCTTATCTATAAATTATATCCCAAGACTTTATTGTGTATGCAACCCCTTCATAAAATATTCGTAGTAACACAAAGTCATGAATGTAGACTGCTACTTTGTAAATTACTACATCTTAATCCTTGAGTACCCGGTTTAATCCTTTTAAGTTATTCACCATATATTTATAAAATCCAATTTCATAAATATATACTTTAGTCTTACTAAAGTGGTTATGCCTAACTCTCTGAATAACAAACCCATTAAACTTATCTCAAGGGAATATTTTGTATCTCCACTAAGAGACTATGAATTCCATCTTGAGAATATATGTTCCATCAACATTAAATGTGGCTGCCCAACATACTGAGCTTCTGACCGTTACTTTAGATCTCACTCCTGATATATCAAAACAACTTACACCTCATGATCAGGTCCATTATTCTCTCAGGATTAAGAGTTCATAATAAATACATTTTTTATCATAAAATTATAAATAATTAATCAAATTATTAGAAAAAAAAAAAAAAACTTAATTATATGTATGTTATAATTCCTGCCTAGGTTTAATACTGCTTATAATCATTTTTATTCTAATTTTTAATAAGATAGAACGTGCAGTAATTTTTGTTGAGTAAATATATAATTGTTTTATTTTATTTTTTTTATAGTTAATTAATATTGGACTTGACTCTTAGTAGTTAGTATTTTGTATTCATTAATTCACTTGGCACAAAGATTTGAATAATTAAGTGGACACATGACACAAAATTAGCCCACAATTGAAATCTAATTTGGAATTTAATTGAATTTTCCCTCACGTTTTGAATATACTAGTGTATAACTCGTGCATGTACAATTAAAAACAATCACAATTACACATATATATGAGTTCAAATTATACTTAATCTAAGAGTTACATTTTTTTAAAGCCATAGATATATACATGAGTTTTACTCTCTTTTTTATATATTATATATACACATTAGTTTACTCTTTCTTTCGTTTTTCTTTTTTTATGTTTATTGGGTTTTTGATGGTTTATTTATATTAGACTATTCATCTTTTGCACAATATTAACTCACCTAGAACAAAAAAATTTAAAAGAAATTGATAAGAAACGTGACATAAGATTAGACAACAATTAGAATCCAATTTTAAATATAATTGGATTATCTCTCAGCTTAAAATTGAGAGAAAATCCAATTAGATTCTATAATTAGAGTCTAAATTTGTGTCACTTATTCCATCTTTTTTTTTTTTAATGTCAAGTGAGTTATTTAGTGCAAAAGACAAGGAGATGGAACATCAAAAACCCAATCATTCATCTAATTTATACTTCTATACCATTCTTAAAGTTCCCATAATTCAAAGAACCATAATAAGCAAGTTTGATCTTTTTATCATCTAAATAAGTAAATATTATGTTTTGGGAACTTTTTCAATGGCATAGATTTGTCTTTCTCAGGCAAAACATAATATTAATATTTTTTTATGACATTAGTTTCTTTGATTAACTTACAATTATTTTATTTGCAATTTTGCAGTTTTGTCCTCATTTAGATATTTTCTATTTTGCATGTAGTAGCGGATGCAAGACAATTGTTAGTGTGCCTGTTTGTAAGTATCCAAAGGTTTGCTTCAAAATTCATCTGTTTATTTTTTTTTTAAAGAAAATTACTTATCATGTCTCCATTTTCTTTAGCAAATTTATATTTGTACTATAAACTGTTCACTCAATATAAATATCTATTAATCTTTTAATTTTGCTCTAAAAAAAACTATCATGCTATTTAAATTTTATATCACTCACGTTTTAATGATTTAACTCTTAATTTATTGACATCTTTTTGTCGGTTCTTCATATACATGGCCAACTCGATTTGAATGAACAAGACATAAATGCATAAGTATCTTCCCCTAGATCAATTATAATTTCTCAAATTCTTTGTGTATTCATGTATGTTTGCGAATCACCTCTCTAAAAAAAATTTATTTCTTTCGATTTCTCTTTGAATTTAAATTCTGAATTTTCTTTTTCCTTTTGGGATTATTTCCTTGGATTGTATTTGGACAAAGTTTGGCTCTAACAACTAATAGAAAGATGATATTTGGCATTGTCATGTGCACACATGACTGACTTAATCCAACCAACCAAGTGAGTCATGTGCATTGCACATGAAGGGACTCATGTTATCTTCCTATTGGTAGTTAGAGCCCAATTCCAAAATTATATTTGGAGTCAAAGCCTTTTCATTGTATTTTGGATCGGGTTATCTTGAAAATGAACTTCAAAATTTTACATAGGTATTGATGTATTAGCAGTTTAAGAGCATCTCCAATAGATGCTCTATCTCTATTTTTTCTCCAAAAAAGCTTATTGTTCACACTCCAATAGCCGGTCTAAACACAAAACTTTTCCAATTTTTTTTTTAAGTTGCTACAGTAGTTCTCTTAATCTAGAGGACACTATAACAACTCCAAACCATTATTTTATCTTAAAAAAAATACCCAGCTGAATAAAAAAAATATTCTTTCTCTTTCCTCCTCTCTTCTTTGTTCATCTGTCTCTCTCTCAAACGGTAACATAATCAAAACACAAACACAATAACAGATCAAGAACAGGGAAAAAGACAAATTTAATTAGAACAACAAATCTAAAATCAAAACAAAAACAACAAATCAAGAACATGAAAGCCTATCTAAGCTCCATTGTAACAACAAAGTGAATCAGAACAAGAAAAGAAGGAAGAAAAAAAAAAAAGAAGAAGAAGAAGAAGAAGAAGAAGAAGATAGACAAAGGCCAATCTCTCTGTCGGTTGTGTGTGTGAGTGAAGTGAGATGAAGAAGAAAGAAAATAAAAAACAAAAATGCGAACATAAAGGAGAAGTCAAAAGATCATGGTCAGCTGTGTGTGTGAAGTGAGTCAAAGAGGAACGAAAATAAAAACAAAAAGGTAAGCACAGAAGAAGAGGAGAAAGAGAGAGGGAGGTTCTGGAATCAAGTGGAAAGTAGAGATAAAAAAGGAGAGGATGGAGATATATGGGTATACGTGTGTGGTGGAGAAAAAACAAGAGAAAAAAAAAGTAAAAAAAAAGGAAACGTATGGATGAAAGAAAGGAAAAGAATAAGAAATGACCATTTAGAAATAATACCACAATATTTTCACAATAAATTTTAAGTAATTAGCTAATATTGGCGAGTAAAAAAATAATTTCAGCAGTGGGTTCAAATTAGAACTAGTAACAACTTTCCACATAAGATTTTGATGTGATTCTTGTGAAAGTATTTCGAAAAATGTTGTGAATATAACACTTTTCATTGAAAAATATAATTGTTGGGAATGAATATAGAAAGAATAAATGATGATAAAAAAAGAATAAAGAATGAATAAAGAAATAATATTTAAATGAGATAGAGAATGAGATAGAAAATCTGTTGGAAAGTGTATTTGAAAAAATGGGTAGCTAAAAGGTAAAAATCACTGTTCATTCTCCAAACAGTACAAAAATTTGGAGAATCTGCTAGAGATGCTCTGATAGGGTTTGTGCTGTTTTGAATGAGAGTGAGTGCACATAATTTCAGGTTGAGCATTCATAACTATTATCTTTTGGAATCCTATGTGCAAGGACAGATCTATTACTTGGTCAAGAGGAAACAAGCCCCCCCACTTTTTTAAAAAAATAATCTTTTTTATATATATATATATATATATATATTTGAAAGTAATATGCAAAAAAAAAAAAAAAAATATTATAATCCCCCCAAATTGAAAACTAATCATTCCAAATTGAAAGCTAACTCAATGAATCTAAAATATATAACAGTTATTTGATTTATATGTGTTTTGTATTAAAACTTAGGATTTTGGGTTCAATAAATTGAAAACTAACCCTTTCAAATTGAAAATTGACCTAGAGAATCTAAAAAATAAAATGGTCACTTGGCCTATATATGTTTAATATTACAGTTCACTTAATTGATGTTTGAGACTTATAAAGTTAAAAATTTGGGAATTTAAACTTTTTTTTGTCTATGTGGTTTTTTTTTTCATATATTGGACATACAATGATCTCAAAAAAAAATATATATAAATATATATATATTTATTTATATAAACTTCAACATTCGTGGTTGATAGTTTTTTTTTTTTTTTTTTTTTTTTTTTTTTGAGAAACAAAAAGTGTGGTTGATAGTTGATACAATTTACTTTGTAGAATGGTTTTATTGCAATAATGAAAAAAACATTCCAATCATAAATAATGTCAAAAGTCAAAACTAGGTTTTGTAGCAAAAAAAAAAAAAAAAAAAAATTATAATGGATTTTTTTGATGTTGTTCATTAAAAGGAAAATTATTGCAATATTTAGTACAAAATCAATTATAGATTGAAAGACTATTGAGTTACATTTTGATAGATCACAAATGATTGAGTATAAATGTAATAAAAAAAAATTATTTTTATAAATTTTCTTTTATTTATAATTTGTTAATATTAAATAAATGCTAGTTTTATTTTTCACATATTAATTTATTTTTTTAATATTTTTAATTTTTGAAAGGTCAGTTTCTTTTCATGCTTCCCTCCCTCTCCCCAAAGAAACAATCCTAGTTTCATCTTTGCCTATGTGTGTGCTCCAACGTGTTATCTGTGAATTAATGTTCCTAAAAAAAACATATAAGGAATCCAACACATTAACAAGAGATGTCAAGCACTAATTAAGGGAATCTTAATATAAAAAAATTAAATGATTAATGCAATGATAAGGAAATATTTTATTTTAAAAAAAATTATGTAAATATTTTCAAATTAAACTCATTATGAAAAGCCAACTAAGTAAATTGAGTCAAATATGAAAAGTAAATCGCATATAGTTAAAATATGGCGAGGTCAATCAATTAATTAAATCAAATCAAATATAATATAATAAAGGATGGAAAGCTACCCCATGAAAGCAAATAGAATCCCTTTAATGACACAACAAAACTCACAATATTTTCAAACTAATATGACACCTCACATATGGGCCGTTAAAAAATTAAATTGCAAACTGAGGTGGCCCACATGTGAGGTAGTAGACTAATTTGAAAATGTTGTAAAATTTAGTTGTTCCCATATCTTTATTGAAGCAAATAATAGCAAACATAGAAATAATCAACTAATCTTAATTAACCTAATCCTACATATTCATGAGTCAAATAAAATCACAATTCATATAAGAATCATCAAATTTAGCAAACTTGTTATTTCATCTATATCTATATCTATATATTACTAAAAGCTGAAACATGGTCAAGGGTTCAAGTCTCCAGAAGAGAGCTTCACACACATATATAGTTATATACTTAGATTAGGTTAGAGTAGAAATTCTATTTTGTATTAAAAAAAAAAAAAAAACTGAAGCGTGGCATTTATTGCTGCTGAGCTCCTGTTGCGCCACCTCATCGCTACGTCATTTGCCACATAATTATTATTTATTCCTTTTTTTTACCAAAAAAAAAATATATATATAAATAGATTATTGACTTTACATATTCATCTTTGTTGGTTTTAACATCTATATATATTTCTTTTTTATTTCCAATTTTCCTAGATATATATTTTTTTACATTCACTTATTTTTTAAATATTTACACTTTGTTCAAGCTTTCTTCTTCCCTTACCTTTTCATCTCCCCACTACCCTCTACTTTAATATTGCTATTCATCTTTCCCTTCATCTTCCTTTATTTGTCTCTTCTTATCCCTTCCCTCTTACTATAAATTTGTCACTTTTTTCCATTCTTTGCATAATTTTCTCTCACAAAAAGGTTCTCTCTCTCTCTCTCAATGTTTTGGTGGATTTTAATTTTTTATTGCATCTCCGCTTTAGGTTGATAAATTTTTGTGTTTTTAAGAACTCTAATTTAGGTTGATACGATTTAGTTTTCTGTTTTAAGTTATTATTATTATTATTTTGCTCTTTGGTTGTTAAATTTTATCCGATTACATTTAAAAAATTGAAGATAGTAGATAAAAATAAAATAGTATTCCATTTCATAACATAATTTGGATAATTTAGTGTTTATTGTTATATCTTTTAATTTTTCTTATTTTTTTTCTTCTCTTCTATTTTACTCAATATTGAAATTCAACCACACCCTCCTTATCATTAAATTATTTATATTTTCTCTCTCTTTTTGTTTTTTCTTCTCTTCTATTTTACTCAATATTGAAATTCAACCACATCCTCCTCATCATTAAATTATTTATATTTTCTCTCTCTTTTTGTTTTAAAAAATAAAAAATGTAATATTTTACTTAAATTCAAATAAAAGAAAATTGTGCTCATCAAATTGTACTCATTTTTTTTAACATTTACACTTTCTCCAACCTTTCTCCTTCTCTTTACCTTTTCATCTCCCCAAACATTCTACCTTGATATCACTCTTCCTCTTTCCTTTTATCTTCCTTTATTTTGTTTCTTTTTATTATCATCCTCTTAGTATAAATTTGTCATTCACTCTTCCATTATTTACATAATTTTCTCTTAAAAAAAGTGGTTATTTCCCACTCTTTCTCCCTCAATTTTTTGGTGGATTTTTATTTTTATTTTTCTTGCATCTCTATTTTAGCTTGATAAAGTTTTGTATTTTTTAGAACTCTATTTTGGTTGATGGGATTTAGTTTTGTGTTTTAAGTTTATTTTTTATTTTTTATGACTTTAATTGTTAAATATTATCATATTGCAATATAAATAATTAAAAATAGTATATAAGAATGTACTATTATTATATTACATAGAATTATTTGGATAAGTTAGTGTTTATTGTTATGTTTTTTTTTTTTTTTTAATTTTTTTCTCATATCATTTTATTTAACATTTAAATTCAGCCACATCCCCCATATATATCATTAAATTATTTATATTTCCACTCATTTTTTATTTTAAAATTTTTAAAATATAATATTTTGCCTAAATTAAATAAATAAAATTGTCCACATAAAGTGGAGTAATGCTAGGGAAACACTCATTCTCACACCCAATGCATCAAAGGAAGAATGAAATACAAAACTAATCAAGTTAAAAACACTAAATTAAAAAAAAAAAAAACTAATAATGCATATTTAATGTCATAGAGTCATCATCAAATTTTAGAAAATGATAGATTGCCAATGGAGAGAGAGAGAGAGAGATGGTATAGAAAAAAACCAATACAAAGTAATAAAAAGTAGATAAAGAAAAAAAAAACTAAACGTCAATTAGTAATCGTTGATTGGAAAACAAAGAGGTTGTAAGGAGAAGTAAAAAATAAAATAGAGATTACCGTGTGGAGAATATTAAAAACTTTACAGTGTAGTAACATAAACCGTTAAATTCACTTAAAAAATTAAATCAACAATCAACAATTAAATACAATCATAGTACTAAATTTAAATTTAAAACTAATCAAACTCTAACTATGGAAACCATATTAATCATAACTAAAAAAGATATGTTCTCTAATAGTAGTAGAAAATTACATAAGAAATAAAGTTAAAAAATTAAAAATCTATTTTTTGACATTTCATTTAACCTTATTTATAATATATATATATATATATTTATATATATAATTTTCATACACTATTACTTTCGAAAATCTAATGAATAATGCTACCTCTCATTTATCGTCTTTGTTATGCAAATCATCAGTTAGTAAATATATGATAATGGTAAAAAGCGTTACAAATGAGATTACTAAAAAAATATATAAAATTAATTAGCCACTATCATTATGGAGTAGTAGTCTATAATTTTACACATCCAAAAAAGTGGAATATATAGAGTTTTCTTAAAGGTATGTGTAAAGATTCACTATATATATATGTGTGTGTATAAAGGTAAAAAAAAAGGTATATTTAAGGTTTTTATAACTTAAAAACTAATGAAAACCAATGGTTAATAACTAAAATTATAGTATTAATAAAATATTTAATCAGACCATCCTAAAAAAATTATTACACGCAACGTGCTGGTATGCGACTAATTAAAATAAAATTTGGCTCAATTTTTATATGGACAAAGAAGGGTATCTAAACCTCTTCGAATACCTGACTATTCTCTTAGGTGTATGCAGTTCTCCCATCCCACACACACAGGTAATTACAAGGAGAAATCTCTTGGGGGTGGCTTCAAGATATTTCGAACTCAAAATCTTATGAATATTATGAGGCCTTAAGAGCCACTAAACAAACCCCTTGGGGCTAAATTTGGCTCATTTTTAGATTGGAATGCATATGTAAGCTGTTAGTATGCATTTGCATGTTTGGGCATATATATGTATCAATTTCCAGAATTTCTTTCCCAAATTCTCTTTATTTGACTCAATACCGAATCATTTATTTGATATTTCATAGATACATGTGTGGGAGTTACAAACCTGGAAAAGTTTTTTTTTTTTTTTTTAGTGATTTGAGATTTAAAACCTCATGGGCAATGCAGACCCCCCCCCCCCTTCTTGTTAAGGTAGTTACACAAATGGAGTTGTCATTTAATTAATTATAAGGAAAATTAAGAAGACCTCCAGATGAACATCTTTTTTATTGATAAAAAGAATGCACAGGACTTGAATAATTACAAGACTTTGGTTCTAAGTACAATATATGAAAAGAAATATTACAAGACTTAATATCCTAGTTACAATCTAATAAAAATAAATAGATAATTACTTGTTACAACCTAAGGAAAGTAAATAGAAAGTTTCAAGGTAAAAAACCTAATCAACATTCCATAGACTAGGATCAAGGCTAAATTACCAAGTGGAAAGATGTTAAACACCCACCTCACCCAACCTAAGTTTGTCTCCTAGGATATACCAGCCAACATAAAAAATACATTATTCCAATGCAAAAAAAAAAAAAAAAAAAAAAAATTATGGCAGTATGTAGGCAACGTAGTTACTCCAATCTAAAATAGGCATATATCACTTTTATGAATCTAAATTTAGTTAAATTTAAGTCCATTTGAAGCCATGGAAGTCTACTTTTCAATGAGACAACACTCACTAAACTATTTATCAAAATTCAAAAGATACGAGGATATGAATAATCAAAGGTCATTTTCCAATAAAATCTTTTGAATATTTTGAAACACTTTTGAAGTTGTAATTACTTCTGAACAACCAAAAATGCCACAATTACCAGTGAGAGACATTTTTGAAGCTCATCATTGGGGTAGTTAATCTAAGTCATTAGTTGATATACAATGATGTGTCTACATCCTAATTCCAACATATCTACATACTATACATTCACCATGGTCATCATATTATCATGGTCTAATTCCTAATCATGCAAAACATACAATAAAACAATTATGCATATTACCTACTAGCAAGATAGGTTAACCATGAGGGAGGGTACTTAACTTGCTTGAAGGGTTCTTGAACTTTATAAAATGAGGTGTCTATACTATTATTAGAGATTTTTAGTAAATTGTGCTGATCATATGAGGTTGAAGTTTGTGCTTAGCCTATCGTATTTGGGTGTGTGTGGTTGTTTCACCTGTTTGTGGTGGTGGCATGGTTGTACAATGGGGGGTTTGGATCGAATAGCTTGGTATTTGTTTAGTTGAGGCTTTTGTGTGGTTATGAATTTATGGTGGTTGGGGTTTTGGTTGAAGTCAAGAAGTAATGATTGAAGCTTCTTTTGGTTGTAATTGGGCTATGGTGGCATTTGAAGAGAAAGAGGAGAAACTTTTAAATGGTTTTTTAATATTTAAAGGATTTTTTAATACTTGTAGTATTATGTGCAGTGTAGGTCAGGTGATATATTATCTCCACTCAACGAACCAATGTAATGGCAACAAAGGGTTAATTTGAGCATTTCCCATAGTTCAAGGGATTTTAATTTCAAATTAGAAGCATAAGGGTTAGTTTAATTTTGATTCAAAGTCCAAGATTTATTTATTTTTTTTCCTTCGAAAATGTGAATATTAACAAATTTCAATATATCACAACAAGAAAATTTATGCTAATTGCTTAGTGCATCAACAAATTACCTTAAAAACGTCACTAAAGCGTTTGCCCTTTGCCCTCTTGCTTTTCAGCGGTGTTTTAAGAATGTCGCCAAATGTATTTTCCTACATAAAAACTGAAAATATCATATTATTTAGTGGCGTTTTTGAAAACGTCACTAAAGGTTTTTGAATGCCGTTAAAGAGTTATATATGGCAACGTTTTTAAAAACGTCACAACAGACCTATTGCAATGGTGCTATAGCGACATTTTTTACCGTCGCTATAAAAAACATCGTGATAGATCATTTGTGTCTACATTGACGTTGTTTTGGTTATTTGCAACGTTTTACAAATGCCGCCTAAACCCAGCTTTTTTGTAGTGATTTTATCTAATGATATCTTTACAAGGTCTTTCAAGACACAATTTTTTTAAAGAATGAATATTAATAATATTAAACTTAGGTACAAACATTTAAGATGTATCTTATTATTATTATTATTATTCTTATATGCTCTCGTGTGTTTGTAGGAGTTACAATTAAGATTTATCTTAACCTATAAAAAAAAATTAAAGATTTAAGGGGCGTACTATGCTTGCAGAAAACATTTTATTAGATACAAACTCATGTCATGTACACATGTTGCCAAGTATTTCATAATTTTTTTTTTTTTTTTTGAAGGAAGTATTTCATAATTTGACCAAGAAGATAATCAAATTACAAATGCATAATCTTTAATAAAGATTATCAAACCAACAATATGATGCAATAATCTTTTTTTTTTATTCTCCCTTGTAACTAAACCAGTACGTGAATAGATTAAGTCGAATCAAACATTAGAGCATCAACATTGGATGTTCTAAAAAAATGCTACTTTAACACACCAATAAATTATTTTATCTATTTTAGCATAATATTTGAAAATATACCCTACATTTATCTTCTATTCTTCCATACAACACATTAAAATAATACATATAACACATTATAATAATATTATCTCAACACACAACTCAACCCAAAGCAAAGAAGAAATTATTAAAAAAAACAAAAAAAGAAAGAGCCATTAAGAGGAGAGAGAAGGGGAAGAGAAATTATATATATAAGAATAACATGAGCTAGCAAAGTGCACTGTAACTCCATGCCAATTTTTTTTTTCTTCAGTTTAGCACATCCAATGGAGCATGCTTTTTGGTATATTTGGTATGCTAAAATGCTAAATTTTAGTGACAAGCATCCTAAAAGCATCAGCTGTGCCATCCTAATTGCCATTTTAATACACCAAAACTCACTTTATCTTATTTACCACACCATTTTACAATACATCTCGCATCAGATATTCTATTTTAACATTACAACACATTAAAATAATATAAACGTCTAATAAAAAATTATTTAATTTCTCCAAACCCAAAACTTCTTTCCCCATTCTCTACACTGAGGTCTGAACCAAAAACTCATTCACCACCATCACAACGGTAAACACACCACCACGGATCATCCCAAAAAAAAACCCATAACCACAAAAGAAAAAAAAAACCACAACAGCCCAAAAAATCATCCCCACAAAAAGTCCTCCGACCAAAAAATCATCACCATAAAAAACAAAACCACAACAGCCCAAAAATTCATCACCACAACATCTCTCTCTCTTAAAAAGTCCTCCATTTCCAAACTTTGTAAACCCATTTCAGCATAGAATTTCTTCTTTTGGGCGATATCAACGATGTTGGACAAGAGGTGGCTGGACGAGATGGCCTCTGGCCGATGTCAGCGGCTAGGCAAGAGGAGTTTGGGCAATATCAGCGGCGGCATTTGAGAGTGAGAAGGATGTCATAGGCTAACCTATCCATTGGAACTCAGGCTAACCCACCCAAACCCACCTACCGCCGATCCATTCATCGGAACCCACAATAGAACCCACCCATCAAATCACAACACCAAAAAAAAAAAAAAACACCACAAGAGAGAGATTGGTAGCACAATGAGGCATTGGCTTGGTGAGGCTGAGAGAAAGAGAGGAAAAGCAGTGAAACTTCACTAAGCATTAGAGAAACCAACCAAGAATGTTAAGATTGGGTCAAATACTACTGGATCTAATGAAGTTTCCAAGGTACCAGCCAAGAACCAGCCTATTTTGTCAAAGGGTGAAACCTTGTGGTTGAAGAGATAGAAGATCAAGACTTTTTGGTTCGAGAGTTAGAAGATCAAGACTTGTTGGTAGAAGCGTTCAAAGATCAAGATTTGCTCGTTAAAGAGTTAGAAGATCATGATGTGGGGCAGCCTATTTTTGATAATTACATTGAAAAATAGATTGGTGAAGAAGGGAAAGAAATGAGTGATTGCATGAAATATGTGGTTGAACTTGTTTATGATTAGTCTATGGAAGAAAAAGATGTGATTGTTGAGGGGAAAAATGATTTATCATTAGGAACAAAGGCCTTGCAAGTTCCAAAGCAAGAAATGGAGAAAGACAAACAACACAAAGGTAAAATTTTTCCAATTAATTTCTGCATTGAAGGAAGAATTTGTGACTTGTTGATTGAGAAAGGTAGTTATGAGAATATGGAGTCGCAAGAGATTTTGAACAAGCAAGATATGAAGCATCAACATAAACTGTCTTGCTTACGTAAAGGAGATGAAATTAGAGTTTCAAGAGGTTGTTATTCCATTCTTTGTGATGAAGTAGACATACGATCATGTAACTATAGACAAGCCATCTTGGGAGGAAGGTGCAGCACATATGGTTTGCACAAGATAGTGCTTCACTACTCATTTCAACCAAAGAAGGGGAAAGCAAGTCCCAAACCAGTGGCCAAGATGAAGAAGACTTTAAAATTGGAGGGTCAACCAAACTTGAGGACAAGTTTGCTTTCAAGAAAGGGAGTCCTCCTAATGCAAATGCATCTACATTGGAGTTTCAGTTGTGTGGGACTTCACTGTACAGAGGCAGCAACATTTGGTGTGCTACCAACAACAACAAACTCATTATACAAGGGAACTGCATCATCCTAGAAGGCTAGAAATTCATACAAATCTTGTGGCAACCTAGAGCACTTGAGGTCAAGTGCTTCTTAAGAGTGAGAGTCCTGATGCAGGGCAATTTCAAGTAGGGGTGTCAATTCGGGTTAGCGTGTCGGGTTTGTATCGTATTGAGGTAAGGGTATTCGACTAAATGGCTCAACCTGAACCCGACCCATTTAATAATCGTGTCGTGATCCTTCAACCCTAACCCAACATGTTAATAAGGCGGGTTGACCTGACCCAACCTACTTGACACTTTTAATAAACAGGTCATATTGGATTGACACAAATGTAACACAACCCATTTTAACCTGCATAATATTAAATATAACACTCATCTAGAAATAATTTTTTTTACATCCCAAAAGTAGTGCATACACTTCAAGTCTTCAACGCATATTAAAAATAATATAGTTCAACAAAAATATAGCATCCATATAGAAATATGTTCTTTACACTCTAAAAGAAGTGCATACATTTTAACTCAAATTCAAAATAACATAGTTCAACAAAAATAAAATATCCTCAAAACTCGCCAAATGCTAAGTATCAATATTGAAAGAGTTGGAGCAAATAGTAAACTAATCCTAACTATGACTACAATTATCATCCATAGATTCTTTGTTGATGTCTAAATTCATAACATCTCCCACAAGCTCATCCAATTTCATTTGTGCAAGTTCTATGCCAAAAAAATATTTATAGATTTATAAGAAGGTTTAGGGTTTGTAGGGTTTAGAGATCTAGGGTTTGTAAAGTTTCAATTTCCAATTATATCCCTTGTAAATTTTTGTAATTACTCACTTTTCTTTTTAAATTTAAAATATAGGTTGGATATAAAAGGTATTTGACAAATTTAAAATAAAATGAATATTTATTTGTTATACGAGTTAAATGGGTTGTGTTATATGGGTTATTTCGGGTTGACACAAATAAATTGGCGTGTCAAACGTGTCTATTGTAGGTTACGCGGGTTGACCCATCTATGACATGTTTCTTATCGTGTCACTTTCGGGTTGACCCTTTTATGACCCAAACCCGCAAAGGCCCAACCTTAACCCACAAAAACTCGTGTTGGGTTCGTGTCGTGTTCGTGGGTTGAGTTGAACATTGACACCCCTAATTTCAAGTAGCTATATCCTAATCCTCTTATAATTAATTAATTAGTTAGTTAGATGATTTCTTAAGTATTAACCGATAGGATTTAGACACTTGTCAATCATCTAGAGGCTGCCAATGCCAAACAACTAGTATAAGTAGTAGAATGTAAGCTCTTTGTAAATCAGGTTTTGGTAATTGAATAAATTGTTAGCATTTGTGTGCTATTTGGAACTGTGTGTTCTTGCAGAGATAATTATCCACCTTCTAAGCAACTCAGCATTTCATTGTTTCTAAACCATACACAAACAGCCCATCACATTCCCTACATCAGAGTGGGAGAAGAAAAAAATGGAAGAGATCGTTTTTTGAGAAGAAGAGAGGAAGATATTTGACAAAGGGGTGAGAGAGGAGAGAGAAAAGGGAATAAAAAAATAATAAAAATTTTACAATTCTTGTTTGTACGCTTCCAAATTTGAGATTATACTGTTCATCTATGCCAAATGTTTTGGCATATAGAATATCTCATGTGAGATGTTTTTAGTTTTTGGCATTTGGCACACCTGATGCTAGTACTCTAAAAGGAAGCAAAACTAGGCAAAATGATACAATAATAATTGGACTTGAGAAAAGCCAAAACCACCTCCCCTTAAAAAAAATAACAAAAACAAAAAGCATGCATTCCATCTAGTGCTCCATATTTCGAGCTATTGAAATCATTAACTTTTTTTTTTTAATTACAAATTTCAAGTCATTGAACTTTGTTGTAAACACCAAAAAGTGACAATTGAGTTATATGACTCTCTACAATTATATTATTGATTTAATTGGTAATGATTACCGCACAACTACTATTGCACACTACGCATATTGCCACATTATTTGAAATAGTGTTTTAGTTAAAATTATGTTTCACCATTTTACAATTTTAATTGAAATCTTCATGATTTCAAAGAACATGCGTTGAGACTTGAGAGTGCAATAACGAATTTGTGACAAAAATTTCTCTAACAATTATATGACTTGTTTTAATAATTTAATGAGTGAGATTTGCTTACTTTAATGGACTGTATAGATTCCTTATTTCCTTACATGCAGAGATATATGTAAAGATGGAAATTAATTGAATAATTGATATACGATTATTATGGAATTAATTGAATTTTAATCCAAATAGGAACAAGAACAACTCCCCTTCTTTCTGCAAAAATTGAGATATTAATATTATTGGTAATGGTATTGGTAGGTAAGCAGTAAAAAAAGAAGAGAAAATTTCGTGTCTCAAAAAAAAAGAAGAAAAGAAAGTAAACGTGAACGAGGGTATTATCGTCCAACAAAATAGTTAATCAGTAAGGAGGGATAGCGGTGGGAATTGTAAGAAAGATTTTGAAATTGAAGGGTATTTACAAACTACAAAAACATATTACATTACATTTTGAATACAATCTCTACTGTCTGTGTCTGTGTCTACTCTTCAAAAAAAGGAAACCTAAATAAGACAGCCCAAAACAGAGAGCACTGTATCACAAATCCCACAAATACAATTCTCGAAACCAAATTGGTTGGTTTTTGATTCATAAAAGTAAAACCATTTCTTCTCATTCTGTTTCTACATATAATCAAGAAGATAAAGATGAACGACAAGAAAGATCCATATAGGTACTCTCTTTTATTCTTCTTAGTCTCTTACTACTACATTTTTTTTTGCTCTTTCTGATTCATGAATGTCATGCTATTCTAAATAGAATTGTGATTTGTGAGATACCCATTTGCTATCTTGACTTCTTACTTCTTCTGCTTTAGTTAATTCATGTTTCTTGTTTGGAAAAGAGGAAAATTTTGAATTTCTGCATTTTTAGTGATAGAGAATATGCCCTTTTCGTTTTCTACATTTTTTTTTTTTTTTTTTTTTTAAATTTTGGATTTGGATACGCAGAATTGTAGTTTCATAATAGTAACTTTTTTTTTTTTTGTTTTGGTTTCAAGATCTGTTTCTGAGGTAGTCAATTGCTCTTTTCTTTCTCTTCTCAAAGAATTATATGGATAAAAAAGTTATAGAATCCCAACTCAAAATATAGTGAGCCCATATCTTATAGAAGCCATTTAAAGATTTCATCTTTCAGACATTTTCACAACTTTCTTGAAATTCTTTTTAGGTCTACAATGGGTAGGAATCTTAGCCCAAAACTACAGCGTGAGTTGGAAAATCTTCAAAAAGATGCTGATAGTCGTAAATCAGCAATGAAGGCACTAAAGTGTTATGTGAAAGACCTGGATTCCAAGTCAATTCCACTTTTTCTTGCACAAGTTTCTGAGACCAAGGGCACTGGTTCTTTGTCTGGGGAGTGTACAATTTCACTCTATGAAGTTCTTGCTCGCGTTCATGGTGTCAAAATTGTTCCTTTGATAGACAGCATCATGACATGCATAATCTCGACCTTGGCTTCAAGTGCAGGGTCTTTTCCTCTTCAACAGGCTTGTTCAAAGGTGGTTCCCGCAATTGCGCGATATGGGATTGACCCAACTACCCCAGAAGACAAAAAGAGGCATATAATTCATTCTCTATGTAAGCCTCTTTCAGATTCTCTATTGGGTTCTCAAGAGTGCCTCACTTCTGGGGCTGCCCTTTGCTTAAAGGCTCTTGTGGACTCGGATAATTGGAGGTTTGCTTCGGATGAGATGGTTAATAAGGTGTGTCAAAATGTTGCTGCTGCTTTGGAAGAGAAGTCTACTCAGACCAATTCTCATATGGGTTTGGTGATGGCTTTAGCAAAGCGTAATGGTTTAATTGTTGAAGCATATGCAAGATTGTTAATACGGTCTGGATTGCAGATATTGAATTCTGGGGTTTCGGAGGGAAATTCTCAGAAACGGTTGTTGGCCATTCAAATGGTGAATTTCTTGATGAAGAATTTGGATTCCAGGAGCATATTCTCTGAGCTTGAGTTGATAATTGAGGAGATGGAGAATTGCAAGGATGATAAGATGGCTTATGTTAGAGGTGCTGCTTATGAAGCTTTGCAAACTGCAAGGAAAATAACTCCCACAAAAGGGTCAAATTTTGAGAGTACTCCTGGCTCAATCACTGGGTCAAATTTTAGTAGGAGAGAGCATAGTAGGAGGAATTTATGGAATGCTGGTGATAGATCTCCATCTCCATCACCTGAATCACAGACTATTGATTCCTTTCTTGGATATGAGTCATGGGTTGAGTCGCCCATTTCAATGAGGCAGGTTTCTCAAAATTCAGATTATGATCGTAGGAGTGTGAACCGGAAGCTTTGGAGCTATGAGAATGGAGGGGTTGATGTGTCTCTCAAGGATGGTTTGTTTTCAGAGGTTCAGGGAAGTTTCATGTCTAATACACACTCTGGGAATGATGAATATGATTGTAATCGAGGAGATTACACAGAGGAATTTGCAGGGTTCTGCAACCGAAATCCTAGAAATGGAATGTCGAGAAGCACTACAACTAGTCCCCTGGTATGTTGCTCATGCATATTATCATGATTTATTGTTTGATTTTGTTTCAATTTTGAATAAGAAATTGTAGTTTATGGTTTTTTGGCTGAGTGAAATTGAAGTTATAGGAGCTGTCATGCTTGGTTTTTTAAGTATAATTCATAAGTTAAACTGAAAGTGATGGGAGAAAGAAGATAAATAGTTTCTTGCCAAATTTTAAATAATAACTCACAAATTGTGGTGACAAAGATTTTAGTATGGATGGAAAACTTTCAAATTTCTGGTTCTATCATGTGCAACTTATTCAAGACATCCTATCTGCTTTCCTAAGGAGAAGAAGGAAAGAAAAAAAATTAACTCCACCACAATTTTTTTTTTTTTTTTTGAAACTTTGTTTTTTATATGAACTTGAGTTCCAACTGATCGAGCCTGCCAATGTTTGTAAATTTGTGATTCTGTCCTCTATTCTGCTCCTAGTTGTAACTCTCATTTCACCAAAGCTGTGATTCTAGTAGTTTAATTCTATTTTCTGTGTAGTACTGATCTTGACAAGTAGTAGCCACTTCCTCTCTTTTTTGTGCTTCAGAGGTCACGCACTCAGATTAATGTTGACAACATCAGGATCTGTAAGACTCCAAGGAAGCTCATTTGCTCTCTTCAGGATCCAAATAATGGGAACTCAGACTTTTCTGAGAAACAAGCCAGAAGGTTCAAAAGTCTATCCTCAAACAACATTGAGTGGACCCCAACAAGCAAATATGACCAGAATGGTTTTTCGCATGTTGTGAACTATAATGATAAAGAAAATGGAGGTTTATATGCCACTGGTGAGCAGTTCCAAGGCAGCCGTGAATCAGTTTCATCAACTGATGATGTTCTTACTGATACTGATTTGCAAGCGTCCCGTGAGGTGGTTCTTGAATTTAAAACTCGAACTCACAAGCCTGGCATTCAGAAGGCTCATCAAAAGACTGCTATGAAATTCATTTGTGGCCTCTTTTTTGTTTTACTTGCAGTATTTACTACACTACTTTGGATCAAGGATCAGGATGAAGGCTACTATCTCGTACCAACTTAATGTGCTCATAAATCATAATGATGTATATTGTTGATTTGATAATGTAGTAAATCAGGGTTATGCAAAATCTGTAACAGTATTAAGACTCATCACAATCTTCGTATTGGATGTTCAATGTGCTTTATAGAAGTAAAAGTTTTGAGTTCTTGAGAAAGATTGTTTGTTCCTTTGCTTGATTGCTTTAAAATTTTGCTTTAACATCTTTTTAAATGTTTGGTGGAATTTAATTGCTTGCCTGAAATGTTTGCTGCAATCTAATCAGTAAGTTCTTGTGATCAAAACTAATATTGATTTGTCTAGTGTTTTTTCAGAACGTCTTCTTTGCCAAAAAGGGCATTTGAAATTATTTCTAAAGAAAGTAGAAGACAACTAAACCATTCTTTTGCTTGGTTGATGGCTACCAGAATCTTTTTATTTCCACTCCCAAATAGTAACCTACAAAATATTCTTAATTTTCTTTTTCAAGATCTTGATTTTTTTTCCAGTCAACCAAATAGTACACACAATTGGAGCATCTTACATCAACTTGATTTGCAGCGACTTGTACAGATGCACTCTTGATATTGCCTGCAAATAAGATAAAAGCAATGGCATGCTGTTATATAATTAGAGATTTGGGTTATGTAAATGCTGCAGACCTCTCCATTCTTCTTCAGGACCTAGGATGATAGGTTTGAGCAAGGCTGACTGACCGACACATACGTAAGAATATGTGCTGTAGTATTCATGTCTTGAGCCAGGACTGAACATGTATAGTTCATCAAATCCTTCCCTCCCTACTCCCACTGAGTTTCTTTTACCCTGTTCCATAATAGAGGTCAGATCATCAGAAAGGAAACAAGAGAAAATGGTCAATATCTTTAGGATTGAATCCTCTCATGAGTTCAGGTAAGTGGCACTTGAGAAGCATTTTTATTTATGTTTGATTAATGTACTTAATTTTACAAAAATGGATAAATGGAGCCTTATTTTAATTCAGTCCCATGACTTAGTAAATACATGACACAAATGGGTGGTACATATGCTTTAAAATTAATGGACACAAAATCTCCTAGTTGGTTAACTAAATGTGGAAAAACAATGCTGGCGTTAGGGCTCTCAGGATGACTTGAATTTAGGCCTGTGGCATGAGTACATAGTTCACCAACTATGGTGGTGTCCTTATCAATAGTGTACAAAATATAAATTATGTGCAAGCACAGAGCAGGGAAATTGAGATACTCCTAATAAGATTTGTTAGCATTTGATCCACCTTCTAGAAAAGACTCAGTTACAGAAACATAGCTCTCCAGAGAACAAAGTTGTGTGTGACTTGGTTCTAGAGGTGTAAGACACATGAATTGCTCTGTTAAATACAATTGTTCGTGGTGTAAGTACCATTTTTGCAGCAAATTAAATGGAGATGTTAGAATTTGGTTATTATAAGAAAATTACCCTGTCAATTATTGTGAAATACCGAGGTGCACTGGTGTATATCCGACTCATTTGTTCTTTTAAATGCTTGTAGTTGTCATCTTCTTCACCCTCCATTTCTTCTTCACTTTCTCTTGGGCTGCTTTCTGCATCATCAGCAGTGTTTTGATTTCTTGCACCCCAACCAGACGAAAGGCCTTTCAGTGTCATTTGACCCAAAAATTGGCCTAAGCCAAATTCATTTTTCTGGCCGAAATCCGGAGGAACTAAAGCAAAGTTTGTTAATAATGGTGACCTGTTGAAGAAGTCAGATCCTTCTAATCCGAGTGCATAAGTTGCATCTGGCGTGCTCACTACCAAATGGCTTACAATGGACCCCGTCAGTTGGAGCAATGAAGAAGAGTTGGAGTTTGAGACAACAAGCTCTGAGCTTAACATATCTTTTTTGAGAGTCACAATGTATTTTACTTCAATTTTGTTCTCCGAGTCCCTATCTATCAGTTCTACCTGCATTTTACAAGTTCATACGTTTAACCATGTACTTATATCTACAAGACTAAATCATGAACCAAACAAAGATATACATTATGACAATTTGACCATCTATAATAATTAACTAATTCTAAAAAATCTGAAATACATTGTTGGTCTTTGAAGTTTTAATCCATGAACGATTTTAGTCCCTCGTGTTTTTTTTTGAGTGAAAGTCCCTCATGTTTTAAGTGGTCGCTTTAGTCCTTAATTTGATGACATGGTCAGATTAAAAACTGACATGTCATTATTCCATTAGACACATTAAGTAAAGTGATCTCTTTAAATTTGTTTGAAACTAAAAACGATCACTTCAAATATCAGGGATTAAATCACTCATGAACTAATGTATAGGCACTAACTATTATTGAAGCCTTCTAAAAATACTTAATAACCATTTGAACCAAATTCGCTAACCATCTATGATATATTCTATTCCGTTCAACAAAGAGGGGTTACATCTTTCAATAAATTTTAGGCTAAAATGCCTTTATCTTGATTATAAAATAGTTTCAAAATAGGTCGATATAAAGTTTGGTTTCATAGAATTCAATGTTTACTCTTTGGTTACAAGAAAGTTTCATGGCCTAAAAAATTATACACGGACCTGAATGGATTCTTGAGCATCGCCTATTATATTACGAAGAGCCCAATTACATGGAGACCAAGAAACTTCGACATCACCATCACTGGAACAATTTAAGGCTAAAGACACCCCTCCTTGAATGACAGCACCACCATTCTCATCCTCAGAGACTGATGTGTGCAGCAACTCCACCTTGCCTCCATGCCACATGGGAGCTTTGTATGATGAAATTAAGCCACTTGGTAGCATCAAGTTGACTGTGCTTCCGTTTTCGAGTCCCATCTTGGCAACACAGTTATCACCAATACCTTCAAAGGTGACACCATGTCCACTGAATTCTTCCTCCAAGTAGTCCACATTGATGGGTTGGTATGGGATTGAAGCCACTGATGGTAGTGGAAATTCTCTCTTGCTATTGTAGTACTGACTAAAATTGCATGGAAGATACGTGTGGGAAGAAAACAAATGTTTAGCAGGTGGTTTAGTGGATATGGGAATGAAATAATTGGGTGAGAATAGTGAAAGTGAATTGCAAGCCATGCTCATGCTTCTTTTCAACTTCAAGTCTTTTCCTTGACAGTCTTATTAGGCGTTTCCATTGTTGATAATGTATAGCATTTTCTTCTTTAGATATTATGGACAGAATGAATTAAAAAAAAAAAAAAAAGATTTTTTTTTTTGGAGAGAGAGAGTGGGGTCGACTTATCCCTATTGGCTTGTGTTTAAAAACAATGCCTTATTGCAAATGGATAATGAGACAAATGTTATTGGTTACGTTTTTTTTCGCTTTTTTTCCCCTACTTTTTAGTTTTTAGTCAAATGCTGGAATAACCACTTAATTCCGCATATCCTTATTTATAAAAGAGATTTTATATATATTACAAAATTTACTGTATAGTTTTTATAATGTTGTTAATTACAAAAAATAATAATCTACATCTATATCTATATCATATACTATATATAATAGCAGAAGCTGAGAAAAAGTTAATTCCTACAATTAAGGAGGTGCTGCTATATAGGAAAAGTGCCTATCTAAAATTCAGACACATATACAGTTTAATCTTTAAAAAATCGTACGGTGCATCGTTTGGAGAGGCTTCCTATCGCAGCGTTAAAACAGTCTGATGGTCTCTGAGTATAAATACAACACTAACTGCTTAAATGGGGGCCAAAATTGAGAATTAACACTGTTTGCCAAACAATATAATTAGTAGGCACTGTTTTCAAACTATATATATTACTAACATCTCGAGTCTAAAAGACTCGATTTAGGGCTTATAAACCGAGTCTTTGAGGCTCGGTTTCCATGGATTGATCACGTTTGATTTAGCGTTTTTTCCACGTGGCGTCCACCTAGAAATCGAGTCTTAGAGACTCAATTTATATCTCGACAATTAGAAGCTCGGTTTATATGTGACGTGGTTAGTGACGTTGTTGGTGTTTGATCCACGTGGAAAACACCTGGAAACCGAGTTTCTAAGACTCGATTTCATATAGGGTTTTTTCAAATTAAACGCCTCTTTGCTCTAATGCCTCTCTCCACTCTCACTCACCTTCTCACTCTCACACAGACTCTCCACTCTCACGCCTCTGTCACTCACTCTCTCACTCTCACTCTCACGCCTCTCCACCCTCACACAGACACCCTCTCATGCTCGCACCTCTCTCACTCTCACGCCTCTTTGCTCTAACGCCTCTCTCCACTCTCACTCAGTCTCCACTCTCAAGCACCCTCTCCACTCCCACTCAGTTCTCTCAAGTATGATTTTCTTATTGTGTGATTTTTTCATGTGGGTTTGTGGTTTTTGTTCCAAAATTATGATTGATTTGATTGTTTCGTGTGTTACTCTGTTTGGTTCCCAAGAAAATGCGAGAAATTTTTTCTATTTTGTGTTGAGATTGTCGTGTTTGAGAAAATTTAACATGAGGAAACTAAGAGGCCTAAGGAATAGTGGTCAGAACTTGATTTGATATGATTTGATTTGATTTTTTTTTTTTTTTTGTTGTTGTTGTCTCTTGCTATTTAGATGGATAAGCAGAGGTTTAGGGTGCAGTACATTAAGTTTACGAATTAAATTTAAAATGCTATGACCCATACATGAGATACCTGGTTGCATCAGAAAAACTAAGGGCATGTTCAATACATTGATAATGATTACTTAGGAATAGAAATAAGTATTGCAAGGAATATAAGAAGTTGTAACCCTCTTTGTAGTAGTTTTTTTCTTTCAATGAAGTATTTTACTAATTAGAAAAAAATTATATATAAGAATTTGTAATGGAATTACTATTCCTATGCATCTGTTTTGGTGGTAAACATGAATAGAACCATGAATTTGTAATTCACAATATGGTATAACATGATTTGATGATATAATGGAGTTATATTCCAATCAAATGTCCTAAAATACCCTTTTATATTATATTTATACTCATTGTGGGTCTTGTTTATTGTGTATACTTTAATTAATATCATTGACCTTTGCTCAAAATTCCTGTCTCCATAATTGCTAAAAATAAAAACTGACAGCTTCTCCCCTAGATATTAAATTCTAATGAACGATAAATTTACACGCTTGAATAAAATGATGAAATATAAAAAAGCTCGACTTTTTTTTTTTCTTTTCTTCTTTCTTTAAAGAAATAATACTTGTTTCACAAGTTAATACATAGCTATTTTTGAATTCCGTTGCTGTCTCCATCTTTGTGCTTCTTTCTCTCAAGCATGATTATATGTTTAATGCATGAATTAATGCTGCTGTCAAATCAAACATTACTTTTATGGCTTGCATAATCAGTTTGGGCATGTCTTGCATATATAGGCTAGAATCTGATATTCCTGCTAGATCTTCATTGCTGTACTATTGATTTTACTAATAAGGCTAATTCTTTCACTTCTATGATATTGATACCATTTCTACATGTATGAGAAATTTTATGTAATTTTCTTGTCATAAAATTTCTTGAGTAATATATATTTCATAGAATTGAATGCTAAGTAATGGGTTGCATCATTACAGCCGTATATATGTTATCTTATATATGACATTTATATTTGACAACCCAATGGTGATTGGGTGGTTTCTAGAGCAATTGCCAAGGCTCTTCTAGGCATTTTTCAATAAAGTTTACAATTTCATTAAAATGTGAATCCTTCTGAAAAGTAACATGGTTTCTGGTGATTACTTACCATATTTTTATGATTAATCTGGAGAATATGACCTTTTGTTCTAGTTTCCTGGTGATAAGTTGAGTAAAGTGTATTTTTCCTTGAATGGTTGTCTTCCACCCTATGTGACCTCATAGGAACTGTGTTTTCTCTTTAGGCATATGACTGCCACTTTGTTAAATTTTTTTTTTTTTTGAGAATCTTTGTTAGATTGTTTTTGTTTTTTTTTTTTTTCAATAATGTCTATTACATGCTAACTGCTTATCATTCTTGTGCAGTATGGCTGCTGCAAATGCTGGACAGATTGACCATGCACAACCTAGACCCATTGACGGGTCGGTGTTGATACAGTAGGCCGACCATCGGTCTGAAGCTATTTGGAATGGGCAGGTAAAACACAACACTACAGATTTAACCAATGTACACGCATTTAATTCATACAACGTACACGCACTTGTTGTCATATATTAATCTATGGTTCTGTTCTGTGCAAGATCCAGGGTCCCTTACCTGCCGTAGCCGTAGTGAAGAGTTCTCCAATCAAGAGCCAATGGTGGACGACCGAGTCATTGACATCATTAAGGCACTTGGTTTGGAGGGACTCCTCAGGATCCCGGGTAGAGAGATTGACCATGTCCTGATAACGGCCTTAGTGGAGCGACGGCGGCCCGAGACTCACACCTTCCACATGCCACATAGTGAGGTCACCATCACATTGCAAGATGTGGAGGTTCTTCTTGGGCTTCCTGTTAATGGCGAGGCTATAACAGGGAGCACGCAGAAAGAATGGGAGAATGTGTGCCGGGACTTCCTTCGCTTTCGACTTGTAAATAATGAGAGAAAGCAACTTAATGGCCAGAGGATTCTCATCAAACGGCTTTTGGAGCAAGTTGTCAATCCATTGCCGCCTAATGCTAAAGAGGATCAACTGCATAAGTACACACGATGCTACATCCTAGCGCTACTGGGGGACATAATCTTCATGGACAAATCCGGCGATAGGGTGCATCTAATGTGGGTGCAGCAATTGGAGACCTTCGCAACCCACAAAGGTACAGTTGGGGAAGTGCTTGCCTTGCATGGTTGTACCGAGAGTTATGCAGGGCAAGCAATAAGAAAGCCAATCAGATTGATGGGTGCTTGCTGTTGGTCCAGTATTGGGCATGGGCCAGGTTCCCCTATTTGTGCTCGGCAGTTGAGCATGGCCCGCTAGTGGGTGTTTACGGTCCTCCAGTGCGTGGTCCACTGCCCCATTGTAGTGCATCCATCATCTAGGGTTGTAAATTGTAAAGATGTAATTGTTTGTTGCACCTCCTTGGCATCAACTTTTGCAAGCGGTTCCGAACTTACGTACAACTCAGCAGCATTTACTTGAGGCATTTTATGGATCCTATTAAACATGATCTTTACATGTTTGTCTTCTTTGATCGCCATATACCCATAATTTATCCGTTCATGAAGGACTTCTTGTGGGTAACAGTAAATAATCTTTATATCATAACAAGCAGGGTTCAAATTCAATTCTTCCATTATTTTCATCTTCAAATCATATAACGTCTTCAACTTATGACGTATCATCATGTAATAGCATTCAATACTTGGCCCTTTAAATGGGAATTCGTTAATCTCATCACGATTGAGAAGGGGTCCACCGTAGTATACATTTATATCGATATTCTTCAGAGATTGTGAACCTATTAGAGTCAAGTGTAATATGTTAGTGACATATTTTATCTCTTTCATTTAACATCAATTACAAAACCATTTTATATACTCAAAGTACAAAAATTACAACTTCTTACATCATATGCATATACAAACACACCCTACATTTGCATATACTCACCCCACATCACATACAAACACACTCAATCATTACCATTTCATACTCAAACAAATAAAAAAAGTAAAGACAAAACTCACCCCCATTACAAAATTTCAACTCATTCTAACAAAAAAATAAAGAAAAATATTAAACCAAACAACAACAAAAATAGTCATGATAAAAAGCCTAACAATACAAATATATATCTACAATATTTTTTACTTTTTATAAAAGCCTAGCAAATATATACACTAACTTGTTACATCATATGCATATACAAACCCCACATTTGCATACAAACACACAATCATTATCACATACAAACACACTCAATCATTATCATTTGTTTCTAAAATAAAAAAATAAAAAATCATTAATCATACTCAAACAACAAAAAAAACTAAACACACAACTCACCCCATTACAAACCTTCAAATCATTCTATCAAAAATATAAAGAACAATATCAAACCAAAAAAAAAAAAATAGTCATGATATACATACCCATAAAAAAACCTAACAATACATATATATGTAACTAACAACTAGAGAGAGTGAGAAACCTTACCTGACATGAGGATGTAAAAATATGGAGGGTGAGTTTGATTTGAAGTTTTGTAATGGGGGTGAGTTTTGTATGAGAGTGAGAGAGAGAGTGAGAGAGGGAGAGAGAGCTGCTGGGTTATTTGGAGGAAAAAATGGAGAGACCCTAGACCCACATTATGAGGACTAAGGTTAGTAGCTGCCCTAACCACGTGGAAGCTTGTGGACCAAAGATTGAAAATCGAGTCTCTAAGACTCAATTACTCTTTTTAAAAACCGAGTCTCTAAGGCTCGATATCCAGCTGGAATCCACGTGGGATGCAGGTATGAACATAAATCGAGCATTTAAGGGTCGAGATAGAAATCGAGTCTTAGAGACTCGATTTCTAGGTAGACGCCACGTGGAAAAGGGCTAGCTCATATCTGATCAGAACATGAAAACCGAGTCTTTGAGACTTGATTTATAGGCCCTAAATTGAGTCTTATAGACTCGAGATGTTAGTATGAAATATAGTTTGAAAACAGTGCCTACTAATTATATTGTTTGGCAAACAGTGTTAATTCCTAATTTTGGCCCTTAAATGGGTAAATTACATTCAAAAGGCTTGCCCGTATACGGAGAAAGAGAGAGAACAGAGTTGTTCGTCGGACCCCAAGAGAAAGAGAGAAAGATCCAAGGCTGGCCATTGTCCATTCCCTGGCCAGACTTAGACCATCGAACAGCAAGCACAGAAAGAAACTGTTAGGTCATGTATCAACCACCCAAATCGACGGAACCGCATCGCTAAATTTTTTCTTTTTCCATTTTTCAAATTTGGGTATGAAATGTTACTTTTAATTGATTTTTTTTTTGTTAGGTAGGTTTAGATTTGATTCGTTTTTGTTTTGGGTTTTAGGGTTTTCTATCAAAATGTTTGTAGATATTTGCTTTTGTTTTTTTTATTGTCAATTTAGGAATTTGGATTCATAACCCTTTTCCTCTCTATTTGTTAAAATCAGGGAAACCCCTAATGGTTTAAAACAAAAATATCGTTAAATTGAAAGAGACCGAAAGTCTGATAAACAGAGAGAGAGAACGAGTCGATTAGGCGCAGAGAGTTGGGAGAGAGAATCTGAGAAATCAAACATAAATTTATGCCACATTTACATTTTTTTTTTTTTAAAAAAAAAAACTGGAAAAATTGTGCCTTTTCCCTAAAGCCATTAAAGTAACCGTGTACAACGTTTGGTTTTTGGGTAATTAACGTTGCTTTTCCCTTACTGCTTATAAATACCAGCCCTTAACCAATCTGGAAAAGCCTGAACAGCCTTTCCAAATAACAATAAATATAAAAAAATTTAGTTAGTTGTTACGTTTCAAAACAATGCTGAAAACTAGCATCTCGAGTGTCTAAAACTCGAGTTCCAAGATAAAACTCGAGTTTTTAAGTCTCGATTTGTAAGAGGATGGATTTGATTTGGAAAAAAATCCACGTGAAAATTGAGTTTTAAATACTCGAGTTCCATAAATTGCAGAAAAACACCGCTATAGGGCTTTAAAATGTCACTATAGGGCTTAAAAACGCCACTATAGGGCTCCCTAAATCTGGTATGGAGTGATTACTTATAAAAAAAAAATTTGCAGGAAAACGCTGCTATAGGACTTTAAAACGTCACTGTAAGGCTTAAAAATGCCACTATAGGGGAAATTTTTTTTGCATGGAACTCGAGTCTTAAAGACTCGAGATCTATGTGGCATTTTCAGTCCCCAAACACTCGCAAAGCGAGTCTTTGGGACTCGAGTTTTAATATAGATCTCGAGTTTCTAAAACTCAAGATGCTACTTTTCATTATTATTTCAAACATTGCTTAACTAACCATATAAAACCCTTTTCCCTGTCTATTTTGCACATTCCCCGGAAAAGCCTTCACAAACAGTTTCATTTTGCAAACCATGCACCTGTGTCTTTCAAAAAATCACTGACAATCCCAAGGCCAATTGACTATGCTAACAACAGACACAACGTTTTGTACACTGGGCAGTTACAAATTTTGCCCATTACATATTCCTTTCTTCTCCCAATCTCTGTATTTTATCCCCCTCTCCCGCACTCTGTACTTTATTTCTTGCAACACAATTTTTTCCCTATTTGCAAGCAAAGCCTCAAAGCAAAACATTCACAAGGCACTTTGAGAAGAAATAGAGAGCCGGAGAGAGAAGTCTGAGGGCTGCCAACATTGTCAAGCCAACACCCACCTTCAGTCGGCATCCCACCACCGTAATACTGCCGTCACCACATCGGTAAATGTATTTTTTTATGCACAAAAAAATTGATATGGACTGCTTAGTTTTGATTTAGGCATCTAGCCTAGATTTGGTTTTGATTAAGGTTTAAAATTTGGAATTGGTTTGAGGGAGTTAGAAAGATGAGAAAAAGAATGGTATGATTGGAGGACTCTGAAAAATGTTGCATGTCATGTGTTTGAGGAAATTTCTCTTTGACAGCTGGTACATAATCCTTTGATTCAATCTTTTCTTTTCCCTATCTTGATATAAATTTTGGCCTTTTGTTGGATTCACAAAATCCAATTGACCACAACTGTTTAATTTTTGTGTGTAAGGTTTTAGTTGTAATTGATTTCTTGGCTTAGTTGGTTTGCAGCAATTTTTCTGCTTTTGGGAAATTCTTAGATTCCAACATAAACAAACAAGGCAATATGTGGCATTGGTAACAGTAGTTTTTAGCAGCCCCTAAAAAGAAGAGACAGGTTATTCTTATTCTTGATTTAGTTCATGTAAACTACATGTCTAGCCTACTGTTTTTGCTGCATAATGCAATTTTGGGTGTTGGTCCATTTCTTGAAGACAATGCATGAGGTAGTCTTGATCTAACTCATTATAAAGGTTGGAGCCTTAAGTTCATGAATTACACTTCATAAGTTGCCAAAAACAAAATCTATTTTTAACGTTGTCCTGGAACTGACTCATTCACGACTAATTATAATTTAAAATGCAGTTTCCTTCATACTGATGATCCATTATCAATCACATGACCATATATAAATGGCTGTGGAACTTGAAGAATTGATAATGAATGTGTCTTTCTAATTATTTTTACGATAAGCTTTTGATACCATTTTTAGATATTTGGTTTTGTAATGATTGGACTAATCGTTATACTAATAGTTGGTACATGTTAACAATTAACTGATTAGCTTTCTATAACATGTGAGAGTTGGTAGATTTAGTCCCCACAATAATAAAACAACTTTATTAAACACAATATTAAGTCATACATAATGTTATACTTAATATTATACATAGCATCATACAATAGGATTTAAGGGCACTTATCCTAACAACAATGCTATCGCCAATACTTGTCACTAATTTTTGCATGAAAGTGTTCCACACTTGTCTTTGCAACGTAGCCACACCAGTTGTCTTTTCCATAAAGTCGCATAAACATTCGCCTTTGCTAAGAAGCCTCATTAATACTCGTCTTTGTAATGAAGCTACAACAGCACTTTTCTTTAGCCATAAAGCTGGATCGACACTTCATTTGCACTAAAGCCATGCCAATTGTTCTTATCATGAAGCTGCGCCAACTCTTACATTTGCATTGAAGCATCACCATTACTTTGTCTACTGAAGCAATATTTGCACTTGTCTTTTTTAAAGAAGCCTTTTCAACATGATGCCGTGTCAACACTTCATCTTTGCCATGGAGCCACATCAACACTTTATTTGCACTAAAGTCATGCCAATATTCGTCTTTGCCATGACATTGCGTTAACACTTCATCTGCACTAAAGTCGCACTAACATTGGCCTTTATAATGGAGTTGCATTAGCACCAATTTTTAGAGGCAATAAAGTTCAAACATCAAGGGTACATAGCACTGTAGCCAGCCATCAAGATTTCAAAGATGCCAACGAGACTTTGAAGATGCAAGGAGCTCTCATTAGGACTTTGAAGATGCAAGGAGATGCCAACAAAACCTTGAAGTTTCAAGAAACTCCTATCAAGACTTTGAAGATGCAAAGAGATGCCAACAAAACCTTGAAGATGTGAGAAGAATGTTGCCGAGACTTTGACATTGCACAAACATGCCCTTAGAGGAGAGATGATGCAACACCAACTTCAGATGCTGGAGGAAGGTGACGTTGTCCAAATTTTAGAGACATGATGTGAAACGGCATCACTCAGAAAGGAAATGATGTGGTTCAAATTTCAGAGCTGTGAAATGGCACAACTTAGAAGAGAGACGATGTAGCTTAGACTTGCAAGGTACAAGAAGATGCCCCCAAGAGATCAGTGATGCGAAGCATACTTCAAAGATGTGGGAGGATGTCGACAGGAGACAGGCAATGCTAAGTGGACTTCATTCTTTGCAAAACAGGTTGAAGATTTTATTTTACTCCACAACCAAGAACTAACGTATGTTTATCATTAGTTAAAGGAAAGCTAAGTAACACTAATTCTTTGTAGCTGTCAATTTCTACCACAATGATCTTTGAGCATCATGTAGTGAGCAATTGACTGATCCTAAGCAGCGCCTGCCAATTAAAGCGATTTTGAGAGCACGTTGACGGCCTATGGAGAAACTTTTCATGCTAGACTGACAATCCTTTTTCCTTTTCATGTGATTGAACTTAGTAAATGATACCAAGTTGCCTACGTACCCTCAAGAGGGATCAAGTCATTACGTAGTTCAAAAGATTTTTTTTTTTGATGATTTTTTTGTTTTGTTTTGTTTTGTACGCTTTTAAAGGTAATGGAAAAACATCATGTACCATTGTAGCGTTGCAGTGGGTAGTTTAAGCTCTTATCGAAGAGCAATCCTCGATTTTCAAGTGTAGAAGTGTTTAAGGAACTTCCCATTGATGGGGTCGATCCTTACGCCATTATTGTCAATCAATTTGTAAGCTCCAATGGTGTTTGCCCCCTGCTTGAGAGTTGGAAGTACATCACAAGCAATGGTCACATGGTTTGACCCAACAACTTCATCAAAGTCTAGATCAATCTTGTTCTTTTTGGCAAGCTTCATGATTTGTTCTTTGAAGAAGAAGCATTTTTGGATTGGGTGGCTAATGATGCGATGATATTTGCAGTAGTTAAGGTCATCAACTTTCCCCATGTCTTCTGGTCGCTTGCATCCTGGCAATTCAATCAGCTTCAATTGCAGTAGTTGTTCTAAGATGTTTGGCACATCTTCATCAGGGAACGGGTATACTTTTTGCTCATGTTTATTAAAAGTCAGACGACGCATTTCGTTCTTTTGCCATCCTTCAAGCCATTTTTCATTTGCCTTTGCTCATTTTCTTGGAACCTTGACTACAGCAATGTTAACAGCCATTGGTTCTTTGAGGTTGACTTTTGCATTCCTATCATTCTTCCTTACTTCTTTTCTGCTTTCCTCAGGTATGGGAGGTTTTGTATTTCCGCGGCTAGCAATGCTCAACTCCATGTCATGGGCAAGAGTTGCTAACTCTTCAAATGTTCGGGGTTTTATCCCTTGAAGGATGTAAAGAAGTGCATGTCTTGGATGCACATCTCTACAGTAGATATTTCAGAAAGTCTATCATTGAAATCCAAACTCAAAGAACGCTATTGACTGATATAATCGACCATCGGCTCATTTTCCCATTGCTTGGTATTAGTAAGCTCCATCATGCTCACCATGCGACGTGTGCTATAGAATCGGTCAAGAAATTCTTTTTCTAGTTGCTCCCAACTGTCGATTGACTCAAGTTCTAAGTCTGTATACCAATCAAAGGCATTTCCCTTGAGCGAACGGACAAATTGCTTTACAAGGAGGCCTTCTTGAGTCCCTACGTTCTCACAAGTTTTTACAAAGTGAGCAATGTGTTGCTTAGGATTTCCTTTGCCATCAAACTGCAAGAACTTGGGGGGTTGATACCTATTTGGCATTCTCATGTTGTCAATGCGCTTTGTATAGGGTTTTGAATATGTGAGAGAACTTGTAGAAGAACCTCCATATTGTGCTCGGATGGTATTTGTTATCATGTCTTGCAATTGTTGAACTAATAACGAGGCAACCGAAGTAGATTGTTCCCATTGAGGAGTGTTTTGATTTTCTTTCCTTTCGTCATCCTTCGTAGATGTGAATTTATGACCATGGCTTGATTCACTAAGATCTTGTACTTTGAGTTTGTTCATTAAAGTTGCAATTTGGAGGTCCTTATCATCAAGTGCTTTTGTGAGAAGGACAACCATTTGTTCCATTTCAGCTATCTTTTCTTCCATGGTAGAGGTGTTAGTCATCATGACTGACACAACTTCCCAAGATGATGGAGAAGAAAGTGATTTGAAGTGAGCACGTGAAATCTCATCTTTTGGGTTCCCTTTGATAGGAGAGAAATCGTGCGACCAACTTCTTGTGAAGGAAGAAGGGGATTTGCCCCCATACTTGAGGTGTTCCAAGGTGGAGATGTCCTTGTTGATGACCTTGTTTCTTGTGAGAGGGTCTAAGGAGATGATTGTCTAGACCTTGGCTTCCTTGGTTGATTGAGATTGAAGTTGATTATGAGCTTTAGGTTGGCTACAATTGATTGCACCAATGTAGTTGTTGGTGGTAGATGTACCAAGTCTAATTGAAGTAGCTATTGTTGAAGCTTGAATGTTCTTACCAGAGGCCATTGAAGTTGGTAACAAGATGATGAAGATTTCTTTCTTTGAAGGAGAATGAGATGAGAGGTAGAGATGTCCCACCGGGCGTGCTAGAATTTGTGGACGACTAAATTTATCAGTTCGAAATAAGTCAAACAAGTGAAATAGTTTCACAAATGCAAATTTGTATTGATGAATGTGTGGTACAATTCTCTGTGATTACAAAAGAGTGATCCTCTGATTCGATCTCCTTGAAAGATTTGTTGATTGGAATTGTGGTAATGTGATTTTGATTCGAATACCAAATATACTTCAATTTGGCTGAAGAATGGATTGAAGATCTTTGAAATAGAATTACAATGAATCTCTGGCTATGAGCTTGTTAGAAATCCTTTGTACTTCACGTTCTTCGTGTGTTCTTCATCTTCGAAGATTTGTGGTGGAAGTTCTTCGAGGCTTTAGAGGCTTGAATCCGTGGAGCTTCACTAATTTGTGGTTTGTAAGGTTTCTGGAGGCTTTTGAGCTTGATTCCAGTGAACTTTGAGATCTAGGAATATGATTTGGATGATTCTTCTTCGAATGTTCTTCGTATTTGAAGGTTTGTGGTGGAAGTTCTTCGGGGCTTTGGAGGCTTGAATCTGTAGAGCTTTGCTGATTTGTGGTTGTTGGGGTTTCTGGAGGCTTTTGAGCTTGATTCCAGTGACCTTTGAGATCTAGGCAAGTAGTTTAGATGATTCTGCTTTGAATGTTCCTTGCATTTGAGGTCAAAGTTCTTGAAGTTGCTAGAGGCTTCAGGGCTTGATTCCAGCAGAGCTTCAGTACTTCTGAATCTTTTTTGATGCTGCTTGTGCTCTAGATGGCTTGATCTCCTTTAAATGCCTTAGGAAGGCTTCTATTTATAGGAGTTTTGGGGTGGGTGAGCGACACGCGGCGGAGTCTGATTGGTGACACATGTCATAGCCTGATTGGTCCACTTATGTCATCGCTTACATGCGTTGGGTTGCATATGTCATCACTTACACGTGCTGGACTGCTTATGTCATCGCTTACACACGCTTATGTGTGATTGGTTTTTTGCATGACACTTGGCAAATTTCTGTTGGTTTCTGAGTAGTGATAGCAAAACTTAACAGCAATACGTGGCGCTTTGTAATTGGCTGTATTTTGTGGACTTTGTAGTATGACGTGTCAGCTTATGATAGGTCGGAAATTTTCCCTCTCTACAAAATGCAGAAAAACTTATAATTTCCAACTTGGCAAACCCACAATGAAAGATAAGCCTGCCTATGCAATCACACTCTTAGACATACCACAAAATGATAGTAAGATCAGCCCCACCTATGCAATTACCACCTTAGTCATAGAATAAAAAAAAGAAAAAAGCAGATCTCATTATGATAAAACCTTACTTGCTCCTTAATGACAGGGCAATCTGGCAAATATTCATGCCATTTTTCAGTGAATATACTTAAATATTATTACCCTTCGTCAACATTGAAAATAGTCTGAAAGCCATGTAATATAAACAAGGAATTAAAAGAGCAAAACTAGCATCACATATTTAGGGGCTGCTTTTCTATAGGTGTTATAGGCACTGGTATGCGGAGGCATTAAATTCTTACTAATCTGTGCGTCTTGCGCAAAATCCACAGTACGTAAAACTTAGATGAACTATGATCTAATACTTTCAAAAAGAAAAAAAGTAGTCTTAGATGACAATATACAATTCTTTCAGTGAGACTAATGTAGTCATAATTTTCTACTTTCTTTCAATTCACTTTGACAACGTTAAGAGATAAAAAAAAATTATATCTCGATCTGTAAAACAAAACAAATATAAGAAACATACTTTTTGCTCACAAAAAGATGAATCCAATTAATCAGATCAGGTAAGTTTAACTACAAATTTTCCTCATACACAACTAAAAAGCCTTAAAAGGCATACAAGTTGATCCATGTTTCAACCAAAAAAAAAAAAAAAAAAACAATAGAAGACTGCATAAATGATCAGAAGAAGAAGCTAGAAACACAAATTAATTTCTGATCAAACTCAAACCTAAGGCAACCTGTAGCGACACATTGGACACATGTTACTCCTCCCTAACCACTGAACAATGCAGTCTTGATGATAGGTATGTGAGCATGGCATACGCCTAGCTTCAGAGCCAATAGAAAACTCATTCAAACACACTGCACAAGCCTCACCAGCCAAATCCACCGACTGTTCTTCAATCCTCACTACCTCCAATCCCATTATTGATTCTTCACTCGCTGGCCTCACTGCCTTTTCATCACCCTCCTCCTCCTCATCATCATAATCTTCTTCTTCCATGTAATAATCACCATCTTCATAATCTTCATCATCCATGTAATCCAACCAACCAGCATCATCATATTCTTGTTCTTCCCCGACAGCATTGTCTGACATGGTTTCAATGAGTGTTATTGTTGTCTCCATCTCCATCTCTGTCATGGTGTGTGACTCTTCTGTAGTAATGTGAAACACGAAGTCAGAGAGTCTTGAAGACGAGGATACAAGAAATTCAAAAACAACCTCTTCTCCCTGTGAATATAGACCAATGAGAGGCACGTAAACTTGCAAATCTGATGGTGGTAGCAATTGTTGCATCGATGCATTAACGTTCTTGCCATTGGATTGTGCTTCAGTAGTACTACTAGACATGTTGAAGAATACTAATAAAGAGAGACTGATCAACTTGAAGAAGGAGAAAACTAGAAAAGCGAAACTGTGAAATAACAACAACGACGGAGTTTCAGACTTGGAACTTGGGAGTATGACTGTGAGGGAAAGTGGGCTAATGGGGAGCGATATATATAGAGAGTGAGGGTTAAGAAATTGCTGTAAGAGTTTTTCCTTTCCGAATTTGAAACGGTGAAACCAGTTCTATCCTAGTCCTATTAGTAGTAGGGTTGTGTAGTAGTATATTGCAAAAACGTTTTTAAAAAAAGTTTTGCAGAATAATAATTTATATCTATATCATATCTAATCTAATACTATATATAATAGCAAAAGCTGAGAGAAAGTTGATTTCTACAATTAAGGAGGTACTGCCATGTAGGAAAAGTGGCTATCTAAAATTCAGCCACGTTTAAGTTAAAAAGCAATAAATTACATTGTTTCATTACGTTAAAACAGTGTTTGGAGCCCTCTTAGTATAAAAGGAAACTAACCGCTTAAAAAAAAAAAAGATTGCTACACGGAGAAAGGAGAAAGAAAGATTGAGACAAAAGAAAGACAGAGAAATAGAGAGGTAGAGATAGAGAGAAGTGCGCCACCCAGATCTTCTGCCATCATCGTAAGGGCGCCTTCCGTTTCTCCTATTCGGATACTTTCTTTTCGCTTCCTTTTCAATTTTCTTAACACCGATGCTTGCGATCCAGAGATAGAGAAGGAGGAAAAAAAAAAAAAAAACCTTGCGATACAGAGATGAGAAGGAGACAGACATTGAGAGAACTAACACCGGTAAGTTTTTCTTTTTTTCATTCTCTCTTAGATCTGGGTATGGGTATGAAATATGAATTAGTTTTGAGAAATTTGGTTGGATTGATTTTTATTTAGGTATTTGGGTAACATTAGGTTTTGATTTGATTTTTTGAAATTTGGGGATATATATATGATTTAGGTTTGGAGAGGGCAAAAACAAAGAAATAAGAGAGAACGTGAGTTCGTTATTCTGAAAGAGCAGAAACCTTTATCGGTAATTTTTTTTTTTTTTTAAATATTGCTTTAAACGTTTGAATTGATTTAGTCTTAGGTTTGGGTATTTAATTGAATTGATTTTTATTCAAGATCTGTCTTCCTTTTTTACTTTTCCCCCCTAAACTACACACAAACATCTCCTTCCATTAGAGAGCCATAGGGAGATTGAAGAAGTTTGATTTTATTAATTTGATTTTGATTGTCAATTTGTCATATACATACTGCTACAATTATTGTTTCTTCATGTCTTATTGTTATTTTCTTTTATGCATGTTTTGTCTGATGTTGGGTTAAAATTATAGGAAAAATTAATTATAAAGAACTAGGTAGAGTGGGAAGCGTTAATCACCCTGCAGTTTGCATTGCTTTATTCCAAAAAAGGGGTTTCAATTGGTTTAATATGCATGTTGTTGAAAGGGCAAGGATACAAAGAGGAAAGCTTTAAGACAAATACCTCAAACTCAACAACAAAAATAAGATGGAATCTAAAATTTCTCTCTGATGTTTTCTTTTGGAATGTATGGAATTATTATGCTGTACATTGAGGGTTTTTTATATATTGAATTATGAAGTAACTATTTAATTTATTTGTTTTATTTTCTGCAAAAAAAATTGTCTAACAGTATATGGAGTTATGGTATTTTTTGAGGTGTTAAAGGGATAGAATGACTTCATATATATGAAAGTAGAGACTTCGTCTTGACATGGTCTAAAATTTTTTCAATTGGTGCATTCCTTGCAATATTCTTTCGTGTTTAATTAATTTTTTAAAGTTTATTTTCAATACCCATATCTCCATATGTACTCTAAAATGCCAATAAACCTTCACATCTCCATGCTTTCTGTTGCTGACTTCACTATGGTAACAGAACTGTCTGGAAGTAATCTTTAGGTTATGATATCATGCTTTCTGTCTTTACCCTATTTGTTTTCTTCTGTATCTTAATTCTAAAAATTTGTTTCTTTAGGTTTTTGTTGATGCAACGATGACTCTCCATCTCCTTGAAATTGAAATTGAATAAAAAAAGAAGTTGTACATTCCAAGGTTATATTACCTTGGAGATGAAGAAGATTAGATGAGTATTTTGGTTCATTTCACTTCAATTCTTGATTTGTTTTGGGTGACAGAGTTGCAACATTGAGTGTGTGTTGGGTTAATATCTGTGTTTGTGTATGTTTTTCAATCATGGCATCTCTGCTGGATGAAGTTAAATGAGAATTCCAAAAATTTCAATATAGTTGCTTTGTAGATAAAATAGAAAAATTTATTATTGAAATCCATGACAGTTTGGATGTGTAATCCATAGAAAGTTTGGTGGTAAATCCCTATTTCTATCTCCTCATAATCATTTTTGTACGTTTTTAGACCCCTTAAAATACAAGTTGTTTAACCTAGTTATTTAGCCAAGTGATTACTTAAATAAATTATTCAGATCTAGGTTAACACAATCAAATCATATCATGCAAATAATGCGAAAATATAAAGAACACACGATATGATAACCCAGGAAAACCAAACCGGTAAAAAACCTGGGGAGGATTTAACCTAGCTATCCTCAAGGTAAAACAGATCCATAATGAAATAATTGAAGTTTTTACAGTAGAACTTAGACCACTAACATCCTATTGCTACCTCGTGTAGAAAACTTACTATACCACGACCACGTGACAGCTCCGAGTCCACAGACTACTTCTTTCCTTGATCCACTGCAGCCACAAGTACTCCCATTTGTGATTTTGAGACTCCACTCAAAGGTTTCAGATCTTCTTTAAGTTCTTTATGCAGCAACTGAAACGATCACCAAGTTCTTGACATGAATCTTGATCTTGATAATTAACCCTAAATGTGTATGAAGGTAAACACCTCTAGATCTCACAAGAGATTCAACACACAGCACATCAAAGACTTCTAAAACGTAGCTAGGGTTTTTCCTTTTATACTTGGAGTAAAACATAAAACCCTACACGTTAAACCGGGCTTGGGCTGAGTTGAAAATTCTGCAGAAAAAATAATCTGCACGAGGTTCGATCGATCAAGTCTAATTTTCGATTGATCGAGCCTTGCAGATTTAGTCCAATAAATCCTGCAGTCACTCGATTCCAACTTTACAAATAAACACACTTTGAGCAGCTTAAATCTAGACTCTAAGTTTTGATCATGGTTTGCCAACACATTACAATTGAAGTTCTAATACATTTAGTTTCTAAAGTCTTAGAACCTAACAATTTTTTCTCTTCTTGGAAGAATATGAAACTTAATCTTAAAATCAACTTTAGACTCTAATTCTTATAGGGCTCCCAAGTTGGAATCCTTCTATATTTTTCTCTATAAAATTGAATTACAATGGGCTTTAAGATTATGTATTTGAAAGTTAGGGGAAACTGATAAGTAGGTTTGGTTTGTTTATGATTTAATTCTTGGTGGCTTTGTGCATTGAGATTAGAGTTTGGATTTTCTCTACAAATTTTTTAATTTGTCATTGAGAATGAATTGTTAGTTCAGTGAATTTGGGTTTGATTTAGAGGTGGCTTGGTGTTTTTGAAAGTATATTTGTAAAAAAATTGTGGGTCTGTGAATGTGATCTTACATTGGAGATTTTTATTGATTTGGTGGTGGCAGTGGTATTGAACTTGGACTTGGTTTTTGCATACAAGTTTGCATAAGTGAATTAAACTTATCTTCTAATAAGATTAGATTTTATACTCCAATATTTGTTTCTATGAGACTATGATTGATTACAGACCACAATTTGATATTTTGGTTTTTTGATTCTCCTTTTCTCATCAACACATATTCTTTTATCTTACTCTCATCTCTCTTACAAATTTCACTATATATAAAAAATAAGTACCCAAAATGCATAGAATATATTCCTTCTTTCATTTATTTATGTGCCCTATATAGGGGCTGTCTTATTGTTTGATTTATTTTTTCACTTGATATATCAAAATTTTGTAGATGCAACGACCATTTTTTTGGTTACTAATATTACAATTTGACTAGATTGTAATAAAGCTTTGGCATTTTTTTTAAATCATGTTGAGTATGTTACTTTTGAGAAAACTAGTAGTAATAATGCATTTATTTGTTTAATGACAGGCATATATTAATTTTGAAATATCAAAGGGTGAGGTTGAACGGATTAGAGAGATTGACAAGAGACTTCTAAACATATTAAAGCATTTGAAGGTCTGGATAAGTTATAAAAAGTTGGAGGTTACTTTTAACTTTGTGCCTAGATAGAATAAACCACTCAAATTTCTTATATTGGTGTACTGTATTAAGAGATTTGAGCTTTTATAGGGCTTTGAACTTCTGTTAATATTCATGTATTACTTCAGGGTTTTTTTTTTTTTTTTATATGGAAACTTCCATCTAGATCTAACATTTCTTTATTGTTATATTTTTTTTAATTATGTTTTAATTACTTGAAATTTTTCCTTGAATTAGAAGCATATAAGTTTGTGAATGTATAAGAAAACTTACTTTGTTCTGTATAACCAAATTTGTAGTCCAACTTGCAATAGATTTTGATTGCAAGGAGATATGGGTACACTTTTTGCAATTTCATATTCTACCCTGTTGTTACAACTCCCCGTACACTTTCAATAACGCAATGAATCTATGTAAAAAAAAAAAACAATTGGTGTACTGTTTACTGTGGATTATGATCAAACTTTGTGGTTTATATGCATTTATGATTTTTTTTTTTTTTTTAAATTTTATAGTTTCTTATCAAGCTTCTAAGATACATTTACTTTGTACAGTATATAAATGTTGGGGTTGAACGGAATCTACAAAGGTCTATATTTATTCCTCACAAAAGGGACATGATAGGCGGAAAATAAGAAGGGGAAACGATATTTGGCCGATTGGAAAGGAGCAAGAACAAAAAGAACAACTGAGATGTGAAATGAGCATTGAGCACATAACCACACAAAAAGCAATGTAGAGGCACATTGGAATTCAAAAGAAAAAAAAGTTAGCTAATGCTGAATTAGCATCTTCAAATGCACTTGGTTGGATTGTTTTAGATTTAGATATTTGAGTTAGATTTGGTTTTAATTATGGTATTGGGTTTAAAATAAATTTTGTTTTTAGTATTTTGTATTAGATTTGGGTTAAATTAGTTTTTGGTATCTGCCTATGGTGTTTGTAATTAGATTTGTAAATGGAGATATGTGTTGGGTGTTTGGTACGTGGTAAAAGTGTATTTAAATATTATTAAAAAAATTTCTTTGTAATAAATATAAATAAAAAGGTTCCCGCACATAGTGCAGGTTAAAAAGCTAGTATATTTAAAAGCTGAAATGTAGTGTTTATTGTTGCTACCCTTCAGTTAAGCCACATCAGCGTCCACGTCATTATCCTATTTCTTTCCAATTTTTTTAACATCTACTCATTTTTTTTAATATTTACACTTCCTCCAATATTTTTCCTTTCCTTACTTTTTCATCTCCCCACTATCTTTTACTTTAATATCACTCTTCATCTTTCCTTTCATCATCCTTTATTTTGTCTCTTCTTATTCACACTCTTTTACTATAAATTTGACATTCTCTCTTCCATTATTTGTATAGCTATCCCTCACAAAAAAGGTCATTTCTCTCTCTCTCTCTCTCTCTCTCTCTCTCTCTCTCTTAATTTTTTGGTTGATTTTATTTATTTTTTTTGCATCTCTACTTTAAGTTGATAATTTTTTGTATTCTTTAGAACTCTACTTTTGGTTGATGCAATTTAATTTTGTATTTTAAGATGTTATTTTACTCTAATTGATTATTTTTTTAAAATAATCCTAATACATTAAATTAGTTCAATAACAACTTTCATATCCAATAATTGTTAACTATGTTTTAATTTAATCTTCTATCATCTATAATGCAATGTTCTATTTCAGTGTTTCGATTCAAGTTATTGAGCCATGTTTCAATCTTTGAAAGCAAATTTTATCTAATTCTCTCTTACTAGACCAACTTTTTTTTAGATCATAGAGTGAAGCCAAGAGGTGCGTGTAGAAAGAGGCTTTTGTCCTTTGCAATGGGTAGTTTTGGGAAAGGTAATGCATAATTTAGAGTTTTCTTTTCAAACTCTATTTTCATATGATTATTTTTATATAATATGCATTTGATTGTTATGATTTAGCTTCATCAAATGCAGTTTTATTTTTCCTCAGAATTTGAGACTATAGAGGCGATGAAATTGTCGGTGTTATATGATTTGGTGGAATGGGTTGTTGGATCTGGTGCAGGGGTTGGATCAAATTGACAGAGCCGCTAAAGCCTGAATGTTATGGTTTGTGCCATTGCCTTTATTATTGTTAGTTTTTATTTACTTATTATGGTTTCTGCCATTAAAAAACATATTGAACAATTTGGTGGGTTAAACCCTTGCGCCTCTTTAGCCCTCTTTATCCCTTCTTTATCACTATTATTATCTTTGGTACTGGCAAAGCTATAAGTAGAGAGAAAAATAAACTATTGATAAAAATTTGAGGGCCGCAACCACCATCAGACCACCAGTAAGGTTTTTTATTCCACTTTTATAAATTTGGACTCTTTAGTATCGTGGTTAGGTTGGTTTTTATTTAGGAATTTGAATTAGTGCGTAGGCCTTCATTTGAGAAGAACAGACTCTTGAAACCTATATTTTTTTCCCTGAAAATAATCGTTGTGTATTAGATTATATAAATACCTGCATGTTATCTTCAAAGTTCAAACCCATAATTGATATTTTGATCAACTTTACCATCCACTTTGGGGAAGTAGCTACTTATGCACATAGATATTAGTATATGTGTTTGACTAAATGCTCAAGTTAAAATCTGGTCAGGCAACATAATTATGCACACAGAGAATTAGTTTGGCTATCTATTTGGTTGCAACACCTGTATGTTCTATGATATCTATTTTTGATGTCTTTGTTTTAGACTAGGTTAAGAAGTCTACAAACAAAGACTCTTTGTTTTGTAATTTTTATCCCTTTACAAGATATATATTTTTTATGGTGGAATGCTTGAAATAAATAATGGAAACCAATAGACTTTGATAGTTCTTCATGCATGAGAAGTGAAGAGAGGCCAACCCTTCACCCTTAAAGTGTTCGACAAAATGCCTGAGCCAAACTGAAAAAAAGGGGCTTAGGCTTGGAGGCGTAACTTATAAAGATAGTGTTAACATTAAGCATCGTTCAAGTTTTATTAATATGTATCATCTTTAAAGAATGCCAACAATATTGATCTTATGAGAAAAGTTAAATAAAATATTGAGAAAAAAATGTTTTATATTACAATCTACTAAAAATGGTTTTTAAATATTTAAACCTTACTATTTTTTATATCACTAACGTGTTTTACAAATACCACATATACATGTGGTAACTTAAGTTTTAATATTCTTAAGTTGTTTCCGCAAAAAGAAAAAAAAAAAAGGCTGTCACAAAAGAGGAGTTCATGTAAAGTTTTTTGCAAAATGAAATTCCTATTCTGTAAGGCCACTAAACTTGATAATTTGCAAATGGTGGAACCACTCGCAACAATATTTGCATAGTTATATAGCTCCAACTAAAGCAATCAAGCATACTTTTAGCCTTCAAAGAACACATATTTACCAGTGGTTAAACGTTCATCTTGGGTAGTTTTAACTTTTCATATTTTAGATATTTATAAGTAAACAATGAAATAATGATTCATGAAGAATCAGAAACAAAAAAAATATTATCTATACATATTCATCCTGTGCAATTGTAACGTTATATATAATTTTGCATTTATATATTTATCTACTTTAATTTAGATGTTTATAACTTAATAATGAAATCTATGAACAAGGTAATTAAAACAATCATATTTCTACTCTTCAAAAAGTCACCAATTTTTGTTTTTTCAAAAAAAGACATTTTACATTTCCTTGGAAAATCATTTAAAAAAAAAAAAAAACTTTGACATACCACTAACCTAACCACTTCATACTTTAAAAAAATTAAGGCTCATTATTACTTCCGTTAAGGTATTAATTATGGGTGTCTTAATTGATTGAGACCAAACTAGAGAAATGCCTTTTATATTTCTTTGAAAATTTAGAAGAAAAAAAAAAAAAAAAAACCTTTGACATACCACTAACGTAACTACATCGATCTATAACTATTTAAGACATCCATGATATCTATTTCTTATTGGTAATCATAAAAATTACAGCTAGCAAGGGAACATACAAAGTAATCTATATATAATAATAATAATAATAATAATAATAATAATAATAGTAGGTGAAGTTGAGAGAAACTCAAATTAAAACTCCAAATTAGAGTTCCAATTTTGCGCCATGTGTTCTAAATTATTTATTCTTAAAGAGTTTTATTTCTTAATTTTAGAATCAAATGTGGGATCACATCATAAATATTCATCCAAGTGAGTTATTAAGTATAAAAACCAAATAGTCTAGAATAAATTAATCGTAAAAAAAAAAAAAAAAAAAGTGCTTCACAATTTTTTTTTTTTTAAAATGGACAATTTACATTTTATACCTATAAATCCTTACAAATTTTTTTTAAAGAGTTAACAAAATATAAAAATGACTATCAATAGTATTTAAATTATATATATATATATAGGAATTATACTATGCATCTTATTGTATATCTTTAAGTGTATCCATACATATGCATGAAGTTATAAGCTAGTAAAGAATAAACGAAGGAAAAAAAAAAAAAAAGTGGAATCAAACGTCAATTAGTAACCATTAAATGGAAAATAAAGTCTTCTCTAGAAAAAATGGAAAATAAAGAAGTGGTCAAGAGGAGTAAAAAAATAAAATAAAGATGACCATATAGAGGACATTAAAAACTTTACAGTGCAATAAAATCAACCATTACATTCACTTAATTAAATCAATAATCAACAATTAAACATAATAGTACAAAATTTAAACTTAAAACTAATCAAACTCTAACTAGGAAAATTATATTTCCTATCATAACTAAAAATGAGATGTTCTCCAATTAATAATAATAGTAAGAAACGTTATGGATGAGAACATAAAAAATATGATAAAACTAATTATAAAAAATAAAAATAAAAATAAAACTCTTTACAAAGTTTAGGGACTAAAATAGTATTTTACTTAAAACATTATCAAGCGCAACATGCGGGTCTGTGACTAGTAATAATAATAAGCCTCTCACCTAGCACAATTTTGTTTTGTTTGTTTGTTTTTTTTTTTTTAAAGACCGGTCAATAAAATATCTTGTTTATTTGTCCTTACAATATAAAAAAAATTTACTCAATTTTTTTTTCTATCCAAATTAAAATTAGAATTAATAGTTTTCAGAAAATTTTATTATTAAAATCTATTGTTCATACCTAAAATCCTACATATATGGCCAAAAGAGACTTTGAATATCTCAAACTATGTATCCACATATTTGTGCAATATGTTTTTCCCTATTAAGAAAGATAAATAGATGTCATCATGCAAAGGAGACGGAAGAAGAAAATTGTGGTGGTTGATGAATAGCAAAATATATGTTTTTTTTTTTTTTTCCTCCTCATTATATAGAAGGATCGCTTATCAACATTCTCAAAAAAAAAAAAAAAACTAATCATTATCAAACCCTTTATCAAAAAATCATTATCAAAGCCACTTTTTTTTTTTCTTTTACTCCTAAATTTATTTTTAAGAGTGACATTTAGAGAAAATAAGTTTATTTTATATTTTATGATTTATATATAATTGGTATGAAGAGTTTTTGTATTACTTTTATTTTAAGTGAATTTAAATTTTATATTTGCTTTTGAAGTTTAAGGATGTTATTTGGTTTTTTTATTGTTAAGTGAAGTTGTAATAGTGCTTTGATAAATTAGGTCTAATAGATGAGGAGAAATTATATAAAAATAATAGACTATTTTTCAAATGTATGTATCATCACTTCTTGAAGATTACTAACAATACTTGTTACAGTTGTTTTATGGAAATAATTTTTTAATAAAAAATAAAATTAATTAAATCCTATATAAGATTGACTATGTTGCAAGAAAAATTAAGTAATTAGTCATATTATCAATTAAAAAAGAGAATTTAGCACACAATGAAAAGTAGGAATATATGGGTGATCGAATATATTCAAATTTAGAAAAATAAATGGATCCAAATACCTACTACTTATAAGGTGGTCTCGCCAAGATTGATGTTTACGTGCTCTCATTGATCTGGGTACACAAAAATTGGAACCATGTACTTATTGATGAGATTTTTCTCGTGTGTGATGTTTCTATTATAAAGAGTATTCCATTTTACAAATAAACTCATCGCCTCCTTCCTTCATGAAGCTAGAGAAGGCCTAAGGATGTGCTAATCTGGAATAGAAATGTTAGGGGGAGTTCTTGGAAAAAAATATGCCTATTATACATTGCAACAAATACAATATATAGCTAAGTTGGGGGAGTCTTCAAATGCTATTGTATGGTTAGGCAAATGTGCAAAGGGCAAAAACAGTTCCTCAAAAAATAAAGAGAGCTTGTTAATTGTCGGGAAAGACCAATCTCTACTCTTCAAAAGAAAAGGTGCCGAAAAATTACGATAACACAACAATATCTCACAATATTTTCATAATTCTCTTGTAGTGAATTGTGGTGAATCCCAATATAATTTATTTATATTTTATTTTGACTTATGAGGAGTTAATGACTCAATTTATTATGAAAATATAATGAGAGATCAACCAAATTTCATTATTAAATACTAAAAGAAACAGTCTTTTTTTCCCCTTGGGCTGAGCTTGAAAACTTCAAAAAAAATTTTGAAAGATAAAAACTTCAAAATTCAAATCATAGATGGTGTGTAAATTGGTTAATTTTCCAAATTGCTCCTCCGGTTTAATCAAACAATTAAACAAACAAAGAATACAGAAGGGCAGTTTGGTAATGATTTAAGATTCAAAATATAGAACTATTTGTTAGTCGTTATGGAGTACATAAAACAACCAAACCATGGACACGCTTCCGAGCTTATTGCCGCCATTCCAACCGCTACTGCTCTCTCTCTCTCTCTCTCTCTCTCTCATTCCCAAAAAAAGAAAACCAAAATAAATATCCTATTTATGCATCGAAATCCAATCCCTCTCAAGAAATCAAATCTCACCCACCCCATTAAAAAGAGAGCATTCACAGGGGTGGCCAAATCTCCAGGTATTTCTATTTCCTGAGAATCTCCTGCGTCTCTTTTTTTATTTTATTTTACATTCTGTTTGTTTCCAGGGAAAATATGGGAAAGTGAATGAAAATACGATATGGGTTTTCTTTGGGGGGCATGAATATGATAAGAACGAGAAAGATTAGTCTGCTGAGACTTACAAGTTGGGAGCTTTTCATGTTTTTGAAACTAGGGCTATATATAATAAAACAGAGGGACCAAAGTTTTCTGATTTTATTTTCTTTTATTATCAAGCTAGCTTTTTTTTTCATTGATTCTGGTGAATTTTGCTAAGTATGTGGTATATTCGTATTTTTATGTGTTAAAAGATAATATCTTTACAAGTATGTAACATATGCTTTTACCCATAATTTTATTTTCAGGAATTAGAGAACCAGTGGTTGAATTCTTGATCATGTTTTGTGCGTGTAGGGTTAAACTTAGGTATAGTTGCTTAGGTGATGTATCTTAGGTTCTCTAATTATATTTAACGATATGGTTGTATTGATTAATGCAGAAAAAACAATGGTATCTACTCAAAGGACAATTAAATTCAACCATGTAATTTGTTGGTCAATGCAAACACAATGCTGAATTTTACTGAAGGGAATTTAAGGGCTTGTTTGGATTGAGAGAGGAGGGAGAGGGAGTAGAGTTGGTTGAAAATAAACTAATTTTGGGCCAATTTTATTTTATTCTACTCTACTCTCCGTCCCTCCCCCTCAATCCAATCGGACCATAAGGGCCTGTTTGGATTGAGGGGGGATGGAGGGAGGGAGAGTAGAGTAGAGTAGAATTGGCTGAAAATAGGCTAATTTTGGGCCAACTGTACTCTGCTCTACTCTATTCCCCCTCCCTCCCCCTCAATCCAAACGGACTAAAAGATACAATACCTAAGGAATTATACCTAATTTTTACTTGTATATATATATATAGCCATGACCTGCCATAAATTTGATAAGTCACATTACAAAGCTATGACTGCAAGAATTTTACAACTATCATTCAGTGACTATGAAAAATTTACCCACAATCCATCACATGATATTTCTTCCAATGATTTGAACCAACCATATAATACACACACATATGAAGGAAGAATGATGGTCGTATTACTATAGTTCTGCTTCTCTGGTGCAAAATTTCCAATATGTCCTGGTTGTTATAAGCGAATGGAATGACAAAGATAGTTTATATTCTCCGACTGTAGATTGCAAATCTGTAACTTATGTCCCTTCTATTCCAGCCAAAGAAAGAGGATTTCTTGATTTATATAATGCAGCATCTTTTTGTTGTTGTTGATTTTCTTGTTTCTGTGTTACCTCGTACAGCATTTTTCCTATACTGAGCATTAATCCAAAATTTGGTGAAATAAGCTGGAGTAACTGGTTGTTGTGCGAAAAATGAGCTTTGAAAAATTTTAGTTTGGAGTTTGGATAGTAACTCTTGCATAATTACTTGAGTAATATACCCTGGAGGATATCAACTCTTACATAATAACTTTTGGTATCAAAGTAAAAACTCACTGAAACATGCATTGTGGAATTGGGGTTGAATAAATTTTAGATAGGAAAATCTAATATGTGGTATCTTAGTACCATATATCTCACAACTATAGCTCCTTGGTAGTTAGCAACTGAGATGTTCCTTTTTTGTTTATGCTGAATCTAGCAGATCAATAATTTTCAAGGAAACAGATGGCCACCCTTCAAGATATTTGTGTTGCAGCTGCTATTAATATTCTGTCTGCATTTGCATTTCTTGTGGCATTTGCAATATTGCGGCTACAACCTGTCAATGATAGAGTTTACTTCCCAAAATGGTATCTCAAGGGTTTAAGAAGCAGCCCAAAGAGCTCTGCGGCTTTAGGCAGATTCATCAACTTGGACTTCAAAATGTACATGAGGTTTTTGAATTGGATGCCTGCCGCATTGAAGATGCCAGAACCTGAGCTTGTTGAACATGCAGGGCTTGATTCTGCTGTATATATTAGGATCTACCTTCTTGGGTGAGTTTATAGTTTACAGTTCCTGTGAATTTGTATCTCTGTATTTTCCACTGTGCATGGTATCCTAATCCTTGTGACTACTCTTTTTTTCCTTTTAAGTATGTTATCACTTTTCTTTACTAGCTGATCTTGAGACATCAATCAAGATTTTTGAAAGGTTTTGGAACTGCAACAAATAGAGACACATATATTAACATATTTCATCCACTGATACAGAGCTGACTTAGTTCTGTGTGTGTGTTTAAGTTCTTGATGGGTTATGCAATTTAAAGCAGACACATATTAACAAATGATTGCGCTATTACTTATTGATTTTGTTCTTTACTTTTGATGGATCAACTAATTTGAAGACTCCTCTTTTTTTTTTTTTGCAGTTTGAAAATTCTTTTCCCTATAACCATTCTTACTCTTGTGGTTTTGGTACCCGTAAACTGGACTGGGAAGACACTAGAATTAGCAAAGTTTAAGAATCTTACATTTAGCAATATCGACAAGCTTTCAATATCCAATATTCCTACAGGATCGAAAAGGTGAGAAATGATTTAGTTCCACAAACATGTATATATTCAATTTAGATTCTCAATTTGTATATTTTTTTCTTATAGGCTTATAAGCTTTTTTCAGTTATTTTGTGAAGCTGTGTAATAATTCTCTCTCTTGCAGATTTTCTGTTTTCTTATTTTTGATAAGTAAATTTTCTTGACATTATTTTTCTTCAAGTACAAAGGGCTAAAAGTGATAATTTCATTATGGTTCAGTGGAATGAAGGTGCATAATTCTTTTCACTATTAAATCTAAAAATTGAATGGAATTATATGATTTAGAATGCTATTTCTACTAAGTTTGACATAGTTTGAAATATCTCAAACTTTACACCTACATTACTTGTACTACTTGTCGTCACTACTGATGGAAAAACTTATCGAAGATTGAAATCATAGAACTGTTCATAATTTAAGTTTCCTTATTGAAATATGGTATCCTGGAGGAACCTTCTTGAATGTTGATTTCTCATGAATGGTACAAAACACTATTAACAGCTCTTATCCTAATTTTTAGCATAATCTTGGGTTTTCTCAATTTAGTGAGTGAGTACTTGAGTTTGTCTCGTTGATTTCTTTGAAAAATATGTTCTGTTTTTTTTTTTTATGTTTTTTTTTTATGTAGTCCAATATGGAAATATTGGTCCATACTGCTAAGAAATTGTGTTATTCTCTTCCAGGTTTTGGGCTCATCTTGTAATGTCGTATGTCTGCTCATTTTGGACATTCTATGTTCTTTACAAGGAATACAAGAAAATAGCTACTATGAGGTTGGAATTTTTGGCATCTGAATGTCGTCGTCCAGATCAATTCACTGTAAATTTTTAGAAACTTGTCTTACATTATTTTTTTTTCTGTTTCTTCAGGCTTGTAGACATATTCTATAAGGAGCAAATTATGATTAATCGAATAATCAAGTACTATGATTCATAGAATAATTACATGTATGGAAATACTAATTAATAGGAGAGATACTATAGCCTCTTATCATAGATGAATATTAGGAAATGCTAAACCTTCAATCCAAGTTCAATCTTTATCTGATTATGGGACTTATCCATGTTGATCTATTGCGGAAAACGTAGAATTTTATAGAGAAACATTCACTTGTGCACAATGATATCAGATAAACTAATCTCTTGCTTTTTATTAATAGTTCTTTAAATTACCCTTATAATGCTTCAAAAGTTGAGGGCTTATCTGAAACCTACACTCCAACACATGAATAAAAAGTGCCAGTCTTTAAAAAGTGAAATACCATATTATTCAAATGGAGTTATTCACAAGTGATTAGAATGTTTTTCTGCTTTCCTGTATCATATTATCTCTCCATGAATTTATACCGTCTATTTAAAAAAAAAAATTCAGTCAAACAGTAAAAAATTCCACGTAAGACTACAGACTACTAATAACGCATCTAAAGATTTAAAGAAAAAAATTATTTGATCATTGTTCTGGTTCCAGATATCAATCTTCTGCATGTATGGCATATAACTCCATTTTAATGACAGGATTAAAAATAAAAATAAAAATAATTTTGCCTGCTTTAATTCAGTGGTCCATTTGAATTAGAATTCATGAAAACTTGCTAACACTTACATAACTCTCTCTCATGCATGTGCGCATACTTGCTCATTAATTTGTAGCATATAGCCCTTGTTTTACCTATATTAAACCATACCTTGTGAAATTTTGTTTAATGCAATCTCAACTATCAAAGAGTTTCATTAACATGTTGCATTTGTATACCATACACTGCAAAACTTGTTGTGAAAACTTCATCATATACCTTCACATATAGCTGGCCAACCAATTTATTTATTGGTGACAAAGATGCCCCTAATTTGGTATCTGTTAGAATAATGATTAAATGATTAAATTCACCATTTGCTAACAGCTTAAGTTTTTGGGACAATTGAGAATTTATCATGTATCAAAGTAGGTGGCCCTAAGTTTAAACCCTGTCTCCCTCTACCTCCCAATATAAAAGTTAAAAATTCCATTTTTTGGGACCCATTTATTTAGGGAGCGTCTAGGCCCATATGTGAAGGGGAGTGTTAGAATAATGTTTAAATGATTAACTTCACCATTTCCTAATAGCTTAAACTTCTGGAAGAATTGGTAATTTAATAGTCATTCTATATTCTTGCCACTAGCATATCTGAAGAAAAATGTGTGTGTGTCCATTTGTTGCTCCCATTACCATTTTCTTATATACGAATTTTATTTTAGCCTTCTGTTTATAATATTGACTCTTAAGTCCTTTTGCAGGTTCTCGTGAGAAATGTTCCCCCAGATCCGGATGAATCAGTCAGTGAGCACATTGAACATTTCTTTTGCGTAAATCATCCTGATCATTATCTGACACATCAAGTTAGTAACTGTATCAAATTCTGTTAATAGTTTGACTGGTGCAGGCAATAGCATATAGTTACGTGAAGCTCCATGTATTTTAAATTTTGTAGGTTGTACACAATGCAGTTAAGCTTGCAAAATTGGTTGAAAAAAAGAATAGCTTTCAAAACTGGCTTGTCTACTACCAAAATAAGTACGAGAGAAATCCTGTGAATAAGCCTACTATAAAGGTACTTCTCTCTGAATGGTAAAATTTGGCTTTTGTTCTTGTTGAATTAGATACCTTTCTAATTGAGCCACTTGTCTTACTTGCATAAAATGAAAAAGATAATAAATTTCATAGTGATTTAAGACTCTTGAGTTCATCTCACATCCATTTATATATAGACAGGTTTCTGGGGACTTTGGGGAAGTAGAGTGGATGCTATTGACCATTACACTGATGAGATTGCAAAGTTGAGTGAAGAAGTAAGTCTTGATTTTGCACTGGCAAATGAGGTTTAGTGTCATCTTTCTAGATTCTTTTTTAACATTTAGTGTCCTATTTCTTGTAGGCTTGTTATTTTTCTGTAAGTACTTTATTCTTTTTTACTGTTATTATTGTTGTTACTGTGGCTTTGCTGTTATTTGTTTTATGTCTTTTGCTTTGCCACCTCATTATTTGCTCATGTGATTGTGTTTACATGGTTAATGGTCTGCTTCATTCTCCGTGTTGATGGTAGAAAGTACAGCCTTTTTTCAAACTCAGCTAGTATGGTTGTCATCATAAAGTACATGATGAGGCCTGATAACATTTACGATAACATCTAAGAAAATTTAAGAGTAAATTAAAGATTTGCCAGCATCATACTATAAAATATGGACAAATTCTGTTTTCTTACTAGTTTGGTTTAAATTATTGGAACTACAATTTTTTTTTTTTTGGTGGGGGGGATTGGGAATGGCTAGGTGTTAAGAATGTTTGAATAATGTCCCTATTAACACAGGTTAGAGATTTGCAATTTTTCCTTAGTGGAAGAGTGTTACTCAGGCTGTATTATGCTTGCTATTTGAAAACACTGTCTTTGGAGAAGGATGACATATAAGAAGTGATAAAATAATGTTAAACCTTCTTAATACCTGTACATCTTCTTGACATATAATGATATAACAGAATGTGCTAATAATTAGCTATTATTATACATTGTTTATATTAGGCAATGCAGTCCTCATATCGATGCCTCTAGATCTTCTCTTCTTTTCTGAAAAATGAAACTGATTGATAAGGATGTTTCTCTTTTTTCTCCTTTAGATGTTTAACAATGTTACTTTCATTCAGGAAGATGCAGAAAGAGAAAGGGTAATTATTGATCCCAAGGCTATAGTTCCAGCAGCATTTGTTTCATTCAAAACACGATGGGGAGCAGCTGTCTGCGCTCAAACTCAGCAATCAAAAGACCCTACAATTTGGTTGACAGATTGGGCTCCTGAGCCACGTGATGTCTTTTGGGACAATCTTGCGATTCCATATTTTGAACTCACTATTCGTAGATTGCTTATGGCTGTTGGTCTATTTTTCCTTATTTTCTTCTTTATGATACCGATAGCATTCGTTCAATCTCTGGCCAACATTGAGGGCATAGAGAAGGTTCTTCCTTTCTTGAAGCCACTAATAGAAAAGTAGGAACCTTTTCCTTCTATTATTAAATGCCTTCTTTCAGTATGTCAAACCCATTCTATTCTTGAATTGAATGAATCAATTTTTTTTAAATGCTATTCTGAACCTCTTGGCTTTTACTGTGCTATTTTCTTGGTTTCATCATCAAACAAAATTGTGAGCTTTCCAAGCTAAAAGGAGAATCATGATATATTTATTATACTAATATTAGGGGGCACACTGCAACTATAAGTTAACAATATTGACAAATTCATGCTCATGTTTGAACTGGCTTTCTTTTGGAAAGAATGTGGTAGGATGTAGACAAGGAGAAAGTGCATATTACTTAATGATTTCAATGTCTATATGTTTTATTCCTATTCATATGCTGAAATTTAGGAAAAATATACTTCTTTTATCTTCTTCTTATTTCCTACAGTATAAAAGCACATCAAATTTTCTTGTCGTGTGTATCAATTATAACTGAGGCTTGAAATCTTTGTGCAGGAAAGTTGTCAAGTCTGTAATCCAAGGATTTCTCCCAGGCATTGCATTAAAGATATTTCTTATTGTACTTCCAAAAATTCTTATGACTATGTCCAAAATAGAAGGATTTACTTCACTCTCATCATTGGAGAGGAGATCTGCTCAAAAATATCATCTATTCATACTAGTTAATGTGTTTCTTGGAAGTGTTGTCACAGGAACAGCACTTCAGCAACTTCATCAGTTTATTGACGCCCCCGCTGGAGAGTATGTTGCTACTTTATTTGCTCATTTGTAAAAATGGTCTAAGAACAAGTACATTATGTTACTTTTTAGTCTTTTCCATCAATGCAATAGGAAAAGGACAGAATATAATATTTTGTTCGGCAAAGCATAGTTGAGATCAATATTTTGTGTCAAGAAGATCCCTTCAATCCTCAATTTCCATTTGAAACATTTTCAGAGAAATAAATCATACACTACCCTGAATTAATGTGATTGAATATAATTTCCAAAGAGCTAAACTCAGGACCTGCTCTCTCCAAACTGCAGAGCATGCTTGTGTTCATAATATTCATATCTGGATTTATTTATGATGCAATGTGTTAATTACAATAAAATATTTATTGAAAAAAATGAGTACTTTATGCTTGCATTTTGAAGTCCTGGGATTCTTTCTAGTGTTCCTTTTCTTGTGCCATATCATTACAGATTGTCCTACTGAAAATGAGAATATCCAACATCAAAGGTTCTGCTGCTCATGCAGGTTTGCCAAAACCATTGGTATGTCTGTCCCAATGAAAGCGACGTTCTTCATCACCTATATAATGGTCGATGGATGGGCTGGGATTGCTGCAGAGATCCTCAGAATGGTTCCATTAGTTATATTCCACCTTAAGAACACATTTTTGGTTAAGACAGAGCGAGATAGGGAGCAGGCAATGGATCCTGGTTTTTTGAGCTTTGCTACTTCTGAACCTCGGATACAGTTGTATATCTTGCTGGGGCTTGTTTATTCTGTCATCACACCCGTACTTCTTCCATTCATAGTTGCCTTCTTTGCCTTTTCCTTTTTGATATTCCGTCATCAGGTACATCAAGATATAGGGTTGGCTGTCATCTTTAAATGTTTTAACACGTGTATAAATGCATCAGATAGAAGCTAGGATGTGGAGAAGATAAAAGAGAAAAAAAAAAAAAATCAAATGAATGTGTATTGAGAGTTAGTGCAATATGTTTGCAGTTAAGAGTTCATTTTTATTTTCACTTAACCCCTGGCAACTGACATGCCTCTCTTACGGTTTCAAGCTATAACATAAATTTCTATATTTATTCTAACCAATCAACATTATACCTAATAGAATAATTCTTTATATGTTATGAGTTCTAGCATACTATTAAAAAAAAAAAAAGGGAAAATGTTGTGGCTCCCTATGTGGCAGTGCCACATTAGTCAAGTTGTAAGTGTAACCCTTAAATTATGCATTCTGCGCACCTTGAAATGAGTGATACACATGCAATGACAACTTAGCTGTGAAATGTTCTTTCAGTTCTGTAAATTTTCTTTAGCACATTTTCACTATTTATATTTTAATTTTCTTGGACCTTGAGTTGGTAAAACTCAATAGACAAAATGTCCTGCAGAAACCTCATTATCTGATTGGTGTTACGGCTTTTGATTTCTTTTTGCAAGATTATCAATGTGTATGACCAGAAGTATGAAAGTGGGGCATCCTTTTGGCCAGATGTTCATCGGCGCATAATTATTGGCTTGATAATTGCTCAAATTATTCATATGGGATTGTTGGGTGCTTCAGGTGCTGACAAATCGACAACACCATGTCTCATTGCACAGCCGATTTTGACACTCTGGTTTCATATACTTTGCAAGGGGCGTTTTGAATCTGCTTTTGTGAGATTTCCATTGCAGGTTAGTGAGGAACACATTTGGTGAAGAGCTATTTTTATATGTTAAGCTGTATTTGTCTTCCATCTTTATGAGATTAGTGGATTCATAAAATTATGGCAAAATTTTAGTAATGGATTTTTGATGAGATCATTGACATATCCTGAAGTTGAGGTCTCAGCTTTATTCTGGTTTCTTTAAGTTTTTGTATTTGCAAAAAGGACCATTCTTATAATTTTTTATTAAATTAAATGCTAAAATCAAAACCAGCATTCTTTCACATGTTTTTTTCTTTTTAGGACCAGCTGTGGAAAGAAGTCATGGTTTGAGGAAAGCCCAATCCTCCTATGAACTGTTTTGTATTCCAAACTTCTTCTGTACTTTGTCAGATAGTGATAATACAGATGGAAGATTGCTACATGTGACCTCCTATTCACAACTACCCATAAAAGAGTTCATTGTGTTCTAAATACAAAACTATTTATGCTACACAACTTCTTAGACAATTCTACATAGTATTACAGGCACAAACTACCCCAACTCAAATAAACTTCAATTTATACAAATAGGACACGGCTTGTGTCCAATGCATTAGTGCACTGGACACGTTGGGATACGGACACTTGTCCAAAACTAGACATGTGTCCAAAGAAACTGATGCACTGGATACGATTCCAACCCATACAAATAACCCTTACATGTCGAGACACATCACACATGGACATAGAACTTTCTGCATTGTACCTAGGGGAAACATATATGTACTTTCAATACTAAATAGAATGGGTGGTATGCATTCAAAAATCACTATATTTCTTATGAATGGAATTTACCCTGATACACCTGATGGTTTGCCCATGGTGTCCTCATAAAGAGAATGTCTCTTGAACAATGTACAGCCTACCACCTTAGTATGAGCTACTGATGAAAAATGTACAGGAAGCTGACTCTTGTTCTTTTTCCTTGGCCATAATTTTTTGAAAAGATTCTGTATAACATTTTTTTACAGGAGGCCATGGTGAAGGATACGCTTGAAAGGGCTACTGAACCAAACCTGAACCTGAAAACCTATCTTCAGGATGCTTACATACACCCAGTTTTCAAGGGCAGCAAGTTGGATATACCAGTAGCCATTGATGAAGAAGAGAACAATCCACTTGTTCCTACAAAGAGGACTTCTCGTCAGAGTAGTATTCATAGTTTTGATGTCAGTTCTGAAGCTGATCTTTGAGATATTAGGAAAGAATCATATAGTCATTCCATAAGCACAGGGATTCTAATCATCTTTTTTCAATAATTGAATAGGTACATGATAAAAGTCACTCCTCATGAATGCTCATAAAGTGCGAAGTGACAGACAACTTTATAGAAAGCACAGTGGTATTGCCTCTTGAGAATTCCGGTAACCTCTTGACCAAAAACTTTCCCTTTTTTAAATTTCAATGATATCATTTCTAGCAGAAAATGTGTTGAGTTTTTGGCATGCTAGAAAGCTAACTTCTCTGTGACAGCTTTGTTTTGACCAGGGAAATTATTTGCTGGCTTGAATTATTGTTTCTTCCAAGAAACCTGTGTGTAAGAACTAAGAAGACTGTTTGAGGTTGTGCAATCTCTCAATTGGCATTCTGGTGGAATAGAAAGAGTAATTTGCATCCATTTTTAAATTTCAATCAGACTTGGGGAACTTTTTGGATTGCCAGGAAATGAAATATGCAGATGCACATGACATGGAGAGCCTAAAGAAAACTTTGTTCAGTGTACATCAAAGCAGCTTGGGGGTCTTTTAAGGTCATTGTGCACAAACAAATGGAAACCTCAGATTTTTCTACTCTCTTTCTATAGATCACTCGTCTTTTGCCGAACTCATGTCTGCAATTCTTACATTAAGTGATGTCTTTAATTTAGAATGTGAAGCATGTCAGTTTCCATAGCTCTTTTTCAACTAGTGGTCATGGTCATCAGTCTCGATCCTTCAATGTTGACACACGGACATATATGTTCATTCTCACTCTTCTATGTTGAGTTTCCTTATTTTTATTATATTTGTTGACAATTATTTTCAAATGACACGTTTGTTTTTATTGAAAGAAGGATCCAAGTTATCTCATACTGTTTCTAAATTTTATTGAGAAATCTTTATTCAATTTGATAATCCCATTAAGATTCTTCAATTTGGTAATGTATTACGATAAATCACAATCTGTTATAAATTCTTTTTTGGCTGATCGTCAAACTAGCTATGCACAGACCTTTAAATACAATGATGTTGCTGAACAAAAGTAGTGCTATTTGTTAGAAGTTTGCACCTTGTTCAATACCCAGGTTCTCAATCGACTTTGGGGTGATGTTCTCACTGCGTGCCATTTCATTAATCGTATGCCTTCTGCTATTCTGAATTATAAGTTTTCATTTTCTCTTTTATATCTTGATTACCAACCACTTGCTCATTTTGTGTTTTATACAGTGTTTCACCTTACCTGCACTCCTTTGTTGGTATTATATCCTCTATTTCTATTCCATCATCTTATAAGCAAGTCTTATCTTCGTCCAGATTACATGTTATGGAAGAGGAAATGAGTGCTATTTATAAGAATCAAACTTAGGAGTTTCTTCCTTGTTGGGTTTACACTGTTAAGTACTTTTCTGATGGATCTGTTGAGCACCTTAAGACACAATTGGTTGTCAAAGGGCACACACAAACATATGGTGTTGACCATCTAGAGACCTCTCTAGTAGCCAGTCTCAATTTCGTTCAGATTTGCTTTCTGTTGGCATTTATCTGACTCAAAGGAAATATGTCCTTGATCTTTTGTTTGAAATTGATCAGCTCTTGGGTTCTTATGTTGTTGATAATCCTATGGGCTCTACTGTTAAACTTGATTTTGAGCAAGGACAACTATATATTGATGTCAGTTGATACCGGTGCTTGGTTAGGAAGTTGATTTATCTTATTGTTACTTGTACTGAAATTTTTTTTGCTGTTGTTGTGTTTAGTCAATATATACATGCTCCCTGTCAGCTTCATTATGAAACCTTTTTCATAACTTGTGTTACCTGAAGGGTGCTTTTGGCCATGGATTGCTATATGGGCCTTCTACTTCTTGTGACTGGTTTTAATACTGACTGGACTGGTATTCTCTTTGATAAGCTTTCTACCTCAGGTTATTTGATTCTTTAATTGAGGTAATCTTATTATTTGTCATAGTGAAAAGTATAATGTTATTGAGTGCTTTAATGTTGAAACTGAGTATAGAGCTATAGGAAATGCCCTTTATCTCATACTATTCGTTCGATATATAATCTAATGATTGATTTATGAAAAAAAAAAAAAAGGTTTCTCATATCGAATTCAAAATGCCATGCTATTATTACTTAATAGTCATATTTCCTATGGCGAAGGCATAGTCTTCTTTTTTCTCTCAAATACAAAACTCATTGGCGCCGAGCATGAGGGAATGCTAGACGTTTGGTAATTTCTCCTCCGACCAGAAGAAAAGATCCTATTGAAGCGGCCAATCCCATGCAGGACATTGATGTTGATGTTCCTACTCGGCTACTCCTATGTGGATGTGTTATGATAATCAAGGAACCATTTTTATTGTGAATGGTCTTATTTTTCATGAGTGCATCAAACATATCAAGATTGACTATCATTCCATTCAGGATTTACTGATGAGGAGACACATTGTCACCCCCCATGTACGCTGGAATGATCAATAAGGTGATATTCTTATAAAGCTGTTAATTTTTGCCTCCTTCCAGTATTTGTTTTTCAAGCTGGGCAGGGGTGTGCTTGATTTGTATGCTCCAGGTTGAGAGGAACAGTTAACAGTTAACAATATTATTTTATATTTATTTGTATGTTAGTTTAACGGTATTCTTATAATGAGATCATTCACTCCAATATAAATATATAGGCTGCTATGGTGAAGGACTAATTAATTAAGCCCTAAACTTATTTTCTAATCCCTCTCTTTTTGTTCATTTTTCTTCCCACCAAACTCTAATCTTCCATATTTTTCTATTCAACTTACAAAATACAAGCCAAAAATTGTTTAATTGTACATGATGATCCAACTCAAAAGCATTTGTTGGTGATATCATAAATAGTACAATGGAAAAAGCAATGTTGTTGGGGGGACACCTCAAGCTCAAAGAGCCAAGCCATCGCAGATGATCATGCAATGGGATGCTTCACATATTTTGAAACACGCTTTCTAAAGATCCTATGTATATACACACACACAGCGTGAGGGAGGATGGATGTTGAAATTGAAAAGGAAAATCCAAAGCATCATAGCAAAGATCAAGTTACAGAGGAGAGGAGCAATGATCAAGCAGTAGTGGCAGAGTCAATTTGGGCTAGTAAGTTGTTAGAATTGATTGAAGCAGTGCCATACTGTGAACAGTTCATCCATTCCTTTGAAGAGCTGATGCCACGTGGTTTAGGAAGTTAGAAGGCAGTTAGTGATTGAGCTCCACGTGTAATACTTAGGATTTTTCTTGTAACTGCTTTTCCCTCCAAAATAGGGAAGTTAGTTTTTCTGTTTTCTTTGCTTGCTTAGACGGTACATATATAGGATTAGATGCTATGTATTATAACTCAGTTGCTTGTATTCATTTTCTCTAATCAATAAAATCTGAGTTTTATTTAGAGAGTGTTCTAGAAGTTTTTACAATATAAATATTCATTTTTTCAATTTTGCAGATTTATACCTCCTGCACCCCCAGACCTCCCTGTTGTCAGTTCATTATCTTTATCACCTCAACTTCATCCACCTAAATCAAGAATTAGCATAAGCTTGAAGGATATATATAGTTAAATAAATAGACATCAAGGAGAGAAAATACAATACAAGACAAACAGCATTAACAACATCACTGCCACAAGAACAAGCATCCGGATTCTGTAGCAACCTTAGACTAATGTTTTCTAAAGCAGTCAGCAACTATGGATCCAAGTATATATGAAGTATCAACATTATGGGGGCATTGTTAAGGATTTGCAATTCATTTTAACAAAGAGCAATTGCATGCAAAATTTTCAAAGTAGAAAATTTCTTCCTTCCCCTAGACTAGACAATAAAAACCCAGTAAAACTTGATTCCCTCCCACTACTTCCTGACAGTGAAGATTCTAGTTTGAAATTTAAAATATTTGACATGAATATTATTCAAAACCCCAGATGTAAATGGCACACCAAATGCACTCTACCTTTGGCATTATGGCTACAGTTGCAGTAGACACATGCACACGACCCTGTGTTTCTAAGGAACGTTGAACCCAATATTGAACACCATTTTCAGCCTTAAGAATAGAGAAATAAATACATAAATAAAGATACATCAAGTCACATAGAAACAACAATTCTGATGGAAAGTTAGGAACACATACATCTGAGCTTGATAAGGGAATGAAAGGAGCATTAGAATGCATGCAGAAGCAATTTCAGAAAGAAAACATAAAGGATGAAACGTAGTACAGAAGCATGTAACTAATTCATATACAAGTCCAGGAAATCTGTAACGAAACAAGTACTAATATTCTATATATTCTGTAAACAGAAATATATATATATATATATATATACATATATATTTCTGTTTTCCAATGACGTGTGCAACTAGAAATGAGTCCATGGCATAGATTTTGAAGCATAGAAGAAGCATGTACCTACAAGAGACGGTGCCATACTCTTTTGCCAAAGCTGAAATGAGAAACTAGCAAGAGAGACGAGAGATAAGAGTCAGAAAAGAAAGAATGAAATTTTACATGGTAACTGATATCAAGTACCATGTAAATTTTTATTTTTATCCTAAATAAAAAATTACCCACTTTCAATTAAAAAAAAAACTAGTTAGTGATCATTGATTTTCCCATTTTAGAGCTACAATTTATTTTTACAAATTATTGATGTTGTAAGTGATTATTAGTAAGTAAAAAATTGATGTTAATAATGTACTTCAATAAAAACAAGTAAAAATTTGTCACATCAACCGTTTGTAAAAATTTTGCAACTCTAACATTACTTAAATATTTGGAAAGGTTTGCCAAATTAATATTTCACACTTTTGGGTTCGAGGATACAATCAATTAATCAAGGACATAGCCTCATTGTGATCCTCACTTATGCTGATAACATTATCTTAACATGAAACAATCTAGAACAAATTGAGGAGATTAAGAAAATTTTGGGAGAACAATTCCAACTTATAGACTTTGGGAATTTGAAATATTTCTTGGGCACACAAGTTTCTTGATTGAAGAAGGGAAGGGAATCTTCTTATCATACCGCAAGCTTTTTTTTTTAATAAAAAAAAAAGAAAAAAAAAAGACGATTTTATTTCAAACCTTACATAAATTAATGGGTCTAAACTCTAAACCCGTAATCCTGTTATAAGGTATTCAGATTGCTTCATTCTCAAAAAAAAAAAAGGTATTCAGATTGCTTCTTCTCTCTTAGCATTTTATATTGTTGGAGAGACACTTTATTACATTTGATTAAAAACTTTAGGTGAAACTATTCTTTTGATCCTTTAATTATGTGTCATAACTCAATTTTTTCCTGGCCTCTTCTTGCTGTCAAAACTAACCGTAACTACTCAATTTTTAAATAAAAAAAATTAATTATAAGAACCAAAGATACTTACATGTCTTTTTTCCTTTCTTTTTTTTTGCTCAAAAAAAGATATTTACAGGTCAAACTAGAATTTATAAAACAATCTTACTGACATCACTTGATTTTTGAAAAGAAATGGAACTAGAAACAACATTAAACTTTATCTCAAAAAACCAAAAAAAAAACTGTTCCAAAATTGTATAAAATAAATTAATGCAAAATAAAGACTTAACAAATAATTTTGGGACTAAATTTGTGTGAGGGGTTGTACAAAATGCATTGTCACAAAGTGTAAACTGAATAGAAGCCACTCCTAAAGGGCACTAATTAGAGAAGGAACCAAGTGATATTAAAGAAGTCTATCTGGGACCGATGTCATCACCTAACAAGTAATGTCATAAAGACATGATCAGAATCATATTTATTGTGCCCCAACAACTTTACATCACATTTAATGTGATTTGGTATGTCCCTTCTAGGGGCAAACCGATAGCTGCCCATTTGTATCCTATTGACCCACACGTTTAATGACAAGCATCAAATCAACTCAAAAACTTGAGTTTAGGGAATACTTTAGTTTTGGGTGAAAAAAAGAGAATAACTAGCTTGTATAAATAGGGTTGAACGATACAAGTATGAAAATGTAATCTCATAACTTAAGCTTTCATTTATTGACTTTATCATCAAAGTGTTATTGATAATTCTTTCGGGAGAGGGCCGAACTCACCCAAATATTTATTATTTGTGTAAAAGACATTATCAATGGATCATCCTTGATCAGATGGTCTTCCCTTCTCTAAAGAATCCTACCTCCCAAAATTTGTAAAATCTATCCTAAGATTTATTTGGGGAAAGTATGTCACACTATTGAGAATTTGTGAGGGGGTGGTCGACTGTTCAACTGAAGATTCGAAGAGTGAGGGGGGAAGCTACATCCGAGCAGGGGTGACTCTGGATGTTTTCCAACCTCTTTGCCGAGGAAGGATAATCAAGCTTGATGAAGAAGAGAAAATTTGGGTCAATTTCAGGTATGAACGATTACCAAATATCTGCTATTGGTGTGGCTGTCTTGATCATGGAGACAAGGAGTGTGATCTCTAGATTCAGAGTAAGGGTACTCTCCAGACAACTTCCCAACAATTTGGGTTGTGGATTCGGGCAATTCCGATGGATTCATCAAGGAAGAACGTGGTTCGGGTTTCAGGGTACTATGAAGACAGGAGGGAAAATATCTCGACACAGCGGCGAAAGGCAAGCAAGTCAGGTCCGACTTTGATGCCACCTCCAAAAACAGTGAATCAAACAGATAAGGAAAATTCTAATATAGAGGTGGATTTTGTGGAAGTTCCAAATCTAAAATCTCACAAGTCCATGGTTTTAAAAAACAATTCACATCCTGTTTTCCAGGATCTCGAAAATAAAGGAGTTTCTTTTTCTTAGCAACTAAAGGATATTGATGATGATCTTGGGATTTATAAGGATCCCTTAAATTTAGCACATGCCACAGTTACCAAAACACGTAAGAAAAAATCTCCACTGTTTGATTTGGGCACATTAGGGGATGACCTAGATGCAAGTTAGAGTATGTCACGTGCTCTAACTCAAGTTCCTCCATTCCATCAAAATCATGCTACACCCCTTCACGATATTTCCTACAATTTGTAGGTATCTGATACCCCTGATGGCACTGCCCAGGCCAAATGGAAGCGCTATTCTCACCATAGATGATTCTGTTGGTTCCAAACGGCCCATGGACATGGTTATTGATCATAGTGAGTTACCAAGCAAGAAATTTTTGGTTTCACACAATGACAAAGAAAATTACTCTGTATTGGCGGAGGCTGGCTTCTAGCCCCGCTAAGAGCAATGAGTTGCATAGTTTGGAACTGCAGGGGGCTTGGGAACCAACTGGCAGTTCAAAAGCTTGTAGAATTGGTGAAGGCAAAAGTTCCATATGTCGTGTTTTTAGCCGAAACATTGGCAGACGAAGCAAGGCTAGACTACGTAAAAGATCAGATTTGTTTTGATAAGAAGTTTTTTGTTCAAAGAATTAATAAAGTTGGAGGTTTGGTGTTGTTTTGGAAAGATGATATCAACATTGATGTAAAGTCCTCATCACTAAATTATGTTGATGTTACGGTTAATAAAAATTCCGGGAAAGCTTAAAAGTTCATTGGTTTCTATGGTGAGCTTGAAACACATAAAAGACATGAATCATGGGATCTTCTTCATCATTTACACAGTCAAAACTCCTTACCCTAGCTTTGCACTGGAGATTTTAATGAGATTACCAAATAATCTGAGAAGTTAGAAGGAAGATTAAGACCACACAACCAAATGCAGATATTTAGAGAAGTTTTAGACGAATGTGAATTTATGGATTTGGGGTTCAAAGGCTTCCCTTACACTTGGAGTAAACATTATCGTAGTGGGGTGTCAATTTGGGAAAGATTGGACAGAGCAGTTGCTTTACATGAGTGGTTTACAGAATTTCCAGGTACTCGAGTGCATCATATTGACAGCATGACCTCTGATCATAAACTGTTATGGGTTGATTTATCAGACTTGGAATTTCAGCAAAAGAAAAAATTGTTTAGGTTCGAAGAAATGTGGTTAGCTGATAAAGGATGTGGTGAAATAGTTGAAGGTGTATGGCAAGCCAGCTATGATGGGGCTGAAAAAACAAAGGTGATTCGGAAATTGGAAAATTGTGGAAAGGAATTGACTAGATGGAGCAGGAATTGTTTTGGCAATATTCGAAGAAAGCTGGAGAAAAAAAGAAAAGAACTAACACGGGTTGAGAGATTAGCTTTACAGGGAGGAGGTTCATTTCGGGTTGTGCAATTGCAGAAAGAAATAAATTTGCTTATGGACAAAGAAGAGAGGATGTGGAGGCAGAGATCACGTACACTTTATATTAAAGATGGGAATCGAACACTTGCTTTTTTCATTGCCGAGCCATTCAAAGAAAACGAAAAAACTGCATTGTTGGAATTTGAAACCAGGCCAATGAATGGTGCACCCAACAAGATCAGATTTCAACAAGTTTCTTGGAGTATTATCAGCAGTTATTTACTTCATCAAATCCAAAAGACTTGACGATAGATTTAGATTTCATTCCTCAGATTGTAACCGAAGACATGAATGATATTCTAACAGGTGAATTTCAAGCATGGGAGGTTGAGGCTGCTTTGAAACAAATGGCTCCACTCAAAGCTCTGGGACCGGACAGAATGCCTCCCCTATTTTATCATAATTTTTGGGACTTGGTAAAAGGTGATGTTATCAACACTATTTTGAATTCAAGTTTTTTGCCTAATCCATTAAATCATATATTCATTACCTTGATTCCAAAAACAAAAAATCTGGAGAGGGTTACTGAGTTTAGACCCATCAACCTTTGCAACGTACTTTACAAATTTTTTTCAAAAGTATTAGCAAATAGATTGAAGAAAGTGTTACCCCATATCATTTCCAAACATCAAAAATGCCTTTTTGAAGGGTCGCTTGATCACTGATAATATCCTCGTGGCTTTTGAAACACTGCATTATATGAAAAATCATAACTCGGGGAGTTTGGGTTTTATGGCCCTCAAGTTATATATGAGTAAATCCTATGATCAGGTTGAATGGTCTTTTTTGAAAGATGTCATGTTGTAGATGGGTTTTAATGATCAGTGGGTGGCTCTAGTCATGGAATGCATCACTTCTGTGACATATTCCATTTTGATTAATGGGGAACCCAATGGAAACATTAAACCAAGTAGAGGTATTCACCAAGGAGATCCACTTTCCCCATACCTTTTCTTGTTGTGCTTGGAGGGCCTACATAGATTGATACAAAAAGCAAATTGTAATGGTGATATCAAAGGTGTATCTATTTGTCGTAATGGCCCAAAACTAACACTCTTGCTCTTTGCAGACGATAGTCTTTTGTTTTGTTGGGCTACCACCCATGACTATCAAAAGGTTGGAGATTCTTTCTTTGTATGAACGGGTCTTAGGGCAAAGACTGAATAGAGACAAGACAGCTCTCTTTTTTAGTAAATCCACTCCTATTGATATGCAAAATTAGATTATGGGTGATCTTGGAGTTACAGAATTGAAGCAATATGAAGATTATTTGGGCTTGCTAGCCATGGTGGGGAGGAATAAAAGAGCGAGTTTTGATCAATTGAAACAACGAGTATAGAAGAGATAACAAGGATGGGAAGGAAAAAATTTGTCTCAAGCAGGAAGAGAAGTTCTCATTAAATCAATTATTCAAGCAATCCCCACGTATACCATGAGTTGTTTTAAGCTTCCGGTCACCTTGTTTTATGAAATTGAATTGCTCATTTGGAAATTTTGGTGGGGACAAAGGGGGGGATAGAAGAAAAATCCATTAGGTGAAATTTGATGATATGTGAAAACATAAAGATCAAGGAGAAATGGGTTTCAAGGATCTCACAATGTTTAATGAGTCAATGCTGGCCAAATTAGCTTGGAGACTCCTTCATGATGACAATTCCTTCTTTTATAGAGTTTTTAAGGCAAGATTTTTCCCTAGAGGGTCTATTCTTGAGGCAAAAGATTCATCCTCGCCCTCGTATGCATGGAGAAATATACTCAAGGGAAGAGATGTTATCTCTAAAGGTGCACTTTGGAGAGTGGGTGATGGGAAACAAACCAAAATATGGGGAGATAATTGGTTACCATCTAAAAATAAGGCCAAAATCACCTCACCTGTGTTGTATGGACAAGAAAACTCTTCAGTGGCAGTTTTGATAAACCAATCTACAAGAAGATGGCGAACTGATGTTATTGACCATGTGTTTGGAGCGGCAGAAGCAGAAGTTATAAAAAAGCATCCCCCTAAGTTCATCTAGTCAACAAGACATGCTAATATGACCTTTTACTCCAACAGGCCCATACTCTATCAAATCAGGTTATCGTTTCTTGCATGAGGGTGCTGCATCGAATCAGTTGACAGCCCAAGAATCAGTTTTCTGGAAAATGTATAGGGATTGGAGGTTCCTAACAAAGTAAAAAACTTTGTTTGGCGAGCTTGTAGGGAAGCTCTTCCAACAAAAGCCAACTTGTGTTGCAGGAAAATTGTCCAAGATGCCTTGTGTGAAAACTGTAAGGTGAGGAATGAGGATGGTTCACATGCTGTTTTCTTTTGTTCTGATGTACAGGAGGTATGGAAATTAGACCCACAATGGAGCTAGATCTCGGCATTGGAAGGGAAACCTGTGATGGATATTTTTACATGTGCTTTCTCAAAGAACAAAGACACAGCACTACTGGCATTCACGAGGTGGGCTGTATGGAACCGCGGAAATCAGATTCGATTCAAGGAAGCAACGTGTCCTTTGAACCAAATCCTCAACTTGGCGAAGAAAAGGAAGGCTGAGTTTCAACACACTCATCCAACCATTCCGAAACTGCTACACAAAAGCACACCAGGTGGAAGCCGCCAAACTTAGGTGGTTTTAAAGTAAACTACGATGGAGCTATTTTCTCAGAGCAAGGAAGAGCTGGAATTGGAGTTGTGATTTACAACTCGAAAGGAGTTGTTATGGCATCTTTGTCACAGCAAATTCCCCTTCCAGCAATCATGACTCAGGTAGAGGCTATAGAGGAGAGGAGAGCAGTTGAATTTGCTTTGGAGCTCGGCATCACTACTACAACTGTAGAAGGAGACTCGGACACCATTTACAAGGAGCTGATCAACTCAGATTTATCTTTAGCTTTACACGGACATTTGATTCAAGATGTAAAACTGTTAATCTCTTCTTTTGATTGTATTAGCTTTACCCATATTCGTTGATAAGGAAATAATGTAGCCCATGGGTTAGCTAGATGGGCAATTAATTCACTCAATTTAACTATCTGAATGGAAAGATATACCACCGTACATTCTCTATGTTCTTGAGGCTGATTTAGCCTCTTTGATTAATTAAAGGAGCAGGTTTCATTCAAAAAAAAAAAAAAAAAAAAAAAAAAAAAAAAAAAAAAAAAAAAAAAAGAGGTTGAACCATTAATGACCAATAATGCATCACTTATTAAAAGAAAAAGGAAAGTACAATATTACCAATAATGCATCACTTATTAAAAGAAAAATGAAAGTACAATATTGACCGTTAAAGGAAAAACTGTTTCTCAACATGTCAGATCTAATGGTGAGGATTGAGTAACATATAAAAAAGCGTAGTACCATTAACGAACACTAGTGACTCGTGCATTAGTTCCATCCAAAATTCTCCAAATCTCTATCACTATCAACTTGGCTCCGTTGTGCGGTGACAACGCAAACTCTCTCTCTCTCTCTCTCTCCCTCTCTGACTCTCTTTCTCATCTAATGGAAAATGTCAGCTTCTCACACTGAGGAAACCCCATGATGTAAGTTCCATTTCCTCTCTCGTTTGATTGTGTTTGAATGTAAAGTTTTGATTTTGGCTTCTGGGTATCATTGTTTTGATGATTTGAAGTATTTGTTCTTGGTTTTGGATTCCGGGCGTTACTGTTTTGATAATTTGAAGTATTTGTTCTTGGTTTTTGACTTCTGGGTGTCACTGTTTTCATGATTTGAATTTGTTATTGGTTTTGGCTTCTGGGTATCATTGTTTTGACGATTTGAAGTATTTGTTCTGTACTTTTAGCTTTTTTTCTCAACTGGGTGTAATTCAATTTTAGTGTTTACGAGCTTATTTATTTTGTATATCTTTCTAGTCTCGATAATCTGATGATGGTCCAGTTCATTGTCAAATAAATTTTATGCCTTTTCTCGGCATCTTGTGGGCATTAAATAGGTTAATTGCATTATGTGGAATTTAAAAATGATTACTTTGTGTTCAATGATAGCATTTAAAATGAGTCTATACGTTGTTGTGAATGACTATTTTACATAAGCACATCTTAGGGAAATCGATATCTTGTTTGGAAACAATTTTGGTGATCTGTTGATACAATTTTCTCCCGTGTTTTGCTTTAACTATATGTGAAGTTATCTTCTGTTAATGCATGTAATTGAAGCTTTTCAGTCTGGCTTATTTCTGCAACACTACAGTTTAAATTTGGTCCTGCAGCTAAGTCATGCAAGTCAAACATGATTTCTTTAGTCTGTTTCTTGGTATAAACTAATATTAGGGAAATTGGCCACAATACTAAATGTTCTGTTTGATCTATTTATTCAAAAACTAATTTCTTACTATTTTGAAATTTGAACAGAAAAAACTTTCAAATTTAGGAGGATAATCTTCTTCACGCTTGCAAACATCTTACCCTCTTTCTTGTTTGGGATATGCTTTTTGGACAATAGATGGCAACTCTTCCACCATCACTTGCAATACAGTCCTGCTATTTGAAGTGTGGAATCAGTGATGTTTCTAAATCGTCACCTGCCTGTCATTATATATATAGAAACCACATCAGATATGGCTTTGAAAAAATGGATTTGGAAAGAAGGCTAATTTGTGATGAAGTTTCACAGAATGTGGTGAAATCTTCTTGCCGGCATCTTAATTCAAGAGTGTTTGCTACATCACGAGTTTTGGTTGAGGAAATTGAACAGAAAGTCAGTACAATTACTGAAGCTGATAATCGGGAAAAGGCATTAACTTATCTATTTTGGACAGAAGTTGGTGGTCAGGTGAAAGTTTTTGTTAGAAAGACAAGTGTCAAATATGCTGTGAATATTGAAGTTTCATCGTTACAACTACAAAGCAGCGATGATAGACTGATATCAAGTTGGGGCAGGTACAGAGCTGATTCGTCAAGTTTCATACCTCTGGATGTTCAAAGTTCAGTTCCAGATTCTAGAACCTCAACCAGTGAAACCCCATTCATACAGACCTCTGCTGGCAGGTTTGCACTTGAGTTAGAGTTTGAAGCAAAACAAATTCCCTTCTATCTCTCATTTATTTTAAAATTACCATCAGATTCTGGCTCCCATGGCTCAGAAATTAGAAGTCATAGGAAGACAAAATTTTGTGTGCCAGTTGGTTTTCGTAAAGGTTATCCAGCTCCATTGGGTCTCTCCTTTTCACCTGATGGTTACATGAACTTTGCAATTTTTTCAAGAAATGTAGAAGGTGTAATTTTATGCTTCTATGATGATGCAAAAGCAGATGAACCTGCTTTAGAGCTTGATCTAGATCCATACATCAATCGATCTGGTGACATCTGGCATGCCTCATTTGAAAGTGCATGGGCTTTTGTGAGCTATGGTTATCGGTGCAAAGGGTCTCTACTTCAGAGAAACAATAATAAATTTAATGCAGGGCAAATTTTTTTGGATCCATATGCTAAGATTATTGTAAATTCTATTCCTAGTAGTGATGGATCTCAGAAGTATCTTGGACGACTATGCAAGGAACCTGGTTTTGACTGGGGTGATGATACTCATCCTTACTTACCAATGGAAAAACTAGTGATGTACCGGTTAAATGTGAGGCACTTTACTGAGCACAAATCTAGCCAGCTAGCTACTGATGTAGCTGGGACCTTCATTGGTTTGACAGAGAAGTTGCAGCATTTTAAAGATCTGGGCATGAATGCTGTTTTACTGGAGCCAATTTTCTCGTTTGATGAGAAAAATGGACCATATTTTCCTTGTCATTTCTTTTCACCCATGAATCTGTATGGACCTTCTGGTGGTTCTGTATCTGCTATTAACTCAATGAAGGAGATGGTAAAAAAATTGCATGCCAATGGGATAGAAGTTTTGTTGGAAGTTGTTTTTACTCATACTGCTGTGGCTGGATCACTGCAAGGCATTGATGATATATCCTATTATCATGTGAATGAAGGTGAGGATTTGGAAGCAACAAATTATTTGAATTGTAATTATCCTATTGTGCAACAATTGATTTTGGATAGTCTGCAACATTGGGTGACTGAGTTTCATATTGATGGATTTTGTTTCGTAAATGCTTCATCTTTGTTGAGAGGGTTTCATGGAGAATACTTGTCTCGCCCTCCCTTGGTTGAAGCAATTGCTTTTGATCCACTACTCTCAAAGACCAAAATCATTGCAGATTGCTGGGATCCACATGACATGCTACCAAAGGAAACTCGTTTTCCTCATTGGAAAAGATGGGCAGAAATTGATACAAAATTTTGTAACGATGTGAGAAATTTTTGGAGGGGTGAGGGTCTTCTAAGTGACCTTGCGACACGGCTTTGTGGGAGTGGGGACATCTTTTCAGATGGACGAGGCCCAGCATTCTCTTTCAATTTCATTGCTAGAAATTTTGGATTAACTCTTGTGGACTTAGTCAGCTTCAGTAATGATGCATTAGCTTCACAGTTAAGTTGGAATTGTGGGGAAGAAGGACCTACAGATAACACCACTGTCCTTGAAAAACGGCTTAAACAAATCCGTAATTTTCTCTTTGTCCTGTATATTTCATTGGGTGTTCCTATTCTTAACATGGGAGATGAGTGTGGCCAATCTTGTGGTGGTTCCCCTGCATATAGTGATAGAAAACCTCTTGATTGGAATACTCTAAAAACGGGTTTTAGTATTCAAACCTCGCAATTCATCTCATTTTTGAGTTCGTTGAGAATGAGGCGAAGTGATCTTCTTCAGAAAAGGAATTTCCTGAAAGAAGAAAATATTGAGTGGCATGGAAGTGACCAGTCTCCTCCTAAATGGGAAGATCCATCCTGCAGATTCCTGGCCATGACATTGAGGGCTGACAAAGTGGAGAGCCCACTGAACTCTGAATCTTCTTCCCATGTAAGGAGGGGTGATTTATTTATTGCTTTCAATGCAGCTGACCATTCAGAGAGTGTTATTCTACCCCAACCCCCAGAAGGGATGTCATGGCGCTGTTTGGTTGACACAGCTCTTCCATTCCCAGGGTTTTTTTCAACCAGTGGTGAACCCCTTCCTGAGCAGATGGCAGAATCAGTTGCTTATGAGATGAAGTCTCACAGTTGTGCTCTATTTGAAGCTAGCAGCAGCCTAAAAAGTAACTGAAAATTTCCCAGACCTACTCTTCCCCTTCCACAATGCAAAGTTAGTAACTGTGAGAGGTTGAACCCCTTTGTTGTATAATAATGTAATAATAAAATTGAAGTGCAGCAGATCATAATGTTCTTTTAGTAGTCAATAGCTGCTGAAAAAACCTGTGTAAATTCATTAATAAGATTATTATTTTTATCTTTACCAAAGGATGTGACAATTATATTAATCCCATTTAGTTTTATGTTAAAGATATAATTTTTTAAGCTGCTTCAAGTGATTATGTCCAGAAATTAAGCATGGACATGCTTGGGTTAAAGTGCTCTCACCAATGTACACAGTTCCAACACATGTTCACAATCACACATGGTCGTACGTTATGTGGAAAAACCGATTCAGTCAACATTTCAAGGTTTAGTGAGCAAACCTGTACTTTGGAGGCAAAACTTCTATTCTATGCAGCAACAGACCTTTTCTTTGTTCAATTTCTTTTCCTTTAAAGAATTCTCAGCCAAAAGAATTGAATATTGGTTGCCTGTAGGGTATGCTTGGGTTCAGTACACACCAGGCGAACCCATACATATTTTCTCAATAGGCCCAATGAAGGGCAGTGCTCTCACCAATGAGTTTTGTTTTTCATTCCATGTTTTAATTGGTTTTAGCAGAACTGTGTTTAGTTTAGTGTATGAGGATGTGTTCGGTTTTGTGTGATTAAATAAAGCTCAAAGTGCTGAACTAGGTGATGTTTTGTGCTAAAGTGAATGATTGATTTGGCATGAACATAAACTGCATAGTGAATGCCCCTAGATTAGCTGGCAAATGGTTTTTTCAGGTGGATTTAGTTGTCAGTTGGTTTTATTGGTTAGAGGCAAGCTCTTCTTTAGAAAGGTTCCAACAAATGAATAAAAGTGAATTTGATTGGAGAGGATGATTTAGAAAATCTCTTCGCTTGTGCATAATTAATCATTAGGCAATTGAAGCTTATTTATTAGATGAAGCTTGAAAAATGAACTACTACATAAAAATTGCAGATGATGGTTTAGGAGTTTTGATTCATTACGTGCTCCTTGTTAATCATGATACAGTAAGCACTCAAACATAATTTGTTACTAGCATTTGTGTTGTAGAGATGGTGTAACATCATGGAACCAGTTCAACTTTTATTATGGGGGAGTTTGGGATAGGCCATTGATTGTCACATCCACTAAACTCTGAACTCTTTAAGAAGTGTAGTAGAAGTGACCACAGCTTTAGTCCTTTAGGCTTATAGCAGAATTTCAAATAATGAAGAGATTTACAGCTGAACAATGCTGTTTCTGTTTAACTTTACCACGCCACGCGTCTTACTTAACTAATGTTCAACTGAAATGGTGTCGTTTAAGTCTATTACAGAACTCTTCTCCTACAGAATAGAACAGAGAATTTGCTCTGTTTAGAGTACAAAAACAGAGCATTGCAATGCATTAATACATGGACGACAATTTTGACTACTATGTCAAATAACCATAATAACACAATACCATAACTGACAGATAATACATCATAAATTAAGTAAACAAACTAGAAAATTAAACATAACAAGGAAACTCTTCTCACATGAACCCACTAGACTATACTACATAAAGCTAGCTTTAATTCATTACTAAAATTCACTTTTCTTCAGCTTTGTCTTCTTCTTCATGGATAGGCAAGCTTGAAGAATGAGGTGACCACCTTTTCTATGAGGCACAATACGCAGCACAGCACTTGAGCTCAACGGTGCTGGGAAACTACTACTCCTACATTCTTCATCATTCTTCTTTGATGATGAAGATGAAACTTGCTGCTTTTTTTTGAGAATTCTTTTCAGTACTAATTTTTTTTTGTTTTCAGGGACAACCGCACTTGTATTATCACCTAAGATTTCTGCGGTAGTGTGGGAATTGTTGTCAATTTTAGCTTGGAAGAAGCTCCAGCCGCCCAAGTTTGGCTCACTTGAGGACATGTTTTCACAATGGAGATGTGGAGAATGCAAAGAAGAAGATGGGTGAGTTGAGACTTGAGAGAGAGAGAAACAGAGGCCTGAAATTTATAGTGAAATTTGCTAATCTTTCCTACATTGAGGCTTTGATTGCATAATAGTCAAATTGCCTCAATCTTCTCAAGATTTGGGGGCTTTGTTTGCATGAAAAATAATAGTAATTACCCACTAACTCAATTATTCTTCTTTAGTTTGTTCATTGAATCTTTAACTTGATGTTAGATGATCATGTTATATAAGTTGTGTTCAATTTAATACACACCCTTGCACTTGTTACTTTGATTAAAACCGTCATTTCGTTTTTGTTTTTTTGAAGTAGTAAGTTTTATTGGACCTCTCTGGTTGATGCTATGCCTTCTAAAGTTAAAAGAGAGATTCTATTTTCTTGTTTAGTATCTTCCATTCCAAAAGGAAAGAAAAAAAAAATTATAGATTATAATTTTTTATAATACCTTTTTCTTGATGTAAAATATTTTCTTGTCTTTGTTGGTCATTACTTAATTTCTATTGCAACTTCCTAAGTTTGATGTTTAACATCCATCTGAAATCAAAGCATGATGTAGCCTTAATTTCAGAACCTCTGAAATTAAGATTATAAAAACGATTCTTGTTATGTTAAATCCTAAGTCCTAACGATGTAGAAACATTTGTGTAAACTATAGTAAGCAGTTCAAAATTCAATTACTTAAAAACATTTTTATTTTAAAATTTAACTGAATGATAGAAATCTTTTATATGGATTCATCTCACATGCATGTCCATCTGAGCTTGAAGGCATCAAAGCACTGTTTTCATAGTTTAGTGATATGCATATTTTCAATCTTGCTTGGACTATCAATTTTCTGGTTCCATTCATACAGAAAATCTTTCTTAGATTGAGGTTTTGTTGCATAACAATAATAGCAAGTTTTAACTCTCTATTATTGTAACCCATCAACTAAAAGCAATGACCAGCCATTGCTATATATTGCCTCAATTTTCACAAGGTTGGGGCTTTGTTTGCATGAACGACAATAGTAATGAACCACTAACTCAAATATTCGTCTTTAGTTTAGTTCATTGAATCTTAACTTATGGATGATCATGTTATAAAGTTTTGTTCAATTTAATTCACATCCATGCACTTTTCCTAATTTGCTTGGTGATGGGAGAATTTGATGTCAGTGTAACGATGCAAGAAGCAATATGGTTTTGAGAAGGGTAGCTTTTGTGATTGGAAGACTGTTTAACAGCTAAGAAGATGGTGATAATATTCTTATATGTGGATGTGGTGTATTACTATTATTTTTTATTGCATAACAATAATAGCAGGTTTTAACTCTCTATTATTGTAACCCATTAACTAAATCAGCCATAGCTATAAATTGCCTCAATTTCTCAAGATTGGGGCTTTGTTTGCATGAAAGATATAGTAATTAACCACTAACTCAATTATTCATCTTTAGTTTGGTTCATTTAATCTCAACTATAAGTCGTGTTCAATTTAAGGAATACAAATTCATGCACTTGTCCTTATTTTGCTTGGTGAAGGAAGAATTTGATTTCAGTTAGAGATGCAAGAAGCAATCATGGTTATTGGTTTTGAGAAGGGTAGCTTTTGTGAATTAATCTTTGGACAATTAGGATAATTTACAGACAGGAAAATACCCTTTCGGCCTCAAGTTATAGGCCTCATTTTTGGTCAACCACTAATAAGTTCAATATTAGATGGACATAAGCCCAGTCAAGAGAGGGGAATTGGGATTGTTTTTATTTTTAATGGGCAAAAGATAAGTCCACTCGATACTTCTTTCATTTCCCCTCCGCCCCCCCTTTTTATTTTTGTCATGTTGATATTGCTTGCTTCTTCATATGTGAATACTAGCGAGATAGGCATTGTCTTAGTTGCTTTGGGTGCCACTACAAATTTTAGCATGAGTTGGCAGTGTTCTTATAGCAGTGTAGAAGTAACCACTACTTGAGTTCATTGTATCATGGTACGTTCTTTAACTGCATGAGATTTGCACAGCTGGAAGCTTTCATGTATTTTTCCAGTTTGGTTGAAGGAAACTTCTATTCAATGAAAAAAGAAGAAAAGGAAAGGAGAAGAAACCTCCAATTTGAAATTGTGCACAAAAACACATAATTTCTTTTATAGATCAACTGTAATATAAGCGCACAAAGGTCCTAATATAAATACAAATGCTACAATAAACCCAGGCACAACATAAAAATGTGGCAAACTGGGATTCCAAAACCCCATATTAGCAATAAAAGGTACAAAGTATGGCTACCATTTCAAATTTATGGCCAGGTCCAGCAGTGATTCTACTTGGCGTATGGCTCTTTGTTTCTCCTGTTGCTTCAACCTACTCGCAACAGATTCAGGATCAAACGAATCTTGTGCATGCTGTGCTTCAGTTTGTTGATACCGGACCTCTTGTAGCAATGCATTAACTTCTCTGACAAAGTCTACCCTTAAAAGTGCATCATCAGCTTCAAGTGGAGGTCGAAGTGGCCCTTGATGCTGTTGGGGAAAAAGTTAGCTGTTATGGAGTTTAATCAAACACAAATTAATTTGACCAATAGGATATAGTGTTTCTATTAGATCTAGTTGTGACATACATCATCTGCTCCAAAGTTGAATGAAGCAATCCCAGACTGGTTAGTTTTATCTTGAACATTAAATGATCTCCCATTAGAAAAATATTCCATTATCTTGGATATAATAGATGCTTTCATTTTACCGCCCAAGAAGGAGAAATGTGAATGTTCCTCTAATTAGTCTAGGTACTTCCTACAATCAATACCAACTCCTATAATTTTTCATTCTATGCCTTCACAAAAAGAATGGTTATGCGCTTGTCCCTACATGCAGAGATTGTCCTGGTTGACTTAAGAGGGCCTGATGCCACTCCTGATTCCATGAATATGTGCATGCAACAGAGGTTTCTATGAGAATGACCAATATGTCATTCTATACCCTTATAGATTTCTTCGGTACAGCTAAAAGAAAAGGCACCATCATACAGATAAAAAAGAAAAAAAGAAAAGATCCGTGAGTTCTACAAGAAACACGCTAGTTGTGGCTATCATGTAGTTCGATCAAAGCCATAGGAAATATAATTTGTATATTTGCAGCATACCTTATCAATGTCAAATCCTGCTGGAACAAGAATGCTAAATGGATCCTCTCTAGGAAAGGTGTCAACCATGCATTTTTTGCATTCCTTCATCCAGCCTTCATCATCAAACCCATCATGCATATTCAAAAGATCGTTGAGCAGTCTCATGGCAGGAGTAGCCTCCCGTTTCAAAATCTCAGTCTAAAATATTAAGTAAAATTCAAAGCTTATAATTCTATTTTCTCCCAAGTAAGGCAATGAAAAAAGGAAACTACAAAATGAAAAGGGCCTAAAGGAGTATCATGGTGCAAGATGTGCTAGGCTAGAATAATTATGTAAGGATTCTACTAAAAATCAGCATGATTACAGACAAGATTCAACAATGATCAGCATTTGGTTTTGAAAGTTAAAACCCATCTGTGTATTGAAACAAATGAATTTAAGCCTGGCACTATTATATGAAAAGTAGTGTATACCTCAACCCTTCTATATAACAGATCAAGACTTCTTATAGCATCCTTTTCTTCCTGGAAAATGAGATAAATATCTAAATCAACACTAGAGAGAGAGATAAAGAGACTGCATTATATTAAGTTCTACTGAACTCATACTATTAAGATTTACAAGGAACAAAAAAAAAAAAAAAAAAAAAAAAAAAAAAAAAAGGACAAGGCAAAGCCTTATGCTAAAAAGGACAAATAAGTTCCCAATTCTTGCCTTAAAACAAAAATACAAAATAAGAGGACTTGAGCAAATTTATTTGTTAGACATATGTGGTAAAACCTATGAACAGTCAGCTAAAAACCAACTGCTTTACCATTGAGTTGTTGAGGAACAATGAGCATTTAGATATTGATTTAAATTCCCTTTCTCAACCCATGACCAGTATAAGCTTGATTTTCCTTAAGTTACAGGTATTGTGTTGGATATCAGATTGACATTGAAGGTTCAATGGTCTTTAATTTCTCTATTTGTTTGATACCTTATTCTTTTCTAAGTAAGAGAAGCCTCCTAAAAGAAGACCTTGAACTCTCTTTTTCTCCAAATAATCATAAGTAATATGTGATTTAGAGTAACTTTGGTCATCAGAGTCCTTAATCAACATGGATGCCTTGCTTATAAGAAATAGCTAATCATAGTAACTTCATCACTTTTCCTTCATGAGAAATATTAGTTGAGAATTTGATACTCATAAATTCCAGATTCTAATCTATGATACATATTATTTTCTTCAAACTCATGTAAAAACAAACATTCTTTTAAATAAATTAAAAAAAAAAAAAAAAACAAAAATTGGTTCTATAAGTATTTACAAATCTTTGAGACTTATGAAACTAATGCTGAAAAGCAATAAACACTCCCACACCTATAGAGAAATTAATAAAGGCAGCCATCAAGTTTGAACATTACAATAATCAGTGATTGCAAACATTTACATTGGCACACTAAAAAATGTTTGCAAAACATTACACTACAACAACATTGCATAAAAAGAAAAGATGCCACACAAAATTTAGAGACAACAAAAGACTAACTTACATCACGTCTAGCAAGATCAAGGCGATTCCATATGACCATTAGAACAAGTTCATTGAGTTCTCCTTTCTCAGCAGCTTTCTCAATTTCCTGCTTATAAGAAAGTTAATCAATAGTCACAATTATCCTACATGAATAGTTTGACTCAGCTTCCCACTTATGGAAAATGCTACAAGCTACAAAGGATGTATGAGTATAGACAGCAACGAAATGAGATGTCCTTAGATATAAGACCTAAATATTTCCTTCATAAAGATAACAAAAGCAGCCAAAAAAAGAAAAAGGAAAGGGCTTTTACTTTTCAGAAGGACTTCTATCGACCCGTGTGTATGCAGAAAGCACTCTTTAGAAATGAACACATTCTCATAATTTTACAGTCTTAATCTCTTGACAGATTAAGCCATTTGTGAGGCTTGAATACTGTAATTTATGATTACCTCTTCAACTTCTTCAGCAGCTCTGATCAAGCTCGAAACCAATCTCCGTGCTTTTCTGACATCTTCTTCCGGATATCCTTTCAAGCGTGTGCCAATTTCACGATACTCTTCAATCTTTCTTTCCTCTTCTTCTTCTTCCTGTTGACGTCTTCGATGAAGCTCCTTTGTCTTTTCCCGTTGCCGTGCTTGCCATTCCTAACCTAGAGTAGGTTAATGCAACTTTCCAAATATTGCATATCTTAGAGGTTACATGAGTTCAACATAATAAGAATGTGGGTTTTACATTTAGGCAACATATTGTTATATACAGAATGCACACAATGCCCCAAAACCCATCAATCAGGACCAGTTATCCATTCAATTGAGGGAGTGATCATAATCTGAACAAAATATTTCAAGAATAAGAAAATTATAACATTGGATTAAGCTATATATGAAAGTAATAAAACGGGAAACAGTAATGCTATAAATCAAATTTAATTCTAGAGGACATGGACAAAGCAATATAATTCAAAATCAATTTTTCTTAACTGGTAAGAGGCAACTGTGAAACGAGGTTCGTCTTTTAACTTGCATGTCAATTGTAATTTCACAAACAATAAACTCAGATTGCTCAATTTGTAAGCTATGAAGGCATTCCATTAAAGCTGTTATAGAAAAGCACTTCAAATTGACTGAGATTGAGTCAAGCCTAACTTCTTAAGCTATTCTAATATTTTTCATAGTAATAGAGGCTCAAGTGTAACATGACCGTGCATGATGTAATTTTGCACACATAAATCTCAAATATGTGATCACTGTCAAAACATACCAAACCATTTATTGGTGTGATGCCAAATGATTCCAACACACTCTTTTACTGTATTTAATTTGTATTAAAAATTCCAAAACACTCTAGTCAGGACTAAGTGTAGCAGAATCAGTGGGCCTTTAGTTATCAGCTCGAAAACAAATCAATAAGACCCACTCTATACCTATATATATATATATATATATATATACAAACACACACACACGCATACATACAAATTAATGATTTAGTGGCATATATGGCAAATCTACCATTGACCCATCTCAGGAAATCAATAAATTTGAATACCCAATAATCAAAAACGAACAATCATCCAGTCTATATAGCAAAACAAGAAAAATAAGAGACACCCATTTAAGAAAAGGTGCAAAGAATGCCATAGCTGATACATATCAACAACTACATACATACATACATACATACATCATCATAATACTCCTTTGGAAGCCCATCTATAAGCGGCTCATCCTTGTTCATACACCGCCTCAGAACTGGTTATCAAATCCCAACCAAAGAACCCAAAAAAACGAAAACAAAAACTTTAAAATTAGCAAAGACAAAAACTTTTGAAAGTGCAAATGGTGTTTGTGGTGGTGGGGACCAACCTGAGAAGTGTGAGTGCTTGGACTTGAAGGGAGAAGGGTGAGGAATTATTGGAAGCCTTGCGAGGGCAACAGAGAAAGTTGGTAATGGCGGGGGAGCGAAGTACGTTGGTGCTAACACATTTGCCTCCATTTTCTGTTGAGATATCTAGAGAGAGCTCAGTGGGTCAGGGATGTTAATAATGGAGAATGTAGTTTAGGCATGTACTTGGCCCTAGGCTAAAATAGAGTCAATATATTCACATTTTAATCAAAAAAGTAACATGTCACTTTCTAATTGCAACAACATTATTTTTATTATTCAATGATCACAAAAAAACATGACAATAGCTGTAAAAATTAAAAAGTGTTGTATCCTTAAACTTATATTGTATTAGTAGTAGGTAAAAAGAATAGAGGTATGTTTTAATTTTAAAGAAGTGTTATATTCACAATATTTTTACAAGTTTTCGCAATAAATTCTAAGTAGTAAGTTGTTATTGATTTTAATATGAACATATCACTAAAATTACTTTCTTACTTACCAATACTAGTAAATAACAATCTCACTTAAAATTTATTGTGAAAATATTGTGGGTATAACATTTCTATTAATTTTATTGTTGGATGTTTGATATATGACTCAAGATTATCATCTTTCATCATTTTCCATGAAATGAATTTGTAGAATAAATTGAAAATTTACATTTAAAAAAATTATATATGATATATATATATATTTAATTATGTATTAAGAAATAAAAAGTCAAATTAGACAATTTTTAGAAAGAAAAAAAAATATGCACAATTTAAATAAAATTTGTTTAGAGAAGATAAGCAACGGGTCAGGTTTGGGATTTTTCTAATTAAAAAAAAAAAAAAAAATCCTTTAAATATTTCACGTACCAAAACCTGTTAAAATTTCCGAATTTCATCACAAATACATCCTATTTCTTTACCTATAATATAAAGAGTGAAATCAAGCATCCAATTTGTTGAGCACCGTAGCTAATTACCATGCTGTCCTTGGACTTTGAGAGTTTTGTGATGGCTGAATCAAGTAGATGCGTGTTTATCCTTAGCAAGTATAGCTGATTTTCGTTTAGGCAAAAAAATTAAATAAATATATTTGAGATCGATCTCGCAGTAAAATTTGACTTCTATGGGTGTTTCTATTTCCTTTCTATGTTTTACACAGTACAATGAAGAAAAATTTTTGTTTATAAAATTATAGCAACCATTTTGTTAATTTTTTTTAGTAGAAAAATAAAACATTGTTTACTGTTTTTAAGGTTAACGGGAAGTCTTGAGTCGTTATTTGTTAATATCAAATCAATAGCGTTGCTTCCGTTAGTAAATAGGAAAAATAGAGAGAGAAGCACACATGGCTAATTATCATTTGTGAAGCATGAAATTGAGCATAGCGAATGGTTTGGAGACCAACGAAGGTTGGCATGAGTGGAAGGGGCTTTGGTCGCTTAAGCAAGTGGTTTATAGTTTGAGTCCTTGTAGATGCAGCAAACTTTCTTGAGAGAGGTGCCTTTGGTGCCCGACAGTACCTCGGATGATTAGTCCCAGGCGAAGCCTAGGGATACATTGGGAAACCAAAAAAAATGTTTTGGAGGATTTTCATTCCTCTTTATATAATAATAATAAAGAATTAATTACAGGGTAAAACTTAGTTACTAGGTGTCCTTAAATTTTGTTTCTCAAAAAAAAAAAAAAAACAAAAAACAAAAAACAAAAAAGGTGTCCTTAAATTCAACAATGTAATTGCATTGACCAAAGGCCTCATAGTCAAATTTAATTTTCCTTATAAAAGATACCACTGCTTTTTCCGAAAAATTATTATGTACTCCCGAAGTACACATTTATGATACTCTGAGAGTACCTAATATTTTCTCTTTTTCCATACTAATTGGTACAATTATATATTTGATTTCAATTGTAAAACCTAAAATAGAACAGCTAAAGATGTGGACTTAGTTTTTCCTAATTACAAATTTTCTATTACACTTCACCTTGATAGAGCTATTTGATTTTTCACTGTTGTGTAAGACACTTATAACAAGACGATGATTTTAAAATTACATGTTGATGATTTTTTTTAACAAAGTGGCAAATATGATTTTAAAATTCCATAAAAAAATAAAATAACTGCTTCATGTACTGCTTTAATAACTGTTATACATCCTTCATTTGTGAACCCAATCATTAGGTGCTAGGGCAGTATTTTGCCACTCATATTGATTGCGTGGAGATCAAGGAGTTGAGATTGAAGCTTGGACAGTTGGACTACCTTGTGTGATGTCCAGTTTACTCGTTGATAAGCATTAGGCCATTTGCCCAGTTGTTAGTATTTCTAAGAACTACCCTTTAGTTTTCAATTGTTTATACTTATATTCGTTGTAAAATTCTTTCATTTAGAGGATTTTTCATTATAAGTTTGTTAGACTTTAGAGTGGTTTATGTGGTTTCGAATGTGCACATTTTTTTGCGCTTGGTTCATATCTTTGGGAGAGTTTAAAAATGTTTTGGAATACAATTGAAGGAGACATATAATTCACCATTTATCATTATTGATTACAATTAATCGTTCTTAAATTCATATGATAAATAAGTTTTTTTTTTTTTTTTTAATTGTGAATCAAATTAGTGTTATTTATTCTAATGTAATGTACACACTTTTATTATAAACCAAGCACCAAGCTTGTGTTATTCCACCTAAAATCCAACCAAGCTTGGTGCGATGGTCACTCCACAAGTATAAGTGCTTGTGGGGTGTGGAGGGCAAAGGCTAGGGTTCAAGTTTCCAGGAGGAAGATTCACACACATATACACTTAGATTAGGTTAGAGTAGAATTTCTATCTTGTAAAAAAAAAAAAAAAAAAAAAAGCACCAAGCTTGTGACTTGCAAGTGCTATCATAACTAGCACATTTAAAAAAAAAAAAAAAAAAAAAAAAAAAATTCAGACCCGCCCCATTTATCCAGAGAAGTATGAGCACATGGGCTTGAGTGATACTAGCACATAATTAACATAGATGCAAGCATAACACACACATCTATATATCAAATATGTATTTATTATATTATTTAAGTAGCACCAATAACTTTATTGCCATATCAATTAATAAGTTTTTTATTTGTAGTACCTTTAGCATTTTTCATATAATTTTTCACAATCTTTTTTTCATAACTATTTTTATGGCCTTTATGATTGGAGTAAAAATGTAATATCACTTTCACCTAAATCTATCATTAATACCACTTTTATTATGCATGATTCATGCTCTAGCTGAAGCAGTTGCAATTTTATGGGGTTTAAACTTGGCTAATTATGAAAATCAGTGCAAAATCATAGTAGAAGGGGATGCACAAGTTTGTTTTCATGCTCTGGCTAAAAAGGGAGAATCAACTATTTCTACTATCATTAATAACGCTTTTGATTTAAGTTTGTATTTTGTTAACTGTTTATGTTAGGAGATCTCTTAACTCAACACCTTATTTTGCTACTAAATTTAATGCCGCTCTTAAAGTTTCTCTTGTAATAATTTCAATTTGCCTCCTGCGATTCTACAAGTATGCAGGTGCAAATGCAATTGTTGTACTTCTTTTTAATTCTTAATGAAATTGCAGTTTATGAAAAAATTATTTTAGGCAGTGCTTAATTATTCTTGACATGTACTTAATCCATATATATATTTTTTATAATTCAATTTGTGGGAAATATGGATTTGAATGCTCAACATCTTTATTAAAAACACTAAAATAAAACCAGCTGAATTGGAGGTTTTACATGTACGATAGTAGATTTATACAGTTGAGTTAGAAGTTTTACATGTACTTTAAGAAACGTTATGCAAGAAAATGGGATGATGCCTGCTTGAATCACTTGCACAATAAATTCTACAAATGTTGTTTTGACACAAAATGTTGAAGCGTTCACATGGTAAAGAAACAAATTGAGACACACAAGGGAAAACAAACTGTAAATCGGATGGCAGATCCAACAGGAAATATTGACAGACAGATTGACAGGGTATATGCAACTCAATGATCTAACATCATGCAATAATATAACATAAAATAACCCCAAGCTATATACCTCGTCTAGTAGCATGAACGCATACATTTATATATTAAATTTCACAATAAGGTAGCAATTTGATTACAAGACAATGGGGCCAAGAGAAACGTACTTAACAGTAAGATAAGGAATAGTTTCACTTTTATTAGGTCAAGGCAAATAGCCAAATTCCAAAAGCAAAAGCCCATGTGACACACTCTTAATAAAATAAGATCAAAATCAATTGCTGAAATACAGATTCTTTGAAAGATAAGAGGTACCCTGATTTTTGGTGCAAAAGTCCAGCACAACCATGATGTGGGCAGGGACGGATCCACGTGGGGCCAAAGGGGGCCCGGCCCCTTGGTCCAAATTTTTAATTTTTTGGTTATTATATATTTTGTTTGTTGTTGGCTCTTTACAAAATCCTTAGACCATCTAACTAGCCTTACCTAAATAGCAACTATCAAACTCAAAGAACTTAACAAAAACAATAAAAACATGAACAAAGTTTAGCTACAAAATTGGTTATAGCTTTAGGCTACATATTCACTCAATAAAATAAATATTACTGCATATTTTGAAAATCTAACCGTTGAATTGCATGTTCTTTACGTTCTTAATACATATGTCGAATTTTGTGTCAATCAGATATTATTTACTATATAATCTATAAACTTATATTTTATGCATAATTTTAAATTACAAAAACTTGCAATTTAAAAATTCATTGATGACATAGTTATTGATCTTTAATTTTATTGAAATTTTGTAAACATGAAGGATATAAGAAGAAAATATAATCCAATGGTGGATTTGTCAAAATTCACCTCTAATAAAAAGATATTGAGTGAGTTTGTAGCCTAAGGTTACAATTGATTTTGTAGCTAAACTTTGTCCTAAAAAAATTCACAATTAGGGGTGTCCAAGTAACCCAAGCACCCGACCAAACCGAGCAACCCGCCCGGACCGACCCGCTCCCCGCTCGATCCGACAAATGAGGTGGTCGACGGCGGGTCTTAGCCCTTCAAACTTGAGTTCGGTGGGTCGAGTGGCGGGTTTTCTCCTCTAAAACCCCACCCACCCGACTCGCCTGACCACCACTTCAGATTAACCATCCTTCGCTTAGATCCGGCGATGATCAGCCCTCCTTTGCTTAGATCCGGCAATGATCAACCCTCCTTCGCTTAAATCCGGTGATGATTTTTCTCAGATTTACTTAGATCGGGTGATTTTGGCTCAAATCCGACAATATTCTTCAAAAACCCGCTTAGATCTGGTAACTTTGGCTTAGATCCGGCAATGTTTTAGCTTAGACCAGTAACGTTTCACTCTCCTCCACTCAGATCTGGCGACATTTCATTCTCCTCCACTCAAATCCGATCAAGATTTGCTTTCCTCCGCTCACCGTCGCCTTTCATCAATTTCAATCGAACCGACCGATCATTTTTTGAAATCCAATCCAACTCAACCCGTGGTGATCAGCGATCAGTTGGGGGTCCGATCCTCTTCCACCTGACCTGAGCGGGTCGAGTTTGCGTTGAGTCCAAACTCAACCCGGACTGACCCATGGTCAACCCTATTCACAATAGTGATTGTATTTTAGCCAAAAAAAAAAAAAAAAAAAAAAAAAAAAAAAAAAAAAAAACCTATTTTACCACCAAAAAACCAAAAAATCATGTGTTATTGGAGAAACTAAAATTAAATTTTTTGCAACTACAGTAAACTGGTATAAATACCAGTTGACTGTAGCAAGTTGTTAAAAATAAAATACAATATTTTATTAAGATTATATCTCTTCCTTTAATTAAAAAACTCAAATTTTCTCTCTTCCTTTATTATTTTAATGAGTTGTTTATATTATTTTAAATGAAATAATAATAAAAAATAGAACATTTGATATTGGTTGTATAAAGTGGGGTGGTAAAATAGATAAAGTAGTTTTTAGATATGCTAAAAGCTAAAATGTTTAGCCATGCCACTATTAATGCTCTAACTTCAACCAAATAAAAAATAAAAAATCCTAGCTAGCCTTTTATTAAAAAAAAAAATTATTTTGTTTTTTTTTTTCTTTATTGATAAACTAGCTTGTAACTCTATGCATATGCATGAATACACTTAAAGATATACAATAAAATACATAATATAATTCATATATATATAATTTAAATACTATTGATAGTCATTTTTATATTTTGTTAACTCTTTAAAAAAATTTGTAAGAATATTATTAGGTATAAAATGTAAATTGTTCATGTTTTTTTTTTTATATTATTGGGAAGCATTTTTTTTTTTTTTTACGATTCATTTATTCTAGACTCTTTAGTTTTTGTACTTAATAACTCACTTTGATGAATATTTATGATGTGGTCCCACATTTAATTCTAAAATTGAGAAATAAAACTCTTTAAAAATAAATAATTTAGGACACATGGAGCAAAATTGGAACTTTAATTTAGAATTCTAATTTGAGTTTCTCTCAGTTTCACCTATTATTATTATTATTATTATTATTATTATTATTATTATTATTATTATTATTATTATATAGATGATTGCATCTTAATGTATTTAGAAACAACGATTTTGTGTATTTATAATTTTTTAATACTATATAAACACCTATTTGGAGGTTTTTTTTTTTTTTTTTTTCTTTATACTCCAGTGCCCGCTAGCTTAAAATTCTGAATCCGTCCTTATGGGTGCTACTACAGTGTTAAACAAAGAGAAGGGAAAGGTGCGGTGTCAGGTGTGCATATGAGTTTGGGCTAGGGCTTTAAGAGGAATGAGGATGGTGAAGATGGGAGCTGAAATGAGAAAGACAAAGGAGTTTGTTTTTGCCATAGAAAATTGTGGTTGTAGTAAAGAAGCAAGAAAGATAAGCAAATGGTGAAGGAATTTAGTGGGAATGGCAAGCAACCAGAGCAAAGAAGTATATGCTTGTCCACCATTGAATAATGACTTAAAAGATAAATAAACAGTTGAAAAATGTTATTGGATTTACTAAACATTGTAAATTAGGAGGTGTAATACATGAAATTTAATAAAATTTCAATGAATAACAATGCTCGCCTTCAGATGGAATTCCTCTAGAAGGGGAGAAGCATTTAAAATGAAAATTATTGTGAGGAGATCAAAACTAGTTGATACCATAACTGACAGTTCCAGTTGTTTCAGATTGGTGAATGTAGGCATGATTTCAGGTATAGGCAGTGCCTAAAAACATAACAAAAATAAAATGTTACAAACTAAAGGTACACCTAGAGTTTCAGAAACTCAGAATATGGATATGTGGGTTTACGAACTAAAGGTACACCTACCTAGAGTTTCAGAAACTCAGAATATGGATATGTGGGTTTACGAACTAAAGGTACACCTAGAGTTTCAGAAACTATTTGTTTAGTAATCCTAAACTCTTTACCTCTAATTCAGGAAGTCAAATAATGACCACCTGTAACCTCAGAATAGACAAAGAGATTTGAGTAAAACTCTCTAATCAAAGCAACAGGAGGAGGATCAAACACATCACACAAGGAAACCCAATTCCTAGACACTAGATTCCTACGTATAAAGGGATCCAACTCACATAAAACAATCTCTCTCTCTCTCTCTCTCTCTCTCTCCATATAGACCTATATTTGGTTAAGGTCTCATAGACTTCCTCAGTCTTAGCAGAAAGGAACCTAACCCTATCAACCAAGGGAGATGCAGAAGAAGTTGAAGCAGTGTTTCTATTAGCCTAATTGAACAAAATCCCCAATTCTCTCAAGAACACATAAACCCTAGTTTCAAGATTTTTGAAGAAATCATGAAATTTTTGAAATCAAAGCATGAGAAACATGTTTATATGATGCATGAACAAAAACTCATTCAACAAATTTGATCAAAATACTCAAAATCATCAAAAACCCTAAATTTTCTTTCATTCGAAAATTTTGACAAATTTCATGAAAAATACATGAATGAATGTAATTTAGACAAAAAGAGGGGGTAAAAGAGTCTTACCTTATGTTGAGGAAGAAAACCTTGGAAAGTTTGACTTAGAAAAGGACAAAAAAAAAATGTTGAGTGAGAAGGGATCGAGAGAGGGATCGAAAAAGAAGACAAAAGCATGAAGAACATCTTATCTAATTCCTATATGTTTTAAAAAAAAACGAGTTTCGATCGATCAAGAGGAATCGAGACAAGAATTGAAAAACATTTAAAAACAGAACTGACTGATCGAGAGGAATTGAGACAACCCGAGAGTTTTAGCCTTAAAACTAGAATTTTCTTTTTCTTTTCGATCAGTCGAAAAACAGGCTCGATTGATCGAATCTTGAAGAAACAGAAATTTTGAAAAATCTGGAAAATTTTCTGCAGAAACATTTGTAAACAGTTTTTTATGGTATGAGATGCATGTTCATGATTTTAAATGTTTTACAAAAACAATCTTTCCAAAAAAAATTTCAATCCCAAGCAAATTTCATCAAACCTTTCTTTCCTCACACCCCCAAAATGTATTAAACATATCAAGAAGCTAAATCTTAGATGGCCACAAAAATTAACACACAATCACATGTATAGAGTTTAACAAAGACTTGCTTGTGGTGTGTGGAACTAGTAAGTGTATGAATTACCCAAAAGGTGATATGTAGATGGAAAATACGCACAATTTCTACATTATCAATCACAAAAGTTTGAAAGTGACTATCACCTAAAGAGTTACATCATATAACTCTCACATCTCCTAGAAAACACGCTTGCAACTATGCAATTATTTTTTTTTTTGTTTATTTCTTTTGCTTTTTCTTTTTCTTTTAAAGCATATTTTTTTTTCCTTGTTTTTCATTTTGCTTCTTTTATTTATTTTCATAGCAATACCTTAAATATATTGTTGTGCAAGGACTACACCTTGCTGAGCACGACTTTTGTGATTTGCACACAGGTGTTCATGATTGGCGAATAACAGTACTGAGATGGTTATTTATATCTTTCTCCTAGGATTTTTTAGTCCTTACAATCAAAAGAATGCAACTTCAAAATCAAGAGCATGTGTTTAAAAACCATAAACAACTCACACAATATAATCACTACAAGTGTAGACACTGCATTTTGTACCCCTTACGACTCGGGCTCCCGTTCCCCAATGATGCTCAAACTTTAAGGCCCAAAGCTAGTTTAGAGCCCAATCAGATATTAAATTTACTTGAGGAGTGTTAAAATGGAAAATATAACCTTTTTAATGAGAAAAAAATCTATTTTTGGAAATAAATTGACCAAAGTAGCCCTAGGCCTGCGTACGTGGGTCGTAGCCTGTGTATGCGAGCCACTGCATGCATACGCAGGCACGATCCTACGCACACAGCTAGGGTTTCAGAAGCATAAGAAAGGCAAGTTTTTTGCAATAATGGCTGAGGTTTGGAATGAATCCCACATCGTCTAGGAACCGCTCCAAATCCATTTTTTTTCCACTATATAAAGCCTTACATGGTCTTCCAAAATTATGAAAATGTAGCTAGGGTTTCCCTTTTATATGTGGACAAGTTAGATTGGAACCCTAAACGTTTTCGTGAGCTTGGGCTTGATTTAAAATTCTGCATAATTTCTTTTTCTACGATTCTCGATCGATCGGGCCTAATTCTCGATCAATCGAGCTTGGCAAATTGTGACATCTCTTTTCTGCAGTCAGCTCGAACTTGAAGCTTGAAACTTACACCTTTGAGCATTGCCTAACACATAGTGACATGGACTAGACATGTTTTGTTCTCGGTTTTCCAATGCATACAAAAAGTGATTCTAAACATTTAAACCTAAATCTTTAGAACCTAACAATGACATTAACCTTCCGAGAGGGGAAGAAATTGGGCCTGAGTTGTTGAAGGCAATTGAGACATCAAGGATTGCAATTGTGGTGTTCTTGAAAAACTACGCTACTTCGGATTGGTGCTTGGAGGAGCTGGAGAAGATCAAAGAATGCAAAAGGGAGTTCAATCAAAAAGTGGTGCCTATTTTCTATAAAGTGTCTCAATCCGAGGTGCTGGAACAAAAGGGAAATATTGGAGAGGCGCTCCTCAATGGTCCTGAAGACAAGGCAAACCGTTGGAGGGCTGCTTTGAAGGACGTCGCAGACTTGGCTGGCTTGCATTTGGAGCCAAATCGGTAAATATCATATTTCCACATGTTTTTATTCATTTATGTATTTTAAGAAAGCTATCGATTATGCATTAAATAAAAGTATTATTTGCCAGATTAGAGATGAAATTGATATTACCAAACCACATGATTAGCGTTTTATAAGTCTTTGTTTTTTAATTGTTCCGAAACATAGGCTCTATCTAATAACATATTAGTTGGAGTGTGGTGTGTTGGTATGGAGACATTGTTTTTTTTTTAAATGACAAAAGCTAAATATAGATGCAGTGGTGAGGACTTTTAAGCCCTTATAACTTGAAAGGGCTTCCAAATCTATGATACAGGGGAGCAAAAATTGTTGTTTGAGTTTGAGGAAAAGAAAGACACAGATGAGCCGATGTCTAGATTAAATCTCGAACGGTGGTGGTGGTGGCCATTCTTGGGGATAAAGAAGTTGAATCACCACCGGATAAGGGCCAGATTGCCAGAATGTGGAAGTGTCGTCGATTAGGGCGGTAGGGTGTGATGGTTGAGTCAGGGTTGGAGAAATCAAGGCTTTTTGTATTTTCGCGCACTAAGCGTTAGTGATTAACAGTGTGGAAGGGTTGTAGCGTAGAAGGTTCGTTAGTTTAGTTTCTCGTCTTATCTGTATATATCTACTAAAATAATATTTGTTGTTGTTACGTTCCAATTGAGCCACATTAACAGTCACGTTACTATTATTTTTTGTTTCCAATTTTTCTTATATATATTTTTAAACATGTTCTCATTTAAGATGACTTAAAAATCTATAATTTAAAAATTAAAATATCTTTTAACCATTATTTTTATTATTAATTTTCCAAAACACTCCCTCCCTTTTATCTCTTCATCTCCCCACTACTTTCTACCTTGATATCATTATTTCTCTACCTTTTTATCTTCCTTTATTTTGACTCTTCTTATTCTCAACATCTTACTATAAATTTGATATTTTCTCTTTCATTCTATGCATAGTTTTCTCACACAAAAAATGTTACTTCTCTCTCTCTCAATTTGTTTTTCATTTTTTGTTTGATTTTTTTTTATTGCATCCATACAGGTTGATGAATTTTTGTGTTAATTAGAATTAAACTTTGGGTTGATTCAATTTAGTTTTGTATTTTAAGTTGTTATCTTTTTTATTCTCTTCGATTATATATTATCCTACTGCATTATACATATAGTATATAATAATATAATGTAATTATATTATTCTCTTTGATGTTTATTCCTATATATTTTATTTTTACTCTTTTTTCTTCTCATCTTATTTTATTCAACATTTAAATTCAGTCACATCCTTCATACTATTAAATTATGCAGTACAAATCAAGAAAATGGCTAGGCACAAACCTGCCTTCCTTTATCATGCATTGGGGGAATCAAAATATTTGTGTGATAAAAAGTCATATAATTTATAATTTAGATAGCACTCTTTGAATGTGTCTAGGCCTGTACATTGAGCAATTTGTAGACTTAGAAGGCTATTGTGAATGGACTTTTTGAATCAAGACTAAAAAAATATGGACTATTATATATCATTTAGATAAAAAAAAAATTTATCATAAATACATTCTTTTTTTTTTTTTTGCCACAAATTTAAATCACGCAATCTTAATAATTTTATATTATGTGTTAGTATCGTCTTTGCTTCTTCTTCTTCTCAACAATATTATGTTATCATCTTCAAAGGATGCCAACAATATTGATCTTATGGGAAAAGTTACATAAAATATTGAGCAAAAAATGTTTTATATTACAATCTACTAAAAATGCTTTTTAAATATTTAAACATTTCTATTTTTCATATCACTGACAGGTTTTATAGCTACCACATGTAGTAATTTAAGTCTTAATATTCTTAAGTTGTTTTATAGCTACCAATGTTTTATAATGAAATAATGATTCATGAATAATCAATATATATATATATTATCTATACATATTTATCCTATGCGATTGTAACTTTACATATAATTTTGCATTTATATATTCAGCTACTTTAATTTAGATATTTATAACTTAATAAGGAAATCTATAAACAAGGTAGTTTACAATTCAAAAAGTCACCATCTCATTTTTCAAAAAAATGCCTTTTATAGTTCCTTGGAATTATTTTTAATTTTTTTAAAAACTTTGACATACTACTAACCTAACCACTTCACACATTAGAAAAATTTAAGGCTCATTATTACTTCCGTTAAAGATATTATGGATATCTTAATTGATTGAGACCAAACTAGAGAAATGTCTTTCATATTTCCCTAAAAAAAAAAAAAAAAAAAAAAACCTTCGACATACCACTAACGCAACTACATCTATAACTATTTAAGTCATCCATGATATCTATTTCTTATTGATAACCATAAAATTTACAACTAGCGAGGGAACATACAAAGTAATAAAGAATAAATGAAGGAAGAAAAAAAAAAGAAATGAAACCAAACATCTATTAATAACCATTATTTGGAAAAAAAAAAGGTGGTCAAGAGGAGTAAGAAATAAAATAGAGATGACTATACAGAGGATATTGAAAATTTTATAGTGCAATAAAATCAACCATTACAATCACTTAATTAAATCAATAATCAACAATTAAATATAATAATAAAAAATTTAAACTTAAAACTAATCAAACTCTAACTAGGGAAATTATATTTCCTATTGATGGTGGACTGAAAATTGAACCAACTCCAATTCGTCCATGAGAGTTGTCCAGGTCAAGAAGACAAGAATGGTTATTCCCAGTAGGACGATCGTCCATAGGCATATGGATCGTCCATGAGTAAAGCACCTGGACGACACCCGACACTCGGGAAAAATTCCATAAAGATTTGTCTACAAGGGCTAGTGAGTTGAACCACGTGTTGTTATTTCGAGGCATGAGTAAAATCCTAGTTCATCGCTATAACTTTCTACTAAGTGCTTAACTTCCAATGACAGTTATAGAAGATAAAATTGAATATTCTAACTCCTATAACGGTTATGGAAGTTAACCCTGAACCTTCTAACTTCCTCAAATATAGGGGAAGTTACGAGACAAGTAACCGCTTCAAGAGCATATTATATAAACACTCATTCACATCAAATGAAAGTAAGTTTGAGACAACTCCCAAAAAGTTGGAACTCCAAAATTTAAGAGAGAAACTAACTTAAGCATTGGAGGGTTCTTGGCCGGTCCGCCCCGGTCACCTTTGATCGTGTGTTTTCCTTTTCAGGCCTTTCAAGCAATTACTAGATCATTGAAGTTCGGAGCATTCAGCCTACTGATTTTTCGTGCATCATCAGTTGGCGCCGTCTGTGAGAAAGATTAATTTTGTGTTTTGCAGTTTATCTTTCTCCGACAAAAGGCTGCATGGTTCGGACAAGATCAAGGGCCACTAGCCCTGACCACCAAGAGAGTAGGGATGCTTCTAGTAATCCCCACCATGATCAACAGTCAGCATCTGTCACGCAACCGCTTTTCATCCAACATGTACAGTCCATGGCAGCCACCATGGCGGAATTAACCCGTCAGAATCAAGAGTTGACTAGGGAGATTAGTCTAAGGAGGCAACGCCATGAAAGATACACGGAAGGACAAGTCCAGAGTCAAAAAGATAGAGGAGGAAATGCTGAGCCCGAAAACCAATCAAGGGGTACCGCTTCACGAAAGGTGCCACACTTGGAGAGGGAGATGGATCAGATGAGGAAGGGCATGGACGAGATGAGGGAGAACATGAGAAAGGTGAATCCCGTAGATGATTTAGTTCATCGAACAGACTCCCCTTTTACAGCTTCCATCAACAGTCACCCCTTGCCTCCTAAGTTCAAGATGCCTTCCTTGGACTCATATGATGGAATGCACAACCCTTTTGATCATATCGCTACTTTCAAGACTACGATGCACCTTTAAGGGGTTCCAGACGAGATTATGTGCAGGGTCTTCCCTACCACCCTCAAAGGGCCAACATGAGTGTGGTTCAGTAAGATACCTCCGAATACTATGAGTTCTTTTGAAGAATTGAGTAAGCTGTTTGTCAACAATTTTATTGGAGAACAAAGGCATAAATGTTCCTCGTCTAGCCTATTAACCATAAAGCAAAGGGAAAATGAAAGCTTGCGGTCCTTCATTACTCGTTTTAACAGGGAAGCCTTGACGGTGGACGAGATGGACGACAAGTTGTTATTGGCAGCCTTCCATAATGGAGTTAACTCTGATTTATTCATCCATAAGTTTTATGAGCAAGAGCCTCAAACCATGGCTGAACTTATCCATTCAGCCCAAAACTTCATGAATGCAAAAGATGCAATTATAGCTAAGAAGAGGAAAAGTGCTGAGTGAATGGAAGCATATCTCCCACGCCATCCTGAGTAGGGTCCTCATCCAAAGAAGGCACGGATGGGAGAGAAGAAAGATCGAAACAACAAAAAGGCAAGTTCTTCAGCACGGAGTCAGCAATACATGCACTTGAATATGCCGCTTAAACAAATGCTTATGCAAATCAAGGATGATCCTTCCTTGAAGTGGCCGGAAAAAATGAAGGGAGATCCTAACAAGCGCAATAGGAACAAGTATTGCTGCTTCCACAGAGATCATGGACATGACACGGACGAGTGTTTTGATTTGAAGCAGCAGATAGAGAATCTCATCAGCTAAGGAAAATTGAGAAATTTCCTTAGACGAGATCACAAAGTCGAGAAGTTGAAGGGAAAGCTAGAAGAGTCATCACGACCCCCACTTGGAGAATACCTCGACAGGACAATCTTCCAAGTCAAGGAAGACGTACCTGAAGGTAATGCAAAACGTCCAACTTTCAGGACGATCCCCAAAGACGAGGGTAACAGACGAGCAAGCCATTACGTTGACAGACGAGGATGCTGAAAGGATTCACCACCCACATAACGACGCGATCATCATCACTTTTCTTATTGCTGATTATACAACCAGAAGGGTGTTGGTGGACAATGGGAGTTCGGCGGACATCTTATATTACCCTGCTTTCTAGCAAATGAGGCTTGGACAAGATCAACTTCGTCCAGTAAATTCACTCTTGGTAGGATTTGGAGGGATGAAAGTGCAGCCCATGGGTACCATTACGTTACTTGTGGTGGTAGGAGCATATCCATAACAGATAACCAAAGAAGTAAACTTTCTTGTCGTGGACTGTTCGTTGTCATACAACGCTATCATTAGGAGACCGACTTTAAATAGTTGGAAAGCAGTAACATCTACTTACCATTATTCTGTTAAGTTTCCAATAGATTACGAAGTAGGTTAAGTGCAAGGAGACCAATTAACCGCCAGAGAATGCTATCTAGCCATGTTGGCCATGGACGAGCACGTGCAGACGATGAGTATAGATGAGAAAAAGGTTACCACGGAGCCCACGGACGCGTTGGAAGATGTTCCTTTGGACAAAAGCAACCTCGAGAAGTTCACAAGGATTGGAACAAGCATGGAAAATAAGACAAAGCAAGACCTTGTCCATTTTTTAAAGAAGAGCATGGATGTGTTCGCATGGAGTCACGAGGACATGCCAGGTATTGACCCAAGTGTAATCACTCACAGTCTGAACGTGTATTCTTCCTTCAAGCCTGTGCGTTAAAAGAAGAGGGTTTTTGCTCCCGAACGAGATAAGGCTATTAAAGAGGAAGTCCAGAAGTTGACCATGGCAAAATTTGTCCAGGAAGTTTACTACTCGGACTGGTTGGCCAATGTGGTGATAGTCAAGAAAGCTAATGTTAAGTGGAGGATGTGCATGGACTTCACCAATTTGAACAAAGCTTGTCCAAAGGATGGCTATCTGTTGCCACTCATTGACCAGCTAGTAGACTCAACTACAGGTCATAAATTGCTAAGTTTCATGGATGCCTTCTCAGGCTATAATCAAATAAGGATGGACGAGGTAGACCAAGAGAAGACATATTTCATTACCAGCCAATGTTTGTTTTGCTACAAGGTGATGCCCTTCGGTTTGAAGAACGCGGGAGCAACTTATCAAAGGCTGGTTAACCATATGTTTCGTCCACAAATTGGATGGAATGTGGAAGTTTATATAGATGATATGCTAGTAAAGAGTTTGGACGAGGAAAAGCATCTGGACGACCTTCAAGAGACCTTTGATACGCTCAGACGATATAATATGAAGTTGAATCTGAGCAAGTGTGCTTTTGGAGTCTCGTCTGGTAAGTTTCTTGGGTTCATGGTTTCACATAGGGGAATTGAGGCGAATCCTGATAAAATCCAAGCAATATTGAATATGGAGCTACCAAGGAACATCAAAGAAGTCCAATTTATCAACGAACGAGTTGCTGCCCTTAACAAGTTCGTCTCTAAAGCTACTGACAAGTGCTTGCCATTTTTTAAAATTCTTAAGAAAGCATTTGAATAGATGGACGAATGTCAAAAGGCCTTTCAAGACCTCAAGGCCTACCTCACAGCAGCTCCTCTGCTAAGCCCGTCTATACCAGGTGAAAAATTATATTTGTATTTAGTGGTGTCTACGTATGCAGTGAGCTCAGCGTTGATTAGAGAAGAAGGGAAGATACAGAAGCCGGTTTATTATACAAGCCAAGCGCTAAGAGGGGCTAAAGGACGATACCCAATGATGGAAAAGCTAGCCTTTGCTTTGGTCATGGCTTCTAGGAAGTTAAGGCATTACTTTTAGGCTCATGTCATAAATGTCTTGATAGATCATCCACTAAAGAAGGCGATGAACAAATTGGAAGCCACATGACGACTAATCCAATGGGCCATAGAACTCAGTGAGTTTGATGTCAGGTACCAACCAAGAAACGCGATAAAAGCACAGGTATTGGTGGATTTCATTGCAAAGTTCACTCCCAACCAAGGTGATCAAGACGGGGTGGACGAAGCTCAGAGGTGGGTCGTCAACGTGGATGGCTCGTCCACGTTATATGCAGGAGGTATTGGAATTATACTCAAGTCCCCAGAGGGAGATAAGTTGAAATATGCAGCCTGTCTACAATACCAAACCACCAATAATGAAGCTGAATATGAAGCTCTCCTCAAAGGATTGGAATTGGCTAAGTCCTTAGGGGCGGAGTCAGTAGTCGTCTAAGGGGATTCACAGTTGATTATCAATCAAGTGAATGGAATGTGTGAAGCTAAGGAAGATCGGATGAAAAAGTATCTAAGCAGGGTAAAGCAACTTGTCAAAAAATTTAAAGAAGCCAGTTTTGTTCAACTCCCGAGGGAGGAAAACATGAAAGCAGACGCTTTGGCAAAAGCAGCTTCAATAGGGAGAGCTATGGACAAGTATGACAACATCCAATACATGCTGAGCATAGATCTTCCAGAGATACAACAGGTTAAAGGCGAAGAAAATTGGATGACTCCAATAGTAATTTATCTCAAAGACGGAAGACTTCTGGCGGACAAGGATGAGGCCAGAAGATTGAGGATCAAAGCTGCCAAGTATGTCCTCATAGACGAGGTACTATATAAAAGGGGCTTCTCTCAGCCTTACTTAAGGTGCTTAGCTCCGGACGAATCAAACTATGTATTGAGGGAAGTTCATGAAGAAGCATGTAGAAACCATTCAGGAGCAAGAGCACTAGTCCATAAAGTCGTCTGTGCAGGTTACTACTGGCCAACTATTCAAGCAGATGCAAAGGCCTACGTCAAGGTATGTGACTAATGTCAACGCTTCAGCAACGTCCCCAGACAGCCATCAGAGTATCTCACCCTGATGATGGCCTCATGGCCCTTTGCACAGTGGGGATTGGATATCTTAGGTCCCTTTCCACTTGGAACCAGGCAGATGAAGTTTTTAGTAATGGGGATTGATTACTTCACTAAGTGGGTGGAAGCAGAATCCCTAGCAAAGATCACACAGTAGAATGTCAAAAACTTCGTCTAGAAGAACATTGTATGCAGGTTTGGGGTACCTAAGGTATTATTATCAGACAATGGACGGCAATTTGACAAAACGCTTTTCAGAGACTTCTGCGAGCAATTTGGAATTAAGAATCATTATTCCTCACCCTCCCACCTACAAGCAAATGGTCAAGCAAAAGTGGCAAACCAATCCTTGTTGAAAATCATCAAGACTCAGCTTGAGGGGGCAAAGGGAGTATGGCTAGACGAGCTACCAGGAGTTTTGTAGGCTTACAGGACTACTGTGAGGACCCCTACAGGGGAAACTCCTTTCAAACTAGCCTTTGGAAGTGAAACAGTGATACCTGCAGAAGTGCATATGGCAAACCATAAGGTGATGAAGTATCAGGAAGAAGATAACGAGAAGCAACTTCGCCTCAACCTTGATCTGATAGACGAGGTAAGGATGAACGCAGAGCAAAGGACAGCGAGGGATAAAAACCTCATGGCTAGACAATATGATGCAATGGTCAAACCCAGGCACTTCAGCATTAGAGACCTCGTCCTAAAAAGGGTTTCTTTGACAACCAGAAATCCAGCCCATGGGAAACTAGGACCTAATTGGGAAGGACCCTACAGGGTTGTTAATTGCAAAAGGCAAGGATCATATTACTTAGAAGCTCTGGACGGGAGAAAGCTAGAGCACCCTTGGAATGTCGAGCATTTAAGAAGATATTATCAGTAAGGGGTCAGCCTGGACGAGCATCAGGGGTGAAATCGTCCTAGACATTGTCACTCTGGGCGAAATAAAGTTTGTTGCTTTCTGTTACATGTGTTTGCTTTCTGTTACATGTGTTCTTTATTAGCACTATGTGTTGTATTATTAGTTTTTAAACTATGCGCTGTGGACGAAGTCATAGAAGATCCATATGTATTCTTAATTCCCTAAAAGGCACTAGTTTCTAAAGCATGTATGCTTATGGATGATGTTTATGTTACATATATACAGTTTGGATTTCCAATATATGTGATGTATGAATTTCTAATTTTCATGATTTCATCCACACGAAGGCTAACGGCCTAAGACGAGTAAAATCTCTAGACGCGGGGAGTTAATGTCTTAAGCTTTCCTTAAAATAGGTATAAAGCAAAGAAAAATAAGCTTAAGGCACATTCGTCTAAACAATGGACAAGAGAAAGCCTGAAGCGTATTCGCCCAATCAATGGATGTGAAAATGCATGCACATAGGAATATTCAAAGTCCATGGATAGGTATAACCAGCTAAAACAATCCAATCTTTGGACAAGTAAAAAGCTGGAAACGTCTTGCCTAAAAGATGAGTCCTGTGGACGAGAAATAAAACCAGCTATCAAATATTTGGATGATTAAAGCTGGTAAAACCAATGCCATTCGTAAGACAAGTTATACTTGCAAAATTTAAAGAATGGTGAAGATGTTGAACATGAGGAGATTCTTATCATGGATGAGCCAAATGCCTTCATGAGTGGACGGACCACATTTGAATCCAATATAACGGATGATGTAAATAAAGAAAAATTCGTCCATACAATAACATGTTCAATAGTAAATGAAAAAGTGATGGAAATAAACATTCATTCATAAAAGTTTAGAAAAGGGTAGACAACCACCGTCCAAAAACCCTTATAAAATAAAGCCTAAAAGGCAACTGTTTGGAAACTCGTCCTAAATATTATAGACGAGTAAAATGTACTTAAAAAACTTTAAATGGTCCAAAACAACGGACCTTATAAAAATAAAAATAAAAAGGAAAAAAGAGAAAGGGAAACTAAGACGCTAAAATTTAACTTTCACTAAGGGGGGTCATCTCCAGTGTCAGGCTTGTCCTGGGCAGGTTGAGTGGTGGCATCATCTTCAATATTAACGTCTTCAGAACTCGTCTGGAGAAGAGAGCTTACAGCGCCAAGGTTGAGCTTGATGGAGCTAAAGTCAACTTCAGGGAAGTTTTCTATAGCGTCCATACGAAAATCTTCAATGCTAGCTGCATAGTTGGTGTCTAACAGATCAGTGAACTGTTTGGAAGCTCTAAACTCCACTACAGTTTCTTCTTTGGCCTTGTTAAGAAGGGTACTCAACTCGTCATTCCTTTTTTGAAGGTAGTTAAGACGAGTGTCCTTCTCAACAATGTCAGCTCTGAGCTCTTCAACAAGGTTCTGCAATTCCTTGGCCTCGTCTTTAGCCTTGGTTGCCACCTCAACCCAGCCCTTGCAGTCATCCTTGACCTCTTGGATCCTCGTCTTAAGCAAGATCCTCGTCTTGTCCATCTCCGTGGCCTGCCTGAACGCAGCTATGAACTTTGACATTGCCTACACAAGTGATTAAAAATTCTATTAAAAATATATATATATATATATATATATACACATATACATATTACTATGACAAGACGAGGTAAAAGTAATTACATACCTTGAAAAGACCATGAATAGCAAAATGCTTAAATTCTTTCAAGGACATGTCATAGCACGCAACCACGTCCTCACCAGTTACAGCCTTCTCAAACCTTTCCCAAGCTAAGTCCTCGTTCTCTAAAAGGTTCATAGGAACTCTCTGGGAAGGCTGAGACGAGGTAGGCGCAGTGGTCTTGGACGGAGTGACTTCGATGGGAATGGATGAGTCAACATCAAAAATTTGGACAGACGGTGAGAGGTGGGAAGACTAGGCTTGACAACCCCAGGTTTAGACGACCCATGCTTCGCCTTCTTTCCTCGACGATTGGGAAGGTTTCCCAAGTCAAGCGTCTTGGATAAAGTTTTTCTTTTGTCCCCAACGGAAGGACGAAGCTGGGATTGAGCCTCAAGCCTAGTTGCCTCATCCACCACTTCCTTTCCCTTATTCTCTTTCATGGTTGCCATCCCTAAAAGAAAAATATTAAAGTTTAGCTAAAGAGTATAACTCAAATAATACTCAGATAGATTATAAGTAAAAAAGAAAACTCACGTCTACAAACAGTGAGCTCGTGAGCAATAGCTTCAGCAGATGGCTCAGGACTGAGTCCCCATGTGGCAAGACGTTGAAGTGTCACCAACAAATGGAAACTCCTATCAACATATAGACGAGCTCTATGGACACGGTCATGATAAAATTTGCTTAAAGATGGTCATCTAGCAGCTATAAAAAAAAAGAGAGAAAGAAGGGTTAAACGATTATAAGAAAAGATAAAAACACTATATAAAAAAAAAAAACAAAACAAAAACAAAACATACCTTTAGGACGAAGGTTCCCTAATTCTCCAGTATAAGGGGCAAATGGATCCCTGCCAACCTCAATAGGGTGCCCAGACCAGAAACCAGAGACGAAGAAAAACTCCATCTTCCAATTTCTGTCAAACGTTACCAAAGACTTTATTAATCTACAATCTTTACCCCTGGCTGTGAATTGATAAAAGCCAAGGGATTGGTTAATTTCTGAAGGTTTGTAGCAGAAGAGGAACTCGTCCACAGTGAGAGGATGATCCCTTTCAAACACTTCCCTCCACAAAACTTGCATAGAGATGACCAATCTCTATGCATTGGGGTTAAACTGACACACTCCTAAACCTAACCTAGTGAGTAATTCCCTAGCAAAGGCATTAAGGGGTAACCTAAGTCCCCCTAAAAGGTAAGCTTCATAGACGCCTATCCTAAAACGAGGGTTACAGCACCATTCCCCACGGACGGCTAACCTAGGGTTAAGGTCGTCTGGGATTTGGTACCAACTCCTAAATGCAGTAAGTCTCCTTTCATCTGTTTTAGAAGGGATGCCTACAGCACAACTCTACACTGTCTCTACTTCGTTTAAAGGAGGGGACGAAGGAACGCTTGTTGAGGAACCAGCTCAAGACTCGAAAGCTGCCCTCGTCCTAAAATGCTCCTAGAAAACCTCTAGAGGAATCCCAGGAACACCATAGGTGTATTCCTCATCCGTGGTGTTCCCCTCCCCCCCCCCCTCCTACTACTACTACTACTACTACTACTAGAACCACTATAATTGGAGGAGTCATGATACTCACCTATAGCCTTATCTACTCTATTACTGGATGAAGAAACTACAACCTCAGACATCTTAAAATCTGAGGGAAAACCTAAGAACGAGGATGAGGAGAATACATAGCTCTAGACGGAAGAAGACTAAGGACGCGGAAATACTTCTAGACGAGGCACTAGACGACGAATGTCAAGGGAGAAAATTTTGGAAATGTGAAGGGTAGGAGAGGAATTCTACTATTTATAGACAGCGAAATTTGGTAACTAAAACAACGTGACCAACCAGAGAGTGACACGTGGCATTTTCCTCGAAAAGTTAAATCAACGCGACTAGTCACCAATGAAGTCATGACACGTGGCATGATATCTAACCACTGACATAAAAACGCACGTCCAAAGAACAGCAACAAACTCTACAGTGCTTTGGACGACCCTTGGACAAGGGGGCAACTGATGGTGGATTGAAAATTGAACCAACTCTAATTCGTCCATAAGAGTCGTCCGGGTCAAGAAGACAAGAATGGTTATACCCAGTAGGACGGTCGTCTATAGGCATATGGGTCGTCTTTGAGTAAAGCACCTGGACGACCCCCGACATTTAGGAAAAATTCCAGAAAGATTTGTCTACAAGGACTAGTGAGTTGAACCACGTGTTGTTATTTCGAGGCATGAGTAAAATCTTGGTTCATCGCTATAACTTCCTACTAAGTGCTTAACTTCTAACGACAATTATAGAAGATAAGATTGAATATTCTAACTCCTATAATGGTTGTGGAAGTTAACCCTAAACCTTCTGACTTCCTCAAATATAGGGGAAGTTACGAGACAAGTAACCGCTTCAAAAGCATACTATATAAACACTCATTCACATCAAATGAAGGTACGTTTGAGACAACTCCCAAAAAGTTGGAACTCCAGAATTTAAGAGAGAAACTAACTTAAGCATCGGAGGATTCTTGGCCGGTCTGCCCCGGTCACCTTTGATCATGTGTTTTCCTTTTCAGGCCTTTCAAGCAATTACTAGATCTTTGAAGCCCAGAGCGTTCAGCCTACTGATTTTCCGTGCATCATCACCTATCATAACTAAAAATAAGATGTTCTTGTGGGTTCTAGTTAACTCAATTGGTAAAGTCTCTAATAGTTGTATAAGAGATCTGGGGTTCAATCCCCACCTACACCAAAAACTAATTGGTATCTTGGTCTGATAATAAAGAGCTATCATCAGCAGCAGACGCCATAGGTTGAAACTCTCTCTCAAAAAAAAAAAAAAAAAAAAAAAAAAAAAGATGTTCTTTAGTAATTTAGAAATTATATTAAAAATAAAGTTGGAAAATTTTATAATTTCATTTTTTGACATTTCATTTAAGCTTTTATATATATAATCATAATCTTTATACACCATGACTTAAAAAAAAATCTAATGAACAGTTCTACCTCTTATTTAATGTCTATGTTATGCAAATCATCAACCAATAAATATATGATAATGGTAAAAAACATTATAAACAAGATTATGAAAAATATGACAAAACTATTTTTTTTTTTTTAAAAAAAAACTCTTTATAAAGTCTAAGGACTAAAATAGTATTTTATATTTTTACCTAAAAAATTATCACGCACAACGCGCGAGTCTGCAACTAGTTACTTTTAAATCTCAACCATTGCTTTTTTAATGGATGACAATGCTGCTTCTTATTAAAGACAGGAGATTTCCTGTTAATTTAAAAACTTAAAGCATCTGCATCAGCAGATGTAAAGATGTGTATAATACAAAAAGTGTCCAAATTTACACAATTTTCCTCTAAAACTACCCACATCAGTGGATGCAAGGATGTGCATATTTACACACTTGCTATAGTAACCATGTAAATATACACGGTTACTGTAGCTATGTATAACAATATTTTATTATTTTTTTCACTCTCACCATTCATATTCTCTCTCTTTCACCATTCACCAACCCAGCAAAAGAAACACAGATTCACAAAACAAACACAGCATCCCAACGAACACAGTAATCTAGCAAAAGAAGAATAAAAGAAGAGGAGGAGAAACACCCAACCACCAAGCCAGCACCACCCAACCACCAACCCAGCGCCACCCAATCACCACCACTGCAACCCATTGCAACAGTTCATAATCCACAACAAAATTGACCCAAAATCAACAGAAAATCAAACCAAACCATCAAAAAACCCAACTCAAAATCAAGCCAAACCCATCGGATCTGCCACCGTTGCTGCTACTAGATCTGCCTTGATGCTGTCGCTGCAGATTTGACTTGCTACTGCCTGGATCTTCTTGCTTCCGCCGCCGAATTTTTTACCACGTGTGATTTTTGGGTTTGATTTATGAGAGAGGAAGAGAATTGAGAGACTCCTAAAGGCAGAGAAGAATTGAGAGAGAGAGAGAGAGAGAGAGAGAGAGAGAGAGAGAGAACAATTAAGACTTTTTGATAATCACAAGACTTGAGATGAGGATAAGATGAAAAAAATATTAAAAAGAAAGATATTAATAAAATAATAATAATAAATATTAATTAAATAGAAAATATTTTAAAATAGATGAACTGATATGGATGTTTTGAAAAAGTGATAGTGTAAAATAGAAAAAGTAGGTTCTTAGTGTAAAATAGATGGAAAAATTTGGCCGAACTAATGCAATTGCTCTTAAAAGCTGGACCCAAGGGAGCCCGTGTTAAAATAAAATAAAATAAATAATAAATAAATAAATTAAGCCCACCCGAGATATCAGTTAGAGAAAGCTTCGCTATCTCAACAAAAACTAGAAAAGTAGGCCCGATTCTGTGTGTTTTCTTGCCAATTTTCTGGTATCTTCCTTCATAAAAAAAGTCATATAGCAATATGTTTTCCACCGCGTGCATACAGTCAAATTCACACTATTAAGATTCACACTACGTTATTGTAGAAGACAGTCCCCCACCCCCCACCCAAAAAAAAAACAACCAGTTCTTGCTGCCGCTTTTGAGTTTAGGGCACTACCTCAATTCGGTCTGTGTGTTGCGACCATGGCTCCTTCCTTTGCTCCATCCTCAACCTACAACTATGACGTTTTCGTTAGTTGTGGAGAGGATACCCGCACAAACTTTACTAGCCATCTTTTTTCCGCTTTAGAGTATAAAAGAATTTGTACATATAAAGGGGAGTTGATTCAGACCGAACTGATGGAGGCAATTGAGACATCAAGGATTGCAATTGTGGTGTTCTCAAAAAACTATGCTACTTCGGGTCGGTGCCTAGATGAGCTGGAGAAGATCATGAAATGCGGAAGAGGTTTCAATCAAAAGGTGCTGCCTATTTTCTAGGATGTGTCTCCATCCGAGGACCGAGGTGCGAGATCAGAGGGAAAATTTTGAGTAGGCGCTCCTAAATGGCCCTGTAGACAAGGTGAACAATTGGAGGACTGCTTTGAAAATTTTACATGTCATATGATTTTTTTTTTCATGACTTTTGGCATGGGTAATCTTTTAGAATTATTGGAATGTTAAAACGTTCTCAAGTTTGATTCAAATCACATACACAAGGAATCAAATGTCTGGGATCTAGATTCCCTCTCGACTCCTTTTTTTTATATAGGAATATGGATTTCCATTAAAAAGTAAGCCATTACAGTTTTTTTTTTTTTTTTTTTTTTTTTTTTTTTTTTTTTTTAACTAATAGTTTTACATGTCTTTCTAGCTTTAACCAATAGAGGTTCTGTGGTTAAAAAATAATAAAAGAATTCAATAATTCACAATCAAGTAATAAGCTCATAAAAGAATTCAATAATTCACAATCAACTAATAAGCTCATAAAAGAATTCAATAATTCTATCTTTATAATATCATATTTATTATTTTAATCACTGAAATATATTAGTTGGAGTATGGTGTATTGGTATGAAGACATAGTAAAAAAATAAAAAAATAAAAACCGTTTATTAGTCAATATTAATACTGACTAGTATGTAACTCATGCTTACGCACGAGAATGAAGAATCGTAGTGGTGCTATTGATATTAGCTTGGGTTATTAAACATAAAGGACATAACTTGACCAGTATATTTGAATGTACTAAAATAGTTTTTTCTTGCAATTTTCATAATATTGGTTAAGCTAAATTTCTCATTATATTGCTATTACGTATATAATTTTGAAAATCACTATCAGATCTACATATACAATATTAATTTCCAATTATTATCTATGAAAGTCTACTAAATACAACACAAAATAAAATAATAAATTGGTCAAATAATATCTCTTAAATTACATGGAGATAGGTGTATGGGATCGTTCAGCTCAATTACAGTTTGTTATGTTTAATATCTTCGTATACAAATATTTGAATAGAAACTGTATAAAAAAATATATTCATTAGTTTAGAGCCAGAAAAAATAATAACAAAATTCTAAACAATTTAATTTGTATGGAAAGCTAACAAAAGAAAAATCCAATTTTGATTTTATTTGAATTTTCTATAAACTATGGTTTAATATTTATATATATAACCTAGTTAGTAATGGACCGTACATAGTTATCTTTTATTACATAAATGACTTATAAATTTGAATTGTTTTTAATTATATGATTATGTGTTTTATGGTTTATTTATATTGGACTCCTCGTTTTCTACATTAAATTAACTCATTTGACATAAAAATTAAAAAAAAAACTTAGATTAGATGGAACACGTAGCACAAAATTAGATTTTAATTGAATTCCAACTTGAATTCTAATTGGATTTTCTTTCAGTTTTACCTATTAATATATATATATAGAGAGAGAGAGAGAGAGAGAGAGAGTAATGCTACAGACACAAACTATTCTACAAACATTTTACAAACTGCTGACGTGGCATACTCCACCTCAGCTTTTTAAAAACTAAAATACCACGTCAGATATTAAGAAAGTAAATTTAAAAAAAAAAAAAAAAAAAAAAAAAATCCCAAATAACGTTTGCAACAAAACCCTCTCCCTCTCCCTCTCTGCGCCTCCCTCTCTGCCTCAACAGTACCATACAGCGCCTCCATCTCAGACCAAGCCCTCTCTGCGCCTCCCTCTTTGCCTCATCGGTGCTAACAAACTCCTAAACACAAAACGTGACGGCGAAAAACCCTGGCCTCAAGTCCTCTGCCTCACGCCCTCTCTCCTTGCCATAAAATTCTCACACTCCGACCAACGCCGCCGCCAACTCGCTGGAATCGTTGCAAAACCCGCCGGAACCATGGCTGAGAACGGTGTTGCAATCCCATCTGATGAGAATGATGCTCCCACTTCGGTATCTGATTCTTCTCATTCTTCTACTTTTGGTAATTCCTCAACTACTTTAGATAACAAATACATGCATGCTTTAGATAAGAAAACCATTCGTAGTCAAACAGGCCAACATTCTGCTGTTTTTTCCTGATTCAACCAAAGACAAAACTTTATGGGATTATTTTATGCTTGAATACGGTGTTGCAATCCCATATGACAGAATTTTTATAGTTTATGTGACAGAATTTTTAAAGTTTATGGCATTATATTATGCTTGACTAAGGTGTTGCAATCCCATATGACAGAATTTTATATGACAGAATTTTTTAATTTTATTGGATTATTTTATGCTCGCAATCCCATATGATAATTTTATTTTTAAAGTTTTGTATGCTCGGCTTTTGAATGGTTTAAACTTTTGTATTTTTTACTAAATAATTGAATGGTATTTCTAATAGAAACAATCATGTGATTGTCAGACAATGAAGACTACATGTCTTCAGATGAAGAAATTGTCATTGATGAGGAAGAAAATGAGCAAAAGTTGGAGATTGAAAAGATTGAAGAAAAGAAGCATGAGATCAACAAGATTTTAGATGAAAATGAAATTGTTTTAGAACCAAAGGTTGGGATGATGTTTAATTCAGAGGAAGAAGTTAGAGCATATTACACGCAATATGCTAAACAAGCAGGTTTTGGTGTGTCGAAGAGAACCTCTAAACTTGGACATGATGGGAATTTAAAATATTTCACTATTTCATGTGTTAATCAAGGCAAGGTAAAAAGTAAGGCAACTAATGCTCTTAAACCGAGACCAAAAAAAAATCTTGGGTGCAAGGCCAAGATTAATGTTACTTGTTGTCTTGATGGAAAGTTTACATTGACTACTGTTGTGCTTAACCATGTCCACACTTTGAGTCCTGGAAAAGCTAGATATTTTAGATGTCATAAACAGATGGACTCTTATGTGAAAAGAAGGCTTGAATTAAATGATAAAGCTGGAATTCGTATCAGTAAAAACTATAAATCTATTGTTAGTGAAGCAGGAGGATTTGAGAAGCTTCCATTTGGAGAGAAAGACTGTAGAAATCATGTTGACAAAGCAAGGCGGCTTCGACTTGGGGTGGGAGGTGCTAGAGCACTTCGTGAATATTTTGTTAGAATGTAAGAGAAGGATGACCGGTTTTATTATGTAATGGATGTGGATAATAGGTCTCGATTGAGGAATGTGTTTTGGGCGGATGCAAGAAGTAGAGCCACATGTGAATATTTTGGAGATGTTATAACATTTGACACAACATACTTAACAAATCCATATAAAATGCCATTTGCTCCATTTGTAGAAGTGAATCATAATGGTCAATCAATACTTCTTGGGTGTGGTCTAATATCAAACGAGAATGTTGATACTTTTGTTTGGTTGTTTGAATCATGGATAAAGTGTATGTTAGGCCGAGCTCCAAAAGCAATTATAACTGATCAAGACCAAGCTATGAAGAGAGCAATTGAAATAGTATTCCCTGAAACTAAACATAGGTTCTGTTTATGGCATATAATGAAGAAAATTCCTGAGAAATTTAAAGGATATTCTCAATATGAGGCGATTAAGAGGGATATAGACCCTTGTGTATATGACTCCTTGAGTCGTGATGAATTTGAAGATAGTTGGCAAAGATTACTTGAGGTGCATAATCTTCAAGATAATGAATGGTTGCAATGGTTGTATTATGAGCAACATCATTGGATACCAACATATGTGAAAAATACATTTTAAGCGGGAATGTCTACTACACAACGTAGTGAAAGTATGAATGCCTTTTTTGATGGTTATGTGGGGCCGAAGACTACATTGAAGCAATTTGTTGATCAATATGATGAGGCCTTGAAGAGTAAGGTTGAAAAGGAGAACACAGAAGATTTTATTTCTCTAACATCAAGAGTTCCATGCATAACTCATTATGCTATTGAGAAGCAATTTCAGGACAGTTATACCAATTCAAAGTTCAAGGAGGTTCAAGATGAGATTAAGAGGAACATGTATTGTCATCCTTCTCTTCTTAAACAAGAAGGTGCAATTTCTACATATCAAGTTGTTGACGAGATAGAAATTGATGATGATACAAAGGAAGTAACCTTCCATGTTTACTTTAATGAAGATGAATTGGAGGTCCAATGCAATTGTTGCTTATTTGAATTTAGAGGAATCCTCTGCAAGCATGCCTTTTCTGTGCTCATGATGATAAAGAAAATTAAAATAGTGCCATCAAAATATATTCTTCCATGGTGGAGTAAGGACTCAAAACAAAGATATACATTTATTAAATGTATTTACGATGAATTGAGTGGAAATCCTGAAGCACAACGTTATGATAAATTGCACACTTCTTTTTATGAAGTTGCATCAATGGCATCAAAAACTGAAGAAAGTTATATGACTGTGATGACAGTTTTAGATAAGCTGAAGGAGAAGTTGAGTCTGAATGTGTCAAGTAGTGAAAGTGGTCAAACATCTCATCACACACCAGGTGTAGTGACAATATCTAATGAAGTTATTAATGGGACATCAAAAGAATGTATTAAGGTGCTTAGTCCTTTAGTAGCTCGAAGTAAAGGGCGACCAGTGTCAAAACGAAAGGAATCTAAAACAGACCAAGTGATTAGGAAATTGAAAACAAGAAAGAGACAGGAAGGGAACAAAACTAGCACAAAAAAAGGAAAAGGAAAACAGGTACTTGCTTATTTAATTTTAGCTAATAATCTATGTTATTAGTTTCTTTGTTGTATTATGTATATTTGTTTATCTGAATAACTTGTCTAATTCATCTATTTCTTTCTAATGAAAGAATTCTCAAGTGGCACGAGAAATTGAAGTCGATGCAGGTGAAATTGGTTTGCCTACTTTAAGTACTCCACAAGAAGATCATGAAATGGGAACACAAGAGAGAAGTAATGTTCAGGTATTAAGAATAAGAAAAAACTATGAGATTAATTGTTTGAGATTTTAATCTACTATGTAAATAATTTACACGATTGCATTTTATTAATCTAATTATCTATCAAAAAAAAATTACTCTACTTATTTTGGTTAGGGTACAAATTTTACTTTTGGTTTCACATCCATCTATTATGGTCAAGCTAATTGAGTTAGCAGAACTGTTTCTTGAAAGGTTGTGTTGTGCAAATTTCCTTTATCTCCCCATTGACTAAAATGTTTTTTAATATTTAGTTTCTTTACCCTTCTTGGTTTTTGCATAATTTTTTCTCTTGTATATTTAATTTTTTAGATTTATTTTCAATTGCACAGTGTCATCTGAGTCAAGGTTCTAGTGATGGATATATGATGCCACATTTTGGCTCTCCTTTATTTCCTGGAAACCAAATGCAGGTATAGTTTACCAAATGCAGATTTTCTTTATCTCCCTTTTGAGTAAAATGTTTTTTAATATTCAGATTCTTTACCCTTCTTGGTTTTTGCATAATTTTTTCTCTTTTGCTTGATATGTAATTTTTTAGATTTATTTTCAATTGCACAGTGTCATCTGAGTCAAGGTTCGAGTGGTGGATATATGATGCCATATTTTGGCACTCCTTTATTTGCTAGAAACCAAATGCAAGTATAATTTATCATTTATAATTTATTCTATACTAATCAAATTGCAGTAACTAGTATTAACCCAACATATTTTGGTACTCCGGAAGCAATATACACCGACTATCAGTTATTCCTTAACTTTTATTCAATGTTATACTTGTTAATAGTTTGAAATTTAACCCTTTTTTTTAATGAAATTTGTATTTGTAGGGTCATCCAAATCAATTTTGGGGAAGTGGATGTCAAGTGCCAAATACTGACCAGCTTAGTGTTTATGGAACACAATAACATCATATAATCAACTTGAATCATTTGGATTTGCTACAAGTATTGTTACTACCTTGTATATTTAACTATGTCAATTATAAGCACGTTGATTTTTAAATAATTTAATACATTTTCTTTTGTTCTTTTTGTAGGCTCAACAGCATGGGCATCAATTTAAGGATCAAGATGCTGGCAAGTTCAGTTAAAATTAAGTTCAACTTGATCAAGATGACAAACTTTTTGTTTTTCCTTTTTGTGTTGAGCACAACATAGTTCTTCATTTTTAATGGATATTATGGTATTATTTGCCTAGGAAAAAGCTCATATATTTTTAAGCACATATGGTGACTTACAACAAAGCTTTTTTTTTATTCAACATTATTTGAGCTTTACATCTATGGATATCTTTGCTCTTTATTTATGTTATTAAGAGATGGACATGTTTGATCCTCATTATGTTCAAGTTCATTACATAACCTACTTCAACACGAACTAGATACAAATACAACAATAGAATACAAAGAGGCATACACTGTAATACAACAAAGCCTCTACTTGAATAGAGGATAACTCATTATCAGATTCGAAAAACAACTAAACCATAAAGCTAAAAATAAGTAGACCAGGAAAAACATTAATAACAAACAATTGTGCAATTGGGCAATAGCGAATTTTATTAAGGTACTCCATTCCTCTTCTTTTTCTATTCATATATATATATATAAATATATATATATATATATATATCTTTACAATATTAACGGACATACCCCTTGCCAAGTTAAACTAATGCAATCCTTAGAAAGCATCCACTAATCCATATACATCTTCTATAATTCTGCTATCCATAAGACTGACAGTTATCCAAAATAAGCAATAGCTTGACACCTTACGATAGAAAATTAATCATCTAGTGTACAGAATTTTTTTGGAGTACTCTTGATTGGAGAGCTGATGAGGCAGCACCAAAGTAAATGAAAGTTAAATGTTAAGCCCGACATAGCTCCTTTCCAATTCCATATCCATATGATGAATATGTTGAAGTTCAAAACCATTAAACTGTTTTGCCTCCCTTGTCATTGTTTTAGTTGCTGCTGAAATTGTAGAGTAGAAGTTGATTGAACAGGTTCAAAGAATAACACAAACACAGCCTTTATTGTCATCACTTTCATTATCAGTATCTTCTATTTCACTGTCAGGGTGGAAAAAAAAATTGAAATGTAAGCAAATCACAAACACAACTGCATAATGAGCATAAAATGAACATGTTTGCCTCAATTAGCAATAGCTAGTGTGCAATGTGCTATTGAAAGTCCATCTGATTGCATTAATTTAAAATATATGCATATTCTTTTTAACTAAACACACAGACACATATAAGTAAGCACACGTTGATTGGTTGAAGACAATGGTGATTGAAGACAAATTTTAAAATCCATACACATCTTGTATGTCTATGATCACTAACTTGACTATCAAAATAGCTGTTTCTTAATATTGCATCAGCATGCTTATAAACAATACAAACCAAGCAAGAGCTAGTAATTTTATTAAAAACAGTAAAATGCAAGGAAATAAAGAATTGTACAGTAAAGTCTTTAATCACTGTCCAAAAAACAACTACAATTCATGTACAAGCAACTGTTGATCATTGAACAAATAAGAGGCTCTCAAAAATAAGAGCCATCAACATCAGTAAGTCCCTAGTTCAAATAATGGGACAACAAATAATGCCTTCTCCGGATTTTCCAACAGCATCTTTGAGGCTAGAAAACCAGCAATAGTCCAAGTTTGGAATTCTTTTTGAAAACCAGCAATAGACAAGCTCAAAATACATAAAAATTCTTTTTGGTTATTAGTTATTTCGACCCATTCCATCCACATGATTATATAATTCATTGGATTGCCTCAAGGCCATAAATATTGCAGTACTCTACACCAAATTTGCATATGAATTACTTGAATAAAAAATAAAAAATAAAAAAAATTTTCAAACAGAGTGTAACCGATGTCGTTACCGGAAGGGAGGCAGATGACATGGAGACACCATGCTCACGGCGGCACTAGCAGAGATGGGATTGCAACACCGTTCTCAGCCATGGCTCCGGCGGGTTCTGCAACGATTCCAGCGAGTTGGCGGCGGCGTTGGTCGGAGTGTGAGAATTTTATGGCAAGGAGAGAGGGCGTGAGGCAGAGGACTTGAGGCCAGGGTTTTTCGCCGTCACGTTTTGTGTTTAGGAGTTTGTTAGCACCAATGAGGCAAAGAGGGAGGCGCAGAGAGGGCTTGGTCTGAGATGAAGGCGCCGTACGGTACTGCTGAGGCAGAGAGGGAGACATAGAGAGGGAGAGGGAGAGGGTTTTGTTGTAAACGTTATTTGGGTTTTTTTTTTTTTTTTTTTTTTTTTAATTTACTTTCTTAATATCTGACGTGGTATTTTAGTTTTTAAAAATCTGAGTTGGAGTATGCCATGTCAGCCGTTTGTAAAATGTTTGTAGAATAGTTTGTGTCTGTAGCATTACTCTCTCTCTCATATATATATATATATATATATATATAGATTGAGGGATTATAATCTGGTTCGTACGGAATTTACGAGTCAATTAAAGCCAACATTTAAGAAACATTCATAATATAAAAAAAAAACATTTAAGAAACAGTTATTAGCTATTAATACTGATTTGTAATATTATGGCAAGTATGGTGAGGAAATCTCACGTAGAGATAAAATAGGGGAAGTCAAGGGCATTTTAAAAAATGGAAGTAGATCAGGAAGTCCAGCTGTCCAGGAGAATGGGAGAAAACAAGTATGGATCATTGTATCAAGTCCAGTTGAAAACTCAAACATTGCGGGTCGGCTTCTGCCCAACAAACCAGTTGAACAAGTCCTCTAATCTGGAGTCGTAACATCTAGAGCCTTGTTGAGTGATAGAACTTATATTCAAAGGGAAACACGAGTGACTAGGTACCAATAAGAAGGGTTGAAGTGAGACCTAGAAGAAAATGGAACGAGATTTCAAGAACCATTCCAGCGAGGTAGTAATAGATGATTTTGAGCAGAAACGGTCTCCTATTGCAGAAAAAGATGAATAGGTTGCAAAGAGAAGCGTGCCTAGGCCTGGTGGTGTGTGAAGGCTCATAAAATATTTGAGATTTATTTGTGGTGGTAGGTTTCCAGTTCCACCGGTATCCATGAAGAATTGCCTAAGTTAGAACTGTTGTGGGCTTAGGAACGTGATTAGGGGCAGAAATAGACCCACACTAACCCCTTGGGGGCCATGGCCCTTCCAAAAATTAAAATTTTATTTTTATAGTACATATATTAGTTTAGTTTTTTAAGAATTCAATATGAATATGATAATAGATATATTTTATTTTATGAAACATCGTTATTGAGTTCTATTTTATACATTTTAAAGATGCTGAATTCTTTTTTTTTTTTTTTTTTTTTGGGTACATAACTAATATCAAACTAGACAACAATTATATAATCACTAAAGCCTAAATAATGATAAGTCCTCTTCAACAGTATGTGCGTATGTAATGTATCGATAGTATAACTCGCCCCTTTGCAAAGGAAAAATTATGGTTTTGCCCCTGAATAGTGAGAAATAAAGATCTCTCGATTGTATTCTTGATGGAGATACGACCCGATTGCTCTTATCTTGAAAATTTTGGTGTAGGCTGTAGTATGCAAACATATTTGTGGTTCCAAACTGATGATGTTGTGATTGTCAGTCGAGTAGGTTTGTCTAGACAGGTCAGCAACCTTGTCTCTATACCTGCAATATCGCGGAAGGGATCCTCTTTTGGATGGTCACCGATGTGGTGCCAGCCACGGAGTCTCCGATGATAAAGTTAGCATGTTGAAGCTAAAAGAAAGTATGAAAACTAGAAATTGCAGAGCTACGGTGTATGTGTATCTGAGCATGTACCTTGTCTGGTTCTGAGGAGTGTTTATATATGGCTCCATTGCTTCTAGCCGTTGTGGCCTTTATTGTGGCTTTAGTGCTTCTTTTTGTAACGCCTCTGGGCTCATCAATGTGAGCTTTGATGAGCTATCAACGGTCTGACATCTAGTTTGTAACTGTCTGAGACATTGATTCCTCTATTAATGGCTTACCTTCCTTCGTCCACGCAGTGGAAGGGTGGACGAGGCTTCTTAATGGGTTCATCTGGGCTAGGAGGTTCGTTGGACCTATCACACGTAGAAGGAGAGGAGGTGGCTTGGCTTCTTTTTCTAGAAAAATGAATTCAACCTCTCCTGCTCAAAAGCTTTTCTTTGAATCACATTGACGCAGTGATAAACCCAAGGGTTGATGATGCCTAGTGTTTCACAAGATTGTGAGGAGTCCCTGAAACTGTCAATGGGGAAAACTCCAAGGCACTGCTTAGGAACTTCAGTCAACAACTAAATCTACCATTGGTTTATGTTTGAGATTTTAATGAAATTACAATGGCAAAGGAAAAGGCAATGGTGGATGGATTGAGCTAAAAGACAAATGCAAGATTTTCGAGACATTTTAGATTGGCTTGGATTTAGACCATCATTTTAAAAACTGAACCGACTAATTTCCAATCCGGTTTGATAAAGCCCTTAAAATTGGTAAAAACTAGTAAGGATTTTTTATGATTTTTTGAACAAGCTGGTTTTAAAAACCATGGTTATAACAACAAATTGGATGATCATACCGAATGGATTTGTTTGGATAGAGAGGTTGTGATTGTGGACTAAGTGCTTTGATTTCCCTCAAGACGGGGTTTCACCACTTTGATAGCAATTTTTTTTTTTTAATCATAAATCATTGTGAATGTGTTTGGATGATGAGAATGCTTGATTTTATAGAAATATAAGTAGTAAAGCCAATATTTTTTAGTTTTATTCTTTACTATTCATAGTAAACATCTATATTTTCGAAAATTTAGTCAACAACAAAAATCAATTGTACGGATGTTCTCCCAAGAGCTCTCACGTGAAGAAGAAGCCGAGCTACGGCGTAGCACCAAAAAAGTTAAGGAGTATCATTCGTTGGAATCAAGACAGGGGACAGCTCCTCACGGGAACGATCTCTTTGCTCAGGCTGGCTCCAATGGAGTGCCTTCATCCTTTAAAGACAAGCTCATAGGGGAGATTCCGGGGGCCTATGTTCAGGCTTTTGATTTCTCGGAGTATATAGAAGATGATATGGAAGCAGAGCCAGTGGTAGAAACACTCAGGGAAGGTTTTGCTGCTGTTAAGATTTCAAGAGAGCTTAAGCACCACATCAGAGCTCCTTGGTCAAATGCCCTTATCATTAAGGTTTATGGTAGGACAGTAGGTTTCAACTATCTTAGCTCAAAGATTTTGGCCCTCTGGAAACCGAAAGGAAAAATTGATTGTGTTGACCTGGGATTTGATTTCTTTTTGGTTAGGTTCTCAATGAAAGATGACCACGATTTGGTGTTAAAAAAAGGCCCTTGGTTTATTGGAGAACACTTCCTCTCCATCAGGCCATAGGAGCCAAATTTTAGACCAGATACTGCCAACATCGCCTCTGTAGCTGTTTGGGTCAGATTACCACTTCTGCCTATTGAGTATTATCATCCTGAAGCACTAAAAGAAATTGGCCAAGCCATTGGAACTGTCCTCTGGATTGATACCCACACAGCATCGGAAGCGAGAGGTCGTTTTGCTAGATTGTGTGTGCAAGTGGACATCAACAAGCCACTGATATACACCTTTCTTATAGGGGGTTTTCAGCAACTGGTCACCTATGAAGGGATAAGTAAGCTCTGCTTCTCATGTGGTCGCGTCGGCCATCGGAGAGAGACATGCCATTATACGATCAATCAGCCGGTGACGGATAAGCCATGCATAGAAAGTACAACACGAGAAAACGTTGGGAATGTGCAGGTGGAGGATATAAACGACAAGGTCTTTAATGTGGATGAAGACAAAATTACTACTAGCCAACCTAATGAGGACGCATAAGGTCCATGGATTGTAGTGGCACGTAAAAAGAATGCAGTTAGGAATGGCAAGAAAGATAGTGGTAGTGGCACGTACTCTAAAGCAAATACGGATGCTGTACGTTGGCAGTCCAGTGAGGTGGTTTTTAAAACTGGCGTGGGCCAAGCTAAGGAGGGGAAAAGGAAGTCCAGTGGGATGGAAGAGCCTATAAAGGAGAAGCCGGTATTAGGTGGGCTGCCTAAAAGCCCAACCCATAAACCTCATGATAAAAGTTTTAACTACAGACAGAAGGGTAAAGCAGTAAAAGGTAAAGGGAAGGCTACCTTTGGACAGAAGGGTAAAGCAGATAAAGGCCAAGCTAGGGACTCAGCTCCTTTAAAGCATTACGCCTCCTCATCCGGAAACCCTTTTGACACAGACACAACAAACACTAGCTTTAGCACTTCGCCACCGAATTTCACTGATGGAAACTTCAAATTCACCAGTGAACCGATTACAGAGGACAGAGGAGAGCAGAGCACACAGCAGGCACGATTTAGTTTGGTTCATTCCCATCCTAGTAAAAGCTTGGAAAATCATTTTTCCACCATTGGAGATCAGTGTAAGGATGGGAACACAATCACGGACAGGTCTGGCATGGTAATTAATGGCGCTAACTTGGAGGAGGTTCAAGTCAGAAAGGAAGGGGAAAACTGTGACAGTATGGAAGAGTGTGCTACAGCTTTCGCCAGTGCCAATCTTAGGCTAATTCAACCAAAGTCCAGCTCTAACGGAAAGGAGGACGAAGGTATCCAGCTCATGGGAGTTGACGATGGGGGAAATCCTGTAGTGGGTTACTCTGACGCCGGGGAGAAGCTACTCCAAGGAGAGGATGCGACAGTCCGAATGGAACTTGAGGGTGTTGGCGTGGCCCAACCCTCATGTTAAATAAGCTCTCTTCATCTCAATAATATCTCATGATGAATGCAATAATATGGAACTGCAGGGGAGCTTTGAAGCCCTCCTTCAAATCCCATGTGCAAGATTTGGTTGCTAATCACGATCCGACAATTCTCATCATCATGGAGACTCATATAGGGGGAGTCAGAGCAAAAGAAATTTCAGACACCTTTCCATTCCAAGGAGCAATCCACACGGATACCGTGGGTTATGCTGGAGGTCTATGGTTCCTTTGGAACACAGATAGGATTGAAGTTACTAATCTCGCTAGCACAGAACAGGAGATCCATGCCCTTGTTAAGGTAAGGTCTTCTAATCTTAGTTGGATATTTACTGCCATTTATGGTAGTCCTAGGCATAGAGAAAGATGTATGCTTTGGGAAAATTTGTCTGTTGTTGCAAATTAACATAATTTACCTTGGGTCATTGCTGGAGATTTTAATGAATTATTGTCTAATGATGATAAGTTTGGTGGTAGACCTGTAAACCTTTCTAAAGCTATTTCCTTCAAAGAATGTATGGATGCTTGTAATATGGCCGATCTCGGTTTTCAAGGGCCAAGATTCACCTGGTCAAATGGTCATGGTGTCAGTTCTCTCACCCAAGAAAGGCTCGACAGGTTCTTTGCAAATCCTGATTGGTGTATGCTGTATCCGGAAGCCCAAGTTTCTCACTTAACGATATGCTTTTCAGACCACTACCCAGTGTTGCTTGATTTTCATCCACTTTCAAGCTACAGACTAGACAGACCATTCAGATTTCAAAGCTTCTGGCTCTTGGATAACTCCTTTCCGGATTTAGTGAGGAATGCTTGGGCCAACCATGCTGGGCTATATGACTCCATAAATAAGTTCACAAGAGAAGTTAAGCTCTGGAATCGTGATCATTTTGGAAACATATTTGCAAAGAAGAAAAGACTTTTGGCCTGCTTGAGTGGTATTCAAAGAGCTATGGCGTTTAGGCCTACTTACTTTCTTGTCAATTTAGAAAAAGAGCTTCGAATGGAGCTTAATTCTATCTTGGAACAAGAAGAGGAGCTCTGGGCCCTCAAATCCCGTATCAATTGGATGATTCAGGGGGATAGAAATACTTCTTTCTACCATGTGTCCACTTTGATAAGAAGGAAACATAATAAAATCCTTAATCTCAAAAATAGCCAAGGAGAGTGGATAAATGACACTGCGGAAGTTATGGAGTTTGTTCGTGATCATTTTATTAAGCTTTTTTCTTCAGAGTTTACTTCTTCATCAAGGACCACTCTTTTAAGTGATCCGGTCTGGCCTCACATTTCTGATGTCGAGGTAAACTACATCAATACCCCTGTGATTGATGAGGAAATCAGACATGCTCTTTGGTCGTTGAAGCCTTTCAAGTCCCCTAGTCCAGATGGGCTTCATCCTGGTTTCTTCCAAAGATTCTGGCTGGTGGTTGGTCATTCTGTCTCAGAAGAAATTAAGAAAATCTTCCAAGAAAAAAAGATTCCAACTTCCCTAAATCAAACTCACATCGCTCTCATCCCAAAGATCAAAGGCCCGGAAACAGTGGGAAATTTTAGGCCTATAAGTCTCTGTAATACTATTTACAAAATCATAACTAAGATTATAGTGGCGAGGATCAGGCCACTCATGGAGAAGCTTATTTCCCCCTTCCAATCAGCCTTTGTGCCGGGGCGAAAAGGTGTGGATAATGCTATAATTTCCCAAGAGATCATTCACACTGTCAGCAGGAAAAAAGGGAAGATTGGTCACATGATAATCAAAGTTGATCTTGAAAAAGCTTATGATAGGCTTGAATGGTCCTTTATAAGGGAAGTTCTTCAAGAGGTCAGATTTCCTTCTGATTTAATTCAGGTCATTATGAGTTGTGTTTCCTCTACCTCCAGTTCTATCCTTTTTAATGGTGGAGCTCTAGAGCCATTTTTCCCGTCAAGGGGGATCCGGCAAGGCGATCCACTGTCGCCCTATTTATTCATCCTTTGCATGGAAGTTTTGGGCAGAATTATTGAGGAAAAAAGTGCTAATGGGGTTTGGAGTCCGGTTAAAGCTTCAAAAAGTGGGTCAGCCTTTACCCATCTTTTCTTTGCCGATGACCTACTCATTTTTGCCAAAGCGGATGCTGCAAATTGCAATAGTGTGAGGGAAGCTTTTGATGAGTTTTGCACAAGGTCCGGTCAGAAAATAAAGTATAGCAAGACCAAGGTGTTTTTCTCTCCAAATGTTACTAGTGACCAAAGAGAAGAGTTTTGGGATATTCTTGGGTTTCAACCTACCTCTAATCTGAAGTCCTATTTAGGTTTTCCTCTAAAACATGCTGGAGCTTCTAATCAGGACTTAAACTTTGTCGTTGATAGAGTTAAACAAAAATTAGCAGGTTGGAAGGCAAACCTCCTTTCTTTTGCTGGTCGTAAGGTTCTTATCCAAGCTTCTACTAGTGCTATCCCTTCTTATGTAATGCAATCCATCCATCTCCCTACAAGGTTACTAGATAACTTGGATAGGCTAAATAGGAACTTTCTTTGGGGATCTAGTGACTTGAAAAGAAAAATGCATTGGGTTGGATGGTCTAAAGTTACTCGGCTAAAGACGGAAGGGGGTCTCGGCATTCAAACAGCAAAAGGCAGAAATTTAGCTTACCTTGCAAAGCTTAACTAGAGGTTCCACTCCGAAAAGGATGCCCTTTGGGTTCAGGTTTTGAGGAAAAAATATATGACCAGTAGGAGGCTGGCTTCTTCTAATGAATCTTCTCTGCCTAGTTCCCGTATTTGGAAAGCAATGATGAAGGGGTTAGATATTTTTGCAAAAGGCACCAGATGGAGTCTAGGTCGTGATAGTAACATCAACTTTTGGTTCGATAATTGGACTTCAAATGGTCCATTGAGAGCTATTGTGCAGGGGCCTCTCATGAGAAGGGAAGAGGATATTAAAGTAAAGGACTTAGTCTCAGACTTGGATTGGGATTGGGGGAAGATTTCTATTACCTTGCCAAGGCAGATTGTCATGGAAATTAAAGCTATGCCTCACTCTTGTAGTGCGTCAACTGAGGATAAATTGATATGGGCAGCAACTTCCAATGGTCAGTTCAACCTCAGTAGTGCCTACCTTCTGTCAATACAGCAACCTGATCCTCACCACTCTTTCAACGGCACTTGGGTTTGGAAATTAAATGCTCTCCCAAGAGTCCAATTCTTCATTTGGATGTGCCTTAATAATAGCATTGCCACCCGTGAATGCCTTGCAGCTAGAGGAATCCCTGTGAACACCTCTTGCCCAATATGTCATCAAGCCCCAGAAACTATTATTCATCTCCTGAGGGACTATTCTTTTGCTTTAAACTGTTGGCAGAACCTTGGAACTAATAGTAGAGCTGATTCTTTCAGTATGAACCTTCAAGACTGGTTGAATTTTAATTGCAAGGTAAAAACAAAATCTGGGAGTATGGGGATACCTTGGAATGTGATTTTTGCTTTTGGTGTGTGGACCATTTGGCAACACCGAAATAGAGTAGTGTTCCAGAATCGCAGTCCAAACCATGATATTCACGCCAAAGTCATTCATAGAGCAACTGAGTTTTTGTTTTGTGCTCAAGGAAACTCCTTCAAGAGTCCTCGGGTCGAGAGAGGTATTAGATGGGAAAGACCATACTGCAACTAGTTCAAGCTAAATACGGATGGTTCAACTCTTGGAAACCCGGGTATAGCAGGCGGAGGGGGCATTCTTCGCTCAGATTCCGAATTGTGGATTAAAGCCTTCTCCAGAAGCATCGGGAAAACCACCACTTTCCTAGCAGAGCTTCGGGCCTTAAGGGATGGGCTAATTATGTGTTTGAACTTGAGAATTAGTGCTCTTGAAGTAGAGATAGATGCACAAGCTGTTGTTGAATTGATGAACAATGACAGCACCTCCAATGCTACTAACTCATCCCTTGTGGCTGATTGTAGACTTCTAATTTCTCAAATTCCGCAGATTAAAGTGAGCCACTGCTTTAGAGAAGCAAACGCCTATGCAGATGCTCTTGCTAGAATAGGATCTCTCCAAGATTCAAATTTGCTGTATTATGACTCCCCTCCTTCTAATATGTTGGAGTTTTATCTTGCTGACCTATATGGTCTTTTTCATTTCAGGTTTTGTCCTGATGCTGATGTAATTGTTTCTGGTTCTTAGTTTCTTGAATGAAAGTCCATTTTACCAAAAAAAAAAAAAAAATCTATATTTTTGTATTGTTATTATAATATTTTCCTATTATATTTGATTTATAAAGATTTTTATATAATTTGATGATCAAATGATAAAATCGTATATAACTTCTATTAAAGCTGACGTCGTGTAGTTCGTTCATTGCCATAGAAACACTGTAAATCAAATAAATTTCAATGAATAGTCAATCAGATTTTTGGCATTACATTCCATTTTTCATAGCTCATTTCCTCTTATTCTATCTCTATGATCGGTTGATCACTAACTTCTAATTTTGGGTACTCTTGCAATTGCAGTTCAGTCAGAGTTGATAGAGGAAATTGTTGAAATGATTTAGAAAATAATTAATGGGGACTCAGCTACCGCTCCATCCCGTAGCCAGAATGATGTTCCTGCTCAAGGCTCTTCACCAATCATCCCCCAAAATCATGCTTCATCTCGTCAAAATATACTATTACTGACTGGACTCGCTTTTTTTTTTTTTAATTATTTTTTCATAACCCGTTTGAAGAGTTTAGCAAGTTTGACAAATTTTCTGAGGCCCCACACATTTTCTAATCAAAGTCTTCGTCTTTGATTCTCCCCAAAAAGCTTCTAAAAAGACCCCAAAAAAAGTAGTCTTTAAAACTTCAAGCGTTGCGTGCCGCTTTCTTGGTTTGGCTGCACGCTTCTTCGTCTTCAACTGGTACAAACAAACAAGAGCCTTCGTCCCTTCAAAGCCATTGGCAAGTGAATCCTCGTCGATTTCGTTCCCTGCTTTATTGAGCTGCCTTTATTCCTTTCTTTTGTGTGTGTGTGTGTCTCTCTCTCTCTCTATATATATATGATTTCATTATCTTTTTGTCTACTTCTATTTTTCGTCTTTGCCATTGTGCTTACTGTTTGCAGTTACAGTGCCTGCGTTTATCGCCACTGCTCATTGTTTGAATCCTGATTTTTGTTCTATTTACCAAATTTCTTCTTCTTTTCCTTTGCTTTGTGAAACATTTCTATCCTGTCTGTCTTACTCTGTTGTTTCTTCTGTCCTTTTGTGTCAGTTTCAGTGACCCACCAGCATTTAATTCCAGTGTTTTGTATTTTTCACATGCCCCGCGTTCTGTGTTTCATACATTCCAATTTCCATGGCTGGTTCTTAGGCATCCAGAAAATTCAATAACTACTGAGATTCAGGATGATGCTGAGATGGATAGGCCAAATTTGGTCTCAACGATTCCGGATATTGTTTCTAAGTCAGGGGCCCCAATGCAACAGCAAAACTGTACTCTTTTGGCTCAAGAAAGACATGTCCTTAGAAAAGTCGAGCATGGCCCTCACAATTGGATCATTTTACATTATTTCCTCAAACCCATCATTGTTAAAACATGTATTTTTTAAGTATGATTGTATAATTGATGTTAATTAGAGGAATTGTGAAAGCACTTCCACCTATATAATTAAGCTGAGTTCTTTACTGGAACTACGAGCTTTACACTTACCATATCGCCTATATAAGCAAAGTTCTTTATTGGGACTATGAAAGCCTGTCATCCTCTTTTTCTGAATCTTGATTTTTGTTCTATTTACCAAATCTCTTCTTTCTTCTTCTTTCCTTCGCCTTGTGAAACATTTCTTTCTTACTATTTTTTCCTTTTTTTCTAAGTCGGAGGGAGGGTCCAATGCATTATGCGACATCAAATATCTATTATTGGCTCAAGAAAGACATGTTCGTGGAAAAGGCAAAGCATCGGCCTCACAATTGGATCATTCTCAGCCTGACATTCTTTCCTCAAACCCTTTACCTGTTAAAAGAACATGTACTACTTAAATGTGATTGTATAATTGATGTTTGATTAGGGAAATTGTCCTCTTATTTTGTTGCTGCTATTTAGAAGTAGCTCTTGGGATCCATTTGTGAAAGTAAATTTGTACAACATTTCAGCCTATAAGCTAAGTTCTTTACATGGACTATGAACTTTATAGTTATCATGTGTCTCATTGCGTGTTAATATATGAAAGATTTGGAAGTTTTAAGAGTTCTTCTGTCTTTCATTGATGTACTAGTACATTGGTACATTATTATAATCTTTAGCGGGAGTTGGAAAAATAGCTCTACTCTAACTAATCATTCAAACGAACAAAGTTAAAACAAGCCCTCTCTGCAAAATTAGCAAATTGGGCATCTATCCCGGCAAGAAGGTGATGTGGATTCAACTTTTGTTGTCAACCAACATTGAATAAATTAAAAAGGGGGAGGGGGGTGTTTGAAGATGATAACATTAGTCGCAAAGTCATATTGTACTTTTTAAAGTATGATTGTATAAATATATATATGGCCAAAATGGGCATTTGCCCCTTTTCTCCAAAAGATTTAGCAAAATGCTCTTATTCTGAAACTATCTAGCAAGATGCCCCTGTTTTGAAACTCGATTTTTAGAAAATCGGGTTTCAATGAAAAACTCGATTTGATGAAAATCGAGTAATGTGAGAAATTTTACATGGAACTCGAGTTCCGTGTTTTTTTTTTTTTTTTTTTTTTTTTTTAAGTTTGATTTCACATAACTCGATTTTCTAAAAATCGAGTTTCAATGAAAAACTTGATTTTCTAAAAATCGAGTTTAAAACAGGGGCATTTTGCTAGATAGTTTCAGAACAGAGACATTTTGCTGGAAAGTTTGGCGAAATGGGCAAATACCCATTTTGGCCATATATATATATATATATATATATATATATATATATATATATATGATGATAACATTAGTAGCAAAAAAAAATATATATATATATAATTGTATAATTGATGTTTAGTTAGAGGAGTTGTCCTCTTATTTTGTTACTGGATATCCAGAAGTACCTCTTGGGATCTATTACAAGCTCTCTCAATTTTATTTCTATCAACAACAAAAAAAAAGAGCTCTCTCTCTCTCTCTCTCTCTCTCTCTCTCTCTCTCTCTCTCTCTCTCTCTCTCTCCATTGTACTAGTACATTGTTACATTATTAGAATCTCTTGGAGAAAATGGTGGAACCGGAAAGTTTTCTCTCTAAGAGCATTCTCATCAGCTCTCTCATAAAAAATGTCATTTTGACACACCAAAAACCTACTTTACTATTTTACCACATTATTTTACAATACGCCATTTATCAGATGTTCTATTTTTTCATTCTAAACATTAAAATAATATATTTACTCAAAACACAACAATATACAAACACATAGCCCGGCAATCACCACCAACCAAGAACCAAGAACCACCGCTACAACCACCGCCACAACAACCACCGCTACAAACTACAACCACAATCACCGGTCCTCTAACAAATTCCAAATCCAAAAACCTCAACAACAACAACAAAAAAAAAAAAAAAAAAAAATAAAAAACTCAAAACCTTCAACAAAACCCCACCATACACAGCACAACCTGCCACCACCATACCCAAGCACAGCCCGCCACCACCACCCACAGGTAAAACCCGCCACCACCAACAAAAATCCACCACCCAATACTACTTTTGAAAAAATCCCCAAAATCAACACAAAACTATCCCAAAAAAAAGAGCTTGAAAAAGAACCAACTCACCCATAATCAAAATCACTGACCGAAGGAAAAAAAAAAAAAAAAAAAAAAAAAAAAAAAAAAAAAAAAAAAGGGAGATCAGAATCAGAGATCTCCACGGCGACGGCCTCATCGGCGAGGCTGAACTCCACGACGAGGCCGAACTCCATAGTGACGGCCGATCTCAATGGCAACAGCCTAGGCGGAGGAAAAAAAAAAGACAGAGAAGGAGAGTGACAGGGAAAAAAAAAAAAAAAAAAAAGATAGAGAAGGCGCAGAGAAAGTGACAGAAAAGAAAAAAGGGGAAAAAAAAAGGCAAGAAAAATGGAGAGGTGGAGGTTCTGGAGAAAGAAAGAAGAAGAAAAAAAAAAGGAAGAGAGGTGAACTGAGAAGATGAAGTGAGGCGAAGAAAGAAAGAGAGAGAAGAAAGAGTGATAAATGAAGAGAGAGAAATGTAATAAAAAAAAATTTTTTTATAGCACATATGTCCGTACTGTTCCAAAAATGGAACGGTACTGTTCACGTATGTCAAATTTTATAGGATATAGAACACCTCATGAGAAAGGTTTTTTGGTGTTTAGTGTGCCAAATGCCAAATATTTGGCATTTGGCACACCTGATGAGAATGCTCTAAGCTCACCAAATTTCAACCCCCAATTTGGAAAGAAAATATGGGAGAAGAGAGGAGGTTGATGGTAATTACTATTCTGCGCCCCACTCCTTCCCCCATTGTTTTTTTTTTTTTTTTCCCCACTTGAAGTTAACATTTGATATGATTATTTTTATACCCAACTCCATTTTTTATCCCTAATAAAATATTTATATAAAAAAAAATTATTTAATAGGAGCATGAGAGTAAATTTCTACGAACAATATTTTCTATCATAACAATTAACAAAAGAGTTTTTCTTCCATCCACTTTTCCACCTTCAAACCAAACACCATAAGAAAAAACTAAAATATCTTCCATTCCTCCATTTTTCTATCGTTCTTCATTTTTTATCATCTCACTTTTCCACATCTCCAACCAAATGGGAAAACTAAGGCACTTCCTATTAAATAATCAAAGGAGGTTTTCACAATCATTTTCAAGTGTCGTGCATGCCTAATTACCATAGTAGAAGTGTCCTAAAAATCAAAGCTCAACTTCTGTTGCATGAATGTTCTTTCCAAATAGCCAATTTTATCAGTTCTCAACATTTTCCTTTGCTTAATACGTACGCAGGTCTCTTGCTCGTTATCCATACACATTCCAAGTATTAGTTATACAATATTTGTTACACGAATTAGATTACTAGACCATAAGAATTTTTAATTTCTTACAAAGAAATCATATTCAAAGCCAAAAATATTCCAATACCCGGGCAAGTTTAACTAAGGTATTGCAATGGCTTGATGTTGAATAATTGTTTTTTTTCCTCCCCAAATTTATGCAACGTATGTACAACACTACAAGCCGTGTGGAGAGTATCAACGTATGTACAACACTACAAGCTGTTTTGGTAGTCAGTTTTGGTTGGTTCAAGTATAGTCGTGTGGTTACAGCAGCTTTTTAAACACCCCTAGATCACGGACCCAAAAATAAAAAAAACAAGTAAACAAAAAAATAAATAAACAATAAAACAAGAAAACAACACAAAGCAAATTTCCGTGTTTTGCAAGGAATCGGCGGGGCTGATTGTTTTCATCTTCATCAGAAGGACCTTGGGTTCTCCGATGAGACAGCCCCCTTGTACCACGACTCCCAGAACCTCCTTCATCATCCCGCTGTGATCGACTTGGACGAGCTCCAACTTTAAGCCTTTCAAACCATTTCTCCAAAGTTTGGACAAGAGACGGTGAGCTTGCCAACTGGGCCCTCTGCAAGGATAAATGATGTAAGAACCCAACTTCACAAATTGCAAACATGGAATCTACAAAAGACAAAAGAGCAAGAACACACCGAAGAGACCTTTCGGTCCGATTGGGTATAAACGGCTTGTTTAAGAGATTCAATCATCAACATGCTCTCATCAACAAGATCAGCCCCAATCTGCATGAAGAGAACTATTAGGTATGCACCAAAAGTGGAAAGCTCTAGATGAATGCAAGACATACTGGGCCTGTCCATGGAACATTCGGAGCTTGTTTTGGCCTTTCAAGTTGCATACATCTGATAGATCCATCTTGATTCTTCACTTGGCATGACCATGGAGGAAACTGAGGGTACCTCTCCAGGAAAGAACCACTAGGGTCTTCAACATGACTAGAGGGTTGAGAAGCAGTCCTTTCAAGCGATGAACCTTCATAATCAGAACTATGCCCTACAGAATGAGCAGCAAAAGTTTCCCCATCAACTTCAAAATTCACATCTGTTCCCTTTCCAGTTTCAAATTGCTGCCCCAAATTCTGACCAATGTTAATTTTGTATGATCTCACAACACCTACCCTACAGTGAACCTTGAGGCAATCATCTTTGAGGTAGTCAGATGTCTCTAGATCAGTTCTTTTGATAAATCGCTTGTAACCCCTGCAACATCCAACAAACAAAACTATTATACCACACTTGCCACTTGATTACATTAAATGAGAAATGGAGCAAAGGTATACAATTGAAAATGATTGCATGTAGGTCATAAGTATTAACATGATAGCATAAAAACATTATGCCCACAAGATGCATATAGTAGTCATCGAATCAAACATAGTTGTCACCTGAAGAGTCCATGGCAGGTATCACGCCTAATCAACAAGATTTTGTCATCACAAATTCACAACACAATATGTGGTGAACTAATTAGATAAGCCAAATATTACATCTTGCTTCTATTAATCTCTTCAATAGCTCAAGATGAAACCATACACAATAAATAAACATTAACGCCACTACATTTTCAAAGTATTCATCTACAAAATTATATACATCTAGCCAAAGAAATAAGAGAGTTCAAAACTCCTTACAGGTACTCAAAAAAAGTTTATAAATCAGAAAAACACCCTCTGTCTGGTTCCATCTAATTCTAATGCGACATGGAATAATAAGATTATTCTACTGATCTCAATTTAATCTCATGGATATGTTTGTTGTAACATTGTTTGTTGCTAAGCTCTCTAGAAATTTATGAGTCTAACAATAGATGCTTGTTGCTTCATATTTTGTACATCATTCGCACCTATCAAAAAATATATTTTATACATTATTTGGCTTTCTTATGTCATATAGCTGGGAGGCGGAAAAGAGTTCATGTAGCAGACCCCTACTAGTCGAGAAAGTTACTCATCCAGCAAGCTAACATTATATGGAATAAAGGCTTTATTGATTCAAGTAATCCACACAAATTTTGAACAGTGTTTGCCAGGAAATTACGTCTTTACATAAACAAGAAGGGGTTCTCGAATTAACAATCCTAGCTAGCTCTAAAATTCAAGCCTAGAAAACCATTACCTATCAAATTCAACAAGCATACCACCACCCACTTGTACGTATCAACCTCTTTCAAAACTTCAGTTCCACAACAACAACAACAAAAAAAGAGTGCCACTTACTATTACTTCAAAAATTCGTAATCTTACCATTGGTTTCTGTCCACAATTCATGCAATTGCTCTTATACTTAATCAAATTATTATTAACTATAACAATAAAAATGGTAACATTGCGCGTAATTGTGTTTTGTACAGAGCTAGAATCCTATAAGCAATTACTCCCTCTGTCTTATACTGAATGAAACTTTGTAAATGATATGCGTTTAATTTTAAAAAATCAACATGATATTTTTTTTCATGAGTCATTAAGTCGTTCAAAATGAAGTAACAGATGCAAGCATGGGGGTACTATTTCAGACAAACATCATCCAACAAAGAACCTTTTTAGATAGAACTTATGTACAGTACTTTATATGCAATCCTGCAGTACATTAGATTCCTCAATTGAATAGCATTGTCCACTAAAACACAAACAATTCTATCTTTTCCCATGACCATATAATTCAAAATAATCATGTGATTGAATTTAATTAAGGGAAAAAGTTAGTAAACCATTTTTAAAAAGTTTTTATAGAAAAAAAAAAAAGGTAATTAATATTTTCAAAACTTTTTCAATTTCCTAGTAAAACTTACATGGTTTATTTCCCGTTACCTCCATTACTTTTTTAATTAAACATGTCATTTTGTTTTAAATATACAATGACAAGTAACAGTGAATTTTAATCTTTACATTTTATTTCGTGAGTGGATGATGTGGCAAACTCTCATTAAAACAAAAAAATAAAAGGGGATTCCTTTTAAAAAATACTGGAAGTAAACCAAACCCATTAACATTAACACACTTTTTTTATTTTTTGAGAAACAAACACACACACACAAGGAAGAGGGAAAGGGGTTCTAACACAAAGGCACACCACAACTCCACTCAAAAGTCATGCTAACTTTTAAGGGAGAGTGGAACAAGTTATACTACACACAACACACTCTCTTAAGCAATGTGAAACAATTACCCATTCTTTTCTTTTTTTAGAAACAAACACACACACAATAGAGAAGGAAAGGATTCTAACACAAAGTCACACCACAACTCCACTCAAAAACCATGGAAACACATGCAAAAATAAGTAAAAACCCACTGCATAAACATAACAAACACTATCATAATCATAACAATTATAATCAAGAATCAAGATCATTAAAAAAAAAAAAAGACCCAAATTTAAAAAGAATAATCGATTACCACATGCTACCGCGATTTTTGATCGTGTAAGGCCCACTTTCCGGCGTCCTCCCGAACTGGGTATGAACCTTATGCCTCTCTTTCCCACTCTGATCCAAAAGCATCAATTCAAAAAGCGCTCTCACAGAAGTGTCTTCGCTCGCCAAAACTATAAACAGCGAAACATACGTATCATTGTCCACATTCTTGCCGTCCGGGTAAAAATAGATCGCCCAAGAGTACCCGCCGGCAGTGAAAGAATCGGACTCCACGTACTTTCCGATCCCCATACCTTTCACGAGCGAGTACCCTGAGATGTTGAACCTGTGGGATCCATTCACCGTCTTTGTAATCGACGTCGATGTCGTCATCTTCGGAGTCGGAGTCGGAGTCGGAGTCGGAGTTGACCAAGACAAAGAAGATGAAGAAGAAGAACTCGCTAACGTGGACTCCCGACAAGGAAATATCGGCTGAGAATTAGGAGAGACAATTCGTCCCATTTATCGAGAGGATCGGGGTAGAGATAAAAATTTTGATGTTTGGTTGCTGAGAAATCTAGGATTTGGTCAATTATTGGAGAGAGAAGTAGCTGAACGATGACTTTTTTCATATTATTTTGTTCACACTGCATTTTAGAATTAGAATGTAGAACAGTAGAAGAGGCATGGACTTGTGGTTGGGCCACTTAGTCTAGCCGTTAGGTAAAATATACTTCTTCTTTTTTTATCGGATTTTTTTGGTGAATTATAACTTTCTTAGCCAAAATTTTAAGTTGTCTACTTGTGTTTTGAAATTTGACACTTTACTTACTTGAGGTTTGACTGAAATTTAAATTGCCTACCTGGGGTTTGAAATCTCATGATGCAAGTGTTCTGTTGAATTCTTTTTGAACTTATTTAATCTTGTCTATTTATATTTTTTGTGTTTTTAGAGGAGAAAAACATAAAAGTGGAGCAAAATTGCATATTTAGCCATGTTTTTAACATCTGTGGGTTACAAAACTTTTACTAAGCTAACCTTTGGGTGGGTAAAGTGTCAAATTTCAAATCACAGATAGGCAACTTAAATTTTGGCCAAACCACAGGTGGGTAAGTTGTAATTTGCCCTTTTTTTTTCTTCCAAATATGTAATATTATATAGTTTTTTTTTTTTTTTTTTGAAGATATGTACTTTTGCATTTCCTTTTCTTTGATGCCATATATCTTTCGATCTAAATTTTGCTACAAATTAGGGTATTCATTATTGCGTACATCATAAGGCAAACGATTATATATTTTTAAGCCATTTTTTTCCTATTATTTGTTTTTGTTCATTTCATTGTTCTTTCTCTTTATTGTGAATCTTCAAGTTCTTACTTTCTATGGGGTCTTCGAGATCCTTGATAAATGCAAGAATTTGAATCACTTGATTAAGAATTATGAATTTCTTTTAAAAAGAAATTATATTTTTTAATCCAAATAATATACCAATGTGTCCATTAGAAGTTATCCCCAAAAAAACTTTGCCCATTAAAGCCTCAGATGTCGCATGTTTCAAAACCATTAAGTTTTCCAATAATGGTTTAATTAAAATATTACAATGGTTTGAAGTTGGATAATTGGTTTTTTTTTTTTTTTCTTTTCAAATTTATGCAGCATGTGTACAAAGCCATGTGGAGAGTATAACCCCAACCCAACCCAACCCCACCCCACCCCCTAAAAAAAAAAAAAAAAAAACTTTAATTAGTTTTTTTTTTTTGGTCTCTCCTCTTAATGATTTTATTTCCAATAAAAAGAATAAATCAATGGTTAAAGAGGTAAGCATGAATTCCTTACAAATCAATTCCTGCCCTTTATACTAGCCTTAGAGCTGCAAATTATAAACCTAAAAAATGTATTGTGCCATCTAGATGTGGTACCATTAACAGCCTACAGAATATTTACTAAACCTGCAACAATAATTGTAGTTCAATAATACTGCTAGAAGAACATAAGTATCATCTATTCTCTATTCCTACCAGTAAAAATTTCAAAGGCACTAGTTGAGGCCTCCTGTGATTTATTCATATATAGCATCTTCTCAAAACAAATCAATAGGGAGCCAAAGTGCAGACCAACTAGTCCCATGAACTTGAATTGCAAAAGATATCAGACTAAAAGAAAAGGCACCATAGAGGTTGCACTAAAACCTAACATAACATTATAGAGTTGAGACTAAACCCTAAAATCCAATTATTCAAAAAAAAAAAAAGGGAGGTCACTACAAGAAATCTGGGTTTAGGGGGCGTTTTTTTTAGCGACGTTTTTTAATTCGCCACTATAAGTAGTATATTGTGACGTTTTAAAAAAACGCCGCTAAAGAGTGAGCATTCGCAGCCAAAACGTTGTAACCCAAAACAATAGCAGCATTTCTTAAAACGCCGCAAAAAGTACAGTTTTAGTGGCTTTTTTGTTTATAGCGACATTTTTAAAAAACATTGCTATAATTATTAAAGAACACCCCAGCATATTGTCCAAAAAATTTTGGGAAAACATATAGTGACGTTTTTGGAAACATATAATGTTTCCCCAAAATATTTGTCCTTTTGCCTTTCAAAATTTCGCTGAGTGGGAAAGTTCCCACCGTTTGTCCTTTTTTTTTTTTTTTTTTTTGGTCTCCTTTTTGTCCTTTTCCCACTCAAAATTTCGCTAAGCGGGAAAGTTCCCACCGTTGTCTTTTTTTTTTTTTTTCTTGGTCTCCTTTCCCTACACGTTTTCTCCTTCCTTTTTCTTTCTTATCATTCTTTTTTTTTTCTCAGACAAGCCTCCCTTCCCACTTCTATATTCTCTGCCCCCCCCCCCCCCCACCCTTATCACTTCTTCATACTTAGCCACTGCCAGCACCATACCTTTTTCCCTCTTTTTTGGTGTTCAAGTTTCTTTAAAGTGTAAGTCTTTGTGTTTTAGCTTATGGGTTTGCTTTGATTTGGTTTTTTTTTTTAATGGGTCATGGAGTTTTTGTGTTTTGGCTTATGGGTTTGCTTTGATTTAGTTTTTCTTTAATGGGATATGGAACTTTTGTGCTAATTTTTGTTGTTTGCTTGTTTTGGTTGGATTTTGGTACAAAAAACTCTTATTCAAATTTGGATTTTTGAGCAAAAAGACCTGAGCATCAAAGGCTAAATCATTGTAAGTTTATGTACAAGTTTGTAAATCTTGTATTTTTTTTTCTACAATTTTTCTATAGTGTAGATTTTGAATTTTTCTATTGTACTTTGTTTTAATATTGTCATAGTTTGGTGGTTTTTTTTTTTTTGGTATAGGTAGATAAATGTTTTGTTACAACTACATTTATTTTGGAAGTATTGTATTTTGTTTAATATTGTCATAGTTTAGGTGGGTTTTTTTTTTTTTTTTTTTTTTTTTGGTAGGTAGACAAGTGTTTTGTTCAATTCAAGATGATACATGTATTGAATCTATGGTTAATGTGTTAGTGCGGACATTTGATATTGTGGAATATTGATGATAGGTATATTTGATCTATTACAAGCTTATTGCAGGCTTATATTGGTTATTGTTGAATTTTAAGTAGGTTTACATAGCATTTTTAATATTTTAAAAGAAAAATAATGAGTAGGTTTGCGACGTTTTAAAAACATCACTAAAAAGTAAAAGGACAAATGCTTTTGCGACGTTTTTGAAACATTGCTATTGGTGTGATTATTTGTGGCGTTTTATAAACCTCGCTAAATGTATTTTCCTACATTATATACGAAAATGTTATATTATTTAGTGACGTTTTATAAAACGTCACTAAAAGTTTTTGAACGCCACTAAAGAGTCACATATAGTGACGTTTCTGAACGTCGCAAAAAAAGAAGTCGCTGTAGACCATTTGTGTCTATAACGACGTTTTTTTGGGTTTTTAATGACGCTTTACAAACGTCGCCTAAACCCAAATCTCTTGTAGTGGGTGTTAGGCCCTGTTACGTACAAAAGAAAAGATCATTGAGTTCTACAAAAAAAACACGCTAGCTGTGGCTATCATGCAATTCAACTAAAGCCATAGGACATTAATTTGTATATCTGAAGCATACCTTGCTAATTTCAAATCCTGCTAGAACAAGAATGCTAAATGTATCCTCTTTTGGAAAGGCGACAACCATGTGTTTTTTGCACTCACTACATACTAGGTTGAAAACTGGAAGAAGACAATAATAATAATAATAATAATAATAAATTTAAATTTGAGAGAGAGGAAAATTTCAAAGGTTAGGGAGCAAAATGATAATTTACCCATTTAATTATTTTTCTTCTATCAGTAATCACTTTCTTCTCCCCAAACCCCCGCCACAGACTCGAGATAGAGAGAGAATCACATTAAGTCATCAACGACGCCTGTCCGCTGTCATGCGCTCGTCTTCCCTCCACCACCCCATCGTCTTCCTCATCCCTCCGGCCAGTCCTTCACCTCCATCACGAGGCAGATCGTCCTTGTGTTGACTTGCGGATTTGGGTCTTGATTTTGGGTAAGCTTCTGTTGTTTTTACTAATTAATTGTTAATGGATTTGGGTCTTGATTTTTGTTGTTTGACCAATTAAAGCCGGTGTTGTTTTTACTGATTAATTGTTTGCAGATTTGGGTGTTGATCAATTGTTTGTTGATGAAAAACTAGACCCAATCCTTTGTGTTCTCATTCCAATTTTCTTTTATCTTCCTTCACTATAAAAGTTATATTGCCATATATGATTGCTACCGCGTGCACATAAATTAAATTTACACTACTTTCTTGCAGAAACAAAAAAAAGAGGAAGAGAGAACTTGAAAAAAAAAAAAAACCGGTTCTTGCTCCTTTGCTCCTCTGTGTTGCAACCATGGCTCATTCTTTTGCTCCATTCTTATCGGTCCTTGCTGCTTTGCTCGCACCAGTATTACTTCAATTAGAACTGCTTGTTGCAACCATGACTCATTCCGAAGGCCAAGAAAACTTTGATCTATCTTTACCAACCCCAACATTGACATATGAATATGAGGTCTTCGTTAGTTCTCGAGGGAAAGATACCCGCACAAGCTTTACCAGCCATTTCCTTGCCGCTTTAGACCGTAAAGGGATTCGTGCATATAGAGATGACATAAATCTCCCTAGAGGGGGAGAGATTGGACCCGAGTTGTTGAAGGCAATTGAGACTTCAAGGATTGCAGTTGTGTTTTCGAAAAACTATGCTACTTCGGATTCGAGCTTGGATGAGCTGGTGAAGATCATGGAATGCAAAAGTGTGTTAAATCAAAGGGTGCTACCACAGAATGGAATCTTTGCAAAGGCGCTCCTGAATGGCCCTATTCATAAGGTGAACAATTGGAGAACTGCATTGACGGAGGCCGCAAACTTGACAGGCTTACATTTGGAACAATATAGGTAAATAATATATTACATGTTTGACAGGCTTGCAAGCTTGTTATAGAATTCATATTTTGAAAATCTCACTGTTGAATTACATGTTCTATATGTTCTTAACGTTCATGCCAGTTTTTATGTTAATCGGATATTATTTATCATTCAATCCATAAACTTATCATTTATACATTATTTTAAACTACAAAAACTTGAATTTAAACAATTAATTGATGACATAACTATTAATTTTTTATCACCTTGAAATTTTGCAAGCATGGAGAATATACGGAGATAATGTAATCTAACGGTGGATTTGTCAAAATTCGCATCCAATTAAAAAATATTGAGTGGTGTAACATTACTTAAAGTTACACAAAGTGTGTGTGTATATATATATATATATATAATAATAATAATAATAATAATAATAAAATTTAAATTTAATTCTATATTTAAAGACAAATACTAAAATATATAATTCTATATAAAAACACAATTATAATAAATGTCTATTAATAACTATTATAATTATAAGATTTCACCATATTACATACTAGTTTTTTTTTATAATTTAATGTGCATTATATATAACTAGCCTCATCACAAGTGTTACGCATGTATAATGAGGTTTTTTTTTTTTTTTTTTTTTTTTGAGTTTAATGTCATAATTTTTCAATTTGAATTTGTCTATTGTTAATGAGATTACACAATATTTTTAAGAAACTAAAATTTAAGATTTTAAAAAAGGAGTAAACTAATGAGTTTAGTTTGTGCTAATTTTTAGGGAAAAATTTATAAAACGTGTGTAAGATATATTTAAATAGAGAGTGTGTGTGTGTGCGCTAATTTTTAGGGAAAAAAAGCTTATCAGGTAGTTTTTTTTTTTTTTTTTAATTTTGAATTTTGAATTTTGAATTTTGAATTTTGAATTTTGAATTTTGTTGAATTACATTTTTAACCTTATTTTTTTATTTTATAGGAATAAAGACTATCTAATTAGATTAAGGAAATTTTTGACAATTTTTGAAATGATAACTAACTTTCTGAAATGTGAATCCTCTTAATATATAGAGAAGAGATAATTAACATTTATCATTCTCTATTTTTTCAAGGCTAAAATACAAAACCCACCATCTAAGATTCACCAGATTACTTTCTCAAAAACAAAAAAAAATTCACCAAACTTCATTTAAGTTTTCTAAATTCTAAATTTATTTAATTAAAGTCTCTTCATCAATTTTCGTTATTTTTTTTAATCTAAAAAGTATTTTTCAATCATTATTTGGATTTTTTTAATTTAAAAAATTTGATGAAAAAAATTGAAAAATTAACTGCAATATATAACAAAAGTTAATGGAGATGTCTTAATTGAATAAACTTGAAATTTAGATGATTGAAATAAACAAAAACAAAGTTAGAGAACTAAAATGAATTTTGGTAAAACGTAAATGATGAATTTTGCATTTTGCATTTTAGCATTTTAGCTTCTTTTTTTTTCTTTTTCTTTTTTTCCAAATACCAAATTGTCAAAACGACATCACAGGAAGCGTTCTCTCTAGATAGCAAAAAAGAAATAACAAAAGACAAAAACAAAAAGGCAAATGTTAACAAGCACAACATAGGTGCTTGTTAAGATTATACAAAAGTGGGTCCCATTTACAAAGTTGACCTCATACTCTGTTAACGGGCACCGTTAACACAACCCAAACAAAAAACAAGTTGTTGCTCCTATATATGTCAAAATTTACACTACGTACAAGGCTACAACGTTGAAAACTAGAGAGGGAGAAATTCCAAATAAACAACCGGTTCTTTCTTCTTTGCTCTTCTATGTGTTGCAAACATGGCTCGTTCCTTTGCTCCATCCTTATCCATCCTCATTCCTTTGCTTTTCTTGAGTCTAGGCAGGGCACTAGTCTTACCTTGATTAGGTCTTAGTGTTGGAACCATGGCTCATCCCGTGGGCAAAGAAAACTTTGCCCCATCCTTATCGACCCCAACGTTGACCTATGAATATGAGGTCTTCGTTAGTTTTCATGCAGAAGATACCCGCAAAAGTTTTATCAGCCATCTCTTTGTTGCTTTAGACCATAAAGGGATTCATGTGTATAGATCGGAATTTATTCGGACTGAACTAATGAAGGCAATCGAGACATCAAGGATTACGGTTGTGGTGTTCTCTAAAAACTATACTACTTCGGATTTGTGCTTGGATGAGCTAGTTAAGATCATGGAATGCAAAAGGGTGTTAAATCAAAGCGTGCTCCCTATTTTCTACCATGTGTCTCCATCCGATGTGCGAGAATGGAAGGGGAATTTCGCGGAGGCATTGCTGAATGGCCCTGAAGACAAGTTGAACAATTGGAAGGTTGCTTTGTGGGACGCTAAAAACTTGGCAGGCTAGCATTTGAGACCACTACTTCGGTAATATTATTTACATACATATGATTTTTTAAATAAAAAATAGCTCTCGTTTATGTACTAAATAATAGTATTTTGGAATATATAAATATAAACTATAGCAGTTTAAATTTTGATTGATCATATATATGCTCTATACGTATATAATTTTTTTTTTTTAATAATCGAATATATAATTCCATATACAAATAAAATTATAATAATGCTTTTTAATAATTAGTAACTTTCATATTATGTTAAATCTTCATGTGCATTGCACTAGTTTTTTTTTTTTTTTTTTTTTTTTTTTTTTAAGAAAGTTTCAACCTATGACGTTCGCTCCTGATAATGCTTTTTATTATCAGACCAAGACACTAATCGGTTTTTGGTGTAGGCGGGAATTGAACTCCAGACCTCTTATTCAACTATCAGAGACTTTACCAGTTGAGCTAACTGAAACCCACCATTGCACTAGTTAATGGTTAACAATAATGGCTACTTTTGTATAAGCGCAAAAATATATGATTAACATTTATCATTCTCTATTTTTTTTTTTTTTTTTTTGTGCCAAACTGTCAAAACGGTACTACATAGTACATGAAGAGTAGGCTTTTGTAGAACCTACATTTCTCCTTGGTTGGTGGAGAATTGTTTCTCTTTGTGCAATATCACAGGAAGGAGAATGGTATGTCTGAGAATATATCAGTTGGAATGTGGTGTGTTGGTAGGAGACATTGGCAAAAAAGAGAAAGTGGGAAAAGCTTTCCTTTTTGGTAAATGAATGGTGTAAAATTGATCCGACATCTTTTTCAATTCGAAACTAATATTTTTTAGTTTTATGTTTTACTATTTTTAGTGCACATCCAAATTTTTATATTGTGATCATAATCTTGAATTTTTTATTTTGATTTATTAAGATTGTTCTATATTTTAATGATCAAAATTCTAAATCATATATCACACGCTTACATGTATATAAATTTTTAATTAAATAACAAAATTGTTTTAAAGTTAAATAATACGAGATGATAAATAAATTAATTTGGTATTTTACTTACAAACACTACCAAGAAAATATATATACACTTAAATATATTGAATATTTTATGAAATTATAAAAACAAAAATCAAATCATTATATCTTTGGTTGTTAGTTGCTTGGAAGTAGTTGGTTTTAATTTGCCATAGAAATACTGTAAATCAATTAAATTTCAATGAATATCCAATTAGATTTTTGGCATTTCATTCTATATATTTTTCATAGATCATTTCCTATTTATTGTATGATCAGTTGATTCACTAACTTCTATTCTTTAATAAAAATTTGTGGGTACGCTTGGAATTGCAGTCAAGGGTCACAGTTTATAGAGGAAATTGTCGAGAACATTTGGAAAATACTAAATGAGGTATCAGCTACCGCCTCATCCCGTCCTCAGATTGATGAAAAGTACCTTTCACCAATCATCCTGCAAAGTGACGCCTCATCTGGTGGATTATTATTGCCAAAGTTGATTCCCCCTTTTTTATTGCTAGCACTAGTATTATTTTTTTGAAGAGGAATCATTCATTCATATAATCATAATAACAAAACATCCTGAATCAAGGCCTCCACAGCTGGAGGGGGAGAGTCCTCCATCCAATACACATCATTATCTAAAGAATTTCTAGCATGTTGAGCAAGAGTATGTGCAACCTTATTTCCACCCCTTCTAGTAATGCTAATTCTAACCCACTCTAAACAATGAACCAAGTGACGAATGTCATCCACCACATAGCCTAGTAGAGAGCAATTAATCCGCGATGATGAAATGGCTTGCATAACATTTACATTATCTCCCTCTATGATCAGCTTGGTGAATCCAGCATCCACAGCAAATTCCATTGATCTTTTACATGCCAGCAGTTCTGCTTCCTCACTAGAACTCACCTTCGGACCAGATGCTGTCATTGCCGCCATAACCTGACCTTGCTCATTCCGAATAATCGCTCCCACTCCAGTTCTGTCTAGGTCTGCAAAAATAGCTGCATCAAAGTTTAATTTGTAAGCTGATGATGGTGGAGGCTTCCAAGTTTCACTGCACTGCTAGTCTGTCCGTGTCACAGTCAACTGCACCTGGGCTTGTCTGTAATCTGTCAAGTACTCCGCTGCTCTGTTATTCAGGTTCCTCGGGTCCATTAGATTACCACCAAACACCACACGGTTCCGCTGGTTCCATACAAGCCAAGCCTGAACCCAAAACAGCTCCAACTCCTCTCTCGTCAAGTTGTCACTGAGATACTCCATGAGCTGCATCACGTCAGCTACACCTGAACATCTTTTCTGCAATTTTCGACAGCTTCTAGCCCAAATATCTTGCACGGTAGCACACTCCCAGATTGCATGGATTGTATTCTCGGATTCCCTTAGGCAGATTGGACATTTGTCATCAGTTAATACTCTTCTTCGCACCAAATTAGCTCTTGTGGGCAATATGTCAGTACAAGCCCTCCAACCGAAAACTTTAATTTTGTTAAGAATTTTGAGATTCCACAAAACATGCCATATCTTCGTACTAGCACTAGTATTATTGGTGGTACTAAAAAGTTATATTACCATTTTTAGCACCAATAAATACCAAAATGTAACTATATTGGTGAAGTCAAATTCATATATTTTGGCTCCACGACTACACTGTGTAACTGTACAGCTACTTTTGACTATGCACTGTAGCTCATAGGTAAAAATATATATATATTATTAAATTTTGAGTTTACACTGCTTTTTAATATATATAAAAAAATCTCTTTTTCGCTTTACTTTCTTTCTCTCCGTTTCGCCTCTCTGCTTCATTTATCCGGTACATTTCTCTTCTATGCATTCACACAGCTTTAATAATATAAAATCTCTTTTAATTTATATTATTTTAATCAAATAGCTAAAGATATAGATTCATTGATGTTAGGTATATTTATAAAGTGAGAAGGTAAAATAAATAAATAATTTTTTATGGCTTTGGATGCTTAAAGAGAAAATTGTTGACAAAATATCTTTAATTAAATGATGTTGTCAGAAAGTCTTATAAGTCCCTTTCTAACTTTGAATAATAATAATAATAATAATAATAAATAAATAATCTCTTTTAAGAGATGCACGTTTCCTCCCTCTCATACAGAGGTGGACCCAACACGTGAGATATGTGAGAGGGAAGAAACATGCATCCGATGGAGGATATATCACCTCATAGTATATCATCTCTAATGCCAGGGATTCTTGAAAGGGATTTTTTTTTTTTTTTTTTTTATTGCCATTATTATTTGTTTCTACGCCGAGGAGTCCAAAGCAACAAGAAGTTAACAAGTATCTATTCTCTCTTTTATTAGAGCGTCCACATCAGTGGATGCAAAGTCTTGCAAAATAGAAAAAACACTTTATTTTACACATTTTGACCAAAAAAGCACTCACATCAGTGGGTGTAAAATTGTGTATAAATGCACAAGTGCTACAGTAACCATGCATATATGCACGGTTACTGTAGCTCTTGCATTTAATATTTTACATTTTTTTCTCTCTCCTTCGCCTCACTCTCTCATTTTCAGCTTCTCACTCTCACCTCTTGCTATGTTGGAAGATAGTGTGAAGAAGTTCAAGAGTCTGAAAACTTCACCTGGGCCGACACTAAGTAAGATTCAGATTGATTGTGCGCTTGATTTTCTCACTGATTGGGTGTTTGAGTCATGTGGGTCTGTCTCTTTTTCGAGCTTGGAGTACCCGAAGTTCCGAGCTTTCTTGAATCAAGTTGGGTTGCCGGGGATTTCTCGGAGAGAGTTCACAGGTGGTAGATTGGATACTAAGTTTGAGGAAGCTAAGGTTGAGTCTGAAGTGAGGATTAGAGACGCTATGTTCTTTCAGATTGCCACTGATGGGTGGAAATTCAAGAATTATGGGGTTTTGGGGGAAGAGAGTTTGATGAATTTGACTATGAATCTTCCAAATGGGACTAGTTTGTATAGGAGGGCAGTGATCAGTGGGTTTTGGGGTTTTGATCCTTTTTAATTTTTTGTTTGATCAGTTTTGGATTTTCTGTTTAATTAGTGGGTTTTGGGGTGATGGTGCTTGACGGTGGTGGGTGAAAATGAATATTTTATTTAAATAAATGTGTATAATAGACAAACTGATGTGGATATTTTGTAAAAATAGAAGTGTAAAATAAAAAAAATAAGTTTTTTCTATGCAAATTTACAAAAATTTTGCATCTACTGATGCGAATGCTGTTAGCTCAAGAAAGACAGGTTCGTGGAAAATACGAGAGAGCATGGAAATCACAAATTGGATCATTCTCAGCCTAACATTTGTTAAAAGAACATGTACTTTTTTTTTCTTTTTTTTTTAGTACGATTGCATAATTGATGTTTGCTTAGAGCATTCAAAGTGAGATTGCTAAAATGACTAAATAGTCATTTTAGCAACCCAAACACCAAAAACACACCCCAAAGCAAAGTTGTTAAACCTATAATATTTTGACTCATAGCTACAGTGGGCTGCTAAAGATAACAGCCCACTGTAGCTGAAAGTTATTTGCTAGAAATATTATTTTATTCACACACGCTCAGACACTCTCCCACACGCATGAATTGATTTTACCCTATCTCACTATCAGTACTCTCTTCCTCAGGCAGACACAGACAGAAGCTGCTCTCTCCATAGAGCCCTCCCCAAATTTTTTTTTGCTCAGCCACAGAGCTCTGTCACAACTTAAGTCTCTTGCCTTCGCCGATCCCATCTCCCCGTCGCCTTCGCCCAGCCTTTTCTCCATTTCATTCAGTTTTTTAGTGGGTTTTGGTGGTCCGATTGGTTCGTGGGTCACGGTGAGTGGTTCGTTGGTCCGATTTGGGTGATTGGGTCGTGGGTAACAGTGAGTCACGGTGATGGTGCTTCAATTTCCCGATTTGGGTGGTTGGGCCGAGCTGGATGGGTCATGATTTCCCGATTTGGGTGTTTTTTTTTTGTTTTTGCTATGGCTGGTGGTTGCGGGAGGAAGGTTGTTGGTTTGTGGTTGTTGTTTTGTTTTTTTTGTTTTTTTTCTTTTTTTGTTGTGGTTTTGGCTGGTAGGGGCAACGGTGGAGGCGTTGTTGCCGTTGGTTTTTGTGGTCGTTGTTTTTTATTATTTAATGAATTGTTTATATTATTTTAAATGAATTGCTAAAAAAATAAATGTTTTAATGTTGATTGTATTGTAAAGTAAGATGATAAAATAAATAAAATAACTTTTTAAATGTTTAGAAGCTATATTTTTACTGTAAATCCTCTCAGAGGAATTGCCCTCTTATTTTGTTAATACCATCCAAAATTAGCACTTGGGAATTGGGATCCACCCAACCTATCCCTTCTTTATTACTGTAAATTACTGACACTTTTGAACTATATAGTTATCATATCACGTGTCTCATTGCATGCTAATATATGTGAAAGATGTGGAAGTTTGTCTTTCATCGCTATACTAGTTCATTAAAGAAAGAAAGAATATATATATATATATATGCAAAATGAGTGGGGGTTAGCAAAAATGAGTGGAGGATTAAAAATGCCAAATTATGCAAATTATTAGTAATAAAGATTGTGTCATTTATCCCCAATGATATTTACACATAATATAAAAAGATAACAGTAGTAATTAGGCCATATTCTGTGTTCATAATAGTAATTAGGCCATATTTTGGTTGAAAAAATTATAGAGAAGCTTGGTTTTGCTGAAAGGTGGAGAGGTCTTGTTATGAAATTTGTCACCTTGGTAAACTATGCAATCAAGGTCAATGGGTGCCTCATGGGTAGCATTACCCCCTCTAGGGGTATTCGCCAAGGAGACCCCTTGTCGCCTTATCTATTTCTCCTATGTGCGGAGGGTTTATCATCTCTTATTAAAGCATCTGTGGCTAACGGTGGCTTGAAAGAGATTTCTGTGTGCAGAGAGGGACCCGAACTATCCCATCTATTTTTTGCAGATGATAGCCTTATTTTTTGTAGAGCTTCAATGGAGGATTGTGATGAGCTTCAAAGGGTGTTGGGAGTCTATGAGAAAGCCTCAGGTCAGTAACTAAACCGGGCAAAAACTTCCCTCTTCTTCAACAAAAACACTCCAAGGGAAATCCAAGGTGAAATCCAAAGAAAGTTCGGAGCCCAGGTCATAAAACAACATGAGAAGTATCTTGTCTTACCTTCACTTGTGGGGAAAAATAAGCGGAATACTTTTAATGATATCAAGGAGAAGCTTGGTAAAAAACTGGCAGGATGGAAGGAGAAGCTGCTATCTAAAGCGGGCAAAGAAATCCTCATCAAAGCTGTGGCTTTGGCAATACCAACATACACTATGGGTTGCTTCAAAATCCCAGATTCACTATATGATGATTTAACAAGTATGATCAGGAATTTTTGGTGGGGCCAAAAAACTGAGGAGAAGAAAATCCCATGGGTGTCGTGGGAAAAGATGTGTGAGCCCAAAGCTTGTGGTGGGTTGGGTTTCAAGAATTTGAAATGTTTTAACTTGGCTCTACTTGCCAAGCAAGGATGGAGATTGCAATTAGCCCATGACTCTTTGGCCTTCCGGGTTTTGAAAGCTAAATATTTTCCTAGATGTGACTTTGTCCAGGCTTCTTTAGGCAATAATCCGTCTTATACTTGGCGGAGCATCATGGTGGCGCAAGATCTGGTGAAGGAAGGAATTATGTGGAGAGTGGGTAATGGGAGGGATGTGAAGGTTTAGGGTGATAGATGGCTGCCTGGTTCTTCCTCTCATGGGGTAATCTCTCCTCGGTTGTTCTTGCATGACGAAACTCGAGTGGGTGAGTTGATAGATACTGAGGTCATGTGTTGGAAATCTTCAGTAGTAGACTCTATTTTCCTGCCACATGAGGCTGAAGCAATCAAAAGTATCCCTTTGAGCGTCCGCTCCCCTCTAGATAAATTGGTGTGGGCTGAAACGGCTAATGGTAAATTCACTATCAAAAGTGCTTATCACTTGGCTGTGAGGATTTCTTCCTCAGGTACTAGAGGGAGTGTCTCGGATTGTAACATGTTGAGAAGGTTTTGGAAAAGTCTTTGGAGGCTCCCTATTGCCCATAAGGTTAAGCATTTTGCATGGAGAGCCTGTGGAGAAGCATTACCCACAAAAGTAAACCTAAAGAGAAGGAAGGTATTGGCAGATGAATCATGTGACTGGTGTAAGGTGATGCCCGAAACTGCTGGTCATGCTTTATGGGGCTGTCCGAAAGCTCAAGAGGTGTGGGAGTGCTCTAAATTGGCCCTAAGCTTAGATAGAGGAGATATCTCTTTTATGGATATTCTATGGCAGTTGCTGGTGTGCGAAAATGTGAGTGTGGATTGTGTTTCTCATCTGGCTGTGATAGCTTGAAAGGTTTGGCACAGACGAAATGAATGGCACCTCAATGGTGTGCTGCGTTCTGGTAAGCAGCTGGTGTTTGAGGCAATGCAGCACTGGGCTGAGTTCAATGCGGCTAATGAGGGTGATAGGTGCTCCAACTTTGCTGTCCAGCCGAGGTATTGGTCTCCTCCTCCTCCAGGATTGTTCAAAGTGAATGTCGATGCAGCAACTTTCAAGGATTTAGGCTCAACAAGGGTTGGGGTTGTAATCCGTGACAGCTTGGGAACTGTTGCAGCGGCTTTGTGCAGAAAACTGGATGCCCCTCTCGGTCCTCTTGAGGCTAAATCAAAAGCTTTTGAGGCTGGAATTACGTTTGCCCTGAGCCGTGGCTGTTCTGCAGTGGTGTTGGAGGGAGATTCGCAGGTTGTGGTTAATGCTCTGGCGGGCTCTCATCCCTCTCCATCTGTTGTGGATTTTGTTATTCAAGGCATCCTAGAGCTATGTAAGGGGTTTACACAATTTCAGTTCTCCCATATAAAGAGGCAAGGGAATATGCCGGCCCACTTGGTAGCAAAAATGCTTATAGCATTGTTAATGACATTGTATGGGTTGAAGAGGATCCTTGCTTTGCTAAGCAAGCCCTCATCCATGATGTAAAATTTATGTTCTCTTAGTAATTAAATGTTTATGCATTCCCTATCAAAAAAAAAAAAAAATAGTAAGCCTTCTCATTTCAATAAAAATACGTGAAATCTAGGATTCAACTTGTTGTAGGTGAAATTTGTTTTCATACGTGAGATGGATGGTAAATTAGCAAGCCTTGAAAATCCAATTTTTAAGAAATTGAGTTGACCATAAGCTAAATAAAATTTGATGTAACACAGTTGAATCGTATTGGCTATTGCTAGCAATTTATCCTAAATTTCTAACTGGTGAAACTACTGTTGTTATACAAGGGTCATAGATTACAAGATAAGGTTGCCTCTTATCTTGTAATCTCTAAATCTAAAATGGACCTCCAAAAACTTGGGGGAGGACCTAAAACTTAAAAGCTTGACTTAGGCTAGATCTTTTCTTTTTCCTTTTTTAAAAACTCAAATTAGTTGAGCTAACTCGTGGAGTACTTTGGACGGATTTTTGGGACAAATGTTTGGTTGTTAATTTTCCAATCCAAAAAAAAATGATAATGATGATCAAGGTTTTCAGAACCGAACCGGACCAGGAGTTCGGACCGTGAAAATCAAGAACCGGGATGAAAATCGGTTTTTTAAGCCTAAAGAACCGGATTTTTTGTTAATTCCGTGAACCTCTAAAACAGGGGTTGGACCGCACGAATTGGTGAGAATCGTGCAGTCCAACCCCTTAGCAATTTTTTTTTTTTTTTAAATAACTTAACACAATTTTATTCTACTTAATTAAATTATCCATCTCTTACAAGGAATAAAAAAAAAAATTATAATTAAAATTCTTCAAAGATATTCAACTTTACTTCAAAAATTAATCATAATAATGTTTTCATGGTTATTATTTTATTTTATTAACTTTCTTATTTAATTATTAAATATATGCTTGAAAACCATTAAATTTCCCTCACATATATAGATATATTGTCAATTTTGCTAGTTTTATAAATTTAATATCTATATTAAGGCTTTAATTAATTATTAAATTAATTATGACGTCATCACGGTTCGACCTCAGTTTGACCTCAAAAACTTTGAACCTCTCCCTTTTACGATTCAATGAACGGTCCGGGTCTGAAAACCTTGATGATGATAGTGATGTAGTAGCTAATTCGTGGAGTACTTTGGACGGATTTTTGGCACAAATGTTTGGTTGTTAATTTTCCTATCCAAATAAAATGATAATGATGATAGTGATGTAGTCGCTCACTGCGAAGGTAAATTTGGACAAATTACAAGATCTTTCAATTAGTGTGTAAAAATAAAATTATATCTTAATGTGACGTTTGGTATGGGGGAATTCACATTACTTTTAGCATCCAGATTCCTAGGAATGTGATTCCTTGCAATCTGGATGTTTAGAAATGTAGCTATTCCTATATTTGGTTTCATTGGGAATCTCTTAAAATTCCTAGGAATGTGAGATGATAATATTTGGTTTATTCCCAAGAATCTTAAATGAATTATTTATTTTTTCCATTCTATCCTTAGATTTGAATGTGAACTACCAAGTCTTTTTAAAAAAAAACCTTCCTCTAAATAAATAATGAAAAACAAAATATAAATTATTAATAATTTGTTAAGCAACACACACACAACAGTAAAAGTGAATATCTGGCAATAATGAGAGGTCCCTTTCAAACTTTTTTTAAAGATAAAGACAAGAGAAAAGATATTGATGATTTGTTTTATAATTTATCTTAATTGCTTAAATGATAAGGAAAAGGGGCTAAAATTGTCAATTTATAAAAAATATAATTTCCTTTAAACTTGAGAATCTAGATACCCGCCTGTTTTAAAGGGAATCCACATTCCTACTGATAGGGGTTTAAAAGGAGAATCCAGATTCCCCTGGCATCTGATTCTCTGGTGTGATTTGCAACCAAACATGAGAATTTTTAAACATTCCTGAGAATCCTCTAACATTACCCCATACCAAACGCCACATAAGAGTATTGATAGCTTTTAGTTATAGATGAGTGCTTTTGAAGATTTTCATTACAGTTACAAGTACTTTATTCTCCTCAAACAATTACAGGAGTTAGCAATAAATTTCTTGCAAGTCTAGTAAGCAAATAATTTTATTCACCTTAAACCAATGGGCAACAATTATATTCATGAGGATTAAAAAAGAAATACTCATTTTTAGTGTCTCAATTCTGATTGGGTCTCAAACAGGCTTAGAATTTTCTCTCAAAAACTCAAGATGAAGTTCGTTCATTTTTATATGAGGATTAGAAATCTTGAGCTCTAAGATTTGATTCCCAACTCTGACACGAAGACATCATTTTTCTCCTCATACTAATTCCTTTAAATCCTACTTTTAGACCTCCACTCGTTCCACTTAGTAAAATGTTGTCGCATATTTTACATTTGTAAAATGTGTGGGCAAGAATGTGCATGTGCACAGCTTTATCCTTAATCAGATCATCATGTTATGAGAATGAAAATAATAGTAAGCATGAAAATTTTCCAAACAATGTACAGAAACACAAAATCTATCCTTCTATATATCCTGTTCAAAATTTACATGACCTACGATTCTACAGAAAGCTATACTAATTGGATGATGTATTCTAGTGGACAAACAATGCCTCTACCTGTAGTATCAAGGATATAAAACACAAAAGTAAATCAGGCATTTTTCCAAACTCAGTTTAAAACTCAGTTTCAATAATCAATTCAGCTGCTGCACCCATTGCACCTAACCCACCAATTCCCAGCAGGGCCAGAGCCAATTCTTCCTCGTTCCACTGCCTTAATCCTTTGCTCAGCCTCTTTAACACATCCACATTCACCTCTAGCAACCACATTGGTGCGCAACCAACCATCAAGCTCACAAATCCTGACACGTATGCCCGCCAAGTGGCACAATCACAACCAAGAGAGATTTTTCCATCTAGTGCACTTGCAAGAAATTCTAAGTGGGCCCCAAGAATCTTTGGCCGCCGGTGTGATGCTGGCGATGATGAGTCCACTCCCCAAGCAAATGTACCACAAAGCACAGCAAAGTATGCCAGCGCATAACCCCCTAGCATCGCAACCATACCTCCAGATTCTCCACCTTCCTGCCTTAATCCATGGACTGATAGAAACCAAGAAGGAAGAGTTTCTTTGATCAAGGATTGCACCAAACTTGATCCACCAGATATCCAAACTAATGATGCCCCAAGTGAAGCTGCAAGTTTGACACGTGTCATTGCTGCAGCAAGAGAAACCTGCCCATATCTCATCCCATACTTGGTCTTCTTCAATTTCTCCACTTTATCTTTAGGCAACCCACTACTTGCAATATCTCTAACAGAGAGAATTAGAATAGAGACAATTTCTTCTGTCATGAAGATAACATCTCTGATAGACTGATGCACTCTTAAGTAGAGAATTCCAGGGGCAACTGGAGAGATCCCACCTGAGAAGTGGGAGCCAAAGCCATGGCCAAGGAGGGCACCTACACCACCATTGCTGTAAATGTGGGAGGAATTTAGCCCAAGGGTAGATGTGAAGCAGGTCTTAATAAGCTGGACCACAGCATCACTGTTATGGTGGAAAACAGTACCAGAAGCTGAGAACACAAGGAAGTCACCCCAACGCTTTACCTTCTGGGCCCATAATGAGGCAATGATGGCCATGCATGGCCAGGGGCAACCAGAAGCAAGGGAAAGCAAGGCTGGGCCAATCATTGTGAGGAAGCGTTCACTGGCTTTATCAAGTTTATAAGTTATTGTGAGGCTTACTAGGGCAGCCAAGGGTAAAGGAAGCGTCGCAGGAGAGCTCCCACCTGCAAACAAAGCAGTTGAGATATCTAACGTCAACAGATTGATTTGTTGAACCCAAAATTTCCTGTCCCACATATATTAAAATTACAAGCAACTGCAGAAAAATAGAAGATCATTTTGTGTCATTATTATAGGTGTTTACCCATATTACAATAATATATTGATCATTGATGAACCCTTTACAATACAACCCATACATTTATAATAATATATGACATATTATGTACCTCAAACTCCAGAGTTGCAACTTTTGCTGAAAGACACTCAGGATAGAATATTTAATCTTGACATGGGGGCAGAATGAATGGAGATTATTCATAACATGTATTCAACAGATAACAATGATAATCCACATATCTAGAGAATAAAAGGACATACCTACAGCAAGGCTTGGGACATCAACACCAGTAGCAGCTAAGATTTTCTTAATCTGTTGCTCAACAGTAGACAAATTCGCAGCAGGGCTTGGCCAATCAGTTCCATTCATAAAAGCTGGCTTCCATATGCCCCGCGTTACTTCAGCTGAAAAGTAGCTCACAATGGTGGCCAACGTTGCCGGAAGAAAATCAGCAAGATCTTTGAGTCCTGAGATAAAGAGTGTGAGGGGCTCAATCAACAATCTAACAACTGCACTTAACATCCAAAAATTTAAATAAAAAACAAGACTAGGCAACCATTCCCAAAGGTCCTTTTTCTTTGTCTTTTTTTCCCACTTTCTCATAAAAACACCAACTTTAGCAAATTTACCATGAATTTTGCCAAGATTGTGAGCAAATTTTTGTAAATAAATAAATATTAAAAAACTAAGGAAAATGAAGTTAAGGCTCAACTCCAGACATCCAGGTTCAGTGATTTTGCATATAGATTTGCTTTAAAACTCACATTATTACAATTAATCACCTCTAACCCATCAATAATACACTTGACTTGTTAGTCTGAAGTTCTTGTGATACTTTTTATGCCTCCTTTAAACTAATGCATGAACATTGAATAAAATTTGAAAGCATTTAATCATTCTAAGAGAATTGAATAAACCTGTAGCAAGTTCACGGGGAGAGACTCTTCCATGGGCACATGCTGTAAGAGCAGCATCAAGTACAAAGGGAGTTGCCTCCAGAATATCCCATGCAGGCACTTGGAGTCTAATCGAGGCATCTTCAGTTCCAGATACTGATGAATTGCTGCTTCCTGAAGCTGAAGGAGTTAAAGGCTGACCACCTCTATTTATTTTTCGAAACATCATACTCAATAGTGCATCAACTATCTGATGAACAGGAGTCCCAGGGACAAGACCAGAGAGGGTGGAAGCAATACATTCTTGATGCTGCTGGTACCAGCGCTTTAATTTTGGAAAGGTTTCCATAAATATAGGTTCTACAGAAAAAGTTATTAATCTAGAGAGTCTTCTGGTTTTCATCCGATCCCTGGGTAATCTTCCAAAGGAAGACAATCGTGAGTTCCGAACCAATAAGAGATATTCAGGACATAGTTGGGATCCCACTGGTGGTGCATCTCCCATCACATGCTCAAGAGGTGGATGATTAAACCTCCATAACTTCAGCAGAAGTGTAAATGCATTGCAGAACACTGCATGAAAAGAGAGTTCTTCACCTGTTGTAAGAGTCCATGGCGCAATCGGTACACAAGACCCAAAAACCTCACAGATGGGCATCAATGCACCTGCAAGCAATGGAACCTGGCAATAAATGGAAACCATCATCAGTTCAGAGAACATGAAGCATTGGAGTTATTCATTTCTTTGTATGGTCCATTCACGCTACACTCCTTTTGTTTAGATTAAGTTTCTTTATTTATATTCACTCGCTGTGTGTGTGTGCAGGGCAGAGGAAGGAATTTAGCCTTGCTGGAAGAGAAGGTTCCGGAACTAATACATGACTCAATTTTCCAGCAAAACTAGTTTGTACCAGTCTAAACTGTTGACAAGGTATTAAAACCATAATCATGTCAACAATTCAAACAATTTATTATCTAAAAGTTCATTAAAATGATGATACAAATGAATTGAGGTGTATAACAAATATTCTAACCATTGGCATAGGGGCGTGTGTGTGTGTGTGCGCGCATGTGTTTTGGGGGGGCAGGGCCAAGTTTTTGTTTGTTCCACAATCATAAAGTATTTAGACAGTCATGTACTCTCTTCCTCTCTCTCAAATCTAAAGACCTGCCCAAGTCCCACCCCACCCCTTTTACCAGACAAGATCAAAGAGAAAATTTCCTCCAATTGAACACAATTCCAATGACTAATCTAATGCAGTCTCCACATACATAGTAGAAAGATTTAAAGTGCAACCCACCAAGCCATGTAAGGAGAAAATCTGAACACAATCCACATTTGATATTCCAATAAGAAGGACATTCAAAAATGGAGCACAGATGATCAAATGGCTATCACTGCCAGAGTAGTCAGCAGAAACTGGAGGCGATAGCAGGCTTGTAATAAAAATAATGACGTGCTCCTGCACACAAATAAAATCATAACTTCAATGGATAAAGCTAAGGGTGGTGGGGGGAACAAACTTATGATGCGATAAAGAAGATAAGTAGTCTGCTCTTCCATGAAACAACAATATGGCCTTTACTGTACTACCTGTACATTCCAACCACGAATTAGAGATGCCCCACAAAGAATGGTAGCGGCAGATATCTTCTCATCATCTGAACCATTGACCGCAATTTCAAATATTTTCTCGATTTCTGCTAAGCTTCCATCAAATCCATGAGCTTAAATTCAGTTGCCATACCACTGGGTAAATTTACAAAAAAGAGCATCTGATACACCTGGCTTCAGGAAAAAGAAGGGTTTAACTGAAGACCAGGTGATAGTCAGGAATTATAATAGTTAATTAAACAGCTACTACCTTCAGCATATATATGTACATATATATACTACACGACACACATGCATATGAATGTATGTGTGTACTAGTTATGGTATGTAGGTATTCTTTTATATGATACATTATAGTCAGCTTAAGAAAGCCTTGTCCCAACAAAATATGGACAGCTCATGATGAATGGGCATAAGTTGTGTGTATGACTTTTTTTATTAGTAAGTTTACACACCCACTTATCAAAAGGAAAAAAGAAGTTTACACTCACCCAATGGGTTTTGAATCCATGACCTTACCCTCCACCCTTCATTATAGAGGGGGGAGGTGCTATTTGAGCTCATTGGCAAGTTGTATGTGACTCTTAAGTCTGATGTAGGATGTCTTGAACCTGGACAACTATTAGTCGAAAATCCTACTCCTTAGTTCAATAAGGGATCAGCTACTCAAAAGATACTGTACACGACAGAGGATTTTTTTTTTTTTTTTTTTTTGATAGGTAACAAAAAATTTTATTGAAAAAGAAGCCAACCCGAGTACATTGGGGATGTACTGTGGGGGCAAAAATCAAGAACCAAGGTTTCAATGTCAGAGGAAATTATTTGAAACTAATTTATACAAATTGGGGAGGGGGGGTGGGGGGGGAAGGTAAAAGCAAGGAACTTTTTTAGACTGATTGCATATATGCATTTATGCATCTCCTAAGAGGGGCAGGGTTGGGACTTAGAGGTTGGATTTTAACAACCAAGTTGTCACTTTTGATAATAGTTTTTATGGCATCAAAAAAAGAAATGATAGCATCTGAGTTCAGTTTCCCTAATCCCCATCCCCCTCTTCCTCCCATTTCCCTTTCTTTCTCCAAGAAAAAAAAAAGGAAAAATTATAGAAATAAGAGAAAATGGCAAATACCTAGAAGCTGGAGTGGCAACCAAAGCATTTACCAATGGTGGAGTTAGAGGGGACCCCTTCATCAATGATGACCAACCAGATACTTGCCCAGGAACACTACGAGGAACTTGGTTGCTACGTGCATTGACATAGCCTGGCCAGTAATATGCCGATGTGTCCAGTAGATTCCTTGCGATTAATGCCTCAACAATCAGATGTCGCATGTTTCCAGCTGCAAGAAAAAGAAATGGAATATAAGAAGCCTCACAGGTTTACCACAAAGGCAAATATCAAGAACCATCAGGTAAGGGAGGAGCCTTAACTAATTTACCATATTTGCACTGAAGATAAACAGGAAAAAGGAAGAATGAAAGTAGAATATAAGCCTTTTGAACTGAGCTAAAAGAGAAATCAACAAATTTCAGGAGAAAAAAAAAAAAAAAAAAAAAAGAGTCTAAGATGAACACAAAATAAGAGGCATCATTTTTTCAGGTGCAACCAAAGTGATCCAACTCAGCATGATCAACCTGATCTTTTAGTTTAAAATAACTTCTCTACAGGAAACTCCAAGGAAGAATGCAGAAATCAACAATCAGGTGCATTTGCATTAAAAAAAAAAAAAAAATGCCAAGGTGGGCCATCCAGAAACAGTGTTGTTATAAATAAAAATTAGGCCCATCAAAAATATTTATCAAATTTTCATCTATTACTTCTTTCAAACTAAAAGCCTCCACAAAATCAAAATTCTGATGCTGAAAAGTAATAATTACTTACAACAGTTCATTGGCATGTCAGTTACGCTCACACATTCATAGTGTCCATTACTGACTGGAAGGTTTGAAATGAACATTATTGCTTTGGCAGCAGCCTGATTGGCTACTGAAACAGCATACTGAGGGGGTGTCAACAAACCATCATAATCGCTCAATAACTGCAAGCTGGTAACTAACTCCTTGCACCGTTTTCCCTGAGGCTGTTTTTCTATCCTTTGATTGGTAGGGCTGTGTTCACTTTCATCAATAAGTTCACATTCCTCTTCCTCAATAATATTAGCAACTGCAAGTGTCGTAACAGACAATAACATGCACAAACATGTATCTAGGCGAGGCACAGGACCCTCACTTGAATCCCTCTCCTAAAAAGAAGTAAGATGAAGACAGATCAATGTAAATATCTAGAAACAGAAGTTATATAGAACCAAATGGGAATCTTATTCTTCCTCAGATCCAACTGCATTCTAGTCTCTGACTCTACCTTACAAATACATTAAATGCTGTGATTTGTGGAAATAGACACAAGTGATGTATTTCAATAGTAAAAATGGGTATAGCACTTGGCAAAACCTGAAACAAGGTCTCCAGTATATACATTGCATTGTGAAATTAAAATAGTTTGGCAATTTAGATATAAACGAGTTTTAGGCACAATGGAATATGAACCATTCTAGTGAAATAATTATGAAAACATTCACTAAGTATAAAATCCTCAGGAGCAACACAATATTTTGATAATTTTTCACTTCTTGAAGGTGAATAAAGGCACTTCCCATTACCAAATAGCCAACTTTATCAGTTATACACTATATGTTACACAATTTAGAATACTAGACCAAAATAATTTTTAATTTCTTAGCAAGTAATCATATTCAAAACCAAAAGATTTTCCAATTCCTGGGCAAGTTTAACTAAGGTATTACAATGGCTTGAAGTTGGAATTTTTTTTTTTTTTTTTTTGAGTCGGTTGGCTATGGTTTTTGAGATTATTTTGTATATGACATTGCATAGGCTTATGGGACGGTAATCTTTTAGGTTTGTTGGTGATTTTGTTTTGGGGATGAGGGTAATGAAAGTATGGTTTAGGTTTGGAGGCATTATTCCCGAATTTAAGACAGATAAGGTTGCTTTTGTAACATCAGACCCAACAGTATTCCAATAAGATTTGTAAAAGATTGGGGGCATACCATCGGGGCCAGGAGTTGTCATAGGTTTCATTTGCTTGAGTGCTTGCTCCACCTCCATGGCTGTGAAAGGCCGGGTTAGATCGGCATTCATCTGTGATGTCACTTTGGGTTCAATCCCTTGAAGGATTGGATCAAACCCGGCTGGGTTGACTGATTGGAAGATAGATTGGAAATATTGCACAAAGGCCTCCCCGATCTTCTGTTCATCCTTAACAACTTCCCCACTGTCAAGGGTCAGTTTGGAGATGAAATTTCTTCGATTTCTCTGGTTTGCACGACTGTGGAAATAGGCTGTGTTTAGATCCCCCGCTTTCAGCTAATTCACCCTTGATCTTTGCTGCCATAGACATTCTTCCTTGACCATCAAATCATGCACCTCAGCCCTCAAACTTCTCACCTAAAAATGGTTGGATCCGTTCATGGAGTTTGCTTCTGCCTGCTTTAGCAATTTTTTCTTTTGTTGCAGCATGCGACGGATGTTGCCGAATGAATGTTTACTCCAAGACTGAAGGGATAATCGGCATGCCTCTAAATTTTTTGCCACTCTGCCAATCGGATTTTCAATTGCATGGTCCTCCCATGAGTTTTTTATCACCGTTTCACACCCTTCATCCCTCATCCAGACCGCTTCAAACCTAAAAGGTTTCCTTTTCCTGTAAAACTGGGCATTTTCATCGTCAGTACAAATCCATAATGGGCTATGATCCGAGAGCGAACCAGAGATGTAATGAACTTTGGTTGATGGGAACATTTGAATCCATGGGTTGGTTGCTACTCCTCTGTCCAATCTAATCCAAGTCACTGTACCATCAAACTGGTTGTTGCACCATGTGAACGGAGAGCCAACAAAACCCAAGTCCTGGAATCCACAGAAGTCAAGAGCTTCTCTAAAGTCAATCATTTGTCTCTCCCGACACATTGCACCACCCAGTTTCTCTTATGCTCTGACAATCTCATTGAAGTCCCCCGCACAAAACCAAGGGAGATCCATTTTGAGGCTTAAATGTTTTAGTAGTGCCCAGGAGTGTTCCCGGTTGGCCGTTACAGGGTTTTCGTAGAATCCCGTAAACTGCCAGGCGTCATCCACTCCTGGGTTCACCACTGCATCAATGTAAGTTGGGGTTGCATCCATCACGTGTAGATTGATGTCTCTGCTCAAAAACAGTACGAGGCCACCACCTGTATTGAGTCTAGAGACTATGTGGACATTGTCTAGCTGCAGTTTTACCTTTAAATTCTTCACGTAGTTGTCTTTTGATTTTGTTTCCATGAGAAAAACAATTGTGGGAGCGTATTTTTTCACCATCTTGGTGAGTTCCTGAACTGCACATGGTCATCCCAAACCACGGCAGTTCCAGCTTATGGTGTTCATTGGTGTCGGCGGGGCTGCTTGGCAGCCACCACTGTTGGGTAAGCTTCTGGGGATTCCTTATAGGGCATTGAGATTTTTTTTGTGGGATGGCTACCTTCTTCAGACTCATCACTTCTTTTGTGTTTTCTCTCAATCATGAGCACGTCACTTGGGCTGCTTTAGCGTCCTTCTGCATCTGCGGCCACCAGAACCCCTAGGTCATTGCTCGATGCGCCAATGAACGCCCTCTTCATGACTGCCGCACACCCCTTCATGTAGTTCGGCCAAGAGCTTATTAACTTTCTCGGGGCGTAAGCATAAAAGATACGGCCCCCTAAAAGAACTCTGGTATAATTTGCGGTCTGTCGATAACCAGTATCGAGCGGCTACCCAGCGTACCCTGCCGGCTTCCCTTTCATCATTCGGCACTCGGTCCTCAGCTAAAAATTCAATGATCGGGTCCATCCAACATGGTTCGAGTGCCGTTACCATCGAGACACATACTGCTGCATTAATGCTTGGTTCTGCCACAAGCTCCACCTTGATTATTCAAAGTACCTCCTTCGTCATTGACGACGCCAATGTGGCCAGAGAATCCACATGTCGATTCTACCCCCAAGCTACTTGGATCACTTCTGCCTTAAGAAACTGGTTCATAACCTACCTCACCACTCGCAAGTACTCCTTCATTCGGGAATCTCGAGCTTCAAAACTGCCCTGCACCTGATTAACTACTAATCGGGAATCCGAGTAAACCTCAACTTCATATGCCCCTATCTCCAGAACGGCTCTTAATCCGGCAAGCAAGGCTTCATACTCGGCCTCATTGTTAGAGGCCCTGAACCCCAGTCTAAAAGAATGTTCCAACCTTATCCCTTCTGGAGTGATGATAACAATCCCAGCTCCTGCCCCCATCGCACTAGATGTGCCGTCCACAAATACCTTCCACTTTCGGACATCTACATGACAAACCACTTCCTTGTCTCCCATCGGGGAAAATTCTGTAACAAAATCGGCACGAACCTGGCCCTTCACTGAACTTCTTGGTCTATACCTAATATCAAAAGAGTCTAGCCGAGTTTCCCATTTAGCTATTCTTCCCGTGAAGTCAGATCTCTTCAATAACGACTGTAGGGGATACTCGGTTAACACGTAAATGGTGTGGGCTTGAAAGTAGTGGGGTAACTTCTGTGTAGCATGTACTAACGCTAAATCTAATTTCTCTAAGGGCAAATACCTTGTCTCTGCATCAACTAGGGTCTTACTGATGTAGTATACCGGCTGTTGCACTTCCCGGTCCCTCAAAAGCACGGCGCTCACGGCATGTTTTGACACCGAAAGATACATAAATAAATCTTCCCCGGGCTTTGGAGCTGTCAGCATAGGCGCTCGCACCAAATATTCTTTCAACTCCTGGAAAGCCCTTTCACACTCCTCACTTCACTGGAACCCCTTCCACTTCTTCAAAAGCTAGTAAAATGGACGGCAACGATTGGCGAATTTGGAAATGAACCGATTAAGGACGGCCAACATGCCGGTCAGTACTTGGACCTCATTTAGATTGCTCGGCGGTTTAAGGTGTTTTACTGCTTCAATCTAGTTGGGATTGACTTCTATTCCCCGGTTAATGATCAAATACCTTAGGAACTTGCCAACCCCCACTCCGAAAGCACACTTATTGGCATTAAGACGTAGCCGGTGCTGTCTAAGTACTTCGAACACCCCTTCGAGATCATCAATGTGCTACATTTCCAGTTTTCTTTTCACCACCATATCATCAATGTACACCTCAATCGTACGCCCAATCTTGTCCCTGAACATTCTCGTCATCATCTGTTGATATGTGGCAGTGGCGTTTTTTAACCCAAATGGCATCACGGTATAGTGATAGTTAGTATCAGGGATTATAAATGCTGTCTTCTCCTAGTCCTCGGCTGCTAGGGCAACCTGATGATAATCCTAAAAAGCGTCTAGAAAGCTCATTCTCGGGTGTCCATAGGTGGCGTCTACCACCTGATCAATTTTTGGCATAGGGAATGGATCCTTCGGACATGCTCGATTCAAATCAGTGAAATCTACGCAAACCCTCCACTTGCCGTTCTTCTTTTTTACCACCACGCTATTCGCCAGCCATTCCAGAAAGAAAATCTCCCTTATCGCCCCGGCCTCCTTTAACCTCCCAACCTCTTGCCTAACAGCTTCGACGTGTTCTTTGGCCGACCTCCTCGGCTTTTGCTTCTTGGGTGGGAACAACGGGTCCACGTTAAGCTTGTGGACTATGAACTCGGGGTCTACCCCAGGCACCTCATACGGGCTCCAAGCAAACACGTCTATGTTTCGAACAAGGAACAACAGCACCTCAACCTTATCCTCATCTTTCATACTCGCCCCTACCTTAAAATACCTGTCATCGTCTGGGAATATCTTTACCTTGATCAACTCTTCGGCACAGCTAGCCCTCATTCCTTCTTGGGGCTCTGGTAATTGCTATAAAGGGGTCTCCTCAAGTGGTTGCTTCTGTTTGATGTCCCGGTTAACCGCGGTGACTAAGCACTACCTAGCCACTTGTTGGCTTCCCCTCATTATGGCAATGCCTTGTTCGGTGCGGAATTTGACCTTCACACGCAAGGTGGACGGGACTGCCCCTATAGTATGGATCAACGGCCTCCCCAGGATCACCGTATAAGGGGAATATGAAGCGACCACTATAAATGCCACCACCATTTCCTTACCTTCCATATTCACAAGAAGTGAGATCTGCCCCTCTGGGATCACTACTTGGCCATCAAACCCGATCAGGGGCGTATCGTACCTGGAAAGATCTTCTTTCTTTAGCCTAAGCCCCTTGAACAGGCCGGGGTACATCACGTCGGCACCACTCCCTTGATCTATCATTACCCTTTTCACTATAAAACCATTTATCCGGGCCGTTACTACCAACGCGTTGTCATGCGGTTGAACCGTCCCTTCTAGGTCATCGTCATTGAAGGCAATGGGCTCCCTAGTGAACTTCGCCTTCTTCTCGGAGGGCTGTTTGCCTGAGAAATCTTCTGCTGGCATCACTGCCAATAACCCCCTGCTCCTAGCTACTGTAGTAGCCCTTGTGGCTGCATGGATGACCTCAATCACTCCCAAAGGGGGTGGGAGAGGGTTCCCCCTTTTTTGGGTACCCTGCCCGGTACTTTGGTTCCCTGAATCCACTACAAACTCCTTCAAGTATCCGGCTTTCACCAACTACTCTAAATGATCTTTCAGCACCCGGCATTGTTCGGTGGTGTGTCCCTTATCCCTGTGGTAAGTACAGTACAGGTTCTGGTTCCTCCGCGATGGGTCACCCCCCATCTTGTTTGGCCACCGAAAGTATGGCTCGTTCTTAATTTGATCCACTATTCTATGCACCGACTCCTTGAACGTTACATTCACTTCCCCCATCTGCGGCACTGGCTCCTGAATCCTCAAATCTTTCTGAGGCCTAGACTGGAAACCACTCTGCCGGGGATGATTTATGACCGGTGCCTTGCCTTTGCTCTGTAGCCGATCATCCTCTAATCATTTGTAATCTTCAATACGCCTCATCAACTGCCTTATATCCTCGAAAGGCCTTCTAGTCAACGAGTCTCGCAATTCAGAATCCTCGGGCAACCCCATCCGGAAAGTACTTGTCGTGATTTTTTCGTTACCTCCGCCAATTTCGTTGTACAGCTCCCAGTACCGGTTAGCGTAGCTGCGGAGGGTTTCCCCAGCCCCTATTTTCATTGACAACAACGCGTCTGCTGGTTGCGGCACTCGGCTACATGTTATAAACCGAACGCCAAATTATTGGATCAACTCGGCAAAACTATGAATTGAGCCTTTCCTTAACCCATTGAACCACCTCAACACAGTGGGCCCGAGACTCGAAGGGAATACCTTACACATTAGTGCATCATTGTGAGTGTGTAAAGACGTCATCTAGATATAGTGGCTGACGTGCTCTACCGGGTCCGTTTTTCCATCGTAAGAATTGAATGGTGGGTGCGTAAATCTGCTCGGCATTGGGGCCCGTTCAATGTCCCTCGAGAACGATGATCGGGCAGCTTTGCGCAACGCTCAGCTCATAGCGTCCATGACGGCGTTCTGGGTCCATCGTTCCTCTAGGGAAACCGAATCCCGATTTGCATACTCCCGTGAACACGAACGGTCTCGGTGTCGATGGGAACCAGACTGATGGGACCCTGCTCCACAACGATCTCCCACACTGGCCGACCCTTCTCCTCGTTCCCCGTGGTCTCTTCTTCTACGCCTATCTCTTGCTTCTAACTCCAAATCTCTTACCAACCTACGCAAACGCTCAAGTTCCTCGTCCATCCGTTCACGTTCCTCGTCCCTTTTGTCAGAACGATTGTACTCTGACGTGCCAAACATTGTCCGGTACGTTTGAAACGACCCTTCTCCAAGGTCGGACTGCCCTCCTTCCTGCTCGTACTCCTTATCTTCACGCCTCTTCTGTCTCCGCTCCCACCAGGTAGACCCCCGAGAAGATCCTCCGAAACCACTTTCAGCATAACTCCCTGCTTGACTTCCGGACATTTCCCCCATACGTGTCTCAGCAGAACCACAGCTTTGTAGAAGATCCCCACAGATGGCGCCAATTGTGCGTACCTAATGTATGGCTATTGGGCCTAACGTCTACTTGGGCTCATAATCTATTTGTTTTGTGGGCTTTTGGGATTCCTATTGTGGGTGGTCCTATGCCCGGCAGTCTGAATACACTCATGTTTACTTAAACCCTTCCCTCTACCTCACAGAGTCACTTTCTCTCTCAGAGTAAGTGCTCTTTTCTCTCAGCGTTCTCCCCAGAATTGCCAACCCCCTCTTCCTCATCCTCTTCTCATATTTATAGGCCAAAATCAGTGGAGGTGTTATGATTACTCCCCTTTACTAGTGCGAATGGGGGTCCAATTCCATCGTCTTTAGGTGGGTATTTAGGTGGGTGAGGAGGTAGTGGCATTGGAACTGATTCCCACCTCCAGGAGCTAGCTCAGTAGCAATGTTCTCAAAAGCACTACCGAGCAACCGAGTACAGGGGTGTCTTCCGAGGAAACCTGCTCCCGACTAGGCTATTTGTGGTCGGGAGGGGTGTGATCGATGTATTCATGCTAGCGTAGCCTTGTTCCAAATTTTGGGCCCAAAAATGGGCCCTGAGGTGTCCAGACCGAGGCCGTAGAACAAAAATGAGGCATAGATGATGTATTAGGCCGCCTGGCCAGGTCCCCAGGCCCAATGGGCCTAGGGCCCTGACCTGCACAATACCAATGGGTTTGGGGCCTTGGTCCGCATAATTTAAATAAGGAAAAAGATTTAAGGTGTGTTTGGATACCGCTTATTTTGCTGAAACTAAAAAATTATTGCTGAAAGTACTATAGATAAAGGTAAAAGTTAGTTGAAATAGTACAGTGGGGCTCATGAATAGTGCCAAAAAGTGCAGTGGGACCCATAAATAGTAGCAAAAATAAGCTGAATAGTGAAATAATTTTAATTTTTGATCTGCATCCAAACGCACACTTAACCACATTTTTTTGGGATCTATTGTCTCTGTCCTATTTTACAATAAAGTAAAATCAATGTGTAAATATTGTTGGTGCTGAAATCTTGGCTTTAAGTTACAATATAAATTTACAAAATACACATTATGTGTAACACATCTTTTTTTTTTTTTTTTGGGTGAAAGGGAACTTAAATTATATTAAACAGATAAGTAGTACAAAGTCTAGGTAAGAAATACACCAAACCTCAGTCAATAATTGGTACAAAATATAGAAATGAGGATATATACATTTGGTACAAAATATAGAAATTGAGGATATATACAAAAAAAAAAAAAAAAAAAAAACTATCACCAGAAGAAAATCAATCCTTAGCCAAAATGTGTGCCAAAATGTGTGTAACACATCTGTGTGAACTAAACATAGCCCAAAATCAAATTCAAAGAACCAAAAATGCTGGCGTTGACTGCAATAGGAAGCATAATAATATTTCCAACGATGCCGATTCAAGCATTCCATAACAGGCTGAACATGATTAGCAACCATGCATTATCCAGTTCACGTACCATAAAAAGATAAAACCTTTGTAATCTGACACATGCAGTTACAAAAGCCATTATGCCATTGTCAGTTTCGTACGTACTTTCATTCATGGCTAAGGTAGCTCCAGTTTCTGTGCTCAGGCTAGCCTTTTTTGTCACTCTTTCCAGCTTTGTATTTCTTTCTCTTGGGCAAGAAAAACTAGGCCGTCATTGCTCGGAGAACCCACCAACTCTTAACCCAAACTATGGATTTGGATTTGTGAAAGACATTGGAGGCCTCAAAGCCTATGTTAGCGGTCATTCAAAGCGGGGAATCCTACTCGTTTCTGATATTTTTGGTAATAACTAATAACTAATGACATACTCTTTACTATATTTAGCTTCCAGTATGTTATGGTGTTGGTGTTTTAGGTTCATAGCTGTTTTCTGACCTGAGTTTGTATCTGGGACTGGATTGTAGTATTGGTTATTGGGTCATATTAACGGATGTTTTTAGGATAATTGTTAATAAACTATATTAGAAAACTTTTGATGCCACATTAATGGGAATATAAAAAGCTGTTGAAAAAATTAATTATTTTATCATTTTTCATAAAATATCTCTAAAGATAGTTTCTAAATCAATACATTTAGAGCATCTGTTAACATTTTTCTTGATTATTTTAGTTTCGTATTTCAGCATTTTTCAGATTTGGGTATTTGTCAACTTCTGGTTTTGAGGTATTCCATGCTTACTTTTTTGGAACTTATTCATTCTTTTAACAAATAAGAAAATTTTCTTTTTTCTAAAATTTGACAAAAAATTATTGAAATTTGAAATGTAATATTTTCTAGGAAGAAAAATATGTCCTTATCAAGTAATTAGTCCTTATCTAAGAAGCACGTACAAATACGAGTATAACACAAAAAAAATAAAAAAAAAGAGTAAAAAATAAGAATAAATACGACACCTCAAGTGAAGTATTCTAGTTTCCTAGAATATTTTTTAGTAATCTACGTCCTCTCAAATTTAAATTCCCTTAATTACCGGCTAAATTTAAATTGAATCAAAATAAAGATGCTTGATGCTAATGTCCTACGTACTAGGCTTTAAGAATTAAGGATTTTTTTCCCTTTACAACCGGTGGGAGAAGAGAATTCCAACTTAATTAGGTTCTATATTCATGGATAGAGCCATGACAAAAGTCACTAAAAAGTAAAAACACAAAGCTCTTGACAATTTTAAGAAAAGTGTGGTCGTGATTTTTGATCACCTATATAATATCTATTGATTAACCATCATGAAAATTGTGATTAGTAATTTTTAGAACATATCTTGTGTTAGATATAATTTTCTTTTCAGATTTTCTTCTCTCTCTCTCTCTCTCTCTCTCTCTCTCACAGGGGAGGGATAATTTTGACATAAATTGTATCATGATTGAGTACCCAAATTTATTTCATCCTCTTGTTTTTGGTTTTGTTTATATTTCTTTTGGTATTATTTTTCTCCTAACACAATTTTGCCCTTTTTACAGGATATGAGGCACCGCATTTGAGGTGTTTCCACTTCTCAACTTTACCTCTAATGTGATTTTTAAAGAACTTCGTAGATATAACATGAAATGAAACCTTTTTTTTTATTATAGAAGAACATGAGTATGCAGTCCTGGATCCCCTGCTTGTCCTAACCGTTCTGTAATTAGATAAAATGGGTGCTATTTGTTTGCCTAATTTGACAAAAAAATGAAAGCAATATTTTTTAACAATTTGATTAATAACAGGTTTTTTTTTTTCTTTATGATTGGTTAACATATTTAAATATGGCAAAAAAATAGTAGACAATCTAGAAATAATGTGGACCTATATATACTTTTTGGTGTATTTTAATAATAATAATAATAATAATAATAATAATAATAATAATAATTGTATTAATTTTGTTGTTACAAATTATGGAATATTACTTTTTCAAAAAAAAATTATGAAATATTATACTGTATTTCTCCCCTAGACCCCTAAGCAGTTTGTGCATGAGAAAGTACTAATTCAGCTACAATATCATTATATTGTGAATTGTGATTATAACCCATATGTATTTTATGTCTATATAAAAGTGTTTCACAACAAATATTGTATATTTTATCACTTATCATTTTAATCACTCAAATGAATAACCATTCATAGTATAGAGGATTTATATAGATAAGATAGATATCAATAGTGGTAAGACACATTTATATAGACCTAAAATACAAATGATCATGTTATAATCACAAAATAATAACAAATAAATTAGAAAGATAATGGGGGTTAATGGGATATAAATATTTTTGTAACAACTCTTTGAGTATATGTGATATAACATTTTCCGTTGTAAATTTTGTAAAAAAAAAAATCAATATAATTTATTTATTATTTTTATTAAATAAATATTGTCTATATTCTTCTCTTTATATCCCAAATAAATATTTTCCTTTAGTTTGGAAAATTTCCTAGATTCATTTGGTGCATCAAGTAATATAGTTACAAAAAATAATATGTCAATGAAAGAATTTTGTAAGTCAGCAACTGAAACCCCATTAAAAAGTGAGTTAGAAAATATCTATTTTCTCAAATAGATCATAAGTGACATGATTTTTTCTTTTTCTTTTTTGAGAAGAGAAAGACCTTGAATTTCATTAATGGAGGCTGTTAAAATCAGCCTGTAAAACAGTAGTGGTGTCTAGTGGTACATTTTCCATCTAGACGTGGAATTGAGGTGTGGAAATTGGACATGTGAATGTGATACTAAGCTTCAACATTTGACTCTCTTCATATTAAGAAATAAACTAACCTTTGAAATAATGTGTTAGTTTTATTCCGCATAGGGTGCTGGCAGTGGCACTTCAGCTTTCCATGATTTCAATATTTTAATGGTAGAAGAGTGTGAAAATTTGAATTGTGCTGTTATTACACAGCTCACGACAATTTTTGTTTCGTGAAGAACATGCTCCAAATTAACCCCAGTACTTTACACTGCTTGTTTACGTTATTTATTGTGATAAATTCTCTATTGCTGTTGTTGTGTGTGCCTATATATTCATTACTCTCTAAGAATCATCTTAAGCCTAAATTATAGAAACAATAAGGAATAACATATTTTTTTTGACTGAAAAAGGTAGAATAAGGAATAACATATTATCTTCTCTTGAATAGGTATTGTACATAGATTCCACTTACATATAATTGTCTACGTTTTGCTTTAAGTCTAATGCCGAGTTCTTTTTTACTGTCACTTTAAAGGGATATTGCTGATAGGGTTGCCCTAGCTGGATTCTATGCAGTGGTTCCCGACTTCTTTTATGGAGATCCCTATGTACAGAACTCTTCCAGGACAATAGAAGAGTGGTCAAAAAATCATGGAACAGTTTGTGCCTAACTCTTCTCAAATAAAGTTGAACATAATATATTCATCTGTTTTATCATGAATTTCTTATAAATAATTTTTTTTAAAAAATCTGTTTTTTCATGAATTTCAGTTTAAACATCTTCTCAAAAAAAAAAAAAAAAAAAAATCAGTTTAAACAGTTATTGTATCCAGTAAATAATATTTCTTTGCCATTTTCTTACTTACAAATCATGACTGTATGCAATATTTGCTTTCAATTCATACTAGCTCTATGCTATCATATTCCTCCTAACTGTCTGATTTAGGACAAAGGGTTTAAAGATGCTAAAAAAGTAACTGCAGCTCTGAGAAAAGAAGGCATACATGCAGCTGGGGCAGCAGGGTTTTGCTGGGGAGGTGAGATATCCATTCATCTTTTCTTAATAGTATTTTTGATCTTCTAATTCTTTTTTGGCTTGGGTTATTGAGTTAGCTTATTGATAAGGGAAGCTTTCTAAAGTACTTTAGCTAAAATCTTAGTTTCTTGAATTCTTTTGTCAGGCAAGGTGGTTGCACAACTAGCAAGCACTAATTTCACTAAAGCTACAGTGTTGTTACACCCTTCACGGGTCACTCTGGATGATATTAAGGGTAGGAATGTTAATACAAATCTAAAGATTATGCAGGTGTAAACCCAGAAATATTACGATCTTACATGATATGCTACTAGAAAATAAGGATTATCCCCGTACATGTTTATACTAAATATCAACAGAGGGACTCCAAGTCTCCAATATAATAGAAAGTATAATTGCTCTACTTTTAGTTGTCGAATATGTAAATATTTAGCCTTGTATAAGTATACACAAACAAAAGACACAGAGGTGAAAAGTTGCCAGTTTTTTGGGCCTAATTCGTCTGATACAAAATAGTGGTAGGAGAGCTGCTTCAATCTCAAGTGAAAGATTTTCAATTGGACTTGCCTATTTATTTCATTAACATTTATTGACACAATTGCTTGTATAACTCACAAATACTGAAGAATTCTTCTTTTTCAGCTGTCAAGGTTCCAATTTCCATATTGGCTGCTGAGTTAGACAATGGCACTCCACCTGAACTCCTCAAACAGTTTGAGGAGGCTCTAACAGAAAATAAGGTAAGGATCTTCAAATTTCAGATAATCTATGTTCATGCTGCTTGACTACTAGCCTTGGATGTGAGTCATGTGACAACTTGTTTTGGAGATAAATATAAATGACATCTAAACAGCAATCTTCTTGCAAGCGGTTTGCATCATGAGATATTCAATTAGGTTGGTTCCAAAAAATTGACTCTCAATCTCCAATTAATGCTTCCATTCTGCAGATTGAAAACCGCATCAAGATATTTCCTAAGGTTCAGCATGGATGGACAGTGAGGTACAATGATAGTGATGCAACAGCTGTGGAGGCTGCCATTGAAGCCCATATAGACATGTTTATTTGGTTGAGCAAGTATCTCAGATGGCATTTCTAGCTGTCAAAGTGCTCGAATCCTATCTGTACCCCAAAATCTATTAAAATAAACTGTTTGAACCCTAAAAACTTATTTTTGGGGCCACGATAAATCCTAATAACAAGCTGTTTGCATGTTTCAAGAAATTATTATAATATAATTGAGTCTCTTTAATTTTGTGTAAGCAATATTTCTGAATTGAAGGTATATGGCATCAAAACATGCTTTCTTTACCACATATTAAAAAAGTTCCCAATCCTTATTTCCATACTTGATTGTATCCCCCAAATTACGTGCCATTGAGGACATAGAAGGTGTAATTTGACATGCATTAGCAGAATCAATCAACTCTCCTATTATATTCCCCAGATTTTGAGCAATTGTGGTAACTCCACGCTTAAAGAATTGATGTGTCACAAAAATAAAATCTTCTTCTCATTTAGTGAAGATTGGAATTTGCTCACGTGAACCTAAACGGCTATGTTCCAAAAAACGAAACCTAAACGGCTAAACCTGTAAGGCTGTAAATTCGGAGTCCATTTTTGCCTTTCAAATGAAACAATTACATGGAAAAAGTTCAAACCCCAAGTCTGGTATGGTTTTGTCATAAGAAAAAAATCCAGTATAAATTAATAGAAAGGCAATGTGCTGAGTATAAATATACTTAGAATATTAATTAATCTGTTCAATAGAGTTCACATCTATATTCCTATCTCCCGTTGAACATCTACCAAAGGAGAAAATTTGTCCTCTCTGTAGTCTTTACATACATACAAATCTAACTAAAATAGTCAAATTCTCTTGGAATCATAATGCAAATGTAGGAATAATAAGAAAATTCTCTCTCTCTCTCTCTCCCCCCCTCCGGGAGATGCTATACTTTTCTCAAAGAATATAAATAATTAATAAATAAATAAATAAACCACTGCCTCTGAGATCAAGCAAATGATTAACGAATCTAATGTAATCTACCAAAGATAAAACAGTATTTTACAAGGTTGATGAAGCATAGAATTTCATTATAATTATTAGGCCGAATCAACCAAGAGAGAGAACTCAACAATGCAAATAGCAAACAAACCTAAAACGGATATATAAGATAGAACCTAAGAATGATGAAGAAGAGGAGAGTGCGGTTTTGCGAAGCAGCAACCAGCACTAATTTATTTATTTATTAAAGCTATTACACATATTAAGAAATAACTATTATGACCATACGGGTCTTTAAATAAAAATAACAACCAAATAAAAAAATAAATATTCTTTTGAAGTGGATGTTCCATTTAGAGTTTATTCTTGCATATCAAAAGTGCCATTAGTAAAATAATTATGCAGCAATTCAATGCCCACATAAGGTTGCGACACCCCACATAATTAGTTGGGAACCGAGGCTCATTGCTTGCATTATGATCTCCTCATGGCCTCGAGCCTAGTTTAACACAAGCGAATAATGCAGTAAGATGTTTTTGACTCAAAAAGGTAGTCATGAATATCAATGAACTGCCATGTTTCTGTTTAACATTACATGTAAGACGTAATATTAGCAACCTGCTCATACAGACAAATCAAATTAGTATATATGTTCACTCAAAAAAGGATAATCTAGGATTGAGGAACATATAGATCTATTCCAAGGCACATGTAAGAAGTTAACATAGCAACTTGCTTAAGAGGAGAAAAAGAAAAGCTTAAGTCATATCACAATGCATAATTTGCTTCAACAAATAGTTTCATCCATGAGTATCTTGAATCAAGAGTTCATGGGATACAACAACATCAATATTCAGCCACCCCGAGCTTCTCTTCTTGTTGCATCATGAAGCAGTTCAATGTCAACTCCCTCTGGAGGTAGTTGAACATATCTCACCACTGACCCCCGGATGAAACAGTTTCTCACTGAAAGCTGCCATTTTTGCAGAAACATTATTAAATCCACTCAGCATGTTTAGACAGAAGAAAGGGAAAATGCAACAAAAACTAAAGTCATTTTGGGAGTTGATAAATTAACAGAACCCAAAAATTCTCATTCACGTAAATAAGCATTTTGTAGCACAATAAAACTAGTCATGTCAGAAATGCATAATATACAATTTGAGAAGAATTAATCATTTACAGCAAACACAACACAAGACCCCCGCCCAACCCACCCCCTCTCCCCCCTCTTTCCTTAATTATTTTCTCCCTGAGAGAGTAGGAAACCCCCAAAGTTAACCTTGATGATATATAAACCAGAATTGAGACTCATGGAGGACGAAAAGAATTTTTTTTTTTTAATGTGAGTTTTGGCCCTAAGAGTATGGGAAGAGCACACACATATAAGCTTGGAAACATGAAACCATGATGAAAATGGAGTAGAAAATCATTTGGTCAAACCAATTTTTGTCAAAATTTTTCTTTTTCTTTTTTCTTTTTATTTATTATTATTATTATTATTTTTCATTGATCAGTAAGTTACACTGGTGAGTCTTGAACCCACTACCTTACCCTTCAACACAATCTTAAGGGAGAGCTAGAGCCCATTATAAGCAAAATTAATAGCAGGTCTATAAGTATCTCCCAGCTGTAGGATCCAAAAGAGATACCTGACTCATTAATGATTCCAATTGTCTTCCAAAGAAATTCCATCTAAATGAATTAAGTGTCTATATAAATTTTTTGGATAAGTAATAATACTTCATTGAAAAAAAAAAATTGAAAAAGACCCCCAAGTAAGCAGACTGCACCAAGGATATAAAAAATGGTCAACCAGGTGTCTACATGATATAATCTTCATATAAGATAATGACTTAAAAAATAATTAAATAAATAAATAACTCCATATAAGATAATGTGAATCATTCTCTACCCTATTTTGCATTGTTAAGAAGTTCCAGATCAATTGTAATGCAGCATGTGAACTCTGAAGTCACAATTCTCAGTTCTAATAGAAATTACACACTTATGGTCATTGGTCTTAAAAACTTCAGGACTAAAAATAAATAAACCTTTGAATGACATCAGACTGCTATATGGTTGCCTGGACATTGAATTAGATGATTTTTCCAATATACCAAATAACCACTCAGATGAGAGAAAAGGTAGGCAGAATATTAATTCCTTATATCAAGACCCCCAAACCTTGATAGTCATGCGGACAGAGGGACAACAGAGTTAGAATATGAAAACATGGACCAATAAATTTGAATAGACATACTTTTTGTAAAAATAATTGGTGCAAATACAAGGCTGTTTGCGTAGTATAGAAAGAATGCTATGATGCAAGACAAGACATTATAGTGCTTTGAATTTTAGGGCCTAAAACAAGCAGAGAATAAGGAACTCAGCACTCACTTTCAGGTATGAGAAAGGGCTTCAAGACTAAAAAGAAATCATATAAGCTGTTTTCAATGATTCTACACAATCAGAGGGTAACAATGTTAAGGCTACCTCCTCCCAACTTATGGTCCCATCACCATCTTATCAATTAAAACATAAACCTTACATCATAGTTCTAAATAATCTAGAGCGTAATAATTTTCAAAACATATTTGGCAGAGGAACTGGGATAAAATGAACAGAGCTATAAACTCAGAATTCTCATAAAAACATCCATATATTCCCAAATCATCCAATCAAAATGCAACTTCAAATCATGAAAAATCAGATCTCATGGATATCCCAATATGATTAGTTAAAAACAACACTAATCATTTACAAGAACAAATAAATGATAGAAAGCCAAAAGTCAAACGCTCATGTACATATCTTCTTTAGGAGTTGCCACTTGCTAGACACTAAAGAGCTAATGAGAAGTTTTTAAAATGTCTATAAAATTTATTAGCAATGGAGGCATTTCACCATGTTCCCTAAGCTACAAAATTATGCAATCAACATCCTAATTCAAGATTAATTTGCAATGCCCACCCCACTAACCAAATCAGTGCAATTAGCAGGTAGCTATCTACCCTAAACTATAGGACAACCGTAAAATGTATCCTAAACTATAGGACAACTGCAAAATGTAACCTAAAGCTAAAATACAAAAAATTACAATCAACACCCTAATTGAAGATTAATTTCCCCACCAATCTATTAGTTTAGATACTAACAGGGACAACAAGTGGACACTGCAAATTCATTTCAAATTAGGACATTGCTCACAAGTTTAGGTTCACATTGCAAACGCCCTTACTGTGGATATATGTGATTAGCCCAAATTATTATTTGTGACTTTATTTATCAATGTATACAACAGCTGATTCCATAGAGCATTATATTGATTGTAGAATGACTAGACAAGATCCTATCCCCCCTCAATTCATTATGAACCCAATCTTCTTCCTTGTTAAAGATTATATGGAGCTCCAAATTACAATGACAGCATATGTCTACCTGTTATCTAATCAAAAACCCATTAAACATTTACCATGCAAACAGGCCAAGATTTTAACATTACAATAACTACAAATTAAATTAATTTATAAGAATTTATAAACCCTAACCCTAAAATTTGAATAAGTAAAAATAGACAATTGAAGCTGAGAATTGATAAGAATGATTAGTACCATGTGGGGATACTTGTCCTGATCAACAACTCTAGTGTTCTCAAGCTTGATGTTGAGGTATTGATCAACTGAGTGCAAAGTCCCTCTGATTGCAAGGTCATTCTTCAACTCCACGGTTACTTCTCTGCCCACCAAATCCTTGAAATACGAGAAGAACAACTGCAGCCATAAAAGTTAAACGAAAAACACAAAGACCCAGATATCAGAAACTAATGGAAACAGAGATTACTTTTAGAAAGACTTTGAAGAAAAAATTTTAACCAAAAATATACACTTTACAAATAAGAAAAAGAAAACCCATAAAAGAAAAAAGACCCAGATGTCAGAAACAAACGAAAACGGAGATTCCTGAAAAACCCATCAAGGATTTGGAGAAAAAATCACAAAGAACATAAAGAGAAAGTGAAAAGTTTGCGGGAGAAACAACGAAAAACGATTTTTGCTGGAAAAGCAAAGAGAAAGAGAAATCAAAACGAAACACTAACAAAGACAAAGATTAAGCAAAAAAGATTTACCATATTTTCTTCGCCGAGAGAGAGAGAGAGAGTGTGTGTTTGGTTTTTGTATATGTAGTGTCTGAGAAGAAGTTTTGGAGTCGAGGTATCGAGCTAGGGACAGACTACAGAGTGAAGGGCAAAGAGGGAAAGGAAAGTGGAGAAATAGCTATGTTTACAGTCTTACAGATATGTCATGCTGAAAACCCAGCCCAGCCCACTTTTTTTTTTTTTTTTTTTTTTTGCTGGAGCCCACTTTATATTTTAACTGGGCCAGGGTGACAATTTGTATCCGCGAGTCGAGTTCATGTCGTGTCGAGTTATGAATATTCGATTATATGGGTTGACCCGAACCCGGCCTGTTTACTAAACGTATTAGAAATTCTCAACATGAACACGACCTGTTTATTAAACAAGTCAACCCGACCCAACATGTTTAATTAACAAGTCAAGTAAAGGTCAATACAAATGACTCAATTTATAATTAATAGGTCATACCTAACCTATATATTTTTTATCAATTTCCATGTATATAAAATTAAAATATAATTACAACTATAAATATAATAATAAACATATAAAAACAACCATAAATTAAGTAATAATATCAAAATAACTAATAACTTTATAAGTTAAACGGGTCAAACAGGTTAGACGGGTTCACATGCTGAATATGAACACAACCCGTTTATTAAATGAGTTAGCCGTGTCAACTCAAATATAACCCAAACCCGTTTAACCTCAACCCATAACCTATTTATAAACAGGTTAGTCGTGTCGGGTTCGCAAGTCGTGTCAGATTTTGCCACCTCTAGCTATAAGTTCTATGGATTTTAGCTTGCATTAAATATTTCCTTAATTTAAAAAGTAAATGATTAAAAAAAAATGACAAATAGTGTTATTCAGTTCACTTCGGTACTATTCGATCAATTCTGTCTATTGGGTCCTATTCAGTCTGATTTGGTCCTATTCGGTTTTATTTGCTCCACTTCAATTCTATTCGGTCTTATTCAATCCACTTCGGTCTTACTCGGTCTTATTTGGTCCATTTCGGTCCTATTCAGCCCACTTCATTCCTACTCTATCCATTCGGTCTACTTTAATTCTATTCGATCTTATTAGGTCCACTGGGTCTATTCGGTCCTATTAAGTCTATTCGTTCCTATTCAATCCATACAGTCCTACTCGATTTTATTCTATTATTTGGTCCATTGGAGTTCTATTTGGTCCTATTCAGTCCACTGAGGTCCTATTCGTTCCATTCGATCTTATTCGGTCCTATTATGTCTATTTGGTCCTATTCAGTCTGCTAGGTCCCAGTCGGTCCTATTAGGTCTTATTCTGTCCACTAATTCCTATTCAGTCCATTTTGGTGCAATTACATAATGGAAAAAGACAAGTTTAGGTTGAGAGTACATATTCTAAATCCAAGTTTATTAAAAAATGTATATATGATCTCAAATTCGTAATATCTAAAATTTAAAACATATAACATTTATTGTCGTTACGCTCCTGTTGAACTATGTAAGTGTACAATCCACTTCAATCTAGCTAAATTTAAATAAAAGTCTTTCTAAACATAAAGGCTATGAATATACAAAATGTAATTGCTTGTGCAGTTACTCACTTGTTTTAACATCATTAATTTTAAATGAATTGCATGAGATTGATTAACGCACAAAATAGTGACTAGTTATGCATTTCTTTTTTTTCTTTCTTTCTAGATAAGTAAAATTTTATTTTGAATATAAGTAGATAATGGAGATGAGATTCAAAAAAGAGACGAGTACCACAAAAGATTTCATTACCATTATATTATCACTTGAAACCCCATTCTATCACTGCCTATAAACCTTAGAAGGTCGTGTATGATTAATAGTATTTAAATTGCAACCAAAATGAATTCTCATAAAAGCAGAAGGGAAGGTCTCCAAAGGCATACGAAGGATTTTAAATTTTGTTGGGACCCTTGACAGGCTCCTTTAAGGACTCGTTTTCCATGAAGACAATATAAACTCAGAATGCGTATATCAGCCTATTTGGCGGCTTTGCAGGTTTTTGGAACAGCTCTTTTTTTTCACTACGCGTCTTTAAAACCATATTTAGACAATATCTCCACCCTCAAAAGATTCCCCCGCATCACCAGTTCACACAACAGTTGATTAAACATAATGGAGAGAGAGAGAGAGAGAGAGAGAGAGAGAGAGAGAGCATTAACTGTGATGAGAAAATTATCCAGAACTGAAATACATTGCAATCTAACACAACGGTAATCCAAATTTTAATCGCACAAATAGAGTTCTACCAAAAAAGAAAACACCAAAACAAAAAACACAAGGAAAGAAAGTACTATGGGAAGAGGGGGGAGGAAATGGCATACTGCAAGTGGAAACTTACACATTACAAGCTTTTCCATGGACAACAAATGAACAACAAATTTACATTCGCTTACAAGTGAAAAGCTAAAAGCTAGAAGTTGGTTTCTATATCTAGAAAACATTATTGTTTTTATCTTTTTCAATTTTTGGCTACAAAGAATAGTGGAAGCCTGATCACTATAGCCTTTGCTTCACCCGCCTACCATTGACATCACTGCCGTCGAGGATAGCTTCATTTCCATGCCTGCATAGGATGACAGAGTGTTCACTAACTCTAGCCACATACTCCAAGAGTTCAGTCAAGACAGTAGGGCAGCTTTGCTTCAAGTATTCAAAGCCATCTGTCTGCATCACAGCTGGAGGAGAAAGAAAAAGAGAATAAGCTGCAGCCAACATTAGAATAAAAATCCAGACAACAAAAACACTTTGAAACCCACTTGATTAAAACTAAATTTACAAAATGTCTTCCTAAGATCCAAGACAATTATAGGATTGCTAGGCATAGCTTCTCAATACCTTGCAGACACACTAGTTGCTTACAAAATGGATGAGACTTTCACCTTATTTAACAGTAATAAGTTGATAACATTAAGGTCCTAACAAACATGTTGGGATATACCTGTGAGAGGGATGTAGCTTATTTCACCTTTATGCTGATCATTAACATTAAGGTCCTCAAATCACAACATGTGAGTGTGTGGTGTGCAAGGGGTGGTGCTGCATAAGCCATATGCATGAGATGCCTTCTCCAAAGAGATGAGACAGTCTTAAAATATTAGGACTCATTAGTTGATGAATGATTAATTTCAATTAGCAAAAAAATGATTATCCAAATCACTGATTATAGTATGGCCTCTTTAGTGTCAACAATTTCCATCAATAAATCTTAGTTATTCAAACTTTTCATAATATTAAAAAATCTTCAAGGAAAAAAATGACTCACCTCTCAGATTTTCAGGCAGTGCAACAAATTTGAGACACACAGCTTTCAGCTGGAAACAGTGATGCTGCTCTGCCAAAGCTAACGTTGTTGCTACAGTGTTTATGGCAACACCTTCGCAGAGATTGGCTTCACATAGCACCCTCAGTCTTTCAAGACCATAACGATCTGCAGCTGCAAGCAGATGCTGTGCCATCAAAGTAGAAGCCCATGTTGTGTTTAAACCAGTAAGCTCTTGCATGTCAGGTAGGGAGTCCCAATAAATAAAATGAAGCAAAGCCTGCATTATGGCACATGAGGTTAGATAACAATTATAAACATTTAACATAAATATCTTTCTAGGTAAATTTACTATCCCCAAGAGTGAGGCTGAGCTTGGAAAAGTAAAGGGAAAAAAAACTAAGAGAAATATTGGAAAATAACTATTATGGGAAAAAAACTTAAGTGTAAACAGTTAATATGAAGAACCCCAATGCTAAGTATTAACTACCAGATGAAATAGAAACCCCAATATAGAAGGGTATTTTTTCCCAACCTTAAAAACAGGAGCCTCCATGTCTTCAACTTTTATACACTGGGTATTCTGATCCCTCATTGGACCAAATAATTGGGCTCTAAATACAGGTGAGCGAGTTGCAAGTACCAATTTATGAGCAGCAAAAGCTTCTCCATCAACTTCAAAATTCACATCTGTTCCCTTTCCAGTTTCCAGTAGCTGCCCAAAATTCAGACCAATGTTAGAAGATGGTACTGCAATAGAGTAGATCTTAGGACCCTCAGTGTATGATCTCACAACGCCTACACTACAGTTAACCGAGAGGCAATCATCCTTGAGGTAGTCTGATGTCTCTAAAGCAGTTCTTTTGAAAAACCGTTTGTAACCCCTGCAGCATCCAACAACAAAAATTATCATATCACACTTGCCACTCGATTACATTAAAACAAGAACTGGGGCAAAAGGTATACACCTAATAATGATTGGATGCAGGTTATAAGTATAACACGATAGGAGGTGGAAAATAGTTCATGTAAAGGCATTATCGATTCAAGTAATACACACAAATTCTGAACAATGTTTGCCAAGAAATTGCATCTTTACACTAAAAATTCTAGCTCAACGCTAGAATTCAAGCCAAGAAAACCCGTTATCTATCAAATTCAACAAGCATACCACCGCCACTTGTACATATCAACCTCTTTCAAAATCAAAACTTCCAATTCCAAAACAAATAAAATAAATAGCCAATTGCTATTACTTCACAATTCCTAATCATGCCATTGGTTTCTATACAACTACCCACTTTTATCATGTCTTAAAGTGCATTTAATACATCATTAAATAGATTTTCTTTTTTTTCGTAAATATACAATCAAACTACACCCAAATATCAAGAAAAACATATAACAACCAAGAACCCAATACACAAACATAAAAAAAAAAACACCATCACAATCATAACAATTATCATCAAGATCATCGAAAAACGACCAAGAAATTAAACAAGAACTATCAATTACCACATGCTGCCGCGATATTTGAGCGTGTAAGGCCCACTATCCGGAGTTCTCCCGAAATGGGTATGAACCTTATGCCTCTCTTTCCCACTCTGATCCAAAAGCGTCAATTCAAAAAGCGCTCTCACATCAGTGCCTTCGCTCGCCAAAGCTATAAAAAGCGAAACGTACGTAGCATTGTCCTCCAAACTCTTACCGTCCGGGTAAAAATAGATCGCCCAAGAGTACCCGCCGACGACGAAAGTATCGGACGCCACGTACTTTCCGATCCCCATGCCTTTCGAGAGCGAGTACCCCGAGATCTTGAACTGGTGGGACCCATTCACCGTCTCGGTCATCGAGGTTGACGTCGTCGTGGTCGGAGTCGAGCAAGACGAAGAAGACGAAGACGAATTCGCCAACGTGGACTCGCAACACGGGAATATCGGCCTCGAATTAGGGTTTTCCCTGAAAACCCGTCCCATTTTTTTTTTCGCCGCGGCGCGAGGATCGCGATCTCGGAGCTCAAATTGAGGGGAAATAGAGGAATTAGAGGTGTTATGATTTTTTTTTTTCTCGGGAAAGTAGGGTGTTTGGTTGGTGAGAAAATCTAGGGTTTGATCGATTTGTGTGGCTATATATGTTTGTCGAAGCTTCAATTTTTAGAAAGAGAGACAGAAAGATAGATGGGCTGAAGGGTGACTCTGAAATTTGGGAATGGACTTTGCTTTTAATAAGTAGTGAATTTGTTTTTATTTCTATTTTTATTTTTTTGTCTGAGAGAGAATTATTGGTGAGAGAGGCGGGCTAAACTGGCTAAGCGTACCTGCTCTCCTACATGATTTTGGTACACGCGCTGTTCTTCTCTATTACTATTACACGCATTCTATACGGCTTGGCGTGCCATATTTGTCGATAGTCATTTTGTCTAATACAAGGTTTTTATTTTTTATTTTTTTGGGTAATCAAGTGATGAGAATCAATGAAATTCAATTGTTTTAAAAATTGTTGTGTGTATAGTGTTACTCATGTGTGATTTTAAAGTGAGAATAAAAGCTCTAATTAGTAAACACGAACACACTATTTGATTGTTAAGCTTACGAATCTTGTAGTTCAATCTTAATAAGCATCTATTCGTGTTTCTAGTAAAAATATTCATAATTCAAATCTCTACACCCTTATCTATTGATGTATAGGGAAAAAAAATACGAAGACATTGATTGGTTGGAAGGAAAGAAAGAAAAGAAAAGAGAAAATAGTTCATTTCCCTATTTGGTTGTAACACAAGAGAAAAAAAAAACATGAATAAGGAGTGAGTTCTAGTTAGCTTAACTAGTAAAGTTTCTGATGGTTGAATAAGAGATCTAAGGTTCAATCCCCATCTACACCAAAAACTTATTAGTGTATTAGTCTAATGATAAAGAGCTATCATCAAGAGTGAACGTCATAAGTTGAAACGCTCTTAAAAAACATGAATAAGGAGTGATGCAATTTATGTGGGGTTTACCATTTTGGTATCAGCCATATTGGGCAAAAATGGGTGGTTTGGAAGAGCACTATTGAGTGTTGAGCGAATTCATGAAACCAATATAATTTAATTAGGCATGAATTATGTTTGCTATATCAATATTTTTAACTGATATGACGATGATAAGGATATTTTTAAAATAATTTTAAAGTATATGGACTAGAGTAAAAATTTTAAATTTAAAAAATGGTTTCAAAATAAAGGTTAATTGTTAAGGACTATATATGCAGTTTAACTATTTTTTTATATAAATTGTTATCGATATAATATAATTGTAACATATGACATATGTTTTATGATAATTGATCTTTATCATCATAATAAAATATTATTATTTTATATCAAAAACTTTCACCAAACCCCATTAATTTCAGAAATTCTATCAAAAACTTTGCCAAACTCTCATGTAATAGTTCAAATCAGATTGAGCTAACCTAAAATTGAATATCTAAAACATTATTTAACAAAATAAAGGATTAATAAGAACTTTTACACTCAATTGATTTATATTTTAATAGAAAAAGTGAGGCACATTTTTTTTTTTTAGAAACAAACACACACAAGGAAGAGGGAAATGAGTTTTAACACAAAGACATATTACAACTCCACTCAAAAGCCATGATAATTTTTAAGGGAGGGTGGGGCAAGTATACTACACACAACACACTTTCTTAAGCAATGTGAGACAATTACCTTTTTTTTTTTTTAAGAAACAAACACGCACACACACAAGGAAGAGAGAAAAGGGTTCTAACACAAAGGTATACCACAACTCCACTCAAAAGCCATGGTAACTTTTAAGGGAGGGTGGACTAAATTATACTACACACAACACATTCTCTTAAGTAATGTGGGACAATTACCTTTTTTTTTTTTTTGAGAAACAAACACACAAGTGAGGCACACTTAGTTTGATTATAGAAACCTAAATTTTTTGTCTTCAAAAAATTAATATAGGATATTTTATTAATAATAGAGTTGTGTACAGGTACCTAACGTATAAAATACAAATTCTTTAAAATCTTAACGGTTTTAGAAATGTAAACTCAAACTCACCCCAAATCCATTAATAAAAAATAAAAAATGAATAAAAATTAAAATGTCTTACCATTAGGGTGGGGATGGGTCATAACTTCCACAAAGCCCAATCCATTGTCGTCCCTACTTATTTTGATAAGTATAGCTTTCTAAGCCTTTTTAAGGAAAAAAAAAAAAAAGTTGTAGTTGCATTTTTTATACCTTATTTTTTAAGCAAAATAAACTCATCTAAACACACATTTATTTTCTTGAAAATAAAGATTTTTATTCTATTCTATAAAGGTTTGAGAGAATTCCATCACAAATATATCCTACCTTAGATGTGTCAGTTTCCTTATAAAGTTTTTTTTTGGTATAATTTATTTTAATTAGTTTATTATTGTACAGTAAATTTGATAAAAATACAATTGTACTTATTAAAAAAATTTAAAAATTAAAACTTTAAAATGTTGTATATAAGTCAGATTACCTGAAAAACTCTTGTTGTTTTTGTAGAATTTATTTTTATTCGTTTATTCTAATAAAAAAAAAAGTAAAATGGGTTAACATATAATAAATTATAATTGTACATATAAAAAGTGAAATAGTATAACAAATCGACAAGAAAGACAAAATAAGGAAAAGAAAGACAAAATAAAAAAGAAACGAAAAGAAAAAGTCAAAGGCAAACATGCACGAATTCATATGCACGTTCAAACGGGTGATGAAGTGCTGCTTTAACGGTAAATTGCAAAGGGAGCTGTGAGTGTGAGTGTGAGTGTGACACTTTAGAATTATTTAGGATGTAGAAGACATGCGAAATTAGCTCATACTTCGAAAAGCATGCAAATCTAGCCGTTTGGGTAAAATGCTTTTTAAAAAAAAAAAAAAATTGATGTGTTTTATCACTGATTTTAATTCTGTAATATGTATATATATATATATATATATTTTTTAAATATGGATTTTCCGTTTCCTATTTTTGAAATTTTAGGACCCGTTTGGTAATGTTGTTTTAGTAATGTTGTTTGTATTTTTTAGAAATACGTGTGGGTAAAAAAGTGTGTGAAAATACGTGTAATATTGTCTAAAAACTAAAAACATGTGTTTAAACATATATACCAAACAGACCCTTATATTTTTATTATAGCTTTTGTTACAAATTACGGTACCCATTCTTGCAAACATCATGAGGCATACGGTTTTTTCTTTCCAAGTCATTTTTTCTTTCCCTTTTTTTTGTTCTATTATGTTTCTCTTCACTTAATTATGGATCTTTGAGTTCTTCCTCCTATTGTGGATCTTCAATTTCTTATTCAACCAGGAATGACATTGACAACTCTTTCTATTTATTTGTTTTCTTTGGTGTGGCGGTTTAGTATGGTCAAAACTATATTAAGTACTCTCGAAGCATAATGAAACAATGCTCCTTCCTTTCATATTCATGGTAGACCCATCTAACCATAAATTTAATAAATAAACCCTACCATAATTGTGAGATAAGTGAACACTATTTTTTGTACTCTGATAGTACCTAAGAATTATTTTATTACAAATCAACACATGTCTGCTCATTTAGGAATGAGTCACCAAACATATCTTTATTGTCCTCAACTATCGCGATGTCACTATAATGACCCAAAAGTCACCACAACGTCATCAATCGAATCACTGCTATTGTGTGTGTTTAAGTTTTCTCTTTAAAAAAATGTGTTTTGGAATTCTTTGGGATTCCTATATGTAGAAATGAAAATCGGTTAGAATTAGTTTTTTATTTTTTTATTTTTTATTTTTTTTATTTTGGAAGAAATTGGAGAACTATTACCAAGTATATATTACTTTATGTTAGAGAATTAATTATTTTTACATACAAAAAAATTCCAATTTAAAAATAATTTAATGTAGTTAGTTTGTTATTGAAAATTGTATACTTGTGTAATTAGAAATTTGTTTATATAAGTATATTTCATTTTATACTTGGTTCTTTATTAAGAACAAAATCAAGAACCACCACCTTATTGCTGGCAAAAATGTATTTTGCAATAATCAATAATCCAATGTAGTAACATTTATTAGAATTATTTTTTAGTGAAAATACCCTGCGTCCAACAAAAATGCAGTTTCAAATAAATAACAAATAAAACCAGTAAACATTATGCTAATTTTAGATGAACATTAATAAGTCCCACTAATAAAAAAAATTGTAGTTCAATGACTCATAAATATGATTCAAATCTCCCCTCTCCATTTATTTGAACAATTGAATATTTTGTTTTTTAAACTATGAAATTTGACTAACATGTTGGTACAAGACTCATTGAAACACCGAATCATTTGTACCCAAAAGAAAATTGCCATATATTTTTTTCTTTTTTACCCAAGATGAAAAAAAAATTCCAACTTTTTGTTTTTATATAATAATAAAACTTAGGTAAATTTTTAAGTGATAAATTTTCAATTTTTGCAATTAAATTTAATAATATTTTAATATAAATTGTTGCATTGGTCAATTGCAAATTTGCCAATTCTTCTCTCCCTCTGTGTAAGACAAAAACATAACGTAAACATGACCTCATAGACCCATGGGCACGATGGGTCACTAGTTAGGTCGCAGGAGCAATTGTGGTAGGAAATCATGTAAGAATGTGTACGATAATTTATAACCTCACTGCCATGTACCCTTCGTTTCGTGGCCTCTCCATTTATGGTGGCTCTTACACACTTACATATTATAGGGTATGGGACATATTTACACAGTTTATTTATTTTTCTATAAAAAAAACTTTTTTTAATTTATTATTTCAACTTTTAAGTTCTAAAATAGAAAAGAAAACAAAATAGCAACTCAATTCATATATTTCCTTCTTCTTTTTTTCGATCCAAATAATATGTTTTGTTGGTTAGAGTTTTTTATTTTTATTTTTAGAAATATAGCATCTTTGATGACTTTTTTTGTTTGCTTATTTTGAGACATTAGAAAAGTATCTGTTTATTCTTTTAAAACTCTTGAAGCAAGAAAGCACTTATTTGCTTTAGTTCTTTAAAAATGGACTCAAAAAATAATCAAAGTTTAAATATCTAATTGAAATCGGTAAAGAGTTCAAAGTTCAAACTCAAATCGTGTTAAAAAAAAAAAAGACGAAGTAATTTTGAACTTTAGTACTCGACTTGATAATTATTCATTACTATAGTATATTGTATTAGCACAAGTGTATCTTTTCTCATACCAAATATGCTGTCTTCCAAGATTTTCACAACTCTCTCTCTCTCTCAAGTTTTTGATGACTAATTACATTGTAATTAGTCTTATTAATAGGAAACACACAAAATCCTTATAAGATGTTGGACTCGATATCTTTAAGGATTCTAATTTTTACAAAATTAACACCCCTATTGACCCTAAAAAATTACAAGATTAATGTACATTTTTAATACAAAGGATAAAGTGTAACTCGAGATCATTTTAGATCTATCTCTTCCAACTATCACTATGTGGCATTTTACAAAACTATCCGTATAAATTATTTTAACAAATTATATAACTAATTAGACTTATGACAATTTCTTGGCGCAGTACATTTGATTTTTAAATTAAACTAAATTAATTAACATTGTAAAATAGGATTGTTTATTTAATCAGTGCAAGTGTGCAACCTTGTTTTATCATAAATTTCGCCTTTTTGGCAACAGAATGGTCAAACCCTATTCAGACTTGAATTAACTCATACGAATCTATGATTGATTGGGTTGGCGAAGTGACAATTGCAAACATTAATTTCCAAAATATTAACAAAACATTAATTACCTTCTTCTTCTTCTTTTTTTTTTTCTAATAAAGGATCATATTAAAGAAGCAGCCTGATGGTAGTTGAATCCTCAGTAATATGGCTTCAGGACTTTGACTTTGAAACTTCTTTGACTGGGGGAGACAATCAGAGAACAATGCACATAATGTTTTACTTTAATACTGAAAGCCACATTACTTGCTGCCCATAATAAGACATTCAGACTGGTAAAAACTTGGAATTTTTTTTCCTGGGGTTGGTGAAGTGATAATTACAACATTAACTTTCCAATGTTTAATAATAAGTTTCTCCAAGTCCCCTTTTTACAAATTTTTGGCAAAGAAAGGAAACAGAAAGGATTTGAAAGGCAATCCAAACATTGATTGTTTATAGGCTTTTCCCACTTGCAATAATCTAGCCATAAATGGATACTATTTCATTGCTGACCTATTAATGAAGTATCTAAAAATAAATAAATCACCACCACATACCCTTGGTGCGATGATCACTTTACAAGTATAAGTGCTTGTGGGGTGTGGGGGGCAAGGGCCGGGGTTCAAGTCTCCAGGAAGGAGTTTCACACACATTTAGGCTAAACTAAATTCTATCTTGTAAAAAAAAAAAAAAAAAAAAAAAAAAACTCCCAATTCATACTAGATCCCACTTATTGGGCATTTAGAAATAGAGCTAAGACATTTATATTTATTTGCTCATCAAATTATAAATAAGAGTTAGTTCATCCATATTTGTTTAGTCCTAAAAAAAATGTCGTTCTACTGCTGTGGGGGACGAGGATCCAAAACAACTGGTAAGATGGATAAAGGCATTTCCGAGGAATGAAACCTCGAGAAATATTGGCAGAATGTCCTCAGAAAGTTCCCACCTAACTCGTGCAGGGGCAGAACGGCCACAGTTGACGAGGGTCCTGAGGACGCCTACTTAACCTCGAAAAGTCGAGAGTCAGCGCTAGAGGTAGCACGGTGCAAATCAAGGGTGAAAAAAGTAAATTGGCATTTAGCAAAAAAGAGAAGAAAGATGAAGGACAAAGCAGCCAGCCCCCCTGCATTAAATGCACTGCAACAACTTAGTTGGCCACATTAATGGGGAAGTGACCTTGAATAGTGTACACACAGCTCATACCTTAGTGTAGAAGTTTTCTAGCAAGGCCTTGATGGGACAAATATTAGGAAAGTTTGATCCTAACCCTCCAAATGTAGAGTCCAGATACATTTTGACTAATTATATAAAGCCCAGAAGTACCTAGATCAAGGGGAGGATTTTTTTATAAAAAGAAGGGAGAAAGACTACTCAATTGTAACCTGATCCTTGGACTAAACCCGACGACAAACACTTAGTCATTTCAAGGCTTTTTATAATTGAATACATTCACATCTCACTTGAGCGTAGTCCCAACGTCATTATTTATCTCAAAATGGGTACTTAAAGGTTGACCTTGCATCCCATCTCTAAAAATTAATTGTGTGAGCAAAAAGTAACACGTCTTAAATCATTGACTTTGTTGGCAATATTTTTTACCCGCCACAATTGGCACTGTCTGTGGGAATTGTCTCCTAAAGTACTCTTGTAAAACCTTATTAGCATGGCGAGTCCCAGGTGAAGTGGATCGTTAGAATTTGTGGGGTCCCAGCGCAAGGACCATTTTGTTAATCTTGAGTGAAGGAAGGACCGTCACATGGCCCATACTCATAGTGAAAGAGCGCCTTCTGTTCACTATGGTCCGCATGAAACCAGTCATAATTCGCGTGATGAGGAAGTGCATAACCTGGAGAAAAAGGTGGAACGGTTATGTCGACAACTTCGTCGCAAGACTCCAATAAGGGAGGATAGGACTCCTACCTCAGAGCAAGATTCAAGCTCTCAAAGCGACGGAACTTACCGACCTCAAAGTAGAACTCCGCCCAGTGAATCGTTCACATCGTCATCCCATCGCACTTCTAGGCGAAAACATTATCGTAGAAGGTCTTGAACACCACCAAGGAAAGGCCAGGGGCATGATGCCATGGGAAAGGCTCTTCTCCAGATATCCCGCTCCCATTTTTCTCGGCGTATTGAGCAAGCCAAGCTCTCACGTCGCTTCAATTAGCCCACTTTTACCATTTATAATGGTAAGACCGATCCTGTCGAACATGTGAGCCACTTTAACCAAAGAATGGTCATCCATTCCAAGAATAAAGCCCTAATGTGCAAAGTCTTCCCCTCGAGCCTTGGTCCGGTGGCCATGAGGTGGTTTGATAGTCTTGAGGAGGGATCTATACATTCTTTTGAGGAGCTAACAAGGGCATTCAGAGCGAGGTTTGTGACATGCAGCAAAGTCCCAAGGCCTCTAGACTCTATACTTTCAATGTCCATGAAAGAGGGTGAAACCTTGAAAAACTACTCTGATAGATATTGGGAAATTTATAATGAGATTGATGGAGACTTTAAAGATGTTGTTGTATGACCCTTCAAGGTAGGCCTTCCTACACACTCTAATTTGTATAAGTCGTTTACTACAAAACCGTCTCGGAATATGCATCAATTGATGGATCGAATTAAGGAGCATAAAAGGGTCGAGGATAACCAGAATTCTGGCAAGGGAAAAACCAAGTGTTTCACCCCTGATCGAAGGGATAATTTGTTAGGCTGGTTTACGTCTTCCCGACCGAGGAGGGAGTTTTTCAACCAGATGCCCCATAACCCTGTTGGTCCCCAAGCGGTAAACTCGATGTTCAAAAAGCCCATATATCGAGTGTTAGAGAAAATCAAGAATGAGCCTTATTTTAAATGGCCAAATAGAATGGGAGGAGATCCCACTAAAAGAAATCAGAATTTATTCTGTTAATACCACCAGGACCGAGGTCATACAACCGAGGATTGTAGGACTTTACAAGCCTTCCTTGATCAATTAATCAAAGCTGGCAAGTTGAAGCAGTTTTTGCAACAGCCAGCCAGTCAAGGAGGGTAGCCTGTAGTCGGATCTCAGAGAAGCAGAGCTTCCTGATCATCCTTGGGAACAATAAACGTCATCTTCGCATCTCCGAGAAGGGACTCTAGCTCGGTCAACCCAGTAATGGTGGTATCTTCACAGTTAGAAGGAGATGAAGGAGAAGCATTGCGTAGAAAGCCCAGGATTCCGAATTAGCCAATCTTAGGATTCTATAAGGAAGATAAGGAAAGAACAATTCAGCCATATGATGATGCGTTGGTAGTAACCTTGCAGATAGCGGGGTTTGATGTCAAGAGAGTGATGATTGATCAAGGTAATGGGGCTGAAATCATGTACCCTGATCTATTTAAAGGTTCAGGGCTTAAGTCGGAGGACCTAAGCAAGTACGATGTTCCTCTGATTGGGTTTGATGGGAACACTACTATCCCGAAGGGGATGATCCGGCTACATGTATATACATGAGATAAGATAATGAGTGTGGATTTTATAGTGGTGGACGCTTTCTCTCTGTATACGACCATCCTTGCTAAGTCGTGACTACACGCTATGGGGGCAGTGTCCTCAACTTTGCATGTAAAGTTGAAATATCCCACTGATGAGGGAGTGGCCGAGCTGGTAGAATGCCAAGCAGTGGCTAGACAGTGTATGGTAGCAGCGGTTAGCCACCGTGTGTTTGAGGTGAGTTCTTCGGAGATAAGACCAGCCTTATAGCAATCACAGCCCAGGTTGCTAGTCTCCTCGGACTGTTCAGTATCATGTGAGGAGTTAGAGAAAGTTCTCATTGAAGAGGATGAAGAAAGGTATTTCCAAGTCGGAACTCAACTCCCATCAGAAGATAAAAAGGCAATTAATAGATTTTTTGAAGAAAAATCTAGATATTTTGCTTGAAGTGTGTATGAAGCGTAGGGGTTGATCCAGAGTTCATCTGTCACCATTTAAATGTTAACCCTAAGGCCATTTAGAAGAAGCAGCAACCTCGGCATTCATCTAAAGAGCACGTCAAGGCAGTAAAGAAGGAGGTTCGAAAGCTTAAACAAGCAGGGGTGATAAAGGAGGTATTTTACCCCGAGTGACTGGCCAACACTGTAGTGGTAAGAAAGAAGTCGGGGAAATGAAGAGTGTGCGTGGACTTTACAGACCTTAATAAAGCCTGCCCTAAGGATCCCTTTCCTGTTTCGAGGATAGATTAGCTAGTAGATGCAACATTTGGGCACCTTAGAATAAGTTTCCTAGATACTTTTCAAGGATATCACCAAATCCCTTTGGCACTATTCGATTAAGAGAAAACAGCTTTCCTTACTATCATTACCGAGTAATGCCTTTTGGCCTGAAGAATGCTGGATTTATATATCAGAGAATGGTGACGAGGATGTTTGAGAACCAATTGGGAAAGAATGTGAAAGTCTACATTAATGACATGGTGGTAAAAAGTAAAGAAGAGTCCGAGCATCTCATAGAACTTGGTGAAATTTTTGCAATATTGAGAAGGCATAAATTGCGTTTAAATGCTTCTAAATGTTCTTTTGGTGTAGGGTCTGAGAAGTTTTTGGGTTATATGATCACCATAGAGGGATTGAGGTTAACCCCAACCAGATTAAGGCTATTCATAATTTGCACCCTCCTCAGAATCTGAAGGAAGTCTAGTGTCTTACTAGAATGACAGCGACTCTGAATAGGTTCATATCACAGTTGGCTGATCGATGTAGACCATTCTTTCAGCTATTACATAAGTGGAAGGATTTTTCTTAGTCCGAGGAGTGTGACAAAGCTTTTAAGGAGTTGAAGGCATATTTGGCCCATCCACCAATTTTGTCTAGACTAGAGAAAGAGGAGGTTTTGTATGCATACATAGCTGTCGCGCAACATGCACTGAGTTTGGTCCTGATACGGGTTGATGGTGGAATTCAAAAACCAGTTTATTATATTAGAAAATCTCTTCAGGAGGCAGAGGTTAGGTATCTCCCTCTTGAGAAGGCTATCCTTGCTGTTATTCATGCCATAAAGAAGCTACCATACTATTTCCAAGCTCACACGGTGATCGTCTTGACCCAATTGCCTTTGCAAGCGTTACTTTGGAGATCAGACTACACTGGAAGAGTGGCAAAGTGGGGAACTATGCTGGGTGCATTTGACATCAAGTATTTGCCTCGTACGGCAGTGAAAGGGCAAATTCTCGCAAATCTGGTAGCGGAATTCTTTGAAGAGTTAGGCCCAAGTGACCCTGAGGTGGTAAGAAAGCCCGAAGTAGCAACAAGAATGAGTTCAATAGCAACTCAGAAATCGTGGCAGTTATTTGTGGACGGCGTGGTTAACCAAAAGGTGTCAAGAATTGGAATTGTGATAATCTCGCTAGAGGGGATTACATTGGAAAAATCTTTGAGGCTTGGCTTCTCAGCAACGAACAACGAGGCTAAGTATGAGGCCCTCTAAGCAAGGTTAGTTTCTATTCGGGAGCTCAGAGGTAAATCTATCAGGGCGTACTTCAATTCTAGGCTCATAGCTGGACAGGTTCGGGGTGATTTTGAAGTAAAAGACCCGAGGATGCTCTGGTACTTGAATCAGGTGAAATGTTTATCGGACGGCTTCCATTCCTTTACCTTGGAGCAAGTTCCTCGAAGTAAAAATTCTCATGCTGACTCGTTAGCAACCTTGGCCACTTCAAGTAGAGAAAAACTTCTGAGGATTATACTCGTGGAAGACCATGCAACTCCTGCTTATGATACACAGATTCCAGTAGGAGTACACTTCACGCGAGTGGGCCCAAGTTGGATGGACCCTGTAGTTACATTTCTTAAAGAAGGAACCTTGCTCGAGGACAGAATCAAAGCGGAGAAAATCCGCAGAAAGGCACCAAGGTTTTAGCTATCCGAGGATCAGAAATTATACAAGCGCTCGTATTCGGGGCCGTATCTGTTGTGTATTCATCCTGAGGCGGTGGAAGTGTTGTTGGAAGAACTGCATGAAGGAATTTGTGGTAGTCATATAGGAGGAAGATCCCTTGCCCATAGAGCTTTAACACAAGGTTATTGGTGGCCGAGTATGCAGAAATCTTCCCAAGAGTATGTTAAAAAATGTGATCAGTGTCAGAGATATGCTCCCAATATCCACCAGCCAAGGGGAGCTCTGATTCCATTGAGTAGTCCTTGGCCTTTTGCCCAGTGGGGGTTGGATATTGTTGGACTATTCCCTAAGGCAACAGGGAATCAAAGATATCTTCTTGTTGCTGCCGATTACTTTACCAAATGGGTAAAGGCTGAACCCCTAGCAAATATCCGAGACCAAGATGTAAAGAGATTCGTATGGTGGAATATTGTAATGAGATTTGGGATTCCAAACACTCTCATCTCAGATAATAGGCTTCAATTTGACAATAAAGCCTTTTGGAGATACTGCTGTGATTTGGGGATAAAGAAGAGGTATTCCACCCTAGCATATCCTCATAGTAATGGCCAAGCGGAGGCCACAAATAAAGTTATTATGGATGGTTTGAAGAAGAGATTAGAAGATGCTAAGGGAGGATGGGTGGAAGAGTTACCCCGTGTTTTGTGGACATATCGCATGACTCCTAGAAAATCCACTAGAGAGACTCCATTTTCTATGACATATGGATCTGAAGCAGTTATCCTTACAAAAACTGGTTTTCCAACATTAAGGTCCGACTAGTTCTAGTTCACTAGTAGTAGCAATGAACAGCTCCTCTCCCTTGGCCTCGACTTGGCTGATGAATGAAGGGAGGTCGCTGTAGTAAGATTAGCACAATATCAACAGAGACTTAGGCAAAGATTTGGAAAAGGGGTAAAAGCGAGGATGTTCATTCCAGGGGACCTCGTCCTGCGACCTGCGCAAGGTGGTTGGAAGTATGAAGAATCCTTCTTGGGGAAAGCTTGGTCCCAATTGGGAGGGATCTTATCGAATGACCTCAGTAGCTGGAACGGGGGCTTATCAATTAGAGGATCTGGAGGGGATTGTAGGACCATGGAATGTAAATAACTTACGGAAATATTTTACTAGTTTGAAATCCTATAAATGATTATGTATGTATGGAAAATCAAGACGTATTAAGCAATACTATTGTTTTCGTTTTGGTTAACAGTGGTTTTAATATTAGTAAGGGTTAAATAAAACCTCGGCCAGGTACGATTTCTCGGATCACCTGCCTTGGGTAAATTAACACCTAACTTGTTACTAAGGGTTAAACAGAACCTCGATCAGGTTCGATTCCTGGGATCACCTGCCTTGGGTAAATTAACACCCAACTTGTTACTAAGGGTTAAACAGAATCTCGACCAGGTTCGATTCCTCGGATCACCTGCTGTAGACACTTGATTTTGCACCCATGATTTAATCAAGGAAGATGACTGGAGTGACCATCCACGTACCCAAAAAAAAGAGTCATTCTTGCATCACATGCATCATTTTATTCTTGCATCACATGCATCATTTTTCCTTTGCATTACATGCATTAATTCATTCATTGCATATCATAAAAATGATCTTGAGATTCTAATGGTCGCAACGGTGTTTTCGGTTTCCGAATCGGACCATCGGATCGAAAGATATCGCATGATTAAGTTTGCACAGTCAGCATGCATTGTGTCTAGGTAGAATCGACCGCATGTGATTAATTTAAATTAATTATGATTGGTTAAGCAATCAAAATTAATTAGATAATTTTGTGATTGGTTGATAATTAGTGTTTAAAATAGGGATGCATGCATAGGAATAAAAAGGATGATTGGATAACAACAAAATTGGGGGTAATCTGAACATTATCAAGATTTACTTTAAGGGATTTATCCACAAGATAATTGTTCTTAAAAAAGCCTGAATTATCCAGAAAAGAGACAAAAAAATCATAAACGGAGGTTAAAAACACGTCTAGGTACAAAGACCGGCCAAAAAACCCTAGAAGGAGAGACCAAATGGCACCCGAACACGAAAGCGCGTTTGGCCTCCAAGAGCCAATTTGGCACTTTTGGAGTGCCGAACGGCACTCTAAAAGTGCCGAATTGCCATCATGTGGGCTTTGGCCCAACGGCCTTCGGGTGACAATAAGGCACACCCTTTTTGACCTTTTCGCAAAAGGATGCGTTCGGATTCAAACCCTAATCGTCCGTACTTATTTTTTAGAGTCTTCTGGCCTCTATAAATAGAGATTGAACCTCATAATTTAGCACATTTTTCTTTCACGCTCTGAGAGGCATACGTTTTTTACTCTCAAACCACATATATTTTCTGATCATCTCTCTGAGTGTTGCTGCAAAATTAGGGTTTTTAGGTTTCAAAGAGAATTGATCAAATTTCTTTGAACCCTAAAACATCCTCTCAAGAACAAAGTGTGCTCATGCAAGAGGTTGTTTCCTTCACCCTTCTCTTGTGATGTGATGATGCATATTATATCTCTTTCTTTTTCAAATATCTATGAATTGTTAATTGTCCTTTTGTTGAAAGCATGATATTTTCTATATGATTGTTATAATCTTTTTCTTGAATGTCAATAAATTTGCATGTGAACAATTATTTTTCTTAAAACAAAACAGATCTGCATCTTTATAAGATGTAGATCTGAATTTTTCTTAAAACAAAACAAATCTGCATCTTTATAAGATGTAGATCTGAATTTTTTCTTAAAACAAAACAGACTTGCATCTTTATAAGATGTAGATCTGAATTTTTTATCAATACAAAAACTGATTTGCATCTTTCTTAAGATGTAGATCTGAGTTTTCTTAAACAAAAAGATATCTGCATCTATATGAGATGCAGATCTAAATTTTTCTCAAATTTGATTTTCTTAATACATGCAAATTGTTGAAATAAAGAAAGAGATTATGTATTATTGTGTTTGTGTTTATTTTAATTCATGATTGCATAAATTTAGATTATGAGTGAAATTCTCTTCTTAGAAAATCTTTTTAAAAATATATAGCAAAACAGATCTGAATTTTTGTCATCACAAAACTTTTTTTTTTACATCCCACAAAGTAGATCTGATATTTTGACAAATCAAAATCATTTTTTTTAATAATAAAAACAAATATGATTTTTTTAACAAAAAGAAGAGATTTCATCCATAAATAAATTTGTGTGATTTAATTTTTCATTCACATGTTTAACATATCATGCATGACATGCATAGCATAGTACATTGGTCACAAAAGTCTAGAAGACCAGACTTTGTTTGGGCGGAATGGATGCCTAACACCTTCCCATTCTGTAACCTAGCCTCCGGATTTAGGTTTTTGGTTTAGTAGATCTAGTCTTATCTTCATTTGTTTTGGGTAGAATGTAACTATGACAACAAGCCATTTAAATATTTGGTAGATTGTAACTAGGACCCAAAGCTATGTAACTTTTCAATTTTCCAGATAAGTAATTTTTATTCAATCAATGAATAGAATTATTCAGTCATGTATTTTGTAATTAGTATTTTTTCTTATTTTTTGTATAAAGAAAAATAAGTGGCGACTCCATATCACTTACCCAAAAAGAGAGGTGCCCCAAAAGGTACCCGAATCTTTTTTTTGAGGGACACGTCTCTCACAGTGGCGATTTCGCTGGGGATGTTGAGGGCTAAGTTTCGTATTAGACTTAAGTGATCAAATATGCACTTTTGTTTTGCATGGTCTTGCATGATATAGTTGTTTGTTTGTTTATTTATGTTTGATGGGATGTTGTATTTTGGTGTACGATATTTTGTTGTTTGTTTTGGTTGTTAAAATCTTTCCCTAACTGTCATAGTGTGTGCCATCCAAACAACAATGTATGCACCCCTATCAACAATTTTGTGGTAGTAGTAACCATGGATCACCGGTCTTCATTAGATTCGGGTACCCAGTGGCGAACTCACCAACTCATAGCCCAAAGTCACTGGATCATTTCCTGCTGACTGTAAAGGACAAACCATGCCGCTTAGACCAACGCAATGTTCATTACATTAACGTCCTAGCTATGGGAAACAATGAAACAACAAACCCACCCTACAATATAATGACTTAGAACCTATCCTTAGGTCGGTCCCGGTTAAAATTGCATTGCATGTTGTGTGTGTGTTTGTTTTGATTGACTGATGGATGTGGATGGGGTCTTAGCTTTGATTAACCCGACCAAGCCTGCCATTAGGGGAGAATCTGGTTAAGATCTGAAGGAAGGCTACAAAGAGAACTAAAGTCCGACACTCAAGCCAGTAGCTCCAGCTCTAAGCCTGTCACTCCCATCACAATATTGAAGCCTTCAAGCATAAAAGAGACCCTACTACTGCAACATCACAACCCTATTTTCGACCTCTAAGACAGTTCAAGTCACAAGAAGTTTGAAGCTCCTAGTAACATGGCAGAAAAGGGAGAACACCCAAACACAGAGGAACCCATGAACACCCAAGAGCTACTCAACACTATGGTAGCTAGTCAGATTCAGCTGAGGTAAGATATGAACCGTATGATGCAACAGTTTCATAATTTGAAGAACAATCAAGAGGGGGACAATACTGATCATGATCCACCAGCCCTAGAGAGTGAGAAGAAGATCAATGAAAGGATGAATAAAATGGAGGAGATGATTAGAAGAGCCCGCAAGATGGAGGAACTTATGGATTACGATTCTCTTTCCCTATTCCCCAATGCAAGGTTGCCACCCAAGTTCAAGATGCCCAATCTAGACAAGTTTGATGAGACCGGCTGCCCAAAGTCTTATATGAAAATGTATATGAGAGCTATGCAGCCCTTAGGTGCAACCGAAAAAGTACTTGCTCAGATGTTCCAAAACACATTGACCGGAGCCGCTCTTAGATGGTTCCTCAACCTGGATGATGCAAGAGCAATAAGTTGGGAGGACATTTGCCGAGAGTTTCACAAGCAATACAAGTACAATATGGAAGTGTTAAGGACATATTTTTATGTAATTGGTATATCTTTTGACAAAACGCACTTTACTTTTATTTGGGTAAATCTAAGAAGGTTCAAGATGATTATCACAAGTGGTTAAATTGAAGACATGAACATTACTCAAGAATTGCTCAAGAAAAGTGCAATCTACAGGTCTCAATACCTCCTCGACAGAAGCTCGATCTGTCGAGATTCATTAAAGCTCGACACATGTCTCGATCTATTGAGCTTAGGAGATTCAGACTATAGTCAGCAATGTTTTTATTCTAAAAGGCTATTTGTTTATGGGTTTGTATAATCCTTATAGGACTAGGAAAACTCAAGATTTGTGGGTTTGTATAATCCTTATTGGACTAGGCAAGCCCAAGGTTTATGTAAACCTATTTGGAATAGGAGAGCCCATTAAGCTCCTATTTAAAGGAGGTGAAAAAAGAAAAACCTAACCCTAGAGAGTTTCATAAGGTTTTCTTTTTGAAACCCTAGCCTCCTCCTACAGAAGAAAGAGTTATTGCTACGTTTCTTGTACGCCTTTGGGTTCTATAACTAAGCAAAGTCTCTTGCACCAACATTGAAGATCTTATTAGTGTTTCTATGTGAAGCTGCTGCAAATCAACTACAACAATCAAAGGGTTGCTGTGGAGTTAGTCACATACTGGGATCCGTGCATCATTGGTTAGTCATGTACTGGGAGCTGTGCATTCAAAAGGAGAGATTGTCACTACAAAACAAGTCCAATTGGGTATTGAGGTAAGGGTTCAACTGTAGGTTGGTATAAAGTACTGGGATTCCTTCACTTGTAACCACTTGTTGTGATAATAGTGGATTCTCTGGAGTGGTGACCTTAAATTCATCCGGTGGGGTTTTGCCTAGGTGGTTTTCCCCATTCGTATACAAATCACCTATGTCAAATTTATTTTCTGCTGCATTTAACTTAGTTGGCGATTTGTTTGTGCTACCACGCGTGTTGCATGCAAATTGAATTAATTAATTAACTTGGCTAATTAATTGGTTAATTCATCACAAGGGGTCAATACATTCTTGGCCTATCAAGTGGTATCAGAGCAGGCACACTCTAATTAGGTATTAATCTTTGCTGTGTGATCCATTGACCCCTGTTGTCATGGAAACTCTTGATTGTTTTGATTTGCATGATCTTGTGTTGAATGATGATGATGATATTCAAGATGCCTATTGTAAGTTTTATAACTTTTGTATGAGATCTCTTAAAAGTTCTACAAAATTAAAAGCTATATTTAAAAAGGTCAAGCTTGAAAAAGATGATTTGATTGCAAAATTGGATGAAGCCAATAATTTGAATGAGAATTTTAAAAATCAAATTTCATCTCAGATGGACAAAATTAAGAGTTTGGAAGAGCAACTAGTTGAATTTAAAACTGAAATTGAAAAATTAACTAGTGCCAAACTTCTTGTTGAGCCTAACTCAAAAGAAATAGATTTTTATATTCCTCCATTTAAAAGGGATAATGAAGAGTTGAAGGCTAATATTGCTAGGATAGACAAAGGTAAAAATTCTGATGTTAATGCTGAAGTTTCTAAACCTATGTCTAAAACTCCTCCTAGGAAGAATAAAAATTCTGAATTTGTCCTCACTTGTCATCATTGTCATATTGTTGGTCATATTAGGCCAAATTGTCCTAAATTAAGGTCTTTGTCAACTTCTAAGGTTAGACCTCCTTCTAGGAAGTATAGTAGTTCGAAAACTACTCATGTTTGTCATCATTGTGGTGTTTCTGGTCACACTCGTCCTAATTGTTTCAAGTTGTTTCCTCATAAGCAAGTGTCAAATAGGTCTCAAGCTTTGTCTAATGGCTCTGTACCTATTCTTGGTGAGTTATTAAAAGTTTTGAGCTTTTTGACTCAATTTCAGGGGAATTCTAATTCCTCTATGTCCTTTAGTAGTCATACTAGGACACGTGCCTTTTCATTTTCATGGCCAAGGACTCGTGCTGTGTGGGTGATAAAGGATCCTAAGACTTAATTGTCTTTTTGTTTGTCCCTTGCTTTAATTCTTTCTATCTAAAGTTGGACTTTCTTTCTTGATTTCTTATTTGTTTTTGGAATCATGCTTTCATGCATTTGCATTTAGTTTTATGCTTTGCTTTGCTTTGCTTAACATGCTTTTGTTTGTTTGTTTTCAGTTTTTGCTTTATTTTGTTTTTCATAAAAATTTTATTTTGAAAAATCAGAAAAATACAAAAACAGTGTATGTTTGTATACATTGGTACTTGTATACCTTGGATGGCCATTGAAACAAAATTTTCTAAACTTTGTATCTTTTGTACCTTAGATGAGCATCTCTATGCACAACTAAGCAAATGAGCTTTGTGGCTCGTGTTTGTAATGAGTAAGATTAAGTGATCTTTTGTACTTAATACTCGTATAACTCTTTTTGACGGGAAGGACTAAAAAATCCTAAGAGAAAGGCATAAATAACCATCTCACCACTGTTGCCCGCCAATCATAGAATGACATTTGTATGCTTCGGCATAGTAAAAGTAGAATGTCAAATGCTTAACATCATTGGGTATTTCTTTTCTCTCTCCTATATGCCCATGCATGATATGCTTATTAAAAGAAAAATATGTAAAGAAAAATAAAAGCAAAAAGATCAAAATGCTTTATATATGATTGCAAGCGTGTCTTCTAAGAGATGTGAGAGTTATAGGATGTACCTCGAAGGTGATAGTCCCCATCAAACAGTTATGATTGTGTGTGAGTTAAAGTGATTTTCTCATATCTCAAATTGTCATAACATGTAGACACTTATGCAATCTTGTGATGTTTTTCACACACAACATGCAATATTCTTTGCTACTTTGATACATGTGCAGGTATAATGTGATTTGGCCATCACAAGGAATACATATGTTAATGTATGCTCACTAAACTGTCTTAACTTGTTTTTGAAATATAAAATTGGTTAGACTTGTTTAGTGTGTATGTGTGTTTTGGATCTAAATGTTGGTCATTTTTCTTGTTGAGAGATGATTTTGAGAGCTTAAAATGTTGAGTGGATCTTTGGTTAAGTAGCATGCTTGATTGCATTCATATCTGTGTTTTTCTCTTCTGTGAAAAACTGTTTTTGCACATCTCAACAGCTTCTCGACAGCTCTTGACAGATTGCTATCTATCGAGCCCCTCTTTCTTCTTGTCTCGATAGAAGTTAACGCTATATCGATTCATTGAGCTTTCTGGATTTTGTCTCGATAGCTTCTCGATCCATCGAGAAACTTTCTGTCTAGTTGATAGATTTTCGACAGATTCTCGATCCATCGAGGTTGGCTTCTTCTCGATAGATTCTCGACACCTCCTCGATCAATCGAGATACCCTTGCATGCATTTCATTTTTCTTTGTCTTGCATTTTTTTTTCCTTTGTGTCCATAGCATCTTGTTTTTCTTTGTCTTGTAGGTCTATGGTTCCTTGTTCTCCTCGTTCCCTCTATGTCAGTTTTCTGTTTGTCTCCAGTCAAGTCTTTTGGCCTTTTATGCACTTTGACAATCGTGTCAAAAGGGGGAGAAATTTGTGAATTGAATGTCTTTCCTCAAGGGGAGTAATAGATTTAGGGGGAGAACTTCATGTTAAAGGGAAGAAAGTTTTTGATGTAACTAACTTAGGGGGAGAGTTAGTTTGAGACACATTGATATTGATATTTTTTTGTGTTGTGTATCTTTTGGTTTTGTAACCATTTACATACATCATGTGTTGTTTCTATATTTGATGATGATGTATGTGTTTCACTCTTTATCTCACATGTGTTATTTCTTTTCTCTCTTTATACACATGTTTCTTATTTATTTAACTTGTCATTATTTTCCACATGGTACCTTGATGTGTTTTGTTTAGTGCCTTTCAAGAAAGACAAGTTAAAGCCAAGTCAAGATTCCGAACCTTCTTCTTGCAGCAACTTCCAAGGTTCAAATCTTTTAGACTAGGCTTATTTATTCTGTAATTTTGAGTAGAATGTATTCTAGGACATTTAATGTACTCTTGTGGTTTTGGAACGGATTGCCAAAGGGGGAGATTGTTAAGGACATATTTTTATGTAATTGGCATATCCTTTGACAAAATGCACTTTACTTGTATTTCGGTAAATCTAAAAAGGTTCAAGATGATTATCACAAGTGGTTAAATTGAAGACATGAAGATTACTCAAGAAAAGTGCAATCTACAGGTTTCGATACCTCCTCGACAGAAGCTCGATCTGTCGAGATTCATTAAAAGACTATTTGTTTATGGATTTGTATAATCCTTATAGGACTAGGAAAACCCAAAGTTTGTGGGTTTGTATAATCCTTATTAGACTAAGAAAGCCCAAGGTTTGTGTAAACCTATTTGGAATAGGAGAGCCCATTAAGCTCCTATTTAAAGGAGGTGGAAAAAGAAAAATCTAACCCTAGAGAGTTTTATAAGGTTTTCTTTTTGAAACCCTAGCCTCCTCCTACAGAAGAAAGAGTTCTTGCTGCATTTCTTGTACGCCTTTGGGTTCTGTAACCAAGCAAAGTCTCTTGCACCAACATTGAAGATCTTATTGGTGTTTCTATGTGAAGTTGCTGCAAATCAACTACAACAATCAAAGGGTTGCTGTGGAGTTAGTCACGTATTAGGATTCGTGCATCATTGGTTAGTCACGTACTGGGAGCCGTGCATTCAAAAGGAGATATTGTCACTACAGAATAAGTCCAATTGGGTATTGGGGTAAGGGTTCAACTGTAGGTTGGTATAAGGTACTGGGATTCCTTTACTTGTAACCGCTTGTTGTGATAATAGTGGATTCTCGGGAGTGGTGACCTTAAATTCACCCGGTGGGGTTTTGCCTAGGTGGTTTTCCCCATTCGTAAACAAATCACCTGTGTCAAATTTATTTTCTGCTGCATTTAGCTTAGTTGGTGATTTGTTTGTGCTACCACGCGTATTGCATGCTAATTGAATTAATTAATTAACTTGGCTAATTAATTGGTTAATTCATCACAAGGGGTCAATACATTCTTGGCCTATTAGGAAGTGGACATCACAAGAAGAGACATTGAGGCTACCAAGCAAGAGCATAAAGAATCCTTCTCTACTTTCATCACCAAATGGAGAGCCAAGGCTGCACAGATGATGAGTAGGCCGAGTGAAGAAGAACAGTTAGCCATGGTTGTAAAGAACTTATTGCCTGTATACCATAAATATTTGTTTGCACAGTATTTCCCCAGTTTTAAAGCTTTAATTGCTGCCGGAACTCAAATTGAAGATGCTATAAACAATGGTACTATAAAGACTGATGACCTTCCAAGGTTTAGAAAGAATCTAGGATCTAATTCTAAGACTGCAGAGGTTTCCAATATTCATAAAAATGATCCTTATTAATTGATTGCACCCATTGCACCTGTGCAAATACCCCAAGGGCCTAGACCCAAGAGAGAATTTCATGAGTTGTACATGCCTAGGAGCCAAGTGTTTGATAAGCTAAAGGCAAAAGGGTTACTAAAACCCTTGGACCTAAGAACAATTCTAAACCCCTTGCCCTCAGGATTTGATATGAATAAAAGATGTGCCTACCACCAAGTACCTGGTCATGACACTGACCGTTGTTTCATCCTTCGTCATGCAATTCAAGACCTAATAGACAATAAAGTGATTGCGCCGCCTACAAGGCCTAACATCGCTAACAATCCCTTGCCCAATCACAATTTTGGGAAAGGACCAAGGGTTAATTGCTTGATGACCGAAGAAGATAATAAGGAAGACCCGTCCGACTTGATCTATGACCTACTCGATTGTTTCATGATGACGTGGGAAGAATTAATGGATAGAACCTCTCCTACCGTCACAGGATATGACATATGGAATGAAGTACCAGAACAGGAAAACAACCAAACACCCACAAATGGGGGGAGACACTTTAAACTCCAAGAGAATAGCCAAACATCCACAAACGGGGGGAGACACTTCAAACCCTAAGAAAACAACCAAACATCCACAAATGGGGGGAGACACTTCAAACCCCCACATTTAGATACCGACAACCCGGTTGAAGCTCTGAACAGGTCCACTCAACAAACACCTGCCGAAGAAGATGAAGTCCTCGAGCAACTATAGAAGACACAAGCCAACATATCCTTATGGGGTTTACTCATTGCCTCATACAAACACCGACAAAACCTAGTAGACTTGCTCAACCAAATCCAAGTCCCAACAACCACAACCTCCCAAGATCTGAATGATATGAATGGGTCCATAAATAGGGAACTCACTATTTCCTATTCTGACAAGGATCTGACCAAGATGGGGAAGCACCACAACGATCCGTTGCATATCACTGTGGATTCCATGGGGAAAAGGATACCAATGGTTTTAATAGATGATGGAAGTGCCTTGAATTTCTGTCCTTTGAATACTGCAAGCTGCCTTGGCCTGAGCATTGAAGACTTTGTGCCTACCGATCAACATGTGAGGGCATACGACTACAGTAGAAGAGAAGTCTTGGGAACCATAACATTAGAGTTTACCATCGGACCGATGGTCAAGAAGGTGGATTTTCAGGTCCTTAATATAGCCCCATGCTTCAATATGCTCCTTGGGCGACCATGGATCCATGACATAGAAGCCGTACCTTCTTCTCTATATCAAAAGGTTCAGCTTCCACATGAAGGGGCTATTGTGACCATCTATGGAGATACTTTGACTGTGCCTAAACCCGTTTATGGTATTGATTCTGAGAAGGAGCCATTGACCCTAGATGACTTTAAGATCGAGAAGCCCGGCTTTGAAAAGAGAGAAGAAGAGGTTGAAAGGATCCCAATGGACTTTGCTCCTTATGGTAACAACAATGTGGTAGCAATGATGAGAAGGATGAACTACCTTCCTAGGATGAATTTAGGGAGAGTTGTGAAGAAACCAACCATTCAAGACTTGGAAATTCCTACTGCCACACCACCTTTTGGGCTAGGCTATAAGCCCACTGATGATGATTTGTTAGAGATGGAAGTGAGAAAGATGGCCCGAGCCAAAGCCAAAGCAAAAGGACTCCCTTGTCCTTCGGAACCTCTAAAGCCCTACACTTCTACGTTGAATGGGAAGTTTGTAAAAGCTGGAGAAAGTCAATGTTATTGGGGATTCCCAAAACCGAGATTTGATCCTATAACAAAGACAATGGAGCTCGGTTTCGAGATACTACCCGATTGTCACAATAACGCTCCAAAATTGAAGAAGGAAGATACAACCTGGGTCCCTACTGATTAGGTTGATCACATGGATCCTGATGCCATGACTATGCTCCTTGGAGATCATATCTACAACATAGAAGAAGAAGAATATTGGGAGGCTTGCCAATATACGTTGAAGAGCCCGTATGAACTAAGAGCTAATGATGAAGATGAGGAAGGGGGAACAGCCCTTAGTGATGATGAAGATGGAAAGTAGTAGTCACAACAGCAGCAGTGATGGTGGACATGGTGATGATAACAGCAGCACTAATAGTGATGACAACAGCAACAGAAGTTATGATAGCCCGTACAACGGAGATGATTGGGGTGAACCCCCTAGTGATAGAGAATATGAAGATGCAGACCTATTCTATGAGGAATATGACAGTGATGTGGACTACTATGATCAAGATATTGAAGATGATACTGAAACTAACAGGTGGGGCGACACTGATAGTGATCAATACAGGCTGATAAATGTGTTAGAGGATGCAAGAGAGGAAAATGCACAAGCCAACCAGATGTATCATGAAGAATATCCCTATGGGCATCTTTCAGATTGGAGTGATATCACCAATGTCAGCTCAAGGTCTAGCCCTAGGTATGACAAGCATGGAAGAGAGGTTCCGGAATTGGGGTCATATTCTGAGTCAGAACCAAGTACACCAACCCTACATACTGTAGAGGATGATGACATAGATGCTAGGTTGACCGCTCTAGACCAAAAACTGATGGTCCACAGTCTCAGAATCATGACACTTGAGAATGCTGAATGTAATGAGGAGAGAATGGAAGGAAGTGAGCCAGAGCATCTCCCTCAACCCACTGATTTGGGCAACAAAGGAAAGTATGAGCTATTTGATGAATGGATGGATGGCATAGAGCACCTGGACGCTCTTGTGACCGACAAGCCCACAGATATGGAGGTTGAAGAAGAAGCTACAGATTATATGGATGTAGATCCCACGGTACTGATGCTGAGGGAAGAAGAAGCTTACTGGGAGCCACCTGCCATTGTGGAAGCCAAGGCTAAGTTGAAGAACTGGGCATGGAAGGGAGCCGCCCACCCCATGGAGGACTCTGTGAGGAAAATCAAGACTGTCAAGTCAGTCACTTTCGCCAAGAAGATCAAGACCATCGAGCCAGTCTCTCTTGCCAAAAACATTGTTTCCGTTCCTATAGAGTGTATTTCTGCTAGTGTTTCTATTCCTGTTAAGTCTGTTTGTGATAGTTTTCCAGTTAAGTCTGTTGAGTCTGTCAAAAACTCTTTCCCTTTTAATATGATTTCTGATTTTGCTTATTTGCTGGCTTTGAATGTTTTTATTTCTGAAATTGGTAAAGAAACTCTTAATAATAAGGAATTAAAACATGGATACCTAGAACCTATAAAAGAAGAAACCCAACCCATTAACCTAGGAACTGATGATGAGCCCAAAATGATCCAAGTGGGCAATACCCTAACCGCCTTATAGAAAGATGCATTAGTGGCACTACTGACAGAGTTCAAAGAGATCTTTGCCTGGTTATATGAAGACATGCCTGGGATTGATATAGATATAGTACAGCACTGCATTCCAACAGATCCAACCATGAAGCCGGTCAAGTAGAAGTTGAGAAGAATGAAGCCAGAATGGACTCTCAAGATCAAAGAAGAAGTAGAAAAACAGTATAATGTAGGATTCTTGAGAGTGGTCAACTATCTAGAGTGGTTAGCTAATGTGGTTTTGGTACCAAAGAAGGATGGGAAGGTCAGAATGTGTGTAAATTTTCGAGACCTGAATAAGGCCAGCCCAAAAGACGACTTTCCATTGCCTTACATTAACGTCCTAGTTGACAACACAGTAGGGCATGCGCTACTCTCGTTTATGGATGGATTTTCAGGATACAATCAGATTAAGATGGCTCCAAAAGATATGGAGAAGACTTCCTTCATTACACCATGGGGGACATATTGCTACAAGGTCATGCCATTTGGCCTTAAGAATGCTGGTGCTACTTACCAACGAACAGCCACCACTTTGCTGCACGATTTGATCCACAAAGAAGTAGAAGTTTATGTTGATGACATGATAGTAAAGTCCAAAGACCGTGAATGGCACATACCGGCTTTGAGGAAGTTCTTTGAGAGAATCTGGTTTTATAAGTTGCGGTTGAATCCGAAGAAGTGTACTTTCGGAGTCACATTCGAAAAACTATTAGGGTTTATCGTAAGCCAGATGGGAATGGAAGCTAAACCTGACAAAATCAAGGCAATTGTAGAAATGAAGCCTCTAAATACTGAAAAGGAGATCCGAGGATTTCTGGGGAGAATACAGTACCTCAGCAGGTTCATAGCTCAACTCACTATGACATGTGAACCAATCTTCCGACTGCTCAAAAAGGAGGTCCCAACCGTGTGGAATGAACAATGCCAAGAAGCCTTTGAGAAGATTAAAAGTTATCTGATGAAACCACCAATACTTGTTCCACCAGCTTTTGAAGAGCCATTGTTGTTATACCTCACTACTACAGATACAACGATGGGGGCTTTACTTGCTCAATACTTAGAGGAGACTAGAAAGGAGAATGCCATTTACTAAATCAGCAAGAAGATGATGCCTTATGAAGAGAAGTATTCACCATTGGAAAAGACATGTGTAGCACTCGTATGGGCAATCTGTAAACTTAGACATTATATGCTAGCTTACAAGGTTCTGTTGATTGCAAGAATGGATCATTTGAAGTATTTAATGGAAAAACCTGTGCAATATGGGAAGACTGCTAAATGGGTTTTGCTTTTGTCAGAATTCAATATCAAGTATGTGACTCAAAAATCTGTGAAGAGGAGGGCAATTATTGATCACCTAGCCCATTGTTCGCCAGAAGAAGCTGAAGAGATTCAAGAAGACTTTCCGGATGAAGACATAATGGAGATTGAAGTAGAATCATGGAAGATGTATTTTGATGGAGCAACAAATCAAAACGGAAATGGAATTGGAGTTCTCTTAATTTCTCCAAAAGGGGCACATATCCGATTTTCTGGCAAACTCAACTTCCTTGCCACCAACAACGCCACAAAATATAAAGCTTGCATCATGGGCCTACAAGCAGCCTTAGGCCTAGGAGTGAAAGAGTTGGAGGTGTATGGAGACTCAGCTCTAATAATCTTTCAGGTACAGAATAAATGGAAGATCAAAGAAGAAAGGCTTATGCCTTATCATCAATGTCTACAGAAGTGGTCATCAAAATTTAGCAAGATCCAATATTAGTATGTGCCGAGGGTACATAATCAAATTGCAGATGCTTTCGCAACCATGACATCCATGATGGATGGGCCAAAAGAAGATGAAGCTAGACCGATAGTGTTGGAACAAAAAGAAGAACCAGCCTACTACATGACAATAGAAGAAGATGAAGGAAAGGATGGGGAAGGTGAATGGTATTCAGACATCCTACAATACCTCAAGGATGGAACATACCCGGAGTTTGCAGATAAGAATGATCAGTTAACCGTCTGGAGGTTGTCCACTAATTATATTATTTGTGATGAGAGGCTTTACCGAAGATCATATGATGGAATTCATCTCCTTTGTGTAATTGCCAAGGTAGCACAACAGATAATTGAAGAGGTTCATGAGTCAAGTTATGGCCAGATATGAATGCACATATGCTATCAAGGAAGATAATGAGACAGGGTTACTACTGGACCACTATGGAAGCCAACTGTGCGGCTCATGTTCGAAGATGCCATCAATGCCAAGTCCATGGAGATCTGAAGCACATGCCACCCATGTCATTACATACCATGACATCACCTTGGCTATTCTCTACATGGGGAATAGACATTATTGGGAAGATCCACCCTACAGCATCCAATGGCCATGAATTTATACTTGTAGCCATTGATTACTTTACTAAATGGGTAGAAGCTGCCTCATACAAAGTTTTGAATTCAAAGAAAGTTGCTTAGTTCATTCAAACTAATATCATTTGCAGATACGGGGTACCACATGAAATTATCTCTGACAATGGGCAGCAATTCAAAGGAGAAACAGAAAAGTTGCTACGACAATTCAGCATTCGGCACCACAAGTCTTCGCCTTATTGTCCTCAGACTAATGGAGCAGTTAAGGCTGCTAATAAAAACATTGGGCGAATCTTGAAGAATAGCACAAAGAACTACAAGGACTGGCACTTACAATTGCCCTATGCACTCTGGGGGTATAGAACATCAATTCGATCTTCCACAGGAGCCATTCCTTATTCATTGGTGTATGGGATGGAAGCAGTCCTTCCTATTGAGATGGGTGTCCGTTCACTAAGGACAGTATTGAAAAGTGAAATCTCTGAAGCAGATTGGTTGCAAAGCAGATATGATCAGTTGTGCATGCTAGATGAGAAAAGACTCAAACCCTTGTATCACATTCAAGGATATCAGAGGAGGCTTAGGAAAGCTTTTGATAAAAAAGTGAGAACCAGAGATTTGAAGTTGGGGGACTTAGTGTTGAAAGAAATCTGAGCCTCGGTTCAAGATGCAAATGGGAAATTCAAGCAAAATTGGGCAAGCCCATACATTATCAAGCAGATATATTCTAGAGGAGCAGTAAGATTGATGGACTTGGATGCAAACCCTTTCATTGAGCCAACCAACATGGATCAATTGAAGAAATACCACGTCTAAGGTGGTTGTAAATTAAGTTATTTCCTTTCCTAGGTTTGACTAAAAAAAAAAAAAAAAAAAAAGAGGTAGGTTGAAAACCCGAAAGGGCGGTCTATGCAAAAAGAGAGTAAAAAAAAAAAAAAAAAGTGAGAGAGCCTGCTAGGTTGAAAACCCGAAGGGGCGACCTAGGCAAAAGTTAAGGCAAATAAAAAAAAATTAAAAAAAAAAAAAAAAAAAAACCCTCACCAATGAACTACGTGATGACCTGATCCTTCTATCAAGGGGGTACGTAGGCAACCATGCATTGGTTCAGTCACAATTTCCCAAAACCCACCATTTGCCCATTAGCCAAAATTACCAAAAAAATTCAACCATTCTATTAAACCATGTCATTACACAAAATCCAAAAGCCCAAACCCTAAACCAGACCATAAAAATTCAAAACCCCAAAAGCCTACACCTTAAACAGAATCCCTAACCTGCAAATTCTAAATAATTCCTAAACATAAGAGTTTTTTTACATCAACTTCTAAAATAAACATGATTCAAAGCCAAAGAATAAGGTCACTTTGTCTTTAGTCTTTTCTTTTTCTGTTGATCATCAATTCCCTCTGCGATAGGTACCTTGTCAGCATTGTCCCTTCTTTTGAATTCATAACTGTCTTCATCAGGTCCTTCTCGGCTGTCTCTGAGAAATTGTTCTCTCATAGCAATCCTTTTAGCTTCCTTGTCAACTATCTTGTCTATCAACTAGTTAGAGTATTCTATAGTAATCTTGTGGAAGTGCACCTTGACAAAAGATTGGTCCACTCGGTCAACCATCTCTAGACCTAATAGCATGTTCTGTACAGAAGTAGGATTTGTGTCCACAGGAGAGAAAGGTCTTCTTCTTTTGCCACCAGGTATTCCTTGCTCATATTTGAATTGTCTTAAGAGTCTGTCTCCCTTATAGAAAGTTGCTCTCCGCAATCCAACAAGGAAAATATGATCTAATCCTAGAGACCTCAGTAAAGGGGGTGGGTACTTCCAGCAATAACAATCCCATTGAATTGAGGTACTAGATTTCTTGTCTAAGAATTTTACCCAGTCACTCTCAGTTTGGCATTTAGTCTTGATTACAGCCTTGTAAAGAAAACTGCTAGGCCCATATTTACCGGTTGTAGGCTTGGCAATCATGTCCAGTCGCTCCATTAGCCATATCTACAAAGTCAAAGGACTCCCTAAAAAGTTTTGAGTTTCTCCACCATGAAATACAGCATCCAGTCCCAAAAGAGTTTTTGCCAAAATCAAAGAAACAGGATTATTACCATCCTTAATCTGACTCACAACACTTATAGCTCGAGCATTCACAAAGCATAGAGCCAAACCGAAGTTTTTTTGCATGTTGTCGGTCACTCCATAGGTGCGTTTGTCTATCAGCCGAGAGATAATGGCACAAAGATTCACCATATGACCTTCAATCATACTATCAATAATGGAAGTAGGAAGACCGAGAGCATCAGACAAAGATTCCTTATGCCTGGGGTCACATGAAACTACTACAGATTTTTTACTTGGATTGTAGCCCAAGATAGCAGAGAATTCTTCAATTATCGGACAGAGTTCAGCAGTGTTGAACTGGAACACATGATCTTCGGGATCCCAAAATTTCACAGCAGCGTAAAGGAAGTCCCACTTGATTTTGACATTCCTCAGAGCCTTGATTCTCTCTAATTTAAAGGTTGTAAAATTGGTTTTGGTACTGAAATCAAAGCTACGAACCCATCTATTGATGTCATGAATTGTTGAATGAGAAAAATTATGATTGCTAGCCATGGATGACTTTTGCTTGTGATTATTGTGTTTTGCTAACCTTTATACAAAGATTTGTCGCAAGAAAATTCGTTTAAATAAGCTGCATCAATTCCTAATCAGGTTTGAAATAGGTTTAAGAGAGTTTGTAGCTGACTAGGAGAGAGTCTCATGACCACAAACGAAGTAAATGTTTTTCAAAAAATGCGAAAACACGAAGCACGCATTAGGAGACTATAAGGAGTCGGCCCACCATGGCGTGAGCATCATGGTGTGGCTTAGTGCAATTCGACACTCTAGAAGTGCCGAACGACACTCTAAAAGTGCCGAACGACACTCCAAAAGTGCCGAATGGCACTCTTCAGTTGCCAAGTGGCACGCAGCCCCTCGGTCCTACACTTAAGCAATTCCATGTAGTTTCACATTCTCGTGTAATTTTTTAAGATCGTTTGACACTCAAAAAGATTTTTTTAATCAAACTGAGACATTCCGACAAGTTTAACACACTTGTTTTCAAAAAATCATCACCTGCATCATTGTTCTCAAAAAATGATCAACTCAAGTTTTCTTAAGACTCATGGATTTATGTTCCAAACTAGGGGCATTCACCCACACCTCATGCATTTTCAAAAAAAAAAAACACCACCATCATTTTCTTAAAAAAAAAAAAAATCACATCAAGATTTTCAAAAGTCATGCATTCATTTTAAACTATGGGCATTCGGCTCCACCTCATGCAAGTAAGTGTAGATTCCAACAGAGCCAAGCAAGATAAGTTTAAATTAGTACTACAAGGTCTCATCAAGTGAATTCTAAACTTGTCTTAGTTAATGTTTCTACATGATCCAAGGTGATACCAAGGACAAAGAGCTAAACATGGAAAATAATACAAGATTGTCTAAGGAACACTTCCTTTTTGTTTTGCAGGAAAAATAAACATACAAGTCATGCATCATTAGGACTCTGAGTCCGCCTGCGGGAGGATCTCCTTGATCCACCTCTAGAGGAGCCACCTTTAGTATTTCCTTCTTGACTTGAGAAAAAGCGAGGATCGTACTGACGATTTTCAAGTTCAAGGTTCCTGATTCTTTCCTCCAAAGTTCTTCTAGTATTGTCAGCAGTTTCCATTCGATGTGCCTGAAAAGTCAGCAAAATCAAATGTTAAAGTCACTATCAAGCAAAGCTCAAGCCAAAGATATTCAGAAAGCAACATGGTATACCCAGTTAGAATCATTGATCACATATTGGGAGGACTGGGTACGAGCCAATGACTGCAAGCCTCCAATCATCCGCATGCTTTCTTCCACAAGATCCACAATAACCTGAAGCACAACTCTATCGAGTTAGAATCCATTCAAGAAATAAGGACAAAAAACTGAACATTCAAGAATACACCGAATCGGGCCAAGGAACATTTGGCACATGCTCTAGCCTAGTCAAAGGTATGGAACTATACGTTCCATCAGGATTTATCACATCATACTGCCAGGCCGAAAAATGAGGATAAGTCTCTGTGAAAGAATTAGAAGAACCACCAGCAAGGTGAGGAGAAGGAATCTCTTCCACTTCCCTTTCCTCTCCTTCAGAAGATGGAGGCTGAAAATCCAACATGCAAATATTGTTACCAGGAAGAAATATGGAAAAGGAATTTGCAGAGCAAAAGTTTGATCTTAGAAGGGAAGGAAAATATCATTCTTCCAACTAGGCAACCTTGCAGATGATCCCGAATAAATTCAGAATAATCTCCTTCTGTTCCTGCAACAATATAATCATCACGGGCCCGAGCAATCTCTTCATCAGCTAGAAAGTTAGCCAACCGAATAGTGTGACAAGGATGAGCCGGAATTGTGGCCGGAGGATACACATGTTCAACTTGGGGCAACACCCGATCACCAAGATACCAATACTTTCCATGCCCACATTCAAACAATACTTGGCGGCTATTCAGTTCTAAAGCCCGCTCACACTCAACATACCCTTCACATCCAGCCTAAGGATTTAATTTCATCTAGAAAGTCACAAAGAAACTCAGAAAGAGAAAAGACTAGATCATAACCAAATGCCAAAGATTTAAAAAGCAAAAAGAAAGAACTCACATCATCAATTGTCAGATTGTCAATCACCAAGCGCCAAAACTCCAAAGAATGTCTAGAAGGTGGAGACAAGCGATGTTTGGGCAATCAATGAAGAAATCTAGGAAAAATGCCAGTAGCCTCCTCCTGAATTTCAGAACCAACCCTAAAATACTCATACATCCAAACCTGAAAAATTCATAACACCATTACCACATAGCCAAAATAATTTTCCCCAACCTACACATAACCAAAATAAATACCAAACCTCACCTGCCAAACAAATGGAGCCCCACCCAAGCTTGAAAGACTCTGCTTAGAGAGTTAGGTCATGAAATGCATTAGAGTGGCATAGGCCATGCCGCCCCAGTCATAATTCCGGAGATGTTCAATTTTTCTCAAGCTCCCCAAGTAGCGCAAATTCACAGTATTGCCTAAATCCGGACACAGGAAAGTCCCAATAAACAGAAGCATGAACATACGAGCACCCTTTGCCACAGTCTCACATTGGGGAATACTCTCACATAACCAAGACAAAGGAACATTGTTATTCCTCATTCTAGAAGGCATTACACCTAGAAGTTTCTTGAGCTCAGTTGAAGTAAGGGAATCATTGACAAGAATTCTTTTACCACCCAACCTCACACCAGTGATTACAGAAAAGTCATAAGGTGTTAACATTACCTCCCCAATGTTCTGAAAATGGAAGGTACAGGTAGTGTCCTAAAAGCGCTCTACTAAGGCAATAAGTAACTGAAGATCCTTGTACTCATGTGTCTCATGATTCGACAAAGCTTCGAAGAAGGTGCCAAAGCCTGCTTCATTGATGACATTTTTGATGCTAGGAGACAGTGCTGCCCATGCACTTTTCAACATTTGGAGACTCCCTCGACTCTTGAGGCTTTGCAACATAAAAATTTAGCTCATCAATTTCCATAACCCAAAATATATAACCAAAAAATTTCCATACCAAAAAAAAAAAAAAAAAAAAATTCTCACAATCAATACCCCACCACCACAAAATCAAATCAATGCCCCACCAAAATGTCACCACTACCAAATTTATCACATATCCATACAAACACCAAATTTTGCCATAGCCATGCAAAAAGAAAATTTCAACATGTCCAAGAAAAAATTCCCACAACTTCATGCACAAATAAATTCTCACATACCCAACAAAATTTTTCCACAATACCCAAAAAATTTGCCAATACCCATAAATATATCCATGCACATACCCACAAAATTTTGCCATTATCATAAAACAAATTTTACACATGCCAACAGGTTTTCCCACATATATCATGAACACATTCCTATAAGTCAAGCACAAAGTTTTCACGATGCCAATACTCCCAAAGTCCAAACCAAAATTCATCCAATAACATCACAAATTACCTAGATTGTCAAAATTCCAAAAGCCACCAACATTGCCCAAATTGCACCAAGATCAAAGAAAAAACACACTTCAAGAATGTTCCAAAGCCAACATTCCAAACATGATCAATCACACAATGCCCCCAAAATTTCGAAAGTGACAATATCTCACCATGAAACTTTCAATGAAACATGCAACAACATTTTTTCCAAGCAAAGAAACCAAAGAAAAACTCACCTTGGTGTCCACATGACAATATGGAGCATGGGTCCTAGGGTCTTGAAGAAATTCATCATCATCATTCCAATCAAATGTTGGATCATATTTCTTACCATGAGAAGCTAGAAAAGAAGATCCCTTGGAGGAAGAAGCCATTTTGATGCAAAGAAAATGGGTTTTGGAAAATGGGTTTCACCAAAAATGGGCATGTGATGAAATGCTCAAGAACATAAGGATTTAAAGAGATATTGATGGAGATGGATGAGGGAAGCTTGAGAAGCTTAGAAAAGTATTTTTTGTGAGAAGAAATGGTGAGATGAAGAAGAAAATCCAAGGGGAAGAAGAGAGTGAATAGTGACAATGGAGGAAGAGAGGTGGAGAAAGATGAAACAAAACAAAGAAAAAAAAGGAAAAGAGAGAGACAAAGGAAAGTGGGGGACCAAAATTCGGCCCCCACACTTAAACTCAACCTAAGGCTGAGTCAACTCAGTCAAACTGAGTTGACTCAGTCAACCCAAAAAAAAAAAATACTTTCTTTTTTAAAGTTTTCAAATATCCCAAATCCCAAATTTTCAACTCAAAATTTTTGTTCCCAAATTTTCAAATTCATATTCTTAATGCCCAAATTTTGAATTCAACTTTTTAGTTTTCAATAAAAACTCAAACTTCATGATCAAGATTCCAAGCCTTGATTTTAAAAATTTTAAAGGCTCAAAATTTCAGATTTTAAACTCTAGATTTCAAGAAGAAAATTTTTTTTCCAAAGTCCCCAAAGTCGAAATCAAAATTTCAAAACTTCAGAATTTCAAAAATCAAATGTTTCTCAAAAGAAAAATCTTTTGTCAATTAAACTTTTCTTGATAAAGTTCAAATCAAGAAAGGGATCACATCTCAAAAAGTAGTGGGAACCCAAAGCCCTTATCAGTTAGAAACTGATTCCAAATTTTGATTTTTGCAGGCAACAACTTGGTTTCAAGGATGAGAAGCCCTAGACACCCTTCCGTCAAGATCAAAGTTGATCGCAGACGTTCCTTTAGTCAAGATCAAGCCAGTTGGTCGCAGACATTCCTTTAGTCAAGACCAAGCCAATTGGTCACAGACGCTCCCTTTTGTCAAGATCAAGCCAGTTGATCGCAGACACCCTTTTGTCAAGATCAAGCCAGTTGATCGTAGACACCTTTTCGTCAAGATCAAGCCAGTTGATCGCAGACGTTCCTTTAGTCAAGACTAAGCCAGTTGGTTGCAGACGCTCCTCTTTTGTCAAAATCAAGCCAGTTGATCGCATACACCCTTTCGTCAAGATCAAGCCAGTTGGTTGCAGACGCCTCCTTTTGTCAAAGACCATGCCTGTTGGTCATAGACGCCCCTTTCGTCAAGATCAAGCCGGTTGATCGCAGACTCCTCCATTATTAAAATCAGAATGAAAAAGTCTCAGCCATATCAATTATCAAGAGTCATTTCAGAGTTCAGCAATTACCAGCTAAGTCAAGTATTTTCATTGTTTCGTCAAAAGATAAGGCACTAGTTCTATGTTCCAAAGTTTTAGATTCGATGGCTAGGTAATCTTTGAAAATTCAACCTTAATTAAATCATGGTTGCTAAAATCAGTGTATTTGTTTTACATTGACATTCGCTATCCAAGCTCTGTCAATGAGGGGCATTCTGTAGATACTTGATTCTGCACCCGTGATTTAATCAAGGAAGATGACTGGAGTGACCATCCATGTACCCAAAAAAAAAAAGTCATTCTTGCATCACATGCATCATTTTATTCTTGCATCACATGCATCATTTTGCCTTTGCATTACATGCATTAATTCATTCATTGCATATCATAAAAATTTTCTTGAGATTCTAACGGTCGCAACGGTGTTTCCGGTTTCCGAATCGGACCATCGGATCTAAATATATCGCATGATCAAGTTTGCACGGTCAGCATGCATTGTGTCTAGGTAGAATCGACCACACGTGATTAATTTAAATTAATTCTGATTGGTTAAGCAATTAAAATTAATTAGATAATTTTGTGATTGGTTGATAATTAGTGTTTAAAATAGGGATGCATGCATAGGAATAAAAAGGATGATTGGATAACAACAAAATTGGGGATAATCTGAACATTATCAAGATTTACTTTAAGGGATTTATCCACAAGATAATTGTTCTCAAAAAAGCCTGAATTATCCAGAAAAGAGATAAAAAAAAATCATAAACGGAGATTAAAAACACATCTAGGTACAAAGCCCGGCCAAAAAACCCTAGAAGGAGAGACCAAATGGCACTCAAACACGAAAGCGCATTTGGCCTCCAAAAGCCAATTCGGCACTTTCGAGTGCCGAACGGCACTCTAAAAGTGCCAAATTGCCATCATGTGGGCTTTGGCCCAACGGTCTTCGGGTGACGATAAGGCACACCCTTTTCGACCTTTTTGCAGAAGGATGCGTTCGGATTCAAACCCTAATCGTCCGTACCTATTTTAGGTAGAATGTAACTAGGACAACAAGCTATGTAAATATTTGGTAGATTGTAACTAGGACCCAAAGCTATGTAACTTTTCAATTTTTCAGATACGTAATTTTTATTCAATCAATGAATGGAACTATTCAGTCATGTATTTTGTAATTAGTATTTTTTTCTTATTTTTTTGTATAAAGAAAAATAAGTGGCGACTCCATACCACTTACCCAAAAAGAGAGGTGCCCCAAAAGGTACCCGAATCTATTTTTTGAGGGACACGTCTCTCACACCTGCTGTAACACCCCGACCCAATTTTATAATTAAACTATGTGTTGGAGTGGTTAATTATTATTTTAAGCCACTTGCTTTCTAAAATTAATATAAGAGTATTTAATAAGCATATTATTTTATAATGCCATTAAATAAGAATTGTAAAGATTATAAATAATTGAATGGCTATTTGTATTATGTATATATACTAAGTATGTACAAAACTATATTAAGTGGTTAAATTATTAGATATATAGTTATTGGTGTTTAATTAAGTGTTTAAGGTAAGGGTTTATATGTTTGTTATTATTGTAATTAGTTTTAAGTGCATGAAGCTTCGATATTGTGGTATTATAAAATATATATGCTTTTTTAAATGTTATGGATATAACTTTACAAAGGTAAGGATATATATGTGTGTGTTAAGTGATATTATTTTTGTAGAAAAGTGTGAGTGTGAATGCAAGAAAGTTGGAAAAAAAGGGGGTGTGATTTTCTTCTCTAGCCTTCCACGTATCCCACCCCAATAGTCCACATCTCTTATCTTCTTTTGTGCCCCAAAAGTCTTCTCCTTATCTCATTTTCTTGGCTGCACCAGACAGAAAGTCCAGCACTCTTTCCCTACTCTTTTCCTTGTTCTTTGTTTCTTTTTCTCCCCTTCTTACACGGCAGCCCTCCCTCTCTCACCAAAACAATATATCCCTCTCTAAAGAAGGAATTAAAGGGTTAACACTAAAATTTCAGCTTCAAAGCTTGGGGTAAGTAATCAAAAACTTCATTTGTTCATTTCTATTTCTTTATCCACTATCCTGATTTTAGAGGCTGAACTATGATTCTGTTTTAGTGATTTGAAAGTTTGATGATATTGTGATCAATTGAATGTTTAATAACATATTTTAATATGTATAGTATGGGTATAAAAATACCCAAATGAAATTAAGGCCTATTGCTATTTGTTGATGATTTTGTAAGAATATGTACTGAAGCTGTCTCTGTGACAGATTTGATGTTTACAACAAGAAAATTATGTATTAAATCATATTCTGTGAATTAAGAGGCTAGGAGTATTTTTTATGAATTCTAAGACACACATGGTTGTTATGGAATTGGTCTCACAGCATTTGGATGAGTAGAAAAATAATGGTTTAATTTCTAAGTTACATGAATTTCTGTCAGGACAGAGTTGAGCATGCTGCCTTGTATGATTTTTAATAAATCATGGGTTTATTCTTTGACTCCGAAATTTTTATGGTATATACTGGACATACAGGGGAGTAGTTCTGTAAACTTTCGTGACAATTTGATGTGTGTGGACAGCCCATTTGTATTTTACAAATGGGGCATATGCTGCTGGAATAGAACAGTGAACAGTAAGAGACATGCCTAACTTTGAGGATTTAATTCTAAAGTTAGGCTGAATGATTTGAGCTATAATTTATTATGCTCATCATTTGGTATGTCTAGATCATAGCTAAATTTTTTATAACTTGGTTCAAGGTTTAGTACTCAAAGGAGGGGTTCTAAACCATTCGACTGTTGTTTTTATAAAGCTGTCTTGTTCCATGCATTGTATGTTGCCATGTGAGTGTATATGGTTATATGACGTGCTTAAAAGAGTTTATGTTTATGCATGCATTATTTCCCTAATCTCAAGGCACCTTTTGAAATGAAGTTGATTCTTCTAGAGATATGTTATTAATATGAGAATGATAGTTTTTCTTTAGTTTGGTACATTATTTGTTGATGTGTGCATAATATGTTTGTGGGAACCTCGTTGAGGTGGGAATAGGATTTCCTTGATTATAAGAAATAGGTTTTGAGATGAATGTGTAAGTTTATGATAAGGAGTAATGGATAGTAATAAGCTTTGATTTTGGTTTAGGTGTTACAAGTATCCAAGTCTAAGCTCCTTCGACTTTAGGCTCTCGGTTCCTCTGCTTTCAGGTAAGTGATAAGTTATATGGGCATTTGATAAGTCATGAGGTTATTTTAAAGTATATGATGCATTAAAAGGTTTTTGATTAGAGATATGGCATATAAGCATGTTTCAGACAAAGATATGTTCGTGAGCTTTCGAAACCTTATGTATATGATTTAAGCATACTGATGCCATTACTAATTTCCACGAACATGATGTTTAAAGAAAATAATGGAAATGCTATTATTATGAAATGTTATGCAAAATAAGAAATTTCAGTATGATGTAAAAGTATGAAATGTTTTCGGGTTATGTCCTCTGGTGATCTGAACTCTGTCAGTAGGGGTTAATTACTAGCTTTTCATGGAAAATATTATATGATTGGCCATTAAGTGGGACTGACTCTGCTGTACCCGCCCCTTGTTGGTTACGGCCAACTTGTGGGGGAAGCCAACCTACCCCCATGGTTGGAAGATATGTATTATGATGTGATCCCGGGACTACCTGGCATTGTGGGGAATGCTGGATGCCTAGCACCGTGGTGCTAGAAGCCTCCCAAATAAGTACAGACTTATCAGATATGGACTAACCAATATGTTATGAACAGCTATATTATGTTATTGATCATAAGAGAATTATTTTGTTTAAGTGCATTATGAAAAGTTGAAAGCTATCATGAAAAGAAGAAGAAGTTTCTGACGAAAAGAAAAGCTGTTCCTTAAAGATAAAAGGTTTCCGAAGTTTTAGTGTTATGTAAAGATAAAGTTTCTGATAAAAGTACAAGTTTACGTTAAAAAGTTATCAGATATCTATTCTTTATGAAACGTTAAGTTTTATTATTATGGAAGTTATAATATTTTACGAGAAGAAGTTTATGAAGGAAAGTTTTATTATTCTTTAAGATGTTTCTAGCTTAATACAAAGTTATCGATTATCTGATTTAAGTTAAAATGATTATTTTGTAATGAGAATATATATTTGGTGACTTTGTAAGAAATGAAAGAAGCTTAATCCGAAAGGTTTTGGTAATATTGTTTTGATAAGAAAAAGGAGAACAATTAATTACAGATGAAAAGTATATAAGTTATTATTATGAATAGTATAAAATACTATGCATGAAAAGATGTTCTCCTATCTGAATATTCATAGAATGAAATGATTTGATTTACATGCATCCTTATTAAATTCTCATATACCTTACCTTTACTGGGCTTCGCAGCTCACCCTTTTATATTTCAGTCAACAGGTTTTATTTTTGGAGCAGAGGGAGCCTTAGTCGAGTTTTGGAAGGAGCTGGTTTTAGTTTTATATGTATAGATCCTAAATTAGTATTTGATGTTTAGTTTTGTGGTATGGTGTATTTTAGGATCTAATGAAAGTTGTGTACCTTAAAGGATTAAAGGATGTATTATGTGAAATTCAGAATCTGAGTAACTAGTGAATTATGTTATTCTTTGGAGTACAATGTGGATGCTCTGAATGTCAAGTGAAAGGTTATATCATTTAAGTAAAGAAACAAGAACGAAAAGAAAAAGGAAAGCTTTTGTAAAAGTTAAGTTGGTTCTTGTTAATATCAGGTTTAGGCTTGATATTAGCATGCCAGTCATGGTCACAAATTCGAATATCGGGTTTGGGGCGTGACACCTGCCTTGGGTAAATTAACACCTAACTTGTTACTAAGGGTTAAACAGAACCTCGAACAGGTTCGATTCCTCGGATCACCTGCTTTAGGTAAATTAACACATATTTTTCTTGATAAATACAAGTAGGACTTCAGCCAAGTTTGACACCTCGGATAATTAGTTTTGGAAAAGCTCACCTTCAAGTTTTGCGAATATGACACCAAATCTAGAAAGACTTGATATCTTGGATTGCAAAATAAGGATCTTTAAAAAAAAAAAATTAAAGACAGTTGAAAATAGACATGTATGTGAAGTCAAACATCAATGTATGGTAAAGTTTAGGAAAACAAGGTAATTTGTCGTGTATATCAATATAATGTTGAACATTACTACTAAAAATAATGGGTAAAAAGTAAAAAGAGAGTGTATGCAACGAAAGATAGGTTGAAGCTTTTTCATTGATGAACTGAAGTACCAGTAAACTTCTTTACAACAAGGGGAGGCTGTAGTACAAAAGGTGGCCACATGTTAAAAAAAAAAAAAAAAAAATGAAACCTCGGCCTAATATCTATTTTGCTCCTTGGACCTTGAGTACTTTCTCTTTCTCTGCGTCCTTAGTGGTCTGCTCCTCAGCAGAAGGTTATGGCCCAGAGATAGTAGCTTCAACCGAAGAGGGGACCTTGTCCGAGGAAGGAGTCTCCTTGGCGGTAGCAAAAGTTGTCAGAGCTTTATCACTGGATGTAGGAGGTTGGTCTTCGACATGGGCAGGTTAGGCAAGAGTAGCAGTGCTGGGAGGAGTTGGAGCAGGTGCTTTTTCTCTGATTGCTGGGGGGTAGAACACCTTTTCCGGATTCCTTAGCTCCGAGGAGGGGTCCACGCCAGCAGCGTTTAAAGCCTCGATCCAAGTCCGAAGACAAAAGTCTCGGCAAACAACTGGGATCTGAGATTTTAAGTGTGCCGCAGTTTCCTTCTGCTCCAAATTGTGCACTGCTTGTTCGACCTTGTTCATCTCTTTAGCTTTCTGTTCCAGCTCCTTTGTCAATTCTGCAATCCTATCCCGGGCAAGAGTAAGTTGACCTTCTGACTCTCTTAAACGGTGTAGTTATTCTCGGGCCTGCCTCTCGGAGCTCTCAATCGAGGCCTCAACACTTTTCTGAGCTTTATCACACTCGCACAGCTTAAAGAGGGTCTCCTTCAATTTTTTGTTAGTTTGGGCTTGGAGCTTCTGGGCGGCATAATGCTTGGATTCCTCCTCTTTCTTTTCATAGAGGGCTTGGTCAACCCACTCCTCAGCCACATGTGCTGCTTGGGTGGCCTAGAAATTTATGAATAAAGAAAAGGAGTTAGAAATTAAACATTGTAGAAGTAAATAAGGAAATTAGAGAAGAAGAGAAGCGTACTAGGGCTAAGTCCTTCTTTAGGGACAGAAACATTTCGTGCTTCTTTAAATGACGAAGCTTGGCCATGTCCCAAGGTAGAAGGAGCGCTTGCTCGACTGAGTTGGCTACATAGCTTGCCCTTCCATTATTAAATTTGCGGATTGAGGAATCCGAGGGAAGGGAGGCTCCATCCAATACTAAGGGGGGGAGGGGGGTTCCAGCTCGGAACTCATGGGCAGCATTCCAAAACCACCTCTAAAGTGTCTCCCCCCTCCTCCTTTGTTGAGACTGAGTGACTTTGGCAACCTTAGTTTGTTCAGGAGGAGTTTATTTTGAAATCTCCCATTCCTCGGCAGAGCTTTTTCCTCCCTTCTTATCCCTCTTTCGTTTCTTGTCAACTGGTTCAGTTTGGATAGGAGGAGGAGGGATAGGCGTCGGAGGCTTGGGTACCACAGGAATTTCTAAGGTAGCACCCCCTGCTGTGGGACTCCAATAAGGACAACAGGTCGGGTAGCTTCTTTTCTATCACCATTGCCTCTAGAATTTCAAATTGCCTCTTGATCCTCACTAACTACAACTGTAACCAGCCTCGAGGTGGATACTACGTCCTCGGTCACGTCCCGATCGTAGAGAATCTCAAAGTTCTCGTCACGGATGAGGCTCTCAGTACTTTCTTCCTCGGCTTCCTCCTCAACCTCTTCAGACTGAGCTTCAACCTTGTTGTCCAAGTAGATGACTTCTTCAACTGAGGGTTGAGTTTCTATTAGGGTAGGGAGTTCCACAAGTTGAGTTTCGGCAGGAGGAGGCTTTCGAATGAACCCTTCAACGGCCACGTCAACCAATACGAGACGCGGGTCTTTGGCCTTGATCACGTGCTTAGAAACTTGGAAGCGGGTGGAAATTGGTTTGAAACCAAGGATGACGTGCACTGCCTGGAGTTGGCTATCTCGATTTAGGAAGATCTCAAATCTTAGGACTTGGTTCAACAAATTGAAGTTCACCAAGCTTTCTCTTTTGGTAGTAGCTTTTTTGTCTAAAAAAAAAAACAATGGAAAAAAAGTGAGAAAAAGGATCAATAGAGAAAAATAGAGATAAAATATTAGTGTTTTAGTTCCTAAACAACACAAGATCTTAAAGGTGTCCCTAAGCCACCCCACATGGAATGCCATCTATGGTCGGGCAATGAAGTCCATCATGCCACTCCCCTGAAACGATGAGAAAATCTTTGTCCATGCCTTTGTTCATCTCGGGGAGGCAAGAAATTAATCTAACGGCAGGAACCCCAGTTTTTAGGTAGTATCCCGCTTCGTTATTCCTCTGGTAGCTATAGACCCAGTTTATGTTGTGATGGGTAAGATTTATACCCATCTTGTCGTTTATTGCATCTACATTACCCAATAGCCTAAACATGTTCAGGGCACACTGAGTAGGGCAAAATCTAAAAAGATTCAAAAAATCCCTAGTAGCCCTACCCATAGGAATCCTCATTCCTTCCTCAATAAATGCTATCATAGGAATCGCTACGGACTCAGTGGGTCTTTTCTCATGCCACTCCCCCAAATTACAATGCTCTATAGACACGTTACTAGGAATCCTATGGTACTTTTTGAACTCTTCTTTATGCTCGAGGGTATCAACTAAGTTAAAAAATCTACCCATTGGTGAAAGAAAGGAGATAAAAGGAAAAGAAGATCTAAAAATCTATCAAAAGAAGAAAGAATCATGAAAACACTTACAAAATTTAGGAAGAAGGGCTCCTTGGGCGAGTTGTCTGAAGGGGGAGTAAGTTTTTGCTCTAAAAAGAGAAATATGGGGTCAGTACCCCCATATCCCCCTTTTATTTAAGGGTCAAAAAAGAAGCGACAGTTTTCCCACCTCTTTGGTGGAGGAACAGAGACCGTAGGATTGTGATCTTACCATAGAACGTGGGGGACAGCAAGCCACCTGCAGCATTTATTACGGCGTCGTGGATTCCGAAGTGTCAGGAGCATGTCGCAGTTAGTTGAAAGGACACTTTCACTTGGGAACATATTGAAAGCGTGCCGGTGCGACCAACCCTCAATTGTCAAAACCTCCTTCTCCTAGGGCAATAATGGAAAGCGAGGTTTTGGGTGGCTATTGTGTGGGACAAGGATCCAAAACAACTGGTAAGATGGATAGGGGCATTTCCAAGGAATCAAACCTCGGGAAATATTGGCAGAATGTCCTTAGAAAGTTCTCACCTAACTCATGTAGGGGCAGAACGGCCACAATTGACGAGGGTCCCGGACGCCTACTTAACCTCGAAAAGTCGAGAGTCAGAGCTAGAGGTAGCACAATGCAAACTGAGGGTGAAAAAGGGGTAAATTGGCGTTTAGCAAAAAAGAGAAGAAAGAGGAAGGACAAAGCAGCCAGTTCCCCTTGCATTAAATGCAATGCAACAACTTAGCTGGCCGCATTAATGGGGAAGTGACCTTGAATAGTGTACACACAACTCATACCTTAGTGTAGAAGTTTTCTAGCAAGGTCTTGATGGGACAAGTATCAGGAAAGTTTGATCCTAACCCTCCAAATGTAGAATCCAGATACATTTTGACTAACTATATAAAGCCAAGAAGTACCTAGATCAAGGGGAGGATTTTTTGATAAAAAGAAGGGAGAGAGACTACTCAATTGTAACCTGATCCTCGGACTAAACTTGAGAACTAACACTTAGCCATTTCAAGGCTTTTACTAATTGAATACATTCACATCTCACTTGAGCGTAGTCCCAACATCATTATTTATCTCAAAATGGGTACTTAAAGGTTGACCTCGCATCCCATCTCTAAAAATTAATTATGTGAGCAAGAAGTAACACGTCTAAAATTGTTAACTTTGTTGGCAATATTTTTTGCCCGCCACAACCACCATAACAAAATATCATAATATTTTCACAATAGCTAAGATATAAGCTTATCATACCTTTAAAAAAAAAAAAAAAAAAAAAAAAAAAAAAAAAAAAAAAAACTATCATACTTAAATATAAAATTAATTAAAATAATAAAATATTATATCAGGATCTACCACAATATTGTGGCAATTTGTTTTATCTTTAGACATTTTCTTTTAAAAAAAAAATTTCACGTGGTAGTTAATACCTTAACAAAATATACTAAGAACATGACAAAATTTCTTATAAAAAGAAGACTACAACAAAAATTAAGATAGTTCTATACTTCTATTTCCATATTATATATTATATATTAATAATTACTTCCACTTATTAATCCTCTCTAAAAATTATATGGTCAAATTCTATACAAATGGTGGCGTAAAATACTTAACACATGTTGAAGTGGAAATATCAGTTCACAAGAGGGTGTTGAGTATCGAATTCATGCTTAGTTGATTTGTTAGTTCATTGTTGACTCGGCTGCTAGCTAGGCTGGCTAATTGAATGATTGTGGTTGAAGTGGCAACTCATAAACTCGACAATTAATTGCACTATCGAACTAAAGAGAATCTAGTCTATAGCCTATAGGCGATGGCATAAGTCTGCACTTTACTGTCTAATTCACAAGAAATTAAAGAGAAAAAAAAAAACCCCTGAAATTGGTATTGAGAATGTCGAAATTAAAGTGAATTCGATGCTTTCACTGTCGAATTCACTTTAACATTTTGGCTGCCTCTTATATTTTCTTTTGAATGATTGGCTGCATAATCAACTGATTAGTCTTTATCTGTCTATGCTATATGCAGCTATGCACAACACTCTCCATCTCACCCTATCCCTTATCAAATCACCGTATCTCTAAGATGAATATTGGATGTAACCTGTGTTTACACACGAAAATATTTAATAATATTAATGATGATGAGGTTCTAATATAAATGAGTGAGATGGTTATCTCGACTTTATATCGAGTAATATGAATGAATTATTTGGTATCATAGTTAAGAAAAATAAATTGAACATGTGACACAAAGTTAGACAATAATTAGAAGCTAATTTAAATAAAATTTGGGTTACAACTTACAATTGTGCTTCATCTTTGATAAAATATATATGATATGATGAGATTATTGTGTGCACGTCAAGGCATTGAAATTAGACTTCTTACTTTGTCCAAAATTTAATTCAGTCCTATAATTTATAATTTAATCATGTCAGTTTTATGGTGAGATTATTGTGTGCATGTCAAAGGCATTGAAATTATACTTCTGACTTTGTTCAAAATTCAATCCTGTACTTTATAATTTAATCATGTCAATTTTATAAGATTTTCTCATGTCAAGAGCCTCTAAAAGGACAAAATTCTGTTATATTGAAATTCTTAAATACAGTTTCTCAAAAAAAAAAAATCTTAAATAAAAAAAAATATTAATTTTGATAGTATTGAAAAGTATAGACACCTAAAATTCCTATTCTACATCAAAATATCACATCAAAATATTAATAATAGTACCATGTTAATATTTAGCTGAAACTTTCCACATCACCAACTTATCATCCACTTATACCAGCTCAGCTATCATGAATTTAAGCATTTGAACGTCGAACTCAACGAATAATTCTTAAGTACTCTCAGAGTATAATGAATAATACTTACTCCTCTCACAAATATAGTAATGTTCACTTATTAATTTTATTATACGGTCTACCATAAATAAGAGAGGAAAAACCACAATTTTACTATGAATTTTCCAAACTCAACATCTTAAAAGTATCAAATTAATCACTTTGCCGTATTTTATTATTATTTTTTCATTCAAATAGTGAACAAAAGATTATTTGTATTCCCATAAGTAAAAAGAAGAAAAGAAAAAGAAAAGATTAATTGTTTAATTATTCATCTCGTGATAAACAGGATTGGCTGCTATATATTATTGCAGCCTGACTAGGCTTCCTGGAAGTGATTCACTTGAAGGTCTTTAAACAAAGAGATTAACCAGACTATCTCACAAACGGTTGAAGCCATGGCTTGCAAAATCACTCAATCAAAGTAATATGAATTCCACCTTTTTTATTTATTTATTTATTTTATATATATATATATAAATTCATATACTTCTAATTTCATTGGGAAAAAAAAAAAAAAAAAACCATCTGAAATTAATAAGCCTCCAAGCTAAAAGCAGGGCCACATGTCACAATCTTGGCCACTCCTTTGAAAAAACCTGATAGATTTTTTTTAGTTTACTATTTCAGTGTATATGAATCACGTGCTAGCTTTCCCATTAATCCATCACTCAATCAGTCTAAATGCATAGTAATAAATTTCATAAACTTTTTCATAGATGATATATTCTAATTTGTTAGAATTCAAGCACACATACAATCTTCATCAATGGAGGAAATCAAGCAAACCATGGGAGAGAGATGAGAAAACTGTATATGCATATATTGATAAATATCTGAGCTCTGCCTTTATATGCTAGGATCAGAGGCAGGAAAAAACTAATAGCAGTAACTAACTTCTAATCTAGCCAATACAAAACTGACAACTGTCAGAATAGAATTCTAACTAATTCTATATACAAACTACTTACAGTTTAAGCATATCTATTCTAAACTACTTGTAGCTTAGGCAGTTCTCTTTCATTCTTCACTTGTACACAGTTTAACACTCCCCCTTAAGATGAACTGTATATATTTATCAAGTTCATCTTGGAAAGAAGATGAAAGAACTGCTTTTTTCCAAGAGTTTTTAGTGAAGAAATCTGCTATTTGATGCCTTGTTGGAATGTGGAAAGTCCTGATAACACCATCTTGAATTTTCTCTCTAATACAATGACAATCTAATTCAACATATTTTGTTCTTTCATGGTACATGAGATTGGCAGCAATGTACAAAGCAGCCTTGCTGTCACAATACAAGTAGGCAGGTTGTGTATGGTGCACCCCAAAAGTCTTGAACAAAGCAATTAACCACACAATTTCACTAGTCATTGTGGCCATAGCCCTATACTTTGATTCAGCTGAAGATCTTGAAACAACTTGCTATTTCTTACATTTCCAGGAAATTAGAGAATCCCCTAGAAATACACAGAAACCTGAAAACTAATCTCCTTGTATCAATGCAAGCTGCCCAGTCAGCATCACAATAAGCTTTCAATTATAAAACTTGAATCTGCAAAAAGGAACAAGCCTTGTCCTGGTGTCTTCTTCAAGTACTTAATGATTATGTAAGTTGCTTGTAAGTGAGGAACTTTAGGGGAACTCATTAATTGGCTCAATTTATGTATTGAATAGCATATATCAGGCTTGGTCAAGGTTAAGTAAAGAAGCTTTCCAATTAGCCTTCTATACTGTGAAATATCTGAAACTGGTTCACCAATGGAGTTACTGAATTTAACAGATTGCTCCATAGGTATGCTTGCAGGTTTACTAGCCAACAAACTTGTATCAGCAAGAAGATCCAATGTATACTTCTTTTGACATAAGGAGATACCTTTTGTAGTTCTAGCCACCTCAAGGCCAAGAAAGTATTTCAATGTGCCAAGGTCCTTAAGCTTGAATTTACTATCCAAAAACTGCTTGAAAGAGTTCACTGAATCCACATCATTGCTTGCAATTAATATGTCATCAACATACAACAAAATGATAACAATGGAACCTCCTTTAATTCTGGTGAAGATTGAGTAATCAGATTTGGATTGAACAAACCCATGATTGACAATTGTGGAAGACAGTTTTGCAAACCATTATCTGCTAGCTTGCTTAAGTCCATACAAAGACTTAAGCAATCTACAAACCTCCCTCTTGCTGCCAAACCCAGGAGGTGGAAGCATGAAGACTTCTTCAAGGAGATCACTATGGAGAAAAGCATTATTGACATCAACCTGCGTCAAATGCCAACCAGAAACAGCAGCAAGTGCAAGCAAAGTCCTAACTGTCACAAACTTGACCACATGAGAGAAGGTTTCATAAAAGTCAATTCCCTCAGTTTGTGTAAACCCTTTAGCCACCAAACGAGCCTTATACCTCTCTACAGAACCATTACCCTTGTGCACCCATTTGCACCCTATAGGAACCTTGCCAGGAGGAAGTGGGCACATAGTCCAATTGTTGTTAGCCTTAAGAGCATTAATCTCAACTTGAATTGCTTCTTGCCATCTAGGATCCAAGATGGCTTCAGCATAAGAATCAAGCTCCTTAGAAACAGATAGAGAAATAGCAAAAGCCCTATGACCAGTGGAAAGCTTATTATAAGACAAGGTAGATGATATGGGATAGAGAATACCTGAATCATTGGAAGCAATGGAATCATGTGGCTGAGTAAGGGATGCTGAGTAGAAGCAAGGTTGCAGTGGTAATCATGAAGATAAGAAGGTGCCTTGTGAGGTCTAGAGGATTTTCTTTGAGGTTGTGGCAGTGATGGAGAAATAGGAGTGAAAGTAACAAGAGGGACAAGAGCAGCAGGAGCAGAATGAGACTGCTCTAGGTCAGAATGAAGAGGTACAAGATCAGGAAACTCATCAGGAGGGGCTGCAATATCTGTAGTAAAAGTAGGAGTGAATTCTGCAGAAACAATAGGTGTAGGAAGCTCTGCAGAAACAGGTGATGGACAAGACTCAGGTAGAACAGGTTAGTTTAGAAACATTGAATGAGAAGTTGGGAAAGAAGGAATGCAAGTGGATTTAGCAGTCCAATGTTTAAAAGGGAAACATGACTCTTTGAAGATAACATCCCTGGAGACAAAACAGGTTCTAGAAGCTAAATTATAAAGTTTGTAACCTTTTGTACCAAATGGATAACCAAGAAAAATACATGCCTTTGCCCTGGGATCAAATTTGGACCTATCTCTTGCCAAGGTTGAAGCATAACAAAGGCAACCAAATGATCTAAGATGACTATAGGAAGGAGGATGACCCAATAACATTTGGAAAGGAGTAAGATTGTGCAAAAGGGGACTAAGTATTCTATTAATGAGATAAGTGGCAATGAGAACACAATCACCCTAAAACTTTAAAGGAAGATTGGCTTGAAACCTCAATGCTCTAGCAACAGTAAGAAGATGCTGATGCTTCCTTTCAACCATTGAATTTTTTTGTGGTGTTTCTACACAACTAAGATATGATGTATGATACCTTTAGAAGCATAAAAGGAGTTTAAGGCAAACTCAGGTCCATTATCAAATCTAAGGATCTTGATAGGAACCTTAAATTGTGTGAAAATCATATTATAAAAGGATTGAATTAAGCATGAAGTTTCAAATTTGTGTTTCATAAAGTAGACCCAAGTACATCTACTATAATCATCCACTAAAGTAAGAAAATACTTAGATCCATTTAATGAAGGAGTAGAATAAGGCCCCCAAATGTCAGCATGAACCAATTCAAAACAAGAAGATAAAGAAGAAACAGGTGAGGGAAAAGGCAACCTTTTTTGCTTGGCAAGAGGACAAACAGAACAATCAAAACTTTTATTAATATTGCATGTAATGACATTTGGTACAAGTGATTGCAACAAGACTAATCTTTGTGGGGAAAGATGACCTAACCTACAATGCCATAAGCTAGTTTTATCAACTTCAGAAATACAAGAGTTGAAACAGAAAGAAGAAAACCTAGACAGCTTAGCAAGAAAATCATAAACAGATGCTGGCAGTGAAACAGAAGAGTTGCTTTGCAGTGTATAAATGCCTCCTTGCATCTTACCCAACCCAATCATCTTCCAGAGCTGTAAGTTCTGAATGAGCCAGAATTGTGAAAGGAAAATACAACAACAAGATGAAGTTTGAGTTAGTTTATTAATAGAGATCAAATTGAAGGAGAAACTAGGAATGCAAAGCACATTTTCTAAGAGCAATGTAGGAGAAACTTGCACAGTCCCAACATGTGTAACCTTAGCCATATCACCATTAGGCAACCTAATAGAGATTTGAACTATGGAAGTTATAGAAGTAAAGAATTGAATTGAATGTACCATATGGTCTGTGGCACCACTGTCCAGAATCCAATCAGTGGAACTAATATGAGTTGTGATAACACTAGAATAGAAAACAGAATATTCTAAGGAAGGAGTTGACCAAATACCTAAAACCTTATGTTCTTGAAGACCAATGGCAGGCTGAGTGATGATATTGACAACTTGGTGTGTGTCTGAACCTCTTTCTTGTGGTGCTTGAGTACCAAAACGGCTGTGAGAATTCAACAAACTAAACAATTGTTGATATTTTGAACGGATCAAATTCACACTTTCATCAGGAGAATTGTCAGTTGCTACAATATTATTAGCAAAGGAACCAGCTTGTGAACCCTTGGTCTTGAACTTATAACCAGGAGGGTACCCATGTAGCTTGTAGCATTTATTAGCTACATGTCCCAAAACTCCACAATGAGTACATTGAGGTCTCCTAGATTTGGCCTTGTTGAAGGATTTAGTAGAACCATTAGTCTTGACTGCCAGAGTAGAAGACTCAATGGTGTTCTTCTTTCCAACCTTCCTTTGCTCCTCATCTTGAAGCAAAAGAGAAAACACCTTGCCTAAAGAAGGAATATGGTCTATTAATAGAATCTGCCCCCTAACTGTGGTATAGGTTTCATTAAGGCCCATCAGAAAAGACATGACACAGTCTTCTGCCTGATGACCACAAGAACAAGTCCTATAATCTGAAAGTTCTTGCCACAGTGACTTAAATTTGGTGTAATAGCTACTGATGCTCAGATCCTCTTGTGCTAAAGAGCAAATTTCCTTTCTTAACTCAAAAATACGTGGCCCATTGCCTTGAGAAAACCTGTGTTGTAAATCCAACCAAACCTCCCTAACTGTCTTGAAGTAGACCACACTAGGTTAAAGATCCTTTAAGATGGAATTGAACAACCAAGCTAGAATAGTGCTGTTACATTTGCACCAAGCAGTGTAAAGAGGATGATCAACTGATTGAGGCTTTAATAAGGAACCATCAATGAAGCCTATTTTGGATTTAGCATCCAAGGCAATGAGAACAACTCTACTCCAAGTGCTGTAGTTCTCTTCAATGAGGTGTTGAATAACAAGTGACACACCAGGATTGTCATTGTTAGACAAGAAATATGGGCTAGAAGAATTTTCCCATGGCTGAATGGTTGGAACAGAGGTACTTGATGTACTGTCACCCATTTCTTCAAATCAGAGTTTGTCTAATCAAGAACTGATATACCACAACCAAGATTGATGAACTCTAAACCAGAATTCAATAAGAATAACAACTAAAGCTTCTAGATTCTTAGAACGAGAATTGAATCTAAATCCACTGAACAAGTGAAGATTTAGATGATGAATTCAGCTACAGAAACCCTAAGGTTCTTTCACAAGAAATGAAAATTGAATTTTCAACGATCAAGTTAAGATCCAAATGAAATTCAATTACTAAACCCTAAGTTCTGAATTCAATTTGCTAAGGATTGCAAAAGAAAGCAAAACATAGGGGAAAGAAAATGTGCGAGAATCAAGAGAAAATGTAAAGGAAAATTTTCTACTTGATCTAAAACTAAGCACAGGGAAAAGCAAAGAATTGAACTAGCAATTTCAGAGAGTACCAAGAATGAAGACTCTGAACTAGCTCTGCTCTGATACCATGTTAGAATTCAAGCACACATACAATTTTCATCAATGGAGGAAATCAAGCAAACCATGGGAGAGAGATGAGAAAATTGTATATCCATATATTGATAAATATCTAAGCTCTGCCTTTATATACTAGGATCAAAGGCGGGAAAAAACTAACAGCGGTAACTAACTTCTAATCTAGCCAATACAAAACTGACAACTATCAAAACAGAATTCTAACTAATTCTATATACAAACTACTTGCAGTTTAAGCATATCTATTCTAAACTACTTGTAGCTTAGGGAGTTCTCTTTCATTCTTCACTTGTACACAATTTAACATAATTGGTCTAGTAAAAGTATAAAAATATAAAAGTATTTCTCAAAAAAAAAAAACTATAAAAGTAAGTTCAATGGATCAATAGTGTTATAGTGATGATCTTATACATTATTATGTTATTAAAAAACAGAATTTACCTAACAGTTGGAAAAATGGTTATGAAAATTGTTGTATTGTAGAATATTGCTAATAAATCTCTATTCATTTTAGTCTTATATATAAAATCTCTTTCAAAAAAAAAAAAAAAAAAAAAAAAACTAAATTACTCTATTCTTAGGTGGCCCCACAATGACTTATCCAACGGTCAAGATGAGGCAAATCCTGGAGTAAGTAAGGACCACCAAGGAAAACTCAAAAAAGCTCTCAATTCGTAGAGTCCAACAAGAAGAAACAAAACTACAAAGTACTAATACTCTAATGTGGCGTTTGGTACGGAGTAATGTTTTAAAATTCTCAGAAATGTTTAAAGATTCTCATGTTTGGTTGCAAATTACGCCAGGGAATCAGATGCCAGGCGAATCTGGATTCCCCCCTTAAACCCCTTTCAGTAGGAATGTGATTCCGTTTAAAACAGGTGGGTATCCAGATTCTCAAACTTAAAGGAAATTGTATTTTTTTATAAATTGACAATTTTAACCATTTTTCCTTATCATTTAAGCAATTAAGATAAAATATAAAACAAATCATCAATATCTTTTCTCTTATCTTTATCTTTTCCCGCCAAAACAACATAAACAGGATAGACAATTCTGTTAATATATTTTTTAACAAAGTTCTATTTAATATATTTTTTAACAAAGTTCTAATTAATAGTTTATATTTTGTTTTTCATTATTTATTTAGAGGAAGATATTTTTTTAAAGGACTAATTAATAGTTTATATATATTTTTTTCATTATTTATTTAGAGGAAGATATTTTTTTAAAGGACTAATTAATAGTTTATATATATTTTTTTCATTATTTATTTAGAGGAAGATTTTTTTTTTAAGTATTTGGTAGTTCACATTCAAATCTAAGGATAGAATGGGAAAAATAAATAATTCATTTAAGATTCCTGAGAATAAACCAAACATTATCATCTCACATTCCTAGAAATCTTAAGAGATTCCCAATGAAATCAAACATAAGAATAGCTACATTCCTAGAAATGTGATTCCTAGGAATCTGAATGCTAGGAGTAATGTGGATTCTCCCGTACCAACCGCCACATAAGACTTAAATACTGTACTTAGGTGCTATTTCTTAAATTCATTTTTTAAGATTCTGTCATGTGGATTTCATGTGATGAAAGTTTATTTTTTAGGAGAAATGATATATCCACAATATTTTTATAATAAATTCTAAGTAGCAGATTGTTATTGGTTGTTATTGTTAGGGCAAAAAAGTAATCTCAGTGTTAGGTTTAAATTTGAACCAATAACAATTAATCATATATGATTTGTTGTAAAATTATTGTAGAGATAATATATCTCATTTTTTAGTTAAATAGTTACATAATTAAATCCTAAAAAAAAAATTTTAAGAAACGATCCTAAAATAATGTACTTTAATTTTGTCATAACTTTAAATTGTCCACTTGTGGACCTTTGTGGTGGTAGTCCAACCTGTAATCTAGACTCTAAGGCCGTGTGTACCACAGATTCTAAGTTCAGAAAATTCTGGATCAAATTATTGGATCAGAAAAATCCAAACTTTTACATTTTTTTATTATTATTTGTTTTATAATTTTGATTGCCACCCAAAAGACCAAGTTGTGATTTGTCATATTGAGGCCTAGGGGATGGATAAGTTAATGGACGTGTGAGAAAGGCACAAAAGGGGAGAGATTTGTTTCAGGAACTTGTTTTCTGAACTGGGTTTCTCTTAGGTATGGTTGTTGAGCTTTGTCTTATGGCTTCTCATGGGTACCCTTCTGGGCTTGTTTTGCACCAAGAACAAAGCAGAGTCTTTAAGGTAAAGCGCAAGTTTTATTTTTAATCTTAATTATATGGTTCTGGGTTTGTTTGCTATGTTACTTATTTGATACTGGGTTTATTGTAGTGGTAGTAGGAATTGGCTGATTAGCATGCTTATTAGTTGATTTTAATGGGTTTGGGGATCTGGGTTATTGAAATATGTGCTAATCCTAAGTGGGTTTTCCTGGGATTCATGTTTTAATGATTGTTTGATATGTTTTATGTATGTTCAGAGTAGAGCTTGGCTTATTGGGCTTATAATATATCAATATGTTGCAATTCTATGTGAAATTTACTGGGTTTTAGATCTTCAAGTGGTTTAGGTTGTATATCTGTACGACAGTTTGCTGGTTTTGACTTTTGAATTTTGATGGGATCCTGCTTGAGTCTTTTACCGATTTATTTCGAATTGCTCAATAGCTTTCACATGCTTGAGAATAAATAGTAATAACTGGCCTAAGTGTATATTTATAACTTAATTTTTTTGTTTCTTTGTAGTATGCGTTTTTTATGCATGTTCTAATAGCAATTTCAATAGAGCACATGCTCTAGTGCATTCGATGCTAATTAAAGTTTATTTTTAACTTAATTTTAAGACAACTGGAGGATCAATTACTTTCATGGTTTTATTATGCTAGTAGCTTGTGCGGAGCTGTCAATTCACATGGTTAAATTATAAGTGAGATAATTAATAGCTGGTTAAGCATTCATTTTTGATGATTTAAGAACTCCTATTCCACATATAATTCACTTATTTAGTCCTAACATGAAGAGAGAAGCTCCCCCCTCCCCCCCCTCCCACTTATGTGAACTATGCTACTGGAATCTAGTGTTCTTAAAAGTTGGTTTCATATTGCTTAATGCCTGACTATCTATCATTTGGTTCTTAGTAGTTGTTAGTAGTTTTGAAATTTGAGATCTTGAGTTTTAATTAAATTGCTATTCTTGTCTTGTTACATTAATTGTTTTCATTTTGAATTCCATGTCTTCAGTTGTTTTGTTTTTTATTGCCATTATATATAATATCTAGGTCCTAGTTGTTGTGGTTCATTTACCAGGAAAAAAAGTTTTTGTGGTTGCTCCATTTAGTATTTGATTGATGATTGCATTGACTGTTTGCTTTTTACAGCCTGGTTAGTAAATGAAATTACAAAATGATCCTGTCCCATAATTGGTTGTTTGCTTTGAAAACTGATATTTTTTTTTTCATGTTCAAAGCAGGATTCTCAACCTCTTTTGCCAAGTTGTGGAGTTAGACACGAGTTAATTAGATCAAGATCACTTACTTTGAGGCCACATCAGTGTGAGGATCCATGGAAATCCATAAGTGGGTCATCCGAGTCTAATCAGTTTGTCCATAATGACTCGACAGTTAAAAGGCCTGTGCTCATTGACGTGCAAGGTTTGCAGATATTTATTGGATGCAATTGTTGTTAGAAGATCGTTGCCCTTTATTTTTTTGAGAAGTGAAGATCATTGCCCTTTATTGACATAATCCTTTTAAATTATCACTCCCCCCTTTTTCAAGTGAATTTTCATACTTTAAAAGTACGAACGTATAGTGGGAAGAAAAGGAAGGAAATTATTTGATTTGGTAGGAAATTGACAAAGATTTGGAGTTTATTGTGAAGAAGGAGATAGTGGGAAGTTAAGTGATAAACAACAAAGCAAAAATGTAGGAGATGAATTTGTTGTTTTTAAATTCTTGTATTTTAAATTTTTTTATGTAATTTTAACATCCTTATTTATTTATTTTTAGTAGAGATAAAAATCAAAAGATGAGACCAAGTTTGGCTACCCTCTTTGTAGTAGTATAGTTTAATCAAGGGATGTTTGAAGATGTATGAATGAAACTAGTAAATTGTGCTTTCTATTGGTTTCATTTCTCCTTTGACTCCATTATCTAATTTCTCATTTAGTGGTAGCATGTAAAAGGAACATGTTTGGTAGACCTCTTTCCATCAAATTTTGAAGGTAGAATATCTTTCAAGAGTTCATCCAACAGAAGTAACCAAAGAATGCATGCTTCTGCAAATGCTTTCACATTAAGATCCAGAGGGACTTAAGTGACAATATTTTCAATTTATACCTTAAAGCAAATTTAATTTGCCAGCATTCCCTTTTCAGTTATTCCCATCTTATTTAAGGTGTTATTATCATCAATGTCTTAATGATAATGGATTTCTTCATCATGCTATTTCTCTTCTTATAATGAGACCCTTCTTTCTTGCTAGTTTACACACAGTGAATATGTTTAGAGGGTTATTGGTGTTGATCACTCACTTGTTATGGTATCATCAATTATGGTGGCAGTGATGACAAAATTGTTCCTTTTTAGTTTTTACTTTTTGTATAAAATTTTCCTAGAAATCCTGTTTTGGAAATCACAGTCTTTGTTGACAGATTTCTCATTGTCAGAATCTGTGTCAAATGCAACCTTAGAGATTTAGTACCTATGAATGTTCCCTGGTCTTTTGATGGCATCTCAATCTTTTTGTTAAATTGTATTTTTCATTTGGGCATATTAAGTGGACTATTGGATTCTTATATGGACTGTGTCTAGGTTTGTGCTTTTGTGCATGTGCTTGAAATTGTTGATGTGTGTTTGTGTGAAAATAAGCACTAGTGGAGCAAGGGAATGACTCCAGTGGTTAAAGATAAGCAAATAACTAAATATATTATGATCAAGAAAGGTGTGTCTGATTTTTTAAATGAGTTTGATTATAAAGGTATGGAAATGGGGGTAGTTGGTAATATAGTCTTTTGTCTTTTTATAGGATGACATGCAGAATGATTCACACTGCTTATTACTTTTTTTTGCTTCTCTGTATATTTGCATTATGCCAGATATGTATTTAATTGCCTTGGTTTTTTGAATTCAGATGACCACCCAGACTCAATACTATTTAGCTTTGGAATTGCTGAGCAATGCACAAAACATGACAAAATCTTGAAGTTCCTTATGTCCAGACCAAGTGAAGTAGAGAGAAGTGGACTAGATGTGTCTTTACTATCTGACCTGATGGGGTTACAAGCATTGAAAACTTATGCATATCAACAGCCATTTGGTCCTTCTCTTATCTACCCAAGTGGCCAACTCCATGCCCCGAAGCCTATACTGGACTTTGTGAGAGATTTGGCCAGTAGTTCAAAAATCGTAGTTCAGCCAGATGGACGAGTCATATTCACAGATACAGGGAAGGAGGTCAATGATCTACTTTCAGTTGTTGCTGAGTTCTATGTATCAAGAAACTCATCCAAGTGTGGACAGCTGTCTATGCTGGTTCCACTCTATAGTAGGTATGGATGCTTAGACCTGTCTTGATACAACAAAAATTATAACATGTATAACATAATTTTCATCTGTAGCTGTATGTTTAAATTTTGTGAAGGGTTATCTTGTTCCTTCAATCTTTTAACCCCCCACCACTCCCTTGGGATAAGGTACCTAACTTAATTTTACCTTGAGTGTTCTTTGAACATTTTTCTGGATCAGATGACTATCTTCGGTTAGTTTAGCTTATGGCATTGATTAATTAATTTGATTTCTTAAATCTCCTAACAGCCTCTTGATTGGATAGATCTCATATAATGACATCATCAACATCTGGTATAAAAACCTCACCACTTGGCTTGAATATTGTGGTTTTTGTTTTAATTCCTGTCATTTTGTAATAGACTTTGACCTGACCCCACTTTTGCTCATTAGGCATTGATTAGAGTTTCAATTTTGATGTACACAACTTTGGGTTTACACTTTATGTTGCTAAACCAATGACTTGTTGAATGGAATAAATTGTTGAAATATGATGACTGAGTAGTGATTCAGCTCTTGCTCAATTGGAAACTCTTCCCCTTATAAGTTCAAGGGGGAGGGTGAGGTCATGGGTTTAATGATGGAAATTGTCAATAGCTCAATTGGTTCTTCCTCCTCCCATAATAATAGTATGGAAGGTGAGGTTGTGGGTTCAAGACCCACTGGTTGTGTGTATAACTTACCAATAAAAAAAATTCAATGATGGAAATTACTGCATGAATTATGTCATGCTTGAATCTGTTCTAGTTTGCAACAATGTTGACTGATTAGGAGTTGTGAAGTCAGAGTTGTCTGGGACTTCTTTGCATTCTACCTTCCTCTCCAAACCCTGATTTATTACATATTCTAGTTTATATTGGCTTTTTACTGAATAATATGCTATCAAAATTCCTTGCCATTGATACTCCCCTCCAGCCCAATTTATATATCTTGTTTTGAAATGGTGTGAGTAGTAATACAAAGGTAAAATATACCGACTCCCTAGATGTCCCTTGCATTATATTAGAGATGGGACTGCTTTTAAGATGAATCTTATTTGCTTTACAAGAAAAAAAGTAGGGATGATTCGTGAAATTGAATAAGAACTTTCACTTTTAGAAAGTAACATGTAATTTGGGACATTCTAAAAAAGAAACCAAGACATTTAAAATTTAAATAAGGATGGAGGGAATATAGCATTGGATGAACTTAAGATGTTGCATTAAAATTGACAACATTGAATATCCTTTTTAGTTTGTTCAATGAACTTAAGATGTTGCTTCAAAATTGACAGCAACAAATATTCTTTATTATTTTCTATCTATATTTATATCAACCATTTGCTGTTGTCGCTGTTTTAAAGATCTGACTATTCATTATATTGTAAAGATTGGACAGCTATGAAGCAGTGGCCAATGTTCCTGGATCTTCTATGAAGCCTCAAGCTATAACTGTAGCCCCTTTGAAGAGGTATATGACAATGATTTACTTTCTGAAAATTTATATTTTGCTCAATTTTTAACATTGACCTGGCTAGTGATTATGTATGAAAAAATAAGAAAAAATGCTAAAATATTTCCCACATAAATACCACAAAGTTATTTCTTTGAACTGATTTGATTTAAGTTGAGAATGCCTTGATGCAAGAGGAAGACTAGAAAGACTTTGTATGGTGGTGGTGAGACATGTCATGATTGCTTTTGGTATGAAAATACACTTTAGATAAAGGTCATAAGAAGCTAATTCAACAGCTTAAAAAATCTTTGTAGCCAACCTTTGTAGTAGGGATTCAAGGCTTTGTGAGTTCAGAATACCAGGCAGAGATACTAAATTAATACAAAAGTTCAACTCTAAAAGAAATTATGTCCTGGATCTGGTATTATGACCTCTATCAAGCGTGGTCAAATGACCAATAGAAGCTCAACATGTTAGCTATGAAAAGGAGTGGGCCCTCCGTATATGTCTTTTTCCTTAAATTAGAATGAAACTGCAAAGGGGTATTTTTCATCTTATTTGAATACTTCCTTTTCAAACCCTTCTATTTTGTTTGTTTTTTTAGACGATGGAAGAACGTCATTAAAATTAACCTAGTGAAATCAACAATATATGTTATTTGGGATCTACTTATCACCTAGTAGGGGAGGATTTCCTATGTGGTTGATATTAGGATCCCCTCCATTTGTTTTATAATGGAGAGAAATCATTTCACAGTGAAAATTAAATTTTCACAAATCTATTGATGCACATGGTGTTACGTTATTTTATCATTTTTTACTAGGGGAATATGATTTTAAATGACATAGCACTATGTACACCTTTAAATTTGTAAAAAAATTAAATTTTCACCATAAAATGGAACCTTTTCATTGCAAAGCAAATGGAGAAGATCCCGATCCATGTGGTGGTTGGGCCTCCATTATCTTAATGTTGACATGATGCTCATATAGGGGGATCTGCATGAGTGGTCTGCATTCATGATGCTGGTATTTCGTATTTCCATATTGATGCATTCACTACTGTTAATTTAATATTACATTTCTCCCAAATCCAAAATCTTCGGTTCTAATTGACTTTTTGGTGGGCATGCACTAACTGTTTTCCAGAAATTCCTTGCTTAAATTTTAACCTTTTATATAATGTATATGGCATGTCACATTCTTAACAGTCCCGAGAAATTAAAGGTCAAGCCATCTCAAAAGAAGAAGAATAGTAGGAAAGTAGGCAGAGAGAGGGACCTCTACAAGAAGAACTACTTCCATGCATGTGAGTGCCTTCTATCGTTAATGGCTCACAAGAGGTACCATGGGAAAACGGCAATCCTTTCCCTGAAGAAGTCTGGCCCTGAGCTTCCTGAGCTGCTGACTCAATTTTCTGTTGGAATTGCTGGGACCGGCCTTGCTGTACTTTTCAATGTCATCTGTAAAGTAGCTTGTGGGAGGGTACCGTTCTGTGCATCTAAGCTCTTTAGCACTGGTGTTGGTTTTGGGCTGGTTTGGCTATCATGGGCAGTGAATAAACTGAGAGACACAATTGTCTATATTAGTAAGAATGCAAGCAAGTTGGGTTTGAAGGAAGAGGAAATGGTGAGGCAAGTGGACAAAAGTATGCATGAGATTTACTTCAGAGCAGCGGCTTTGATGGCTGTGGCAGTACTTAAGTTAGTATGATGGTTTGGAGAACACTTCAATAAGGGGATAACTATAATTGTAAATGCCATTGTGAAGTTGGGTGATGATCAGGTTGGCTTAATCTTATCTTATTGTGCTTGACTGACTTTAGTTATCATTAGCATTAAGTCAGTCTGATCACCAGTCAGCTAGTTCTTGCAGAAGTAATATAATGTTAGAATTAGGAGGGTTACATTGATAAATCTGTAGCATAAGTAGTGTACATCTTGATATATACTTCTGTTTATGGAATTTAAGACATGATACAGTTTTGTGTATGGAATTAAGAGCCTTTAAAAAAACCATAGCTCTTTTTGGTTTATATATATATATATATATATATATATAGATGGATTGATATATACTGAGCTTATAAAAACTTAAATAGATAGACACCGGCCTGACTGTGTTAGCACCCAAAGCCACCTACACACACCTATTGATGCTTTTCAAAACAGATTCAAAGAACTTACATAGAGTTGTCCAGTTAATGATGCTATTGGTACCATCCTTATGTGGACAGGGAGAAAGTATCTATCGTTAAATATAAACCAAGTCAGTCATGTAAGAAGCTAATGATTGAATTCAAATGTGATTTATTTTATATGCCTTTGTCATGGTTAATGACTCAGTTTCACTAACCTCCTGCATAATATTCGTAAGTATTCATGTGACAAACTACAATAGATACTCTCTCTCTCTCTCTCTCCTGGTGAACTCCCCTTCTTGCTTTTGACCCACCGATTATTCTAAGGCATATTCAGCTTGCTGTGAGGAACGAGGAGGAGTTGAGCAAGCTTATGGGGTCTGTGACTATTGCTAATGGTGGTGTTTTTCCTAATATTCACCAGACTATGTTGCCCAAGAAGGCTGGGAAAGGAAAGGGTGATATTGGGATTGCCTCTCAGGAATTTTAGTGTCTCTTCGGGTATGTAGTTGGTTGTTGGGAAACTGGGGTTGTTGTTGGATTTGTTTCTTTTTAATGGGTTATGGGTATGATAGCTTCGTAATGAAGTAGCTTTTTGTTGTGTAAAGCTTCTTTGGAATGATAATGTAATTTTGGGTTCTAGTTTTAGATTTCAAAGGTTAGGGTCTTTTGTAGTTGTACTCTGGTTAAATAATGTATTATAAACTTGGTTTAAAATACTAATATTACTATTTTCGTGTGTGTTCTAATAAGTATTACTGTTTACTAAAAAAAAAAAAAAAAATTTTAATTGTATTTCGTGAATAGTAATTTTTGTCTTAGAATTTGGAACTTTTGGGAATCTAAAATTCAATCAAGGATTCAAGCATATCATTGAATTGGAATTTCAAATGGAATGCATTTTGAATTTGGAGTAAGAATTTGGGTTAATAATTTAAATAATTTTGTAAAATGTTAGCAATTACCTTTAATTCCATGACAAATTTGGTGCCATGAGTATATAATTGGTGATTCTGTAACTGTTTCTATGACAAATTTGAGTGGTAATTTGTAGGATTGTGGTGGGATCCAAAACTCTAATGGATATTGGTGGAACCCATTAGGGTTTTTGATACTATATGCTAGGAAGCACAAACATAAACACGTATATCAATAAATAATAATAATAATAATTATTATATATGTATATATATTAAATACAATAATAGATAATTAAGTGAATTAATGGCTATACAATGATGTATAATTCTTATAAAAAAAATTGATGTATAATTAATTATTTTTAGCCAGGATACGTTAGGGACACGCAAACAGTAATATCCAAAGCGTAGTAATGTATCAGATGCATGTTTGGTGTTCAATGAAAATGGATTTTCAGGTAACGGATTTTTGGGAAAAAAAAAAACAAAAAGAAAAAAAGGGAAGGGTTTTCTGGTATTGAATGAAAAAATTGGCGAGACCTATTTTGTGTTGATTTGTGCAAAAACGGAGGAGACCTAGAAGAGAATAAACAAAAGAATCTAGGATTTTGGAGGAAAATATTTTTGTTGTAAGGAAAAAAAAAAAAAACTTTTCCATAAGTAAAACCACTTGCGTCGGAAGTAATAGGCAAAAATAAAACTATTAAATTGGATACCAAACAAAAACCCTAGGTTCCACACATGCAGTCCTATATATGCTTAAATATACGTTTGACCCTCTGCCTCTCGGCTGGTTTGTTCAAATTTGTTCTTATATTAAGAGAAGTCTAATGGGTTTTCTTTGATAAAATTTGATGGCAAGCCAGTTCATGCCTGGTAGTCAGCAAGTACAATTTTGAGTTCGAACTTCGAAGATGGTTCCTTCTATGGGGTTGGTTGGAGTTGGAGTGCATCGTATGATTCATACATGTACAAGGAAGCTTTACCATACAAATTATTCTCAGCAATTCCTAAACAGTGCAACTACAATGCATTCACTGAATTTGTGGGCACAAAGATGTATGGGGTTTTGTAAAAGACACAAAGGTAGTTTGCTGTTTGGTGCTTTTGCCACTTGGGTTACTCTTTCTTACGTGAGAATACAGATAGTACCATACACAAGACAAATCCAACTTGTTTCCAATGAAAAAGAGGAGGAAAGGAGAGCAGAGTTTCGCTGGAAGATGTTAATGGAGGATTGCAAAGGTAATGACTGTTTACTCCCTTTATCAGACCCTAGGAGTATTCGAGTACAATCCGTAGCTGCAAATATGATTAGAGCATTGAAGATGGGGTTAAGGCTTGAAAAGGAGTGCAAGGTCAATGGGCATTCATGTGAGATTAATGGAAATTTTAGAGATTATATGAAGCCTAACCAAATGTGGGATCATAAACTCTTGTGGAAACCTAGTACTAAACATTTGGATAATGGAAAAGATTGGGAAGTTTATGTGTTGAATTGCATTGAAAAGGAAGTAGCTTTAGTACAATCTGGCCATGTCTGCCACTTTAATAAAAGGATTGTTATTTCTAGGGGGTTGCTCGAAGGTCTAAAGTCTGATGCAGAGTTAGCCGCATTAATTGGGCATCAGGTTTGTTTCTTTCGATTTTACTGTAAAATTCAGCTAAACACCTTTAAGGTTTATGCCACCCAACTTGGTTCCTAAATCTGTTACTTTTTTTTCTCCTCTTTCTCACGTATATAAGGACCAAGTTGAAACTTATTTGTGTTCATATTTTTTTTTCTTTCTTTTTATTTTTAGGATATCATGTTTCAAACTTATTTATTTTTTCCTGTTAGATTGGGCATATTGTTGGCCGACATATAGCAAGAATTTATGTAAGGTTTCGCTGGAATCTCTTTCATTTCAACCATATATTCTCTAAGGAGAAGTTTTCGCCTTTACTGGAGTGGGCTTGGGCTTCTTTACATAAATGGTATTAATTTTCTTATTGTCTATGTTTGATAGTAATATCTAATATGTAGTCATTCTAGAGTCTGTTTTGCATAGCAATGTCAAAAGATACAATTTTTTAAAAAATTTATATTAAATGTGTGACAAAACAAAAGGTTAAAAGTCTTATAACTCAATTGGTTGGCATAAGTTTATTGCCAAAAAATAGTTGAAATAATGAAAATAATAGCAAATGCATAATAATTTACATTGGTTCAATCAATTTTTTCCTGTTTTGAGCTTTGAAAGGGAGTTTCCCCCCCTTTTTGTCTTTCTCTTTTATTATTGGGCAATCAAAGCCAAAAAGTGGTTGAAATTTCTTTATGTGGTGTCCATTATTGTTTTGAAAATCCAAATTCTGCTACCTTATACATTTTTCATGTCAAATTATAATAATGTTACATTTTGTTTCTTTTTTTTTTTTTTGCTTGGAATGTTACATTTTGTTTCAATCATAGGAATGAAAGGGAAGCAAATCATATTGGATTAATGTTAATGGCATCTGCTGGATATGACCCTCAAGCGGCAATTGAAGCGTTCAAGAAGATAGGTCAAATTTATGATGATAATATACTGAAAAGGTCCAAAGAAATGGGAAATGCTCTGGTTGTGTACAGGGAAGTGAAATCTCTCATGAATTTGAATACAGTCAGCAAGATGGTTTAGTAATTGAATCCAGTTTGATTGTAACGTTGTGACTTTGAGATTTTGAATTTATATTTATGTATGTACATATGTATTGTATACACGTCTCTATATGTAAATTAATGTGATTAAGATCTAACAGTAGCATTGGAAAGTTAGAACGATTATCTAGGTGTGGAATTGATGACCATTGACCAGTAGTCTCCACAAGAGGGGAACCATAATAAGAGCTTCATGCTATTTTAGTTTTAGTTTTAGTGGAAACTTTAATGAAAATAATTAAAATTCCACTATTTTAGTGGTGTAATCAAGGGAAAGCATTTGGAGTCAAGAAGGAACTGCAAACTAAGTTGCAGCAACTCCTACTAAATACAAACATGTCAATGCCTCAAATAGACATACCTGCTCAACAAACCCTTTTCCTAAAGATAATTTTCAACAACTCTCATGGTCTTGCCACAACTTTCCCTCTCAATGTTTGAATTTTATACACAAAATGTTTAGTGTAATAATTTGGGCAATATTTTTGCCCAATATGCCCATAATCTGATTTTAGGCTTGACTGCGACCTTCTTTGTCTATTTGCAAAAAAGAATTAACCGATAAAGCATTCAAAAAGCAATTTAAACATATTTGATTACTTCTTTGCTTTCAACTGAATATTTTTGGGTAAATTGCAAATTAAAACCCTAAAGTTTGGGAGTGATTGGATTTTACACCCTGAAATTTCAAAATTTAGTTTGGAGTGTTTGAATTTTACACCCTGACGTTTCAGAACTTGAATTTTACCCTCTAAGGTTTAGGTTTGTTTAGATTTTACACTCCAAAATTCTGAAACTCCAGGGTGTAAAATCCAATCACCCCCAAACTTAAGGGTGTAATTTGCAATTTGCCTAATATTTTGTTAATGACTAAAGTTTAACATTAATTGTGAGATTTTGTAGGCAAATAATTATTTTATTTGATGCGAGTTTAATGGAATTTAATTTCTTTTGTAGTTAAAACATTTTTTTTGCCTAAAACCTAACCCAATTGAAAGAGAGAAAGTTAAAAAGGTATAGTAAGGATATTTTTGTCTTGTCATTAGAGCATTCCCATCAGGTGTTCTATAAATATGTCATTTTGACACATCAAAAAATCTACTTTATTATTTTAACACATCATTTTACAATTCACCATTCATCATGATCCTAATTTCCAGTTATGGTATATAGACAAAGGCGGTACGTGGTACAACAGTAAAGCGCAAACGGACTTTGATTTAGGATACTTAGCCCTATAATATTAGTCTTTTCTATCTTTAGGATTTCTACATTTGTTTGTTTTGTTAATAACTGGTGATCAGTGTGATGCACTAATGCAAAACCTTTATAAGTTCTATTTTTATTTTTTAAATATTCAAGTGATACTAGCTTACAGAAAAAACAAGACAAAAATTGGTCATTAAGAATCTAGCCCACAAAATAAAAATTAAAAAAAAATTCGAAAAAATTCGAAAAAAAAAAACTAACATAGCTCCACGTTTACTTAGCTTTGTCGGTTCCCATCTCTCCGCCAATTCCCTTCTTTTTTCCGGATCTACTCTCTCCTTTTTCAGTCCTCTCCTCCTCAAGCTTGCTTTCTTTCTTCCATTTTTTCAAGAAGAATTTGGTCAAATGTTCAGTGAAGGCTAAAATTATGCCCTTAGCAAGATTTTCACCCACAAAAATGACCCCTCATGGTGGAAGTGAGGGGATGAGGTGGGCGTGGGTAAAGCTTTGGGGTTTGGGTGGCTAGGGTGGAAAGGAGGGTTTAAAACTGCTGGTATAAGTTCAACCTATAATGACAGTTTTCAATTTTTAAAAAGTATCGGTATAGGGTTTCAAACTGCTAGTAGATGTAGATGCCTGAAACGGAACTATACTACAACTATACTAGTGCTAGGCTATAGGCCCAAAAAATAAACTTATACCCCTTGAATGGGCAGGTGTAAATGAGCGAAGTTGAGTATGGTAGGTAAAGGGTGAGAGATTGGGTGGCAGGGGTAGAGATATGTTGCTCCTTGGGGGGCATGAAACTATACTACAACTATACTAGTGCTAGGCTATAGGCTATACTACAACTATACTAGTGTTATTCTATTGCTATATGATAATGTATTATCTCTCTCCTAAGTTAGTATATCATCTCTTCTCACATGAAAAAAGAAAGTTAGTGTATTATCATTTATTTTAAAATGATTTTTTTAGGCTTGAAATTAGGTATTGAAATAATACATTATAAAAAAAATAAATAGGAAAGTTTTAATAGAGAGTTTTTGTATCTTCAATCTTCATTAATGTTTAATAATATGATGATATATCTTTTTCTCAAAAAAAGAATATGATGATATATCAAACTTGGTAATTTTGTATTCAATAGATTCATGCATTGTAATTATTGTGTCAATATTTGCAACTCGGCCCCTCAAATGAAAATTCTTGGCTACACCCCTATTGGGTGGTGATGGTGGAAATGAGGGGATGAGTTCTTGGTGGGTATGGTGGGTAATGGTTGGGATATAGTTGTCTAATTAGGGATCTTACATAGGATCATGAGAGGTTAGTGGGATTGTGAATCATGGATCGTAAGATCCTATTTTTTTGAGAAACAAAAAACTAAAAACACATTGATAGTGACTTTGTATGTTAAAAAAATCTCATAATTAAAGTATGAATTTATCTTTAAAAAAAAAATATTTGCATCAATATGATGTCATTTCTATACCATGAATTACTGTGAAACCAATGTGGCTACGTCTATACTCTATAATAATGAAACAAATATATTTAAGCTTTAACACAATGTATCCAAAAATTAAAGTTTACCAAATGTTTAATTAGCCACCAAGTATCAACACCTTTGGAAAATATTTTCCAAGTTCAAAATCCAAAATAAGTTTGTGAATGGCAACTAGTTAAGTAGCTAGCTATAATATAAAATCCAAAAGCAATTTGGAAATAAAGATGAAGTGAAAAGGTTTTTTTGATTTATATTATAGGGCATATTGGGTCATTTCTATCCATTGAGTTGATTGGACTTTTTTTTAAAGACAACTCAAAACAAATTTAGGTTTTTAGTAGGATCATCGGGATCATAAGATTGGTTCAATCCTACCGATTTCATATAATCCAACTAATCCTACTGCGATCCGGGTCTTTTTGGTCGAGTAGGATTGTACGATTCGACACTTGATATGACAACCATGATTGTTAGTACTTAGGACATATTTAGTGGTACAATAATTAAAAAATATAAATATATTTTTGTCATTTATGAAAGTAGAAGTAAAATGATTTATTTATTTATTTATCAAATAATTTTTAAGACTAAGGTTTTGTTTGTTGTTGTATTATCAAATAATGAACTTACACCCATTTTTTGGGAACACAACATTAAATTACTAATTTCTCTAAAAGTTTAAGTTGTTAGGAATTGGTGAATTTTAATATATATATTTATATATATATATATATAAAAGATTAAAGCCAAAACTTAGAGAAAGTTCAATTAGATTCTAAATTGGATTACGATTGGAGTTCAATTTTGTCTCATGTGTTCTATCTAATTTTTTAATATTTGTGTCAAGTGAATAATTGGGTGTAAAAACCGAAAAGTCCAAATCTCATTATATATTTTAGAAATTCATGGCTTAAAAAATGTGTAAATCACTAAATTGTTACTCTAACACAAGTATAATTTGAATTCATTTATGTATGTAATTGTGATTATTTTTAAATGTAGCCGTGTATATGCAGGGGGTTATACACTATTATTCTAATACTTTCGCTCATATTTGAGTCCAAACTCTCCCTTAATAAGTGAGTCCAAATTGCCCTGACCAAAAATTGATCAAAATGTAGGTGAGAGAAAATTGAGAGCAAATTTGGTTTTATGTACTCCGAATTAAGAGAGAGAAAGTGAGAGCTTCTGTTAATGAAATTGGACAAACATTAAGTTTATGCACAAACTCCAACTCCATAAGAAATTCAATTGGTATTGGAATTTAGACTCATCATATGAAGTCTTGGAAACTACTACAATCTTTTTTTCTTTTTTTGAGGGAGGAAACTACTACAATCTTACATTCTTACATTGTTTTTGGGTCAAATAGTTTTGATTCTATAAGATATTGTGCATTCACTAAGAGAGGTGGGTCTAAGTAATTTCCTGTTAATACATGTGATGAAATATATTCATTTGCAGCTTCTGTATAATGGTTTCCATCCCAATTCACATACTCAGCAGTATTATTGCATGGTATTGCTGTCACCGAGCTCCCATTTAGAATCTTGGTTTGGCCACAAGCAATTCGGTTGTCAAAATTCAATGGCAACCCACCATAGCCACAGCAAGCAGCTAAAGGTTGTTTAAATCCTAAAAGCCAAATAGTTCACAGACAATCCAACTAATTAGATAAACAGATAAATGCAGAAAATGCAATAAAACAAAGTGAAAAGTACAAATTTCAAGATCGGTAATGGTAACTTACCATATAGAGAATAATTTGAAATGAGGTTTAATTTTATTGAGAAAATGTCAACATATGTGACATTAGCCCCAGGGAGTACCCGAAATTTTGTGCAAAGGTCATGAAGTTGCATGTTGAATTGATTAGCAGCATTGTTGTGTGAGGTCACACATCCAAACTGGTCAAGTTTTGATGAGTCTTTTCCAAATTGTGCAATTATTCTAGGTAAGCATCCAAGGGGACCAGTGTTGTGAATCCAAAAATTCCTTGCACCCTCATTATATAATTTCTGAAAAAGAAAGAAAAGGTAAGGAAAGAGATACTTGATGGTTCTACTAAAATCAACTGGATTAATTTGTTAGGTTAGGCAAAATAGATGATATAACCTTAACTCCAGCCTCAAATTCTGTTAAAATGATGGGAATCAAAGCAAGTACTTGATCTTCTGATTTTGAATAAAATGCTCCGTCCAGATCATTCTGACCTACATCAAACATGTAGAGGGCCTGCCTAAAAGATTCTTGTGAAGGAATAAATTCTTGAAGTTTCTTATCTGTGACAAACACAAGAAAATTACATTCTAACTCTCTGAAAACAACCTTTTACTTAGCAATGTCATTAACCTTAAACTTGGGTGTTGTTACAGTTATAGTACTAATACCTTTTACTAGTAATTCTAGGACTCGAGTCTTGAATCTGACAAATTGAGCTACTTGAATTCCAAAGGAGAAAGGGCTTGTTGATGCTGCATTGGCTGGAAGTATAGTAGATCCTCCAGTTGCAAAGTTACACCCATTCTGGAAATTTGGTGTACCAATTGAATCCAAGTATGGATTGAGAAATGAAAGGTCCAATGCATTCACTGCAGCATATAAATATGCACAAGGAACCTACATACTTATAAGCTCAAAAATAAGAATCTAAGTGTGAACACAGCCTCATTCTACTTTGTCTTCACATCATTAAAGTTTGAAGTTTTAGGCCTTTCATATATTTATATGAAATAAAAATATTTCAAACTGATAAACTCATAGTAGTAATGTTCTTTAGCATGTGTGTGTGGGCTATGTATTTTGAAGTAACAACTCAAATTCCATGCATTGTTTTTGTGCAATCAAAATTTATTTTCTTGTTTCAACATGCTCCTATGCAAGAACTGGAAGTTGTTAAAGATACATTACCTAGAAAATCAATGATCAAACGACCATCGCAGAACCGCCCAGATGGCTTAAGGAAGTATGTTTGTCCATTAGGTTGTCCAATCGGGAAAGCAATTCCTGCAGCCAAGCCACCAGTGTCTGAATTTGAGTCACCAAAGTTGAAAATTGCTGGGAACCTGAAGTTGGCAGAGCTAACAATAGGCAAGACTAAGAAAGTTAAGGCAAGTATGTGAAAAATATAGGCTTTAAGAGCCATACCAATTGAAGAAAGCTGGATGGGGTCTATTCTATGGATAAAACAATCTATAAAATTATGTTCCTTTATATGTGGCTGGAACGTGAAGATAAATCCCTTGCAAGTTTGGTAAGAAATGGGTGTCTTGCAAGTTGAACTTTTCTTTTGTTTGGTATCTTGTTTCAGGTCAAATGATTGGACAAGCTACACGACACAAATCTAATGTGCTGTTTAAACTAGAGTAGACTATAAGAAAAAAAGAAATGCATATTATAAGGTATATAACATAGTTTTTTGAAGTTTTTGATACTTTATTTTAATCAAAATAGTATTATAATTTAATAAATTCTGATAATAAAGTTTCATGTAAAGTAAACTGTGTTAATAATTTTATAAAATTTAAATCAATTTTGCCATTATGATATCAATTTATATATTTCTTTAAAATTAGCAAAATAATGTTATAATTCTCAATTTATATGATCACGTGCCGTCACTTCGCTCTTCTCACCTCTTCTTTCCCCCTCTTTTACCCTTTATTCATCTCTTATTATAAAATAGAAAAAAAAAAAAAAAAAAAAAACTCTTTTATTCCTAACTCCTTCCAAACATACTATTAATTTGTTACTATTTCTTAAAACCTCAAAGTTTCATTTATTACGTCCCTAAATTATTGAGTTTAAAATAAATTTTTCAATAAGAGTCTTATACCTCAATTGATAATAGGTTGGGCTTTGACGGGCTGGTTACAATAAAGTATAAACCAAAACAATCAAATTATAGGATTTTTTTTTTTAAATCCTCATTAAAAATATTATAACTCAATTAACCCATTTTGATTTTTGATGTTTCCAACAGTGGGAAAAAAAAAATCCCCCAATCTTTTATTTATTTTTGTCGAAGTTGCTAAGAAAATAATGGGCTGGGCTCTAATGGGCCCGGGGCAGCAACAAAAACCGAACCCAAACATCGCCAAATCTAAAACCCTCGAAACCCATCATCAAAGACAACCCTTAAACCCTTACGCCTCTCTCACACACTCTCTCACCCTCAGTTCTTATGAAGCTCATCATTTCCTGACCAAGGTACTACGTCTAGGGCTTTTGTATTTTTTCTTCGATTCTCTTTCAAAAATGGCTTCGGTGGCTCTCAGAAACCCTAGTTCCAAGCGCCTCTTCCTTCTCCCTCCTTACTCCTCCCAAATCTACTACTCCTGCTGTAGAGGGTCGGTACTTTCTCTCTCCGGAAATGACAGAGTTTCCGGCCACTCTTCGTTTTGGAGATCCATGGCCACCTTCACCCGAACGTAAGTTCCCCATCCATTGATTAGCGAAATGGGTTTTTAGTGATTCAATGTAGTTTTGACTTTGAGATTTCGATGGCTTTGTGTGTTAAATTGATTAGTAAATTTATGACTTAGAGATTTTGAGGGCATATTTTTGGTGGTATAAACGAGGTTCCCTTTAAACTTTAATAGTTTCGCGAAAGCAGTTATGTATGTGTGTATGAACTTATACGTTAGTAGAAGTAGTAAAGAATGACACCTCAATTAATGAAGTGGCATAGGAACTAAGGCTTTGTTGTTGATTGTTGCTGATGGTTATGGTGACAACGATGATGATGTATGGGTATACATTTGTTTCTGCATTTGAATTGATGCGATTAAGATCTAATAGTAGCGTTGCAAAGTTATGGTTTAAAAGAAAATAGTAGCATTGGAAAGTTGGAACAATACTCTAGGTGTTTAATTGTTTTGGAAATGGTGATCAGCAAAGTGTTTTAGTAAGTGAATGTTTAGGGGCATATTTAGTGTTATGATGAAAAAATATCCTTTTTTTGGTCCTTTTTGAAAGCAGTTAATGTAGGGTTTTGGTGGCAGTAGTGTTCTAAAAGAAAAATGAAATCGTTATTTCTTTATTTTATCAAATAATGAACTGACACCCATTTTCTGGAAACACAATGATAAACTAATAGTTACCCTAAAAGTTGAAGTGGTTAGGAACTAGTGAATTTTCATCTTTATTATAATACTCTCGCTCATGTTTGGGTCTAAATTCCCCCTTGACAATTGGGGGGCTCAACCAAGGTAGTCAACAGCAAAAGGCCACCTTAATGCTCCAAGGCCTTGTATTGCCTGAGGCTCTGAGGCATGAGGTGACAAAAAGGTGCTAGCCCGATTAAAGCGAGGCACCAAATTCTAAATATAGTTATGATACATATAGAACTTAAATCATACGTACCTAATGTATTGAAATATTATAATTAAGTGTTTGTAAAATGTGCTACATGAAGAAATTAGGTCTATTAATTGATTTCAAAGTAGCCTTGACATGGTTTAGGCTCTTAATTATTCTAACAATAGGTTTTACAACTATCTTCTATAATTTAATTAATCTAACAATAAGTTTTACATATTTCTGTAAATTAATTAATCAAACAATGGGTTCCGTAACAAGCTTATTTAAATTAATAATATAATAATAGGTTTTACAACAAGCTTCTATATATATATATAAACCTATGGCTCTTGACTTAGTGCCTTTTTCATGGCTTAAGGCAGTTGCCTTGCTTGCCTAGGCTCTAAGGCAACGCCTCACTAAATTTAAATTTTAAAAATAGGAGGTGAACAGTGTTCGCAATAATAAATTAGTAGTTGTTCTAAAAGCTTAAATGTTTGGTATATGGTAAATAACAATTGAACCATTATTCTAACACACAAAATGGTGGTTTTTGGTGTTTCTGCTTTAGATTTGCATTGAAGAAAGTGAGTTATTTTATCACTGTAATTACTTTTACATGTTTTTGGTTATAGTGTCTTAGGCTTGAAAACCATGCATTCAATTATGTATATCGGGTTCTCCGTTTTTTAACCTATCTTTGAATCAAAACACTCTGCAAGTTTACATTAAATATATATCCCTATTCCTAATAGATTGACCCAAAAATAGCTTACCCAAATTATAAGTCCCATGGATCTACAATTGTAGAATTTACACCTTCCGAATTTTTATTTGTTCGGCATCCACTGTTTTAGAATAGGTCTGAGTCAAATAGAAATGATTTGAAGCACTTATTTTTATACTATTTCAAAAAGACAAGGTCTCATGTAATGTATAGGATTTTCCAATCCTAGCAGGAAAAGGAGGTTGGGACCTTTAGAATTAGTAAAGTAACTTATAATCTGATATTTGTAACTAAATATATACAATTTGACAATTTACAACAGGAAATGTTGTTGCATGTGCATTCATAGTGTGGATTCTTGTGTTGTCAAGCCATTGTTAGTGGGGGTTTTGTTTTGGATTCTTATTTGTTTGAAATTATTTTGCTGACAGGAAGCCTCACGTGAACGTGGGAACTATTGGCCATGTTGATCATGGGAAGACTACTCTGACTGCAGCTATTACGAAGGTCTGGTTGTTTTTTAATTTGGTTGCTTTTGAATGTGGATTTTATTATTTTGCCCAGTTTTAATCTGGTTTCTTAACTGAAAGCTGGACTACAATAATGAATAATTTAGTATGAAATACGAAATGTTTCATGTGATGTTTCTCTAGGTGCTAGCGGAAGAAGGAAAAGCTAAGGCTATTGCCTTTGATGAAATTGACAAGGCCCCAGAAGAGAAAAAGAGAGGAATTACAATTGCAACGGTTGGAATACTTATTTTTTTGTTTCATTTGTGCTTACTCTTTTTGCTGCAGCTGTGCCATCCCATTTTGCTTCTTTTACCAAATTCATCTTCTCAAAATAACATCTGCTTACCTCAAGATTAATCTGATTTTGCAGGCACATGTGGAGTATGAAACTGCTAAGAGACACTATGCACATGTAGACTGTCCAGGACATGCAGATTATGTTAAGGTAAGCTGTACAACTCTTTTGGTTTTATGAAGAAGTAATTTAATCCATTTGAAAATTTTGTAGCATTACCATGCTAGGACCAACCAATAGAAGCGATTGTCAGAAAGATTAACCCTTCATTAATGGACTACACTTTTATGCATTTTATCTGAATCTTTATAGACTTAGTCTTGTTTCATGAACTTGTATGAGTGTTCAATTTTGGACATATTGATGCACCTTTATGACTATGTAAATAATCACATATTTTGTAGCATTACCATGCTAGGACCAACCAATAGAAGTGGTTGTCAGAAAGATTAACCCTTCATTAACAGACTACACTTTTATGCATTTTATCTGAATCTTTATAGACTTAGTCTTGATTCAGGAACTTGTATGAGTGTTCAATTTTGGACATATTAATATACCTTTATGACTACGTAAATAATCACATATTGGTTTTTATATCCATGCAAAAATTAGGTGAAAAAATACTTAGATTGGCTTGTAATTTGACCTCACTTTTGTTGACTTGCATCTCTTTGAAGGTATTCACTTTGAACGTCAACTGTCCTTATTTAATCATCTTACTTTACCTAATAAACCAAATTCTGTTACTAAAAAAAGATATTTTCAAGTTAATTTATTTATGAAGTTTGTAATTTTTTTCATTTCTCTTCATCTAAACTTTTCTATGCCCTCATGCACCTATTCGTGTTTTGCAGAACATGATTACTGGTGCTGCACAAATGGATGGGGGTATTCTTGTTGTATCTGCCCCCGATGGACCCATGCCACAGACCAAGGAGCATATTCTGCTTGCACGCCAGGTGGGTGCCCTGCTAAGAGTGGCTTGTAAATTTTATCTATGCTTTTGAAGTTAACTGTATGAGGATTTTTAATGTATTTCTACAGGTTGGTGTGCCATCACTTGTGTGTTTTCTAAATAAAGTTGATGCCATTGATGATCCTGAGTTGTTGGAGATTGTGGAAATGGAGCTCCGTGGTAGGGTGTCTTTTTAAGATTTTTGTTTCACACACACACTGTACATGCACCTGTGCACACGCGCGCGCGCACACACACACATATAATCACTTTAGTTAGTTTGACCGTACAAGTATTTTACATTAGCTTATGCATTTGGCAGAGCTTCTCAGCTTCTACAAGTTTCCTGGGGATGAGATCCCTATCGTTCGGGGTTCGGCTTTGGCTGCTTTAAATGGTACAAATGAAGAGATAGGCAAAAAGGCTATCTTAAAATTAATGGATGCTGTGGATGAATACATTCCTGACCCAGTACGCCAGCTTGATAAGCCTTTCCTTATGCCTATTGAAGATGTATTCTCAATTCAGGTAAAAAAATATCCATTCATCAGTAATTGCTAGCATTTCTTTGTGAAAGCGAATTGCATGCTTTTTTCTTTTTGGTAGAAATTATCTGCTCCCTGTAAACTCTTGATGGTGTTGTTGTTTGTTTAAGGGTCGTGGAACTGTTGCCACTGGTCGTGTTGAACAAGGAACTATCAAAGTTGGTGAGGAAGTTGAGGTTTTGGGGTTGAGGCAGGTAAGCTCGAGAATCATGTATTCTTTTTCTTATTTCTGTGAAAAATCCTTGGGCATTCCCTTGTAATAAATTAATTAGTCTGTCATTACTGATAGGCTGTGTGCCTGTGTCTCCTTTGAGCTTAGATTGGATTTGACATTTAGTAGAAGGTCCTCTTCAGATCTTTGTAGTCAATCCATACTTGGAATATCTGGTTTAAATATTGAGTGTATTTTTTTTCAATCCTATTCAATGCAGGGAGGTCCTTTGAAAACTACGGTCACTGGTGTTGAAATGTTTAAAAAAATATTGGACAATGGGCAAGTAAGTGATTGATAACACTTTCAGCTAGAATGGCTCTTGCACGGCTGATATTAAAATACTGATGAGTTTGTAAATGTTATTAGGCTGGTGACAATGTGGGTCTTCTTCTTCGTGGTCTAAAACGTGAAGAAATCCAGCGTGGTCAAGTAAGTAGAACATATCAAGCGCTAGAAAACTTTGATTGATGGACCCTGTAGCATAATGTAGAATTCATATGTTGCTTAAATAAGTTGTTATTTAGACGTGAAAAAAGAACTCTTTTACCGATTTTGGTAAAATTTTCCAATTTATTGTGTGAAACTTAGTTTAATTACTTTCTGCCTCAAATTTATGCTGCATCTATAGTTCTATACAGAGTACTCTTAGTGCACTTGCTCAGACACTTAGCAGTAATTATGTGCTTCATCAGACAAGATTTGATCAATGGTGCCTGTGACAAATCCGACTTGTGCTAGTTGAATTTGAGTTATGAAATCACACTGAGCAATGGCATTAAATGGTGAAGATGCATTTTGTAAGAATTGCTTTACTATCTTACCGTATTATTGTATAGGTAATTGCCAAGCCAGGTTCTATTAAGACATCCACGAAATTTGAGGCTGAGATATACGTACTTACAAAGGATGAAGGTGGACGCCATACTGCCTTCTTTTCAAATTACAGGCCTCAGTTTTATATGAGGACTGCAGATATAACTGGAAAAGTAGAATTGCCTGAAAATGTTAAGATGGTTATGCCTGGGGACAATGTGACTGCAGTTTTTGAGCTGATTTCACCTGTTCCACTTGAATCAGGTATGTCTAGTTTAATTCCGTTTTAGAATAATTAAATTAAAGGAGTTGTATGTTGATCTCTTAGGCCGTAAAACAGAAGAACCATAATTTTTTTCTACCCGAGTGTTGTGCTCTGATATTTGTTGTGTATATCACTGTGAGGTATCTGAGTAAGCTTAATTTTTCATGCATTATATTTTGTTCTTGTGTGCCTACTGGAGTATATGTGAATTAGGCAGGCACCATTAAGTTTTTGAACACACATTGGTTTGCTTGCTTCTACATTACATCAATTCTGGTCATTAAGCGATGCATTTCTGTCATTTCTTTCCATTAGTAAGCACTCCCTTTTTTACATGTTAGAAATTTCATCATATATAAGGGCTATCCATATAGGTTGTCTTTACATCATATTACTTTCATGCAAAGAGTAGATATGATTTATCTTGTTGTCTCATTTGTTTATAGCTATTTAGGATTTGAATCTGATACTGAATCAAATTCATAAAACAGAAAAAGGATTTTCCTTGCCAATTATGTGACATCCTTTTAACTAAATTATAAAAGAATTAAATAGCTAATTTATTTCTTTAAGATTTACCTGACATGATAAAAGAAATAACTTATGGTGCAACTGTGCAATTGTTGAACTTTCTGTTATTGTCTCTGTTCTATCCGTGTGAATTTGTGTTATGATCCCATACATGCATTTATTTATACATCGAAATGGATGTTCTCAGTAGTATAAAGCTAAGTATTTTACTTGACCGTGTTTCCGCATTTTGTGCTTAGTTTGACGTGGGGGATTGTGTATTTTCTGAAAATTTTCATTTCAAAATTTATTTCTCCTGATATTTCGTATTTTCTTTCGTCTTTCATAATACTTGTGGCATAGATGTTGGGGAGTGCACCCAACATGTTGCGGATATGTGCCCGCATCATAACCTACATGTTGAGTCAGAAATAATTGTAAATAAGAACTCCTTAATGTATTTCTTGTTTTAAATCAAACAGGACAAAGATTTGCTTTGAGGGAGGGAGGTAGAACGGTTGGTGCAGGTGTAGTTTCAAAAGTACTGAGCTAAGTTGACACTACTTGATTCTTCAGCATTTTAGTCTGTTCGTTTGCAGAGTGGAAAGGAAGACCTTACTGTTATCCCTTGGATTTGGATACATGCCATGTGGTTATTACATTTATAGTCCGCACTTGATGAAATGTTTGCTCTAGGCATAACAAGAGAGATTGTCAATGGTATGAAATTTGAGTCAATTAAAAGAAAGTTGATCTTCATTGGTACTTTTTGCAGTGCACAATGGTCAACATGATCTTGATAGCTGTTGAAACATTTATGTCCATGTGTTATTAGAAATAATCAGTTAATAATTGTTGGATTATTATGTTGTATTTCAGTCAGGGGATCACTACATAAAAGTTGTCATTTTGAAGCATTGCTTATGTTTTTATTTATAGGCATGGGATTTTTCCCAACATAAAAGCAACGCAGGATGAATTTTGTAACACCAACATTTTTTGCTAGCCGTTTTTTTTTGTATTTTTCCATCTAGCTTCCAATACATTGTTCAATTAGTTCATTATTGGGGGATGCATGCGCAAAAATGTATGGATCATAATTGAGCAATGAAATAGGGTACCTACTCCTATACACAAGAATAATACCATTTGTTTATGCTTACTACTTGCTATAACTTAGAAAAGAAAGGGGTATATATAGGACTTATAAAATCAACAACATTAAATATCACATTCAAAGCCAAATTGAGTCAAATGAAATTCTTACTTCGAATTTAAATTAGTAAATCAAAACATAACCAAGGCAAATTTGGTTTGATGGAGAGGATCTAGTGGGTCTCGCCTCTTTCCATTGTGCAAGCAAGATAAATGGAAATGACTCAATGTATTTCACTCGCTGTATCACGTAACTCAAATTATTATCATTCATGAATACATATCATTCTCTCATAAATCATTTAAAACCGTAACGCTCCTAAATTAGATCGGGTGGGTGGATCCTAACCGAAACAAACACAAAACTATGCTCCAAGTAGCCTAACATCAACATCTAGATGGTTATTCCACGTCTCTAGGGCAAGGTGTCATTAATATAGTGGATTCATTGCATAAAAGGAAGCATGGGCACATCTGTATTAGATACAAAGAAGCATGGGCACAGCCTAACATCTAGATGGTTTTATTCCGTGTACAGATGTACTAATTAGTAAGTTGTTGACTCTGAATAAAAAATTATTGACTATTTTTTTTTTTTAAAGGAGACTTTCATTTTTATTGGAGAATTGTTACATTTACAATATTTTCACAACACTTTCACTATAAATATTAGGTAGTAACATCTTAGGTAGTAAATTGTTATGGTTCTAATTTGAACCTACTACTGAAATTATTTTTTTGCCTACAATAACAATTAGTAACAATCTTATAGATTTTTTTATTTATTTTTATTTTTATTTTTAAGAAGACTACTCCTTAGAATTTGTTGTTTAAATGTTGGAAACATAAGTAAAATTTCTCTATTTATTGGGGTTTACTTTTAACTTAATCCATATTTTGCGTGAAAAGGAACCGAATAAATCGCATAAAAAGAAAAGGTGTGAATGTGATGGCATACACATATGGAAAGAATTATTACAATTTGATTATGATTATTTCTTTTTGTTAAAACGAATTATTTCTGATTACTTTCTTTCCTTGAGAATATTTCTGATTTCCTTCTTAACTTGATTTGCTTACGAATCTTACTTGCGCCTAATATGGCGATACAGGATTTGCGATTTTTAGCTAGTGCTATATTGGCAATATCAATCAAACTGTGGAAAGTGTTATAATAATTTGACAAAAATCTTTGCTGGAAATTTTTACTTAATTGGAAGCAAAAATAATACCTTACTTGAAAATTTTGACTAATTTTACTTTATTTTATGACTAAATAAACAACTAAAACCCAAAATATTTTAGGTTTTTTTTCCCCGCTTTTTAAGGAGGCAAAAAAAATACGTAAAGCATGCATATAAAAACATGGTTAAAATTGGAAAAAGAAATCACAAATAGATTTTTTCTAATAAGCCATAAAAATAAAATTTAAACGTAATTTCCTATTAAAAAAAGCATAAGTAAATTTAATTCTAATAATCTGATGTGTATCATATTCTAAGACACAAAGCAAAAAATATAATTAAAAATTTTGTATATTATGCTATGAATCTGACACTAGTTAAATTCATTTTGTAGTACAATTAATATTAATTAAAATCCACATAAAAATAGTAAATTAATTTTAGTATTTTTCAAAAAAAAAAAAATTTGGGTAATTAATAATTGCCTATGAATATGGAACATGGACTCCCTTATTACAAAAAAAAAATATTACAAAAAAAATCCATTCCGAAGATTCTTCTCTCCCTCACAATCCCACCAACCTCATTCCTTCCCTAGTTTTTCTCAAAAAATTCAAAGCAAACCATTTCTAACCTCTTCCTAAACCTTCTCCAAATCCAGCCTAACAATGGCTGCCACCACCACCACAACTACCACTACTGCCACCACCACCACCACTACTTTTCTATCTCCTTTGCTTCGCTAATTATATCCCAATCGCCTTTGTTTTCACCATCAAAGTCAAGGATGGAGGCCTTTCGGAGCCCCACTTTTCCACAACCATTATCATCACTCCTAATAGGCCTCCTGTCTCTCCTCTTCCTTCTCCTCCTCCCTGATCTCCATTCCACCGCCACCGGTATCCGCCTTGGGGTTATCCGGAAGCCGTCCCCAGATGTCCCCATCTTCCGTGAAGCCCCCGCCTTTCGGAACGGAGAAACATGTGCCTCTGATGACAAAATCCACATTGCCATGACATTGGACTCAAACTACCTTAGGGGTACCATGGCAGCTGTGTTGTCCATTTTGCAACATTCAACATGCCCAGAAAACGTTGAGTTTCACTTTTTGTGGTCAAGGCATGAGCCTGATGTATCCTCAAGCATCAAATCCACCTTCCCTTACCTTAACTTCAAAGTTTATCGCTTTAACTCCAAAAAGGTACGTGGGAAAATATCAAAATCAATACGTCAAGCACTAGACCAACCTTTAAACTATGCACGTATATACCTTGCAGACATTATACCAGCCGAGGTAAAACGTGTTGTATATTTAGATTCTGATCTTGTAGTTGTGGATGACATCAAGAAGCTATGGGAGGTGGATTTGGAGAACAAGGTTTTGGCTGCACCAGAATATTGCCATGCAAATTTCACAACCTATTTCACGGACTTGTTTTGGTCTGACCCTTCAATGTCCAGTATATTTGATGGTAGAAAGCCTTGTTATTTTAACACAGGGGTTATGGTTGTGGACGTGGATAAATGGAGGCAAGGAGATTATACATCGAAAATGGAGGAGTGGATGGTAGTGCAAAAGCAAAAGAGGATTTACCACTTGGGTTCTTTGCCACCATTTTTGTTGGTTTTGGGTGGCGATATTACTGGTGTGGACCATAGGTGGAATCAACATGGACTTGGTGGAGACAATCTTGAAGGAAAATGTAGGAGTTTGCATCCTGGGCCTATTAGTTTGCTTCATTGGAGTGGGAAAGGGAAGCCATGGTTGAGGTTAGATTCAAGGAAGCCCTGCACTGTGGATCATCTTTGGGCTCCATATGATCTCTACCGTTCATCAACTCACTCTTTGGAAGAATAAAAGAACTAGGAAGAAAAAAAAAAGTTCATTTTACGCATGCATGGGGTGGAGCTTTTGGATTCATGGGGAGTAAGTAGAAGAGCAAGAAGGTGACCAATTAATTGGGTACGTGTCCATTTCTTTTTTCTTTTTCTTTTTTGTTCTTAGACCAAAATTGATTGAAAAAAAAAATTTCTTTAAAGTGAAATGTAACATAGGAAAGGGAAATAATTTGGGAGGCAATTTACTTTGCATTGAGAGTGTTACAAGGTCAAGGCTAAATTAACTCTTTTTGTTCTATATATGAGGATTGAAGAAGAGGGTTTTTTTTTTTGTTTGGGTCATGGGTCCTTGAAGGAGCTACTTGCAACTTTAAGGAGGAGGATAGTCTGCCAATTGCCGAATGATCCTCTATGAGATCTTTCTATGTCCCTCTGAATTACAACTTTTCTATATGCTTAAGTATGTCCGAATATAATTTGGTTTAGTGTGTGTTATTAAGTTCAATTACAATGTGTTCTTAGATATGTATTTTTTTTTTTTTGTTTTCTCCTCTTTATTACTATTTTTTGGGGACCCCGACCTCCCACTTGTAGCAATTTACAGTTTCCGTTTATTAAATTCCAAAACTAATTCACACTCCAACTCTTTTTTCATTAGCATGAGTTTATCATGGATTATTATTTTAGTATCTTTTAGGTGGACACCAATGGCTTATTATTTACGTTTTTTTTGGAGATAAAAGGAGGTTTCCTATTAGATTTAAGAAATAAAATCTCAAGTATGAATCACAAGTTTATTTCTTTTAGGTGCCTTTTCCATTTTTTTTTGGTGAAAATGTTGAATTGATTTTATTTTTCAAGTAGTTGTACTAAAGAAGAAGAGTGGAGAATGAGACTTGGAAAGATAATGTTTAAGCTCACTTCAAATGGAGTATTTTGATTCCTAGGTTAATTTAGTCACTTATAATTTTAAATCATTGGTAATGTGAAATTTATCCACAAGTACTAGAAGGTTTTTCTTTCATTTAATTCTTGAATAATTGATTGAAATTTTTGAATAGAGTTTTTCCCCATTTGAATTGATCATATCATCTACTACTCGACAACCTTCATTTTGATGCTAATCACACACTAGTTAGCAATCAGAAAGGTTTTGAGTAATAATTTAGTGCTTAAGTTGCATAATAAAGATGCTCCTTGTTAATGCGATACAAAATTGAAGGATCTCACTTCCCTCTCTTGAGGCTCAAAAGTTGAAAGATTATTGTCTAATACCTATTCTTATGTAGTTATGTTGATAAGAATTCTTATTAAAATCTTTACTTATTTCAGATATTTGGTAACATATTTGTGAACCTATGAATCCATCATTTTAATTTTAAGAGATAGTAACAAAGCATAAGATTAAGATCTCTATAATAAGTAACATCTACAAGTTTATGAATACTACTAGAACAAAACCACCACAAACACAATGAAGCCAATAGGCCACAAACCTTGGTCAACTTATTATGCTTGAGGTAAACTCTTATTCCAAAGTCTAAATATTTATAAACAAAGCATAGATTTGGGCAATTCAATACACTAAAAGCAAGCTGGGACTTACCCACCAAGGTCATTGTTACACAACCCCTGCTAAGAATATCTTGGCTCCATGCTATAATTCCTTTTCATGGCTTCCTTCCTACTCTTAATGAATTCGTCAGATTTTTCATTTATATTTGGCACAACACTGAAACGTGGCCTTGGCTTGATTTGTGTGGCTTCAGGCTCTATTGTCAAGCTTTCATCTACTATGTTCTTCCCCTTTTGCTTCCTTCTCTCTTCTTCTGTCATATCTTTCATGCTTACACTCTTTTTTGGGCCTCTAGCCCGGCCCGCGGCTGTGAAAATTATCTCTACTTCTTTTGAGCTTTTACCTTGGGTTTGTGAAACATTTCTCTCTTGGATTTGTGATAAAGACTTACCATTAGAAACATCAAACACTTCAACTAGTGGGATCTCCTTTTCATCACTGTTCACCAGTTGGGCCTGAGCGGCGGTATCAATTGGGCCGTTCTGTTCCGAGACATGGACCGAAGAACCGAGCTCATCAACCGCAGTCCAATTCTCCAACTCATCTTCAGTCTCCAAGAACTGGACCTGAATTTCAGAGCCCAAATCAACTGGTGACTTGCTCACACTACTAGCTCCATTGGGCTTGGCACCGTATATGGGTTGTTGCTCCTCCATAGAACCCAACCCAGGAGGCACTTTGATTAAGCCCTGATGAGGCAGTGGATTTCCCAAGGTTACACGCTTAAGGCCACGAGCAATGAGGCTGTCAAAGATGAAGTGGAATAGCTTCTGGCAAATTTCAAGAGGAAAGAACTGGTTGTTCTTCTCTTGCATTGCTTGTGTTAGAAATATAGTGGTAGGGAAAGAACTACAATAGGCTTAATGCAAAAAGCATTGGAGGAGAGAGTTCTATTAAAACAAATGGATTGCGTTTGTGATTCTATGCTTGAGATAAGGGGTAACCAAAAAGTGAGATTGTGAAATTGAGGGAAGCATTCTTTTTTTCTCTCTTTTTATCCCAAAGGGTGAGGGTGGTAGAAAGCAAAAGCAGATACAGAGAATATAATGAGAATTCATTTGATACCATGCATTGCAAAGAGAAACTAGAATTTCACTTTGCTTGAAGTTAGTTTATTCCGGAACAGGTAGCAATGTAAATGCAAAATCATATGATGGGCCATATCTACGGATAGGCAAAGCTGTAAATTTGATTCAAAGTGACCCCAAACTCTGGATTGATCTTTGGAATATTTAATTAATTTATTTTCCTTTCTGTTTTATAATTAGATTCTCATTATCCTTGGAACAAATTGATTTTAAAAAAAAATTCTTTTAAAATCAATTATGGAACAAACATATTTTGATTCTCCTTGAGGAGCAGCTTGAGGTTATTTATTTTCATCCTAGATTGGAATGTATAATTAAAAAAAAAAAAAAAAAAATTGTTTGTATATGTTTTAACATAAACAAAGGAGCATTCTCTAACCAAACTTCTGCTTCCTTCACATATTGTGCATGGCTCCATGCCTAGCCAAGACATGAGTTGCATTCATCCTAAAAGAAAATATACAGTTCTTTAAAGTATAACACTTTTTTACTGTATAAATGTAGTTATATATAGTGAAAGAGAGATGCTTTAATTTCAATCCCATATGTGCAAGTAATTCCATGTAAACAAACAGGAGCGATGAAAATATGACATTAAAGCATTACTTGAATCTTCATGTGAGTTCTTTTGCTTGCAGAATGTAGAGTCGATTCGTGCATTGTGATTCATGCATGTCAATCAAATTGCATTGCTATATTTTCATTTCTCGACCAGACCCTATGAAATGGATTGGTTGTATTTTAAGTTAGCCCCATCAAAAAGTAAATTAAAGTTTCTCATATACCAAACACCAACATGACAACTACCCCAGGAGATACATTTCTTCACCTAGACCTTGTCATTTATTACTTTATTATCTTCTTCTTCTTCATTTTATAATGAAATACTTTATTATCTTTTTTTTTTTTTTTTTTTTTTTTTTTTTTAAGATAATAAAGTATCTATCTTGTACACTCTCGTACCCTCTGCATCATTTGGTTACTGTTAGGACATAGGAACAATGCTGTTAGGCCCATATTTATTATCTTTTACTTTATTATTTAAACAACCAATTAAATAATTGGTTGTTGTATCCTTCAAGTCTAAGTTAGGATTAAATTCTTCTAACAAAAAAAAAAAAGGATTATATCACTATAATATGATCCTGTTAGACCGTATCGTAGAAGTGTAAAACTCATGTAAGATATTTATTGGAAGACATGTATAAAATCATGTGATGAAGAATTTAAACTTTTACATGCAAGAAGCCTCTTAACTGAGTACCACTACCGGACATATTGTTACTCACATACTTGCATTGAACTATTGAAGTGACCAGTCCATACTTTAGGCAAAAGAAGGTAATTCTTTTTTTTTTTTGATGAAAACAAAAGAAGGTAATTTAAAATAACTAGAATTGACATTGTAAGGACCCAACTTGAATCCCAGGCCCAAGAGTCAAAAGGATTTTGGTCCAAAGAGCCTAATACAATGAATTTGTAGATAGTGGGTCAGAAAACTAAGCTCTAATGAATTAGATAACAATTATGGTAGGTGTAGATGACCTAAAAGCAAAAATAAACAGGTTTTATCTAAAGAAAAATCATCCTCGGCTCAATCCGAGGAGATCGGTTCTTATATATATTGATCTTGAATTTGATTACAAGTCCAGTTCTTGTTTCTATAGTATTTTTCTCTTAATTTTCGATCCCCTTCCCTCAGGATCTTCTTTCTATTTTATACTATCTTCCTTCTTTCATCTCCACCCTCCACGTGTAGATTAGATTGCTAGTGTTAATCCTTATCCCATCAGCACCTTCATGAAGTCTTTGGGAGTAGTTGTAAGGCTGAAAATTACTGTTCAAGTATCACTTCCTCATTAATACGGCCAGAGAGTTAGCTACAAAGCATTCAATGCGGTGGTAGTAGCTTTCTCTTAAATATTTCATAGCTTTCCTTTGTCCAGTGCTTTTATGATGTATATCCTTATCAATAGAATCTCCTGCAACGTTGATCTGGATGACAGACCGCACCTTTTGACCTCTGCTTTGCTCAGCCGAGAAAGCATCCCTCCTCGGACCACCTTCTTGGACCGTCATGACCAGACCCCCTTTTTTATTCATTAATGCCGACTTCCATAACAACGTTTACCCATCCTCAGACTACTAGGCGTCCTCGGATTGAGCCTCCGGCCCAATATATACTACTAGGCCTATCATCCCTACAGACATGTTATATCTTATAACCCTACATTTTTTCCCTATTGGTAATGTCAAAGAGTATAATCTGAAACATATATCACGGATTCAAATTTGATTGTATATGCTCAAAAAACAAAAAATAAATCCTAGTGTAATTATTAAAATAATAAAATTGATGTTAGACTCAATCTATATCTATATTGGTTAGAGCTCATTGCGTGTGATATTTTTGTCACCCCAAAAACAAACGAAATCTAATTGGGTCAATTTTTTTTTTTTTTTTTTTTGAGTAAACAGTACTACTTATTAGAACACACACGAAAATAATAATAATATTTTAAACCGGGTTTATAATAAATTACATAACCAGAGTACAACTACAAAAGGGCCTAACCTTTGTAGTTGTAGACTGGAGTTATAAATAGCGGATACTAGACACACACAACCAATGTGGGATAAACATCTCTATTTTTTTTTTTTTTTTTTGAGTAAACAGTACTACTTATTAGAACACACACGAAAATAATAATAGTGTTTTAAACCGGGTTTATAATAAATTACATAATCAGAGTACAATTTCTCTTTATACTAACTAGCAGGTAACTCGTGCTTATGCACGAAATGAAAACATTATAAATGGGGATCACGTGGCACTAATTTTTTTAAAAAAAAATTAAATTAGACACATGACACAAAATTATACTATAATTAGAAGCTAATTTTGATTCAATTTGAATTCTAAAATGGTACTTCAATATATATATATATATATATATATATATATATCCACTTTTAACAAATTAACAAAATCATAATTCAAACACGCTAATTAAAATGCACTATTTAGAAAAGTACAGGAATTTAGAGAAACAAATCTCTTGTTTGAAACAATTATATCTATCACACTTTGGAGTTTGAAAAATCTAAACAAAATAAACAGCGAAAGTTAAAAGGAGTGGCTCTACAATTATAATTTAGCAAACCAATATGGAGCATATTAGAATTGGATTATGCTAAACGTGCCATCAGAATTGAATTATGGTCCTGCAAGCAGATAGTTAGAATAAGACAAAAGGGCATTTGATTGGAACAAAGTAGGGACTCTTTACTTCTCTTCTCCCCTAAATGCTTTAGATAGAAAGATACAAACATTATGTTCATTGAAATATACCACTGAGACATGCAATCGTTTGTTGTGTTCCCAAGAGCATGCACATGGAAGCCATGGAGTCCAGGTATAAAGACCAGAAATATTTCCAGATACTGTAGCTAGGCCTGAAAGTTTTAGAAATGAAAATTATCACTTTAAATAAGAAAATAGCAATTTACATTTCTTTATAAAATAACAGCAATTTCAAGTTACCATCTCCTTCTTGAGTGAAGTAGATAATGCCAGAAACCCTCAATGCTGCAACCAATCCTAGATTCGTTCAGAGACACAACATCGAGTGAATCAAATTTTGCGATAGAGTAATTAAATAAGAAAATGGAAGAAAAAAAATCCAACTCAAATTCTACATTTAAATTTTGATTTTTTTTTTTTTTTTCCATCAAATTGAGGTCTAAACGTTGATTACGTGCATTTACAATCACGGCTAATTTGATGGAAGGCTTTGTACTTTGTGGTTCCAGTATGAGAGGATGATTCAGAATCCAAGAATGACATTGTTTGCAGCAATATATTTGGCTTCAAACACATAAAAACACACAGAATCAACAAATAGAATCTCAAACATTGGACCCAAACATTGCCCCCATAATATAAATATAAAATTTTGAGGGACATTAGACTTATCTTCGACTGTTTTTTTGGTTGAGAATTGGAAATTTCTTTCATTGAAAAATGAAACTAAAAATCAATTATATCAAATCATTTTGAACAACGTCTACAATAGATAAGGGGGTTGCTTCCAACCAAACATTTTAAGAACGGTGTATCTATTAAGGCCTTTCACGCCATATATGTGTTGATTGGTTTGCTTCACATTTGACATTGCAGCCAACCTAGCATCTTCATTGACATACCCCAGTAAGGATGAATTCTTTGTAGGATTCTGAAGAGTTGTAACTACTTGCAGAGAATCACTCTCAATAATAGCTTTTGTGAAACTTGTTTCTACCGTAAAGAGAATACCCCTTCTCAGTGAGAAGTTCTCACTACCAGAGTTTCAATTTTTTCTGCATCTTAACCAAAGCTTTGACAGAATGCCAGCCTATTAATGGCTGGATGCATTGTATTCAAGCCAAGTTCTTATTATAGTCACTTTGGTTTTTAAGACTAGCGGCAAAATTAAAAAAACATAATTGATACAATAACTCGCTTAGTATAAAAATTCAAAAACTTATATGAGACATATGACACAAAATTGAGAATTAAATTAAGAATTTAATTGAATTTTCTCTAACTTTTCCTCTCTCTCTATATATATATATATATATATGTATGAAAGTTCCTCCAATTCAAATCACATGATATATATTTTATAATTACGTGGACGAGTGCTTAAGAAGAAGAGATAAGTGTTTGTCCAAATAATAACAGCACCAACTTCAAGTGAAGCCCCACTCCTATGATCCATTTTGAAGGCAATTCAAACCCTGAATGTGAAAGACTCTTGGGCTATATAATACGGTCCAAATACAGTGTAATGAATAATATTGGGCCAAAATCCTTAGGGTCCAAACTGAAAAGTCCAAAAATCCTTGCTCTTCCGAAAAATGAAAGAAAATAACCACTCACCTTCCCAGTGCCTGTGCACTATAGCAAAATCCACTTCCAGAGGCAACAACCTCTTTAGTCGTCCTCCACCTGTAAATGTAATTCACAAAAACAAAAACAAAAGCAAACAAACGTTGTTTTATCTTTATCTATCTTTCTTCTCCTAATTTTTCTCATTCACATAGACATAGACATAGACATAGTGATATCTGATATCTCTCTAACTCTCGCATGGATTTCTTCAAAGCCGTATTCGCCGACGACCCACCGGACCCTCCACGACCCGATTCACCAGAACCCGTAAACCAAACCGACCCAGATCCCAATCCTCCTCCAAATCCTAATTCTCCGACTATTGGCGGCAGTGGTGGGTGGAGCTTTGGGGGTCTGATCAAAACCCTAACCACCAAATCCGAGTCTGTCATCGAGACCTACCGTCGTGACCTCAAGGAATTCGGGTCGGGTCTGAAGAAGGAGATCGAGGTGGCACATGGGTCATTGGAGAATGTCAGCCACGTCATCGACGAGATTGGTACCTCTGTGATCAAAGGGACGGCCCAGATCATCTCCCAAGGTAAGGACGCAATCCTAGCCGATGATCTTGAATCTGATTCTGATAACAACAATAGTTCTAGTAGCAAACAATTGGGGTTGAAGAATTCGAAGCCTTACAGTAGGTTTGAGGCTCAGGTTCGTGTAATTCAGGGTGAGGATAGCACGTACTGTGAGGATCCTGAGGATTTGGGTGATTTTAATAAGTGGAAATTAGGGTTTGATTTGGGGGAAAAGAGTGAGGAAGTTGAGGTTCTGATGGAAGAAAATGGGGTTGTGGAGAGTGTGTACAAAAGGGTTGTTCCCAATACTGTGGATCATGACACATTTTGGTGTAGGTATTTTTATAGGGTTTATAAGGTCAAGCAAGCTGAGGATGTTAGGGCTAATCTTGTGAAGCGCGCAATTTCAAGGGAGGAGGAGGATTTGAGTTGGGATGTCGATGATGATGATGATGATGATGATGAGGTGCAGGAGAATAATGTGGTGGCAAAGGTGGAGGTAATGAAGAATATTGAAGTGGGTAGTGAGGACAAGGAGTCAGGGGTTGAAGTGGTGAAAAAGAGTTCCAATGTGGAGGAAATGGGAAATGTTGGTGAAGAGGGTAATGATGTAGTCGTGAAAGGGGAGGAGAGGAGGGAATTGAGTGGTAAAGGTGATGAGAAAAGTGTGAAGGAGAAGGAGGATGCTGTTGAGGAATTGCAAGGTGAGGTAGGCGAGAAGAGTTCTGATTTGGAGGAGGGAAGGAAGGGGAGTGTTGGGGAATCAAGTGGTGATAAGGAGTCTGATGAGAAAATGCGTTGGGGAGGGGATTCTGAGGTGAATAAGAATGATTTGGTATTGAAATCTGATGAGAAGGTGGTTTCAGACGGAAAGGCTGACTCAGGTGAGTCTTGTAAAGATAGTGACTTTTCTGTGGTTTCAACTCAACCCTCAATGCCCGAGGAAGATGACCTTGGGTGGGACGAGATTGAGGATCTTAGCAGCATTGATGAGAAGAAAGCAACTCATGGCGGAAGCCCCAACAGAACTGATGTGCGGAAGCGGCTGAGTGCCACAGAAGAAGAGGAAGACTTGAGTTGGGATATTGAAGATGATGACGAGCATTCTAAAGCTTAATTACAGCTTATACGTTTATGTTTTTCATTCTTATAAATATATCTTATGTCCCATTCTGTTCTATTTTCCTCCATTTGTGTTTCTGAAAATGTGATATACAATGGGTTTTTTTTTTTTTTTTGGGTTCTCTTCTTTAGTTGGTTTAAACTTCAAAATGAAACTGTGATTGTGTATCTCTTAATGTATGGAGTTGAAGCAACAATGTCCATAATAATATTCCTCTTCATTTGATTGTATCTATTAGTAATTTGGATTCTCTGTTGATATTTATTGAATTCTGAATTTCTGATACTAGGGTTGATCAGGTTATATCTATTAGCACGATAATCCTTCACGTTTCAGATATTCTTGAACTTTCAGTGTCTGATCCACATTTCTAATATGTGGTGTTTTCTTCTGAGTTTGTTTGTCTGTCTTTATTTTTATTTTTATTACTCTATTGGATGCTCTGATAAATAAGTGAAGATTAAAGGTTATGTTTGGCGAGTACATTGTTTCCATTTCAAGGATCCTTGTGACCCATTAAATGCATGCTTTTGAAGCACTTACACTCAAAACAGACATTCTGGATGCTAGAATTTATTATGATAAGTGATTGTAAGGTGTGGGGAGCACATGTACACTTAGATTAGACTAGAGTAGAATATCTATCTTGTATAAAATATATATATATATATAAATATATAAATATATAAATATATATTCTGATAAGTATGAGATTTGATCAGTAAGTTATGCTTTTAATGGCAGCAAAATATCTGAGTATTAATCCTCAACAAGGATGGTATAAGCATTTAAGAAACATTGTCAAGAAAGCCTCAGAAACTCTTACATGCACTCTTGCATCTCTTAAAACGTGTAATGCAGCAGATAATCATTGGATCATGTTCCTGATTTGAACCTCTTCTAATAAAAGAGGTTCAACAGAAACACAATAATGTTATTATGTTTAAATTTCAAGTTTTTGTGGTAAGAAGTTATGTGTAAAAAATAAGTTTATTGATCGAATAATAAATAATACCCTTTGAAAGAAAATTGACATGTATGTTAAGAATATATAAAACATGCAATTCAATGGTTTGATTTTCAAAATTCACATTTGATAAAAAGATATAAGAGGAATTCACATTTGATAAAAAGATATAAGAGGAGTTAGAAAAATTTCTCTTCAAACATTTTAGGGGGGGGGGGGTTGTGTTTGGGTGAGAAAGGCGAAATAGGACATCTCATCTGTTCTGCCAGAGGCATGAAATGATGGTGCTTGCATCTGCTGAATGTTGCACACAGGAACTTTATTATACAAACATCCATGAATATTGGAGTTAGATAAGATGTGTTAATGATGGGTCTTCTCGGGCCTTTATAGTAGCTTGGAGGAATTGTTTAAATCCTTTAGTTTAAGAGAATCTAATTTGGTCAACGAGTATTAACAAAACTAGAGATGAGTATTGAGATTTGTGGGAAATTGTGTTGATATGGTTTTATACTAATTAAGGCAATTCGGTTGATTTAGTTCCATTTAGTTTGTTACTAAGAGGATTGGTATCATCTGAAACTGTTAAATTTGTGTTATCATGCCAACTAGTATTAACTATTTATTGTGGATTTGAAATTGACAGGGACGAACACACGGGTAGGAGATACAATACAACCAAGTTCTATGTACATGGCTCATGGACTCATGGGTCTTTGTAAATGCTCCCAAATCCATTTGTAAAGTTGCCCTTTTAGCCCAAAAATAGGTAAAACGGAATCCCCTCTTTGTCTTTCAAAGTCCAAACCAGTCCACAATTGTTAATTTTTCCCGAGGGCATGGACCGCTTAGGGAAAGATGAAAATAATAGACTGGGGAACATTTAGCAAGCATCCACAATCGGGCTTCGTACATTCCATGGCTTTGGACTAAGCTAGCTTTTCAATAAAACCCGTCTTGTCTAGTGCTAAAAAATTGGACTTTTTTTTTGAGAATCTAACCTTGCTCCTTGAGAATGGCATAACAAACTCAATATTGCAATTTATTCTCCCCGTAGTTAATTTTGCAAATAATCTGAATTCTTACTTGAATAATCCATCTTGAAACATATATCAAATTCTGAAATTCATTTCAATTGATTTGAGGTAATTCATGCCTCCTAAGAAATAATTTGAATAAATTTCAATGATTTCGAGGCTTAGGAGATACAAAAGTAAAGGTAATACAAATTCACTGTATAAAACACACTAAAGGTAATACATACAATTTTAACACAAGTATACGTTTGGATAGAAATGATTTCTCCTGCATTTTTTTTTTTTTTTTTCAACGCTTCTTTGGCATGAACAGTGCATTTAGGTTTATGAACAGTGTGAGGGATTTCATAATTCGCTCCAATACCAATGGGCTTAGTCTGCGATCGAATGCTATAAAAGATTTGTGCCCCCTCATCCTTCACCAATTAGTCGTTGGATAGATCGGTAAGGCACACAGTTCGACAAACAGTAACCCACGTGTGAACAATAACTTTTTTATTATTTTTTTATTGTTTTCAGTTTTTAGCAAAATAAGCGGTATCCAAACGGACTCTAAAGGTAATACAAATTCTCAGTAAAAAAAAAGGTAATACAAATTCACCATATAAAACACAAAAATCAATGAAACAATGATTGATACAGCTTTTTAGAGTAGTAAAATCTGTAATATATCTAACATTAAGTTAGCTTAACTGGTAAAGTCTCTGATGATTAAATAAGATATCTGGAGTTCAATCCCTGCCTACACCAAAAACTGATTAGTGTCTTACTCTGATGATAAAGAGTTATCATCCGGAGTGGACACCACTCTTTTAATTTAATTAGTTTTATATGATGATGTTGGCAAACATTGAATCAAACTGATTTTTTGGCTTACTTGATTAGAATTTACTATGTAAATTACAAAGCCAAGAAAATAAATGAAGCTTTTGGTTCATTTTTGGTTCATCACCTTCATGTCCTCCAAAATTCATGATGATAACTTTGGCTAATAACTTTGGGTGAAATTATTATACAATTTGGAATACACTAAAGGTGCTACGAATTTTTTTTTTTTTTTTGAGAGAGTTTCAACCTATGGCGTCCGCTCCTGATGATGCTCTTTATCATCAGACCAAGACACCAATCGGTTTTTAGTGTAGGCGGTGATTAAACCCCAGATCTCTTATTCAACCATCAGAAACTTTACCAGTTGTGTTAACTGGAACCCACTACTACGAATTCTTGATTGGTAGGTTTCAACCACTTAATAATTAATTGTTTGATTTTTTTCAATCAATTAAAAAAAAATCATACCCACTGAGATCATTACTGAGGGACTTTCTCCAAGTTTCTCCTCTAGGATTCGGAAAATACTGTCCGACTTGCTCATGTAGTTTAACGCCGTCTTTCTTCTAGCCGTGATCAAGATGGTTGGTTTTACATTCTTCAAGGGAATGTTGTTTGCTGTCGAAGAGCAAGCGTTTGAGCTGCTGATCTTCTTTTTCTTCTAGCTCAAAAAGAAGATGGAGTTGTGGTGGAACAAGAAGAAGGATGAAGAATGAAGAAGTTGACGGCAGTTTATATATATATATATATATATAGGAATTCTGAAATAAAAAACTGAAGGAAAATGAAGGCTTCACCTTCATGTACTCCTCAGTTTTGGATTTTTTTTTTCATGAATGGATTTTATTATGTTTTCTCAAAAAAAAAAAAAAAGAGGTATGAATTAGTATGCTTAAATTTGAATACATAAATATAAGTGGACACTAAAGATATTCTTTTACTTTAATTAGTTTTATGTGATGATGTTGGCAAACATGGAATCAAATTGCCTTTTTGGCTTATTTGATTAGAATTTACTATGTATATTACAAAGCCGAGAAAATAAATGAAGCTTTTGGTTCATTTTTGGTTCATCACCTTCATGTCCTCCAAAATTTAAGATGATAACTTTGGCTGATAACTTTGGGTAAAATTATTACACAATTTGGAATACACTAAAGGTACTACGAATTCTTGATTGGTAGGTTTCAACCACTTAATAATTAATTGTTTGATTTTTTTCAATCAATGAAACATCAATTGTTACAACTTTATATAGTAGTAAATTTTGTAATATCTTTAACATCAATCTACCATTTTAAACCCTTTTTATGATAGTGTGTGACCCTTTTATAAAATGTTAGAACCATTAAAAATTAAAAGCATATAAGGCAAAGTATAAGAAAAGTATGGAGTGAGTAGCGGTGAAAGGGTGATGGGTAAGGGAGAGAAAGTGATGAGGAAATGAGGTATGGGATTTGTTTTTTTGGGTTATGGGTTTGATCAAGGGATCATCACCCTCCATAGATGTACACTCAGAGTCACACACACACGATTACTTTACTCACTCACACTCTCTCTCACACACACGATTACTTTACTCTCACGCCATTGGGCCCACTAGCAGTCCATCATGACCATCATCATCTCAACAAAAATAATATCAAACACACATCTACTCACACTCTCACACACCACGATTACTCTCACCCTCCACCCAAACATTTAAAAACTCTAAATATAGACGTAGACGCACATAGGCTGTGTATAACCCAATCCTCCATTGCTACAGTTTCTAAAAAAAGAAAAAAGCCTCCCTCCATTTCCATTATCATCACCATGTCTGTCTCTCTCCTTCTTTGTCTTCGCAAAACCCTCATAACCCCTTGCCCACTCCTTCTTCCTCCAACCTTTGCTCCCATGCCATTCCTTACTCCTCCTTCATCATTTTCACCATCTTCCTCCTCTGCTCCTCACTTTTTCACCTCCACCGCCTTCCTTAACTCTGTTCCTCCCAAGCCCTTCCTTCCTCCTCCACCATTTCCACCATCTTCCTCCTCTGCTCCCACCACCACCATCGCCATACTCAACTCTGCTCCTCCCAAGCCCTTCCTTCCACTTCCACCATTTCCACCCCCATCTACTCCACACTAGCAGGACTTTCTCAAGCCCTGGAGAAGAGAGGGAAAAAAAAAAAAAAAAAACCTTCCCCACCGAGATCATTACTGAGGGTCTTTCTCCAAGTTTCTCCTCTAGGATTCGAAAAATACTATTTGACTTCTCACGTGGGTCAACGTTGACTCTCTTCTGGCCGTGATCAAGATGGTTGGTTTTACATTCTTCAAGGGAATATTGTTTGCTACCGGAGAGAAGGTGTTTGAGCTGTTGATTTTCTTTTTCATCTAGCTCAAAAAGAAGATGGAGATGTGGTGGAACAAAAAGGATGAGGAATGAAGAAGTTGACGGTAGCTTTTTTTTTTTTCTATGTTTTTGTTTTTGTTTTTTATTATTTATTTATTTTTATTTATATAGGAATTCTCAAATTAATAACTAGGAAAATGAAGGCTTCACCTTCATTTACTCCTCAGTTTTGTTTTTTTTTTATTTTATTTTTTTGATGAATGGATTTTATTATGTTTTCTCTACAAAAAAAAAGTATGAATTAGTATGCTTAAATTTGAATACATAAATACAAGTGGACACTAAAGATACTTTTTAACTTTAATTAGTTTTATGTGATGATGTTGGCAAACATGGAATCAAACTGCTTTTTTGGCTTATTTGATTAGAATTTACTATGTAAATTACAAAGCCGAGAAGATAAATGAAGCTTTTGGTTCATTTTTGGTTCATCACCTTCATGTCCTCCAAAATTCATGATGATAACTTTGGGTAAAATTATTACACAATTTTTTTTTTTTGAAGACAAATTATTACACAATTTGGAATACACTAAAGGTACTATTAGTAGGTTTCAACCACTTAATAATTAATTTTTTGATTTTTTTCAATCAATGAAACATCAATTGTTACAACTTTATTTATTAGTAAAATTTGTAATATCTTTAACATTAATTTACTATTTTAAACCCTTTTTATGATAGTGTGTGACTCATCTATATCTATATATATCTAAAAGCTGAAGCGTAGTATTTATTGTTGCTACGCTCCAGTTAAGCCACATCAATGCCATGTCATCATTTATTTTCTTTCTTTCTTTTTTATTTTTTGTTTTACTAATTGCCATTTATTGAGTCTCTTCATAAATTTAGATGTTACTTTATCTCCAAATCTATCGTGTGTCTCTCCATTAACCCAGACTCTTGAGATGCCGCTATTAAATGAAATTCTTAAAGTCACTGATACTTTATCTCCAAATCTATCGTGTGTCTCTCTATTAAGCCAAACTCTTGAGATGCCGTTATTATATGGAATTCTTATAGCCACCGATAGATTGCAACCACCTCACCTCTCATTTTTTTTTTTCTATAAATTTTCAATTGTTCTCTCTTTACAAATTGATTGGTATGGCCTTCAATGAGATAGTTTCTTGAGTGTTTTTTCCATTCTTTCAGTCATGGCTCAAGTCTGTCTACCAAAGCCCAATCAAATGAGTGCAAGAGACAGATAGTGACTCTAGAGCTTACAGATGAAACTGAAGCAGATGAGAGGTGAACATTAATAGCCCAAGTCCAAAGGGTATAAACTCGAAATGAGTTCTGCTATTTGTATTATTCTTATTCTTTTTTTATTTATTCCCATCTCATTAAAATGTTTTTTTTTTTTCTCAAAATTAGTTCTGCTTTTTTTATTTTTATTTTTATTTATTTATGGTTGCCCTTCTTTAGATTGTAGGAACATTATTCTCAATATGTTTGCTATAAGGTATGATAATTAACTTCAATGTGATGTTTTTATTTTGGTCTTTGTTTTATAGTAAGAGTGTTATTCATTTTCATCAAAGAGAAATTGCTATTTTTCTCTTTTTTCTGTCGTCTTATATGCTGAACTAAATTTCATTTTTATCTTTGTTTCGTTTGTCAATTCCTCGACAGATGTCAATGATCAAGGCTCGCTGACACTAGAGACTTTTTAATCTATTGAAGGTCATACTAATCAATTGGTAACCATTTTTTTCTTAGAACCTTTTGAAGGAAAGAAGAATGAATTTGTTGCTTTTCTTGGGTGGTGCTTGATAATTTGCTTTTTAAGGTTCAATACACATCAGCTATAATAGACTTTCATTTCCTTATACTAATAATTTGTTTTATTGTTTAATTTGACTGTTTGGTGTTCCAAAAATTGTGGAAAAATGGAAGAGAAAAGAGAGTAGAGTTTGAATCTTAAATTTTTTTTTGTACGCCACATGGGATGTAACAGTTTAAATTTTTTTATCTTAAATTTGTAAAGGAAATTCTAATTCTTCAAAGTACATCAGCTTAAGTAGACTTTGTGTTGTGGCTAGAATTTTTGTGTTTGGGACCTTAGTTGGCCTGTTTGGTTGACGAATAACTTTGGGGATTGTTTAGCTTATGAGAAATTTTTTGGTATTTTAGGATTGAGGAAATTCAAAGAACTAAATTATTTTTAAATTCCATTAGTACCTAGCTTTATGCTAATTGTTGTGTGGATAGAAAAACTAATTGGTTCTTGATTTTTGAATACCTATCTATAATTGGGTTTTTAGTTTTAGATTTTGAATTATGCTATTTTTTCAACAACTTGATTTTCTTTTTAGAATTTTCTCTTCTTGAATATGTAGAATACTATGTACATGAGTTTTAGACAAAACTTAACAATACTATTTCTTTTGGATTTTACCATTTCTTTCCTTATTAAACACAATATGATAAAGCTGATGTGTTCTAATGAAGGTAGAAGCAATTGCTATTTTTGGGGGATAGCAACTGATACAATCTGATAACTTCCCGTAGCCATTTGAAATTTATAACCTGGAATGCTGATAGACATCTTCTCCGAGGCAAGAACAATTGGCCGAGTTTAGCAAGTTTTCCATCAACTTTGACCGTGTTATGACAATACAGGTGACTCACTTACTTACAATTCGTATACGCACTATTTTGATTTTTTGTGGGAATTCAGAATAATGAAAATTGAGTGATTTGTACATGGACACATTGATAAATGTCTATAGTGGACATGGGTGGAATCAATGGCATATTACAATATGACAATTTGGTTTTTGATGGAAATTGATTTAAGTGAGGGTCTATTAAATTTGATCATTTTGCTGAAGTAAGGTTTGTTTAATATGTATTTTATTTATTTACCTTATTGTAAATAAGTTTTTGTACATTATGATTCTAACCTATAAAACTTCACTTTACTTTCTTTTTTTTGTGGTCTTATTATTTTTTGTTGGCAACTAAATAGACATCACTTTTAGGAATTAAGGATTTAGCAACTGGTATGAAGGTTGCACCTCAAAATTTAGAAGAAATAAAATATGATACAATCTCATCATGGCAAGAAAAATAGGAAATCTAATGTTGTGTTGGCATGTCCCTCCATTATTGGGTTACAAATATTATATCTAAAAAAAAAACCCCAAAATAATATAATGATATATTTGTAGAGATAGAGAGTTGGAAAATACTTTTAGAAATAGTTCAATTTTTTAGGAGAAAACTATCTTCAATAAATTTTAGAGAATAAATTATGGATTATATCATATTACAAAATAATTGTATATTCCCATGCATCGCGTGGGTCTGCGACTAGTTTATAATTTAAAAGTATATAAGGCAAAGTATAGGAAAAGTATGGATTACAATATGCTCCCAAGTCTCTACTCCCACCACTACCACTATACTCAACTCTACTCCTCCCATGCCCTTCCTTCCACTTCCACCATTTCCACCCCCATCTACTCCTCACCCGCAAGGCTTTCTCAAGCCCTGAGAAAAAAGAAAACCATACCCACCGAGATCATTACTGAGGGACTTTCTCCTAGTTTCTCCTCTCGGATTCGAAAAATACTATTTGACTTACTCACGTGGTTCAACGTCAACTCTCTTCCAGCCGTGATCAAGATGGTTGGTTTTACATTCTTCAAAGGGATGCTCTTTGTTGCCGGAGAGAAGGCGTTTGAGCTACTGATCTTCTTTTTCTTCTAGCTCAAAAAGAAGATGGAGTTGTGGTGGAACAAGATGAAGGATAAAGAACAAAGAAGTTGATGGCAGTTATATATATATATATATATATATATATATATATATAAGAATTCTAAAATAAAAAACTGAAGGAAAATGAAGGCTTCACCTTCATGTACTCCTCAGTTTTGGATTTTTTTTTTTTTTTTTTTTTTTTAATGAATGGATTTGATTATGTTTTCTATAAAAAAAAGTATAAATTAGTATGCTTAAATTTGAATACATAAATATAAGTGGACACTAAAGAAACTCTTTTACTTTAATTAGTTTTATGTGATAATGTTAGCAAACTTGGAATCAAATTGCTTTTTTGGCTTATTTGATTAGAATTTACTATGTAAATTACAAAGCCGAGAAGATAAATGAAGCTTTTGGTTCATTTTTGGCTCAACACCTTCATGTCCTCCAAAATTCATGATGATAACTTTGGGTAAAATTATTACACAATTTGGAATACACTAAAGGTACTACGAATTCTTGATTGGTAGGCTTCGACCACTTAATAATTAATTGTTTGATTTTTTTTTCAATCAATGAAACATCAATTGTTACAACTTTATATAGTAGTAAAATTTGTAATATATTTAACATCAATTTACCATTTTATACCCTTTTTATGATAGTGTGTGACCCTTTTATAAAATGTTAGAACCATTAAAAATTAAAAGTATATAAGGCAAAGTATAGGAAAAATGAATTCTCACTCACATAAAGTTTCATCCCCTTCCAGCGATCCTCAATAAAGGAGAAATGAATTCTCACATATTTACCATGAATTCTCAACCCCTGTGATGGTTCAACCATCAGTGTGGGTTTAGTATAGCATCCAAGGCAGCCTCTGCTCTGTTGCAAATTAGGTTCACAAAATTGACTAAAACCAAGTATTAACTCAATTCTCAATCTAGCATTTGAAATTATTGAAAGAAAAAAAAAAGTTGAGAACAATCATTGCCTAAGCTAAATATTCCCAATTTAAGCCACAGGTTTTTTTTTTTTTTTTTTTTTTTTTTTTTTTTTTTTTTTTTTATGCAAACAAAAAAAGAAGGAAAAATAAAAATTTCTTTTTCCTTACACTAGAGCCTTCCATTTAGCCTTGACATTTTTTCCTTTATCAAAAGCACAAGAGCGCGCAAATACGCTCCTAAAAGCACCAAAAATGAACAGCAAGGTTTCTTCCCAAAGCATCTCTCCGATTTGGCTATCAAAGAACACCTAGAATACATAGCTGCTTTTGCCATTGGATCCCCCAATACCTAATATAAATCATATCTATATAGACCAAACAACTTCCCAAAACTCCAAAGAAAAGAATTAACAAACCACAAAAATAGACCCGAGAGTAGAACAAAGTGGAGGAAACAACGTCGGAGAAGGAGCGAAAGGGTGAGGGGTGAGCGGAACAATCCCACACACACACTACAATAACACTTAGAACATATTATATAAGGACGTTTAAACACATAGCACACACAATATTAACAGGGAACTCACCCCCAACCTTTATTACTTAATTTCAAGTACGAAAGAAACCCTTTTACAAGCCTAGAGAATTACATAGAATTTTTCCAAGGCTAAATACACTCTACTATTGACACCCCCAACAGCCTTTGGGTTAAATACAAGGTTTTCAGAACCAGACCAGACCGGACCGGGAGGTCGGACCGTGAAAATTGAGAACCGGGACGAAAATCGGTTTTTTAAGTCTAAAGAACCGGATTTTTTGTTAATTCCATGAACCTCTAAAACCGGGGTTGGACCGCACGAATCGGTGAGAACTGTGCAGTCCAACCCCTTAGCAATTTTTTTTTAAAAAAAAAAAAAAAAACAACTTAACACAATTTTATTCTACTTAATTAAATTATCCATCTCTTACAAGGAATAAAAAAAAATTATAATTAAAATCCTTCAAAGATATTCAACTTTACTTCAAAAATTAATCATAAATTTTAATGTTTTCATGGTTATTATTTTATTTTATTAACTTTCTTATTTAATTATTAAATATATGCTTGAAAATCATTAAATTTCCCTCACATATATAGATATATTGTCAATTTTGCTAGTTGTATAAATTTAATATCTATATTTATGCTTTAATTAATTATTAAATTAATTATAACGTCATCACGGTTCGATCCCGGTTCGACCTCGGTTTGACCTCAAAAACCTTGAACCTCTCCCTTTTACAGTTCAATGAACAGTTCGGGTCTGAAAACCTTGGTTAAATACACAAAATTAACTGCTATGGCAGTTACTGCCTAGTAACTGCCTGGGTCTTGGACAATCTGTTACTTGTGTTCTGACATAAGACGCCTTCAACTGATGTTATCTTGGCTTGCTCTCCACGTTTCCAGCCCCTACACAGCAGGTTTGATCATTAGGAAAGCTAAGAACTGCTTGGTAACAGCTTGGTAACTGCCACTGCACATGCACAGCCCATGTCTCAGCAGACCATGAGGCCTCTGCCCATCCTCCCACAGCCCACACAACATGTTCCCACACGTTTTGGAGAGGGTTGGACCATGCTCAAGGCCTCCCATCAGCATTACAACCCACAAAGTATGCCCACATGCAGCACACAAAGTAATTGCCATCAGCCCACTAGCAGTTGTCCATGCATTCAGCCAGCCTCCACTAGCCCAATGCCTTGTACACAACATTCAATCATCACAGCAGCCCAGCCCTGCCTTGCACTCCAGCCACCAAGCCCACACACAAGGAACCAACAACTAAGCCACCAATGCCATGCACCACCACGTAAGGTCAGCATCACCTACTGTTGCCCATCATCACAACCATCTCTACCCACCATGGTCCTCTTCTGCCATGGCCTTAGGGCATCATGTGGAGCAAGGTGCCTCCACATGCTGCCCCTCATCACTGCTTATCAATCTAACTCAAGTAGGGAGATTGGGCAGGTCCCCCTTAAAGAGCCCTTAGGAGCATCACTAGTCAGGCATGAGGAGCCATGAGTGTGTTGAGAGTACATAAAGCCAAGTGATTGACCCAATGTTACCCACGCACCCTCATTCCTCATGCCATTAGCAACAACACATAATGCTCCTAACAAACCACCCCCACCAGAAGAAGCCGACGTCCTCCTCGGTAAGGTATCTTTAAATTCCTTCACTTCTTTTTCAAACTGCCATAAAGTCGATGCCTTCCCCCAACTTACTTCTGTTTTAGCTCCCCTTTCCACTTCACTAAGTAATAGGTTATCATGTTTCCACCCTTTCGATAACCCGTTACCTTCTTGTCAAGAATTCTGTCCACTTCTCTATCAAACTGTACCATAACAATAGGTAGGGCATGTCTTGCCTCATTCCTTGGAGGATCTTGCTCATCCCCATAATAAGGCTTTAGAAAGCTCACATGAACTGTGGGGTGAATCTACAACCTTTCAGGCAGTTTCAACTTGTAAGCAACAACACCAACTCTCTTCACAATTTCAAAGGGACCATCATACTTTGGAATTAACCCTCTGTGCACACTCTCACTTCTAAACTTTCTCCAAATCTGTGGAGTTAGCTTCAACAGCACTTTGTCCCTAACCTGGAACTCAAGAGGCCTCCTCCCTTTATCAGCATACTTTTTCATTCTCCGCTGTGCTTTCAATAAACTGTCTTGTGCTTCCTGCATCAGTTCTTGTTTAGCAATAGCAAATCTGTATGCTGCAGGACACCTGCCCCCTAAACACTGCTTTGCAATCTCATAAGGTGTTAGGGGTTGTTGCCCCATTGCCAACTCGAATGGACTTATTAGATTGTAAGCAAACTGCACTGAATCCAACAAGTCCAGCCAGTTTTTCTGACTTGCAGTCACATAATGCCTCAAGTAATCTTCCAACACAGTATTGATCCTCTCGGTTTGACCATCTGTTTGTGGGTGATTAGCAGTAGAAAACTTCAACTATGAACCTAGCAACCCAAACAAAACTGTCCAAAACCGACCAGTGAAAGGAGAGTCTCTATCACTCATAATATCTTTAGGCAAACCAAAGTACTTCACCACATTTCTGTAAAACAGATCAGCAGCTACCTCTGTTGTGCAAGTACTTGGTGGAGCCATAAACACGACATACTTCGAAAATCGATTAACCACTACAAAAACTGAACCCATTCCCTTCACTTTAGGCATACCAGTAATGAAATCCATTAAAACAGAAATCCATGGACTTTCCGATATAGGAAGAGGTTGTAGCAAACCAGCTTCCTTTTGAGTTAAACCCTTATCTTGTTGACAAACTAGATAAGTCTTTACATACAGCTCAATGTCTAATTCTATCTTAGGCCAATAATAAGAACAGGACAGTAAAGCATACATTTTTTCCTTACCCGGATGTCTTGCCCATTGTGGATCATGAGTCTCTTTCAATAACTCTCTACGGATCTTCCCACTAGGAACAAACAGCTTACCATCCTTTGCATACAACAACCCATCTTCAAGCCAATAACAACGCACTAGGCCTGCAGTCACATCTTGCACCAACTTCTGGTAAGTGGCATCAAGTTTAGAACTTTCCTTGATCCTTTCCATAAAATCTAACTTAACTCTGGTCAAGGCAGCAACATACTCTTGCACTTGTTTGCGACTAAGTGCATCTGCTACTTGATTATGCTTGCCAGGCTTGTGCTCCCACACAAAATCATACTCTTGCAGCAACTCCTACCACCTAACTTGTTTAGGAAACAGCTTCTTCTATGTGTTGAAGAAGGTATTGGCTACATTATCGGTCCTCACCACAAATTTAGGGCCTAGCAGATACACCTTCCAAGTTAACAAACAATGAACCATAGCAATAATTTTCTTCTCATGTGCTGAACATTTCTGTTTTACATCATTCAGCTTCCTACTTTCGTAGGCAACTGGATGTTTCTCTTGCACTAGCACACCACCAATTGCTTTGTCAGAAGCATCAGTATGGACTTTAAATGGCAACTCAAAATCTGGCAGACGCAGCACTCGCTCACTCGACACAGTAGCTTTAAGCTTCTCAAAAGCTTCTTGACATGCACCTATCCACACCTATTTCTTGTCCTTCTTTAGCAAATCTATAAGAGGAGTAACCTTCTTGGAATACCCTTGAATAAACTTCCTATAATAGTTAGCCAGCCCAAGGAAAGACCGTAACTCAGCAACTTTACTTGGTTGAGGCCAATCAAGGATAGCCTGCACCTTCCTCTCATCCATCATCACAAGATATTTGCTGACCTTATGCCTTAGAAACAAAATCTATTGCTGAGCAAACTCACACTTCTCTTTCTTAACATACAATTGATGTTCCCTTAATTTGGACAGCACCTTCCTAAGGTGTTCCAAGTGATCCTCCAAGGATTCACTATATATCACTATGTCATCTAAGTAAACCACAACAAAACGGTCTACAAACTCATAGAATACATCATTCATCAAATTGCAAAATGTAGCAGGGGCATTTGTTAAACCAAAAGGCATAACTAAAAATTCATAAGAACCATACCGAGTTACACAAGTTGTCTTTGGTTCATCCCTTTCAGCAATCCTCACTTGTCGATATCCTGATCTCAATTCTAGCTTGGTGAAGTAAGTGGCTTTGCACAGTCTGTCAAACAGGTCTTGAATCAAAGGAACCAGATACTTGTTCTTCACCGTTACTTTGTTCAAGGCTCTATAATCCACACACATACACAATGATCCATCCTGCTTCTTTTGGAACAGAACAAGGACACTGTAAGGGGCTTTGGAGGGCTGAATGTAGCCTGCATCAAGCAATTCAGTCAATTTCTTTCTCATCCCAGTCAACTCCATATGGGATATTCTGTATGGAGCCTTCGAAGGAGGCTTTGAACAGGGAACCAAATCAATCTTGTGATCAATAGCACGCCTTGGTGGAAGGGTCTTAGGCAATTCTGGAGGCATCACATCAACAAATTCCTCCAACAGTCCAGCAACAGCATCTAGAACTTCAACAAACTTGTCCTGCTTGACTTCAATCATTACAGCCAAGTAAGTCATCTCCCCCTTCTTCAGCCCATGCTCAACTTGCATGGCTAACACCATTAGCTCTTTCCCCTTGCTAGTCTAGCTATTTCCTGTCACACGCCTAGCAGGAATATAGCATGGCTGCTTCTCATCGAAAATAAACATCACATCGATCAATGGCAGCAAGGCAGCCTTGGCAGCCACAAAGAATTCATCACCCAGAATTACATCAAAGTCATCCAACTTCATAATCAGGAAATTCACCTTTCCTGTCCACTCACCAACCTTAAATCTCACACCAAAAGCAATTCTTGAAACAAGTTTTGCTTCAGAGTTTACTACCTTTATCTTACTTGGACACTTGCTCACTTTCAGACCAAGCTGTTAGACCATACTTTCATCAACAAAGTTGTGGATAGCACCAGTATCAAGCATTGCTTCAACCCCATTCCCATTCATCTCTACTTGCACATAAGACAGTCCCTTAGAATTACCTCCTACACTAAGGGTATTCAGCAATTGTAAGGGGTTCACTCTGCTGGGAACTTCTTCATTGAACTGCCCCCTCTCATCTTCAGCAACCATTGCATTAAGCTTCTCACGCTTAGGGCAGTCCCTTGCTCGATGAGGGCCATTGCATATGAAGCAGCTTGCATTCAAGTTGGGCTGTTCTTTGCTTTGTTGAGAGGTAGAACTCTCTCCTTTACTCTTGTTACCCCAATTTTTCTTCTGTTTATCCTTGTTCTTCTTGCCATCTTTCTTCTGCTTATCTTTGCCTTTGTCTTTGCACTTACGTTTTTCATCATCCCCATGGGCTTATTGAACTTGTAGTCCACTAAAGCATCTGCAGTAGACATAGTAGCGGGCAGATCACACACTGCCTGCCTCTTTAACTCCAACTGTGCCCAAGGTTGCAAGCCAGACATGAAATTGAATAACTTATCTTCCTCTGACATGTTCTTGATATCTAGCATCAAAGAACTGAATGTCTTGACATATTCTCTCACTATATCAGTTTGCTTCAATTTCTTCAAGGAGTCTCTTACAACCCATGCAGTGTTGGTAGGCAATAACTAATCCTTCAACTCTTTCTTTAAGGCTTCCCACGAGTCAATCTTCCCTCTACCAGCATCTACATCATCTTCCACACGGGTTCTCCACCATAACTTGGCATCCCCTGAAAGATACATGCTAGTAATAGTTACCATCTCTTGATCAGGCAGTCTTGAAGTACTGCTCCATGTCCCAAAAGAAATTCTCCAAATCTTTGGCACTCCTAGCACCATTAAAGGGCTTTGGTTCAGGCACCTTCACTTTTGTGGCCACTTCCCCCTTACTAAGCAGGCCACGCATTGCCCTCTTTAACAAGGCAATTTCTGTCTCAAGTTGGCTTTGGGTCTCTCTTGCTACACTACCCTGGGCATCCAGTGCAGCAACCAACTCTTCAACACAAATCAATACAACATCCCTCTTATCAGAAATCTCATTCCGTATCACGGCAGTTTCTGCAGACAGTGCATTCAATCTGTCACACAGAAAGTGGTTTTCCCTTTGCAGGAACTCCAAGTATGTTCTCCAACTTTACTTAGAATACCCTTAGAGGATCACTTGGAACACCTTAGGAAGGTGCTGTCCAAATTAAGAGAACATCAATTGTATGTCAAGAAAGAGAAGTCTGAGTTTGCCCAGTAAGAGATTTTGTTTCTAGGGCATAAGGTCAGCAAAAGTCTTGTGATGATGGATGAGAGGAAGGTGCAAGCTATCCTTGATTGGCCTCCACCAAGTAAAGTTGTTGAGTTGCGGTCTTTCCTTGGGTTGGCTAACTATTATAGGAAGTTTATTCAAGGGTATTCCAAGAAGGTTGCTCCTCTTACAGATTTGCTGAATAAGGACAAGAAATGGGTGTGGACAGGTGCGTGTCAAGAAGCTTTTGAGATGCTTAAAGCTGCTGTGTCGAGTGAACCGGTGCTGCATCTACCAGATTTTGAGTTGCGATTTGAAGTCCATACTGATGCTTCTGACAAAGCAATTGGTGGTGTGCTAGTGCAAGAGAAATATCCAGTTGCCTACGAAAGTAGAAAGTTGAATGATGCATAACAGAAATGTTCAGCACATGAGAAGAAAATGATTGTTGTGGTTCATTGTTTGTTAACATGGAGGGTGTATCTGCTAGGCCCTAAATTTGTGGTAAGGACCGATAATGTAGCCAATACTTTCTTTAACACACAGAAGAAGCTGACTCCTAAATAAGCTAGGTGGCAGGAGTTGCTGCAAGAGTATGATTTTGTGTGGGAGTACAAGCTTGGCAAGCATAATCAAGTAGCAGATGCACTTAGCCACAAACAAGTGCAAGAGTATGTTGCTACCTTAACCAGAGTTGAGTCAAATTTTGTGGAAAGGATCAAGGAAAGTTCAAAGCTTGATGCCACTTACTAGAAGTTGGTGCAAGATGTGACTGCAAGCCTAGTGCGTCATTACAGGCTTGAAGATGGGTTGTTGTATGCAAAGGGTGGTAAGCTGTTTATTCTTAGTGGGAAGATCCGTAGAGAGTTGTTGAAAGAGACTCATGATCCACAATGGGCAAGACATCCGGGTAAGGAAAGAATGTATGCTTTACTGTCCCGTTCTTATTATTGGCCTAAGATGGAGTTAGACATTGAGTTATATGTAATGACTTGTCTAGTTTGTCAACAAGATAAGGGTTTAACTCAAAAGGAAGCTGGTTTGCTACAACCTCTTCCTATATCAGAAAGTCCATGGATTTCTGTTTCAATGGATTTCATTATTAGTATGCCTAAAGTGAAGGGAATGGGTTTAGTTTTTGTAGTGGTTGATCGATTTTCAAAGTATGTCGTGTTTATGGCTGCACCAAGTACTTGCACAGCAAAGGTAGCTGCTGATCTGTTATATAGAAATGTGGTAAAGTACTTTGGTTTGCCTGAAGATATTGTGAGTGATAGAGACTCTCGTTTCATTGGTCAGTTTTGGACAGTTTTGTTTGGGTTGCTGGGTTCACAGTTGAAGTTTTCTACTGCTAATCACCCACAAACAGATGGTTAGACCAAGAGGATCAATGCTGTGTTGAAAGATTACTTGAGGCATTATATGACTGCAAGTCAGAAAAACTGGCTGGACTTGTTGGATTCAGTGCAGTTTGCTTACAATCTGCACAAGTCTTCTTCAACGGGAATGAGTCCATTCGAGTTGGCAATGGGGCAATAGCCCCTAACACCTCATGAGATTGCAAAGCAGCGTTCAGGGGGCAGGTGTCCTACACCATACAAATTTTCTATTGCTAAATAAGAACTGATGCAGGAAGCACAAGACAGTTTGTTGAAAGTACAGCGGAGAATGAAAAAGTATGCTGATAAAGGGAGGAGGCCTCTTGAGTTCCAGGTTGGGGACAAAGTGTTGTTGAAGCTAACTCCACAAATTTGGAGAAAGTTTAGAAGTGAGAGTGTGCACATAGGGTTAATTCCAAAGTATGATGGTCCCTTTGAAATTGTGAAGAGAGTTAGTGCTGTTGCTTACAAGTTGAAACTGCCTGAAAGGTTGCAGATTCACCCCACAGTTTACGTGAGCTTTCTAAAGCCTTATTATGGGGATGAGCAAGATCCTACAAGGAATGAGGCAAGGCGTGCCCCACCTATTGTTATGGTACAGTTTAATCGAGAAGTGGACAGAATTCTTGACAAGAAGGTAACGAGTTATCGAAAGGGTGGAAACATGATAACTTATTACTTAGTGAAGTGGAAAGGGGCAGCTGAAACAGAAGCAAGTTGGGAGAAGGCATCGACTTTATGGCAGTTTGAAAAAGAAGTGAAGGCATTTGAAGATACCTTACCAACGAGGACGTCGACTTCTTCTGGTGGGGGTGGTTTATTAGGAGCATTATGTGTTGTTGATGATGGCATGAGGAATGAGGGTGCTTGGGTAGCATTGGGTTAATCACTTGGCTTTATGTTCTCTCAACACACTCATGGCTCCTCATGCTTGACTAATGATGCTTCTAAGGGCTCTTTGAGGGGGACCTGCCTAGTCTCCCTACTCGAGTTAGATCGATGAGCAGTGATGAGGGGCAGCATGTGGAGGCACCTTACTCCACATAATGCCCTAAGGCCATGGCAGAGGAGGACCATGGTGGGCAGAGATGGTTATGATGATGGGCAGCAGCAGTTGGTGCTGACCCTATGTGGTGGTGCATGGCATTGGTGGCTTAGATGATCAAATCCATTAATGTACACTCACACACACACGATTACTCACTCACACATGATTACTCACTCACACACACACGATCACTCACTTACACACACATGGTTACTTTACTTTGGGCCCACCAGAAGTCGGCCATCATCTCATCTCAGACACACATCTTTTCACATTCACACACACCACAATTACTCTCACCTACACCCAAACATGTAAAAAACTCTATAAATATACGTACAAACATAGCCTCCATTGCTATTACTGTTTCTAAAAAAAGAAAAAAAAAAAAAGCTCCCTTCATTTTCATCACCGGCGATCACCATGTCTATCTCTCTCCTTCTTCGTCTTTGCAGAACCCTTCGTCCTCTAACCTTTCCTCCTAAGCCTCCTTCACCATTTTCACCATCTGCCTCCTCTACTTCTCCACCATTTCCACCATCTTCCTCCTCTGCTCCCACCACCACCACTACCATTGCTCTATCTAAGCCCTTCTTTCAATGTCGACTCTCTTCCAGCTGTGATCAAGATGGTTGGTTTTACATTCTTCAAGGGAATGTTGTTTGTGCTGAAGAAAAAATATTTGAGCTGTTGATCTTTTTTTTCTTCTGGCTTAAAAAGAAGATGGAGCTGTGGTGGAACAAGAAGAAGGATGAAGAATGAAGGAGTTGATGGCAGTTTTTTTTTTTTTTTTGCGTAAATGCACTTTTGGTCCCTACATTTTGCACCTTTTTCTTTTTTAATCCCTACATTTTATTTTTACCACTTTTAGTCCCTAAACCAATTAACGCATGACATTTAAGTCCTTACTGTTAGCCAACTAATGGGGAAAACTGATGTGGCTGATGGAGAGAATTAAAAATCATTTAAAAACATTAAAAATCCACCGTGGCCAAGTCTGCCATGCCACATGGCCTTCCCGCCTAAAAAACAGTCACGTGTTTATCACATGAGTCAACCACCCACTGAACATGGCGGGTATACACTGAAAATCCCCAAATCAGCCATGAATCCCTAGAATCACCATCAGCCTCTCTCTAAAACCACCATCATCCAGCTCTGTCACTTGAAACCACCATTATCAACCATCATCAACCATCATCAACTAGCTCTGTCACTTGAAACCACCATCATCAACCAGCACTGTCACTTGAAGCCACCATCACCATCAACCATTGCTCAAAACCCATTTCTACCATTTGAAGGCAGTATTTTTTTTTTTCTCTCTCTCTGTATGTGAAAAGGTATTTGCTCTCTCTGTCTATGTCCTTATTTATAACTTTACAATATGCTTGTTGGTTGGCTCTAGTAGTAGGGGCCACAATGTTTTTGTATGCTTTTGTATGTTACTTTTGATTGTGTTCCCTATGTTCTCTGTGTTCCATATGTGCCCCTGTTGAAGAGAGTTAAGTAAGTCTAACAATATTGTATGAAGGTTTTTTTATGTAATTTGATAACTATGCATGTCTATTTTAGTACGACAGAACTATTGAAGTCAGTGCTGTGTTGTAAAAAATTATTTGATTAATGTTGTGTTGGTAAATACTTTATTGAGTGTTGTGTTTTCTGCATGCAGAATGAAATATTTTATTAGGTGCTGTGTTGGTAAATGAGTGTTGTATTGTTCTTGCATTGTTTAATTGGTATTGAGGGTATGTTGCATTGAAATATAACTTGCATTATTTAATTGGTATTGAGGGTATGTTGCGTTGAAATATAATTTGCATTGTTTAATTGGTATTGAAGGTATGTTGCATGCAGAGTGAACTACTTCATTTAGTGTTGTGTTGGTAAATGAGCAGTGTTTTCTTAAATAAGAGTTGTTTTGTTCTTTTTCTTTAACTAGCATTGTTTAATTGGTTTTAAGTGTATGGCATGCAAAATGGATGACCTATTTAGTATATCTGTGCATCATGGTGGCTATTTTACTGAGAACCTAAAAAATATGTGGAAGGTGAAGTAGATGTAGTTGATAATTGTGACCCTGATAAGTGATCCAAGGTTGAGATAGAGGGTATATGTAGGGACTTTGGGTAAACATCTGTTAGCAGGCTGTGGTATACAATGCCTAGTCTGGACCAAGAAATGGTAAACTTCCATTTGGTTGTTGATGATGATGATGCCATATACATGATAGAATTAGTGAAGCGTCATGAAGGGATTCATGTGTATGTGGAGCACCCAATAGATGATCCTATACTAGTTGATGAAGGAGAGGATGTTAGTGAGGGTGTGCAGCCATTGGCAGTGGAGCAAGGCCCTATGGGTTATTATAGTGATTATAGTGATGACAGTGATGATGATGACCATGATGGGGGTGAATTTTACAGTTTTTATGATAATGATGACATGCATGCTAATGATCAAACTTTTAACAATTAGGATGAGCCAACTGAGGTGGATGTTGAACATGTGTATGTTAGAAGAGTAGGTGAAGAACCTGTTATTGAGGAGGTAAATGTTGATGTTCCCATTAAGGTTGCTACTTCCCATGTGGGTTCAAGGAGAGTAGGTAAAGAATCTATCATTGAGCACCCACCTGAGGTCGTTATTGTAAGTGATGGCAGTGATAGTGAGGGAAGTAGTGGTGGGGGAAGTGGGCTAGATGATAAGGTAAAGTTGAACCATGGTGTTAGGGACTTTGTTAAAGACAGTAGTGACAGTTGGGATGGTAAGGATAATGATGATGTTGTTGAACCAGGCCAAATGGGTGCTGGTGTAATGAACTCTGATTATGAGAGTAGGAATTGCACAGTCTGGTGGAATCATTATCTGATGATGAGCTTGGGTATGACAGTGATGATATTTCTGAGGATGATAGAAGTACACATGTGGGAAATGGTAAGGAACAGAAAAATGAGGAAGTGAAGAAGTTCCCTGTGTTTAAGCCAGTGGCTAAGGTAGAGCATATTTCTTTTGAAAAAGATATGCTGTTTACAACACCTAAGCAATTCAAGGAAGCTATAACAGAATATGCAGTTCATGGTGGATGGGGGATCAAATTTGTAAAAAATGACCTGCAAAGGGTAAGAGCTGTCTGCCAGGAAAACTGCAAGTTTGTTGCCTATCTAACAAAGGTGCCAAGGGAGAAGAGCTACCAACTAAGGACATTGACTTTGGAACATACATGCTCTAGAAGTTTTAAGAACCCTAGGTGTACTTCATCATATATTGGGAAGAAGTTAATGAAGAAGGTGAAAAGACAGCCTAACATCAAGTTGAGAGACATCCAAGATGTTGTCCATGAGAAGTAAACCCTAAACATAAGTGCAAGAAAAGCAAGTAGAGCTAGGGATAAGGCTAGAGAATATATGGATAGGGCTTATACACAATAGTACAACCAGTTGTGGGAGTACTGTGAGGAATTAAGGAGGTCTAGTCCTGGCAGTATAATACTTATAAAGGTACATACCTTCAATGATGGTGATTTAGCAGCTGAGATAGACTTGGTGTGTGGAGTGCCTTATTTTGAGAGGCTATACATATGTTTGGAGGGATGCAAGAAGGGATTTCTGGCTGGATGCAGACCATTCATTGGTTTTGATGCCTGCTATTTGAAAAATAAGTCAGGCGGGCAATTGATTACTGCAGTATACAGAGATCCTAATGAAGAGTATTTCCCACTTGCATATGCAGTGGTAGAGGCTGAAACCAAGGACTCTTGGACTTGGTTCATCTACCTGTTACTTGCAGACATAGGTCAGAATAAGAGATGGGTGTTTATGTCAGACCAGCAAAAGGTGTAGTTAATTCTCCATTTGGTTGTTTTAATATGTATTTAGTCATTGTACTTTTAGTCCACTAACTTCACATACTTGCCTGTGATACTATTTGTGATAGGGGTTGGTGCAAACATTCATTGACAACTGGTCACAGTATGAACATAGGATTTGCTGCAGGCACCTCTATAACAACTTCAAGAAGAGCCATCTTGGTGTTTTGATTAGAGATATGTTTTGGAGGGCAGCCAAGGCAACTTACAAACAAGAGTTTGATAGGGTGATGGATGAGCTAAAGGAGATTGATGCTGATGCACACAGTTGGTTGGATGCTCACTCAACAATAAAATGGGTCAGACACATGTTTAGTGAGGATGGCTTAACTGACACCATACTCAACAATATGTGTGAGAGTTTCAACAGCAGGATTCTTAAATTCAGATCTAAGCCTATAATTAGCATGGTATGAGTATTTATGATCACCTACAGTTAATTATAGTGATTGTTTGGTATTGTTTTTGGCAGTTGTTGCAATTAATATCTAATGTTTCATTATACTTGTATGTGATTGTAGCTTGAGTGTGTCAGGCTATATCTGATGACTAGGTTCTAAGAGAACAGAGAGAAGGCTATGAGGCTAAAGTTAGATATTTGTGCCAAGGTGATGAAGAGGTTGCACAAGGAAAAGCTAGCAGCCAATAGGTGGTTAGCTTGCTAGGCAGGGCAGACACAGTTTAAAGTGAAAAATGATTTATAGAGTTTCATTGTTGACTTGGCCACAACACACTGTAGTTGTAGTAAGTGGAACATAACTGGCATACCATGTGCTCATGCAATCATCTGCATATTTTTCAACAAACAAGATGCTGAGCAGTATGTTCACCCCTGTTACCATGTCTTTACATACAGAGCATGCTACAAGCCAATCATAGCACCAATCAATGGGCAGAATATGTGGAGACCAAGTGGTGTGACCCCAATTCAGCCCCCTATCAAAAGAAGACCACCTGGCAAGCTTAAGAAGAAGAAAGCAAGGGAACCTAATGAGCCAACAAGTAAGAGAGCTGGCATCTCTAAGTAGTGCAAGGCCTGTGGTAAGTTAGGACACAGTAGGAGAAGTTGCAAGGGTGAGATTAGAGGAAACTCTTCACTGCCAGGCACCACAAACAGAACCAACACATATAATAAGGTTATAAAGTGACATTAAGGTGAAACAGTTACTGTTCAATACTCACTATTAATGTTTGTGAATTTCTTGTTTGTAGACCAGTAGAACCACAAGTGCACCATCACAAGCCAGGACAGCCTCAGCCACACCATTTGCACCACACCAGGCCAGTATGCATAGCTTCAGTCCAAGTGTACCACCACAATTTAGCATGCATAGCCCATCCACTCCAAGTGCACCATACCAGTTCAGACCAGGTACTCCATCCCAGTCCAGGACAAGGTCAACCATTCAGTTTCCACCATATCAGACCAGTATGCCCCAATCCAATCCATTTGAAGCAAATAGAGGCATATTCATCCACTTTTATACATAGCAGCATAGCTCCACCCCAAGTGCACCACACTAGTCAGGTACACATCACAGCTCCAACAACATCAACCCAACTTCAAGGCAGAAAAAGAAAAGGGTGGTCACATCAGAGACTCCGAAGCCTTCTAAGAATGCATCCAGATACATGGAAGCAATCAGATATGTTAGGAGTCAATCATCTGTGCAGGGTCCAAGGAAATGAAGAGAGCAAGAAGTTGATTTTTCCTTTTGTTGATGAGGGTCACTTGTTTTGTGTATTTATGGTGATAGGGTTAACTATGGAACAATGCCCTATTTTGGCTTAACTATGTAATTATGGTGATTGTGTACCAACTGGTGTTTTGGGTTAACTGTGGTAGTTAGTGTTGTAGTTGAACAATGCCAGTGTGTTTTGTGCAATTCTAGTGATGATAGCAGGTGTTGTTTTGTTTAAAAATGAACCATTTGTCCTGCTTTAATACTCATACCAATGAGTAGCAGTCAATGATAAGTTGAAGATGTATTTCTATTCAATTTGTGTTGTTTAGTTTAATATTGAATCTTGTGTCCTGTTTTGGAATACACAGCAATAGTATAGTTGACCTTGTGTGAACTTTATTGTAAGTGATGGCAGTGATAGTAGGTGTTGAACATATATATCTTGGCATACTTTTGGTACTCACATCAATGAGAGGCAGTTAATGTATTTGTATTAAAAAAAGATCTTGTTCTGGTTAATATTGAGTTTGTTATTTTCAGCAATTAATGAATTTGTAATGCAGTTATTTTCTGCAATACGTGTATTCATTTCATTCACATTGTGGAATCCATAGGTAGATGCATTCAAATCAGAATTTACATTTACATGGGCACAAAAAGTGTATTCATTTCATAGGGAAGTGGATTACATTGCTAATAACTGGCAGGAGCACAAAATTACTAGGAGGTAATATATGGCTAAACACATCTCATACAAAAATTGTACACACTACCAGCCCAACATAAACTAACACTGCCCTACATACATTACCACTACCAGCCCTAATAATGCCCATAACAATCACTACCCTACATACATTACAACTACCAGCCTTACTAATGCCCTGTTAACAATATTGATTACAATAACAGCATCAGCAACATCAGCAGCAATAGCACACACCAGCAGCAGCACTTGTTGCTTGCACACAGCAGATGGTGCTCAAACACAACAACAGTTTACTCACCCCTATCTCATTAACACTGCCAACACTACATACATTACCTAACCAAACACAGAACTACACACATCACCACTAACAATGCCACAACCACAACTAAAAACTTCTCCCTCTTCTTGCAGCTTGCAACCTCAGCCTCAAGTGTGATGATCCTCTGCCTTTGTTGTGGGATAAGCACCTTACCACATTCACATATCTCATTATCACGCCATTGGAAGAACCTACACTTACACCCCACCTGAAATGCAAATAATCCTCAGAAAATGAAAACCCATAAACTATTGCAGCAAAAGATTGAAAAAAAATACTGAAATTAATTAATGTAGTAAAGCCCACTTAAACAATTTACCCAGTAGTTTGGACAACCGTAAAATCTTCTGCTAGGATTGTCTAATGTCCATGACACAACTAGGACAGGTTTTTTATTACAGTAGTACCTCATTGGTGCTCTCCTCCTCACGTTGGAACTTGTTGAAGAGCTTGCTTCCATTCTGGTCTGGGCTTCGAGAAATAGTTGTGTGGGTGGAGGTGAGGAATGTTTTTTGTTGTTAGGGTTTCTGGTACTGATTTGGGAGATTAACATGGAAGTGGTGGTCACGTGAGGGACACGTGCGAAGTAAATTGGCGGGAAGGCCACGTGGCATGGCAGACTTGGCCACGGTGGATTTTTAATGTTTTTAAATGATTTTTAATTCTCTCCGTCAGCCACATTAGCTTTCCCTGTTAGTTGGCTGACAGTAAGGATTTAAATGTCACGCGTTAATTGGTTCAGGGACTAAAAGTGGTAAAAATAAAATGTAGGGGCCAAAATAGAAAAATGTGCAAAATATAGGGACCAAAAGTGCATTTACGCCTTTTTTTGTAGTTTTTTGTCTGTGTTTTTATGGCCCTTTTATAAAATGGTTAAATCATTAAAAATTAAAAGTATATAAGGCAAAGTATAGGAAAAGTATATATAAGTATGGATTACAATATGCTCCCAAGCCCTTCCTTCCTCCTTTTTATGATAGTGTGTGACCCTTTTATAAAATGTTAGAACCATTAAAAATTAAAAGTATATAAGGCAAAGTATAAGAAAAGTATGGAGTGAGTAGCGGCGAAAGGGTGAGGGGGTGAGGGAGAGAAAGTGATGAGGATCTGAGGTCTTGGATTTGTTTTTTTGGGTTATGGGTTTGATCAAGGGATCATCACCCTTCATTGATGTACACACACGATTACTTTACTCAAATGGTGCAATTAATCGTTCCTTACTTTGTGCAGGCTAAGTATAAAAATTAAAATTAAAAAGCAAGCAACCACCCATTTAAAAAGAATTTCAATGGGGATGAACAATTGAACTTAGTTATAAATCTTAGGATGCCTTCAAAAGAAAAGACTGATGGATAAAATTCAATTATCCGCTCATGAGGTCAATAAGCCATGCATCCATTCTTTTGATCTGGATTTAGGACTAAGTTACGCATGTTTATGTCATTCGGGTTTTGGTGATCTTTATGATTAATGCTTTCGCCATTACCCGTTTGCAACTTTTTAAGCACTTGGAACACCATTGGTAAATATTATGATTAATGCAAGAAACTAACTTGGTATGTTAAAGCATGCCTTTCCTTGGCAAGTTTTCCTTCTGTACACACATTCATTGAGGTAGATACTGTGTAGAGAAATGAAGATAATTTTTAAATTTTTTTATTTTATTTTAAAAAGTTATGATATTAAGCTTGCTGGCTGCAGTCAGGGGTGGAGCCAGGGGGGTCGAGGGGGGGGGGGGGGGGCAATTGCCCCCCTAGCCAACCAAAAAAAACCTTTAGTACTTAGCTAATACTTATTAAAAACCTTTGCCTACTTTTTCTTTAGGTAGAAATAGCAATCTAGATCAAAGTAATACATCAGCTTGGATTATCTTCCTTAACCTAGGAGGAATTTCATCTAACCAAATGTTCTACTCACTCATACTTAATGATAATTTAGCCAACTAAAACTCCACTCTGTTTCTTTGGTCTTGAAATAGAGCATAACTCTACCTTCTAAATGAACCAATAAGCAACTATAAGTCCTCCACTAGCATGCCTTACACATAAGTTTTAGTGAGTCCCTACCCTACCTTAGCAAAAAAGCCCTGATCAATCCCTTCAAAAATGTACTCTTGCATACCAACGTAGAAATCAAAGTTCACCGCTTGGAAAGCCACAATCCATCATGAATCTTGATAGAGCCCTTCTGTACTTAGCTATTACAATATTTGAATTTTTTAAATCTTTTTCTTTTGTGAAAGTTTCTTATTCATATAGTTAATTATATATTAAAATTTTAAAAATAGTTATTTTCTATTACGGTTTAGAAACTAAATATATATATATATATATATATATATATAACATATTAGGGAAACAAAACATTATTGTTTGCTTTAAGATAATCTAAAAATGATAATACGATCTCAATTTTTTGTAATAATTTACCCAACTTTATAAAAATTTGTGTATAAATAATAAAAAGTAACATAAATTTACTAGATAAATAGAATATGATGAATAATTGAATATGCTTTCTTTTTGTGAAGATGTTTACATAATTACATTAAAATATCACTTAGTTAGTATCCAAATGAATAATTTTAAAATTTCAAAATTGGTTTCCAACATTATATATTCACATGATGTGCATATATTATATACATATTTTCCCCCTCTCAACTCAAATCCTGGCTCTGCCACTGGCTACAGTACACAAAAAAAAACATTTTATTTTCGTCTCTCAGGCTTACTATTTCACTTTAATTCACAGGGAATCAGATTCTCAGAAGTTGGATGACTTTTCAGATATGCTGATAGCTGATTTAGGATTAGAATTTAGAACCGGTGAGTATTTATCTGCACAAACTTAAATACCACAACAAAACAAAGAGGGAGGACAATATGAGCGTCATTAGCACAGAGAATTGTGACTGCAATTGAGGTCAGTACTCCAAATAATCTAATCCAAAAATCAATAAAACATTCACAAAGGCTAGTTCATACATCCAAAAGAGAACTAGGAAAATCTGAACAACACAACCAGAAAGTGATTTGATTAGTCTGTGAAAAGGAAAAATATAAGCAATAATACAAAATTCCGCCTCTAACTTACTTGACCCAATTCACACCCCTCAAACTTGAAGCTGAACTACCTCTAAAACTCTACCAAGATTGGCATTCAAGAAAAAGTGTTGAGACCACCACTAGAGCCTAATTTTACTGTGATAAATAAAACAAACTCCTCTAACAGCACCTGGACCCTTTTCTCCTTTTTTTACAACAAGAGAAACTCCTCAAAAGCAAGGAAGCAAACATGAATTCTACCTTTTGCTGATTCATATTGCTCTGGACATGGGGCTGCTACAGACTTACTTCCTTCCCACCAATTTTCCTCAAACACTGATGCCTGGTTCAGAAGTGGACTCTGCGACATGAGTTTCAACAGGAGGAGGTAAGGCAAGAAGACGGCCTTTTTGGGCACGTGGAGGAAGATGCTTTGCAGGTTTTCTTGATCCCACAGTCCATGGCAAGAAAACTCCAGTGCCACCTTGAGGAAGCCTTCGGGGGCTCAACACCATAGGGCGCACTGGTGCTAACATGACCACTGGAGCACGAACAACTCCCCATCTGGACATCATGTCCGTTGTCTCATAGCCATTGAGAGCTCCATTTGGGACTGCATATGAGCTTGGAACGCCTGGTTGCCAGAGAGTCATGGCACCAGTCATGGAAGGACTGGTTGGGGACTGGCATTGATTGGACTCCGGGCGAACTCTGAAGAGTGTGATGCTGGTCCTTTTGTTAGGAGAAGGGCACATGACATGTCTAGCCATGTCAGCACTGTTTCCCCTCATGACCAGAAGAGAGCTGCAGATTTTATCATAGAATTGGTCAGTAAGAATTAGTTGCACAAGAGATAAACATTGTTGGTGATATAAATACTACAGGGTGTGAATATGATATTGCTAACTTGGCTGAGTAAACATCAGTGGTGTTGGATTAAGCAAATTGGCAACGAAGGTGCCAATGTCTAGGTCATTTGGATGTACTTTATCTTAGGATATTGAAGATACAAATTTGACTGAACTTACGACATAAAGATGTTCAGGAAGAAAGAAGGCCATAGATAATTTTCATTTATCATTCTGCTATGAGAAATGCCAAATGCCATGAGCTCAATCTCTCTGAATTTGAACCATGAATTCCAAATGTGTAAAACAAATCAAAGAATTTTGAGTACATACCCTTCCTTCAAAGAGAACATGAGTGGCCCTTTGTAGTTTCCATCATTATCACTCACAAGAGTGCGTCCAAAAGCCATTGTTGATTCAGAAAGGAGAAGAGTGGAGATGGGTTGGTCCAAATGGGGTGGTTTCAGGAATGGCTGTGAATATTCCCCCTATACAAATAGATATTTGTGATTTCAGCTGTTGCTCTATTTAGAAGGTACTGAAAGTAAAAATCAAGGCTTACAACACAGACCAAATGTCATGAAGCGCCCTCTTTGCAGCTATGTTCTATAAACTATAACACAGGAGTGAACATGACAGGGCTGCTAGATATAGGAATACCTCCTCAAAGAAGTTAATGATGCAACCATTTGGTCTTTTGTACTCTGGAATTAGTTGCCACTGCAGAAGGTGATCGATGACACCTTGGAGAAGAGCTGGAATTGGCTCTATATGGCCTGTAAACACAAAAATAAATAAATTATCAAGTCTTCTATAAGTTACAGTGAACTATGCGATTCTCATTTTTAGGACCACATCACAAGTTTGACAAAGCAAAACAAATCAATTAGATCATAGAAGTCTTACTTGTTTGATTGTTGCTTGCCGCTTCCTCTTTTATTTGCCCAAAAATTGGAACCCCAAACTGAATCAGCTCTCTCCTGTTGCCCTTCACCTGTTTGTTGAACAAAATAAAGGTCTCACCTGCACATGAGGAAGATTCAGTCAGATTTTGTATACCATAAATTTCAGCAATTATCATCCATTTGCTAGATAAGCTTCTTTAACCATCGTGCTAAAGAAGGCAGTGTTAAGAAAGACTGCACAGATTTATATCAAGCTTCAAAGTCTTTCTTTGCCTCTAGTTAAGCTTATATGGCCTTAGTTCAACACATTTAAGTGTCAAATCCCAGCTAATTTTGGGTTGGTTCTTTGCAAGATAATTTTATGATCTCAAATCTTGATCTTAAATACAAATGATTCAATTAGAGAAGTCACATAAAGTCAATGAAAAGCCAATTACAAATTTACAATAGTCCCAAGGATGAGGCTTTGAATCACCTGGGAGTTCTCCATTCTGCCCAGCTGCGCGGAGTTCATTAACAAAGTCATTCAACTTACAGAGCTCTGAATCAGTGAAGATGTCCTCATATAACTTTAGTCCTTTCACAACATTCACCTGCCAGTTGCAATCATCCGTCTATCAGTAAAAGCCTGCTGCTCTACTTTTAAAGCATATATACTACAGGATATCATCAACCAAACTCTTTCAATTGCATGTTCTCTATGGAAAGAACGTGAGTTAAATTGTGAAAAAAAAGAACTCGCCATGTGCCCTTTCACTGGCTCCTTGGCTGAGAAACCTTTTGTCAACTTGATCTGGCCGGGACGTGCCTCACAGTCTTCATGGTTAGAACATAAGTCCACGTTTTCTACAGCAGGCTGCACTTCTTGAGAACCTGCATTTCCAAGCATTACAACTAACTTAGGATCAATAATTTGTTAACAATAACTGATCAAAGAAATAGATATATGAAAGGAAATAAAATTTAAAAAATCAATTGTTAATTAATGTTTTGTTGGGGATAACTTGGTGTCAATGTAACAAGAGTCAGTGTGATAACGACTTCTATGCAAGAAAAATTGTTACGAAAATCTTTCACCACCTACAGAAGTTAATGCAAGCTCAAGCAATTTTCAGTATTCACTATTGGAAAGACTCCCAGACTCTCACTATAACAAACATTATCTGAGAGACACCCACTTTGAGCTTGCCACTTGCCAAAACAATGAAAGCAACCTTTTTTTCTTGGATAATAGTAGGAGTAATAACAATGAAGGCACATTAAAAATGAATTAGTGAAAACACAAACCATTCTGGTAGCATAAAATGCTACAATCAAACATGTTCATAAATTGTCAAAAAATGTTTGAGGGAGGACCTAAGATGTAATGTGCGTGATCAATAATCAATATAATTACTTTTGTCTTTTATGGGCAATGATACTCCAAAGTCCAAAGTGAAACCTAGTTAATCAAGCTTTTAATACCCTTCATTAATAATTTAGTATTTAGTTTGTGAAGGCAAATACCACAAATGCAAGTAAATGAATTTCTACAAGTTAACCAGATATAAATGCATGCCATTTTCCTTCCTCAAAGGACATATTTTAAATTCATGACAACAATAAATTAATTAACAATTATATATTTCCACACCTGTTTTTCTTGCTTAAACAGCACATGAAAATACAGCTAATCCTAATGATTCTGTTCCACTTTGGGTCTCATTTCTGTGTCAGTACTCAGTACTATCACATAAAAATTTCCCCATAAAATTCACATTCCTTATTAGACCATTATTTAAAAATTAGCACTGACCCTTTTTATTGCTTCCCTCAACAGTTGGAACATTGTTTGCTGCCAAACACAGCAAAGCTGGTACTTAAAAAAAAAAACAGCAAAGCTGTGCCCCACTGTCCCGCCCACTATACCCCCATCTACCAAGTGCCAAAAAAGGCAGGACACCACAACAAACAAAAGCAACACAAACGTACACAGAAAATTATTATACTCACTAATACTGTGTCTTCATACATTAACAGTGAATATAATCATAGATTTAATTAATCAGAGAGAGAAAAAAAAGGAATCAATTCCAAATTGGTTGAGTCGGCAACTTTTGACTAATTTTCATGCAATTATGAATTTTTCGTGAATTTTTTTAATGCTGGAACACAAACAAACAAACCCAGTATTATGAGTTCAGTTAATCGATCAATTTAAGAAAATTTTAATCCCACTTTTATAATTAAAAAAAATTATTAAAAACAAATAATTACTTTTTTTCCTTCTTCATACAAAGTTTCTATAAATATTCCGCGTCCATTAACTTTTTCCTAATATCATTCTCTCACGAATATCTAATATTTTTGCAGTAGTGTAATCATATGCGGCATCCCAAACACCATCAAATTGTCATTGAAACTACCCTCCTCCATCATCATTGGATCGTCCACCTAAAGTGACCACCAACTGAGTTAACCCAGCTAGCTCGGTCCGAGTTGGGTCCCATTTTGTCATTAAATTAACATAGCTTTGGTCAAAACCCCCCAACTACCCACCCCACTCTTCCACCACACACACACACACACACCCCCCGTGACGTAAAAGCTAGTAAAATCCAACGGCTGCGATCGCACGCCGCCTATAAATAAAATCATTTACACACATCTCTAGGCCCTGCATTGCACCACGTGATGGTATTCGCTACTACCGAAACTAACTGTCACACACCAGATTGCACCCAAAAGTCTATTCGTTTCACCTCGATTTTCTCAAACCCCACTTAAACCTCGGGACAATATCACCACATTATTGTCATTATTTATTATTTCTCTCTCTCTCTGTTTTTTCTTTTTCTTTTTTTAATTCGTCTTTTTTTTTTCCTAAATGGAAAAAAATTCAATTTGTCAAACGACGCCGTTGAATTCCAATGTCAAAGCAGGAAAAATTCGCAGGCGGAGTTTGAATATTGAATCAAAATCACATAAATTTTTCTGGACGCTATGAAAAGCGAAAAACGTTTTTTTCAAGCTTCAAAATAATAAAACAGTACAACCTCAAGTCAGCTAAGGCGTACAGCTCTACTTTTCGGAGATTTTTTTTTTATAAAATAAAAAATAATTAAAAATCTCAGCTACCAAATATAAAAGTGTCCGATTTAAAGGCCGCATCTTTTTCATTTCCTACTATTTTCTCGGAAACCAAACGGTTACCTAATTCCCAAGCGTGCCTAAAAACGAAGATATAGGTGTTTTTACTTTTTATAACTGACTTAGTAAAAATAATCTGATTTTGTTGCGGAATTTCGCTGTACCGTTACGGATCCTACCTCCGAGTCAACTTTAGCTACAATTTACAAAAACCATCAGAGCCACATAAAATAAAACATAAAAATTTGCGCTTTTACAATAAAAATTGAGAACAAATAATTAAAATATATATAATTATAATTACATAAAATAAAAATAAAAACACTTACCTGAATCGGTGATATCACTATCCGGTGAGGAATCATCTTCTTCACCAAGCTCAAGTCCAACATTTCCATCACTTTCCGTCACTTTCTCGTCGATTTTCTCACTCTGCTCCTCCTCTTCGACTTTCTGATCTTGCTCATCCAATTTCGCCACCTTCACCTCCTCGCTCTTCTTCGTCTCGGCCTTGGCGGTCGAGTCCGCGTGATCCTGTTCATTGATCGTATCGTACTTTTTCTTCGGGGCAGCGACTCGCCGGAGCTCGACCGCAACGTCGGCGATGGAGTGGTACTTCTGCATCTGGAGCACCGGGATCCAGTTCAGCCTCCGGCGGTGTATTGCAGCGAACACCGCGTCATATTCCGACGACGCCACCCCTCCGACTCCGGCGCCAGCCAACTGAGTCAGGTGCGCGCACAGCGCGTCGATGATCGCGTTCGCCGCCGCGAACTCCCCACGGTACCACGCGAGAATCGCGTCTCGGGCGAACGAGTCCGATATCAACATCGGATTCTGCATCGGGATCATTGCCGGCCCCGCCGCCGCTACCGGTGACGTCGCCGCTCGATCGGTCGGTGAAGCTGGCCCAGCCGCCATCAACATATATATTAAATCTTTATATCTTAATCTCACTGTAACAACGATTCCCCAAAAAACCGAAACTTTTACTATGTTATTTACCGGCCGAAATTTCGGACTCACACAGAGAGAGAGAAACAGAGAGTTGTGTTTGGATTTTGTGTCTCACACAGTTGTGGGGGTTTTGAGAAATGGAGGTATTTATATTGTGAAGCCTATCGAGGTGGCTGGTCCGTACAAGTGGGGCATAGTTATTAAGTGGCAAATTTTAGAGCGTGCTGACGTGTCACTTCCAAAATGAACGTTCGGTTAGCTGAGTAGAAGCATGGTTAGGAGTTTGAGGGGAAGGTAAGGTAATTTTATCAAAATTAATTTTTCCTTTTTTTCTTTTAATATATATATATATATATACATATATCTCACAGTCTCAGGTGGTTGAATTTTTCTTTGTGTTCTTTTTTAGGTTGGCGGGGATTTCCATGCTGGAATGCAGGGTTGGAATTGGACAGAAAAACTGATAAAGAAAGCTCACTTTTTTAGATATGGCAGTCACCGTTGGAGTTTAGAAACTTAGATGTGAAGGTTAATTATGGTGTTTTTATGATTAGGGTGTGCTTCATGTATTAATTTTAATTGTCTTTTATTTCTCACCTAATCAATTTTAAAAATTCATGATCATTTTAAACAAATGTTTTTATTAGGGACAAAATACATTATAACGAATACTGGAATTACCTATATTTAAGAGTCTTATAGCTCAGATAGCACCAGATATTTTTGATAATAAATTATCAATTTAAATAAATAAAATTTATTAACAAAGTCTAAACATTACATGCAAATCCATATATTATGCTAATTTGGTATGTATACATAAAAGAAGAGACGGCTCACAATTTGCTTATATTTACCTCGTCTTAATAATGCTCATGTGCATAATTTTGGTACGAGTCTTAAGGCCTTTGGACATCTTTTAGGTGTACAACATGCCAAATACAAGTGACGAGTGGCAGAGTTAAAAAAAAAAAAAAAAAAAAATAAAAATTGAGGGGTCAACTGTATAAAAAAAAAAAAAACTCAAATATATATTTTTTTCATCGAGTTAGTTTGTATATTGTGAACTATATTTTAATCATATTAACTCTCAACCCTGAAACCCACAATCATCGTTTCTTTAAAAAATAAAAAACTAAAAATATAATGTCAATACCTCTATTTTCTAAATAACAAGTAAAATTGTTTTTTTTTTATATAAATATATATATATAAAGAGGGATTATATTAAAAAGATTTACTTATTTATTTTCAGGAACATATATATATATATTAAATATACTTTGGTTAAATGAGCTATGCATGGTATACGAATAATAAGAGAAAAAATAATGCATTAATTATTATATAAATTTATTGAATGTCAATAATATATTTTAAATACATTTTATTTAATGGGCTATATATGGCGTAAGAGTAATAAGAGAAAAATGATGCATTAATTATTTACTTAGGGTGCGTTTGGATACTGCTGAAAATTGAAGACACTGTAGCAAAATAATGTTTAAATATGTGAATAGTGCCGAGACCCATTTTTAATGGAAGTTTTGCTGAAAAAAGAGTTTTGTGGGTCCCGTGAATAGTGCATGGAACCCACTAGAAACATGAAATGCTCTTCTCAAAAAAAAGAAAAAAAAAAAAAGAAAGTGAAACGCAAACGTTGAACGCCAAACATTGTATCCAAACGGATACTTAATATGTTGCATATTTTTATAAATTCCTAGGAGTGTGTTGTTAATTTTATTTATTTTGAAAAATACATAAGGGAGGGGATTTGTTCAAAAGTCACCCTAGCTCCTTCCCTATATATGATCTATCCCCATAAATATATTGGATCTTTTTTATTACTCCAAAAACAGTTAAAAACCAAAGTGTTTTTTTAATAATTATTATGTGAAAAACTAAAAAAATACATGAGTATTTAACATAAATTGAGTCTATGGACTAGAAAACAAAGGTCAACCCTAATTTGGTTACAATAAAATTAACTAATTGAACCACCCAACATCTAATATGCTACTTTTGATGTGTTGGTGATACTACTTCATAATTGTACCATTTTCTTTATGATAGAAATTTTTTCCTTCCAACTACTAAAGGAGTTTTTTTTTTTGTTTAGAAACAACTACTAAAGGTGTTAGGTATCAAGTAAGGTGTGCCAAGCCAATACATTGACCAAACCTTAAATGCAGTTGTACACAAGTAGCATCCAACCATGGATTACTAGATGTTAACACTAAAAATCAATCCATCTTGAGATAAAGTATAAACCTTTTTAGCCAATAAAATTTTTAGTAATAATGTAATAGGAAATTGAGATTAACGTAATTACACTTTGAATTCTACCATTTAAAAGATGTACCAAATTAATAAGGGAATGAACTAAACTTCAGACACAATATGGCTCTGCTTAAAATAAAATATAAGTTTAATTTGTTACATTTGTCTAAACTATATTTCGACATCCCCATTTCTCTTTTTGGTACAAGACAAATCGAAGTTTCCTTTCTTAAGCCACTTGCCATGTCCAATGATTAAACCTTATAAAAAACCAAAATACACAAAAACCATATATATGTAATTATCTAAATAAAAATAGATAAGAAAAAAAAAAGGGGGGGCTTTTAAAGGTTAGTTTTGTGATTTGACATCACAATAGTATGGCACGCCAAGTTGCATGACATATATAGAACAGAAGAGAAGATTAGAAGAAGCACAAGATGCCTGGGTGTGGGTGTGGGTGTGGGTGCCCATAACCCTATTTCCTAATCAACGAGCTTTCGTTTTTAGGGTTGGGTCCCAACGAAAGCCTCTATTGTTGGCTTATAGACGAGGAAGGGAAGGTGTGCGGGTCCCATTGCCAATGGCGAGTGGTTGTTGTGGCCAACCCAAGCTGTGCATTGCGCACATGCACACGATACCCTCACCACCACCACTAAAAGACAACTCCATAACAATATGACCAACCCCTATCAAGCCACTCCTCCCTTCTCGGCTCAGCTCAACTCGACCCGACTCGACTAGGCTAGGCTGTGATTTTTTTTAAATTTTTAATTTTAAACACTACCATAACAAAAGGCTTTAAAAGATGTTTGCTGTCTTATTCCCTAATACTGCAAAAAAGTAAAAGAAGTTTCCTTAATAAGTTTCATTCATTGCAGGTTGATCGCCATAAAATGTAGATGCATGCATGGGACTTGAAAGTTGAAACCTAAGTTAATTTAATTCTTCTAGCTTTTTTTTTATTTTATTTTATATATATAGATGTGATAAGATTTCAATCTATGGCACACATTTTATGATGATTGAACTTATTATTAAATTAAGACATTAATCAATTTTAGGTATAGGTGAGTTAATTCATCTAACCTATCTTGATAAACCACTATTGTGTATTTCATAATTTATTTTGTTATTCTTTTAAAAAAAATTAAAACTGTGATGCTTAGAATCGACCAAGTTTAATTAAATCTTAATTTATTGGCCTATTAGTTTATATTATAGTAATTGAATTGTCGGTATATTGAATTTGCTTCCACCAAAAGACCAATTGATAGATAACATTATAAACATAATAATGCGTTGATACGCTATCTAGATTTGTAACAATCATTTTATTTTCTTTTTATTATTAAATAAGAGCATAAGACCTTCAAACTCTTTTGATATAGGCCTGGCTGCGTTGGGTAAGACTTTACAACCTTTGCTGAAGAGGACTTTCTTATTAGATAATTAAAGTGACATCATTCATGACATTTGCATATATTTGAAATTGATTTCAATGCAACTATTCTCTATGCAATTAATTGTCTAGATATTTAGTTAAAACTTTAATGGTCATAACATATGATGACCATTAATGAGAAGTATGTGCCCTTTCGTTATCTCCATGGGATGTATTAATCCTTACATATAATATTGAGGATAATCGAATATGAATGAAAGTGTTTCATATATATAATTGGCTAGAGATTTAGCTGAACCTTAATCCTTAATCATCATGTCATGTAATGTATAATATGCACCCTTTCATTATGTCAATGAGATATATTAATTGATCATTATATATTATCTTGAGGATTGCGTCCATCCCCCTATTATTCAGTAGAGACATAAATAGGACTTATGAAGTGACATTGTTCAACATATTTACTAACCAAAATGAAACATCAAGGTTTACTTGAATAGAAACAAGCTACGAATTTGAAGTAGGAAACATCACTAAGTGAAAGATGACATTATATCTTATTATCATTTATAAAAATATATGTGATGAAAGGAGTTTTAAATTAGTATTACAATGATTTCTGTTTTGTATTTTTAATCAGTAGAAACCTAGTAAGTCACATCAATTTAATTAGGCATTAGGTTTATAGGAATTGTTCAAATTTTATATTACTCATGTTAAAGGTAAGAAAACACTTCCCGTAGATTTTCATACCCCTATTGGTTAGATTTTCCTTTAGATTTTAAAAACTTGAAAGGACCAACAACCAATGATTTTTCAAGAAGATTTTTTTTCCCATTTTCATCAAATTTATATACAAGGCATGTTCAAGCATGACTTTTTCAACGATCTCTCTACCAAATTTATATATAAAGCATGTTTAAGCGTGATTTTTCCAATGATCTCTCTCTCTCTCAACAGGAATGTTCAAAACTCTTAAGATACTTGACTAAATTTTTAGATGTGTGTAATCACTTGATCCATATACACTAGAAACTTATTGGGAGAATTGGGAATAATTTGAAAGTGTTGGATAGAAGACTTGAATTATTGATCTAAAAAATTACATGAGGCTAAGAACCATTAGATCAATCTTGGGGCTTACATTTAAGTATGAATTAATCTAACATGATTGATTTTCTTTTATCGAAAGTCTTGTAGTTTAACCAACTTTAACGGAGACATCCAAACCTTAAATCCTTTATTCCCAATTATTATATCATTAAAAAAAAAGATTGATCTTCTTTTCTCCTTTTGAAATTCCAAAAGAAGTACTTTTATTCCAATTTTTTTTCTCAAATGATAAAACAAAGGGGTGTCCTATAAAGTTTACCCCGTTTACTTTCCTCATACTTTGCATAAATGAAGGAGAATTTTGTTGCCAAAAAGAAGAAACACCCATCCTTTTAAAAGTGAAAGAACTCCATTAGCTTTGCTAGATTCTCCTGTGACAGAACACACACCCATGAGAAAAGAAAATAAAAATGCATAAATAAAACTAAACAGATTCTCTGCTGACAAGAAGAATCATATTAAACAAAAATTAGCTCTATCTTGGTGTGGCTAACTTAGCCAAGCCTAAGCTCACTCTGATGTAGGACCCAACATGAAAAGGCCCTGATTCCATTACCCTTTTTGGGAAAAAGTGAAAGGTAAACATGAGAGGTCCATGTTAAAAGTAACCCTCAAATGTGAGCCAATCAGATGGAGACTAATTCAGTATTCACAACCACGAGAACCCCACAAAAAAATAAAAAGAGTCAAATAGCACTCCAAGAAATTTCTCTTCAAATTATAGTTTGCCAATTCAACTTCTTCTTCAACATGCACAAACATCAGTCTACATCAATATTAAGCATATACCTAGAAAGATCCCATGATGCCATTGATTATGAAAACCATAATAAATAATACCCAGATATTAATTCCCAATCATGCCTATATTGGTTAAAAAGGACAAAAAAAAAAGTGATACATATATTTCGTATGTGTTTGACAATAATTTTTAAACTGATTTACATTACGTATAATATCTTAAATTATTGAACTACGTTAAAATGCACTCGTATATACTAATTATCCATTGTTTTCAACTTGAAAAAACCTTTTTTTTTTTTTTAAATAAAAAGAGAGAGAGTATATATTCGCTAATTTAATACCATTTCCTTCTCTGTCTCTCAATGTGCTGTGCCAAGTGCCAAACCTTTTTGTGAAATTTGGACGGTGGAGAATCGTATGGACAAGTAATAATTCTATTATGCATGCATGGACCATTCAGAGTTGGTAATGTAAAAGTGAATTTTTTGCTCTTTAATTATGATAAAGCATAAAAAATTGTCGAACATGCCACATAGGGTTCATCACGACCGTTCTATATATAAAGTAGGAAAAGTAAAGAAGTAATGGCATCCTTTCATGATTTGCAATTTTGCAGGATGGGTACACATTAATTGATTGGTGCTTTGAAAGATAAGTATAACTGTAATTGGGTTCCATATTCAAGTTTAAAGATAATTTAATTTAGGCTTAGATTGCATAATTTTTTATTTCATGCCTGTAGTTTTAAAAAAATTACCTTTGGTAATTACTTATAAGTTAATACTAGTCGTTAATCCATGAAATCTACAAAATGGATTATTAAAAAACATTAATAAATGCTATATATATATTGTTATATATATATATATATCTAGAGAGAGAGAGAGAGAAAGAGAGAGACTACATGTTATAATGACAAAGCGGAAATGTGTGGACAAGACTAAATTATCCTAATTTAATAGTTATTTATTTAGTATTGAGTTGTTTTATTTTAATACAACATTGAGTTTCAATTAGTTTTCATCTTTCATGCTTTAAAAACTAATGTTTAAATTGATAAATAACATCCGATTAGCATGAAAATAATGCTTAAAAGATGACATGGCTATATATGAGTTGGACCCATGCTTAAAGTAACCATCAAAACAGTGTTCAACGGTCAATAGTTATGTTATTAATCAATTGTTTAAATTAAAATTTTTGTAGTTTAAAATAACACATAAAAGAAGAGTCTATGACTCTATGGATCGAATGGTAAATAACATCCAGTTGGCATGAAAATTAGTATGCATATTAAAAACATATAGAACATGTAATACAATAGCGAGATATTTAAAATATAAATTCAATGACAAGTTATTAAATAATGTAACATTACTTAAAGTTACTTTATATATATTATAATGATAATGGGAAAAAATATGTTTTTTAAAAAAGAAAAGTTTTATGTCAATACGAGAAAGAGTCAAGTAAAAACATCAAATGTTTTCATTTTACATATAAAATATATCAGATATACGAACAAACTTGGACTTCATGGTCTATGTCACGGATTTCTAATTGGAATAAGTTATCTACAAGGTGATACAAAAACAAGTTTGATTGGTTGTTGTGTTATAGATATTAAAGCATGTAGTAGTACGCAAGTTAGGTTCTTTTTATAGATATAAAGGCAAGCTAGGTAGTCATGGGCAACTTGGCTTAAATAAATGATAAAGCTTCGCTTTTTGAAATCTTTTTTACAATGACATTTGTATTCGATCAGCATACGATATACAGTGACATCTGTAACCCTTCACAAGTCCCAACAGGAAAAATGCCACTTCATAAATAATAATCTTTGTTTGTGGAAGAAACCTCTCTGAAAATATTAAACAAACCATTTTCCACACCATACTTATCAGTGAGAGCAATGTTTGATAGCTGCTTCAACGTGGGAAATGACGAAATGTTCACAACAGTGAGAAAAAAAAAATTTTTTGATTGTTTCAATAAACATTTGCACAGGTCTTTCAACATTCTTTTTTTTTTTTTAATTTGTGGTCACTAAATTTTTGTTGTTTCTAATTCTTTTGCAATACCCGAATTATTTTTATAAAGATTCTCATTAGATTTTAAATGGTATATATAGAATATTATATAGGTAAAAGCTTAGAACATTCGTGTCCGAGTTTTAAAAAAAAAAAAATTTACATTTTAAAAAGTTACTTTATCTATTTTATCATAAACTCATTTTACAATACATACTTAACATCTTTTTTTTTTTTTTCCACATATAAATAGGGGTGTCAATTCAGGTTAGCATGTTAAGTTCATGTCGTGTCGAGGTAGGGGTATTCGACTAAATGACTCAACCCTAACCTGACCCATTTAATAATCATGTCATGATCTTTCAACCCTAACTCAACTTATTAATAAGGCAGGTTGACCTGACCCAACCTATTTGACACGCTTAATAAACGAGTCGTGTTGGGTTAATACGAATGTAACACAACCCATTTCAATCTACATAATATTAAATATAACATCCATCTAGAAATAATTTTGTTTAACATCCCAAAGGCAATGCATACACTTCAAGTCTTCAACCCACATTCAAAATAATATAGTTCAATAAAAATATAACATTCATCTAGAAATAAGTTCTTTACACTCTAAAAGAAGTGCATACACTTCAACCCAAATTCAAAATAACATAGTTTAAATATGAAATAACATAGTTCAACAAAAATATAATATCCTTGGAACTCGCCAAATGCTAAGTATCAATATTGAAAGAATTGGAGCAAACAGTAGACTAATCTTGACTATAACTACGATTATCATCCATAGATTCTTTGTTGATGTCTAAATTCATAACATCTTCCACAAGCTCATCCAATTTCATTTGTGCAAGTTCTATGCCAAATATATATAAATATATATATATATATAAATATATATAAGTATTAGTAGTTACAAAATATGATCATGCATCAACAGTTTTAAAAGCAATACCCATCAGATCTAATTTATAAACTATCTCAATAAACCCACTTGTAAGATATGCAAATGGTGTCCAACACTAATACAAACACAAAAAAAAAACACACAGCACAAGACAAAAGCTACAACCGTGGCCTTAATCAACAATTAATATATCTCATATATTAATAACGGCACATGGGTTCAAAGTTTATAGAACAAAAACATTAGAGAGAAAGAGCAATAACTGGTATGAGACTTTAAGTTTGAGAATTGGGCGTGAGTCTATAAGATAGTAGAGTCAGTAGTACAACTGAAATAAAAAAATAAAAAAAGATATTTATAAGAAGGTTTAGAGATTTAGGGTTTAGAGATCTAGGATTTGTAAAGTTTCAATTTCCAATTATATCCCTTATAAGTTTTTGTAATTACTCACTTTTCTTTTTAAATTTAAAATATATGTTGGATATAAAAGGTATTTGATAAATCTAAAATAAAATGAATATTTATTTGTTATACGAGTTAAACAGATTGTGTTAAGTAGGTCATTTCGGGTTGACACAAATAAATTGGCAAGTCAAATGTGTCTATTGCGGGTTACGCAGGTTGACCCACTTATGACACGTTTCTTATCGTGTTGCTTTCGGGTCGACCTGTTTATGACCCAAACCCATTAAAGCCCAACCCTAACCCGCAAAAATCCATATCGGGTTCGTGTTGTATTCACGGATTGGGTCGAACATTTACACCCCTACATATAACTCAGTAAAATAATATAAACTACACAATAAAATAAAATAAAACTACTACCGTGAGTTAGACCTAAGGAGAGAGAGGGGAAAGTGAGAAGAAGAGAAAAAAAAAGAAAAAAGAAAAGAAAAAGAGAAGCAATTGCTATAGTGACATCATACTTAAACAACCTTCCTATATAGCTTGTGGCTAAATTTTTTTAGATATAAACACCCGAATGTAGAGCTTTTTTGGTGTTTGGGTGTTTAAAAATAGCCATTGGGGCCAATGCTAATGCTCTTATTAGGTGCTGTATGTTAAGTTTTCTAATTGAAATGAACCGTATAATTGTATTGATCATGTACAACAAAAATAGCGTTACATTTTTCAAGAATAATTATATTCAATCATATAATTTATGGTTAATATAACAGTTATAACCATACCATTAAATTTAATTGAAAAATAACCATAAGGTTAAATTTAATTAAAATACCTTAAGTACAGCGTCAGAAAATGTTCATAAATTTTAATATATTATTGTTGGTCTGAAACTAGTTGAGATCCTGTCAAAATATTTAATTCAGGCACAGATTGAAACAAATATATATAAAAATGTTTCACTTTTAATACCTTAAAAAATGTTGATTGACTGCAATCAAGTCATGCTCACTGCAACTCTCTCAAGTAAGATATTAAGGGAATGAACCTAACAAGCAGTAAAACTATGTACTTAGACCTACCACCACATGAGGTTGTGGCAACATACATTAGTATATGAGTATAGTTGTATAGTATGAATTTTAATATTATTTCTCAAAAAAACCAATTAATTGCTGATGAGTCTGTCACGCGGCGAATTCCAATATATTTTATTATTATTTTTCTGATAGAAACTGTTTGATTTGTATATATAATGTGAAAAACAAACAATACGTGCATAGATCATATTCGTTTAGACATTTATTTATATAGAGAGATATGAAAGATGAATATCTTCCTCTCATTATTCTAAGAAGATCTTTAATTAATTTTAACTTAATACTTATTTTAATTTGATACTTTGTCCTGATCGAATGAAGAAAATGGAAAAGAAAATCAAATTTATTTTTAATTACACTAATGTTACATATATGCAAACTATTTGTAAATTGTATTTTGTATATGTAAAGATTCAGACCTCAAATCTTCAAAATTTTGATGTTCTTATATCATCAATCAAAATCTTGAAAATTTAAATTACCGACACCTTTTATTGGTTCTTCCCATAATTTTTTCATCACATTGCAGATAAGTCATTTTAGTGCCACTTACAAATGATGAAGTTACTTCTAGCTAGCTGGGGCAAGGAAGTTAATGCACATTTGCTTGAATATAAGTACAATAAGAATAAAAATCTTATGTCCCACTTTGAGTATTTCATTTTATATTCTTTCAATTTCAATTGCAGCCTGTCACACCTCTCATCTATCTCTTCCTTATAATGTAATCAAAGTTTAAAATACATATTAATGCATCAAAAAAAATTAAAATACATATTAGACTACTTGGAGTATAACTAAAATGTTAAAAATGAGAAAAATATTTTCAAAAATTAATTTGAAATATTGGAAAATTTTAATAAACGTATTATAAATGAATAATATATTTACTGAGTTGCCAAATCATATATATCTTATTAAAATTTATAAATTTTACTTAACAAATTATTTTCTTCTTCTTCTTCTTCTTTTCTTTTGGTAGAAAGAATGCAGAGGAACTTTAATTAGGTCAAAACAAAGCAGGGGCGGAGCTGTGTTGAAGGGTGGGGGGGCCATGGCCCCCCCAAAATCTTGAAATTTTTTTAAATATATATAATTATTTTAATGTTTTCAAAATTTAGTCTATAAAAATAAGAGTTGGCCCCCCCCAAATATTTGAATTAGTCCAATGATGCTCTTAAAAAAAATAATTGTTCTAATAGTTATAAAGATATAACTTTATTTTTCGCAATTCTATTTTTTATTGTAAAATGTACTCTTATATCTGTCAAATATTTGATAAAGTTTGGCATTAAACATGTTTGAATCTATCATTTTTAACCCATTATGTGGCGATTAACAAGTCGTTGACTCATTAAAAATATCTTGTCACTAAAACTATACATGAAATGTGTCTTTAGTTGCCACATAATAAATTAGAGCAAGATAGGGCCAAAATGGCCAAATACCACCAATTTCTAAAATTTTTTGTAAAAAAACACTGTTTCGGAACTATATAGGAAAATACCACTTTTTATGGTACTCGAGTTTCTGAAGGATCTAGCACCATGGTTTTGTTCTTTCTTCAACATGGGGCATTGAGGTCTTATGTGACCGATCACACCGCAATGGTGGCAATTAGGAACAAACTTAAATCCACTCAATTCCCTAGGATGAGGCCTAAACAAAGGCTTAGGCTTAAGAGCCTTTCTCTCCACATTTTGATTTCTTTTGTGTGGAGGAATGTACACCGATTTGTCATTTGAGGTAGAACACACAATAGGCACAAAATTGGATACCACAACATGATTGCAACATATATTTTCTTCCTTTTTAGCAACAAGTTCAGCAATCAAACACTTGGCATGCATCTTAAGAAATTCATTTTCACATTTAAGATCATCAACAAGTTTGTTAGATAAAACAAGTTTAGCATTCAAGTCCATATTTAAACATTCAAACTCTTTCAGCTTTTCAAGAGAATTTTCAGCAAATTTCTTATATTTCTCAACTAATTAATTAGATTTATTGAGCTTAGCAATCAAATCATCCTTTTCACAACAAAACTTGCTCAAATTCTTATGAAACTTCATAGCCTCTTTCTTTAAGAGTTTGATGTTAGGAATATCAACAACACCCATAGATTCATGTAACATGTCATCACAATTATGAGAATTAATACTCATAGAGGCATTTTCACAAACACATGGCATGTTACAATCAACAACATCCATAGAAGCATACAAAGTATTATCCATGGCAAAACACACAAGGGGTCAAGGATCACACTTAGGTAATAAAACCAAAGCAAGTGTACCCGCTCTGATACTAATTGAAAGCTCGAATTTGTGTGAAAACACAAGAGCTTGTTTAGATCCCCAATTAAAAGATTACGACTAGATTGCTTTTACTTTAACTTATCTAAGTGCATAAACACGAGTAAATGAAGCGCAATCAACCGATACTACTCTAGTGCATAAACATGAACAACAAACAATAAAAGTAAAGCACAAGAGTAAGGGAAGAGAAAATGCAAACACAAGATAACATGCCGATGTGTTATCGAAGAGGAAACCGAAGAACTCGGCAAAAAATCTCTCCGCCACCCTCCAAGCGGTAAATTGATCCACTAGACAATAAGTTGGGATACACGAATAGCAAGAGACCCTCCAAGCCTAATCTACCCAATTTACCTAAGCCCTCCAAGCTCCTACTCCAACAAGGTTTCTCGGAACCGTGTCTTGTCTAGCTTTTCGGATCCCGCAATACGCCCGATTACATCCGCCAAGCCTCATCGGCTTCTTTTGGCAAATCCCCAAAACTTCCCAAGCTCCAAAACACTCTCTACACTTTGAAAAGGTGTGGCTTGTGTTTAGGTACAAATCTCCTCTCAAGGTATGACAATGGGAGAGGGAAAGAGAAGAGGCTAGAATGATTTCTCACTAAGGATGAGTAGCTCTCTCTCTAAAAATGGGTGTGTGTGTGTTGTAAAAAACCTATCTAGGGTTTTTCTCTCTGAATGACCTCATTTACATTTGTGGGTAATGAGGGTATATATAGTATGAGCGAAGGGTAAGAAAGTCACACTTAAAAATCCTCCAGGCAGAATGTTTCGCGACTACCTCATGGGAAGGCCTTACCCACGAGACACTCGCGAAACTGACAACCTGGCACGACTATTCAACTTCCAGCATGTGCTTCTCATGTGACTCTTTCGCGAGTTAGCTTCTTGCGAGCTTCTCGCGAAATCCACTTGTTCTTCAATTCATGCTCGATTCTTCACCAACTTAATACTAAACCCAATACAATAAAATCCCACAAAATACAAGGAACAAAATTAAACCAATTACAACACTTTTTGTCATGGAATAAAGCCAACATAAAATATAGTTGTAAATCACAACTTTACAAAAGAAAAAGTGAAATCTCTCTATTTCTTGATTTCTTCACGACAAGTCAACAACATCCATCTCTTTTTCTCATCTCCATGTTGCTAACCCTACTTATCTACCAATTTAACAATCCACAGTTCACAAACAACAATCTAACGGAGGAAACATACCTACACAGTTTATAGATCTACTTCGAAGAGATGTATAAAACACACATCTAAAACAAAACCCATGTTGAAATTAACCAAAATATTCAATCAACCATCACTTATCCCAAAAAATCTAGTACCACAACTCTGATGTGGCAAATTGTGAGTGGTAGAGAAAAAAAAAATAGTGATTTTATATGAAAGTGACAGGCAACCGATCATAGTTTGCCATATAAAATAGTTATAGAAAAAGTTGTGGGGTAGTAATGATTGTGGTCCTAGAATTTACTCTCACTTACATGAAACCTCCAAAATCTCAAGACTTAACAGCAAAGAAGAATATCCACAAGCCCTCTGCCTTCCACCCATGACCTCATTGTTACTTGGGGGTAATCTTCTCAATCTGTGTACCCAATACCCTTGCACCAGCCATAGAACAAGTCAAGCTCATCAAACTGCTTGCAAACTCGGCAAAATATCTCGTAGATCTTCACACAACCGTGGACCTCTTGCTCCATGAAACGGTCAACTAAGATAACCATTATTTTCTGCTATGTCATAGAATATTGGGAAACTCTTTCACAATGGGGTAGAGAGCCACTATTACAACCCGGTTGCTCCGATCCAGAATATTATCATATATATAATCATTTAGAGCTTGTTAGCACAAAGTATGGGTAATGCTAGACAAAACATTTTTCACAAGCTGAAATAACACAAAAAGTATAAAATAAAATATATAAAAAAGAAGCGTATTTGTGGTTTGTGCACATGAAAGACGTTTATAGTTCAGCAAAAAAAAGACGTTTATTGTATACGGCTTAAGGAAATTTATAATCGAAGTGGTTTTAAATAAGAAGAGAGTATTAAAGACATTTTTATAATTATACATTACAGGTCCTATGTTTTAAAAACGCTGGTTTAGCTGGCACTCGCGTTTTCTAGTATCGGTCTTTACCTACGTTTTGAAAATAGATCTTTCACCTATAGTGACGATTTTTAAAACACCGCTAAAGGGTTTTTTTTTTTTTCTTTTTGAAATTAACTTTAGCAGGTCTTTCCCCTATCATGGCACTTTAAAATGCCGCTATATATATAGAAATATCTAGGGCTGTCCACGGGTCGGTTCAGACCGGGTTTGGGGTTGACTCGCAACCGACCCGATTGGATCAAGTGTATGAAAACTAGACCCGCGGCCGACTGAATATTCGGGTCGAAACCGATATCTCAGGTCATCGATTGATTGGGTCGGAGCTGTAGGGTGAATTCAGATTTGGAGATCAACACAGAAGAAATCAGACCCAAACCTAAAAAAGACAGTTCAAAAGTCACAACCACAATCCAAAACTAGAGAAATCAAATGAAATCAAATAAAACCAAAAATACCACAAACCCAAATCTCATCTAAGATTGAAACCAAATAGCACCAAAAACACCACATTCCTAGATCTGAGATTGAAATAAAGAGAGAAAGGGGAGACCCATATCTGAGATTAAAACCAAATAGCACCAAAAACACCGCAAAACCAAAATCTAAGACCGAAAGAAAGAGAGAGAAAGAGGAGACCCAGACCTAAGACTAAAAGAAAGAGAAAGAAAGAGGAGAAATAAGACTCAACTGGCATCGCCACCACTCCTTCCTCCCACCATCACCGCATCCATCACTGCATGTCTATATCCATCACAATATCAATACATCCACCCATCAGATTTTCACAAGATCAAAGCAAATTAGAGGAGGCTTTACTTCAAGGGAGTGGGTTTGAGCAAAACTTAACCCATAATGGTGGCAATAGGGCAAACTTGGCTACAACGGCAGTAAGGCAGAGGCTAGGGTTAGGGGTTTGAGAGAGAGATCAGAAAGACAGATTAGAGAAAGAGAGATGGTGTTCAGGTCTTAAGCGTAAAAATGGTAGAGAGAACAAAAATTTTTCCTTTTAAATTTTATGAGTGGGTCGGGTCGGTTTTTACGGGTTTAAAATTCCTTAACCCGCCACCTAAACCGAAGTTTCGGTTTTTAACAGCACATGACCCGAATCCAACCGACCATACTATTCGGATCCACCTGTTGGGCTTCGGGTTGGGCGGATCCAGTCGGTTTGGTCGGGTCAATTGACTCGCTGGACAACCCTAGAAATAACCACACATAAGGGAGAAGGAATGTAGATTTAACACAAAGCAAAATTATTAAATTCCAAATAAAAAAACACCATCTACCTTTAACAAAATGACGAGGATGACGCTAGAAAGAATTAAGAATACCAATTGAAACAGATTTTGCATGAGAGAATTACATGGCCTTGTCATTTCGGAAAGGACAAAACTAGAAAACAAGTGGGAGTGGCCAAACTGGAATCTATGGGGGAGAAATTTCGAACTTTGATGGAGAAAGGCTCCGTTCAAGTACAACATGTAGGCATCTATCTCACTTAAGCATTAGTGTCATGATCATCATCTAATTGAAGCCATTGATAAAAAAAATAATAATAATAAATAAATAAAAATGCAATGTTCTAGTTATTAGCCTCTAAACATCACTCAATGCAAACAAAAATATCAATCTTCATCACAAGTAAATTCAAAACAAAGAGACTAACTTGGAGTTCGAAACAAGCAAAGAGAATCAAAACACCTAAAGCACCTGATATGTCTAAATCTATGTGAGCACCTTAACCGTTAGTATTATAACAACACAAGTACAACCCACATAGTGCAAGCACTATATTTTGAAACTTTTATCAAAACCATGAATATCCAAATCATGTTTCCTTAAGTTTCCCTTTATAGATTCATTTGCTTGGTTCATGAATCAATTACAATACTGTTTTAATGAAAGATTTGAGCTGGTAATGAAGAAATACAGAGGCTTGAAGCTCTGGCATGGCTTTCTTGCTCTTGGGTTGAAAATTTGAATGAGAGAGGGAGATTTGCTTCCTTTTCATGTTTGACAAGCCAGCACAGCTCATGGGTCTTGTCCAAGTTAGCAGCTGGTGGGAGAGAAATTTAACCTCATTGTGCCATTTGTAGAGTTCAGATCTTGATTCAAAGGCTTAGACCCTCTTTGGCATCCGTTTCAGTTTTTATCTTTTATTTTTTTGTATAGTTTTTTAAAACCTCATTTTTTTCGTTTTTTTTTTTTTTTTTTTTTCAAATTTTTTTAAGGTTTAAGTATACTTTAGCATACTTTCAGTAAAAAGTTTTTAGCAAAAAACTAAATAAGCTACTCCCAAACGGGCATTTATGGTGTGTTTGGATACCGATTATTTTGTTGAAACTGAAAAATTATTGCTGAAAGTACTGTAGATAAAGATAAAAATTAGTTTAAATAGTACAATGGGGCTCATAAATAGTATCAAAAAGTATAATGAGGCCTATGAATAGTAACAAAAATAAGTTAAATAGTAAAATAATGTTCATTTATAATCCCAATCCAAACGCACGCTTAGTTGCACTTGCTGGCTGGTCGAGCTGCTACTTGGCTCAGTTTGATCTATAAGAGAACTAGGCCAACTATACTCAACTTCTCAATTGGGCTTCAGTTGTGGGTTGTTTCCTTTGACTTTAACACTTGGCTGAAGCTCTTAGAGTGAGCCAATGCAGCTTCTTGGGCCTTCACAATAAATAATTACCATGACTTTTAACTATGAGCTTTTTGAATAGAATGGAATGAAGTAGTTTGTTTGTTTTTTTTTTTTTTTTTGTGAGAAAAAAGACTGAAACTTTATAAATAAATAAAAAAGAACCAGCTATATTAGTCTGAAGTACAGAATAAAACTGTGGTGGAACATCCTCCATACACATAGCCCAATCTGAGATATTAATAGAATGCCTAGCCAGACTACGGGCAATATTATTACCTTCTCTCCTAATATGAGAGTATAGTAATTGAGTAAAAGATCTTGAAAACACCTTGACTTCTTGAATCAAAGGAGAAAAGGAAGTTAAAGACAATTCAATCACCCTTCAGAGCATTCATAATCACCGTCGAGTCAACTTCCAATATAGCTTGATCAATCCCAACTTCTAAACCAAACTCAAGAGCATGGCTAGCAGCAATGGCCTCAAGAGAGGCATGTAGAGATATTCGTGTGGTTTTTATTAATCTAGAGAAAACATGGTAGTGTTCCTAGAGAGGTTATGTTATAAGTTTGGAAGAGAAATGAGTTCTAGTTAATACCAAATTAGAAATTTGTGTGATTCCTTTAACCTATTAACTATTAAGTTAAAAGAAATTTTTTATTAGATTAAGACTTGGTTTCTGTGGTAGTTGTTGCTGCTGCTGCTGCTTAATTCTTGACTTATAATCCTAGTGTCATGACCAGTGCTAATTGCTAAAGAGTTTTTTTTTTTTTTAAAGAATCAAAATAAAGAGTTTTAATTTAGAAATTTAACCGGGTAGAAGAACCCAAAACATAAATGTGTACCAATAATGAAGTGATGTGTTGGCAACAACAGCACTCTACTAACTTTTAAGCGCACTATCTCTTTATTGGGTCCAGTTAATGTAGGGTATACATTAACAATTCATTTTAGAAAATATTTTATGAAAATTTGAAAAAATTGTCAAATCAGTTAGTTACTTTTTCATTTTTTCATAAATTTTTTTTCCTAAAATGGTTTACTAACATATGCTCTTAGGGTATACGTTAGTGAATCCCCTCTTTATTTTATATTTTATGTTTTCCGTTTTGAAGGAATCGCACTATTTCTTAAGTGTGTGTTGGTCTGCAGCTGCTTCATCTAGTATTTTCAACTCTCTCTTTCTCTCTCTCTCTCTCTCTTTCACCATGTGAGTGTATGTTTATGATAAAGTCTCTTTCACAGAATTACCGTGCATGTGGTTACAGTGTTTTGATAATTTTTTTGAGTTTCTAGTTTTTGATGATCTCTTGCTACGCGTGTTTACTGTTGTTTGTACTTTGTAGTGTTTTACTGTTTGGTAACGTTATTTGAACAACATTTTTCGTTATTTAAACAACACAATACGTATTTTCACAATACTTTTTAACCCATACATATTTACACAATACTTAAATATCGTTACTAGAACAACATTACGGAACGAGGCCCAGAAGATTTTTGAGTTTTGAGTTTTTGTCTTTTGCACTTTTAACTCTTTGACCGAATTTGACTTGTGACAGTGGGAGTGGTTGTTGGCTATGTGGGTTGGTCAGTTAGTAACGGTTAAAAGTATTAAACAATAAGAGAATTGTAAACTAATAAAAAATTAAATAATTGTAAACACTTAGTTAGTGGGACAGAAACTAACAAATTAAATTAAATAATTGTAAAAAAAATTAATCAAAATATTTTTTGAATTCAATAAAAAAATGGGTCTGATTAATATATGTCTTAATACATTAATCACTTATTTTTGAAAAGTTAGAAACTCGAGTACCATAAAAAGTGGTATTTTCCTATATAGTTCCGAAACAGTGTTTTTTTACAAAAAAATTTCAAAAATTGGTGGTATTTGGCCATTTTGGCCGCAAGATAGCTTTAAATATGTTTGGAGACTAATTTATTCCTTCTAGTTTTGGATCATTCATGTTTTTGAAAATTTCATTAGTTCAATTGAAATAATTTTTTTACTTATTTTAGTATAAAATTTGATAATTTGTATTCAAAATGAAATTTTCTAAGAATTTCACTATGAAAATGGAAAAAATGAATTTTATTTTATGAAAGATCGCCATCAAACATAATTTTGATTGAAAATAATAAGCTTTTTTTTTTTTTTTTTTTGGGTGTGTATATATAATAATAAAAATTGTGTGTGTATATATATATATATATATATATATGGGAGTTGTCTTGATAAATATATTAATGCTGCAACTTAGCCCCCCAAAAAAAAATTCCTGGCTCCGCCCCTTAAACAAAGTCTTTTTGAGCAAGATATATAATGTAGTCTGGTATATGGTATCACATAAATCCAGACCTGCAAATTTTCTATTCCTCCTGACCCGTCGAGCTAGTGCATGAGCAAGTTGTAATCGAATTATAATAAAGAAAGAATGTACAAGTATCCACTATCCACAAGTCCACAACCTTTGTATCCTTAATTAACTTCACACATAGAATACATGTTTTATTATATGTGTTTACTGAAAATGACATATTGTCTCCATTACCCCATGATTATGCGACCCATCTTCGAGCATGCTTTCCCTTCCTTGCCAACCCCAATTAGGCAATCCTAACTTTGCTATTTAAATATGATTTTTGTTAAAGAAAGCCTTAATGACAATGATTAAGGTATGCCTAATATTTTATTAAAAGGAAAAATTAATTGATGTTTTAAGGGCATTGGTTTAAGGTACATTTTTAGAAATTGTTTATGAGAAAAGAAAACAAATAAGTAATTTTTTTGGCGATTTTTTATATTTCTAATGAAAGTGGTGTTAAAACTTTTCTAAAATAATTTATTAACAATTATCCTAAGATACTCCTTAACATGACCCTTTATTAAATAATATATATTTACAAAAAATAAAGTCAAATGTTATACACATATTTTTTAAAAAAAACAAACACAATTACAATAAATTTATGCGTGTAAGCCAATAAATCATTAATATGGGTATTTTACTTTTTAAAAGTTTCCATTATAGTTCATAATTGAGCATTTAATTAATCTTCGATTAACTTGTGCCATTAGGGCACTTATTAATAGGATTTTTAAAAATATTTCTTCCAAATGGTTGAGATTAGGGAGCACAATAAATTAACACAACATGGGTTGTTTTTATTAGTTAAAAACTCAAGCATTAAGTTAATTAATGATTAGCCAAAGCCCTGAGCAATGCCTGGGCTAGGACGCTATGTGAGAAATTGACGATTTCCTTTATGTTATGTTCTCAAAAATTATTTGTATTTTGAAAAAAATTAGATACAGACAAAGGTTTTATTATTAAACTTGCTCCACTTTTAATACATAAAGGTAATGAGACAAAATAGTCAAAAAAAAAAAAAAATGAAAATAACATAAAAGAAAATAATAGAAACAAGTGAAGAAAGCATATACCAATATACCATAGCATAATTGTAGCTACCTTGGCTATGGTTATTAATAAATTTGTCCTTTGCTCAACGGATACCCTAAAAGGCTGCCCAACAATAATGTTTTATTATATGCTTAATTTATTTTTTTTTCTGAAATTTCTTATTCTTAAATATTTCATAGTGCTTTTGTGCTTTAAAAATAAATAAAAGTAGAAATATGAAAAAGTATAATTTAATTGAAATTATGTAGATAATCTTTATTTGCTTTTTTGGGATGAATATGGATATAAACCTCGCAAAATGTTTTTTAATTTTTTGTTTTTGGTTTTTTTTTACCTTTAAATTATACACAAAGGAGAGTTGGGGAGTATGATCCATGCTCTATACGGCTGTATCCACTCCCCAAAATTTACTTAAAAAATGTTTGTCAACATGTGGAAACTTTGTAATTTTCTTGTTTACATGTGAAAGAAATTAGAAAACTCCTTGAAACAAACTTTGATGTTTTCTACTTTTCTTTCAATTATATTGCTTGAGCTTGAGGTGCATAGATTTTCATCATAATTTGTGATCACTTATATAAGTATATATCGAGACGGCTTTCAACACGACATCTTGGAACCATGTATGAGTTTCACTTGCCTGCATCAAACAATGGCTAATTGAAGTATAGGTACAAGCAAAAGAGTTGCATTTAGATTTAACCACAATGAGAGGAACATGTTAAGGGGTGTTTGGTTCGTTGTGACGTGCCCTTAATGTGATATACATTATGTGGGGACAAATAACCAAGAGCCATGCATCTTGGGCTGTGGGTTTAATCCGAGGAAACCACATGGGCCGAGCAGAACTGCATTTATTAAATATTCTATTTTCAAAAGATTCATACATAGGAAACGGACGATTCTGTCCGAGGAGGGTATAGTTCTCGGATGAAAAAAGTACAGTTCAAGGATGAATCCCATCGATTGGAGTAATCCTCCTGGAATCTCCGATGACAGAAATGGCCTTTGTGAACTTACTGGAAAGGAAAAGATCCCAAAATATCTAAAGAAAGGCTACTACCACCACATTAAATACCCTGCAACTACTTTTCTGGCCGCATTTATGTGGAAAAGACCTCTAAACAGTGCTACCAAAACTATTACAGCTCACAAGGAAGCCAAAGAAAAGGTCTGATGGGACAAGTATCAAGTGACGCCTTAGATGAATGACAAGTGTAAGATTATGATGACTAGAAGTTGATTATATAGTGTAACACCCCCTCCATTGAGGAGGGGGGATTGATTGAAAAAAGAAAAGAAAGAAGAAAGAAAAAGAACGTGAATTACATGATATGATGTCTCCTCGGATCGAAACAAGAACTTACTTATATCAAATCATCTCAATATACTTTGAGTCTTTCTATTAGCTTTTTAGTTTGTTTTTAAGAATAGGTTGAACGTAATCCACGCCATTCGTACCTAATTCTTTAACCCACTCTCTACAAATTTATTGCAGCGGACTTATTGGGCCCAGGTCCTGCATGTTTTGGACTTGAATGTACAATTTGTTACCCTACACATTACGATGATGTAACATTAAGATTTTTGGTTTATTTTATTTTTTCTAACATTATCATAATTTAAAATTGCAAAATATATCACATCATCTTAATCTCATCACCTTCCTAAACAATTTAATATTGTATTTTTGTATTGAGATTACATTATTATAAGATTACAATAACATAATATTACGACATAATGTAACATCACGGCGAACCAAATCCCCCTTTAATGTTATTGGCCACCTCCAAGTTTATCTAGATTATAAGAGGGTTGAAGCTAGCATATATATATATATATATATATATATATATATATATAACCTGTAATTTGGGCAATATACAATCTCCACATATGATATACTTGGTGGGAGGGATTTGAGATAAGGGTGGGCCGAGTCAATTTCGGTCCAATCTGCTTGAACTAGGCCCGGTTAGATTATCTCACAACCCCAACAAGTATAGGCCATACCTGAAATTAAGCCCACACCAATTTAGGATATAAGAAGTTAAAAGGCCCATCAGTCTTTAAAACCAGTAAGCCTTAGAATAAGTCCAGGTCCGAACCCCTTAAATTAAGCCCCAAACCCTTTTCTTTTAAAATCAGAACCCATATCTAATTTAACTAAATGACCCATAAAACTTCTTGAAATTGCACAAAAGCCACTGAATCTTTGTGAACTGATCAAATTTTAAATGAGCCAATTGTATATAGCCTTTAATGGGATGGGACAAAATTATATTTGGAATGAGTCCATTTTCTAATTGAGGTTATTAAGCCATACTGAACGAATGATTTAATGAAGATGTGTCCTTAGCGCATTTGTTAATAGACTATTTTAAGCAAATTTTGATATCACTTTTATGAAATAAAAAATAAAAAAAAATGTCAAAAAAATTATTTCTTTTTTCTTTTCTTATAAAATGTTTATAAATTTTTTTTTCTAAACCAATGTCCTTAGAGCATCCGTTAACTTTTTCCTTTGTAATATTAGTCAAATGATGGAATGAAAATGCTTCACAAAGTTATTTATTTGTCTGATAGTGATACGATTGTATTCATTGATTCTGAGTTTTGGTCAATAATTTCTTATGCAATGAAATAATATACTTAAGTAAATAAAACATTATATTTCTGCATTGTTTTGTGCTGGTTTTACCCAATTAGATGATTCAATTAAGTATTATTACTATAAGGAATAGTAATTGCAAGCATTGCTTATTTACAACTATACACATCAAGCAAACAAACAAACAACAATTCAAGACTCACCATATACAAATTTATCATTAATTAGTTTTTCCATATGAACTTTGAACCATATACATCCTAAACATGAACAAAAGGGAAGAAGAGAACAAGTAGAAAAAACAAGAAAATTTTTCCTAGATCCCAAACTTTGAAGCATTCACAGTAACTTGGTATATATTTATCATTACATGTTTAGAAGAAAGAGGAAAGTATCTTGTTTCATTCGCCTTGGTGAGGCAATCCTGGTGCCCTGTTAATTCACAAATCATCTTCATCTTGATAGCTAGTTGGGCAATGGTAGGCTTTAATAAATTTCATGTCAGACATGCATCACAAGGTTATAAAATTGAGAATCCATGACAGTGATGAGATTATTATCCAACTGAAGGCAGCCATCACTTTGACTTCCTAGTCTGTTCTCTGTAGCCACCCAAACTGAAGAAAAAGAATATATTTCAGTAGAGAGAAACACAAACTAACAAAGGAATACCAAATTCAACATCTCTGAAGAAATGAAGCTTACTTTCCATGCATACATTCCAAGGAAGGCTATAGTATCTGCAGACCAGACAACAGCAAAGGACTTCCAAAAGAATGGAATTATAACATTGATTAATGGGACGAGGAGAAACAGGTAGTTAAGAGCCTCTTTCTCATTCTTTGAGCAGTCTCGGGCTCGGAGGGAAGGAATTGCTGCAAGTGATAGAAATTTTCTCGATAAGATGCAGTTCTGTAGAAACTGAAATTGTAGTCTAGTGTGGGTAATTTTGAATGGTGGTAAGTTTAACTTTAAGGTATGACAAACAGAACTACAATTGCTAAGAGTACTAAAATTGGTTGCTTTAAATCCTATCCTACAAGTATATGGCTAATTATCACACACACACAAAATCCTATAAAGCTATAACCAAAATTGAGTTAGGTGATTTCTTTGACAGCAATAACAGGTAGTTCCTAAATGCTGCTTCATCAAATTTAATTTTAATTAGAATAATCTTAAGCATGCAAACATTATAGAGAAATCAAACGGTTTGGATAGAAGTCCTTATCAAATATAAGTTTAACATTTTGTTCATATATTTGACACATCAACTGAGAGTGAGGTTGAAATTTAGTAGGGGGCATAACTTACTGAACATCCAAATAGACCACATTCCCATTAGTCTCCATAGGTCCGGTTCATTTGATGGGAAGATGAGATTAAAAGACAGAGCTCCACCTAACAACATTGAGGCATAACCTTGAACTTCAAAAACAGTGTACAAGGCAGTTCCAGGTACAGCAGGGTTTTTGGTAGCAGTGGAAGCCCTTGGTGCAAAGGTTGCAGCAGTCTTTTGAGCAACCTGTCAAGGAAATTTAAAAATAAAAATAAAAGCATATCAATGATCAAGCCTTTTCTCTCATATATTTTAAGAAATCAAAAATTATTTTAATAGAGAGCACATTGCATACAACTACCCCTAGTCGAGTAATTTTAGGGACATAATATTTTTCACAACTAATATAATAGTTGTGGTTGGAGAGTCCATGGTTGATACCACTTTTGCTATGTCATAATCATAGTCATGACTCTCAGCAAAAAAAAAAAAAAAAATCATAGTCATGACAGGTCATGTCAACCGTTGTGAAAAAATTTGTAAATAAATGTTTTGTCCGTAAACTTATTGCCCCTAATCCTTGGCTGATGTACTTTTTTTTTTGTGCTGAATTCTTGGCTGATGTACTTACAACATAATGATATACGCATATTCATTGGGGGCTCAAAAAATAAGGACAATGATACATGAATTTTCAATCTCCAAAAACAGTTCAACTGGGCATTTCCAAAAACAGTTCAAACATAAAGTTTAGAGCTAGGTTCACCCAGTAGAGAACAAGCATGTACCAACCTTTTTAAGGTCTTTGTCTAGTGCAACAGGAGCAGCGGTGGAGGACTTGCTTGCTTCAGTGGGTTCTGCTTGTGTCTCTTCCTTGGGTTCCTCTACTGTTTGTGCATCTACTTCACTGGAACTGGCATGTATTTTGAAGCTTTTGGTGCGAGCTTGAGCATGGGACAAGCTGTTTCTGAGGATTGGAGTGAAACGGAACCTTGTAATTTTGGTGTTGCAGAGAGACGTTGGGATTAGCGTGTTCATGTTGTGCACACTGTTTTCAATGGTATGGGAGACAGAGAAAGAGATAAGAAGCCTAAGGCAGCTGAGAGGGACAACAAAACGGCATAGTTTTTGCCAACTGAATTTTCTTGTTTCAGTTTTTTTTTAAAAGAAGTTATTCTTTAATTCTTTTTGAGTGAGAGAGAATAGTGTTAAATAATACTAACTTTTTTTTATTTATTGAACAAATAATATTAACTTGATAGTGAGGCTAAAATCATAAACATAAAGAATTAAAAAGGATGCTATTATCTCTATAAAAAAAAATTCTATTACCGTTGAGTTATTACTTGTTTGGTAAAAAGACTTTTGTTTTTGTTTTCAAAACAATACGGAAAAAAATACTTTTTAAAAATTGAATTTGAAGGCTCTCACCTTTAAGATTAATTTTTAAAATACGGAAATCAGAAAAATAATGATTGGATAATGATAAGTTTTAAAACTAAAATGCAGTAATATATATCATGTACTTTTTTTGGTTGATATAAGCTTCAATTTGAAGCGTGATTTTTTTTAGGTGATAAAGTAAAGCTCCTTAATTAAGAGATAGAAGAATTTGTGCAAATATATTGGTCCATTATTTTTAATTTATTTACAACTATGTCATTAAAAACATTTTTTTGTGTCTTGAAAGTTGAAAGCATCCTCTTAATTGTTTTCAAAATAATTTTTTATTTAATTTTTTTGAGAATCTTGTTTTGAAAAAAGAAAATAGGATACAATTTCTAAAAACTGTATTTATAATCATTCACCAAAGCAAAAGCTGTCAAACAATAAATTCAAGTGTAGGACTCTATTTTATGGGTTTTTTTTAAAAATAAATTGTATTTAAATTTTCTTACCAAACATGGCTTTACTTGGACCTCAATAACTTGATACTTTGATAGTTATGACAGGGAAGATGATAATTGGAACCTTTGGTTTTTTTTTTTTTTTTTTTTTTTAATAAAATTGAGCAATAAGAATTTTGACTATATTAAATGAAATTCCCTTACTTGTTTTTCATATCATTTTTACCTTTTTAGGTTTACAAATTAACACAAGAATATCTGTATAGGGTATTTAGGATAATATTTTGGCTTTTAAAACAGGTGGATTTTAAATTATATATTTATAAACATATTAATAAATAAATAAACAAATAATATATAGTATATATTTGATTCCCTAATAATATCCATCAACCTTGAGTACGATATTTATTACTTTGCCTAGGGTTGTTCACGGGTCAGTCTGGTCGGGTTGGTTGGACTCGGTTTTTCATGCGAAGACTTGCCGATCGACCTGTCGGTTTCGGTTTCTGGACATGTAGACCTGCTGTCAACCATTGCCAGAGTCGAGTTAGACGGTTTCTTGTTTGGGCCTAGGCGGTTTGGGCGGGTGCAGGTCAGACTTAGACACCTCTTTGCCTCCAATTGTAGCAATTAGAGAAGGAAAAAAAATGAAAAAGAAAAAAAAGCCCTTTTACTGGCTCATTCATCCCAAAGCCCAATTCCATTAGAGACCTTTCAATCTATTTGACCATTATACCCTCCTGCCAAAAGTGCATTTCTTCTTTTTTCTTTTTCTTTTTGACATAAAAAGTGCATATCTTTCACCATTTAAATCACGCAACGTCTTGAAGCAAAAAAAAAAAATCACGCAACGTCTCATTTGGGTAACCCGTAAAGCAACAGCATATTATTAAACAAAAATCCCAATATTCCAACGTTCCCACATTGGTCCAAACTCCAAACATTAACTTTTTGAAAAAATATATATTAACTTTTCCAAAGTCTTTTTTTTTTTTTTTCAAATATTGTTCTGTTTTTTTGCAATTCTTATCTGTGACTTTCAGTTTGGACCAGTAGTTACAGAAAATATTTTCCTTAATTAGTTCAGTTATTCACGTGCTTTTGATACAGATTATTGAAATTTTTACCGCGATTTTAGAAAAACACACACCCAGATAAACTAAATTCTGTTTAACACACAGAGAGAAAGAGAGAAGAAAAAGTTCACATTTTGGGGTTCCAAAATTGGTGATTTCTAGGGGGATTTGGAGTTTCCTGAAATGGGTTTTCTTGATTTGATTGAAATTTGAAAACCCATTAACGGATTTGTGAAATTTGATGAGAAGGTGATGCAATTGCAGTGATTTGTATTGGTAGAAAGTTGTTCTCATGGGGAGCTTTCTTGGTGGGTTTGTATTGCCTCTGTTGCTCCTAACAGGTATGCTTTTGCAATTGTCCCTGGAAAGTTTCTATTTTTATTTATTTTTTTGTTTATTTGTACTATTATTTATAGCTGCTTATTTGTGATAGGAAGATTATTTGTAGTGAGTGAACTTGATTTCACTATTAGTACTTTGCTATTGAATTGAACTAGGTGGTAGAATTGAATTGCAATCAGAAACTATAATTGGTTTGAGCTATAACTACTAAAGTAATGTGTTTTCTTTGGCAATTTGAATGGACCCATTTTGAATTATATATATACCGTGTTTGTATTGCTTGTAAGTTGCCATTGTGTCTTACAATTTATGAAATTTCTATATGGGGTTAGTTTGAATTGTTGGCTCGTAGTCTTAGGGAGAGGAACAATATCACATTCTCTTAGTAGTAGGTGCTACAGGCAGAAAGCTTGCACTCACAGACATGCATTCTGCAGCAATGTGTAAATTACTTTATTAGCTTCATCAGCGAGTTGCTTTCGTCATAATGCTGTTTGCTTTCAGTATACAGAGACACAATTGTATATGTTTGCTTTGCTTGATGCAAGTCATTGATTTTAAATCTTTCCCTATATTTGTTGCAGCTGCTGTAATTAACTGGAGTTTGATCTCTCTAGTTGATTTGATAGCTTTCCTTCTGCTTCAATACAATGCACTGAAAATAGGTAAGCTTCTGTATGTAGTTTAGCAGATTGAATTGTATACTATTATTGTTTTACTGTACTTTGCATGCCATGTGCAATTATGCTTGCATGATGTTTATCATTTGGAATCTTTTTCTTGGGTTGGGGGTTGAGGATGGGGTTGGTGGAGCTTTTGTTAGAAAGGAGCTGGAATCATCGGGAAAGATATAATCTAGCTTACATTATTTGAGAAGGAATACAAGGAAATATGCAATGCATTTTAAATCCTACTTGTTGTGCCTTTATTCATGCCATATCATTGATAAGTTCCCTCTTGATATAGAATTACTCAGTGCTTAGGTTTGGCTGCACAATGCTGCTTGCTTTTGCATTGAATGCTATAATTTAGCTTATTCTGCTATTATTATATTAATACTACTAACACTTTATTTTTTTGGGGGTAGGGTTTCGATTTCGCAGGCGATTTTTGTTATTATGGCCCATTATCATCTTTTCCTTGCTTGTCATTCTTTCTCAAGTAACATTTCTTGTTATATGGGCTGTTGAGGGAAATAAATGGAGTACAGCAGAAGCTTGGTGGGCAAAACTGATTGGATTCACGACGTAAGTGTTGATCTTTTTTCTTTTTAGTTTTTTCTTTCCCTCAATTTCTTCTGCAAAACTGATACTTTTTTCCCTGTTGTATGCTTATGCAGAGTTCATACCTGGAAATCTCCCTCTGTAATTTATTTCTTGATTGTACAACTAATAGCGGTTTTTGTTGCTTTAGTTGATATATACGGGAATAGATTTGGTCTGGTTCCATGGCGTGCTTCTTGTTGGGGTCATTTCTTGTCATTTATTGAACAATTAGGTTTGTGAGTAGACCATTATGTCCCAAATTTTTATGCAAGTTATTTGTTCTTCCATTTTATTTAATCTTCACTATCAATCATTACATTTTAATTGCAAGTTTGTAGAATCCAATGTCTTATTGTTAGTTGAACATGGTACACTTAGGAATTATTCAAGAGCAATCAAACTGTTGTTCATGGTGACAAAAGTTGGTTGCTATTGTAAAGGGTAAAAAAAGGTTCTTTATCATATAATGGGTGAAAGGTTCCACAATTCTGTCAAGATTAAAAAGCAAAGGTTAGGGGAGAGATAGTGTGAACAATGAACTAAAGCAAAATTTGCATAGGTTAGTTTGGCTTTAGTTATTTAGGATGTCCACGTATTTAAAATGATGGGCATACTTCAAGACCCCTAACTATCTTATCATACGGGGTTGACTTTGTCTTAGAGAAGCTTGCAGTCTCTCCTATTTGATTAGGCAGATATCTGGTAGGATCGATCTCCAAGGGTTGTCTAAGAAATCTTGGGCTAAATGGCTGTCTCATGACATCCTCCCTTTTTAGCTTGATGTAGCACTTGATTTTTATTTTTCTTTAATGTTATCAGTTTATAGATCTTGGACTTGGTTTTTTAGAGGACATTGGAAGGTTTCTCATAGTGCTTATTTTCCTTCAGGACAAAAGTCATCTTAGTAATGAGTAATCTTTTGAACCTTTAATTTTGTCATCTACCCTTGTTTTCATGTTAATCCGTCTTTCTATTGTGTAGGTGCTGTCTTGAAATTTCTGGTTAAATCATCTTGATGCTTGTCTGAATGGACCAGTATATATATATATAAACTTGTCTGCTTCAACCAGTTGTAGGGCTGGGATTTGTCTTCTGGCAGGATTTTGAACTGAATCCCAGAATTTCTAGAACGCTCCTTTGCCTCTTAGAATTTATGTGTTTAATCAATTTTTTTTTCATCACTTTTTCATGAAAGTGTCATTGTGTGTGGATTTGGATGGAAATTTGATATTTGATACTTAGCTATTATTGGGTTTTTTTCCTATCTTTTTACTGGGAAGTTATTTTCACCATTCTTTCAGTTCAATTTTTAAGTTGTATCTAAAGTGGATTTGCATATAAAGATCAAGCCACTTAAGTAATATAGTACATACAACATTAGATATGGAAATTTAATAGGACTGCATGTCTGGTATATTAATATACCCTAGCTGTATAATTGCTTTCAGTTGCATTCTCAACAAACAAGAGAACTCCCGATCATGTGCTATCGCAAATAATTAATTTTTTTTTTTGCAACATGGAAGGTTCTCGTCTTAGGGTGGCGTCGTGTTTGCTGTTGCCTGCCATTCAGCTGGTTGTGGGAATTAGCCATCCCTCATGGATTTCTCTACCATTTTTTATTGGAAGCTGTGTTGGTCTTGTGGATTGGTCTTTAACAAGCAATTTTCTAGGACTTTTCAGGTACTTATAAAAAAAAAAAATTTAATGTTCACTGGCCAATAGTGTTACTCTTTCTCTCTTGGTCAGTTTTTTGTCCAATTTGTCCCTAATAGTTTTACATATGGTCTTGAAGGTGGTGGAGGCCTCTTCAGCTGTATGCTGGCTTCAATATTGCCCTGCTGTATGTGTATCAGCTCCCTATTGTGTTCCCAAATATGTTTCAACGGATAGCTGATTTCATTGGTCTGTTTAAAGTATCTGCAAATTCTGAGTGGCCTGAAATATGTTCTTGCCTTTCTCTTATACTTTTCTACATCATGGTATGCTCTGTTTTACAACTATCTGGTAGCCAACTCTGTTTAAAGTTAGCATCACAATACTTGTAGAATTACTTACTAACATCTTCTCTGCGATTGAGGTTCTACAAGTCAATTATATTTTAATCTCTCCTTCTTGTGGCATTAGTTTCTTCCTGGATGTAGATTATCACTGGATACCTATTTTATATAAGAGATCATATATTTTTCACTAGTCAATATCTCTAGCAAAATTAAAATTAGAGTATAATGAATCCATTAGGTAATCCACGCATTCCAACTCTCATTCATGGAAATTTCAAATAAATCTCAAATTTAGTCTCCAGGTTGTCATGTGGCAACCTATTTCTACTAATCATGAGCTTTACTCTATCTTCAATTCTTTTGAAGTATTAACAACAAGGCATGACCCATTGGCATGTTGGGGCACACTTAGAATGGTTGAAGTCAAGATATACTTGCATATGGTCAGCTCTGCTATTAAAAGTAAATTAGACAATAAAGAGAGTTGAAGTTAGACTAGAGTGGAGTAGTGTATCATATTGAATTTATCAATATCTCCAGGTAAAGTAAGATTAGAGTATAATAAATATATTAGGTGATCCACCCATTCAAACTCTCAATCAGGGAAATCATGAATAAATCTCAAATTTCCAAGTTATCATGTGGCAACCTATTATAACTAATCATGAACTTTTTTCTGTGTAATTCTTTGGACAAAATTAAAGGTTTGGGGACCAAGTGTGCCCCAACATTCCAAAAAAAAAAAAAAAAAGGCATGAACCCATTGGAATGTTGGGGCATACTTTGTGAATAGTTGAAGTCAAGATGTACTTGCATATGGTCAGCTCTGCTATTAAAATTAAACTAGACAATGACAGTAAAAGGATAAAGAGAGTTGATGTTAAAGAGTGAGTAGTGTGTCATATCAAATTTAGAGCTGAATTACTGTCCATGGAGCCTGCATATTTAGGCATATGCCTGTGGGTGATGTGCTTAGGAGTTTTGTTGAATGAGTAGAATAAAAGGAGATAGATCTGCTTTTTGGATGGAAGAATTGGTTGGGGGAAACACTTGTCCAACATATGGAATTTGATCCCGTTAGGCTTGATGTGGTGTATTTGGAGGGAGCGAAATAGTTGTACTTTTGAGGATGTGGAGAGTTCAGATAATCACCTGCTTGCATTCTTTGTTGGTTCCTTATTTGATTGGTCTCGGGTTTGGGGACTCACATCTAATGAATCTCTCCTAATATTTGTAGATTCACTTCTCTTTTGTATATAGTTTTTTGCGTTTTAGTTTTTTATTTTTTTGTTATGATTGGCTGTTTTGCATAAAGTAGTCCTTTAATAATATTTTTTCTTACCTATCCAAAAAAAAAAAAAAAAAGGAGAGCCGTCATGTAGATGAGTGAGGCGCCCTCAATAATGTATCTACTTTAGAAGATGCATGCAATTTTGCAATAACACCTCCTTACGGTGGAAATTTTGACGTGATATTGCATGTCATTCTGAATGATGTGGAATCTGGATATTGGCCATCCAAATGTTTGCCTTGCAAGAACATGGTTCAGTTCCAACTTACATGTAGCCACCCAAACAAGTCCTATACAATTTTCAATAAAAAGCTTACTAACATATAGTTATATTACCTTTTGTCCATATATTTTTGTTGATGTTGTTTTCTTTATCCTTTTTCATTTACTTTGCCATTTTTCTCCTGGTTGTTGCCTTTTGCATTGTATTATGTTTGATTCTTTTTCAACCATTTCTTTTCTCTGATGCAGCTATCTTGTATTAAATGTGATCTGGAGGAAATGGATTATATTATGTCCATGGGAGAAAGTAACTTGACAGAGCAACTTCTTCCCTCAAAGCATTCATTTTTTATTCGTGAATCCAGGTAATAAACTTGGAAAGCTTAGGTCTGTTTAACAACAAGCCTCCCCTCAATTATTTTATGTTCTATGCTCACAAGATAGTCATTGTTATTTTCAATTACAAGATTACAACTATCTAATTACTTTACATAATCTAATGTGTTTGACTGGATTTCTGGCATTTTTTTTGATAAGTAATAAGTTTTATTGATATAAAAAAAAGGGACACCCTAGTACACAAGGAGTGTACAGGGGGTCGACAAAAATTACAAGAATCAAGAAAATTAAGAAAGGAAGAGCATGATTGGTTTTGCAAAGTAGCCAACCAATCTAATACAGTTCTAAAGAAAAAAAGCTTGAGGTCTGGTATGGATTTCTCATTATCTTCAAAACACCTACTATTTCTTTCCCTCCAAAGACACCACATTAAGCAATGGGGAACAATTAACCATATATGACCATTTCTATGACGACCAAGTCTGCCTTGCCAGCAAGCTAGGAGCCCCACAACAGACTGCGGCATAACCCATCTTACTCTAAATAAACCCAAAACCATAGACCACAAATCCATAGCAACTGGACAGTGAAGAAATAGATGGTCAACCGATTCACCGTTACACTTGCTCATATAACAATTGGATTTCTGGCATTAGTTTTGTTATCCCTTTTTTTGACATTTCTGAGGGTTGTTCTTGCAATGTCTCTGAAGAGGAGATTGGATGAAGCCTACTATTAACACTATGAGTAACTTATTGGCTATTTCATCTCTGATACAATTTTCGGATGCATGGGGAAGAAATTTTGCATGCCCAGATCCCTGAGGGATACGAGAGTATCTTTGATGAGAGATTACAAAAAAAGTTCATGAGTTGATCACCTCCTTTCCCTTTCCCTTAATGCTGATAAAATGCCATTCTTCTGCATGGACAATTCAAGGAATGTTAGTTAGCTTTATCAATCTTATGTTAAATCTGCTCAAATTCGCTTTAGTGATTTAGCCTTCCTGGTGCATAACAAGACATTTAAGTATTTTTACTGATTAAATGTTGGAATCTATTTTTCATGAGCTCTGCAGGTCTAATATTGATCAATATAGTGTTTGACACCTAAGGCCAATTATGCATTTTACCAAAGGTTGAAAAAACCTGACAATAAATACTGCTATAAATCTGCTTCATTATGCTTATCTAACAGGATTTTTTTTTCCCCTTAATTGCTGATCTGTTGCATCATTCATAATGTTGAAAATTTCCTATTTGGATTTAATGAGGCTTTGCTGAACTTGAGGTTCTTCTGTTACTCCATTTTGGAGGATATTTCAACTTCATAAATGGTTTGATGCTTAAAAGCTTACTGGATTGTTTCAATGATTTGCAGATCCGGTGTAAAGCACACCAATGTTTTATTGAGGGGAGCAGTGTTTCGGACATTTAGTATCAACTTTTTCACGTACGGCTTCCCGGTATATAAACATAAACAATGTGTTGTAACGGTCTTGTGAGATTAGTATGTTTCCCTTAGCTAAATGAAATTTATGATGCCTAATAAGCATGGCACTGGATGCTGACCCATTCTTATAACCAATTTTGATGGTAATAATAATGCAGTTGTGAATCTGTTGCTCTAAGCAAACATGTGGTATATGGTATTTGTTTAGTTTGAAAAACAATATAGATATCTCCCACTTATGCAAGTCAGCTTTCAATGCAATTTTATGCCAAGATTTTTGTAGTTCAATTGGTTCTAGTGTTTCCATCGTAGATGTCCAGTCCCCCCCTACCCCAACTATTGAATTATCAAAAAAAAAAAAAAAAAAGAGCTTTCAATTCAATTTTATATTTTATTTAATAAGGTGGATATGAAAATCAGACACAATATTCTTATAGTAGTAATGATTAAGGAAAATAAACATGAACTTAGATAACATAAAAGAACAGTGGAATTTAAAAGGAAAATTATTTGGTTGTATGAGAATAGAAGTAAATCCTGCCTGAATTTAATTGGTGTAGTTCTTTGCAATTATTTGTATGATTTTTTTTTTTTCCTGATATTATATTTTTACTATATTTTTATTATTTGAATCTGAATGCTTTTGGGTTTGCTCCTATTGAAAGGAAGGAATTCTTTATGCCAAGAGCCTTGTAGCTCAACTAGTACCTTCTAGTGTTTCAACAAAGACGCATAGGAATCAAATCCGCCCTCCCCTAGTAACTACCAAATTAAAAAAATAAATAAAATGGAATGAGTTCTTAACAACTTTGGATCCAAAACTGCCGGTGAGTTGTTTCTTAAATAGCACCACTTAAGTCTGTAAAAACAGGGTGGAGAGTGAGGTTGTTAGTTCTAGACCCACCATGTAACTTAGCAATAAAAAGAAAAACACCTTGGGTCCAAAGCTGCCAGCAACCAACCTGCCACCATCTCTGCTAGTAGGTGGATAAGTTTTGAAAATGTGGATAATTTGCTATTTAATTGCCTATGGCTATGGAATTATGGGATTTCATTGTAGTTTTTGGGTGTGAGTGGATGATGCCTTAGACAGTGAAAGGAGGGCTTAAGTGTTGGTGATGGAATTCAAAGGCATTTGAGAGTGGAGTTTGGAATGCTATTCCTCTTTGCTTATTGTGGAGTGTTTAGTGGGAGAGAAATAGGATGATGCTTGAAGACTATGAATTATCTACGTCGAGACTTAAAATCTTAGTTTGCTAGATCTTTGTTTTATTGGCTGTCTTTGGATGCAAGTAGACCTCAAACAATGTTGTGATTTTATTGACTCATTACATTTGTAACTTGATCTAAAAATCCTTTTGGGTATACGAACAGTATACTCTGTTGGTTTCTTTTATGTAATTATTTTTTGGTTTAATGCAATCATTTATAATTTATAAGAAAAAAATTGTATAAATTTCCTTCCTTGAATATGCTCATACTATAAGGCATATAGTCTACTTTAATTTTCTCTTTTGATGTTTGTGCAACTGTGCTTGATATTTTAATTTCTACAAGCATTTTGAGTCTAGTTATGTCAAATCGTTTATAAAAACTCTGGTGGGAATTTTGACAGGTTTCCTTGTTTGCACTGTCTTTTTGGAGTTTCCATTTTGCAAGTTTATGCGCATTTGGATTGCTTGCATATGTTGGCTACGTTGGATATGCCTTCCCTTCCTTATTCCGTTTGCACCGGTTGAATGGGCTGCTTCTTGTCTTCATTCTCTTGTGGGCTGTTAGCACATACATTTTCAATGTAGCATTTTCTTTCTTGAATTGGAAACTTGGAAAGGTAGTCCTCTCTTTTGCGATTAAAATTTTTTATGGATTATCCTATGATAGGGTCAATGGTTTTAATTTATTTCTTTAATTCATATACAGGACATGGAAATTTGGGAGATGGTTGGGTTGTGGCATTATCCCATACCTGGATTCTTTCTGCTTGCACAGTTTTGTCTTGGAATTTTAGTTGCCCTGGGTAATCTTGTGAACAACTCTGTTTTCCTCTGCTTGTCTGATGAGCATGGGCAACCTTCAAATCAGAACTCTACAGTGGAAGGTGATTAAATACATATTGTCTGGAGTTTGTAGTGTAGCATGTGTTTCTCAAAATTTTGTGGAAGTTTGTAGTCTAGCATGTGTTTCTCTGGTTTGAAGTGTACGCGTGTTTCCTATATATATATATATATATATATTCTCACACACACAATACTGTGACACCAGTTAACTGAATAAATTTTTTTTTTTTGGATAACTGACTAAATAATTAATAATCCATTTTTTGTGTTGAATTAAATTCATGGAAATGGATTGATATATGTTTGTTGGCTTCATTACCTCTACAAATCTTTTCCCAATATTTGGGATTGGATGCACAAATCTTGTTTTTCCATATTCTGTCTCTAAGGCCATATTATATTCATTGCTGGTCCGTTGAGATTTTGTAGACCTTCTCGACACATACCTGTTTGGGTCTGCCTTGCCCTTTCACAGATATCAATTTGAACCATATCAGTCTTTGTGGGTGAAGTCTTTGGTTTCTCACATTGCACATGGTGTTGTTCCACATGATGTGCTGTATCTCTTTGCAGGTCTGTCATCTTGTTGAGTTAATTATGGTGACAATTTTGTTGAGTTGTGTTTTACAGGATCTGCAAGACCAGATTTGCACCCATAATTTTTAATCTTTACTCCATCTCTCCTGGGGCATCATGACACTTGTAAACAATGATTGTTGGTGCAAAACTTTTTATATCACAGTTTTTCTCGTATAGATTTACAAGAGTATATCTCCTACAATTATTGGGCCCCTTTATATATGTATGATTGTTAATAGTAAAAGTCAATTATAGTGCTTATATGTGACAAAACTTTACAAGTACCTTTCCCATGTTAGCTTTTTAAAGATTAGATGGAATTGTGGAGAAGGTGTTTTACATGATGTTTTTGTCATTCTGATGATAACTGTTTGCTTGCTTTATCACTTGATTTCTCATGGTTTCCTGAATTATTTGTAAAGAGGTATTTCAGTTTTACAAATTTGATATTGTGACATCCTTTTTCTTTTGGGATTTTTGTTCTGTATTCTTAATCCAGTTCTGCTCTTAGATTTGTTTTGCTGATAAACTGTAATTGGGTTATATACTTCAGTTCCATCTATTTGATTTTGTCTTCCTATTTTTTTAATCATAGTGGAGGAAGAGACTAAGGTATTGATTGTTGCTACAATTGCATGGGGACTGCGCAAAAGCTCTCGGGCTATAATGCTGGCACTGATATTCCTTATTGCCATGAAACCTGGTTTCTTCCATGCTGTGTATAGTATGCTTTCCCAACTCATTATTAATTCTGTCCTTTTAAAAAGTAATATATTTTATTATTTTATTCATAAAATTGATTTATACCATAATGCCTTTTTTTTGTGTTCAATTTTATAATGCTTAGAAGGATTGATGTGATATGAATTCATGGCAGTTTGCTGATATTTGTTATGTTCTTACTTTTGCTTCAGTGATATTCTTCTTGATATATCTTTTGAGCCACAACATCAGCAGAAAGACACGCGAGTCTATGATTCTCTTATGTGAGGCCCACTTTGCACTGTTATACATTCTTCAGATTGATTTGATTTCTAATTTTCTGGAGCAAGAAGGCTCTTTAAGTATGGAAATCCTATCACAGTTAGGTAAGCATTTACTTTAACTAGTTAGAATTGTTATGTATCAAGTGGACATGGTTGTGGTCAATTATTTTCTGTATTAGAGATTTCTTCATGGTAATATCAGTCAAATTTCATTGTCTGAACCCAAAAGATAAGTTTATTAATCATTTATGTGAATTTGATGCAGGTCTCCTTGAATATGATAGCTCCTGGGATTTTCTGGAAGTAGCTTTGCTTGCTTGCTTCTGTGCAATTCATAATCATGGTTTTGAGATGCTATTTTCATTCTCAGCAATTGTGCAGCACACCCCTAGCCTACCTGTTGGATTTAGCATCTTGAAAGCTGGTCTGAACAAATCAGTTTTGTTGTCAGTGTATGCCTCCGCAACCACCAAATACAGTCATGATAATCCTTCCTATGGTATAATTTTATCCTTGGCTTAGTCTATTTTGGAATGACTTTTTTAATGTGGTCTCTAAGAATATCAGGATTAGTTTGAAATTTAGTTTAGTTTACCAAATTGTTCCAAATGTTAATTTAAATACTGACTTTTTACTTCTGAGAGTTTTATTCTATGTATAAAATTTGATAATCGTGCATGTTCAGAAGACCCTCCCTTACAATTTCCTCATTAATATCAATATTTTTGTGGAGTCGTGTTCTTTTTTGACATATCAATTGATTATGGTGAATTATCCAGATAAAAGTTGGATGAACCAGAATCAGAGCCAGTAAGCTTTACCCAACCATTTGTTTCGGGTTTATGAATTAAAATGTGATCTGTAATTGTTTGTGATTATTTTAGGGACAACTCTCAGTGTGTCAACAACCCTTAGGAGATGGCATGTTCAATTCTTGGACGATATGATAGAAAAACTATGATTTTTAAATAGCAGTATCTAAATCCATTGTATGTGACAGTCGGGTCTTAGGAAATTATTAATTGTATTGCCAGTGCAGTTACTGTTACTGCTACTCGTGTATCACTTTTCACTTTTCAGTGATATATACTCATGTTAATTTTGCAAAGGGGAAAAAAAGTGCTATGTACTCATATTTTTTATCTTTTTCAGAGAGAAGGATAGCATCATTCCTCAGTGCAATTGGACAGAAGTTTCTATCTATATATAGATCATTAGGAACCTACATTGCTTTCATAACAATTCTCCTCACAGTTTACCTGGTGAGACCCAATCATATTTCACTTGGGTACATATTATTCCTCCTTGTTTGGATAATCGGAAGACAACTGGTTGAGAGGACAAAAAGACGTCTATGGTTTCCATTAAAAGCGTACTCTATCATGGTATTTATATTTCTATATAGCTTGAGCAGTTTCTCCAGCTTTGAGATGTGGCTGTCCAGTTTGATAGATCTCAATTTTTATTTGGGCTACAACTCAGAAGCTTCATCCTTGGAAAATGTTTGGGAATCTTTGGCAGTCTTGATTGTGATGCAACTTTATAGCTATGAGAGGAGGCAGAGCAAGAAAAACAGTTCAGATGATTCAGATCCAGTGGAATGTGGAGTACTTGGGTTTCTCCAAAGGTTTCTTATTTGGCACAGCCAGAAGATCTTGTTTATTGCTTTGTTTTATGCTTCTTTATCTCCAATTAGTGCATTTGGTTTTGTGTATCTAGTTGGCCTTGTCATCTGTTCAACTTTACCTAAAGATTCCCGGGTCCCATCCAAATCTTTCTTAGTTTACACTGGATTTTTAGTTACAGCTGAGTATCTTTTTCAGATGTGGGGTGAACAGGCTGGGATGTTTCCTGGACAGAAACACTCTGATTTGTCCCTTTTTTTGGGATTCTCTATCTTTAAGCCAGGCTTCTGGGGTCTAGAATCAGGCTTGAGGGGAAAGGTTCTGGTGATTGCTGCATGTACTCTTCAATACAATGTCTTTCGTTGGTTGGAGAAGATGCCAAGTACTATTGTAAACAAAGGAAAGTGGGAAGAGCCTTGTCCTTTGTTTGTTTCAGAAGAGGATGACTCAGTTGATGTTTCCATTTCTAACGAGGATATTAAGCCGTTATCAGATTCTGGTGCACTGCCTGTAAAACAAGAGGGGGTGACAAGCAATTCGTGGCCATTTTTCTCCTCTGGTTTGTCTCAATCATCTAATCCTGCATCTTCTAAAGCAGGCATCTCTGACAGTGGCAGCACTAGAAAATATTCATTTGGGTATATCTGGGGAAGCACCAAGGAGAGTCATAAGTGGAACAAGAAACGGATACTTGCCTTGAGAAAGGAGAGATTTGAAACACAGAAGAGACTCCTGAAAATATATTTGAAATTTTGGATGGAGAATTTGTTTACTCTCTTTGGTCTTGAGATAAACATGATTGCCTTGCTGCTTGCTAGCTTTGCTTTGTTGAATGCAATATCTATGTTATATATTGCATTGCTTGCAGCTTGTGTTCTTCTGAATCGACGCATTTTACGTAAATTGTGGCCCCTGTTAATCTTCTTGTTTGCTTCTATTCTTATTCTTGAATATTTCGCCATCTGGAAGAGTACATGGTCTTTGAATCAAAATATTCCAAGTGAGACTAATATACAATGCCATGATTGCTGGAGAAGCTCAACCCTTTATTTCCAGTATTGCAAGAACTGTTGGTTGGGTATTACTTTTTGGCCCTGTTATAATTGCTGCTTGGCTGTTATAATTACTTGTTTACTTATGTGTTTTTTATTGGTGAAATATGTTGGTATAGTGAATAAATTTCTCTTCTGACAAGGCCTAAATGTTGAGATGCTAAAGCTACTTGGCTAACTTTTATTCTTGCAATCTGTAAAAGTGTTTTTACTTTTTTCTCTTTGTTCTGTCTACAAGAAGCTTATTATAGATGTTAAAAATGGATTTTAAAGAACTTTTAGAGGCTTTTTTACAATCAAATTGCAATTATTTTTTGGTTCTGCCAACATGGTCCAATGCTCAGGACCAAGTCCCAAGCCATTCCAAATATTTTTTAATGATCTTTTATGATATTAAATTTTTTTATTTTCTATTTTCGGGCCTTGAGCTCTATGCACTTTAAGCCATTTCTCTTAGCCTGTTAAAATTGTCTACCACATTTTCTGCAGGTCTTATCGTTGATGATCCTCGAACACTTACCAGCTATTTTCTGGTCTTCATGCTTGCTTGTTTCAAACTTCGTGCTGATCACCTGTCCAGTTTCTCAGGGTCATCGACATATCGCCAGATGATGTCTCAGCGTAAAAACACATTTGTTTGGAGAGATCTATCTTTTGAAACTAAAAGCATGTGGACAATTCTTGACTACTTGAGGCTTTACTGCTATTGCCATCTATTGGACCTTGTGCTTGCATTGATTTTGATTACTGGAACGCTGGAGTATGACATTCTACACCTTGGTTATCTAGCTTTTGCTCTGGTATTCTTTCGAATGAGACTTCAAATACTAAAGAAAAAGAATAAGATATTCAAGTTCTTGCGCATGTACAACTTTGCTCTTATTGTTCTCTCTCTTGCCTATCAATCTCCTTTTGTGGGGGAGTTTAGTGCTGGGAAGTGTGAGACAATGGATTACATATATGGAATGATTGGATTTTATAAATATGACTATGGATTCCGGATTACTGAGAGATCTGCGCTAGTTGAGATTATCATATTTATGTTGGTTTCACTTCAGTCATATATGTTCTCCTCCCAAGAGTTTGATTATGTGTTTCGATATCTTGAAGCAGAGCAAATTGGTGCCATTGTGCGTGAGCAAGAGAAGAAAGCTGCATGGAAAACTGCACAGCTACAGCATATTCGGGAATCTGAGGAGAAGAAACGCCAGCGTAACTTGCAAGTGGAGAAGATGAAGTCTGAGATGCTTAACTTGCAAATCCAGCTTCACAGCTTGAACTCAACTGCCAACATTGATGGAACTTCTCCTCTTAGTGAAGGCCTAATGAGGAGGAGAAGTACTTCTATTACTTCAAATAATGATGCTGGCACTTCTGATAAAGCAGAAATAAAATTCAAGAAACAAGAACAGATCATCAGAGAGGATTTGGTATCTTCATCTGAATTGCATGACTCTCCTGGTAGTATGAATGCAGAAAGTCCATCAGTAGCAGAGTTTAACAAGCGTTTGGTGGGATCTCCTCATTGTGAGATCACTGAAGTCGAATCAGACGTTTTGGATAGTGCATTTTCTGATTTAGACAAAAGAGAAAAAGTCAAAGGCCAGGCAAAGGAAAACCCATTGATATCCGCAGTGCAGATGATAGGTGATGGTGTTTCCCAAGTACAGTCTATTGGCAATCAGGCAGTCAACAACCTTGTGAACTATTTGAACATAGGACAAGAAGACACAAATGTGAAAGAGAACTTGTTTGCTGAGGATGGGATATATGATGAGATGGAGAGCCAAAAAACAGAGTACTTGTATGTGGAGCGCTCTTCTTCTTTGCAGTCTGATCAGAGTTCTGATGCGGCAAGTCTGCAGTTAGGAAGGCTCTTCTGTCACATATGGTCCCAAATGCAATCAAATTATGATGTTGTGTGTTATTGTTGCTTTGTTCTTGTCTTTCTATGGAACTTTAGTTTGCTTTCTATGGTATATCTTGCAGCTCTATTTCTGTTTGCTCTATGTGTAAATACCAGCCCAAGTTACATCTTCTGGGTTATCATGCTGATCTACACAGAAGTTTATATATTGCTTCAGTATCTGTACCAAATTCTCATTCAGCACTGTGGGTTAAGTTTTGATTCTGGCCTACTTCGTGAGTTGGGATTCCCTGCACATAGAAATGTGTCATCCTTTGTTGTCAGCTCTTTACCGCTTTTTCTTGTCTACTTATTTACACTTATACAGAGCTCTATAACTGCAAAAGATGGTGAATGGATGTCTTCAACAGACTTCAATTTCAGTAAGAAGAGTGCTCTCTATAGAAATGAAGTTTCTGTAAATTATAGCTGGAGTGAGAGCACATGGGGGCTGCTGCAGCTAGTGACAAATATGGCAAAATTGATAATCAGAAGCTTCTTTAGGTACTGGAAATCATTGACTCAGGGAGCAGAGTCTCCTCCTTACTTTGTCCAGGTGTCTATGGATGTCCAATCCTGGCCAGAGGATGGGATTCAGCCAGAGAGAATTGAGTCTGGAATAAATCAATTGCTAAGAACTGTCCATAATGAAAGATGCAAAGAAGAAAACCCTAATCTCTGCCCTTTTGCCAGTAGAGTTCATGTTCAAAGCATCGAAAGAAGTCAAGAAAACTCAAATGTGTCATCAGTTGTTTTTGAGGTGGTATATGCATCCCCTTTGACAGAGTGTGCTTCAGCAGAATGGTACGAGTCGCTGACTCCAGCAACTGATGTAGCAAAGGAAATTCTTAAAGCACAGCATGCTGGGTTTGTTGAAGAAATCGGATTCCCTTACCCCATACTCTCTGTAATTGGGGGAGGCAAAAGAGAAGTTGATCTATATGCCTACATATTTGGTGCAGATTTGAGTGTATTTTTTCTAGTCGCCATTTTTTACCAATCAATCATAAAAAATAATAGCGAATTTCTTGATGTGTATCAGCTTGAAGATCAGTTTCCAAAAGAGTTTGTGTTTATCTTAATGGTAAGTCTATTGATAGTGTTTTCTTTGTTGTTTTGAACCGTGCTTTAATTATTGTAAATGAAGTTTTTGAAGAAGACTTGAGAGTTACAAATTTGTTCTATGAGTCAACTGTTGTCCATATGAATTAGACTCATTTCATGGATCTGAGATCGGTAAACTAGCATGGAAACCATATAAAAATTAGTTTCAAAGTTTCTCAACTGGAAAATTCTTGTCTTAAACTTTGTCAGCTTCCCAACTTCATTTAAATATCCTTTATTTGTGATTTTATGAAGGTAACAAATAATCTATTTTTCATATGATTTTAAAAATAATTTGGGGATCTGTCTTTTTTTATTTTTTTGGGTGTGTGTGCGCGCTCGTATTTCCTCTATACATGTACCATCCACAGGCAATACACTTTTTATTTTTATTCTTTTTTCTGAAATTAATTTTTTACTTGTAAATAAATTTAGGACCCCTTACTACTTGGTTTATTTTGGAGATGTATGTTAGATGGACAATTAGATCTTTGCATTTTGTTTGGGTTAATATGGCTGGGACTCCCTGACTGGGTTGAATGCTTATTCCATGCAGATTATCTTTTTCTTGATTGTGCTTGATCGCATAATTTACCTCTGTTCATTTGCAACGGGAAAAGTTATTTTCTACCTTTTCAACCTCATCCTCTTCACGTATTCAGTTACAGAGTATGCTTGGCACATGGACACTTCACAACAGCATGCTGGAGGGTTAGCACTCCGTGCTATATATCTTGCCAAAGCTATTTCTTTAGCTCTGCAGGCTATACAAATTCGATATGGGATTCCTCATCAAAGCACATTGTATCGGCAGTTCTTGACCAGTGAAGTTTCACGAACTAAGTACTTGGGCTATAGACTTTATCGTGCTCTACCCTTTCTGTATGAATTGCGATGTGTACTTGACTGGTCATGCACAGCAACATCTTTGACCATGTATGACTGGCTCAAGGTGAGTTTTTGAAATACTTATCATCAGCATGCTTTAGTGACTCTAACCTCTGTAACCATTCTACCATTCTTTATCCTCAGTATAATCGTTATGATAAGTCTTTTATTATTGTTAAATTTGACCCAGGCATCAAAGCCTCAGAAGCCCTAGGAGAACCATCTGGAAAAAATATAGCACCATCATTTGACTCTAAACACGTTTTGCCAATTAACATGGTATCATAGTAGGAGATCCTGAGTTTGATCCTTGTCTCCACTCTACCTCCCATTTAAAATGTTGAAAATCTCATATGTTGGACCCCACTTATTAAGGGGTAGTTTAGGCCCACACGTGAGGGGGAGTGTTTAGAATTATAGTTAAATGATTAAATTCTCTATTTCCTAACAACTTAAGCATTTGGGACAATTGGTCATTTAACAATTATCATTATCATCATTGCCTATCAACATCATTATCATCTTCGTAGAGAGGAAACCAAAATAAAAATAGGGGAAGAAATGTGGAGTTCATAAATTCATTGATATCTATTGGATGATTGGAACCATGAAATCAAGTTATCCTATTTGAGGAGATTGTATAAATCTGCATACTGTTTCATCATTATATGTAATTTCAAATTTGAGAAGATTGTATTTTCCTGACTATGGTGCACGTTAAGACATTAAGGTTGACTTAATGATTACCAGTCTGTAGTTATATAATTATCTTATCTTCTAATAGACAATTGACTGCTTTTTGGGTATAATGCTTTTAGTAATACAGTTTGATTGGATAATTTGAGATGCTTATATTTGAAACTGATAGAAGGTTTTCTTATTAGTTGGAGGACATACATGCAAGCTTGTTCCTTGTCAAATGTGATGCAGTCTTGAATAGAGCTAAACACAAACAAGGAGAAAGGCAAACAAAAATGACCAAATGTTGCAATGGGATATGTTTGTTCTTTATATTAATCTGCGTTATCTGGGCTCCTATGCTGGTAAGCAACTATAAAGGCAGAAACTACTGGTTGAATAATACTAAATGTATTCTAAGCTGCTGTTTGGAATATTGATAACATTTAGGAACCAAAATACTAACAGCTTTTATAATGCAGTTGATGGTCTCTCTTTGGAATACTTAAAATATTGAGATTAATCAAAGGAAGTGCATGTGCACTTTAGGATGAATCCCTTTAGAAGATACTGATGTATTTAAGAAACTCATCTGGCAAGTTAATGTTTCATGATAATAAAGGTTTTTAGCACCTTGAAGGTTAATATGCTTGAAAATACTAATCATAATCGTATGATTCTTTATTCTATTAATGGGTTTGATTTTTTACAATTGCTGATTATGTTTTCCTTAAGATCTTGATGGAGCTGAATAACATATCAGATATCGGCCACATTTTGCCTTTAGGTCTGTACTTCTGGATATATTAGATAGGTGGAACCTATGAGGAGCACTACCAAATATGTTTGAATTGTTTTACATGACTAAAAACAGATAAAATGGAAAATTATTATCTTTTATGTCTCTGTGTGTGACTATTATGTATTCCCCTACTCTAATTATAGCCCTTGATTTTAAAATATGGCCACAATATTCTGGATATTCTTTAAAAGAGATTTTTATGTTGCTTTTGATTTCTACAATTACATTCTGTATCCAACCTACTGAAACAATCAAAACTAAAACAAAAAGGATCTTGCTTGAATAGATGCATGTCTGCTGTGTACTTCAAATTATTTGATTTATTCAACCAGAATGTGTATGGGGGCATGCCAAAGGAGTGCCATCTTCTGATAAAGTACCCTTGATAAGCATTTTTCTTTTTTCTTTTTCAGAAAATCCAATAGCATTCATTTTATAGGCTGTACCACTTACTTTAGTCTAAATAATTTCCCTTTTTGGGGGAGAGGGGTGGGGGGAAGTCTTGTAGAATGTAGACTTTACAAAGAGGAGGAACCTTAATCAGTAAATAAAGATAAGGGTAGCTTTAGATAGCGGCTTAAACACCAAAGAAAATTCTGAAGTGCATAAACAATTCCGTCATATCTACTGATTCTCCCATTGCTGGAAACTAGATTCTCAATTTGCCTGTCTAACTGCAGCGATGCAGATCCTTAGATATATTGAAAACTCATTCAGTTCCTTCAAGATCAGAGTACATCTGTTTATTGGATTCCTTTACCTGTCCATTTAGATCAAGTTAGGGCAGACAATCATCTCACAGACTCTATTAGATTAGAAGGAAGTTTTCTCTCTAGATTCATTGCATTGTCTTGAACAACTTGCATAAGCAGTAAGCATGATCCTTTCTTCACCACCAATGTATTTTAATTGTGCATTGACTTCTTGTTTTCTCTTTACAGATGTATAGCAGTGGTAACCCAACAAACATTGCCAACCCTGTTAAAGATGCCAGTGTTCAGATTGATATTAAAACAGCGAGTGGAAGATTGACCTTGTATCAAACCACTCTCTGTGAAAAGATCCCATGGGATAAGCTCAATGATGATAGTGATCTTGATCCCCAAAGTTTTTGGGACACATATAATGAGAATGATATCCAGTTGATATGCTGCCAAGCTGATGCCAGTATTTTGTGGCTTGTCCCCAGTGTCGTTCAGACAAGATTCATTCAGTCCCTTGACTGGGATACGGACATGGATATTATTTTTACTTGGGTACTTACCCGAGACAGACCAAAAGGAAAGGAAGTTGTGAAATATGAAAGAACTATCGATCCTGTGGATCTTCCAAAGCGATCAGATGTTCAAAAAGTTTTAAATGGCTCTATGAACAGCTTTAGGATCTATAATGTCTATCCGAGACACTTCCGTGTTACTGGTTCTGGTGATGTCAGACCTCTGGAACAAGAGGTATGCTACACCTTAACTAGGTTCTTTTCTTCATTCCTAGTTTCTCTCTCTTTCTCTGTATGTGTGTGCGCGCTAAATGGTTCTTGGTGTCATGTGATGCTATAACAGTGTCTATAGTATCCACTGTATTTATCACATATATTGTTATTTTATTATGAAGAGCACTAAAATACAACAATCTTACAGGAAATTTCTGTCAATGCGGATCTTGTTATAAATCGTGCAAATTATGAGTGGTGGTCCTTCAATGATGTCAATTCCTCAGGAGTCACTGGATGTGGAGGTTTGACTGGACCCATGGCAATCATAATATCTGAGGAAGTACCTCCTCGTAAGTTTTAAAGAATTTTTATATATAGATGATATTTTAGTAAGAAAAAGTTCTCTATCGATTCAAATGCTGTACCTGCTTGTGTGTCTTCTTTTTTCTTTTTCTTTTTTATAAATTCTTTTTTCTTTTATTGAGATATTTTTAATACTCCAATACTTCTTCAGAAGGTATCATTGGTGACACTCTCAGCAAGTTCAGCATATGGGGGCTGTACATAACCTTTGTTCTTGCAGTTGGCCGTTTTATCAGGCTGCAATGTTCTGACTTAAGAATGAGAATCCCTTATGAGAACCTTCCTTCCTGTGATAGGTAAAGCGGCTTTTTTTTTTTTTGTCATTCTCCACATAATGATGCCTCTTATAAGAAACTTGGATCATAAGATTGTGTTCCCTTAGGCAGAGATGGGAAAATTATATTTGGACTTTTTCTTATTAAGCGTATTATTTATTTCTTCTGGTGTACTGTAGGTTGATAGCCATCTGTGAGGATATATATGCCGCAAGAGCAGAAGGTGAGCTTGGAGTAGAAGAGGTTCTCTACTGGACGCTGGTGAAGATCTATAGGTCACCACACATGCTGCTTGAGTACACCAAAATTGACTAAAAACCCAACATCAAAGGCTGCCTTTAGTTGCCAACATCTTCACAGGATTTAATGCTGACATTAGGTTAGACTAACACCCAGGTATAGCAGAAGAAGATACTAACATCATTTATAGTGGTAGACTGGTAGGGATACAACCAATCATGATCGTTGCTGTAGCATTTATCCAAAAGACCTCTGGTCTCTATTGAAAGGAATCCAGCAAGAGAATTCTACATGTTTATCATACAGGCATTGTAACATCTTGTGTAAATTTCCATTTTAGGTACCCATGAAGTTTCTGGTCAAGCTTCAATTATCAATGACTGATTCAGAGTATTATTTTTTTACCCTCTACTGTAAATATAGTTTACTAGCAACCCATATATTGTGCCGGACCTGTTATGGTTACAGGAATACAGGGGAGCAAATCTGTGCATCTGAAATTCTTTTCAACAGAATCAGGTACACCCAAAGGTTTCAATTGTTTTTAAAGGCAGAGCCATACTGTTAGTGTTTACACATTAGAAAAGGAAAAATACTTGATAGAAATGTTCGGGTTGTATGTGCATGCATGCCATGTGCATCACACAGCACATGCATGCACAAATGTTCTCACACTCATGGACAAGAGCAGGTTCTGGCACATAATTCCTACAACATGCTATCCACATTCAAATCTCCAACCAAATCTCTCACCTGAGAAGAATAAATAACTTCGTAATATTCCATCAGAGGAAGATGTGGGTTTTCTTAAAATCAATGTATCCTTTAATAGCCTCCTGCCCTTTTGTCTGGATAGAAAATTATCCTGTATATGGGTTCTATGCAACTTTGTCTCAGTTTATATGAACAAAGCTTTTCCTTTAAAATTGATGTGGATGATTGCATCCAAGCAAAACAGAACCTGGATTCAAATGCTCAACACAAAATATATATTAGACAGACTATAAATTGACTTCGATATGGAATGTTCCTACCTTGGCCTCATGGATTTTTTTTTTTTTTAATAATTGTTACAACAACTAGGAGATGGAGATTCCTCAAGGATTTGAAGAAGTATATAGACACTATCAGAAGAGGAGCTTATTATGTAATATGTGATGGTCAATTGGATCCCTTGCATTGATAAATTATAAACCAAATGCAAAGATGTATTTGATTGCTCGGTGCTAAGATCTTATTATTCCTAATGAGAGACTGTGGGATAAGGGTAGGTATCTCTTACACTTGTTCCATGGAGCAGACTTAGTGAGCGTTTGCTACGCAAACGCAGCAAGCGTTTTGCCTTTTTCCCTGGGTCTTACGCACTGTTCACGGACTAGTAAGTACGGAAAAACGCAAATGTAACTTTAAAACTGGGTACCATGAGCACTATTCATAGTTTAAAAATTATTTTGCTACAGTGTTTTCAGCAATAAGTTTTCAGTTATAAACGATATCTAAACAGACCCTTATAAGACAATAGTTTTTATAGGCAAGATGATAATTTTATTTAGAAAGCCCAAATGAGTGCACAAACAATAAAGGGGGAACCTATCTATCAACATCCTTACAAAAGGCCCAAAAAGGAATAGATGAGATGGGTTGAAGTTCCCAAGTTGAACAAAAGGAAGCCTAATGGACAAGAGAATGAGCCATGCTATATTTAATAGTTAACTGAGGCAATATTTACTAGTTAACTGTTTGATCCAGAATCGGTAGGGCATATAGCCTCCACATTCCTATGTCATCAACAAATGTACCAAACAAGCTAGTTTGGGTAGCAGAAAAGAAAAAGTGATAATCTATAATGTAAGCATACTGGGTAACAGGGAATTACAATGGCATTTGGAATGCCAAGTTGCATGACACAGGATTTTTGTGGAGAAATGGCAGTGGTTGCTTGTCTCTGAGGAGGAAAATTGCTATGTCAACAAGAACTAGAAGAGCTACATTTGTTCCAACTTCCATAGGTGCCTTCAAGAGAATGGGATGGTTGGGAAATTAATGGAATTTAGGATTTGGAGCAAATCTAAGTGGCTTTGGCAGTAAAACTCTTTGGTCATTTAGTATCACCCCACTCAGAGGCTCCTAGATCCTTGAATCCGGCTATTGTCACTTATGAGGTCCTACGCATTGTTGCAAAGGCTTCTGTTGGATTCCAACAAGTAACAAGCCACTAAAGCTACCAAACTGCAGTGTTGGGTCCCCCCAACTAAAAAATTACATTAAGCTAAATGTAGATATATGCCAGTAGGAAAATGCATGATTACTTAACTGTCATTACTAGAGAACATCAAGCTAAAGACTGGCTTCATGGAATTGAATAATCCAATCTAACATGGTTAAAGTGGCAGATGCCTTAGTTGTGAGAGAGGTTTTAAAACTAGCACAACATGAGAGCTGGAGTAACTGTTCTGGTGGAAGATGATGCAGCACTACCAAGTGACCCCAGTGAAAAAGGAGATGCTGCCTGGCTGGAGTATTGAGACTGCAGTTCACAATATAGTAGGAAGCTTACGAGTACGAGTACTAAAACAAAAAAAAATGTAACATGTCTATGATCAGTTGAAATGCCAATTCTGTAGCATCTAAGGTTGGAAAATGAACATTTTTGCACGTTTAAATCATGCCAACCTTTCCAACACTAGCACGGAAAATGAATGATAAATTAACATAGCAACTAAAGGGTAAAAACTCAATATTACAAGGCAATAGCTATCTAGAAATTCACATTAAATGTGTAATATTATCTGTTCTCCCTACATCATATTAAACGCATGAACAAAAGAATTACAAGCTTAAAGCCAAATTATCGCAACACCACCCTCTCACCAGATCAATCTCAGAAATACACAAGGCTTGAGTATGGATGCGCTACAGAATGCTTGACCTGCACTTACTGATGATTTGACTCAGACTTCTCCTTTAGTGCTTTGCTTCTACTACTACCATTACCATTAGAGGAAGCCTTCCTAACAACATAATCAGGAATAGTGTCTTCCATGATCTTTGGGGAAACAAAATCGAAATCTAAAGGAGACACATCTTTGAATTCTGGATTTGCTTTTATAAACGATGCCATCTCATTACGGGTTCGCAATCTTTTCCCTGTGGGTGTAATGAAGTAAGCATCCAATTTAGAGAAATCTTTCCTCAGCACCAAGGTTCTCTTAAAACCTTCTGGAGTCTTTGGGGTGTTGGGCTTGTCAATGACCCAGGTCCGAGTGGCATCATACTCAATATCAGCAGGATTCTCACAAGACACATCAGGTTTTCTGTCGCAATAAAATGGTTCATCAATCAGTTTACTTCTGATTTCTTCAAACTCTTCTTGTGTATCAATCAACCTCCATTTAAAGCATTTGCCACATTGTGCAGCATATAGATCAATTGAATGATTATGTCGTGGTTGCTGTCATGAAAATCCAAATGCAGATTAGCACACATCGAAGAACACCCCCCCCCCCACCCCCAAAAAAAAAATCACTTTTTTACTTCTTTTTTTAATTTTATTTTAATTTTAATAACATAGGGAACCTTTCTAAAGAAAATCCCTTTGGACTCACCTCTAGCTAGTAAGACCAACAGCCAACTAACCCCACCCACTAGAACTAGTTGTTGAGTAATTCAGGGGCATTCACCCTGAAACATTAAGCAATTTATACTCATGCTTAGGAGTCACTTATTCACTTTTTGCCTGTTGATTAAGTCCAATTATGAATACTCCCATTTTAGTGCTTCTTCAGTCAGTTTCAATTAGTTAAATGAAAAGATCATCCAGAATAGGATTTATATTGTGAGACACAAACTGCAGAAATTTTTTTTTTCACCTACACTATTATTAATTCAAAAAACAGCAAGACCCAAAGGCATTTATAATATTCATGCAAATTATACACACACAAAACCCAAATACTCACTTGATTTCACTTCCTTTAGCCACTCAAATGTTCTAATTTAGCAAAGTTTAGAAGTCCACAGAACACAACTATGATGTGTGTCTTGCTTGTTTAATTACTATTGGGTGAGTAGAGTTAAGGATCTGGTACATTGATTCAAATAAATTAGAGTTCAGCCTTGGTTCGATAACAAGTGCCTTCCACCCAAAACAGCATGTAATGGGTTCCAGACCAAGAATCAGCCTCTCAAAAAAAAAAGGGGGGGGGGGGGGGGGAGGAGATAAGGCTACCTACCAATCATCACCTTTGTTGATAGTTTCTATGAAGTTGGTGTTTATCTTTAAGTGGACAATTACTAAAAGTAGCCATAATTTAGCAATTACAAATATTTAATGTAGTCTAAATTGGAGGTCTAGGTTTCCCTCAAAGCAAACCTTGTTGTTCTTATTTTCTCCCATCAAAATAAGAAGATTTAAGAAAGAACAGCCTGGAAAATTAACACACTACTAACAAACCAATTCATTACTCTATTAGTTATATTAGCACGTAACACACTAGCCACAGTGCTAAGATACCATTTCCCAATCAGAAATCCACGGATCACAAACTGTCTCTCCCCACCACCTTTCGTTATAACGATCATTCATAAAGACTCTCACAAATCTAGTCCAATTTCAAAAAGAAACACATATGTCTGATTGCACATAAGGAGTCATCCAAACCAAAGAGGAAGAAGTAATACATTAAGGAACATAAACTAAAGCATTTATCACCATGTTATCACATCAACAGAGACCCCCACATCAATACTTAGCTTTGTCATCAACAATAATCCTCATATTTAAATTTATATGGTAAAAATCTTTTTAAGCCGATTTTTCTTCAATACCATCAACAGATCAAATCGAACACTACATTCCTCGTTACCTTTCAATCGTCAGTTCCAAAAACAAATCTCAACGTTTTTAATTCAATCAGATCACTATTAATAAAAACCCCATGATCACCCTGAAAACACCTACATATTTTCTTTTTTCTCCTCTGATTTTCAGACCCCAAACCCAAAACTTTTGTCTTTTTTCTATTAGAATTATGAGCTACAAATCTACAAACCATTCATAGCAAGATTCAAACCACTGTAAATTCCAATCAACAAAAACAAATAACTAAACAAGTAAAGGAACAATACCCATTAATCTATAACAATAACTCTCTTCTGGGTTGCCGAGAAAACAAATCAAACACAACAAAAAACAAAAAATTTAAAGCACCCCAATACTTTAAAAATACATTCTTTTTTATCTGTTTCAGCATCCCAAAAAGTGTGTGACTAATTTAACAGATTTCCTCAGTCCCAAATAGTCAAACAGATCTAACCCCTAACATCCAAAACCAAAAAAAAAGATGATTTCTTTGCTTCTATTTTCTCAATTCTGTGTATTCTGAAAGACCCTTTACCTTAATTATGAATATAGATTAGATTGGGTATTGAAAAAACATCAATCTTGGAATTTGAATCTGAATCTTACCTTGGATGGGGTTTTAGGGGTTTCTTGGTTGTTGTCCTTCATAGCGTTTTTCTCAATCTCTTTGTTTTTTTTTACTTACCTGGAAGACTTTGTTGTTCTTGTTTTTGAACGTGTAAATTATAGCCAACCAAACGGCTCCTGAGCTTTGACTATGAGAGACAGAGAGAGAGAGAGAAAGAATAACGTTACCCGTGGGATGACACATAAAGGCCACGTGGATAGGATTAGAGTAGTGTCACGTGGAAGGGGCGGTAGGTGAAAACCAAGAGGATCACATGGGTGGGTTTGGGGTGGGCATAATAGGGTTGGGTATGTAAAACCCATTTATCATTAAAACCCATTTAACTAATTGCTTCTAACCCAAACACAACCCAATCCAATTATTATGGGTAAACCCCAACCTACCCAATTACCCAATTATCAAAATTACCAAAATGCCCATAAAGTGTAAATGACCAAAGTAATCTAAAATCTTCAAAAATGACCAAAATACTCCAAAACCTCAAAATTACCAAAATAATCACGAAACCTACAAAATGACCAAAATACCCCCAAAACCCAAATAAACAACCCAAATACCCCCCAAAACCTAAAAATTATCAAAATACCCCCAAAACCTAAAAAATGACCAAAATTCCCCCAAAACCCAAAAAATGACCAAAATAACCATAAAACCTAAAAAAAATGACCAAAATATCCCTCGAACTCAAAAAATGACCAAAATACCCCCAAAACCCATAAAATGACCAAAAATACCCCCAAAACCAAAAAATGACCAAAATACCCCCGAAACCTAAGAATTACCAAAATACCCCCGAAACATAAAAAATGACCAAAATACCCCCTGAAACCCAAAAAATGACCAAATTACCCTCGAAACCTAAAAATGACCAAAATACCCCCTAAACCCAAAAAATGTCCAAAAAACCTCCAAAACCTAAAAAATTACCAAAATACCTCTGAAACAAAAAAAAAAAAAAAAAATGGCCAAAATAACCTCGAAGCCTAAAAATTGACCAAAATAACCCTGAAACTTAAAAATGACCAAAATACCCCCGAAACCTCAAAAATGGCCAAAATAACCACAAAGCCTAAAAATTGACCAGAATAACCACGAAACCTTAAAAATGGCCAAAATAACCACGAAGCCTAAAAATTGACCAAAATACCCCCTAAACCTAAAAAATGACTAAGATACCCCAAACCCCTATTTTGGTAATTTTAGAGGCTTCGGATGTATTTTGTTCATCTTATAGGATTAGTGGTATGTTGGTCCTTTTAGATATTTTGAGGGGTATTTTGGTCATTTTATAGGTTTAGAGGTATTTTGGTCGTTTTAGAGGTTTCAGGGTATTTTTGGTAATTTTAGAGGTTTCGGGTTGTTTTTGGCCATTTTAGAGGTTTTGGGTTTATTTGGGTCATTTCAAAGGTTTAGGGGTATTTTCATCACTTTAGAGGTTTGAGGGTATTTTGGTCATTTTTTATGTTTCAGTGGTATTTTGGTCGTTTTTTAGGTTTAGGGGGTATTTTGGTCATTTTATAGTTTTAGGAGGGTATTTTGGTCATTTTTAGGTTCCAAGGGGTATTTTGGTCATTTTTAGGTTTTTAGGTTTTTTGATCAATTTTTAGGCTTCGGGGTTATTTTGGCCATTTTTTAGGTTTCAGGGTTATTTTGGTTATTTTTTAGACTTCGGGGTTATTTTGGCCATTTTTTAGGTTTCAGAGATATTTTGGTAATTTTTAGGTTTCAAGGGTATTTTGGTCATTTTTTGGATTTCAGAGGTATTTTGGTAATTTTTAGGTTTTGGGGATATTTTGATCATCTTTTAGGTTTCAGGAGTATTTTGGTCATTTTTTGGATTTTAGGGGTATTTTGGTCATTTTTAGGTTTCAGGGGTATTTTGGTCATTTTTTGGGTTTTAGGGGTATTTTGGTCATTTTATAGTTTTAGGGGGGTATTTTGGTCATTTTTAGGTTTCGGGGTTATTTTCGTCAATTTTTAGACTTTGGGGTTATTTTGGTCATTTTTAGGTTCCAGGGGGTATTTTGGTCATTTTTAGGTTTCTAGGTTATTTTGATTAATTTTTAGGCTTCGAGGTTATTTTGGCCATTTTTTAGGTTTCGTGGGTATTTTATTCATTTTTTAGGTTTCGGAGGTATTTTGGTTATTTTTAGGTTTCGGGGGTATTTTGATCATTTTTTTTTTTTTTTTGTTTCAGGGTATTTTGATCATTTTTTTAATGTTTCAGGGGTATTTTGGTAATTTTTATGTTTTGGGATATTTTGGTCATTTTTTGGTTTTTGGGGGTATTTTGGTCATTTTGTAGGTTTTAGGGTTATTTTGGTCATTTTTAGGTTTAGGTGTTATTTTGGTCATTTTTTAGGTTGAGGGGGTATTTTGGTAATTTTAGTGGTTTTGGGGTATTTTAGAGTTAGGTGATTTGTAGAAATGATACTTGGATCATAATTGGGTTTAATTGGGTTAATACCCATTTAACCCAACTAATAATTGGGAGGGTTTGGGTGGGCAAATGGGTTTGGGTTGATTTTGCCACCCTTAGTGAAAACTGAAAGTGAAAAAGTGATGACATCATCTAGTATGGGTTTAGTAGTGAAGAGTGGGCTATCCAAAACGGGTTCCCAAACCGACCCGAATTCGGGTGATTTTAATGGAGGTCTACTTGATGACTAACCTACTTATCATAGCCTTTTGACTTGGTTTCAACCAAATGATAACCACCTATGGCTGTGGGGAAGTGCACCATCGAATTACTGAGCTGCTGTTCCTGATCGGTTGACGAGGAGTTTCGTTCTCCACCACCCGATGTGAATGGGTTAAGTACGGGTTAAGTAGAAACTTGATTCGATTTGACATGTGGACATCTCTAGCGAAGACCTGGCAAATTTGGACCTAAAAACATTAATCTGACCCAAAATCAACCCGACTCAACTCATTTTTAAATAAGGGACATTATAACTTTTTTCTTAAAAAATATATATATTTGAAGGTAATATGTAAAGTTGGACATTCTCTCTTAGTGAAAATTGAATTAAAATAAGTTTTTTGAACTATGTTTAATGGCAACATTTAACATGTGGTGATATGTTGTACCTGAAAAGTATTGTGGTCCACGATATTTAATATCTTTTTTATTTATTTTATGGTGATGATATTATTAGTGAACAATAAATTGTGTAAACTTCAAAATTTATGTATTATTTAATTTTAATTTTTGAGTATTTTTATTATTTGTTCTCTTGTTTGTATTAAAAGGAAAACAAAAACAATATGATTATTATTTTTTTTTTTTTTCTAATACACATGAAAAATATATGAGTCAACCTGTAACCTGATTTACCTGACCTATGACTTAATTGACCCAACCTGCTTGCAACTTATATAGGACGATTTGTTTCTGACTGGAATCTAATCTAACTCATAACCCAATTAAACCAACCCGACCTGACTTGTTTGCCAAAACTTTTGATGTTTGTTAGTTTGTTGTGACGAATATGTTCACTTCTTGTCTTGTTTATTTTTTTATAAAATTAATTAATTTTTTTTAATCCTTCCTTTTATTAATGGGCTGTTAGAGATAGGTCGAATAATGAATTTCTTGTTCAAAATAAGAAAAACTTATATAGGGGCAATGAAGCAAGAGTAGATTAGGACATGACAAAGGCATTTTGTCCTATTTGATATAGCAACCATAATAGAGAGAGAGAGAGATAAGTGTTTTGATAATTACTAATAGGATATGTATAAAAATTTAAATTTATATATATATACACACACAAGCACTTGGGGACAGGGCGGCTAGGGTAAACAAAATCTATCATCTCTTTGGGGCTAGAGAAACTCACATAGGATAATATAAGACTAGTTAAATCAAGGCAAGGCGGGAAAATTTTGTCATCCTTCGATGCAATTAATATCTTCCTAAATCCTAATTACAAAACTAAGTAATATTGTGATATTTTCACTTAACTATTAGTAATACGCATTTTGCTCCATGCTATTAGGATTTCCTCAAATTTAACAAATTATCTAAAGTCTATTTAGATTTAGACACATATTATTTTTTCTCTTTCTATCTTTTTTTTTTTTTTTTTTTTAGTTTAATTTAAAAAAAATATATCTAATATAACGGGATAATGTGCTTATATTACCTATAGTTAAGGGAGATACAGCTTTGTTTTGAAAATCATGGACAACATTGCAACTGTACCATATTTAAACGGCACAGGTGGGTTCCAGTTAGCTCAACTTGTATGTTTCTGATGGTTGAATAAAAGATCTAGGGTTCAATCCTTGCCTACACAAAAAATCGATTGGTGTCTTGGTCTGTTATCATCAGAAGTGAACGCCATAATTTAAAACTCTCTCTCTCTCTCTCTCTCTCTCTCTCTCTCTCTATATATATATATATATATACAATTATTGTACACTCTTGGTATGATGGTCACTTCACAAGTATAAATACTTGTGGGGTGTGGGAGGGTAAGGGTCAGGGTTAAAGTTTACAGGAGGGAGTTTCACACATATATACACTTAGAGTGTGTTTGTTTGTAGGTGAAATAGGATGGATGAAAAACTTTGGAGAGAAAATAGGAAAAAAAACTTTTTTGAGTATGTTTGGTTGAGTGAGGAGGAAGGAAAATAAATGGTGGGGCCGGGGTGTTTTCTCTCCAGGCCCACCAAAAATTTTTTTCCTCAAAATGGAGAGAAAACTGATGGGAGAAAATTGGGCTGCTTAATGGACAAAAATACCCATGTCCAGTTCCTTTCTTTTTTTCTTTCTTCTTCTTCTTCTTCTTTTTTTTTTTTTTTTTTTTCTCGAGCTGTGGGTGGGCACGTTGCCTCTTCTTCTTCTTTTTTTTTTCCTTTTTTTTTTCTTCTTTCTGGACCGTGGGGTGATAGTTATTTTGTTTTGTTTTTTTTTTTTTTTAATTAGACATGAATTTTTTTTTTGGGACATGATTTTTATTTTTTAATAAATTGGGTGATTGCTTTTTTTTTTTTTGTCACTTTTTTGTTTTAATTGGCCATCATTTTTTAATAAGGGTATATGAGTAAATTTATATAAACTCACTTTTTCCATCCCTCCACTTTTTCACTCCCAACCAAATAAAAAGGAGAGAAATTAAAATATTTTTTATCCTCCCACAATTTTCTATCCTCCCATTTTTCCACCCCTCCAACCAAACAGACTATTAGATTAGATTAGAGTATAATTTATATCTTATATAAAAAAGAAAAAAAAAAAAAAAAGGACAGTACTACTAACTTTTTTTTCATTTTTTTTTAAATTTTGATTAAAAAATAAAACAAAGGGGAAAAAACAAATAACAAAGACTATTTTATTTCTGTGTAAAGCATGCATTATAATAAATGAAATACTCTTTTATTTTTATGTAACGCATGCATTATAATAAATAAATGAAATGCTTTTTTTATATTCATGTAACGCATCCTATAATGAAATACTTGTTTATTTGCATGTAACGTATGCAATAAATGAAATACTTTTTTATTTGCATGTAACGCATGCAATAAATGAAAGACTCTTTAATTTCCATGTAATGCATGCCTCTGTGCATTTACTCATTCTCTCTTTCATAATTACAAAATAAATAAGCATTTATTCATCCTCTCTTTCATAATTACAAAATTAAAAAAGCATTTATTCATCCTCTTACATTTATGAACCCTATATTTATGAACTTTACATATATGTGAAGGACATTAAATATGTACCTATTATATGAGATTCTACCTTATAAATCTATTAAATGATCAACTTTTAATAAATAATCATTAATGTGATTCTACCTTAATAAAAAAATACTCTAATTATAAGTCACTTCCTATAAAAAAAAGAAAAGAAAAGAAAATATTATAAGTTACCTAAATATTGTTAGGAGTTTTGTAATTTAATAACATTATTTAATTCTCATAATGATGAAAACTTAAGTTTGAATTTCACTACCCCACTTATTGTAAGGAAAAAACATATAAGTTATTCATTTATCTACGATGTAATAAATGTACTATATAATCAAAAAATTTAATCTTCATCATTAAATATTATAAATATTAAGAAGTAATAAAGAGAATACAGAAGGAAGGGTGAGGGAAGAATATAAAGGATTATAGTAAGATTCGCCTTAACGTCAACTTTTACGATATGAAACTCATATATTGACAAATATGGTAACCTAAAAGGCACAAATTATTACAAAACCACAATAACTCATAGTATTGTACAAAACCATAGTAAACAACATTTAAATATGCATTGTATTCTAACACTTGTCATGTTGAACAACGCCTAAAATTGCTCAATTGATATATTTTTTTCTCCAAAAATTGTCATGATGAAATACAAACACGGGCATTAGATATTCAAAATGCCTTTATCTAATTACAACAATGAAGAAAATAAAATTATCATAACGCTTAAATTTATTTTTATTTTTGCCGTATTCTGAACCGGTTTTCAATATTTGACTGATGTGCCAATAAAATTGTTTACATACTTGAAAAGATGCATATTTTTCTCCTTTTTTGGTAATTAAAAAATTGCTAAGAGCATCCATAGCAGCTGGTGCAAAAATTATGTCATTTTGCCACACCAAATGCCTACTTTATTATTTTACCACATCATTTTACAACATTTCATTTATCAGATGTTTTATAATTCAATTCTATACATTAAAATAATATTTACTACACATTAAAATACATTTTTTAGTTTACCACATCTGTCCGTACCATTGCAAATTTGCAACGGTACGGACACAAAATGGTATATGTGCCAAAAAAAAGCAATATATACAACATCTACTAAAATCCTATTTTTTGTATTTGGTGTGGGATATGTGCCAAATATTTAGCATTTGGCACATATCCAACATCTATTATGGGTGCTCTAAGGACACCCGTCATGCATTAGTTGTTGAAACGCATCTTCATCTATGAACAGTGCCTTTTCTACGGCCTATAAAATACGGTTCGGCTACCTCTTGTTTACACCAGGGTTCAAAATTTCCCAAGAAATTTTTTTTAATAGTTCTTGAAATTTTCAATTTTGATTTCTCATTTGAAGCATAACCTTTGAAATGGTTAGTCTATCATAAATCGAATTGATATTTGAAGTATTTTTTTTCCAATTTAACAAGAAGTTTGATATTGTTTTGAGCATCCCTAACCTCAAATATTTATTATGAATAAATATAATAATTTAAGAGCTTACTTATGCTAAGCAGTGACATAATTTTGTTCATAACTAGTTATTATGATTTTTCTATTGCTTGATGTTATATTCAATTGTTAACATGATTGATGTGTAAATGTATCTTACCGTGTTAATCATTTTTCCTTTCCCAATTGTTTATATTTTGTATAATTATTGATTTAATGGGAAAGAATTACAAAAAAGTTTAGTCTATCATAAATCGTGCTTGATATTTGAAGTAATTTTTTCCCCTAATTTAAGAAGTTCGTTATTGTTTATCCCTAAAACTCAATATTTTTTTTATGAATACAACACCCCCCCCCCCCCCCCCCACATATATACATTTTTCTCCATCTCCCAATTGTTGATTACAGAGGAAATGAAATTTATAATCTTCATATAAATTTCAAGTATGTGCACTAGAAATTTATTTGAAATAAAATCTTCATATCACGTGATATGGTCTTCATACTGAATTAATTGGCTATTTTAGTAATTTATTTGAAAAACAATAGAAAGTAAATTAAATAGGCATTTAGAAAATTTCTCTCTTATTTATTTATTTATTTTTCAATATATAAATTCTATTTATATTTAAAAAACAATTATAGAAAAATCATATTTACTGTTCTCGTTTCAATCCCCAATTCTTTCGAATATCTTGTTGAAGGACTAATTTTATAATTTAACCTAAAACTAATATCACTGCCTCCTCCATATCAAAATTTTAATTATCGAAAATTGTCTTTGTGCTATAAGAATTATTCTTAAAAATTGGTTTGTTCATATAGAATCACAACTTAAAACTCAACTCCTTAAAAAATATAGTCAATAAATTATTAAAAGAAGTTACTCTTCAAGTATTAAAGAAAAGAAAAAGAGTTTTTTGTTTCCTCATATTTTGGGGTTCACACTAATTTTAGTGTTCTTGTTAATCTAGTTATTATTCAATTATTCATTTTCATTTTTATATTAACTATTATTTATTTTGTTGCTTTTGCCATAATCTATACCTTTTGTAATTCAATTTATAGGGTCGGAAGCATAAAAAATCAACTCAAAAGTTACCTCAAGATCTTGTCCCTTTAACTACTTCAGAGATAGCAAAGTTATATTCACAACAAAAAATTGATAAGGTAAAATTTCTAACTCTTACTATAAAGAAAAGGGGTTATATTAATACATATGTAGTTTACATGACACAAAACCCTTTATTTTTCATAAATTGAAACAATTATTGTAAGAATGCATTATGTCCTCAGCATTTTTTTTTTTTTTTTTTGTTGAGAAACATATGTCCTAACCCATTTGGTAATGTTGTTTTAGTAACGTTATTTAAATGTTATAGAAATACGTGTAATTGAAAAAATGTTGTGAAAATACGTGTTGTGTTGTTTAAATAACGAAAACTGTTGTTTAAACAACATAACCAAACAGCCCCTAATCTCCTTGTGTGTGAATATGTCTTTAAAGATAAAATTGTTTTCAAGGTTATCCATTGACACCATTGAGAGAACCCATTTCGCAAAAAAAGCATACAAAATATTAATGTCAATCTATAACTCAAAATATACCAATGCAAAATCCTAGATTCAAACATATAAAGCAGACATAAGATACCCAAGGAGTAAAAACATACATCACATTAGAACAACATTTGGTACAGACTGTACAGTGGGTTCACTCACTTGTCACATGTTACATCTTACATCAAATTATCATGTATTATAAGTAATTTTATTTAGATTAGATTTAAGTTACACTTGGTACAATGTCACTTAACTTGATAATTTCTCATTAGAACAACATTCTTTTGAATAAATTACTTTTGTTCTACCTTTATTTTTTTTAGATGAAGATGAATGATATTCTACCTTTTGTTATATACTGAAATTTTGAATGTATATATATAATAACTCTATAATCCCAATACATTATTATGATCCTCAAAATGAAATTTTTGGTTTTGCCCTTGTACATAATGATTTCTAAATATTAAGATTGATGAAAATTAAGAACTAAGTCATTTAATAGTTGTTCAAAACTATGTTATAAACATTTTGTTACTTTATAATTTTACTTGTGACCATGTATTAGGATGTTTCAATTACAATTGCAACAAGAACAACTAGGCCATAGTCCAAAAAATTTAGGGTCGGATCTTGAAAAAATTAGTTAAGTTCGACCATATTTATTCTTTTTTTAATCATTCTATTTAGATAGAAAAAATTCACAATAACGCTAGGGTAGAGTTCTAAATGTCTCTTAGTATGAGATAGTATGTTGATTTGGGAATATTGTGAATGTTTGTTGTGTTCTTTGAAGGACTTAATTATAAAATTAACAATTTAAATACATAATTAGGTTGGATTAAGGTATTCACGGTATAACACAATCTTATTATTTTTTAAAAAGAACCTAGGCTCATCTTGTTCCTTTTTTAAAAAAAATAAAAAATAAAATCTCAAACCCATTTTGTTAGAATATAATCAAGTAGGAAAATACATTCAATCCCACTCATTGCCATCTACATAAGAAGGAATTATTTCACAAAATTGGTGCACTATAAGACTTGCGTCCCATGTGTGGGACCCATGAGTGAGGTCTACCCTTATACAAGAAAAATACTATAAACACAAATTATTTTATAAAATATTTTACAAATTGCTGATGTGCTAAATGATTATTGGTATGTAAAATGTGAGTGGATATAAAAGTATTTTAATAAGCACATGAGGAATTTAATGAGTATTTATTTATTTTTAAAATTCATTTGAAAAAAATAAATACTCATTAAATTCCTTATATATTTATTAAAGTACTTTTTTTATGGCCCATTAATTCAGTTTATATGGTAGGCCCTAACCTTCTCAGATTATGTTTTTGACTACAAAGATGTGAAATTTTCTCACTTTCTAAGATTACATTTTTAATTGAAGATGTGAAAATTTTACCCATTAAATACCTTTTAAAGAAAATAAATACTCATTAAATTCCTCATATATTTATTAAAAAAAGTACTTTAATAAATACTATATAAGGAATTTAATGAGCATTTATTTTCTTTAAAAGGAATTTAATGAGTAAAAATTTCACATAAAATTTAATTTTGGAAAGTGATTAAATTTCACATCTTTGTAATCAAAAACATAATCTGAGAAGGTTCATTATCATTATTGCTTACAAAAAAAAATAGAAGGTTCATTACTCATTTTTGAGTCAATGCCATACACGTGGCTGCATGGTGGGCCTAGACACGGTTAGGGCCTACCATATAAGCTGAATTGGGCCATATATATATAAACCAAACCATTCTGAATGAAAGAAACAACAGTCAGTGACACACACACACACACAGTTGGTAGTGAAAAAACAAAAGCTTTGCATATTTGCTTTGATATGGCAAATCAAATGGTGCCCAATGCCGCTTAGTTTCTCCATGTAAGTAACGTGCCAGTGCTTTTGTTATTGGTGTCATATTGAACCTCAGCGTTTAAGCTTATACGTTACATTCTTAAAGGGCATGAAAATTTGTGTATTTTACTCTATTTGGTTCTTGTTTGTTTGTTTGTTTTTTGGGCTCTATATTCAAATTTTGTTGTGATTGTTAGGATAGATTTTGGTGGGTTTTCGAGCTGGGCATTGAATTTTGATGCCTCTTGGTTGCCTTTTGTGCAATGGGTGTTTGGTGGTGTTATGGTATTTGGTGTTATCTGGGTGCATGCGTTACTTGCTGTTCCATATAGCCCGGTTGTGCTCAGAACCTGTTTGTGCTTGAGTTTTGTTATCTAGCCTTGTGGTTTGTTCAGACTCAGTATCTTTTTGAGTTCTTGGTTTCTGGATAGGTCTTGTTTTGATCAGTTTGAGTTCTTTGATACAGGAGACAGCTTCTTTTGCCCATTTGCTCTCACTCAGTAACAAAGGTATGGTTTTTTTTTCTTGTTATTCTTGACATTCTTGTTATTTGATTATCTTTTTGTTGGGTATTGAGCATTACTGAATTGAAGAGTTTGATTTGCATTGTACTGAATACACGGGCTCGATATTCACTAATTTTTCAGTGGATTGTTTGAGAATTTTGCTGCTCATTTGTAATTCAAACAAAATTTCTATACGTATATTCTTTAATTTTGTTCTTTTTGATTTTTTGGAATATATAGGCTTTATGTCTGTAGATTCAACTGGTGACTTGACTCTTGTTGTTCAAGAAATGGATGAAGTTACTGATATTGGTAGGAAGAAAGGTAGTAAGAAAGGGTCTGTATCTGTCTCACCCAAGGATAAAGGAAAAAACAAGAGAAAATTAGGAGATCCTTCTATAGGGAACCCGGTTAATGCCCCCCTGTCCTTGACTGAGTTCCCTAGGTATGAGTTCTCTCCCGAGATATCTCAAAGCTCTCCATGTGAAGTCAAATTGGAGGTGGGGTTGGATCAGCCTAAAGAGGGACCAGAAACGGAAGCATCTGATCCTTTTGACTGGGAGGATGATCCTCTTGCATGTCAGCTTGAAAAAATTTTGTTGTCTAACTTGCAAGATGTTTTCCAAAATGCAATAGAGAAGCTTGTTGAACTTGGGTATAGTGAGGAGGTTGCTGAAAAGGTCATTTCGAGGGGTGGCCTTTATTTTGAAGGTAAAGACCCTGTGATGAATATCATGAAAGATACTCTCTATTTTTTGGAGCAAGGGAAAGATACCGGTGCTTCAAGAGACAACATGTTTGATGACTTACAGCAGCTGGTAGAGTACACGATGTTGGAAATAGTCGGTGTGCTTAGGGAGGTTAGGCCATCCTTATCTGCTGTGGAAGCAATGTGGTTATTGTTGATATGTGACTTGAACGTTCCACAAGCTATTGCACTAGAAGGAGATCCTTTTAGTGGTTCTGGTCGTAAAGATGTTTCAGGAGAGAGCTCCTCTAGTTCCTCTATTCCCCAATTCAAATCCGAGGCACAAAGCTCTGAAACCACCCTCCCAAATCCCAAAGAACCAAATTTCCCAAAGCCTTCACTCCTTAATGCTCAAAATCCTCTGCCTAAAACAGTCAAATTTGGAAGTTTCTCAAATGTACCCAACCCTAAAGATCTTGCTTCGGAAAGGGTAGCTCCAGTAAAAGAGAGTACAGTTTCATTGTCATTCACTGTAGAAAAATCCTTTGGTACCACTGAAGAATGTGTCCAGCCTACTGAACAAAGTTGTACCTGTGAAGAAAAATCAGGAGCTGGTCGCAAGGGGCGGACCAAGAAAGAACTTGCAGCGCTTCGGCACAAGTGCATTCATATGGATAAAAGTTACAAGACTTGTGGGTCAAAAGGGAGTTTTAGACCTGGGAAACACTCTAGCTTTGGTGGTTTTGTTTTGGAAAAAAGACTGAAACCACCATCTGAACTTGCTGGTGTACAGATGAAAAATGTTGTCTCAAAGAGAGGTACAGAAGTTGGAGCTGAAGTCCCTTTAGCAGATGGAAGTCTTCCTGTTAGCAAGATTCCATCTACTTTACCTGCAACAGAAAATGCTCCCACATCTACATTGTCTACAGCTGAGATGAAATCCAACCCAAAGGCCCAGGTCAACACCCCTAAGGCTCCTCAGATTCCTGATTACTATGCTGGAATTCCATATGACAAATCTCTGGGAAAGTATGTACCGCAAGATGAGAAGGATGAGCTGGTTTTGAAACTGGTTCCACGGCTGCAAGAACTACAGGATGAGCTGCAATGTTGGACTGAATGGGCCAATCAGAAGGTTATGCAGGCTGCTCATAGGCTTGGCAAGGATCAGGCTGAGCTTAAAGCATTGAGACTAGAGAAGGAAGAAGCTGAAGAAAAGAAAAAGGAGAAGAAAATCTTAGAGGAGAACACAAATAAGAGGCTGTCTGAGATGGAAAATGCCTTGGGTAATGCCACTGCTGAGGTTGAGATAGCAGATTCTACTCTTCGCAGGCTTGAGGTGCAAAATTCAGTGCTGAAGGAGGAGTTAGAGGCTGCAAAATTACGGGCTTCAGAGTCAGCTGCAAGTTATCAAGAAACAGTGGAGAGGGAGCAGGTGACTCTGAAAAAGGTCCAGTCATGGGAGGGGCAAAAGGCAGCATTGCAGGAAGAGCTTGGGACAAAGAAGGAAATGGTAGCTGAGTTGCAAAAGGAATCGGGCAAGGCTAAGAATCTCTACGACAAAACTGAGGTTTTCTCACGTACTATTTATCTGTTATGTGTGTGTGTGTGTGTGTGTGTGTATTACAGCAGTGGTGAACTCATGGATATCACATGCAAATATGGTTATTGTATACTCAAAAATATTTGCCTTGCAATGGCACCAAGTCACACTTTGTCTCTTTCAAACATACTAGGTAGGTCATAGAATTGAAAGGCACCAAGAGAACACACGACACATACTATAAACACTTCATAACCTTTGTTGCTTTCCAGCAAAATACATATGCAAAATTCCCTGCAGTTCCTATCGCAAGACTTACGCTACAGTAACTGTATGACCAAGCATTGCATAATGCTATTGTTAACACATCATGAGCTCTCTTTGTCATCGAATCAACTTGATTGGTTTATGTGGCCCCAATGTTTAAAGAAGGGAAGGAACAAAACTCCAAATAAATCAGTGTTGAAGTTGGTAAAATTAGTCAGTCAGATTGCATTTTGACATGGGCTTGGCTCACTATGCATGTAAAAGCTCCATTGTATGCCATCCCTAAGCCATCCTTACCATTTAATTTCATTAGGCCATTTTTTAACTATTCAAATTATAGAGAAGATCTGAAAACTTCTGTGCTTTCTTTTCATGTGCTAATGTGTCTATGTTGTAGACAAATGATTTTTATGGTTTTAATTGCCTGGAACTTCTTCACTAGTAGTAGTTAATAATATTGCAGGCCCAATGGAAACAAGAGAGGATGGAGAAGGAAAACCTACTTGCACAGGCTGCCTCCATAAGACAGGAAAGGGAACGATTTGAAGCTCAAGCAAAAGCAGAGGAGGAAATGATCAAACAAAAAGCAGAAAGTGAAGTGCAGAAATATAAAAAAGAAATTAAAAAGCTTGAGCAGAAACTTTCCCAAATGAAAATGGAGGCTGACTCTTCTGCAATAGCAGCACTTCGGAGTGGCACTGAAGCAAGTTCCTCCTCAACAGGCAGCTCAGGTGTCCAAGCTATGCAGCGCAACCAGAATCCTCAAGGCTTAAAACTGGAGCGGGAGTGTGCCATGTGCCTATCAGAGGAAAAGACAGTGATTTTCCTTCCATGTGCACACCAGCTTCTCTGTGCAAAATGCAATGAGCTCCATGAGAAAAAAGGGATGATAGACTGCCCTGCCTGCAGAACCCCAATTATGTTGAGGTTTAATGCGCGTTTTGCTTGTCCATAGCGGCTGGACACCTTTTAGCAGGAATGGAGAATGGAGAATTGTAGTAATGATTTGTAAATGGATCCTCTAAAGAGATTCCATTTCGATTCAGATCAATATGGATCCCCTTCCCCTTCCTTTTCTTTATTGTGTTCCTTTTTGGGTTTTTCATAGTTCATACCCAAAAAAAAAAGCAGCAAAAACCCAAAACAAACAAAAAAGAAAGAAAAAGAAAAAACAGAAAGGAAAAAAGTAGTTCATAGAGTCAAATTTACCTTTGTAAAGCAAGCTAAAGCTTTTAATAGAAATGAAATCCACCTTCTTCTTCTTCTTCTTCTTCTTTAGTATTATTATTATTAAAAATATTGCTCTGATATTTCAACACTAAAATTATCTATCCTTGTAAATTGGCTTACTTGTTTTTTCTTTTCTCTGAAATATGATAGCTTATAGTGGTAGGTAAGGAGTGCATGCCTGACCATAAGCTCCTAGTTTGTTACCTAAGAAATTCTCAGGCATCTACAACAAAGTTAAATTCTCATGCTCTTCCTCATGTTGCTAAGGAATCTCTATATTGGCTTCAAAGATCACCTTGTGCAGAAAATCTACCTTTAAATTCATTAACATTTCAAAGCAAGCTTGTTTCATTTTAGCTACAATGCACCTCTACAGGTTATATTATGTTTTTTGCCAATCTCATGGAAGAGGAAAGAAAAGGGCAACATGAAGCATTTGTAGTACTATTGCATAATGCATTAACAAGGAAGAGTAAAGAAACCAAGAAAGTTTCCTTGTAGAAAAGCAGTTTGGATGACCTAGTCCAGAAAGTAGATTATGATGGAATACAATTCAAAGGACAAAATTCAATCAAGATAGATTGGAGCTTGCTCTGGTAATTATCAGGCTTGATTATTGGTTTCAGTAGGTGTCTTAGTTTGTTTGAGCTTTTGCCTAGGCCCAACAAGATCCTTACTTTGCTGCCATTTCTCGTTAATTTGGGCTCATTAAGCTGAGCTTTTCTCATTGATACGTCCTTTTCTTCTATAGCCCAAACTAGCCTTACCCAGTACAATCACAAGAAATTGCTATTACTTATCCATTATGATAGTTGGTTATTTTGGCCCAGAGCCATAAGCTCAACTAAGACATTTTAATGTTTCCAATCGATACATTCATGGTTCAAATCAAATTCTTTTTACCCAATTATAGAATTATTAAAAACAAAATTTTAGTCATTCTAACACATGCGTGTGCGCACACACAAACTTTAGTTGGCTGTAGATTTTTATTAATTTATCTTTTGTGGAGAAACCATTTGCATTTGTGGTATAATTGGATCCGATTTTACTGCTCTATGAATGAGTCCTGTGTTTAGAAAGGTGTTTGGTATGATTAATTTTAGGTTTAGCTGTTAGAATTTACTTAAAGAATTATAATGGTAGATTAGCCACCAATACTAAAAGTCTAAAACATGTGCATTCTTGTCCTTATTAGCATGTGTGTTGTGTCTGTCCACTTCTCTTTCCATTTTCTTTATTTTGGTTTGCTCCTCCTATTCATATATGTTAGTTGATGGCAGTGCAGTTTTCAGGGGTAGTTCACAGTGGTTAATTACTAATTAGTTCGTCTTTCAATTTAATTGAATTAAAAAAAAAATTAGAGATATAGGGTAAAGTCTATATTAGTAGAACACGTTTGGCAATTTCATTCAATGGTCAAAATCTCTTTTTAAAAATAAGATAGCATTTCAAATTTTGGTATCAATTATTTGATAATTATTCTCTATCATTATACGCAAAACAGCAATCACCAAATGAATTTTCTTTTGGTAGGTGTAATTTGATTAGATCCTTTATTTAACAAGAAACTTAAGTAATTGAGCTGATTTTCTTTTGGTAGGTGTAATTTGATAAGATCTTTTATTTAACAAGAAACTTAAGTAATTGAGCTGATTGAAACGTACCAAGTATTTTCCTTTAAATCTTATTAACAAGGATTTTTAAACATAAAAGTACAACAAACATGTGTATCAATTTAGTGACAATGTTCCTAAATATAGGTAGTATGATCCTTCTATAGTACCTCAGAATATTTTTTAGAGTATGATATATTGATATCCATATAATCCTTAACCATCATTAAGTTAATTAGTTTATCTATATAAATATACACTAATAGTTGAGATTATAACAATATGAATGACTAGAAGGATATCGTACCCCCAAGAAAACAGAAAGGTCCTATAAAATCATCCATGATTTCTTGCATCTTCATCATATATAGTTTCCTATCTTACAATCAAAATTGTGAGCATAAAACACATATTTGTCAACCTTTTCCTTTGTTAACAATATGAAGATGCAAATTTAGCTAGCATGCTCATTCTAAATTGATGTACAAGCAAAATAAGACACAAGTTAAAGGATCTTATTGTCACAATAGAGTGCCGTATACTCCTAAGTCCTAACACATATACAAGAGTCAAGAATGACCAATTGACTTAAAAGGCACGACGTTGATATGTCCAACTGTTTTTTTTTTTGAACCTCATTTTTCATTGCCTATCAGAAAAGGAAGCTGTATATACATGCGTATTTTTTTTTTTTAACTCTTTTTTATTGTACAAAGCAAATATACTTTGAAATATTACAGTTTTTTTTTTTTTTTTTTTTTTTAATATAGCAAAATAAATAGACTTTAGTAATACTTACAATAATTATTTATCGTACTAATATTCTTTTTCATGTCTTTCTAAAATTCATTTCTCGTTGCTTATTGGGGAAAAAAATACACATGAGAATGGTTACATATATGATTGCCACATAATCGGTTAGAAGTGATTTCTCAAAATCGGTTCAAGGAAAACTTTATCTTTGATACATGTACATACTTAAAAAAAAAAAAAAAAAATCATTTTTAATATACAACACATTTTCTATAATTAAAAAAATAAACATGTATTAGACGTTTTCCATATTATTCTTGTACAAGAATACTTCAATTTACTAAAATTTAGTACTCTTTACTATAATTATTTATTGTACTAATGTGTGTTATTATATATAACATTAAATTGAATAGATGCTAGTTTTATTTCATGTATTAATTTTTTTTTTGAGAAAAATATTTCATGTATTAATTTAGTTTTGAATTTTAGTATATCTCTTACTCTTGAAGGGTCAAATTTAGCATAGCAATTTAGTTTTAAATATTGCTATATTATCTATGTGTATTGTCTATGCATAATTGAATAGATATTTAAAATGATGATAATTAAATTTTATTTTGAATGTTAGAGATTATGAAAAAAAATCTAATACTCATTTCAAAATGAATTAATATAACGGAATGGAATTATATTAAGAATTTCACAGAATCCTAATCTTACGTAGAGTTTAGGTTGCCGAATGGAGGCATTAACTATTGCCCGAAGAGTTGTGTAATAGTCAATAATCTATATCATAATTTTTTTAAAGAAAAACCTATATATGATTGTCATTATAATAACTCATAGTCTCTTTGGGTTACATCATCAATATCACTAGCATTTTGTCTCATCTCCAAGTTCGCATTCCTTCTCAAAAAAAAAAAAAAAGTCCAAGTTCGCATTCAATGGATAGCAATGACATATTTATTATAATGAACCTTTTGCAGTATTAGGGGGAGAAAATGCTCTCTCCTCTACCATATATTTAACAAGATTTATTTTTATTGATATAGATAAAATTAACCAGACAGGAAATAACGGAATTGATGATATTTTGTCACTTAGATAAACATATTATTGTGAACTTTCTAAGGCAAAACTTGTATTATAATATATATAAGCCTATCCAAATCCATGAATCTTGTCATTCTGTATTGGGTTTTCAATGTTCTGTATGTAGACTATTTATCAAGAAGTCAAATTTGGTTAAATTTATCAATCCATACATCAAATGAGGTATGTTTGTACATATCTGTCCGAGTATTTTAAGTATATTTTTGTCAAGAAATAACATTTAAAAATCAATCGCTTTTGTGGTCATTTTCTATTTATGTACATATTTTTTATAATCGAGCTAATCCACCTTTCATTAAGGCCATGGCCATCTAAAGAGCTGTTAATGCTTGATAATTATCCAGGGCAAGGTTTGGGTTCAATGTACAAAAGTATTGGACTTGATAGGATGCTATCATGTGTCAACATCCTATCGGTTCAGCACACATGAACATTAGATCCAAGTTGATTCCAGCTATCAAATACATTTAGTTTTAGACACTTGTACTGTATTTTCTATCATGTTCCTTTTAAAATATACATTTATATCATAGTATATATTCCAATGGTTAAAACTTAGACAAAGCTTAGGTATTATATCTTAGATTATTTAATTCAATTCAATTATATGATTATAATGATCATGAAATAAGAACAACGGTAATAATTTCTAAAGACAATTAAATTCAACTATATGGTCATTAGCCAATGCAACTGTACAGTTGAATTCACAATGATAAAACCGCCATCCCTTCCCAAAAATAATCAATAAGGAAAAAGCACTTTTATTAAGCTTATCAGTTTTTAGGGTAATTCTATTGTAAAAATACTGAAATTCTTTCGAACAATTTTAAAATGATGGCATTGGATCTTGTCATGTCATTAACATGTAATCAAATATTATTTTAGCATTATTATTTTGGTATCTATTTAAATTACTATCACATAAAAAAAATTCTAATATACACTCATTTTAGAATAGACGAATAAGATTTTGAAAAGTCTACTATCTAAAAAACTTTATGCCCCTCATAACAAGTTATTTTAATTCCGACAATCTGCTCGGAAGAAGGATATTTTGTCCAAATGATTTGATGTAAATAATTGATCCACTTGTTGGGATGTCAGAGTGAGACACTTTACAGATTTTTAGAAGTAAAATGCCTACTGGTTTCCTTCATGTGCAAATGGATGAATCCCACTGTTGTTTTGTGCGGCGCAGGTTTGCCTATCCGATGCAAAATGTATGATCCAAAATAAACAAATAAATCAGATGCAGAAGGATTTACTAAATCAGATAGAATCAATCATGGTATGCAGGAAGGACTTATCAGATTACTTTAGACAAATGTCATACTAAATTCATTATGGAAGCCAACCAGTATTGGGCTTAAAAACCAATTTACTGAGTGTAGCTTGGTAGTAAGAGTCCTCTTATCATTTATATGATATTTGGTAAGAGTTGAGCAGTTTGTGTAATGGTATTTTAACGAATGTGTTGTGCCCACAATAACAGTCTCATCATGATCACGGTAGTACACGTAATATTACTCTTACTTTCATTTAACGTGAAATGGATGAGTCCACTCCGAAGAGCCATTTTTTATCAATGAAAAAAAAAAAAAAAACCAACTTTTGCCTCAAGTGCAATATTCTTACCTAAAACACTAAACTATTTGTTTTGAGAATCAAAACACTAAACTAACTTCTATGAGAGGGCTGAGTGCTATTGGAATGCTTCATTTAAATTTTCTTTGAGGGTACAAGGATATAGTAAACAGTGTAAGAAACACAGACAAGACAAATATAGAAGCACTATAGATGGTCCAGCTAAGGCAGTGGACCATATAACAGGACAATAATAGAAACTCTGTTACTATCATTTTTATGATTTGATCTGAATGGAGTTTAGTGACTCTAGCAAGTTCAAGCTCAGGCCTGTGGCTCCTTGTTGGCATGAAGTAGACTTACGTATTAATGAGTTTAGTACAGTATAGTCCCAACTCAAATAATTGGAAGAACTGTACATTATTGTCAATTTCTTTAAAACTTTTTCCTCGCTTCATGTGTGTATTAAAATACTTAGTATTCTCAAAAGAAAAAATAATAGGTTAATCCTACATTGGAAAATTAGTGTAAGTTAAAGAGGTTTAAAGTCTGTGCTGTGTATCCAAGAGTTAGACCATTTTGGATATACAACACTGTTAGTTTCTTTAAGATCTTCTTCCTTCTTCTCGTGTGTATGTTAAAATACTTAGTATTCTAAAAAAAAAAAAAAAAATTTTGAAGAACATTGAGCACCCAAGCCATGTAAATTATGCTTTGCAACATAAAAGCTCTGGTCACTACTTGGGTAAGATTGGTTATGCTCATGAATGCAAGCTATTTTATGATGTTCAACTACCACCTAGGGTTAGATATGTGGGGATTGTTTGAGTTAATTCAATATGTACTTTTCGATGACTCAAGAAGGGAGCTCATTATAGCTCATAGGGAAACAATCTCAATTATCCATAGAAGGTTTGGGTGGTCATAAAAAATTGAATTCCACATTTAAATGGGGGTGCATTTAGTTTCCTCCCAAACTTTAAAAAATAAATACATTTTCCTTTCAAAATTAATTAAACACTTCTGCATTTGTGCTTTGACTACTTTCTTTGTCTTTTAATGCTTAACATCCTGTTAGAGTGTTAGTGTGATTACTACAAACTAATCTAACCCATTATGTGTCGGTTCATAAGTATAATCACACATATTAAATCACATAATTTAATAAATAAAGTAAACAAGTCACATGATTAAGTTATGTAACTAAAAGTACACATGCATTCTCATTTGATTTGTCATGGTGAAAGAAATTTTCCATAAATAGATTGGAAGGAAAATTCTATCCATATAGAAAATGCCACAATTACATGGTTAACATTAAAAACTTGCATGTGATCCTTTCTTTTCTTTTTTTGATAATTCGATAGTTTGGAGTGGGGGGTTTTGAACCCTAAATGTTTCAAAACACTTGGACATGCCAACAAGTTGAGCTACAAAGCTCTTGGCAATGACGTCTAACCTTGTGATCCTTGATTTTTTATTTTTTTTCCTCAGAGTCCCCTTACTAGTATTTGGAAAAAAGAAGTTAAAATTGTATGACAGAAATATATAAACACACTAAACTATATCCTTGGGGAACAATACGAATTTACTACAGCTCATACTTGCCCATCCAGCCATTTAATTGAAATTCCTAAAACTAGACATCCCTATTGAATAAGTAGCTTTAAATTCACCATGGCATTGACCTCGGATAGATATTAGACCTTTGTTTTCATCATTAATACTTAACAACTTTTAATCTTGCAGGGTACAGTACTCTTCCCCACTCTCTAAATTATAGGCCTTGCCATCATCATTAAGGAGTATTATTTAGAGTTCTTATCAGTAAGATTATTGGAAGAAACTCCCAACAGCCACGACTCATAAGCAAATGTACAAATGGTGACAACAAGAGAGACTTGTCATTTTACTAGGACCATAATAAGTGCTCCCTAGACCAGACAACCCCATGCATTTGGCGTTTCCCTTGATACATCAAATCCAGGCTAGACCCGCATATTAAATTACCTATAAATAAGATAATTATCTACCTAATCCGTATATTAAAAACAGAAAGTATCGAGTGGATTCCACATTTGTCAACTTTTTGATATCTGGCTACCTTTTATAGGGGCTAAACAGAGGCCTTCGTGGGACCTCATAGTGAAATTATGCAAACACCCTTTGGGATCCCAGTTGCAGGGGCATTCAAAATTAGATTCATATAATGACACTGCATGCATTCCATAAGCCAATGAATATAAGCTGGTTCGTATCTGAAAATTGTCCAACTTATTTGATTAGCATTTAGATTAGCAAGTTTCACGTTTCTCCATTGTCGTGACTATTGAATTATAAAATGATATATAATATACATATACACACACAAGCCTATGTGCATGCGCAAAGGCTCTTCTATTTTTTTGGGTAAATGTTATAATTTAGAAATATTTTTTTATTTATTTTTCAAACAAATAAAAATGACAAACTTTAGATATAAGCAATAAATGTAATTTCTTTTTTGAATATGAAGAGAAAAAAATCCTAAATTTTAGAAATTCTCTTTTTGAATTTAAAATGAAATTTGTTATTTAACATTTATGACTCTATTTCTAAATGAAGTTACCCTTCTTAATGAGGATATTTTTGAACCATATAAAAGTCCAGTTGAAAGAGAGGAACCCTCTTATATATATATATATATATTAAGCAAAGATCTTATGCAAGAGAGTAAGAGTATGAAGTTTATTGAATTAGTCAATAAAATAAATGGATATATTAATTATTTATAATTGTGCATTAATTTTTATTAGAAGAATTTATATGATTGCTTTTATAAATTTTATTGTAAGCGAACCAAACAAACTAAGCCCACTGAGAATAGTGTGTTTAGGTAAGACAACCCATTACAATTAATTTGTTAGAGAGTGAGCTTCCGAGGTCAACTTTTAGTGCACTTGTATGGTTTTGCTTTTAAGCTAACGGAGAAAACGTTAAATGATTTTGCTTTTAAGAGGAACAAGTTTTGGGATTGATACTTCCTCAGGTTTGGCCGAAGAGTAGTTTTTCATATAATGTTCAAGTCTCAACTACAGGATAGTGCTACACAGTGTATATATTTCTTTTCAGTTTTTCGTCCCCCATTTTGGAGGGGTTTCCTTTCTTAATATAGCCGGCTGAATTGCATCCTAGCCCTCCACTTGTACAGTCATTGACTTTCATTTGGATGCTTGTCCCATTAAGATTTTGCTAGAGGTAGTAAAATGTGCTGCAAGCTATGAGGGTACTGTTCAGGGGTCATTCCTCCATTAATGCGGCCAATTAGTGTATTGAATGCAGAGGTGATAACTACTTTTTTTATGGAAAAATACATGTTTGTATTGCATACTAAACATATGCAGCAGAAAATTAACGGATCTACTTCTTTCGCAATTGATAATATGTGCTATGTAAATTTCAGAATATAAGAATAAGAGAGTGTACCTTGGTGTGATGAATTTCAAAACAAAGATTGCAAGTTCTTGAGAACACTTTTTAATCTTCACTCCAATTCCACTAACGCCCAAGAAGTGTGGTTTCTCAATCAGTTTCTATGAATGTATTCAAGAGAGAATTCAAGAGTGGTCAACACTCACATACAAACCATTTCATGTAACTTCCTCAAAATTTTGTATGTTTCTCTCCTTATAACTGATTATCTAATTGGGCTAGTCTTTTGGGTTTTTCTAATTGGGCTTTAGTAAGTGGCTTGGAGTGGAACCAAAAGGGAACAAATAAGACACTAGCTCCAATGGGCCTTGGGCTTTTCTGTTAACTCTTGACAAGTCCAAAGTTACTATTAATTATATTTAATACCACTATATAAATATAATTGCACTTTAGGCCTCATTAATAAATTATATCCTAAGACTTTATTGTACATGCAACTTCTTCATAAAATATTCGTAGTAATACAAAGTCATGAATGTAGACTGCCACTTTGTATATTACTACATCTTAATCCTTGAGTACCCGGTTTAATCTTTTTTGTTATTCATCATATATTTATAAAATCCAATTTCATAAATATATACTTTAGTCTTACTAAAGTGGTTAGGCCTAACTCTTTGAATAACAAACCCATTAAACTTATCTCAAGGGAATATTTTGTATCTCTGTTAAGAGACTATGAATTCCATCTTGAGAATATATGTTCCATCAACACTAAATGTGGCTGCCCAACATACTGAGGTTTTGAACATTACTTTAGATCTCACTCCTGATATATCAAAGCAACCTGCACTTCATGATCAGGTCCATTATTCTCTCAAGATTAAGAGTTCATGTAAATATAAGTCGTGAGATTTATTATTCAATTGACAGTCGTTAGGAGAATAATGAATCTCACAGCGGTCCAGTTCAATATGTCTTAACTCTTAAAATATATCAACATATCAACTAGAAGTCACCACTTCCATGATCAAGACAAATCATCTTAGTTAATATGTTATAGTCTTCGCAGATGAAACGCCTAATTTCATCACCGACTACGAATTACAATTCTGAGTTTACAAAGAACTTGTGACTTATATCTTCTATGACTAAATCACATACTATGCATCTTATGGACTATATGATAATGTCCGAATATTCATGTTACCATTATTTCAGATGATAATAAAACAACTTTATTAATTACAATATTAAATCATACATAATGTCATACTTAATATCATACATAGCATCATACAATAGGATTTAAGAGCACTAATCCTAACATTTATCTGGACATTTGCATTCTTCTTTGCTTGCACGTCTATACTGTCTTCTTTGGTATTTTGTCTTCTGGTGCAAGTGGCCTACTCGACGCTTCCCGAGAAACACTCGCTCTTCGAGCTCCTCAAGGAGTCGACATCTTCATCCTTCCTCCTCGGATTCTCATCCCTGTGTTGGGCCAAGACTGATGTGTGGGTGGGCCCTTCCATCTCCTTGAACTGGGCCCACGGGCTCTATTCCGTATTCAGATCTTACTCCTCCCACATTTATACAAGAAACTATTTTTATTTAGAATAATTATAATAACAATATTTGATTTGGAATATGAAATTATTAATTTTCGTATTATATATTAAAAAGATTATTTTATAGAATTATTCTTCGCATTAATAGGATGACATTCTTCTTTGTGTTATATATTAAAAATATTATTCTATGAAATTTAAAAAATTACTAATAGGATAAACACATTTATTTTTTATATTAATTATTTATCTATAATGAAATTTTGATGTCAATTTTCTAAGATTTATATGAGTAACAATTGATTTGAAATATGATATTTTTGGTCAAATTTAGTTACTTCCACAACAGGTGAAACAAAGTCCAAAAACGAAGAAGAAAAAATTAATAATACACAATTATGAATGTACCAATAAGAATGATATTTGCTTATTTATCAAAATGATATTTGCATTTTTAAGTAGGCATAAAACATGCATATCTATATTAGTCACTATATTATGCAGTTTTCAAATTTGTAAATACATATAGTATGATGAAATCATTACACTACTCTAATTGTTTTTCTATTTTGTCTATAAAAATAGAACACTAAATATTTTAATTTTTTACGAATAAAAATTATTGAAATATTAGAGAAAACTAATAATAAAATGCACCGCATATTGTGTGTTAATTTAGCTAGTAATAATAATAATAAAAACTTTAGTAAAAAGATACCTAACTCCAAAAGAATTATGATCCTATATCTTAATTAAAATTTTGGAGTAAATGCTAATATTTTAGTCCCTATATTTTGACTTTTTTCCATTTTAGTCTCTACATTTTATTTTTACCACTTTTAGTCCCTAAACCAATTAACGCGGGACATTTAAGTCCTTGAAGCACCATTCCATCACCAAACTAACAGGAAAGCTGATGTGGCGCTGACATGACCATTAAAATATTATTAAAAATAATTATTTGGCATTTTTAAATGACACGTCAGCATTTAAAAATTTTAAACAAAGCCACGTCAGAAAATTTATATAAAAAAGAAATTAAATTTTTTTAAAAAAACCCTTAAATCTAATTTAATTAAAAAAAAAATTACTTATCATTATTAATTTTCATAAGAACATTACAACTCGTTCTTCGTGTTCTTCCCAATCAAACCCAGCAACAAGAACTTAAACCCAGCAACGAAGATCTCAAACCCAGATCACAACAACATAAACGAAAAAAAAGAAACGGAGATCAAACACAAACACAGACCCAGATCACAAATAGAGATCAAACACAGACCCAGATCACAACAACACAAACGAAAAAAAAAGAAAAAAAAAAAACACAGATTAAACACAAACACAGATCTAAATCACCAATAGAGATCAAACACAGACCCAGATCACAACCCAAACCAAAATCATCAGCGGACCCAACCACCGATCCAAAAAACAAGCCACAAAAAACAAGTTACCACCACACCGAATCTTAAATGTCATTTCCCATTTTCAATAAATATAAATTTTCTACTTTTCCCCCTTTCCATTAAACACAGAAAAGAGAGAGAAGCAAAAATAATTACAAAAGGCATAAACAAGAATCAAGCAAACATAGCAACTACATACAGGACAGATACAACTCATATATCATAAACCCAGTCTCAACAAAAATCCCAAAAATTCTGAGCATCAAAGGACATTAATAAGTAGAAGCTAAGCATGGATAACGAGGTAAACTAGTAGTAGCTTGAGTTGTAGATATCATGGGCAACGGCGCTCTTCTTCACCGGAAAAGGCAACCTCATCACCGAGATTAGAGAAAGTTTGGGTCAGATCAGAGTTTGGTAGATCAACGGATGAACGAGTTCGACGGCGGCGACCTCGTCACTGAGATTTAAGAGAGTTTGGGTCAGATCAGAGTTTGGCAGATCGGCAGAGATGAGATTTTGAGAGAGTTTGGGTTTGAGAGAGATTTCGTCGAGGGTGAAGAGAGAAAGAGAGAATTAGAGATAGAGAGAGTTTAGAGTTTGGGTCTGATCGTTGATGAGGTTAAAAGAAAAAGAAAAAGAATTAAGGTTAACGAAAAAGAAAAAGAATTAAAAGGATAATTTTTTATTTTTGTTTTTTTTAAATAATTTTAATTAAATCAGCAAACAGGGCTGATCTGGCGCTGACATGTAAAATAATAATGATTTTTTTAATTGATCCGTCAGCCACGTTAGGTTTTCCGTTAGTTTGGTGACGGAATGATGCTTCAAGGACTTAAATGTCCCGCGTTAATTGGTTTAAGGACTAAAAGTGGTAAAAATAAAATGTAGGGACTAAAATGAAAAAAAGTCAAAATATAGGAACTAAAAGTGCATTTACGCCAAAAATTTATCTACCTTTTTCAACCAGCAATAGACGCGTCTCGGTTAGAACCTCACGGACTGCGTCATTGCCCCAAGCGTAAAGATAAAAAGTTTATCTACCTTAGTTTATGCATTTAGCTATAAAATAAGTTACTAACAATGTTTTGCTTTGATCTTTCATCCATAAAATTTTAATATGATATCTGCCCATTGATTATAAAACAAGCTTGAGTTTTAAGTAAACCTAGACTTTCAAAATGGAAACATTTAATCCGTGAGTTTAGTTCTCACAATGCTGATCTCAAGATTACGGAAGTGGAGTCTGATACCAAAAGAAACTTTTTATATGGCAAAGCGTTTTCTATCTGGGACTACTAAATAAAGTGATTGCGGAGATTCGGAGAATACTCGATGATGCTAAAGCTTTCTCAACAAAAATTGTTTTATTTTTAGTCAAACTTTTTTTCACTGTATTTGCAACTCTTGTATTCATGTTTGTTTAAACACATACAAGTCTTCTTGCAGAAGAGAAAGAGGCATTTATTTTGGTATAAACGAATTCCTATATTTTCCATTTCTCAATTGTATACGTTAATATTACCCAATAAAGTCTACAATCAATTCCTCTATAAAAAAGCTTGGATTTTAAATTGAAAAAGGTTTTAAGATATATGGCGCATAAAAAACTAAATTGAAATCTGTTTATCTCATAGATGTTTGAACTTTGAATTGCATCTGCATCTCATTCATAGTATTGCATTTAGTGCCAATTTGGCACGGTGATTTGAAATTGTATTATTATTAATTTATTATCTATAAATTAGATAGAATTTCAACTTATAACTTTATGATAATTGTGAAATTGTATTTTTTGAAATACACCATTTTCAAATTTTGCATTTTTTTAGATATAATTATTTCAAATAATTTTCAAAAACTGAAAAATAAACAATACAAAATGGCACGGCTCTATAGGCAGGACATGGTTGTTATAAACAAAACCGTTATACAATTTTTTTTTCTAATAAAATATGATGTGGTGTGTACTCTAAATGAGTCTTTAACTCTTGATTAAAAAAAAAAATCTCTCAAAGATTTTTTTTTTTAAAGAAATTAAGAACTAAAATTTCAAATTCAAATTTAAAGAGATTTTTTTAAAAGGAATTTAAAAATATTTTTTTAAATAAAATGTCACTATCCCTAATTTGAAATAATCATATTTGTGCGTATAAATTTGAAAAATCTCATGGTAAAATTCCAATCAAATCAAATTTAAAATTGAATCCCTTCCATATAAACCAAATCTTTAACTTTTTCTTAAGCTACAAATTTGAATAATTTGGTCCATTTACAATGTAGTTTTTTAATTTGAATAATTTGATCCATTTACAATGTAGATTTTTTTTTTTTTTTTTTTTTTGGGATTCCCTATAGTCTAATATCTAAACTTTTCAATATAAAACTTATGTGCATAGTATACGGGTGATGATGATAAAAGAATAGTAATCTGAAACTTTGTACTAGTGGAGAATAAAAAAGTATTTGAAAAAAGTGTAATATACAACCATTTTTGACAAAAAATGTTGGGACCCTTTGAAAGATGAGATGAGGAACCCCACAAAACTCAGTACTACCCATCTTCCTGTGTATTTCACAAGAAAGAAGAAAATTCCCTCAGCAAATTCTATCTTTTTATGACAAATTTATGGGCTCCACCATGAATGCATGGGAGTTGGATACGCCGTGTTTTAAGTGAGGTGGCGTTCGAAGCAAGAATCCCACTTGCATGGCTTGGAGTTGTTGGGTGGGTCTTCTTTTATAATCTTCTTCTTTCTTTCTTTCTTGATTTTTTCTTTTCTTTTCCTTTAAAATAATAAAAATTAAAAATTAAAAATTAAAAATTAAAAAGTGGGTCTTCTTCAATGTTTCATTAACTTAATCAAAATCTCAAATGGCATTTCACTTCTGTCCAATAAACACCCACACAAAACCCATTTCTTTTATGTAGAGCAGTTGGCATTTGGCAATAGCACCATTTCTCTCTCTCTCTCTCTCTCTCTCTAAAATTCAACCCCTATTTGACTGCCAAGTGTCACCAACCCATTTCCTAGAAGACTCATTGAGAGACCTTGCTTTCCTCCACCTTTAAAGAAAAGAAAAGAAAAGAAATAAATTTGTCACTAAAAACTAACCCTCTTTTAGTACCCTTATTTATTCGCCTACACAAAACAAAACAACAAAACAAAAAACAGAGCAAAAGCAGAGCAACAACTCTGCAACTATTTCTTCCCCCATTTCTCATGCCCTCACCAAGCCAACAACCCATTCTCTTCCACTCAAACTACTCTACAATGCTTAAATCACTTAACAAGAAGCTCTGCCTCCTCTGCTCTCGCCTTCGCTGGCCCAGTCGCCGCCGCTCCAAGCCTAAAATTATCATCAAAAGGTTTGGAAAAAATAGCTCCACATTTCAAGATGATGCCAATAGTGAAGTGGGCATTAATGGGTCGGCTGCAGTTCATCCAAATGGCCAATTGGGTAGTCTAAACTCGGAAAAGCCTATACGGATAGCAACATTCAATGCTGCCCTCTTTTCCATGGCACCAGCAATTCCTGAGTCTGAGAAGAGAACAAGTTTTGAAATTGGAAATGGAGATATAATGAATTTTAGGAGGTCAATGGACTTGAATTTACGCGCAAAGTCTGTGAATGATCGGCCAAAAAGTATTCTAAAGCAGTCTCCCCTGCATCCAAATTCCATGAATGGTACAAACAATCTTTCAACGCGACAGAAGTATGTGAAGTCCAAGTTAAGGGTGTCGATAAACTTACCTGATAATGAGATTTCATTGTTACGGAATAGACAGTTGAGCTTTGATGAAAGAGAAGGTTCTTCTTCTTTTTCTGCTTCTGATTCTGCTTCAAGTAGTAGAATAAGTAGAGTTTTGAAAGGGAAGGCTCCTCTAAGATCCAATTCAAGCTTGCCTATAAGTATGCTAAATGGTGTAGTTGGCGAGACCTATAAAAGCAGCAGGACTGTGCTTGAAGTGCTGAGAGAGTTGGATGCTGATATATTGGCTCTACAAGATGTGAAGGCAGAGGAAGAAAAGGCTATGAAGCCTCTGTCTGATTTGGCTGGTGCTTTGGGAATGAATTACGTTTTTGCCGAAAGCTGGGCACCAGAGTACGGCAACGCCATCTTGTCAAGATGGCCTATCAAGCAGTGGAAAGTTCAGAAGATCTTTGATGATTCTGATTTCCGGTGAGTATCATCTTCTTTACCCATCTCCATTGAGTCAATTTTGGAATTTTATTACTCCTCTGTTTTCCTCTGCTTTGATTCTGTTTTTCCATAAAAATAAAGGCATATTTCTACATTAAAGAGAGTCATAATGATGTTTTCTTATTCTTGAAAAAAAAAAGTGCATTCAATTATAATTTTTCTCATTCAAGTATTCATTTCATGGTCCCAAGTCCCAACCTTTCCACAACAAAGTTGACAAAATCAATACCTTTTGATAAAGTTACCAATCATTTAGCCTTTTTTCTTATACCGTTATTCTAAAATTGCTTAGGTAAATTATCAAAGACAAAACCCTCCCTCCCCCCCCCTCCCCCGCCCTGGTAATTCGGGGGTCAGCCTACTATTCTCTATCCGTATTGTCGGACCGTGTGCCTTACCGATCCATCCAACGACCAATTGGTGAAGGATAAGGGGGCATAAATCTTTTATAGCATTCGATCGCAGACCAAGCCCATTGGTATTGGAGCGAATTGTGAAATCCCTCACAATCCCTCCCTCAAAATGCGGCTCCAACGACTCGAATCTATGATCGAGCTCTGATACCACTTGTCGGATCGTGTGCCTTACCGATCCATCCAACAACCAATTGGTGAAGGATGAGGGGGCACAAATCTTTTATAGCATTCAATCACAGACCAAGCCCATTGGTATTGGAGCGAATTGTGAAATCCCTCACACGTACAATAGTAATTAAAAAGATAATTTACATGTATTTCCAACCATGTGACCTATTTAGTAGTTATGTGATGTATTTTGAATCACACCACTTAATTAGTAGTTGTGTGATTTACGAAATTATCTATGTTAGAGATATGTTAGCCTAATGTAATAGGCCCAAACTCAATCCTTCTAGTCTAGGGTTTAGCCTACTATATATACATACACATGTTATGTTTCATTGCAATACATGATTTGTACTACACTCTAATATATTTTGATGTAACCCTTTAGGATTTCCTCTGTGGACTTAAGTTGTTAGGCTAAACCACGTAACCCTCGTGTTTTATTGTGTTCTATACTTTATGCTTCCGCTTCTGTATCCATAATAACATATTCAATATGGTATATCAATGCTAATATTTGACAATCGGATATTTGGAAATTTTGTGCTATGATAAAATAGTTCTTTTTTTTAAAGATTGTGCAGTCCTTTTCAAGAATTGGTACATAAGCAACAATATTACAGTTTATAGAGATCACATATATCATAATTTATTGAAAAAAAGAATTGTGATTACCCCCAACGTTAGTTTTAGTCTTCTATTATTATTGTGTAGTGCACAATAATAAGTTGTTAATTGGGAAAAATGTTATGAAATTGATCCAGCAGGTTTAGAAGTATAGTGATAAGCATAGCATATATATTTGTTGTTTGTAAAGATCCAGCTGTCAGGTTTGGTTGTGGGCCAAAAAGTCAAGAAATGGCCAAGCAGCATGCATGTGCAGTGCTTCATCACTTCCCGCTGGCTGGCTTTCTCTCTCTCTTACTCATAAATCATAATACAGATACAGATACAGATACAGTTCATCTTAGGACACGTTCAAAAAAATCATCTTTCACTCATAGATAGATGGTCAGTTCAACTACGTACATTTTACATTTCCAACAACCTTTTTTTTAGACACATTCTGATACTGAGACTATACACCTCTGTTCTCTCTCTCTCTCTCTCTCTCTGCTACTATGGACTCAAAAGCTCGTCTTGATTATGCTCTCTTCCAACTCACTCCAACTAGAACCAGGTACAACTCACTATCTTTACAATTCTTTTGTTTCATTGTTTATTTTTAAGATAAACTGATAATAACAAAAGTACTATGTTCTTTTTGTATGTGTGAATAATAATATTGTATTGGCAAAGATGTGATCTGGTGGTATTTTCTGGTGGCATTTCTGAGAAACTAGCTTCTGGGTTATTTGAACCTTTCATTTCTCACCTCAAATCTGCAAAAGATGAGATTTTCAAAGGTGGGTATTCAATTAAGCTTCGTCCACCCAACCATGGTGCACCCTGGTTCACTAAAGCTACATTTCAGAGGTAACTATTTTTTACTCTTTCTTATTATATCTTGTACACATTATGACATGATTGATTCTCTCAATTTTGAGTTTAATCAATTGAAGGTTATGTGCGATAATTCCTTATATTGCATGATTTAAAATTATCTGATTTACGTGAATAATATCCTAGTTTTAACTTTTGAGGCAAATATTTTTCCAAGTATCTTTGGAATTCCAAGTTATTTTTATGCCTAATAATTCCCAAATGTTGAATTTTCTTTCTGTGGAATTGTTGAACTGTGGTGTAGGTTAGTTATATTTAATCCAGTCCCAAAAATTTCTTGGATTTTGGTTCTTATGGTATTTAATTTGGCTAAGTTATATGTATAATAGAATGAGGGCTTTTTGAGACAAAAAACTTCATAGATATTGAATCTTTGTTACATATACTTATTTTGAAATTGAGACTTGGATCTATGATGTACATCAATTATTTTTATATGTTTTGGCCAGATTTGTGCGCTTCGTTAGCACACCAGCAGTTCTTGAGAGGTTTGTCAGCATAGAAAAAGAGATCTTGCAGATTGAGAGTTCAGTTCAAGTTAATGAATCCAACATCATCCATGCATCTAGGCAATCAGTGGAAGGTGTGCTCTAGACTTAAATACTAATAGGAAACCTTTCCATTTCTGTTGAATTTGCTTTACTTGAGTTGAGACCTCATAATTAATCTTTTGAGGAACATGTTCAAGCCTAAGTAATGCAAACTCCTTTCTGAGATTTCATATAATGATTTTCACCCGTTGAAATAGTATATTTAATATTAAAAATAACTTTTTCTCCTGAAGTTTGATTTTTGTCAATATATATGCCCTGAATATTGGATCATGTGTGAAGCACTTTCTTAGATTTTCTCTTTGACATTTCAGGAAGTTCCATAAATCATGTGATCTTGCCCATGTCAACTCAGCTTAACTTCATAAACACTTCATTTCAATTAAAATTGAAAGTTTTTCCTCCAAAATGGGATAAAATAACAAAAGACTCCTCTAAGAGATGATTTGCTTTTCCTGAGTCACACTGAACTAGTTCATCTTGGAAAACAAACTTTCGTAAAAAAAAATGACATTACTTTCTCAAATGTCATAATTCTGTCTTCTGATTAACTTCAGTGCTTTAGGAAGTTTTTCAGCTGCTAATGGTAGCACAAAGAAGTCAGCTGATTCATCTAAGGTATGTCATTTTTCAAGATAACTGTGGAACAATGATGTTAATTTTTCACAGAATATAATTAGCTTAAAAGAATTGTTGGTGTTTCCATCTAGATAAAATGTGAACTAGGAGGCATGGATGATGGTGCAAAAGAAGAAAACTCCAAGTAACTCATCCTATATTTTAATTCCCTTCTCTTGGTGAAATGTCAATTCCTTTTCTTCATTATAGTGCATCAAGTATTTTGTCATTGATATATTCAGTTGTTGTAATTGACAAGGGTTCACCTCCAACGTCTTTTGGATACCCGGAAAACGTTGCTCCGGAAAGAACAGGCAATGGCTTATGCACGTGGTATTGTTGCTGGATTTGAAATGGACAATGTAGATGACCTCATTTCCTTTGCAGATGCCTTTGGAGCTTTGCGTTTAAGGTATAAACTAGTACATTCTATATAAGTCGTTGGAGGCTAAATCTTTTGAGATGTAAAATAAGAACTGTCAATACTAAAACACAGATACTATGAAGTTAACAAACATAATTTGAATCGGAATCATCAAAGATTGTAAATTTTTTTTTTCACATTTCCATTTTTTTTTTTTTTTAAATTTTTTGTATCAGAGCTTTAAGAATTCTCTCACTCTTTTATGAATTATTCCAGTTTCATATATATATTTTTTTGGTTGTATTGAACAGAAAAAAAATTTTATATATATATAACTGAAATACAAACGCTTTCTAAGTCATTTCGTCTATGATGAAATTATTTTTCTTCCATATGTACTCATTTTAAAGAATTGTATCAAGATTCATTGCATTTGGCAGCCATTATCAATGGTTTTTACCTTCTTCATTGGTTGTGGCCATAATGTATTCCTGCCTGTGACACTATTTGGCTGGCTAATTTTTATGCGATATTATGTCCTATGAAGTAATTTTAGAAGACAAGATTTCCTTTTTCAGTTAAGAAAGAGGTACCTAAATGCTTCAAGATGAGTTAAGATGTATCAGGTCACTTAAACTCATACCGAACTACCTTTGGCAGATTGCATTTATATATTCTCTCCTCATCTCATTAAGGAATAAAATTCAGTTAAGTATTTTAGGCCTGTTTGAGTCCTAAAATTCAAGTGTGTACTATATTCAGGGAAGCATGCGTTAATTTCAAAGAATTATGCAAGAAAAAGCATGCGGATGGTCTTTGGATGGAGGAATTAGCAGCCATGAAGGCATGCTCCCCATCAGAACTTTCATTTATGGGAACATCCGCAATTGTACTTACAAATGAAATAAGTGCCCATTATCAGAGTACCACCTCAGATTCATCTAAAGATGATGCCTCTACCTGTAATCTTTTGGCAAATGGGTTTATGGATACACCAAAATCTCACTCGTCTACAAGTCATGCATGTTTAGACAGCAAAAGAGGTACTACTAATTCTTCTTATATTGCTTTTCAGCCCTGCTATTGAAATTTTTTTTTCCTGTTTCGAATGATAGATCCACATTCAATATTTATGCTTACTGGATACACCAAAGATAAACCACAATTTAGAATCCGAAGATAAACAAAAGATAGTTTTACATTCAATATTTAGACACCAATGTTTTTCCTGTATCTTGAGTAAGACGTTTCCTCAAAGCAAAATAAAGCAAATCTAGTTTCAAATAAAACAAAGCAATTCTAATAGATCCATCAATTTTGTGTTATGATGCACAAAGAGTGCAATAATAAGTGTCATAGGAAAAGAAACAAGGAGTCAAAGACAACAATTACATTTAACTTAGTTTACAATGAAATATTTGAACTACTTCATGGTTCATAATACGTTGTTGATTTTATCATTGTCTTTCCACTAACAATATTCACTTTTTTTTTTTTCTCTTTTTTATTTTACAGTTTCACTCACCTCTGTTTATACAATTAAAACTTGAAGTTCTGTAAATGTACTCTCTTATTCTCAGTATGTGAAACTGAACAACAAAAATTTAGTGTAAAATGGTGCTTCTGTAAATTTTAGAGCTACTATGAACTTCCGTAATCATGTTTTGCAATGGCATGCATATAATATAATAGGAATTATCTAGTGACATCTATTCCTACCGATAGAGGGCTGTTCTTTGATGTCAAGGTTACATTATGTGCAGATAATAACGCATCAGATCAGATACCATCAACTACGGCAAAAGTTCAATTGCCTATGCCATGGCAAAACCAGATTCCTCAGTATGTATACAACTTTCAAATCCCTATCCAACAAATACCTCCGTATCAAGGACATCCTTTCCCTCTTATGCAGTCTGTTCCTCCTTACTATCCAAAGAATATGCAATGGCCTCCTAATATGGATAAATCTAGTAATGGTCTAGTTCGACAACCCAATTATGGGAATAATAAGACAACTTCAGCAGGGAGGAAGCCCAATAAAAACGAAGCTGAATATTCAGAAGATGGAGGTACAGAATCCAGTGACTCTGATTCTGGGAGTTATTCACATTTATACTTACAGCAAGACAGACAACATTCTTCAAGGGAGCATCCAAAAATAAAAACGCATAGGAAGAAATCCTCCAGAACAGTTGTCATTCGTAATATCAACTATATCAGTCCTAAGGGGAGAGATGGGAAGAAGGGCAGTGTCTCTGATGAATCTACTCCAGATGAGGAGTTAATTAATGGAGAGAATGGAGTTAGATCACTAGAGAAGTTTCATGAGCCTAACTCATGTGATTACAAGAAAATAGGTTTAGATAAGGGCGGCTACAATTTGAACCAGACAAATAATTCTACCAACAAAGATAATGAGCTGAACATTAGAGAGGTAGGGAAGCTTCAGCCCATAGATGTTCAGGATGAACATTTTAGACTCAGAAGCTCTGAAGGTGAAACTTCATTCACAGCCAGACCTGCTGTGGGAATGGAGTTTGAGAAAGCTCCAAAGAGACTGATGGCTGCAGCCAATTCCTTTGTTGTAACTGAGAGGACGGGTGGAAATGATGCTAGAGCCGAGTTGGAAGACTTTGAAAATGGTGAGAATTCCCATCCTTTTATGAAAAGGAGGGACTGTGCAAATGCGGAACTACTGTTTTCACAGAGAATTGAAGAATCAAGAACTTATATTGGGAATACTTTATCTACTTGTTCCGCTGAATCGGCTATAATTAAAATTGGGAGAATGGAAGATTTGTTCACTGTCAATCACTCTGGAATGTCAGAAAACCATGATTTAAGCATCAAGAAAACATTCCTTGATGGTGTTAGCATTTTATCATTAGAGGGTGATTTCTCTCACACTGAGAAAAGTATAATAGGGAAACCTATTGATGATTCATTCATGATAGAGACTCGACCAGCAATTGATCATTATGATTCTCAATGGAAAACAGACATAAGCATGGAGACTGATATAACTTTGTCTGCCTTCTCGGAAAATGGCACTTCAGATATTTCACATGTTAAACATGAAATATCTAATACCAATGAGCCAGATGATCTTTGTGTAGTGCTTGAACGAGATTCTAGATTGGAGTCTGCTGAGGGTTCTTGGACTATGGACTATGGAATCGACATCTCATTTACAGAAGCTAATAGAAGAGGTTCTGTTGTTGAAGCAAGTGATCATTTGGATAAGACCCTTCATTCAAATTGTAAAAGCTCCAATTCCAATAGCAAGGAAACAACTGTAAGTAAAAATCTTGGTAAAGAAGCAAGGTCAAAAGCTTTGCATGGATCTCTTGGGATGAGTAAATCTGAGATCGTGCCCAAGAGCAAGAAACCATCTTCTGTGAGCAGGCTGATTGTTCAAAAGAGCAAATTGGAGAAGGTAGTGAAAAATGCTTCTTTATTTCCTGAATTTTTCTTTGTTTACCTTCCATCATTTTTTTTGTACTCATAAATGATAAGTGCTTGTATACAGGAAGAAGAAATTCGGAAGAAGATGGAAGAACAGTTGATTCAACGCCAAAAAAAAAAGGTATATGGAAGACAAATACATGAGACTCAAAGTGATAAATTCATTTTTTTTAATGTGGTTTCTGTATGTGGGGAGGGGGCAGATGGTTTGGTTTTGGACCTGCTTTTTTTTTTTTTTTCTTCTACGCTTTGTAAATCATTTAACACTACTTTTTTAAGTGTTTAGGTAGATATTAGGCGAGGAATAAGATCTGGTGGTGTAACATTTTTTTCTTTTTTCAAGAAGAATCTGTATAGTTATTGAGTTGGACGTTGGAACTTGTACTCTTCTTTTTTCTTAAAATAAGTGGGGAAGGGGGATTTGAATCGAGGAAGAGATGAGTAATGCACTGAGATACAAGGTTGTAGACTCAAACATTTTAATAGTGAAATGTTGCTACTTACTCATTTGACCATCACTGTTGATTTCATCATATGCCGGATTGCATATATACTAAGCGCTTACGTTTGGCAGGCATGCACTCATTTTACGTTAAATGGATGTCATCTTTACAAGTTTCATGTTTCATGCTTATCTCAGCTAAACGCCACTTAAACAATTGATGACAATTACATTATGTATATAAAATGTATGCTCTCTCTCTATCTGACTTTTTTTTAATATTGTAAATAGCATAGATAATTACAACAGGTCAATTCCACAAGAGTGGTAATTATGATTATCCCCTTTTCTAGTATCTCAAAGTTTACGTTAACCCATGAAGGCTATATATATGCTTAAATTATTAGCAAGATTGCTTCGGTAGCTGAAGAAGATCCTCTTGTATATACTGTTCACTTTGTTATTTCTAAACATAGTATATGAAAAATAAACAAACAAATGGTCAAGCTCTGCAGCTTCAGACCCTTAGTTAGACCATGATTAATTTGTTTCCAGCTGGGCAGGGAGATTAATGTCATGGGCTCAAGCAGATTTTACGTGTTTGAACTACCATCAGTGACAATAGGCATTGAGATTTTTCCACGGTTCAAGATGTTCCTTTTTTAGTGACAAATATGTTAAATAAATTGAACTACTTGTCTATAAATCTGTAAACAATATAAACTCAGTAAATCACAAATCTGAATTACTACATATATATATATATATATATATCAAGGTTAGTGTTTTGAGTCTCTTGACACCTATAAGATAAATTTCACAGTGGTTGCTTATGAATTTCTTGGACGTATGCCTTTCATATACATTGATCCTATACAAGCAGTATAAGCACTAGTCTACAATCTATGTGTTTGATGAACCAAACACCTTGATTTTCTCTCTTTGACAAACACTATATTAACTAACTGAATGCATGATGGATGAATATAAATAAACATAATTATGACTGTTTAGAACATTTGATGAAGAGATGCCAATAATCAGACACAAAAAACTAATAGTATACATACAGACCAAGTCCGGTCCATGCCAAACCTAATCCAACCTAGCATGGGCCAGCACACAGGTCTGTGCAAAGCCCATGTTGGCTAGATCCTCCTTCCACAAACTGTGATGCCCCTTGGGACCTAAGCTTATATTTAAGGAAAGTGTATATAAACTCACTATTGATTCAATTAATAACCAATGTAGAATTAAGCTTGTTCACTGCCCTCAACCAATGTTCAAGTGGGCACATTTGAAATCAATTTTTACCTTATGTAAGTATATGGTTTTTTTTTTTTTTTTTTTTTTTTTCTAGATACATGGATTATCATCATATCATTGTATGTTGAATATATGTTACTTAACAAATGAAAATCTTTTTCACTCTGCCTTCACTACAAAGAATAATACACATTCTATCCGAAGTGACTTCCAGGGGCAGCCCAAGACCAAAACCACTTAAGCCTTGGTCTAAGGCCCCAAGGCCTAAGGCACTTTAATAACAAAAAAAAAGGTCTCAAATTGTGAGTGAACAATTGTTTCTTTTTTCCCTTTAAAAAAGCATGATCAATTGGTTAAAAAAAAAGGTGGATTGCATGCTTTGATTCTTCCCTATTATCCAGAAGGCATCAAAGTTGTTAGCTAAGAAATCCAATCCAATTAAAAAGTTTAAGTTGTTTAAACAAAACATGTTATAACTATGCCACATCATTATTGCCACGAATTTCTCCTAACAATTTGAGGTTTCAAAATTTGTAAGTCAATATCCCCAACCATAAATTGTTGACATTATCCACTCAATAACCTACACGGCCATACACCATGCACATATTGAGTAGATAATGTAGGACTTGGCTGAAATGGCACGTCTATGAACAATACTTGTTTATTATATTTTTGAATTGTCACTAATTACATTCGTTGCCACATTGTTTATAAATTTTTTGTAGTAAAATTTGTTATAGTTTTAGCATTTTCCTCCCAAAAAAAGTATTGTAAAAAATTAAAAAATGTATTTTTTAAAGAAAATAATAATATTAAGAACTAATTAAATATTATTTAAATGATAACAAAAATGCTCCACTTGAATATATTGTCTTAGGCCTTCAAATCTGTTGGGCCGACCTGTAAACACTACAATTTATGTGCTTGATGAACCAAAAATCATGATTTTATCTCTTTGACAAACGCTATATATAGAAAAGTGATGTAAGATTAATAAAGTAACTAACTGAATGCATGATGGATTTTGAATATAAATAAACATCTGTTTAGAACATTTGATGAAGAGATGCCAATAATCAGACACAAAAAAACTAATAGTATACATACAAATGAAGCCCGGCCCATGCCTAACTTAATCCAACCTAGCATGGCTCAGCACACAGGTGCGTGCAAAGCCCATGTTGGGTAGGTCCTCCTTCCACACACTGTGATGCCCCTTGGGATCTAAGCTTAAATTTAAGGGTGTATATAAACCCACTAATGATCAATGGATAGCCAATGCAGAATTAAGCTTGTTCAATACCCTCAGGCCTCAACCAATGTTCAAGTGGGCAAATTTGGACAGCCCAAGACCAAGACCACTCAAGCCTTGGCCTAAGGCACTTTAAGACCCAAAAAAAAAAGTTCTCAAATTGTGAGTGAATAATTGTTTCTTTTTTCCCTTTGAAAAAGCATGATCAATTGGTTTAAAAAAAAGGGGTGGATTGCATGCTTTGATTCTTCCCTATTATTAAGAAGGCATCAAAGTTGTTAGCTAATAGAAATCCAATTCAATTAAAAAGACTAAGTTGTTTAAATAAAACATGTTATAAGTATGGGGTATGCAACATCATTATTGACACGAGTTTCTCTTAACAATTTCAAATTTCAAATTTTGTAAGTCAATACCCCTACCATAAATTGTTGACATTATTCACTCAATTAACTCCACAGAAATACACCATGCAAATATTGAGTAGATAATATAGGATTCAAATTTGTCATTCTCTTAAGAAATTATTATAATAATCAAATATCATAAAAAAATTTACAATTGATATTAATATCTAAAGAAGGGGAGAGAGTACATTTGTATTAATATCCTTATGCTAATGTAGTATTTAAGGCCATGTTGAAGGGTCCAATTCCGCTTCTGCTCAAAAAACCATATGTCATTTTCATCAACTTTAAGATAGAGATAATAAAGATAACAATTTTATTTATTTTAGTTTATATTCACCCGAAATGAACTGAATTAGACCGAAATAGGCCTAAGTAGACCAAAGTGGACAAAATGAGACCAAAATGGTCTGAGTTGGACCGAGTTGACAGAATTGTACCAAATTGGACCAAAGTAGGTGTTTATTATTTTTATCTCTTGAAATTGATGAAAATGATATATGGTTCCCTAAGTAGAAGCGGAATTGGACTCTTCAACCTACCCTTAAATACCACATTAGCATGCAAATATAAATATAGTGATGGAATATGATTTTTTTTTTTTTTTGGTGAGTATAAACTAAAAACAAATAAATGGTCTCTCTATCCAAACTGTTTGTATTATGTAATTTTTTATTATTATATGTTATATTTATGTTTAAAAATGTATAAAATTATGGTAGTAAAAAATAATAGTCATATCATGATTAATAAGTTACCATTAAATATATTGTATTTAATATATTGTATTATTTAATTTATTGTATTATTTAATATATTGAGGACGGATAAATATATTGTATTATTTAATTTATTTTGGACTAAAAGTGGCTAAAAGTCTAAAACCCACAAAAATTGAATTCCCAAAATGCCCAGAGCCAGCCAATGACATAAGTAGCGAAGAAAACGTTGTCACATTACAACCTTTTTCAACTCCAAAAACGAAAAAGTAAGCCAAAATGACAATATCTTCACTCTTGTCGGCATTTTGATTCAATTTTCTTCTTCGTCCACCTCTCTCGCTGCTGCCTGCTGCAAAGTGACCAGACCAGACCAGACCAGACCAGCAGAGACAATGAATCTGACCGACGACGAGGAGATCCTGAAGAAGCTGGAGGACTCAACCAAGGATGCCACGTGTCGACAGCTCGAGGCCCTAAGGTCCATCCTCGAACACCAAAGCAAAGGCGGCGGCGTACGTTATCTCCGGCCTTACCTCCAAGGCTACGATGCGCCGGTTGATGCAAATACGTTCCGCCAAGCTGTGCCGTTGTCTTCCTACGAGGACTACGTTGACCACATCAATCAGATGGCCAACAATGGACCCGTTGACCATGATCACGATCATGATCGGCCTCTCCTGTCCGTTGATCCTCTCATCTGTTTCTTCTACAGGTTTACTTATCCCCTCACACAATTACATGACTTAATAATTTGTGCGAAAGTGAATGGTGGACACTTTTCTGTCCAGTGTGACTTGATGGGTCCATCTCCGAGTCTGCACATGATTAACCCAATCATGGTTACTTGGACCCATCATTTTTTTGGTCACCTGCTCACAATCGTACGAGTCAACAAGTGGTAAAATTGATATGAAAATAGCATTGTCCATGCTCTTGTTATATGTATAAAGGTGTACAACCATAAATACCACAGGCTTAAAGGGAATATCCGTGTTTTACTAGGAAACCACAATGGGGTATTGTGTATTTTTTCCAAAAATCAATTCTATAGTAGAAAATGGCAATTAAGTGTAATTTGGATTTTATCTCTTATAATGATTTCCAGTATAATTTGATGATGATGAATTTAACGTGGTTGTAGCAAGTGATGTCATAACACCCAGCAAGCATCACAATGTGTAACAACGTAAAGTTTGTAATAAAATTATCATTGTCATGCTTTCTGATGTTTCTAGCATTAATTTTTTGACTGGGATACATTTTTAATCCACAAAATCTGGTCTAAGTTTTCAACTTTGATCTTTCAAGTTTAAGAACTTCTACTTTATATGCCCTCATCATGGAGGAACAATTGAATTCCGTGCCTTTGAATCATAAACCAACTACATTTAATCTTTCTAATCACTAAGGTTTAATAGTAATTTAGCCCAGCATGAAACAGAATTACATAATAATAATAATTTCACACAAGTCATAAGATTGACATTTAATAGGCCTCAGAATCCAAGATTTAGTTTTACTATAATAAGTTTTGCTTGAAAATATGAAAGTTATCAATTTGATCATTCCATCCATCTGTCATTTAAATTTATTCTAGGCTACCTTGATTTCGATGATACCTTTTAAATTTATAAGAACAAAATTACAAATTTTTAAATTTGGAGATGAAATCAAATTTTGGCTAAGTGTTAGAGATAAAAAGTATATTTCAGCTTTATTTTTATTTTATGACAGAAAAAGCATTAATTTTTAATTATGTTTTGAAAATGTGGACTCTTAACTTGTGGATTGCAGCTCAGGAGCAAGTACCATGAAGCCCAAATTGATCCCTTACTTTGATTCAAAGCTCTCGAGAGCCACCTCGTTCATAGCTCACCAGGGCAGCAATGCAATTCATCGGAGGTAGTAACTTATTTATGATCTATATATGTACCATTATAGTTTATATTACAGTAAATGTGCTCATACAGTATGGCTTTATATAACAAATGAATGTGAATTATCATATAGGTTATTTCCTCCTAGGCCGTCTGTGAATAAGGTCCTCTGGTTTATTTATGCCGATAATATAACAACTACCAAAGGTGGTTTTAAGGTTATGGCTGCTTCTTCATATCCTATGCATAGCAGTAAGGTGAACTGGTCTCAGTTGGTCTCTTGTTCAAGCCCCCGGGAAGTCATTCTTGGGTCAAACATAGAGCACCAGATGTATTGCCACCTTCTTTGTGGCCTTAGAAACTCTGATTCTATTGATGGGATTCGTGCCCCATATGCCATAAGCTTGATCAATGTGTTTAGTCTTTTAGAGTCCAAGTGGGAGCAGCTATGTGATGATCTTGAACATGGGGTCCCAAGTTCAGAGATTTCCGATGTTGTGATGAAAGATTCTGTTACTGAAGTTCTTGGGGGCCCTCAACCAGAATTGTCAAGGAGAATTCGGGTGATTTGTGAGGACAAGAATTGGGGTGGGATAGTGTGTAAATTGTGGCCTAACGTGCGGTACATTAGGTGTGTTACCACAGGGAGTATGAAGCAGTATTATCCAAGGCTTAAGCACTATGCAGGAGAGGTACCTTTATTAGGTGGAGACTACTTTGCTTCAGAATGCTGTGTGGGTATCAACTTGGATATTATGCAGCCTCCCGAGACAACCCGATTCGTGTTGCTTCCAACTGCAGCTTACTTTGAGTTTCTTCCATTTGCTTTGGATGAGATCAATGTTGGTGAAGAAACGGTGGACATTTCTGGTGTGGAGGAAGGAAAGATGTATGAAGTGGTTGTCACTACATATAGAGGATTCTACCGATATCGTTTAGGTGATATTGTGAGAGTTGTTGATTTCTATAATTCTGCTCCACAAGTGGAGTATGTGATGAGAGCTCCTAAAACTTCCTCTGAGATAATAACTGAGAAACATTTGATGTCTGCCATGGAAAGTTTTCAAAGGGTCATCAGAAAAGATATGGCAGCAGAGATTTCAGAGTTTGCAAGTTTCTTGGACTTAATGTTGAGCCCAAAGCATTTGAAGCTTTATATAGAAGTTAGAGAGGGATGTAAGCTTTTGCAGGAAGAGAAGTTAGAGGAGTCAGTTGAAATTCTCAAGAGGTGTGGTTCCTCTATTGAGGATAGCTTGGGAGGCATTTACATGGTGCAGAGGAAAAGAGGTGAATTAGGTCCGTTGGCAGTATCCATTGTAAAGCCAGGTAGCTTTGTTAGATTATCATTGGTAGCCATTGAGAATGGAGCACCAGCTAGTCAATATAAACCACCCAAGATTATAAGAAATCGCCAAATTGTTGACTTCATGGAAAGATGTATTGTTGTTACTGTATCTTTGGATGGTTAATTAAGACTTAATCACTAGATTGAAGTATTGCAATTTGTTATCATCCATTGTTGAACTTCATCTGGGTATGCAAAGAAGCTGTATGGACTTAGCACACAGACATTTTAGGATAAATATGAAGCAGAACAATTGCTTGTTGGGAGACAAGTCCTTTTCTGAAGAGGCAGTAGAGTCCCATTTCGTTATTACAGTTCATGATTCTTTTACATGAAGCATTAGCTGGATCCTTAATCATGAACTAATGTAACTGAACATATATGTAAGAATGATTCTCCTGGCTGTTTTTTTCTTGTATTCTTTTTCTCTCAATAATGTACTTAGCCAGTAAACGTAAACGAGTCTGTAAGTTGCTTTTGACAGGTGAGCTATGCTTCTCAGTAAGCTAATTTGTAAATTTGTGATCTCCAGTAATGCACGCAATAATTAGCTTGAAAAACTAGGAGATACTCTCAAAATGATCAACGTTGATTAAGGCCTTTGCAAGATCAGCCATCTTCCAAAATTAAAAACCTAGGGAGCTGTCTGGAATATCATTTTTTAGTCTGGCATTTTGATTTTTGAGTCAAATGTTAGCATTGATTGAACATTTTAAGCATTTTCCATTGATGTAAAAACTCATTCATCTCGTAGCTCTTTGATGGCTAGGATGTTAATAACCAGAAATCAAGTTTTTTTGTGCAAACAATAGGGGACTTGTGAATGCCTACAAATTGGCTAGTGCAGTAATTACCAACTTAGCATTACTCTGGGAAATTCATAAACACCTTATTTACTTTGCTTGTAAACTTTCCTTTTATTATGATAATTGGATCGTTGTTTAAAGGTTTAGGCTTTGTTTTTCTCTTAATCCTGCTTCAATACATTTTTACTTCTATCTTGAACGAATAAAATTTGTTTCTTAATAAAATAGCATACGTTCATTCAATTGTTTCTGACAACAGCATTACAATATTCTGGTAGTTTTGAGAATTTGCTTGAGATGTCTAATGTAGCCATGTCGAACTTTCAAAAAAGATTTCCTCAGGGGAAATGGTCCTTATTTCCTTTCTCTTTTTCATCTTCCCACCCAATTCTTACTTGGACAAAGGACAAAGGAAAAGGAAGTGTCTTGGACAAATTTTTTGTTGTTGATGACCTCAAATAAATATGTAATCAATAGAACACAAAAATAGGGTGATGGAACATAATAGAACATTCTTATTGCCCTCCGAAGAAAAAAAAAAAAGAAGATGAAGAAGAAGAAGAATAACTTTATTTATTAATGGCTGCTTGGATTTGTTCCAGAGTCCTCCCCTTTGTTTCAGGTACAATCATGATCACAAACAATATAGCCAGTGCATTGATTGCTGCATACAGAAGGAAGGTACCTGAAAACCAGAGACACTAGTTAAGTGGTATCTACTGATTTCCTAAGGTCATCCTAACATAGAGTTAGGTGGTATTTTTGTGGAAAATCCCTGTTCAAATTAACAGACTGCTCGAATTCTTTTTAGTTTCATCACTCCAACAAGCTAAACTGTTTTTTGTACATGTTGTGATACCCTAAACTTGTTTTATATTTCCATACTAAAATTTTTTGTTGCTAAGCTAGTAAACTTGCCTGATATAGTATTGCCATACTAATTACTAATACTACTTTTAAATGAAAAGGAAGAGCTTTACCATAGGTGCTCCAGCTCATAAGAAAGTTGAAAGTGTAGGAACATAGCCATGCACCAAACCAGTTGACTAGAGTAGCAAGGCTTCCAGCCTGTCCTTTAATATTGATCGGGAATATCTGCAACAGATGGAAAATTTTTGATTGGTGGCATAGATCAAATTTTAGATAGGATGAGAACCATTATATTGCTGATTCTAATTACCTCAGACATCACAACCCAAGGAACTGCACCCATTCCTGCTGAAAATGATGCTATGTACAGCTGACATCAAAGAATAAATGTTAGAGAACATGAGGGAAAAACATAGAGAAGTGATTTTTTGGCTGACTGATCTGAGTTGCATAGTTATTTTGAAAAGCAGTTGATTTTACCAGTATGCCAGTAACAGCGAGTGCAGGGACTGCCTGGAGTGCAATTTCATTAACCTGATTCATGAAACAATCTTTACATGTGAAAACTATTAAAACTCATAGAGGAAGCTTTTAAGGTTGACAGTTTGACAATTACCTTCATATAGAATGCAATTGCTGCTAGTAAACAGCCTAGGACCAATCCTGATCCAGAAACCTAAAGTGAAACCAAACAAATAAAAAACAGAGCAAAAAATACAATACTTATATTCATGAATGAGGAGTTGTGTGAGCAATTTTTCAGCTGTTCATGTTTTGCACTAAAACATACCAATAATAGGGGCTTTCTTCCAGCTTTATCTACGAAGAATGCTCCCATACCAGTAACTATAACCTGCAAATGAGATCATATGAATATGTTTATATAAGAAAGAGTAATCATAGATTGTAGGGAGTTGGCAAAGCGAATGAGAATTAATTACCTGTAAAATTGCATAGGTTATAGTTCCAATACTAGAAGAAAATCCTGAGGTATCACATACAATAATTAGATATTAATTGTAGAACAAACTATCTTTTGAGTATCTGCTTAAAGTTGTTCGAGGTAATTTACTGTATAAAAGATGGAAGATAAAGGCATTTTGAAGTAACAGACTCAAAATTTTGTTGAAAATTTAGTTTTATCTGGTCAATGAGATGCAAAATAGAGAATAAAACTAAAAAGGTTTCAGAAGGCTGCAATTTTCTTTTTTTCCCATTTTTGTGAAGTTAAAGGTTTACACCAGGCCTCTTGCATTCCTGTTCTGGAAAAGGCAATATTTATATTTATTAATGTCTATATACCTGCTGTCTCAAATATTTCACCAGTATAAAAGCAGACTCCATTGATTCCCCCAAATTGTTGACAGACCATCAATCCAACTCCTATCTGTTTAAGGAAGAAACAGTTCGATAAAACTAGTTTTGCTAATGGTTTTGTTAAGAATGAATTGATTGCAAAACAAAGAGAAAAATTCAGTAGTTAGAATTTGCTTAGAGAGAGAAGCTATACAATCACTGAGCGCAAATATCTTCTGTGAAACAATTCCAGGAGCTTGGGTTTTGGTAGCTGCTCAAGAGTTGTTATATAATCCTGTCAAGCAATGACATGACACCCCTTTACTATATCATCCTGTGAATGCTCGAAATTTTTCTCATTGTAGATTGGTATATAGTTCAGAAATCAGAATCTAGAACCTGGATTTCAGCTGCCTCCTGAGATATATCAACATCCTTGCCACGAAGTTTCTGAAGTGCAACCTCAAAATCTTTTTCCCGCCCTCTCTTTGCCTAAATTTATATGGGAAATGCATACTTTTTATTGTTATCATTATAGAAAGACCATCATGAACAATAATCTATTCGTGTGTGTGTTTATGTATATACATGTATGCACAGATGTCACATATCTGAATTTGACTCATCCCTATTCTTACCAGCCATCTAGGAGACTCGGGAATGAGAAAGAGACCCAAAACCAGAACAGCACATGGGGCAAGTCCTGCAAGTACCTCACAGTGAGCTTTCTGTCATAGTATCGCTCATTGTAGGATCTTCTAAGATATACACATAATATTATGTCTTATAAGGATTATGCCAAATATAAAAATTTGGCTGAGCAAAGAAAATTCACCGGTTAATGCTAAAACCCTCCATGATAGTACTGTTCCAATAATGAAGGCAACAGACACTCCCATGCAAATCATGAACTGTAGATTAAGAAGACAACACCAGAAATCATCCCATGTCGTTTCAGAAAGGTCTGCATTATGTTATCACTGTTGCATTCTTAAGAAAACAAATACCACTTCACAACAAAATATGTTTCTAGCTTCAGAGATTGAATTGTTATAAATACACTGTTCTCCAATTGGTTCTATGGTACATATTTACCTGATTTACTGTTGTCAGTGCTCCTCGAAGATTCTTGGGTGAAATTTCAGCTATGAAAACAGGTACCTTATTATCCACGGTATCAAACTTGTTAATTAAAGGAGATGAAAAAATCACAATAGAGTATATCACCAAAAGATGAGGTGTCAAGTCTTATATCAAATAGGATGTATTAATTTTCAGAAATATAAAAAGATATGCACCACATAGGAAAAGACACCCATTCCATATCCTGTTGCCAGTCTTCCAATGTCCAAAGCTAAAGCCCCCTATTGTCAATCAAGATGTAGAAAAGATGATCAGGTCAAGCTTTTGGTAAAAGGGATTGGCTTTGTAGTTATAAGCACAAATGACTTCAAAGAGTGAAATGTCAGAACCTCAGCAAAGTAAATAGCAAGCCATCCTGCAACGCAGACAGCAGCAGACACTCTCAATGCCTGCATGTATTCCACAGTCGATATATTGATACATGGTGAACATCCACCACAAAATCCAACAAAAAAGAAAAGAATAATTTTGAAGGATTTCATTATGTATGCATGATCCTGATCTCAACAGAATAACCATGATCAACATTTGCTTACCCCTTTCCGACCAATAAAATCAGCGATAGGACCACTTGTTATTGCACCAATCATTGCACCAAAGGTCAATATGGAACCAAAGACTGAATACTGCATTCACACAGAGCCATTGAGTAAGGCAAAACAATTTGAAAGTCAAGCGCCCAAAGACTTGGTTTGCCAGAAATGAAAGAAATCATAAAATTTTCAGTAGTATGGCATGTTGTGTCATCCAGATCATCCTCATTAATTGTTTCAAGACTTGTTTTATACTTTTCACTTTTGAATTTATATATCCTAACAGATAAGCTTGAAGCACCAAACTTATACAACTAGAATAATTGCTCTAATCACTAGCATACCTCTGCTAAAGATAGACTGAGTTCTTCCCTAATAGCGCTCTGAGTAGGTGATGAATAACCTGCCTGGAAACCAAAAGAGTGTGACAAAACAGAAGATGTCAGATCATTTTCTTGTTCCAAATTGTGCACAGAAAAGTAATGTTTTTGAGGTCGGTTTCTATTGGTAATTCCAATTGTCATATCTTTTCTATGCTCTATCTGAAACTGAGGTAGTTGAGAGCTTATTAGAAAAACTAAGCATTAATACAAGCTTGGAAGGAAAGCCAAAAAACATATAAAAAGCACTTACACAGGCTCCAAATGCATAGGAGCCACAAACTGCAACAAATGTACTGAAGTAAACCATCCAGGGATGCCCACTGCTGCTTTTCTGAGATGGTCCATCTTCTCCATGAGCTAGATTATTGTTGTCCTGTATAAGTGGCTCTCTAATCTCTGCCTCCTGCACAGAATTCTCAACATCCTCTTTGATGGCCATATCCTCTTGTCTATATAACTTCAGTATCTTTATATATATCTGTCTCTATAAATAGCAAAAAGAAGAAGATACAAAGAGATGCACTCAGAAGCAAGGAAGTGTGTACTAGTAGAAGCAAGGATATTTGTTTCCTCTAATATATACTTGTAAATATGGCACTATATTCTGTATGCCATGAGTGATGAAAAAAATCTCATTTCTCAAAAAAAAAAAAAAAATGCTCTACCTATATTTTACTCCTTTTCCACAGCGTATTATTGAGTTCAATTCATGTAGCATAACCAAGTTGGCGATGATTTATTCAATTTGAAATTGGCTTGCTCAAGTTGTTGCTAATTGTGTGTGGACAAGGAAATGTTTATATTAATTTTGGCATAACTGGAAAAGGCTTTTGTCTTTTACATGCAAACAGAGTTAGACAGTAAGTTACGTGGTCTTTTACTTTCACATGGACACGGCAGAGTGAAAACTAAAAAGCTTTATATCAATGATTTGAGAAAAGGAAAATAATTTCTCCTTTTGGGTAGACTTTTCTTCTCTCTTCTTTGGAAAATTTTTGTATTCTTGCACTTCTGTACATATATTTTGTGATTGTGTGGAGGATGTTTTTATTTAAAAGAAGAATAAATATCAGATCTAAATAGTCAAATTTGATATAAAGTTAATTCATTCATGATTCATCTTTTTCATTCACTTACATAGCAGAACTTAGCCAAAAAAAAGAATGAAAAAAAAAAATCAGCTTTCATTCCTTTGTATACTGTGAAAAAGAGAGGCATTAAGATAGTGAAACAAACTTCTAATAGGAGTAATATTAGTGTTTTTTGATAGGTTAAGGAAAAGAATACCGTCAATAGCTAATATCCAGATTATGCTCTATGGTCCTCCATTTGGCTTCTTTTTTTTTTTTTTCCTCCCTTATTCTTATTTATTTGTTTAACGGAATAATTTTTGTGGTCCATAGTGTGGACTTTTAACAGTATGAAAAAAATTCCAAGCTCTGCTATGCTTCAAGCCAGCTGGAGTTGGAATTTTAATTCTAATTGAAGATGAGAACTTTGATTTTGACCAATAAATCTACCCCATCCGTCCTTTTTTGATTACTCATCTATATAATTTATATTAAATTGTAAATTACACCCCTAAAGTTTGGGGTAATTAAAGTTTACACCTTAAAATTTCAGAATATGGATTTTACCCCCTGACGTTTGGGAGTGTTTAAATTTTACGCCCTGGTATTTCAGAATTTAGATTTTACCTCTATATATTAGGGATTTTTGGATTTTACTCCCTAAATTTTGGAGGGGTTTGGATTTTACACTCTAAAGTTTCAGAATTTGGGGTGTAAAATCCAAACATTCTCAAACTTTAGGAGGTAAAATCTAAATTCTGAAACGTCAAAGTGTAAAATCCAAACACTCTAAACTTTAGGAGGTAAAATCCAAATTCTAAAAATTTAGGGTGTAAAATCTAATCACCCCCAAACTTTAGAGGTGTCATTTGCAATTTACCCTTTATACAATGTTCCAATATATGATCCTCTTAGAAAAGTCAATAAACGCAACCTTAAAAAGATTTCTAACTCATTACCATTTACTTTGTTAAAAGGATAGCACTTTGAGAAATTCATATCCTTTTATTTGAAAGTCAATACATTATAGGATGTCCCCTTTAAAAGTTACAATATTTATCCTAAATCAAGGATGGATGGCGCAGCTGAACATTCATTCATATTCAGAAATTGAATAAGCACTAAGCAGTGATAACTACTTTCATGCAATAAAAGCAAAGCACAGGGCCTCAGCTACCAAAACTTTTAAGTAACTACCATTCACTAACAAGTGGATATCTTCAACTTTGATTGTTAGTTCGAGGCTTTTCCTTCTCTCTTTGTACATGAAGGACAGGACATTATGAATCCACTTGGCTGTTACTTAATGAAATAGACTAAGCTTTGTAACCAATACCGTAAGGCCTAAAATGTTGAATTTATTACACGGAGCAAATTCCAGTTTTGGGTAGAATAAGCTACATGAGATGATGCTTTAGCTGTGAAAGGAACTACTGATTCTTGTACTCATGTGGAAGTTGTGCAAATGCAATGTAAAGCCATTCACTAATCACTGTGACTACAAAAAGAAACCTTGGCATAGGTGATGCCAGTGTCATTTGTCAACAAAAAAAAAAAAAAAAACGTGTTGGCTTTAGTGTGGGAAGAATATCTAGAAGACGGTATGATCATGATAGAAAATGATGCATTTGGAGCCATCCAAGCTGTGACAAAGGAGGAGTGCATTTTATATTAATTGGAGGCTGTAAAGCATAGTCCAGGACACCAAAGCTTTGGTCTCACTTGTATTTCATTGTCACGCTGTTTTTAATTGGGTTGCTAATATAAAGAGTCAGAGCAGAATTAACATGGTTAATTTGACCTACTTTCAAAACAATTTGGGTACATATATAGAGAATAATCCTTGGCTATCCATATACTAACCCTATGGTTAGTACTATTAGTACTACTACAATGAACCTAGCTACCCACGCAAATATTTCTAACACCTAAAATGCTGCAAACTGTGCTCTTTTGAATCGGTTTTAAGGCTATTTACTGCCCCCAGATCTCCCCTGTGCTGTAAACCTGGCCTTGGATTTTGATTTGGCTCAATGTATGCTATTATATTATATGACGTAATTTATTCTCTTTTCTCTTTATGAATTTTGATAATATCCCAACAAAAAACATCATTTAAATGTATATTATACCATGGAGCTTGACTAGTGTTCGAAACATGTGAATTCATGACTTTTTGGGATAAATATAAATGAACCTTTTTTCATGGATGTATATATGCTTAGTTGTTTTAAAAGCAAACATGGCAAATTATAAGCAACAGTGATTTAAACTTTTTTTTTTTCTTTTTTTTTTCAGTTTATTTATCAAAGTGCTACATAATACTTTTGACAAATTCACTATTAGATTACATCTTCTTTTTATATTCTCCATGTTTGCAAAATTTCTAGAAAAATAAATATCAATAGCTATGTTATTGATAAATTGTTTAAATTATAAGCTCATATTTTATGCATAGCTATTGATATTTAATTTTCTAGAAATTTTGCAAGTATGGAGAATATAAAAAGAAGATGTGACCCAATGGTGGATTTGTCATAATTTACCTTCAATAAAAAAATATTAAGTAAGATTGTAGTTTTAAGTTACAACAAATTTTGTAACTAAACTTTATTATATATATAAACTTCTGTAGTGTCAAGACGACAGTGTGAGACTGTAAGTGCAACCAAAACATATAGTAGTTCATTACCAGCACATGGCCTGCCTAGCCACTTTCTTTGGTTTGTAATTATGGAGCTGTAGCCTGTAGATGTAAGAAATGGTTACTTTGAGGCTTAATTTGTCCGTAACTTATGCTGAAAGTTGCCAGTGGATCACAATGTGCAAAACAAGACAAAAAAAATGACAGCTAAATAAATTGATAGAAAATCAGATAAGCTGTGTTCAGGACTATTGTTTGGCCATGGCACTGGCAGTGTTGTGTTTAATTGAAACACCTCTCACCTCTAGTCCAACACAACTCAAGATTTTCTAAAATATTAAAAGTACTTGACTGAGAATGAGTGTGGTCCTGAGGTATTTGGCATGTGAAGCTGAATCAGCATCTATATCTTTGCATGTGTTTAGGTACACACTACACAGGAAGAGATCTAACTTAATGAAGGGGAGGAAAAAGCATTGTAGCTGATTCAACGCATATATTTTTGCTTAATATTTGGTAGATATTCACATTAAAATAATAAATAAATAAATAGAGTATTAGTAATAGGAGATACTGTTATGTTCTCTTTTGTTCTAAGTGACTATATGTCAATGTGTATGTTTCCTTTTGTTTTTAAGTCTTGTCTATCTTCAGACTTAATACCAATTAGTGTCTTAATTTGATAATAAAAATGATAGAGAACAGTTATCATGAACAAACGTTATAGGTTGAAATTATCTATAAAAAAAAGTACTACTTTGAAGCTTACATAAATTAAAAAACCCCTAAATAGATAACATTACAAATATCTTCATAAAAAAAATTATAGTAACATTACAAATTTGCAACCTTATTGGAGTCATTCAAATTGTGAGGATCTGTGGTGCTTGAATTAGAGAGTTAAAAAAAATAAAGACTGGATTTTGATAAAATCTTTTATTCATTACCAAAGGAAAGGCATTACCTTTAGACTCATAGTTCCTTTCGTGATATCACTCGTCAAAGCACGTTCTCTGTATTAATTATTCATATGATGCAAAGAGATCTTGGGATGTGTGTTGGTAGGCACTGGTTTTCCCTTACTAGATTTGCAATTTCATTAGCTAATCTGGATATTTCTGCAATTAATGCCAGTGCCGGCTCTTGCCGACCCCTAAATTGTGGAACGTATCCAAGCTTTATCTAATTAGATTAGTTCTTTGACTTCCCAAAAAAAAAAAAAAAAAAAAGAAAAAGAAAAAGAAAAAGAGAGAGGTTCGTTATGTATGGCCTGCGATAAAACTCTTTTTAATTTTTTTATTTTGGGCTTAAATGTCATCATGTTTAAAAATGAGATAGATGATCTCTCTTCGTGAGTTTGGTTTTTTTATTTTTTTTTATTTTTTTATTAATTATATGTACATGAGTTAGTGGCCGATATGAATGAAAGAAATTATTTGAAACTGAAATTCTTGATTTTTCAACTCTCTTGTAGAGGCATTGAAATTCAAATAAGAAAAGTCATCTATACTAGCCTCATCATACGCGCTTCGCGCGTGAGATGATGCTTTTTATTTTTTGGATTTACACATTTTAATCATGGCAGTTTTATTTTATTTTTTTATTTTAAGAAGAAGTTGTATTAGTTTTTTTTTTTTTTTTTTTTTTTTTTTTTTTTTTTTTTTTTTTTTAAGAATGAGTTGTATTAGTACTTGACTACTAATATGATAGAGAAATGTGGAGGTGAAAAAAAAGCAGTTTAGTGATAATAAAAAATGGTACATTTTTGGAAAAAAAAAAAAAGCAGTTTTATTTTTTATATTTTTTCAAAAAGAAGAAGTTGTATTAGTACCTAACAACTAACGTGAGAGAGAAATGTGAAGGCGGGAGGAAAAACTGTTTTTTTTTTTTTAATTTTTTAATTTAGCTAAAAATTAGGAGTTTGTAAATTACTAATTTTACATGTCTAACCCTATGATTTAAGCATTAGAAACTGATGAATTTGAGGGTATTTTGGGCATATAAATTGAGAAACTCAAATAGAGAAAGCCCCTTAAATAATAGTATAGATATAAAATAACCTTTGAGTATTTTTTTTTTTTTATTTAAGAAAGAGGTAAGATAACAGGCAATAATGTTTAAAAGTAAAATAAAAATAGTGTTATAATTTTTAAGATCATTTTCTTCGTGAGAGTTGACAAAAATTTTGAAATTTTGAATTTAAAATAAAAAGTAGTAATTCATATTGGAGAAGAGAAAGGAAAAAGCCTAAAACTTAGGAACTTTTTAAAAAATAGTAAATTACTCTTTTAACCGATTTTTGTTTTTAATTTTAAAATTATTTAACCAAAAGATAGGGGTATTTTAGAGAGTTTAAGAATTTGCATGATTTTTTTTTTTTTGAGAAGCAAAATATTTTAGTACGCAAAATGATGAAGCCCAAATAGGAAATTCTGTTATTATTAGTATAGATACATGATGGGAAATGTTAACGAGTGCCGTATGGCATTGGTTAAGAATCTAACTAAAGAAAGTTTTTATGGAAAAAAAAAAAAGTAATTAATGTTTTGACAGTTTTTTTCATTTTCCATAAAAGTGATGTCAAAACTTTCCTAAATTGGATTCTTAACCAATGCCGTACGGCACTCGTTAACATGACCCTCGATAGACAGATAAATAAATTAAATCCCAAATTATAATAATAATAAAAAGAGGCCAAAAATTTAGCCAAAAAAATAAGGAAAACAAACTTCTAAGAACAAAAAAAATTTGGGGAGGAGGCCAAAAATAAGGGGAAAAAAGGAAAGGAGGTCAATAAATTATACCCGAAATATAAAAAATAGATAAAAATAAATTCTCTTTGACCTAGATGCTCAATCTCTCTCCCTTTCTCTTTCTCTCTCAACAAAACAAAACAAATCAACAAAACATAAATATCCCTAAAAAAATCTTCGCCTTAGACCCTAAAATGCATAAAGCCGCCCAATGCCTCCAATGAGGGCACAATTTCACAATATAATCTAGTATTGATGTGATACTATAATTACTTTTAGATTCGTGAAATATTTGATCTTTAGATAGTCCATTTTAAAAGAATGATAAAACTTAGGTATAATTTCTTAATTTGTTATATCTTAGGATCTCCGATTAAATTCAATCATATCACATAACCATGTGTCAAGGCCAAAAGTAGTTGAATTTAATTGGGAATTGAACTTAAGAAACTACATAAGTTTTACCCTTAAAAAGGAAGAATGGGGAAATCGAGTATAAGCAAATCCTGTCATGGCCTTGGCTAGATAAGCAAATCCTCCTCTGATGCTTTTTTCCTGTTATGTCCTGCAATTATGATGATGATCTGCCAATCTCTTACTCTCTTAGGTTCAACTGGCTGTGCTGAGTACACTCTTTGATGTCTTGCTTCTTCCTTACAAAAAAATGAACTATACCTGTTAATCAAAGCATTACAATTCATCAATGTGTCATGAGGATTTGGGGTCTTAAATTCAAAAATCAGTTGGTTTTTATTATGCCAGATAGACCACAATGTCACTGCCATAGTACTCTCAACAAGGGGATTGATTGATCTATGGTGCTCTATATTCAATAACCATTCTTAATCCAATACTAAATTGAGCAAGGTTGCAAAGTGGAGCAAATGGACTGAAATAGACCAAGTAAACTTAAATGGACTAAAGTGGATCGAAATAGACCAAAGTAGACCAAAATAGACTGAAGAGGCAGAATGAAACCGAATTATATCCAAATGGACCAAAGTGGAGCTGGTGGACCGAAGTAGACCTAATGGACCAAATATAACAAAGTGGACCGAAATAGACTGAAGTGTACTAAAATAGACCGAAGAGGACCGAAAAAACCCAAAGTAGACCGAAAAAGACCAAAGAGGACGGAATAGACTGAAAAAGACCGAAGTGGACCGAAGTATACCGAAATGGACCGAATTGACCGATATGGACTAAAATGAATCGAAATGCTACGCTAATCTCGCTCAATAGGAGCATAGTAATAATAAATGCTACGCTTCAACTTTTAGATATCATATAAATAATTAGATATAGATTATATAGATGATGTCCTTGTCGTTTTTTATCTAATTAATGTCATATGATGGTCCGATATAGTAGCTAATAAATATAATATAGAATCACTAAGATGGGTGAATTTTTTATATTTTATATTTTATTGGTAGGTAGCCTTACCCTAATTTTGATTGGAGAGGTTGAAATATCGGAACTGATTGAGTTTGCAGGCTAGGTGCTTAAAAGTGAGGCCCAGCTTGGTCCAGGAAGAAGCCCAATACTAAGTGACAGCTGAGCAACATGCCGTTCAACAATAGAGCAAACGATTTGTAGGATAGCTCTACAAATGATAGAGATTGATTAACGACTTGTAGCCAATCTTTCTCCAGTGTGTAAAGTGTACTAAACCTTGAACTTCACTTTCAGCCCTCTTCTTAAACCATGTATCCTGTAAAACAAGAGGCAGATTTAAACTCAATAACAAAATTCATCTTCTTTTTCCATTTTTCCAAGAGGGCCAAGCAAATAACCTGTACAAATATCAGCACACTAGTTACCGGCTTACTGCCAAGAATTAGTCTAAATGATTTTTAAGTCTCATTTGATCTATGAGTTCCTCATTGAGTTCTCTCAACCAACACCTTTGTATGATCTCCAAGGAGTTTTTCCCTCCCCATAGTTATCCAGTGTATGCAGACTGCAGAATAGAGGGCTACACACACTTGGTTACTAATAAGTAATAACTTACAATGGCAGCTACCTAATGAAAAAGTGTGCCAGACACATGCCACAAACGTAGAACAGGGCTACCTAAATCCTTGATAAAAGGAAACAAACCTCATTTTTAATACCTACTTCTGTGAAACATGAAATTCAATGGAGGACAGTAGTGCACCAATGCATTACTGGGAAATGGTTACTGGTTATGCCTCAAAACAACGGGGGATTGCACGGTCTTACCTTGATATGAAAAGTTATGTAGTAGTAGGGAGCAAGGTTGTCAAAATTGGGATCTTACGTTGAATCATTGGGAGGTAAGTGAAATCATGGATTATAAGATTTTACATTATTTGAGAAAAAAAAAAAAAAAAAAAACACATTGGTATGTTAAATAATCACATAAATTATATATTCATTTATAAAATTAAAAAAAAAACTAAAAATTTGCATCCATTTGATGTAATTACCATACATCACTACATCCATTTGTAAGCATCATTTAAAAAGGCCAAAAACTTCAAAACTTGACACTCTATTGCTATGTATTTTTCATTTGAGTCCAACTGATATTTAGAATAGCAAAACTTGGTCTATTGAGATGTTATTTTTTATTTGGGTCCAACTGAGCCTGCTGTCAAGTTAAAGAAGATTACAAGAAATCAAGATTGTTTGGGATCGTTAAAGTCGTACGATCCTACCGATCCTAAACGATCGCAAAGATCTTTAAAAGATCGGATCGTGAATCGTAAGATCTTATTTATTTGAGGAAAAAAAAAAACCCATATTAGTATATTAAATAATCATATAAATTATACATTCATTTATTATTATATTATATATATATATTAAAAAAAAAAACCAAAAAAAAAAAACAAAAATTTGCATCCATTTGATGTAATTACCATACATCACTACATTCATTTGTAAGCATCATTTAAAAATGCCAAAAACCTCAAAACGTGACACTCTATTGGTATGTATTTTTCATTTGGATCCAACTGATACTTAGAATAGCAAAATTTGGTCTATTAAGTTGTTATTTTTCATTTTGGGTCCAACTAAACCTTTTGTCAAGTTAAAGAAGATTACAAGAAATTAGGATCGTTTGAGATCGTCAGAATTGTACGATCCTACCGATCCTGAACAATCGCAAAGATCCTTAAAAGAACCGGATCATTTTGAATAGATGGGATTGTAAAATTGTAATATCCAAATCGAGATTTTGACAACCATAGTAGGGAGGACAGTCATCATATATCATATAATTACACCTATGTTCCCATGGCTTTGTAATTAGAAGAAGCAACTTCAGGTGGTTTTTTGAAAGGGATCAGGCAAGGGTATCTGTGCTTCTCTGTAATGATCCCAAATTTGTACTATAGTTTTATAGGTTAATTCTTGTTATCATATAGTAATCCTTGTAACGAATCAAGAGTCAATTACAAAGGCTAGTCAGTGGAAAGATTGCAAGAAGTGGAGCCAAATTAGCTTATATTGTAAGAAAGGCCAAGAAGTGTTGCCAAATAGTTACAAGTTCTAGTTTGTAAAACTTGGTTTCTTTTGTTATAATGATGCATTGCACAAGAACACGCTACTACAAAAAAATGGTTTATCACTCTGGTCCGTGATCCCAAATATGCATTGTGTGATACAAATACAATATCAGCATCTTAGCATTTGCAAGTCATCAAGCTTCCAAGCTGAAACAGGGGATCAAATAAGTAACAAACAAATTTTGCAAGCACAGCTGTACTCATGTTCTATTCCAACAAAAATTTAAAAAGAATCAACTACAAGTATACATGTATATTCTTTACAATGGATTTACTTGATTCCGAATTCAGGAACCATAATATATAAACAAACAAACAAATCAAGGTGATTATACCAGTTTCCAGTTCCTTCTATTCTGAACTCTTAATCCCTTCTTCCTTATGGTCAGAGAGCCGGCCATTCTCTAATGTATAAGGCTGATACCCAGTTGGGCTAGAAAGCTGACCTGAGCCGCTACTGCTTGCGGATCTCTCAATATCATTAATCTCTGCCACAAGAGGAATTGGCCTTGCAGGGATTGAAGGAACTGACAAATCAGTCTCCAACATTTTCACAACCTGATCCATTGTAGGCCTAGCATACAACTGCGGATGAGAACACAACACGGCAACCAAAACATACTTCTCTAACACCTCCGGCACACCCAATTCTGGCATCCCATTATCAATAACATCCAAAGTCCTCCCATTTCTCACCGAGGACCACGCCCAATCGGTAACAAGTATTGGTTGGCCATCACTATTTGTCGAGAGGGCCTTCCTTCCACTCAAAAGCTCAAGCAACACAACACCAAAACTATACACATCACTCCTCTCAGTCAATTGTCCATACAAAGCATACTCAGGAGCAACATAACCCATTGTCCCAGCAACCCTTGTGCTCAAATGTGTCATACCCTCTGGTGTAAACTTTGCAAGACCAAAATCAGCCACCTTAGCCTCAAACATCTCATCCAAAAGTATATTGCTTGCTTTAATATCCCTATGTATAATCCCAGGTTGAGCACCATAATGCAAATAAGCCAAACCCCTTGCAGTCCCTAATGCAATCTTTTGCCTAATAGGCCAACTAAGCTTCCTATCCTCCAAACCCCCAAACAAATGGTCATAAAGACTCCCATTCTTCATCAAATCACACACAATTATCCTCTGGTGACCCTCAAACGGTGTCGTTGCAGTACAATACCCTCTCAAAGCAACAAGATTTACATGCCTAACACTAGCTATAACCTCAACTTCATGTGTGAAATTCGCATCCCCTGAAGCCGAGCAATTCTTAAACCTTTTCAAAGCAACCTCTGACCCATCTGGCAAAACACCTTTGTACACATTCCCATACCCTCCTCTCCCTATAATACTATCTCTGGCGAAATTCTTGGTCGCCTTTCTGATGTCATCGAATGTGAACCTCACCAAAGTGGTACTTTCACTAATCGAATCCAACCCAAATTCAAGACTCGTTTCAACTCTCTCAACATAACTCTGTCTTCTCTTCCTTTTCCTCAAATATAACCAACCCCCACCAAGAATCACACAAAACCCAACTCCAAAAACAAGTGAAACCACCAAAATCACCACATTTTTTTTACTCCCAGACTTTGAAGTCACACTGACACTGAAATCGAACGAGAACAAGCACTTAGCAGTACCTTTATCACTGGGACCATATATATTAGCAAAAGCCGCTGCATAAATCGACGGGTACCCAGTACAATCAGACACGTTTCCAACCGAAACACCGGTAAGATACGAGGCTTGTAAAGTGGATAAGGTAGCTGTACACGAAGCACAAGGCGAGTTGTTCTCTAAACTTTGGTTACAGCTCGAAACAACATCGTTTAAGGTTTGTTTTGGGACCAAATTTTCGAATTCAGCTTTGGTGGTGATGTTCATGCAACCCTGTGAGATCCACTCGGTTTTGAAGCCACAGGATTTTCTGATATCGAAGTTCGGGAGGAACGAGTTGATGAGGGACTGGTACGCGACCCAGCATGACTCGGACGAGTTGGGTGGTGGGAGGAACGAGTTGGTGCGTTGGAGGTAGTTAGAGAGGACGAGTCGGAGGGCTAGGCGGATGTAGTTGCACTTGGTGGTTGTGTCACTGTTGGGTGCTGGGCGAGTTGCGCTCTGAGTTAACGGGGACAGAACGCTGAAGTCTAGGGGGCATGAAACGGTGGCGTTTTGGGAAAAGGTTAGAGAGGGTAGGAGTGAGAATAGGAAGAGGGTAATGAGGAAGACCATTTGAGAGAGTTTTTAGGAGAGAGAGAGAGAGAGAGAGAGAGACAGATGAGAGTGGAGAGTTTGAGTTGGGAGTTGGGAGTTGTGGTGTTTTTTTTTTTTTTTTTTTTTTTTTGAGATAAACGATAAAGGGAGTTGTGGTGTTTTGACTATGGGGAAAAGGAGATAGATTTGATTTGGTTTGGTTAGTTAAAGCTTAAAGGAGTGAACTTTAAATTATTTATTCATTGGTCTAATAAGGCCAGCCCTTTTGACAGGTTTTTGAGATATGAATAGGGACAAGCACAGAGAGACAGAGGGAGAGAAGCAGACAGGTAGTACCTTAGTAGTTTCCTGGAACTGGTCCCATAGTTATCACTTATCATTACATTAGTACAAGTTAAATGATAATTTGGTATACTATTATGATATTATCTATTTAAACTATTGAGCAAAAATTCAATTATTTTTATTAGTCAAACTTTTAAAATCATGTCATTATCCCTTAGGTGTATGTGGTTCCCATATGGTATAACGATAAAATATATCGTATCGAATGTATGTTTCTTCCCTCTTATATAGAGGTAGACCCTATATAAAAGGGAGGAAACATACATCCGATGCATGGTATACAGTCTCTTATATGATAGGGAGGAATCCCTTGAAAGCTTTAAGTCAAAGTGGTTTAGGTCTTAAGTTGCATCTCAAACCAACCTCGTTAAGAGTCCGTTTGGGATCCGCTTATTTTGTTAAAATTGAAAACTTTTTGCTGAAAGTACTGTAGATAAAGGTAAAAGTTAACTGAAATAGTACAATGTGACCCATGAATAGTATCAAAAAGTGCAATAGGACCCATAAATAGTAACAAAAATAACCTGAATAGTAAAATAAGTTGGCAAAAATAATTTTTGCCAAACAGTGTGTAAGTGGAGAATAGCAAAAATCACCATTCACCACAAAGAACCATGATCACAATTGTTCGGTCTTTCATGTGTGGTGGTCAGATTCAATCAAAACCGACAATGATGGACAACAAAGGGTAACGAGAGACCTCCACCTAATTTGAAAGCTCTTTAAGATCTTCATCAATTGGTTCAGCTGCGTCATATTTCATTATGAGAAAATCGACACTCAAATTGAAAGGATCAGTTTTTGGAGACTTCAATCCACTGTCAACCACATTATATCATCAAAACTACTCAAATCTCAATAGGTTAATTTGAGCAGAGCACATGGTTTTTCGAATGAGTCTTTTAACTATCCTAGCTAGACCTCATTTTAGAACCATTAAGCCAACCAAGGACGGAGTTAAGGGTTAAGGATGAGAAATTGTCCTCCACCCAAAATTCATATACCCCTTTGATTGATAATAAATCTCTCTCTCTCTCTCCTTAATTTTTTTTCTTTTCTTTTTAATGGATTTTCTTTACATAATTCTTTTATGATTTATATCATAATTAATATGTTATTAATACACTTCATTAAATAAAATAAATATTTCTATTTATTTTATCAATGTCTTTTAATGACTAAAAATCTATAAAAGGCAATCAAATGTAAATAATTTAAATAAAAAATATATATTGTGGTAATACAATTTATTTGTCTGCTTTGGGCATGCTTTGCAACGTCCGACCCTTTGGGTAGCATGCTTAGGCAACGAGAAGCGCCCCCCTTATGCTTTATAAGCAAGAGCTCAAAGCATAAGGGTACCACTACAACACATGTGTTGTAGTGGTACCCTTATGCTTTGAGCTCTTGTTTATAAAGCATAAGGGGGCGCTTCTCTAAGCGATGTGGGACAAAGCTTCCCACGTCAATTAGGGGACAAAACCGTGAGGGATATGTGGCGGGACGTTGCACAATAAACATGCCCAAAACCTACCCCAAAGCGAACAAATAGATTGTGTTACCACATATATAGAAAGCAAGAATTTTAATTGAGAGAAAAAATAACTTATTATAACATTTCGAAAGTGATAAAATATATATATTTAAAATTAATAAAAGGAGCACAAATTCTTAGTGTGTGTTTGGCATTGGCTTAAAAAGCCAGTTTTTTTTATTATTTAGCTTATTTTTGCTATGATTCATGGGCTCCATTACACTTTTTAGTACTATTCATGAGTCTTACTGTACTATTTTGCTACTTTTTAGCTTTATTTGTAGTAATTTTAACAAAAAGTTTTTAATTTCAGTTAAATAAACTGTTCCTAAACAGACACTAATGTAATAATTTATTATTTTTACGTAAATGTGTGTATAAGAATATATAAGAATGAATACATCTTCTCAAAAAAAAAAAAAAAAAAGAATCAGTACAAAACAAACTCAAAAGTTTAATATTTTTTCAAGAATTATTTTATAAGTCTATATTAACCAAAATATAAGAATTCACATAAGGTTTGTCTAATTATTAAAATTAAAAAGCCAATATTATGTGAATCATAAGTGGACACAAAAAAAAAAATATATATATATATATATATTTATAGAGCTTTCGGTCCACCAAAAGTCGTGATTCAGAGTTCATATGTATATTTTCTTCCCGACGGCAGTGTTAACAAAGTTATTTCTAACATGCATCTAGACATATGTTGTGATGACATGGTGACATCATTTCATGCTCAAGTCTAAATTAATTGTTTAGATCTCTTGGTTGTCATCTTCTCATTTGTCAATATCAAACTATTTTTGTAAAATATAAATTACAATAAATAGTCAATTTGAATATATCTCCAATTCATTGTATCAAACTATGAAGGCTGTTTTCTTCAGAATTACATCAAGAAAGTGAGAAACTTAAGTCAACTAGTAAATTGAAAAAACGTATCAAAAAAAAAAAAAAAAAGTAAATTGAAAAAAGAAAATTTCTAATTCTAAGTTTCCAGTTGTGAATTGCTTATCCCTTCATGATGATAGGATATCTTGCTTAAATAAAAGAAAATACCCCATGTGTTTAAAACGTGAGAAAACGATAATTGAATTGTTAATTCATGATCTAAATAAATTAACATATGGTTGCTAGATAATTTTGATTAATAAACTTTAATTCTGTCGGCTAATTTATATGGGTAGAAATTCAAGATTTCTGAAAGACTTTCCCAACGAAGTAAAAGGAGAAAGCTCATTCATTTCCAACTTTTGTCTTGTCACGATTTGGAAACTTTGATTCCAATCCATGATACTATATTGATTGATTAATAATTAAACCCACTCCCACTATGTGTTATGGTCATAAGTCATAACAACCTCAACTATGATGTATATTTCAATATACAAAATAAAACTATGCAGATCGATTCCCATGTTCATGATTATAAACATCATATGTTTATGGGAACTTTTATCAAGAAACCATGAAAGAAGAGGCTAGGTAGTTGGTGGAGAGGGAGACAAGATTGGAAAGTGATGGGTGTTTGTTTCTTAGGAATAGTTTCTAGAACAGGTGTGAGAATGAGGAGAGGGTAGGTATTGGTAGTTGACTAAAATCTATGGAGTCTGAAGCTTGATTGCTCTTTGCTGGCTTTGAGCCCAGCCAGCAACTTTGACATTTGACTACTGAGTGAAGGCGGGCACACCGCACACCACACACCAATCACGGAGGTTCCTTCCAGGAAATCTATCCCTTTCCCCCCTTTTTGGCAACTCAAGTAGTATTGAATAATGCTTGAAAAATCAACCCTCTCAACCTTCCAGAGCCTCCTATGTAGCCTCCCAATATAGGAGCCTCTAGAAGGAGCAACAAGTATTTAGTATCATAGTGATATATTAAATCTCTCTCGCGAGAGAGATTTGATATACCGGCTTTCTTATGAGAGAAATTTGATATATCATTATGACACAAGTCACACAATATTTGTGACATAAACTTGCGAGAGAGAATTGATGTGTCTGGTAATATATTAAATATACTCACTTTTTTGTGAGAGAATTTTTTTTTTTTTTTTTTGGTAAAAGGGATTAAAAACAAGAAAACTACACAAGCAAAGGATCAGTAGGACAACGCCTACTTACATAACACCCAGACAGGTCATGGTTAAGTGCAGGGAGTAATTCCACAGGAGGATCATCAAGAATGCAAAAGTCTTCATCTTGTTTCACACCTTTTCTTGCGAGGTAGTAAGCGCATCTATTAGATTCACGGTAGCAGTGGCTGAAACGAATGCGCGGGATCTGAGAAGCTAGCTGCTTACAGTCATCCAGAAGGGGGGAGAGGATGGGATTTGTCTGATTGGGATTTTTGAGGACATCTATTATGGCTTTTGCATCCAGCTCTACTTCAACAATTTGGAAGTTCTTGTTCACACAAATAGTTAGGCCATCCCTTAGCGCCCATAACTCTGCTTCAAAACTCGAAGTAACACCAATCCTTCTTGTAAAGCCTACCACCCAATTACCAGACTCATCTCTAATCACACCTCCTCCACCAGCTAGTCCCAGGTTGCCTAAAGAGGACCCATCCGTGTTTAGCTTCCTCCAACCACTACTTGGCCTTTCCCATCTAATATTCTTCATTGTGAAACTGTTGGCTTTCTTCCAATCCGCAGCACACCAATAGAAATCACTTGCTTGACTAATAATTTGTGCAGCCAAATTTGGGTTGGAATTTCTATTCTGGAAAATTAAACTTTTCCTTTGCTTCCATAGCATCAAAATGGCAAAGAGGAACACTATATTCCAGGGGGATTTGCTGTGACAATTAAGTTGCTCTTTCCTTGCATTCACGGTCAGCCATGTATGAAGATCACATGTAAAAAAGTTCCTATCCGCCTCGGAGATACCTAGTTGCTTCCAAAGTTCTTTGCTACCCCAGCATTCCCGTAGCAAGTGAATAATAGTTTCCAGGTCATCTCTACACCGAGGGCAAGAAGGGTCAGAACTAACTCCTCTTGATGCTAGGCAATCTTTTAACACCAATACTATTGTGAAAGCATTTCCAAACAAAGAATTGGATTCTCGGAAGGATTTTAATTTTCCAAATCCAATGCCCCTCGAACTCATGGTTGATACTTCCTGTAATTGCCAATTTATACGTGCTTTTTAGATCAAAATTCTCATGGGAATTAGCTGCCCACGACAACCTATCCTCACTCCTAGCAGCTATAGCGTAAGGAGTAGCCTGAATTTCCAGCTTTATATTCAAGGGAAGATCAAACGAAATTTTTGACCAATTCCAACCATTCATCGAGACCACTTCCTTAACTTCCATATTACTTTCACCCTGTTTAGAGGACCCTGAACTAAATTTCTAATAGGACCTTGAGGAGACCAATTATCCATCCAAAACCTAAGATTGTCGTCTCTCCCAATGACCCATTTTGTACCAGCAATAAAAACATCTTGACCTTTTCTCATACCTTTCCACACTCGGGAACAAGGAAGTTTGTCGCTGTTGGCTGAGTTTGTTCTCCGGCGAGTGTAGTATTTGTTCCTAAGAACTTTGGCCCATAGAGTTTTTTTTCTGAATGAAATCTCCAGTTAAGCTTTGCCAACAATGAAATGTTCCTCCCTTTTGCAGATTGTAATCCCAGGCCACCCTCCTTCCTAGGCCTTGTCACCTTATGCCAACCCACCCAATGCATCTTTTTAGAGGTATCCGTAGAGCCCCACAAAAAATTCTTACTGATCTTGTTTATACCATCCAGCACTTTGCTCGGTAGATAAGCACGCTGCATGGTGTAATTGGGAATAGTGGACAAGGAAGATTAGATAAGAACTATCCTGCCCGTCATAGACAAGAGGTTTGCCTTCCACCCCGAGAGCTTTTGCTTCATTCTATCCAAAATAAAATCAAAATCATGATTCGACTGCCCCCGATGCTTAATAGGAATTCCCAAATATTTCCCGATAGAAGAAGTTAATTTGAACCCAAGAAGACTACACATATCCTCCCTTCTCTCCATATCAACAATCGGCGAAAAAAACACCCTTGACTTGGACTGACTAACACTCTGGCTAGATTTTTCATAGAAGATATCAAGCACCTCCCGGCTGGCAGTGCAGTTTGCATGATTAGCTTTAGCAAAAAGCACTAAGTCGTCTGCAAAGAAAATGTGAGAGAAGCTTGAACCACTTCTGGAAGCCTTAACTGGATTCCACAATTTTTCACTGCATTTCTTCTTAATAAGCTGGCCCAGGAATTCCATACACAAAATGAATAAGTAGGGGGACAGCGGATCTCCTTGTCGGATACCTCTAGAGGGGTTGATAAGCTCCAACATACCTCCGTTGAATAAAATAGAGGTTGAGACTGTGGAAACACAACTCATGATAATCTCCACCAAATCCATAGGGAAATTGAAACTAAGAAGCCTCTCCCTAATGAAGCCCCACTCTAGCTTGTCATAAGCTTTTTCGAGATCGATCTTTATAGCCATGAATCCCTCCTTGCCTTTGGCTTTACTAATGGAGTGAATAAGCTCCTAGACGATAATTGCATTATCAATACCCATTCTTCCTGGCACAAAAGCAATTTGAAGAGGGGAAACGAGCTTGTCCAAAAATGGTCTAATCCGAGCCACTATGACCTTCGTGATGACTTTGTAGACAGTATTACATAAGATGATAGGGCGGTAGTTGCCTAGAGTTTTAGGACCTTGAATCTTAGGAATAAGTGCAATGAGGGTTCTATTGAGATAATCTGGGATTTTCTTCCTAACAAAAATTTCCTTAACTTCCTCAACCATGGATTTCCCAACCATACCCCAGAAGCGCTGATAAAAACCTGCATGAAGACCATCAGGACCAAGCGCTTTAAAAGGCTTCATCAACCAGAGAGCGGATTTTATTTCCTTCTCCGTGACCTCAATACAAAGGGATTCACCTTCGTCCTCTAAGAGAGAGGCCTGCCCCTGAGACAAAAGTGGAGGGTTTCTCTCTGATAAGGCTAGGGAAGAGCAGAAAAGGCCCTCAAAACCCCCTCTAATATGCTCCATGACATCTCTCTCCTCATGAAGCCACTCTCATACACTGTTCTTAACAGCTGAAATCTGGTTTCTACTTCTTCTGACCAAAGTGGACATATGATAGAAGGCGGTGTTCCTATCTCTCAAAAATCATCCAATTCACTCTTGATTTAATAACTCAAATGTCTCTTTCCTGATCTAAAATAGTTTCTAGCTCTCTTTGAAGTTGCTTCTCTAATTCCAAAAGATTAGATGAAGGTCTTGAAGAAATAGCCTTCTAAATGCCATTAAGACGGGCCATAATCCTCATTTTCTTGTTGAAAACATTCCCAAAATGATCCTTATTCCAACGCTTCACTTCAGTTACAAAGCTATTTGTGGCTCCTTGAAGGGATCGGGCTTGGTTCCAGGCAGACGAGACCACTGTGGGAAAAGACGGGTCAGACAACTAGCAACTTTGGAACCTGAAAGGTCTAGGGAGTTGAAGCTGGTTATTAGGAGCAGTTTCCAGAAGCACAGGGCAGTGATCAGAATGACAGCGAGTGAGGTGGGTGACTTTTGCCTCCGGAAAATTTGAGTACCAACCAGGATTAACGAAAAATCTATCAATTCTCTCCTGTATTAGAGACGACAATTCTCTTCCATTAGTCCAGGTGAACCTCGGCCCCGAGAACCCCAAATCAACCATGTTGCATTTATCAAGACATTCTTTGAATTGCATTGATCTGTTTACACTAACAACTCTGCCACCAAATTTATCATCATCCACTAAAGGTTCATTAAAATCCCCAGCAATAACCCAACCCATACCATGAAGCTCAACCAAAGCAGAGAGATTATTCCAAAGAATGGACCTTTCTTCAAACCTGGGACTAGCATACATAGCAGAAAATAGCCAAGAAAAATCAGAGGCACATACCTTAACTATGGCATGAATTTCCTACTCAGTCTTCGAAATCAACGACACCTCCACCCTATCTGAATTCCACAGCAACCACAAGCCCCCAGCATAGCCAATGATATCAAAATGAATTGCCCTATCAAATGACACAATATTGTGAGAGAAATTTGATATATCATTATGACACAATATTTGTGATATAAACTTGCAAGAGAGATTTGATGTGTGTGGCATAAAATAAACTAAGGGGGGAGAGTTTGTTACAACAAAAAGGGCCCAAGAAGGTAGGGCAAACTTGAATAGAGCATGGGCTAGCCCAATTTGCTATTGGATCAATTTTGCCCCTCTTAAACTTTAGAGTTTAAGTAATCAATCCTTTAAGCTATAGGATCAGTTTCAATGTTTCATTTTTTTCATATTAAAGAAGAACAAAATTTAGTTATAAAATTGATTGTAATTTTAGACTATAACATTACTCAATATCTTTTTATTGGATGTGAATTTTGACAAATCCACCATTAGATTACATCTTCTTCTTATATCTTTCATACTTGCAAAATTTCTAGAAAATTAAAGACCAATAGCTATGTCATCAATAAATTGTTTAAATTGCAAGTTTTTATAGTTTAAAATTATGCATAAAATATTAGCTTATAGATCATATAGAAAATAATATCGATTTACACAAAATTTGATATGTGTATTAAGAGCATAAAGAATATGCAATTCAATGGTTAGATTTTTAAAATATATATTATTATTTATTTTATTGAGTAAAGTTGTAACATTTGGTTACAAATAATTTGTAGCTAAACTTCATTCAAAAATACTTTTTTTTTTTTTTTTAAGTTATTTATTTCAATAAATCCATCATTTTCATCGGCCAAATCAACACACTCAAAGTCAAACATTATTTATTTACAACTTGTTTTTTCTTTTTTCTACAGGGAATAATAGTTCTATACGTTGGCTACCTGGGTTAGCGTATATGACATGAGTCCATGTATATCATATTACTTTCTACACGACAACACATAATATTAATAATTCATTTTTATTTTCACGTTTTAAACACTAGATGTTTAAATTATACATATATACTTTATTCAGTTGAAAATTTATTTATAAAATACCAGCAGAGATAGGTGTTATTGATGAAAGACTCATTGCATGCGGACTCTTTTTTTTTTTTTTTTTTATCTCTTAAGATTATATTATTTGATTATGATTTATAATAATATTCACTGTATGATTGCTATTGGCTAAGTAATTAATTGGAGAAGGAAATAGAGTGTATAACCATTATGCTATCCTTTCCACGACTTCACATAATAAACTATTATTTCAATAAAATATGCCAACAATGATTCCAATTACTTTAGTGGTCAATTGCATACGCCCACAAATTATTGTGTAAGGGAATTTTATTAACAGGAAATAAACTTTGCCAAACAATAAATAATAAGGCTTTTCACACAGCCATTTAGCCACAAAAATTATTATTGAGGTTTTCAATCCTATTCCCCAAATCCTATCCATGTTTTTTGTTTATTTATTTTTTTATAAATCTCCCTTACCGTCTTTATTTTGTTTGCCAAATTAAGGAATGTATTTTTAGGAGTTATTTCTTTTTAATTTGCCCAAGAATGAAGTTTGTCAAACATTGGGTTATCAAAAAAAAAAAAAAAAAAGTTTGTCAAACATTGGAAGCAACTACTTTACAAACCTAATATATTATGCATTTCTTTCTAATTCTATACTATTTTTTTTTTCTTTGAGGAAAATATACTATTTCAGTTAAGTGATTGTTATCTATTTTTTTAAAATCATGTATCAAAATGACTTCTTCTCTATATATGCAACAATGTTAAGGAAGTATCCATTGGTTTCGTCTATTATTATCACGTGCAAATAATAAATTACCAAAATAAATAGTATTCATTTTTTGAAGCTTTGGATGCAACTAAACACCTTGTGTACGTAAATAGTAAAACTTTTAAAATATAGCGTGTGTATATATATGAACACTGTCAAAACAAAGTGCTTCAAGGGGCTTAAAACTCTTTTAGAACATATAGGGTGCCTCTGGTAGTGCATTAGCATAGCCAGAAAAGGTTCTTTTTAAGATCCTTAAATCTCTTTTAGTAAAACATTTGCAACATATACTGTATCTGGTAGAGCATTAGCAGTTTAGCACTGCCAAAAAGGTGCTTTAAGAACCTTAAAACTCTTTTTAACACATATAGGGTGCCTCTGGTGGTGCATTAGCACAACCAGAAAAGTGTTTTAAGATCCTTAAAAGCTCTCTTAGCACAAATTGTCAAACATTGTGAACATCTTTAAGGCTAAAGTTGAAATTTGGAGCTGTTAGAGGGCAAAAAAACTCTATAATTCATCGTTCAATTTTTTTATTAATCTAAACTTCAAATCACTATTCATTGTAATTTGCCAAACACTCGAAATGATAAAGAGATTTAGTAGTGATCATCACACGTTCCTCTATCATAAGAGCTTTAAAAGTTGGATGAAATATTAAAACAGAGAAACAAAAGGACAATTAGAGGAGATGACAATGGCCCTAAGAATAATAAGACGAGGCCCAAGAAATCATGTGATGCGATGAATATAATATATTTTCAAAATTGTGGTTAAATCTTGATGGCAATATATGTAATTAGTCTCTAACTTGTGAAATGCGTAGGGATTGGGCTGAAATGGACTAAAGTGGATCAAATTAACAGAAGTATACTAAAGTGGACTGAAATGGACCAAGGTGGACCTAATTGGACTGAAGTGGACCAAATAAACCTAGTGGACTGAAATAGACTAAGTGAACTAAAATACTATGCTGACGTGGTTCAATAGGAGTGTAGTAACAATAAATGCTACACTTTAACTTTTAAATATTATATAGATATAGATGTATCCATTTTTTTTTTATGTAATCCACCTAAGGAATTTTGATTCGAAAGTAATCATAGCAATGCCTAGTATGAGATTGGGCCAAGCCACCTGAGAAATTTTGAAAGTCAAACTGTGATGCAGCATTGGAGTCAATAAGGCAGGTATCACAGCTGTGCTTGGTGATTGGAGTGACAGAATCAGGTAGGGTTGGGCTACACAAATTCCAAAATGCAACCTGAAGGTTGAAGCAGCATAGGCCAAAGCCATCTTTTGGGCTCAAAATTCAAATCTTATGTATATTGCGGAAACTTTTGGGCTCTTTAACTGGCTAAGGATAAACAACTAAAGAAAGCTATCATAGAAAACTGATTCTAGATCATGTCACCTATATGTAGGCTAGTCCAATGGACCTTAAGACTAGAAGTGCAAATAGAGTGGCTCACTGGCTAGTCAAATGGACCTTAAGAAAATGTATGTATTTGGTAGTCTTCACTTCAGCCTTGATGTTTTTTTCCTCTAAAACTGGGTGGCAAGATATTTGTAACTTTGTTCTCGATCACTTAATATTAATGCTTTAATATTTTTTTCTTTCATTGAAAAAAAATAAAATTCATGTACAAACCTTCCACACTTTTTTTCAAAATACAATATTTTAAAACCTTTTTCTTTTTTCTAGATATAATTTTAAAAAAAATAATTGAAAAAATAAACTATGCTAAAACAGGCATGGTGTGTCTCTGCTGATTGATAGCAATATTTGCATGTCTTGGCCCTCAAGCATACACATTGTCTATTTGATTTTCCATCAACTTTAGCGTAATATAGTTTGTAATATTGATTACAAGTATCTTTTGTGTTTGGTAGAATATCCCAAATCCCAATGATTATATGGCTCAAATCAATATGTTTTTCTATCACAACCTGTTAGGTGCAGACCCTTTACCTAGCCAATAGGTGATCTTAGCAGGCATCAAAAATCAATGCCCACTTTGACCTAACATACCATCCATATATACAAAAATCTATCAAATGATGATTGTGTTTGAAGTTTTGAACACAGTCAGACCACCAAACATGAAAATTATAGTCTTTTACTGGGTTTCAGTTGAAGTAGTAAGTGAGAGTTAGTGTTTGTGCAGATATTCTAGTTTTTTTTTTTTTTTTAATGCTCACAAGATTTTGTGGAAAAAGAAGAAGTTATATATTGACTGCAATTGCCACTTGTTAGTTAAACTGTCACCAAACTCTATAATTGGTAAGTTGATTGGTTTATATTACGAATAAGTCATGGAAGTAGGATTAACAGAATTGATCTGACATTTAAATTCGAAAACTGAACGACTTAGCAAATAGATATTTTAACCATTAACAAATTTCACTTAGCCAAAGTCGTAAGAGGGAGACAGGGGATATGTGATGGAGAATTAAAGAAACGCAATAGCAAAACACTAAAACATATCAATTAAAAGTGGACTTGTGAAGAATACATAAACTCATCAACCCAATTGTAGAGCAAAATTTCATGAAAGAATAAAACAAAATCCATTAAAAGAAATATGATTTATATATAGTATGTAGATTTATCACGTAACATGTCATTATAAATATGATTTCTATTTTAATTTGCACCCTCCTTTTAAGTCTTGATTTTACTCCTGAAATATTAAGCTCAATGTGTAATGGTCACCATTAAGGTCCTTAATCATCAATGTTATATTGGTAAGAGTCTTGTAGCTCAACTTGTAGGCATTTTTAAGTGTTTTCAAGACATCTAAAGTTCAAATCCCCTTATCTCTCAACTATCGAATTAAAAAATAAAAAAATAAAGAAATCTTTAGTACCATACTATAGCCCTCATTTTCACTTTGGAGTCTTCTTGATACCATTTTTTCAAAGCTTTAAGATTATAAGTCAATGCAAGATTTTTGGTCTAAACTCTCACTCATGGAAACCGAGATTTTGGTTCATGAAGCTTTCATATTGACCTTTGAACATAGAAGTTAGAAGGTCTTTTCTCTTAATCTTTCTCGTTTGGTGGTGAATTATCTTGAAATTCCACTTCACGACAACCACTATGTTAGTTATTTTATTAAACTCATAAAGGTCTTTTTGTCAAATATCATGACAAGTATGAGAGGAGCATTGAGGAATTAAATTAAGAATTGACTCCTAATGGCAATGGACTAGGAGTCCTATTCAAAGCAAGTATTCAAATAAAAAAGAGAAGTACTACGTTCATAACATTTTCATAATACTTTCGTAACAAATCATATGTGGTAAGTTGTTATTAGTTCTAATTTGAATTCATAATTTAAATTATTTTTTTGTTCACCCGTAACAACCAATAATAATTTGTCACTTAAGATTCATTGTGAAAGTGTTATGAAAATGTTGTGAACATAGTATTTTTCAATATAAAAAAAGGGTGATGGAATTACATTTTTTTCATCCTGAATTTTCAATTTATTTTTTTATGTTCCCAAACTATCAATTCACTCAATTATGTGTAAAATGAAAAAAAAAAAAAAAGAATTTGCATTAATGTACCATCTACGGTCTAAATCTAGTGTTAAATAACTGTGTAAAACTATAGAAGGGAAACCAATTCATAGTCTCATAGATACACTCAGTAAAGTGTTGTAGAAATATTCAGCCAAAAAAAAAAAGTGTTGTAGAAATAAAAGACAATGGGCCTGGGCTTACATGGGTCTACAAGTCTACAGCCAATGATCTAACAAAGAGCAATAGAGAACATAATAATATTTTTTTGATATATTTCAACAGTAATGGTAAATAGATGAAGGTGGTTGACACATAACACACCAATCTCAACAAATATGGATCTGCTTTTAATGTAAGATGGAAATGAGCCACCAACCAAAAACAAATCGATGTTGACACTGCTTATATCTGAATCAAAGCCAAATTTAAAGTGTCTTTTTAATAATTTAACTACACTCTTAATTGATTCCTCGAAATCCCATACTCCCAAGTCCCAAATTATCTACAAGATTTTTTTTTTTTTTTTTAAATTTTGTGTGTGAATTAATTATCAGCAAGCTTGTGAAAAAAGCAAACAATAAAGTGTATAAAAACTACATGTTGGACAAAAGCAATGAAATGTATAATAATAATTTTTTTTTAAAGAGTTTCAATTTATAACGTCCATATGATTGTATTTTTTATTATCAAATCAAAACACCAATCGATTTTTAGTGTAAATAGGGTTTAAATCTCAAATCTCTTATTCAACTGTCAAAGATTTTACTATTTTTTTTTATAGATAATTACAATATGCTCTACCAGTTAAGCTAAGCATAGGGAGACATCAATTCAACTACAAGGCTCTTGACGAGATTTTACCAGTTGAGTTAACTGAAACACCCAATATAATAAATCTTTCAATTGGTACAATGGTACACTATAGTCGGCACAATATTTTGATTAACCTTAATCATATGCATAATCTCGATTTCTTGCAAGGGGGTTTTGGTTTTTATACTTAGTGAATGTGTGAGTTACGTTTGAATGATTATGAAGCAAGTATTTATAATTGCTATGAAGAATGTTAAATTGTTAAGGAATTGTTAGTACAACGCAATCGATTAAAAGTCCAAATAAATAATAGCCATTGGCTTGTCGTATGTCTGTGGAAAAGGTTAAAAAAATCTAGTAATATATCATATCTGCAACGTAACGTACCCAAGGGGAATCGTGCATCGGTATAAAGTTTTGATTTCACATTATAATAGTAATGATGATACTTGCTACTTAGTGATTAAAATAGTATTAATGATAATTTGAGTAGATGTGACTCATGGAGCTAATTTACATATTCATTCATAATCATTGGCGAATTTTTTGAAAAAAAAAAAATCGAAATACTAAACCCCATATATTGTCTCAATTTTTACTTAATCCAAGGCATAAAGACCAAATAAACAAACATTAGTTCATTTCAATTTTAATTACCATTTATTCATAATTTTCAATTTTAATTACCATTTATTCATAATTTTAAAATTTATACTTGTGTTGATGTTTATTTTAATTTTCTACACAGTAAGTCTTGAGCCCAAAAAAAAAAAAAAAAAAAAAGAGGAAAAAGATTTTTAAAAAAGAGAGATTTTTACTTTTTAGTAAGTCGACAATTAATATAAAATTAGTCAACTAATGTGAAGAAATCTTTTATGGATTCAGTGAATTTGATTTCAATTAGTTGATGAAGCTTTATAGAGTCTTATCTTAAGATTAATTGGAATTAAAACTTATTTGAGTTGAATTAATTCATACCCTCATATTAATTTTATCTCTTTTTTTTTTTTTTTTTTTTCTGAGAAAGATTTCTTTTTTAAGTTACAAGCTAAACATATTCTCTTTTACATAAAAGAGAGTTCCCCACAAGTCATTAAAATGAAAACGATTTTGAGAATAGCCTTAAAATCTATTATTATCAAACTTTACCTTTCAAGCTTTAATGACAGCTTTTTAAAAAAAATTATACTTACCATTTAATACTTAATACATTCCTCCTAACTAGTATGGATTCAGGTCCAGCTTAATTGTCTATTCAACTTTTTCCTATAACTATTGGAATCAATGAAGTGAACAATTCAAAAATGTAACTCTCTCTGACTTTAACTGGTACATCCTCCACATATTATTTATGCATGGTCCTTTGTATAGGACACAGTTTGACCCATAAAGCCAAGTGTCTAATTCACACGATCTATATAACACCACGTGACATTTCCCAAAGCAAACCAAGTAGCCAAATAGAGCCGTCTCTGACTCTCTGACCATTGAAGTTACCTGATAAGATCAATAAGAATCTTTAGGACCTTGTCTTCAAGAATAGTAGAATACAATAACATAATCTAGTACCTGTTTTTTTGTATTTATAATTTTTTGTATATTTTATTTTCAAAAATATATATATATATATATATATATTGTTAACAGTAACTTGCACCAAAACAATATTAATTGTGAACAGTAGCCCGGGAAACATAGAAAAGGCAGTGTTTGTTGAAGAGCTTAGAGGACACCCTGAAATCAAAGCCCACATCTTCTTCTTCTTCTTCTTTTATCTGTCTTTTCTCTATTCATTCTCTTATTTGTTCTCTCTGTGTGTTTGCATGGAAAATATATGACAGCCTTCAGTTTCTCCTCATGGTATGTCCAAATCCAAGTTTGTTTTTGTTCTAGTAATTTTAAATTTAGTACTATATTTTGGCTTTATGCACTTTTCATTTTGTGGGTTTATTGCAATTTGTGTTCATATGTGTTTATATGGCATCAAGTTTGCTTTTTGTTGCTTACTCTCTGTTCTGGAATTCTTCCATGTGTTTTTTTTCATATTGGGCTATGCTTCTTCTTCCTGTTTCAATGATTTGTAAGTTTGAAATGTTCTTTTTTCGGGTATGGTATTTCAATAGCTTATCAAAATTTTGTGGTTTGGAATCTTTTGGCTATTGTTTTTTGTTTCAATGTCTAGTTTTCTCATCCAACTTGTCTTGTAATTCTACTTTGTTTCTAAGATACCATTCTTTTCTGCATTGTCCCATCAGTTCAATTCCTTTGTATCTACGTTAGTGTTTGTTTCATATGTTGTTCACTTTTGTTCATCTATATGTATCTAAATTTTCCTCTTATTAATAAAGATTTACTTGTAATGACTTTTTCTGTTCATGTTTTGGCTTCTAATCATTATCTGGGAATCATATTTGCAGAGAGCACAAAAACATTTGGGTAATTGACTGAAACAACATAAGAAAATCAAAGGCTATTTATGCTGCTTTTGATTCAACATAAGGTAAAAGTTTCCATCTTTTCACTCACTCATCTATTTCAAACTGTTCATTCTCAATTACCATTCCTAACATTAACATGCTGCAATATTTTCCTTTCTTGGTATAGGTTTCTGTTCTTTGAATATGAAAAAGAAGGTAGATTATTCTTCTCCTGTTGGAGTTCTTGAGGACTATTTTAAGAGCTCAGAATCTGAAACATGTTCTTCAAAAGAACACAATATAGACTATGAAGTGCAACAACACTCAAAGCCCACTTCTCGTTGGCATGGATTTGTCCAATTATTAAGAAGTAGATCCAAAAAATCACTGGCCACAATGCATCCTCTCAGTGTCATGAAGCTCTCAAGAAGAATTAGTGGTAGTATGAGGGAGGCCAAAGCTATGTTTCCAAGCTTTTGTGCAGATACTGATTTGAACTATACTAGATTACCATGGAAGAATTTTACCTTGTATGAGCTACAAACTGCAACCAACTATTTCAGTCATGGTTTGTAGTGTGCTTCAGTATTTAATTTCAAATTTAGTAATCCGTTACTTATAATTTAATTATGACATGCCATGATAGAATTTTCGGCTTTGCTTTGGTGTAGAAAACCTGATTGGAAAGGGTGGTTATGCTGAAGTTTACAAGGGGTGTCTACGAGATGGACAACTTGTAGCAATCAAACGTCAAACAAAGGGAACAGCTGACGAGATTATAGGGGACTTCTTATCTGAGCTTGGTATAATGGCCCATGTGAACCATCCAAATACTGCCAAGTTAATTGGCTATGGGACTGAAGGAGGAATGCACCTTGTTCTTGAACTATCTCCACATGGGAGCTTAGCTTCTCTGCTTTATGGTCAGTTTCCATTTTGGGGTTACTATATCTCAAAATTTAGAGACTATAATTCAATGTATCCTGTTTTATTAATTCTTTTCCTTGTTGGAAAATGCCTATATATAGGTTCAAAGGAAAAGCTGGGATGGGGTATTAGGTATAATATTGCATTAGGGACAGCTAAAGGTTTAGTATATCTTCATGAGGGTTGTCAAAAAAGAATCATCCACAGAGACATTAAAGCTGCAAACATTTTGCTTACAGAGGAGTATGAGCCGCAGGTACCATTTTAGTCACTTAAGATATACAAATATAAGCAACCTATGCTTGGACATTTGTGAAGAAGTTCATGCTTCAATCATGAAGTTTAGGTCAAGTGTTTTTAGATTACTTCCCAATGCACTTTATATGTAATTTTTCAGTAGTGTGGACTTCAATTAGTATGCCTATTTTGTAACAGATATGCGATTTTGGACTTGCAAAATGGCTACCAAAGGAGTGGACTCATCATACTGTTTCAAAATTTGAAGGCACATTTGGGTTGTTAACCAGCTTAACTTTATTTTTTTTCCTGACTATCAATCAAAGAATTGTTTATAGACTGAAGCCATTAATTGTTGGAGTGCAGGTATCTTGCTCCTGAGTTCTTACTGCATGGGATAGTAGATGAAAAAACTGATGTCTTTGCTTTTGGTGTGCTGTTATTGGAACTAGTCACAGGACGCCGAGCACTAGATTACTCACAGCAAAGCGTTGTTTTGTGGGTATATCTCTTAATTATATTCCCATGTGCAGGTTTAGACTTGTATGTTAAGTGTACATCTCATACGGATGGCTACTGATAATTTCTTTTTGTTAAATGTATCAGGCAAAACCCTTGCTGAAGAAGAATCACATTAGGGAGCTTGTTGATCCTTCTCTATCTGATGACTACAACTCTCGACAGTTGAATCTTGTGCTCTTGGTTTCCTCTTTATGCATTCAACAGTCATCAATTCGACGGCCTTCTATGAGTCAGGCATGTTCTGTTCTTGCACAGCTAATAATATTTGAGTATAGTGATAATACAATTAAGAAGAGACTTTCAGGTAAAAGTTGAGCCTGACTCAATGGTTAAGCTTTGGAGATTTTCCCCCAATGCTAAAAGGCTGAACTTGTTGCAATAACAACAAAACCTTAGTCCCAAAATTTTGAGATTAACTATGTATCCTCAACAAATTAGTTAGGATTGACCATGTATTTATTGAACTTGTATATAATTAAATATCCAAAGATAATGTAGGGTCTAGGAGAAAGACTTTAATTTTTTATGCCAGTTGTTGCTTCATCATTGTCTAATTCAGAAGTGCAACAAGGTATTTCATTTCTGATAGTCTGGCAGGACTTCAATTTTATAACCAAAACATGTAATTTTTACTCAATTTCCTCTCTTTTCTACTAGGTATAAACTAATCTGTGATAGTAATTAGTTTTTTTTCCCCATAATCAATAGTAATTAGTTTAACATTAAAGAACTCTATAGTAACAATTTTCACTGTTTGCACTTGAAAATGTAGCAGGTTCTACAGCTTCTTAATGGCGACCTTAGCTGCTTGAAATGCATGAAAAGCAGTCGAACAGCATTCTTCCAGAGAGCTTTCCATGAAGAGTTCATTGGTGCAGAAGAGGGCAACCCAATTAAGACTTAGATGATACTAATGAGCATCAATATACGGGTTCCATATATAATTCCAAATATGATTATAACTCATTGTCCACCATCATGTATAAGATGAAACAAAGATTTAGGACATTGAAGCTTAAATGATCTTGCCCCATCAAGCATTTGGTCCAGAAGAAAGGAATGATTATGCCTTTTCACCTATGTACTCAGAAGAAAATGTTAAAGAACAAAAGGAAAGAATGACAATGGGTTTGAACCTATGTACATAAAAGAGATTAGGCAACAAAACCTGAGAATGTTAAATTAACTTATATTGTAATGAATTCTCTGTACAGTTTTACTTGGAGGAAGTTAGGGAAACTTCTATTAAGGTTATTTACAATTGCACCTCTCTCCCTAGAGATGTTTGGTATTAGTTATTACATCAAGCTACCATTTGGGTTTATTTACCATATAATGATGTACCCAAAAAAATAAAGATTAATAATTAAGTGCGATTGATTAACTTTATTTTCTTTTGGTTTATTTAGTTTATTTGCTTATATACAGTTTTCTAAAGCTTTATCTTTCTAGGTACAAATGTACTTTTATCCAATCTTATCAAATAAGATAATAAAATATGCTATGAGCAAAAAAAAAAGTTAATCCAAATACACATTAAATATATATTTTTGGGTAAGCTAAAATTACATTTTTTTAATGAAGAAGATTTGATTGATAGGAGGTCAATATCATCTATAATTGATATAGTGGGGGTGGAGGAATGTATGGGCTAAGTTAGGTTAAGCCTTACTTTATTGAGGTTTAGTTTAAGCCTCACTTTATAAAGGTACCAACCAAGTATATCAGCTACTATGAATGGACCAAATAGATAATCTTGCCCGTTAATTATTTCTCAGTACTCAAACAGTCAAACCTCTCTGAATCTTATCAATGGTAATGTCTTTAATTATTTGTCACACATCACAAAGTTTCTATTCATCTAAAATCAACAGTTTTGTTGTACAAAGATCTAGAATTCGATCCCCGCTTACATAAAAAATCAATTGGTCCATGACCTTTATGTTTTGTTGTTGGGTGGGTTTCATTTAGCTCAATTGGTCAAGTCTCTTATCATCAGGAGCAAATGTCATGAGTTGAAACTCTCTCTCTCTCTCTCTCTCTCTCTCTCTCTCTCTCTATATATATATATATAAATAAATGAGGGCCTCTAGTCCTTAGTTTTTATTTATTTAAGATAGATGTTTGCCATTTACGTTTCTTGTTGGCATTTTACTTTTTGTAAATTTTTGAAGTGGGGAATGGCCAAATGGGGACCCATAGAGCTCAATTTCAACTAGACCTTTGTGAAAATTTCTATCATGTCAGCTATTCCTTTTATCAATCCCATCTTGGAGACTTTGACAAGTAATGGGAAGAGTATAAAGTATATGTAATTTGCCAATTTATTTTTCTATTTTCTTCATGTCGAAGGTTTTTTTTTTATTCCTTACTAGAAATAGAAAATGAATTGAATTCCACATGTTTTTTAATTTTTTTTTTTGTTGCACTAAGCCACCAACATTGAAGAATACATTATAGGTGGGCTTTGCACCCAATATAACCCTATCTAATTTACCACTAGTTTTGATGGGCTATAGAGGCCCAATTAGTGATGGACATGAATATGTGTAACCTTTATGTAAAGGTGTGCAACGGTCAATCAACCTAACTCAACCCAACTAATGGATTAATATTTTATGCTTTGTAAAAAAATTAGGTTTTTATTAATTATTTTTTAAAATTTTCAATAAATTATTACAATCTACATAATATACTTAAATTATATTTCAAATTCATCAAAATATAAATATCAATCAAACTAAAAATTAAAATAAGACTATATAAGTAAAAAAATAAACTTATATACATGCTGGGATGATTAGATTGAAAAAAATTATCAACCCGACTCAAGATTCAAAATAAAATTCCAACCTACTAACCTATGAAAATCATTGGATTGGTGGGTTTAATGCATACCCTTACATCTATGGATGTTTTGACCGAAACCAATCACAAATCTTTGGCTTGGAGCTTGTTGTTGAGACTCATTTTTGACAAAGCCCAGTAAGAGAAAAAGCCCAGCAACATGGGCAGACCAAAGTTAGTAAGCAAGAAAAAGCCATTAAGCCCAAGTGGCAGGAATGAATGGCTCACGGGCTCACAAAGTGGGTCCTGAGGAAGCAAACGGGCTTGAATGGGCTCCAAAAGAGAGAAGAAGCAAACCCATGGGCAGTATGTAAAAAAACAAGAATGGGCCACAGTAGGCCCAAAGTAGTGCAAGCAAAGAAAGTAAGGGGGCTAATGGAAGACTCATCAGGCCCCAAGAATGAGGTATAAAGTAATTGGGCCGGGGAAGCCCAAAAGAGTTAGTAAAGGCCCATGGGAAAACAGAATTGGAAAAGGGCTGAGGAAGCCCAAGGAAAGTAAAAGGGCTAAGGATGCCCAAGAGGGAAATGGGACACAGGAGCCCGCAAACAATGTAAGAAAAGGCCCAATGAACACACTGAGTCACTAGGAGGGAAATAAAACAGCAGGCCCAAAGAGGCCCAATAGGATTGAGTCAAACAACACAATAGTAGGAATAACAAAGTGGTATAGTAGGAAATGCTAACAAGGCCACGGAGTGAATACAGAGTAAGCCGGGGGAAGGAAGGCCCATGATCCGACAAGGCCCAACCCCCAAAAGGAAGCTAGTCATAAAGAATGGTAGATCGGAAAACAACCTACGCCATAAGAAGCCAAAAGTGCACGGCAGAACATACAAACCAATCTCCAGATCATGACAAATGCATGAACAGCAGGTGAAGAAGGTGAAGCACGCGCAAGACCCAGGCACCACCAACCTATACCCAGCCAATATAGGAAGTGGTGGGTCATGGGTCAGAGGTAAGAGAGGGTATGGTCTGGCGGTGGGGAGAGGGGAAAAACCTATTCTGAGGTTCTTGCTCAGGCTCTTTTGGGAGAAGTGTCCTGCTAGGATGACATACTACCCAAAAGAAGTAAGGATGAGTTAGAACCACTAGGTGCATGCCATGAGGGATAGAGAGAGAGCACACACACTGTAACGGGTAGAAAAGCCACGGCAAGCAAACAAACAAAATAGCCTTCTTTGTCTGGCAGAGGGGAGCGGCACAGCCAGTACAGGTAAGTGGTGGTGGTTGAACAACTAACGACCAGTAAGTGGTCGGCAATGACACCCACACCAGACAAAGGCAGTTAAGAGCTAAAACAGTAAATACTAGTCACGGCAGGCTCTATATAGAGGACCCCTTGCTGTGCACTAGAAGAAAGGAGGGGGGATCGGAAAAATCACAGTAATAGGAATTTCTAGGAAAAACCTCACACCCAGAAGTAAGTATTGAGAAGGAAAGAAAGTAAAACAAAAGAAAAAGAAAAGGAAGAAGAGAAAAGAGAAAAAAACAGAGAGTTTAGAATGGCAGGCATGCACCAATAGGTTGATCTCCTCTCTCCCTCAATAGCCTTGCTCTCTATAAAAGAACAAAAGATCTGTATTTAAGCATAGACCATTTAGGCCCGATCTCTCAAGGTAATTAATTTCTTCTCTGAAATTACTTGCATTGAGGGAACGGTTTTCCCTTCTTGGTTTCAATCCCGTGTGTTACTTGGCATGGCAGACTAACACTTTGATTTTGCTAACTTTGTTTATCCTTCACTTAGCTCATTTTGTGTGTGGAGAAACCTTTTGTTGCTCACTTTTATTTATTGTGGGCTAAAAGTAGTGATTGTGTTTTCTTGTGTTATCCATATTATATTTGTTTGCCATAACTTCTTTATAGAGACTCTGCTTGCCATGGGCATGTAACCAACGTCTGGCAGACGTGGTGTAGTTTGTGCACAAGCCGAACCAAGGTGGGTTCCAGTTGGACCGGTCCCAACTCCTTTATCCAGAAAACTCGGGCCTGGCGTAGTAAGAAGCAGCCCAACATTACAAACAAGGCCCACTACCTTACACTTATTTTAGCTTAACAAAATAAGGTTTGGATCCTTTGGGACATAATAACTTCAGTGAAAATTATGATTAAAGACTTCTCAATTATCTAAGAATTACTTTATGGTTTAAGAATTTGTTTTTTTCTTTTGTTGTTGGTAAGTATGGTCAATAAGTTATAGCCAAATATGGTATGAAAATAATCTAAATTGTCTGGATTTATAGTTGAAGACATTTGGTTACTTAAAACACCCAACAACAAAACATAAATACCAACAATTACATTGTAATAATGACACCATTTTGTCCCTCAGTTGAATCAAACAGCTACATGCCAAAAATGACATCATTTTTGTCTCTTTTAGGATCTTATTTACGAAAAAAATAAGGCCATTATGAATTCATTCATTGACACACATTAAGAACAAAATTCTTCCAATACAAAAATGATCAAAAACTTAAACAATTCCACATTAGGGTATGTAACATAGTCTCTCAAGTAAAGCAATTTCCAACCCAAAAATGGTGTCACCTTGACCCAAAGTTTGGGCAAAGTGGACACAAATGATATCATTCTGATAATTAATCACTAAATTAGCCCTGTATTCTAAACTAAAATTAAGGCAAAAGTAGTGATTAATTACTGTATTCTAAACTAATACACCTGCCAATGACTGAACAGCCCAATCACAGCCCACACGGCCACACCTTCCACCAATATCATTATCAACTATCATCGGTGTAGGCCCATTTGTGAACTATAAAAATTAAAAATTAAAACAAAAAATAAAAAACATTAAAAATCCAATTGTCCCATCGCAATAAATGAAAAGAAATTAGCCTTATCTATGATCTCATATCACATTAATTAAAGTATCAAAATCCTTATATATATATATATATAAATATAAAATACTATTTTTATTAAAAATATATAAAAAAATTAATTATTTTTATCCTTTTCTATAATTTTTTATAAAAAATACTACATGAAATATCCATTATATATATATATATAAATAAAAGTAAAACTAATATTTAAGAATTTTTTTATAATTGTTTTTATAAAATTATAAAATCCTAAGTAGTTGTGTGAGGAAAAATCCTAAGTGGTTAATTAGCTACGGCATCAGAAAAAAGATATTCTTTTTTAAGCGCCGTTGTATTTAACTCCAACACCACCATTTTCCTTAATCACCGGCATTTGAAAACCAAAAAAAACAAAAACAAAAACAAATTAAGCAAAAAATATAAATAGAAATTAAAAAATAATGATGAAAACAAAGAGTTAAATTTTCAGTGAAGAGAGAGAGATAGAGAAAGAGAGCGAAAGAAAGCGAGAGAAAGTACAATGAACTTAGATTGAAAAAACTCTCACAGAGAGAGAGAGTTTTGGTTTCGAAGTCAAACCGAAAAGAAACGGAGAAGAAAATTTTTGTTTGTTTGTTTGTGTATGTGTGTGTGTGTTTGTTTGTGTTGCGATATTTTTTTCTGTCGCGCTGAAGTAATCGGATGAGATATCCGATCGTCAGCGGCGATCGGAGGAGATGTTCATCGTCGGCGGAGGCAGAAGTGGAATTAGTTTTACCGTCGGTGGCGGTGGTGGAGGTGGCGGAAGGAGGTGGAGGACCGAGTACCTCCGGCGAGTCGGTGGTAGTTGTTGATAGCAGCGTTGTTGTTGTTGTAACTGTAACCGTTACTGTATGGTTGTGGTGAAGATGAAGAAAGTAAAGGCAAAGAACAACGGTTTGTTACCGAACTCACTCAGAATCATATCGTCGTGCCTCAAAACAGTTTCCACCAACGCCAGCACCGTCGCTTCCACGGTTCGCTCCGCCGGAGCTTCGGTCGCTGCTTCCATTTCCTCATCTTCCTCCGAGGATCACAAAGATCAGGTTCATATCTCTTTGATTTTTCGTTTTCTCTGTGTAAATTTTAGTCTTAATTTGATATAAGCCTCAAATTTTGGTTCTGAATTAGTTAGATTATAGTGTTTCTGTGTATTTGTATGTTTAATTGTATCACAGAAATATATTTTTAGTTTAGAATTGAAATTTTCATGATATGAACTTAGAGCAGTTGTGTTTAATTGTTAATACTGAGCTTCTTAGTAATGCTTAGGTATTTGACTCCGCTATATAGTGCTAATTATGAAAATCGAGTCGCCGAGTGAATTTTCTTTAATGTTTGGTGATGGTTTACTGGAAAGATTGGTGAAATGTGAGGAAATGGAAGCCATTGGATTGGTGTTTTGAAGTTGATTGTATCATTGTGTGTTTCGGTTAGCTCAACTAGTAAGTATAGTCAAATGAGGGACTTGGGATTGAATCTTGCCTGCACAATAAAGAAGTGGATTGTGAAGTCTCATGTTGTCAAATGAGGGACTTGGGATCAAATTCTGCCTACACAATCATCATGGAATGGACGCTATAGGTTCAACTATGTGGATTATTTGGAGGGAGCATAATAGTCGCATTTTTTAGGATCAGGAGCATTTGGTGGATCAGCTCATAGCATTATTTACAGGGACACTGTTTGACGGGTCTCGTTCTTGGGGATTCACTTCTAGTGATTTCATTCCATTGTTCTTAGATTCTGTTCTTATTTGTACATAGTTTGCTTACTTTCTTGTTTGTTTGAATATATTTTTGCTACTTCATTCTCCTTGTATGAAGTAGCCTTGATTAATAAAATTTTTCTTACCTATAAAAAAAATTTGTTTGAACTGGATTTGAGATATAATCTTACTTTGTGAAAGAAAAACTATTTGTAAACGTTTCTCATTCGTGCAATTCTCTGGACTTCTAATTTTATATGATGGTGTTTGGTACTTTCTTTTGTTTTGCATTGTATCAATAATAGTACACAGTGCTTTATGATGTGTGTTTCCCCTGGCTTATGTGGACTGGATTTAAACTTGTTAAATGTCTTGATTCTGAAGACATTTTGTGGTGTTCAATTCTTGAGTCTAACTTTATGGCATATGCATCTGCTCCCCTTTTACTAAGATTGTGTTTATGAGAATGTGTTTCTTTTTTGGGTGAACAGGTAACCTGGGCTGGCTTTGATAGGCTTGAGCTTGGTCCGTCTGTCTTCAAACAGGTTCTCTTGCTTGGTTATCAGAATGGGTTTCAAGTCCTTGATGTGGAGGATGCCTCTAACTTCAGTGAACTTGTTTCGAAGCGTGATGGCCCGGTTTCATTCTTACAGATTCAGCCCTTCCCTGCATTGAATGATGGTTATGAAGGATTCAAGACATCACATCCTTTATTGCTGGTTGTTGCGGGTGAAGAAACCAATGGTTCAAACCTTGGTCAAAATCGTAGCCATTTGGGTGGCAGAGATGGTAATACGGAGTCCCGATCTGTAAACTCGGCCAACTGTCCTACTGCTGTCCGGTTTTACTCCCTTAGGTCTCATTGCTATGTTCATGTCCTGAGATTCCGGTCTGCTGTGTGTATGGTTAGATGCAGTCCTCGAATAGTAGCTGTTGGTCTGGCAACGCAAGTAAGATGGCTTAATCTGTGACATTTGGTTGACTATACAAGTCTAGAAGTACAGATATCTCAGTCAAAAGATATTTGACCATCCAATATATTTTAAATTTTGTATCTAGCTATTTATATCTGCCTTCAAACTCCCAACATATCTAACTGTGGTTGAGTTTGAAGTGAGAACCCCCATACATTTATCATGAGTCTGCAATCTGAATTTATTTTTCTGCATAATTCTGCTGCTGTTAAGGATATAGGTTCAGGCTGTTAATGAAGTGATGCATTTCAGTCAGTTCTTACTAGTTGGTTTATATTTTCTGAGTCCTTTGTGGTAGTCAGGACTTATGAAGACGAAGTAGATTTTTACTCTGTAGGTGTGATGCACTATCATGATATCACTCTATTGAAGGCAGCATCCTTTGTAATATAAGGATTATTTTTACCACTCAATTGACTAAATCTTTTTTATATTTGGTGGCAGATTTACTGCTTTGATGCGCTCACTCTTGAGAACAAATTCAGTGTTCTCACCTATCCTGTTCCTCAGTTGTCAGGACAGGGGAGCAGTGGGGTTAATGTTGGTTATGGTCCGATGGCTGTAGGTCCAAGGTGGTTAGCTTATGCTTCCAACAACCCACTGGTGTCTAGCACTGGTCGCTTAAGCCCACAAACCCTCACTCCTTCTCCAGGAGTTAGTCCTTCAACATCACCTGGCAGTGGTAGTTTGGTGGCTCGCTATGCAATGGAGTCTAGTAAACAGTTGGCTGCTGGAATTATCAACCTGGGGGACATGGGATACAAAACTTTTTCTAAATACTATCAAGAACTGCTCCCTGATGGATCTAACTCTCCAGTATCACCAAATTCAGGCTGGAAAGTTGGTAGGCATGCAGGAGCAGATATGGATAACGCAGGGACGGTTAGTATTTCACTTGGGATATGAAGTTTTTTAAGTATTTCATCTTATTTTATGAACATCATTGATCTCTATGTTAGGAAATATTGTTTTCCAACCTTGTTGTTTTTGGTGCTTGCATCATGCTGGATTTCCTATATGATGATATAAAACTTATGTCAAATGCTGGAAACCAACTGTCTGTTTTACTTTAGGGATGTAACTTTTTGGTTTTCTATCTAAATGTATTGGTTCTTTCTTATCATATTATGCAAAATTTTCATGATATTGTTGACCAGAATTTAAAATTTAAATTTGGAGTGAAAACTACCAGGAGAGAATGACTAATGTTAACTTCTTTCTTATTAAAACCTTAATGATTCATTTAATCTATAAACATGACAATGTCAAAAGGAGAAGAAGTTCTCATCAAAAAAAAAAAAAAGGAGAAGAAGTTTTATGACTATGTGAAATTCAGTTACAATGTTTGATTGCAGGTTGTTGTGAAGGATTTTGTTTCCCGAGCTGTCATATCACAATTTAAAGCGCATACCAGTCCAATATCTGCACTATGTTTTGACCCTAGTGGGACCCTTCTGGTTACTGCCTCAGTCTATGGGAATAACATAAATATATTCCGGATAATGCCATCTTGCACACGCAGTGGATCAGGTGTTCAAACTTATGAATGGGGTTCTTCTCATGTGCATCTTTACCAACTGCATCGTGGAATAACATCAGCTGTTAGTATACATTCAATTTAAAGATGATTATTGGTATCTAAGATTTGATTTTCTTGTAAGGCCCAGATTCTTGTGAGTATTTATTATATTCCTTTTCTTGTGTTTATTTATTATGCAGATCATCCAGGACATTTGCTTTAGTCATTATAGTCAGTGGGTTGCAGTTGTTTCATCCAAGGGTACTTGTCATGTTTTTGTTTTGTCTCCTTTTGGTGGCGATGCGGGTTTTAGAATGCTTAGTTCGCAAGGTGAAGAGCCCTCCCTCTTTCCTGCTGTGTCTGTACCTTGGTGGTCTACTTCATCTTGCATCACCAATCAGCAATCTTTTCCACCACCACCACCTGTTGCCCTCTCGGTAGTGAGCAGAATAAAATATAGTAGTTTCGGATGGCTTAATACAGTTAGCAATACTACTGCTGCAACAGGGAAGGTTTTTGTGCCATCTGGTGCTGTTGCTGCTGTTTTTCATAATTCATTATCTCAAAGCCTTCAGAATTCTAACTCAAGGGCCAATACCTTGGAGCGTCTGTTAGTTTATACTCCATCAGGTTATGTAGTTCAACACGAACTTCTGCCATCAGTTGGGGTCGAAGGATGTGACAGTGGTTCAAGGACCCAGTCAGCTTCATTTGTACATATGCAGGAGGATGAGTTAAGAGTAAAAGTTGAACCTATTCAATGGTGGGATGTATGCAGAAGGTCTGATTGGCCAGAGAGAGAGGACTCTGTTCCTGGTACCAATTGTCATGGACCAGATGCTACTGATGTTATTCAAAATAAATCAGGTTCTGGAGATAACTATGGAGTGGATTTTCTTTACATAAATGATGGCATCAGGGGGAAGAATATGGCGAGGACTTATTCCGGAAAGCCTCACGAAAAATCTCACTGGTACCTGTCTAATGCAGAGGTGCAAATAAGCTCCGGCAGGTTACCGATATGGCAAAAATCTAAGGTATTTCTTGTGTTAAAGTTGCAATGCTAATTATCTTCTTCTATATTTTGGATGTCATTTCTTTATTTCATTGTTCTAGATCTGTTTTTACACAATGGATTCTCCAAGAATTGATACAGTTGCCGGTGGAGAGTTTGAAATTGAAAAGGTCTCCATTCATGAAGTTGAAATAAAGCAGAAGGAATTATTGCCTGTTTTTGATCATTTCCTTAGCATAAAATCAGACTGGAATGGCAGGTAATGATCATTTATTCCATACTTCCTTTCTGGTTTTGGTTCCTCTTTATTAATTGGTTTTTTGATTCTTGCCATAAAATTTTGGACAATATCTTTGTAAAATATTCTGATTAAAATTGCTTTTGAGTTTTGAGCCTGTCTAGTGTTGGAAGTGGGTGATACTTCACTGTAATGTTAATTGAAAAAGGCATGTTACTGTAACCTTTTCAGAACTTCTATTAAACTGTTTTATTGTTGTGTTGATGTTGTTATTGCAAGAGAGGAACGGGTGTGGGATAAATTTTACTTTTACATTGAACTTGTAGGTCTAGGTGTCACTTTGTTGGTCCATATATTCATTGATACCAAACTACTTGAGATTTTTTTTTTTTCTGCTGGAGTTAATTTTATATCGATAATTATTTTTGTAGCTGCAACCATACTTTTCTGTACAATATTACATCATAAACATTATGGCTTGGATGCTACAATTTACAGTAATTTGGTGACGTAAATGTGTGACCCTCATCCTGGGTTCGATCCCCACTAGGAGTTCCCTTGGATTATCTTATACACCAGTTCTGGCAGGTGGGGTCATGTATCCGTGGTTTACTCCCTAGAAGTGGGTCCAAACTCCAAAGGGCCCTGCCTTGGTGAGGTTCCACTTCATCCACTACATCCATGTCATGTTGACTCTGATGTAGCATAGAATTATGATCTGTCAGATGCTATCAGAATATGTCTAACGTCATAAAAGTCTTATAATTTTTCTGACTTCTGCTGAGACTGTCTGTGTCTGTTATCTTATGCTGATTGTTTGTGTTATTTATGGAGTAATTATTTGGTTGTTTGATTCAGAGGCCTTTCCAATGGAGGATATCCTAATTCGACATCTGCAGAGCATCATCCAGGTGAAGGCAAGATCACAGAAGAGACTGTCATCTGTCACTCAAAGCCAGCATCACTTAGTTCGACCGAAAGCTCGGATGGGGGTAAGAAAGAAGGGCTTTTTTCTTTTTTTCTTTTTTTTTCTTGAAAGATAAAATGATATTTAGACTTCATCCATCAATATTGTGCTTGATTGAAAACAATCTATGTCAAACCACTGAAATGTAATGCATGATGTGCAAAGCCTTAAATAGCATAGCCAACATGCAGTTCTGATTTTGTCTTTTACTTCAACAATTGAAGTCCACTTGAATACATATTTATTTAATTTTTACGAACAAAATTCCTGTCAGGTTCATCAAGAAGAATTGAGAATTTTCCTGACTTTGATCAAATAAATAGTGAGAAGTCGTATGCATACAGTTGTCAAACTTTGAATGAGATTTACCCAGAAAGAAGACCCCTTTTTGAACCTTCCATACTGAAGCAGAACTCATCAAATATTATATCTGCTCCATCTGAACATCCAAAACCTGTTGATTCTCAAGTTGACAGTTGTGTAACAAGAGATGCCCCATCTCCAAACACTGGTGGGATTGGGATCAGTGAAGTCTCAGTTTCAGGATCTGACCAACATGCTTCTAATCTGAATATTCTTGAAGAAGGGCATACAACTGTGCACTATCCTGCTGTAGATTTTGGACCATTAATTCAGGTGGGGCACTTTGAGGTAATGCAGGACAATGGGTGTGATGGGTTAACTGTGGTTGGTACTGGTGATGTTGATAGCAGCAGTAACCACTGTGAGAGGGAAAAGCCAGGGGAGGATGGGGAAGATGATGAAATGCTTGGTGGCATATTTGCCTTTTCTGAAGAAGGTAGAAACCTGAAACTATAGTCTCTCTGATTGTTTCTTTTTTGATAGATATGCGATAGAATTTGAAATCTATGGTATTCGTTCTATGATAATTGCTCTTTATCATAAGGACAAAACACCAATGGGTTTATATTGGTGTAGGTAGGATTTGAAGTTTAAATCAAAATCTCTTATTCAATTATAAGAGACTTTACTGATTTAGCTAACCAGAACTCACTTAGATTTTATGACTACTAATTATGTGCAATCGTTTTCTTTTCCATTTTTTATCATATATTTTTGCAGGTTGATGCATAAATTATGGAAAGCTTCTGGGATTGCACCTTTTTACGGAGTCATCTCATTAAGATGAAGAGAAAGTTCCAATAAGGCCTTCCAGAGTGGGGATGGTGTAGAATCTTTTCACAATCAAAGTGTAATGCAGTGTAAATAAGGAGTGACATGTTGGCAACACATTAAGCAGAAGTGTTGGCAGCGTATGTGATTAATCTCTCTCTCGCTCTCCCTCTATCTCTCTTTCTCATGTACATTCTGTAGATGGAAATTCATAAATTTGTGCAGGGTGCTAGTTTCGTTCAAGGGGGGTGAGTTTAAAAACTCTTTGGTAGAGTTTAATTCGGTCTTGAAGTTTCAGGGTAGACCGTATGTACAGCCGAATTGGTGTGAACAGGTTCTCTCCAGCTGTATAACTTTTTAAATTTTCTTCTGGAGGTAACAAAGTATGGAAAAATGAAAACAACATCGATTAATGGACATTGTATTCATAGATGTTTTAATATTTCTTCTTAATAGCCGGTGGAAATTGCATACCACGGCCATTAGAATGTGTCGGAATTTTTTGTGCTCAAAAGATGACCCTTATATTAAAGTGGTGGGGATGAGGAATATATCTAATGTTCTGTGTTTATTTTGCTAGAAATTTGGCTTTCTTTTGCAGGCCTATATGTTGAAACCGTTTAATTAAACTAGATATTGAAATAATATTAGTCAATATTTGTTGTTACAAAATCTAATCACTTATTTAGACAAGGATGGATAATATTTTAAACTCTATAGTGGAGCCATTCTTTCTAATAAGAACTTTTTAGGATTTGGGGGGAAAACATGTGAAAGCTTTGGCTACAAAAACCAATACAATGCACTGAAACTAAATTTGTCTCTTCTCTCTTTCTCTCTCTCTCTCTCAAAAAAAAAAAAAAAAACTAAATTTGTCTCTCATGATGAGGGCCATTTAGCTCAACTAATTGATACATTTTTTGTGTTTTTAACTGAGACATGCAAATCCCCTCTTGCTCAATTTTCGAATTATTAAAAATAAAAAATTGTCTCCCGTGGCCTTAATTGAAAATTAATATGATAAATACGAGTGAACGATGGCGAGGCTAAGAAATGTAATAAGAAAGATGGCGTGTTTCACGTTGAGGAAAAATGCAATCAAAGGGGAAAGTTCAATATGAAACGCGCCATCTAGCTCTGGCCTCTTGGAGGCCTTCTTGTGGTCTACTCCCAAGAGTTTTTGAGAACCACATATTGGGTTATTATTTTTTGTGGATTGTCCAATCCTTCATGTGGATTGTGGTGTGCAGCATCTTCCAACCAAAGAATTGCCTCAATTGCTTTATTTAAGTTATCACCAAGCCTAGGCAAAAACATCAGGGATGGCGACAGGGCAAGAAAAATAAAGATTGGAGGTATTTTGTCATTTAAAATGAAGTGGTTTCAAATTTCAACATTAATAAGTCGGTTGATTGAAGGCATTTTGCCATTTGTAATGAAGTGATTTCAATTTCAAATCTGATATAAATAATAAGGTAGAGTTGAAAGAGAAAGGAAGCCTGGTAGAGAGAGAGAGAGAGAGAGAGAGATTTGTAATTATAATAGAATGGTATAAAAATAATAATTTATAAATAGGATTGTATAAAAGAATATAACATGTAAGACAAAATGTTAGGCAAGATGGGTCAAGTAGAACTAGAATATAACATTTTTACCATCTCTAATCTTATTGGCACCCAAAAAGAAAAAAGAAAAAATTATCTTCCACAGTCACATTACTAAATACTATGAAAATAAGGTATAACTAACTACTGTTTAGCAAAAAAGGTATGATTAACTATTTTAGTTCCATTGCTTCTGCTTTCAGATTTGGAACAACTCTGTGAAAGATAAGATACCGATTAGAATATAAACTTTGCTTAGATGAGATTAGAATATTACTTGATCTTAATGCTTGCTACTTCTGCTAGAATTTATGCTATCAAACAAAGAATATCCCCCCTTTTTCTATAACTACAACTTCTCTACGGATTTTAATAAACTTTGTAAAAGACTTACTACTTATATTAGAATTTATGTTAGCAAACAAAGAAGATCTTTATGGTTCTCTTTATCATTATAAAAAAATTGTTGTTCTTTTTATCTAAATGGAAATCCATATTATTTTTTATATAATAAAAAGCTCACTAAATCATGTTAGATGGAATATAAAATTATGGACTTCCTTCTTTTGAAAAATTAAAACATTTTCATTTTAGCGTAAATTTATAGATATGAGAACAACTAAATAAAAATACATATTTCTCTATTCATTTATTACTCTTATGATAATTTACTTGGGATTAGCAGAATTTTAAAACTACGAAACCAACTAGTTTCACACTGGAGGAACAACATTAATTGTTATAATAAGTGGAGAGGGAGATTTTCCTTATAAAGGAGAATAGACAATTGCTTACTCATTTATTACGTAGAACACTTCTACAATTAACAACATGGGAAATGTTAACGAGTGCCGTACGGTATTGGTTAACAATCTAATTTAAGAAAGATTTTAAGGAAAAAGAAAAAAAACAATTAATGTTTTAACAGTTTTTTTTATTTCTCATAAAAGTGATTTTTAAAGTGATGTTAAAACCATTTGTCTAATTGCTAAATTATTTTTACTCTAATTGGTTGTTAAATTTTTTTTTTTTTTTTTTTTTTTTGGGAGAAGATTTTTGGTTGTCAAAACTTAAAATGTTTGATTAGCAATTAGAAAATCCAACTAAAGAAAATATCCACGCTGTTATCTCCGAATTCATGCATGTCTTTCGGTTTTATTTGGAAACTAGTAAAATGAATTATGGTTTGGTCAGAAAGGATGATCTCAAAATTCTTATCACGAGTATTAAGAAACATAAACAAAAGAAAATTGATGATGAAGTTAAAAGAAATTGTCAAATTACGGAAAATAGAGACAAAGAAGGTGAAAAGAGGAGATTAAGAGAGGTCTTATTAGGAGTTCGGAACTTCAAAAATTGAATAAAAATAACAAGTATATAAATGAACAGTTGATAAGTGATGGTGACAAAGTCAAAAAGATATTCGTGGAGACAAAATGTTTTATTGAATTTTTTTTTTTTAAATTCTTCCAAAAAATTTAAAAAGTGGAGTATATCTTTAGAAGGGTATTTTTATTTTCTTCATAAATATGCTTATGTGAGACAGCAAAAAGTTGTGACTTTATCTTGTGAATTATAAAGGAATAAAGACTATTTAATTTATTGGCTTATTATAGCCTTATTTTTTCTAAAATCACATAATTAAATTTAATTAGAAAATTTAAAGTAAAACACCTAAAAAGTTATGTTTAAGCTGTACTTAACTAGTGTTAACTATTAAGTTATAAATTTTTTATGAGAAATGTTAACGAATGTTCTTAGGCCAATGGTTTAGAAACTATTTAAAAAAATATTTTATGGAAAAATGATATATCAATTAATTTTTCTGAAAGTTTTTTATATTTCCCATAAAAGTGATGTTAAAAACTTTTTTAATATGATTTATAAACAATTGCCCTAAAGACACCAGTTAACATGACTCGTTTTTTATTTATGTTTTTTAAAAGAAAAGAAAAAACTGTAAATTGCAATGTGAATAAAAAATAAATAAATGAAATAGTAGTAAATAGGTTTCAAGTATCAGAAACCAAAATAGGTAAGTTCTGAATTACTGTCATATACTCATATGAGTTATATCCCCATTTATGGCAAGTCATTTACTAGATTTCCCAAAACTCTCTTTGAACGTTTTCCACGGGAAACAGTCCTTATCTCAACATCACTGACCACTCTTTTACTGTATCTATTTAGTCAAAACTCAGAGATTATAATAAGATCTGCTTCATCTCCACACTTTGTTTTCTGGGTCAGTCTCTATTGAGTGGTAAAGTTCAAAGCTTTGAGCAACAAAAGAAGCCATCATGGATGTTATGACACAATTGCAGAGACAGTGGCGTGAACACACAGCTTATCTACGTAAGGAGGTCAGTTTTTTTTTTTGGGTGTTTGTTATTGGAAATTGTTCAAGATATGATTGTGTGAAATGGATCTCTAGGTGGGTTTGTTCTGTTTAAGCCTAATTATTTGTTTCTTGGGAAAGTTTTGTTTTTTTCTTTGAAAGGATAAGTTTTGATATATCAGATGTTACCCAGAAGATAATTGAAGACATGCTGTGAATTTTCCATGTTGAAAGACTTAATATTGATCAGAATATATATATATAGGCTTGAAAAGTAAAAACTTTCCTTGAAAATTAGCCTATTTTGCAATGAAACAAATAGAATATGTACTAGTTTCTTTATGTGTTTCTTTATCTATTTGGGTTGGTAGAGGAAATCTGATGGGTTTTGTTGGTGATGAAAAGGGATATTTGGATGACCAGTTTGAACAACTTCAGAAATTGCAAGATGAGAACAGTCCAGATTTTGTTGCTGAGGTTGTGTCTATTTTCTTTGATGATTCTGAGAAGCTCCTCAACAATATGGCCAGAGCTCTGTGAGTACTTGTTATCTATGTGGTTGATTTTGGAAAAAGTTTGTTTATTACCCCTTTTTTTGGATAAAAGGAAATATTTCACTAATAGGAAAAGGGTTAATTTTTTATTTATTGCGTTTGTAGAGAACAGAAAGCTGTGGATTTTAAACAGGTAGATGCCCATGTTCATCAGTTCAAGGGTAGCAGTGCCAGGTATTTGCGGGTTTTCTCTGTTACTCTCTATTTGTTTATTGCTGCATCAGTATTAATATTATGGTTCTTGGAAGAAACTGAAACTGGACCTGTTTATGTTTGGAAATTAAGGTTAACTCATGTAGAAAATATGGTTTTGTATCTGCTTTACTTATATATTTATCTTTTATGTTTTGAAGTGTTTGATTACATTTGTCTTTCCTATGTCTAACAGCATAGGTGCAATGAGAGTTAAAAACTTGTGCATTGAGTTCAGAAATCATTGCGAGGCCCAGAGCCTTGAAGAGTGAGTTCATCTTCATTCTTTTTTCTCCCCTCAGAGTTAAACCAATTTGTATTTGATGATTGTCTACACAAAACAGATGGTTCTGTACATCTTGACTCAATTATGTTCAAAATCTTAAATTCCTCGATGTGACTCTAGCAAATTTTTATATGAAAGAATCTTGGAAGTTTTAAATGAAGAATATAAATCTAGTAAACAAGATGTCCAAATTTATGTAACACACTTGCCATCATAATTTTGTTAGAGAATAGCTAAAATGATCCAAAAATTGAATATTAAGTAGGTCTTTAAGAAATTGTTTTAGTCTTCTGACTCTATTTGTTTAAGTCTTCAAATAAGGAGATTTTTTTATTTTGGTTTATCCAATATTTGGACTAGACTTAAGCATTCAGTTTTTCTGACATTAATTGGCATTGACTTTTCACTTGAAATCATGAGGGGCCATTTTCATATGAACCTTAGAGATGCTCTTTGATGGAAATAAATAGAAGTAAACTGTAAGATATTTTGTATATGATTTAGGTCTTCTTGAATGTTGTCATGATTAAGGTAAATCCTGGAAGAACTTCATATCCCTTTACTTTTGTTTGTATTTCCGGTTTGATTTAAACCAATAGCATTTGTTCCATGATAATTGTAAATAATTACTAGGCTAAGATACCTATGGGCTTCACATTCCATTTTATAGATAAAGGATCACTTACACAAATCCTAAACATGATGAAAGAGGCTGTGACCATGATTATTGCACCAAAGTGTGAATGACTCAAGATTGTTTTGGTGCAGGTGTGTGAGATGTTTGCAAAAACTGCAATATGAGTACTCTGTACTGAAAAATCAGCTCGAATATTTATTCAGGGTAAGTATTAACTTCCATTCAAGTGAAGTGGTGTGTGTTGGCAGAATGATTTTTATCATAAAGTGTCAATGCTTGCTTCACGGGGAAGATAACCTTATATGTTTAAAATAAGCATTCAAAATTTCAAATTATCATCTATGTTGAAACTCCACTTTTTGGCCTTCTACAACCCCTTTTTTTTGTTGGGCATCTAATATGTTTCTCCTCACAATGGGAGATAGCTTTGAATGCTTCCTTCTATTAGATGCTCAATAACATCTTTGAGCAGTAGCTTTGGCTAATTATCTAGTTTGTTTAACCATTAGTTTGTCAGTTTTGGTGGTAATAGTGTTTTTATTGTAAAATCTTATTATTTCCCTTTTGTTGGTCACTGTAGCTCGAGCAACAGATCCGAGCCGCTGGTGTGTAATGGTGATGTCATCCCCTATAGGCAGAAACGAGGGGATATGAAGGATTGATGTTATAGATAATCTATATTGAGTTTTTGTGATGTTGAAATTAATCCTTCTAGACTTTCTGGAGGATTTCTCTTGTTTTATGTCTAGAGCTTACATAACTGGGAAGTGCTAATGTGAATAAATATACCTTCTTTATACAGAACATACAGTTTCCTTTTGCTGTTCCTGTTCACTAGTTGAAATTTTTGTATTGGTTGTTTAGATGGTTGAAATTTTCTGGTGGTTATTTTTGCTACCTATTAATGCTAATGGTTGTATTTATTTCTTTGATGGGTTAATATGAAGTTTAAACAAGCCTTCAAAAGTTATAGGATCATGTTAGCAGTTTAATTTTACATAACCGCAAAATTCTATGAAGGTGATTGTAACAATTTCTCTGTTGGTTCCTTGCTAGGATAGTGAGTCAATTACCTGAGATTCTTGGATATAATGATTGACCTATAGTTTTAAGGTCCAAAAGAAAGGAGATTTGATTCAGAAAATTCTCTAGAAAAGCTATTTTAGTGCATTCTTTTGATAAAAGCTATACACAAGTTATGAGATATAAAAATATATTTGGTTTTGGATTGGTCTTTGGTGGGCAAATAAAGTAGAGAACCCAGCATAGCATACAGACGGCTTTGGTGAGCAAATGGAATGGAGGGCCCAACAACTAAGGTTCGAAATCACACTTAAACTTATGGATCAGGCAAAGGTGAAGTCTGGTTCTACTATTTGAGCAATTCAACTTGGGTTACCCCTAATGTGCTACCTTTCTTGCGTCAATTTCACACAATGACAATGTAATCTAGCAACCACAAGCCAATAGGCATCCTAAATTGTTTATGGTACAGTAAATATTGGTCATCAAGCTAGTAGAGTTATTGTGCAACACTACTATTTTTTTAAATGGAGTAAGCAAAACTTCAAAGAAATAAAATTTCAACCGTGCCATAGATTCCTTTCCATTTCACTGTCTTATCTTTCTTTTTTGGAAAATAAAGCCCACCTGAAAATCGATCTGTATATGATTGCTACATTACTTAGGTACAACATGGTACAGGGTGGTCCAAACTTGAAACCCAAAATTAATAATTAGTGCAGCTAGCTCTGAGCCCTCCTGACATTTGCAGTTGAAAAATCTATATAGAAAAAATAAAATACTATAGCGGCAAGCAAAATCCAAACAACATTATTTATGTCAAAGATAAGATGATTTGAGAGTGATATGTAGCATTCTCTCAAAACATTACTCTGAAAACATTTAGGCTTTATGTGGAAGCCTTCTCTGCAGCTTGCATTATTGTATTTAATTTAATTTACTAAGTTGTATTTGTATTTATTTTTGAGGCTGCTTTCATTATTGAACGTGGAGAAATGATGTTATATGGGCATGGGATTTTAATCATGAGCCTCACTATTTGGTTTCATGCTACCCTGAGGTCTCATACTAATATGGTCCAAGGATTACTTACAAGTTACAACTTAGCATCCTTGTAGATGACTCCAAATTTTTTGCTGAAGTGAAATGACTATAAGATTAGGGATATACAAAATATTGATTTTGATAATCTAAAACTATGCTTGAAATTAATTCATCTACGTTACAAATATGCTTTGTATCTATCATCTATGATACACTAGTTAGTTTTACTTAACAATGCTCATGATTTCACTGTGTGGTCTGAAACAATAACCCAAATTTTTGAGCAGTTGAACTTGATACAAGCAGACTTTTGTACTGAAAATATATAGCACAATTTAATAAAAATCTTTACCCCAAGGGGTTCTCTTTTTTCAAAAAACAATGTTCATGATGTGCTTTTTTTCTTTGTATTTTTCCCCATATTTGATTCATTTCTAACGTTAATCAATGGGTATTAAAAAAAATTGAAAAACCTCAGCAAGTGAGAAATGACACATTCCATCATTTTGCTATTTAAGGTTATACTAAATTCTGCATAATTGCAAAAGCAATTCAGTACGCGTTTTTTCTTTTTTTGGAAAAACTTGAACTACCTTGAATTGCCAACTCATTCTTGTATGTTTTTGGCTTCTTTTTTTAATGAAATGTTTTTGGCATTAAGTGTGGTGACACTGTCTTATCAAGCGCAGTATAGAATTATAATTTGTGAATAAATTATAGTTGGTAGAACATAAAGTTGTACAACCCACATAGTGCAAGCACTATATTTTGAAACTTTTATCAAAACCATGAATATCCAAATCATGTTTCCTTAAGTTTCCCTTTATAGATTCATTTGCTTGGTTCATGAATCAATTTAGAATTATAATTTGTGAATAAATTATAGTTGGTAGAACATAAAGTTGGACATATGATTTTTATTTGTAATTTGTTGCATCAAAAAGGATAGTATCTGTTTAAAAACTTTCAAGAAAATAAAATGTAATCTAGCCTTAAAAATTAAGCTTAGAATAATGCTAGAAGCACAATAATTTTATAATTTTTTTCATAATTGTTGAATTGGTAAAAGTTTAGCTACAAAATCAGTTGTAACATAAGGCTAAAACTTAAAATTTAAAGTTTAGCATAAAGTTTAGCTAAAAGTTTTACTCAATATCATTAAAATTATTACATATTTCGAAAATTTAACCGTTGGATTGCATGTTCTTTACGTTCTTAATACACATGTCAAATTTTGTGGTAATCAAATATTATTTACTATATGATCTATAAGATTATATTTTATGCATAATTTTAAACTACAAAAACTTGCAATTTAAAAAATTTATTGATGAGATAGCTATTGATCTTTAATTCTTTAGAAATTTTGCAAGTATAGAGGATATAAGAAGAAAATGTAATTCAATGACGGTTTTATCGAAATTCATCTCTAATAAAAAAATATTGAGTAAGGTTATAGTTTTAGGCTACAACCAATTTTATAACTAAACTTTGTTCATTAACTTTTACATGAATCCACCACCTAATCAATTATTATTTTCCACTGATTAAGAACTTAGCCAAAAAAAAAAAAAAAAAAGTCCTCAACTGTTGTGAAAAAAAAATATAAATTAATTTTTAAGGATAATTAATAACAAATCCATAAATAAAATGTAATTTTTATTTTTTCTTTGTATAAAAGCCATACAATGTAATTGGAACTAAATTATGTGCTCTAAAAGTAGGTTCGTTGTAAAGAAGGTAGCTTAGGTGGATGAAAAAGACAGCCCACCCAAAAATACAAATGTTGGTCCTAGTCTCATAGAAGAAGGTAGCTTAGGTAGCTTACATAAATACACATGTTGGTCCTAGTCTCATAGAAGAAGAGAGTGTAAATCCATACATAAAACTCCATAATAGTCTAATGCAAGGACATGGCCATGGACCAGAAAATCCCTATGATGGGTGAGTATTGTGGTTGTTGGGGTTGGTGCAATCTTCACACATGCTCATGCAAAGTTGAACATGGTGGGGCATATGATATAAAATGAGGGGGTTGAAGTTGCTGATCTGAATTACCTGCAAAGTAATACAAGCTGGTCATATATATTCTACTACATTAGGCTAATTTTTTATGTGATTTTTGAACAAAACCTTGAAACATTTTCTTATGAACTTATACAAGTGTTACATAAATGCTTTTGACTCTTTTTTGTTTTATGTTTTGACATATTGTGTTATCAATTGTGATTCTAGGTGGTCTTATATAATTATGTGCAGAGACTTTTTCTTCTCTCCAAATCATGTTTCATTTTCTTTATGAATTCCTTTCCACCACATCCCTATTATGTATTTGTCCTCTTATAGTTGTCTAGTCTATCTTGTCTAGAAATAGCTTCTCTCATTGTACATTACCTTTTGCTTTAATGATTAACCACGTTTTTTGATGAGGCTCATTTGAAGATTAGAGTACAAGATACAATTTAATTTGTCCAACAAACTCCCTAAAAATTATAATAGTTAAGTATAGTTTTACTGTTTAGTCTCTATTGCGTTTGTTGAGATAAGTACATATCGTGTGGTTTAACAAATAACAACCAATCTTGTGATGCAAGAAACAAATCTTCCAAGTTCTACTAGCCATTGACATTTGACACCCTTAAACCAATTACAGTAATAAAGCCTAATGTGTACTAAAAGAAAAGAAGAGTAAGTTCCTCAAAGGTCATTTGTCTCATTTTAGTCTCTGTCACACGGCAGAGCTTGTTAGGTTTTTCAGAGGTACCTTTTTGATCTTTTGCGAATTTAAGTTTAAGAGTGTGTTTAGATACAACTTATTTTGCTGAAAACTGAAAACTGAAAATAATAAAAAAAAAATTTCCATTTACTGTTCATTAATGAAATTACTGTGCATTTGACTAATTGCACTGTTCATTTCCCATGAATATTGCAAGAGGCGCTAGATTAAAAAAAAAAAAAAAAAAAAAAAACGCAAACGCAGGAAAATAATTTTTATCCAAATGCCTTCTAAATGTAGAGTGGATTGTGGACAATTAGCATTAGAAGAATGTGCTACAGAAACTGACTTTTACGGTTCTTTGATTACTTTTACTAATACAGCAGTTGAGTGTAAATTTATTGCTTGGTACTAATGTGTATGTTCTTTCTTTGGGTCCAAGAAAGGGATGTGCCAGATGGCAACAGAATGCTGAAAATTTGACTTTTACCAAGTTTTTTTTACTCCACCTGATACCACAACAGTCCATTGTGGAAAAACTATGAAACAATTTAGTACTCTGGGTCTATAGTTATGCCCTTTCAAGAGACTTAATAGTTACTATTAGTTAAATTAAAGAGCTCTAGGATTTCAATGTACAATGTACTGATATTTTCGAACACCTCTTTTAGAAGAGAAAAAAGACAAAGGATATAGTGATGCCTGAATTGTGGTGGGAAAAAGATTTGTTCTAATGTTATTACATCCATTCTTTTCTGTTAAATATATATATATATATATATATATATATATGTATATGTTTATGATAATGTTATTACATCCGTTCTTCAAATGGTTGAGCACAGTTGGTGCATTTTGGATTGGGGTCAATGATTTGGTGGCCAAAATACCCCCAGAAAAAGGCCAGAACCATCAGTGTCGATGGAAATATGGAAAAATCTAGCTGCATAATGTAATATCAACTTATTTGCACTGAAAACTTTAGTTTTAAAATTACGTGAGCTGATGGCTAATGTTTGCATAGACTTTCCCTTTTATTTTAGTTGTCCATTTCATCATGAGCTTTCCATTTGCATGAGGTCCCCCAAAAAAAAGTTGAGTAGCTTTTTCAAGCAATGGATGGGTGTAAGGTTCACTTTTCAGTTTTTAAACAATATTAAATGTATTTTTACACACTTTTTCACCTACACGTATTTTCAAAAAATACAAACAACTTTAGTAGAACAAGTTACCAAACGGTCCCGGTTTTCTTGTCTTTTTATCACTTTGGTTTGTGTTAGAGGAAAAGTGGCCTCAAGTAGCTATTAATCATTCCTACCCCAACAAGGAAAATTAAACCTGTAACTGTGGGCTTGTGGCCAACGCCAAATTACAACCCAATTATATGATATACACCTTCTTTTTGGCAGAATTTCCTAGTTCTTATTTTGCTAATCGGGGATTTGAACTCCTAATGTATCCTACTAATTTTTTAGCAAATATCAAATAATCATCGAGATGAATCCTTTGAGTAATCACAAAGGCATTTGAAACATCCAGTCAGTCGCCCATGATCCAACAATGCATAGGAATTGATGTGGTATAGCATCAATTGGGAGTGGGACTTCTAAAAAACAAAAGGTACAAAAGGAACTTCATTAAACACTAAAAAGCATATAAACATAATGGTTAACAGCAAAAACAAGTTTGTTTGGGTACATATTGTCCATGTCTAAATCAACAACAAAAGAACATTAGAACTACATTCATTCTCAGAATACATCAATGGTTTATATCAGTTGTGACATTTTAACTTACAAGTTACTTAGGCAATTTTGGTCAGCTGGCTAGATAAATCATTAGAGTGAGTGATCACAAACACAAAACAAAAGGGTATTGAAGTTTCACTTATTAAGAGACTTTCAATTCAACAAGAAACCACTTTTGATTTGCTTGCCCCCAACCCCACATTACCAAAATTGCACAAGTACCTTGTGAGTTTTACAGCTTACAACTTACAAGTAAAGCAAACGAAACGACAACTAGTAGTATCATTTTCATGAAATACGAGACAACACTAACACTTAAAGCTTAGCTGGCACCACCTCACAGTCTTCCCCACATTCCTGCTCACGTGTCACCCCATCACAGGCCAGTGACATTTAATCTGTATCACCTTCAGTCATCTTTATCACAGTCACGTGATCCCCGTCCTGAGTGTCCCTCCCGAACCTGATGACATGGCACCACAAACCTCAGGCTCGGACAACCGTTTGCACCCGAACCTCTTCCCAATAAAGAAACCAAATACTACCAAGAATCCACATGGAAAAAAAACCAATAAAATTAATAACAAATAAAAAATAATTTCTGACCGTGTTTCCTTCACAGTAATGAGTAAACCAAATACACACTCGCAATACCAGTTCATTGCGTCTTCTCTCAGAAGCCACAATAATGAAAAAGCAAAGCTATTGAGAGTAAGTAGTAGAGCAAGTAAAAAGAAGCTTCGTCATTGAAAGTGTTTTAAGTATAGCTTGCTTTCCAAGCCACCCCATTTTCTCACTCACTCTCTCTCTCTCTCCCTCTCTCTATCTCTTTTTTTTCTTTTTGATGCTGAAAGTTCCGCCATTAATAAAAGCTCTCACCTTCTAACGCCGTTTCCCACGAGAAACCGGTCGGTTCCTTTCACGGAAAAGCATTCTCATTTCACTCACATAATCATTCTCACTCTGCTATAAAAATCCAATCTTTGACAAAACCCATATCACAAACTCACTCCCATCTCTTCTTCCATGGCCAGCCCAAGAGACTTCAGGCTTTTGGGTCTTCTGGGTCTGTGTTTTTTTCAGTACAATCTATTAGTGTTAGCGATTCTAAACCCAGTTGATTTTCTAGCTCTGCAATCGATTCGAAAAGCTTTGGAAGACTTGCCCGGGTCGAATTTCTTTGCTTCATGGGATTTCACCTCCGACCCATGTAACTTCGCCGGAGTTTATTGCGATTCCGATAAGGTAATCTCTCTCAATCTTGGCGACCCGAGAGCTGGCTCTCCCGGGTTATCGGGTCGGATTGATCCTGCAATTGGAAAGCTCTCTTCTTTAGCTGAACTCTCCGTCGTTCCGGGTCGGATCTTCGGAGCTCTGCCCCAAACATTGTCTCAACTGAAGAACCTCCGGTTTCTAGCGATCAGCCGGAACTACCTCTCCGGCCAAATTCCGGCGAGTCTCGGCGAGCTCCGGAATCTCCGAACACTCGATCTTAGCTTCAACCAGCTCGCCGGAGAGATACCTCGTACCATCGGAACCTTACCGGAATTAACCAACGTCATCCTCGGCCACAACCGGTTCACAGGTCCGGTCCCTCTGTTTCTCTCCCAAACCCTAACCCGGCTCGACCTTAAACACAACGACCTCTCCGGTTCAATCGGATCGGATTTACTACCTCCCTCTCTACAATACCTCTCACTCTCCTGGAACCGGTTCACCGGCCCAGTAGATCGGGTCTTAACCCGGATGAACCGGCTAAACTACCTAGACCTGAGCATGAATCAATTCAGCGGTCCAATCCCAGGCCGAATCTTCACCTTCCCAATCAACAACCTCCAATTGCAAAGAAACCAGTTTTCGGGCCCGGTTCAACCGGCTGATCAGGTAACAATCCAGACCGTTGATCTGAGCTACAATAGACTATCCGGTCAAATCCCACCCATGTTCTCGACCGTACAGAATCTTTACCTGAACAACAACCGGTTTACCGGTCAAGTTCCCGGTAGCTTTGTGGACCAGTTACTAGCTGCTAGTATACAGACACTGTATTTACAGCACAATTATCTAACTGGGATTCAGATCAATCCGACGGCTGAGATTCCTTTGAGCAGTTCGTTGTGTTTGCAGTATAATTGTATGGTCCCACCCGTACAGACACCGTGTCCGTTGAAGTCAGGGAAACAGAAAACGAGGCCTACTGAGCAATGCAACGAGTGGAAAGGGTAAACTTGGAATTTCAAGCCTATATCTCAGGGGCAGAATGGGAAAAGAAAAGAAAAAGATAAGATTTTTATTATATTTTTGTTGTGGGGTTTGGGAGGGTTTTTGATTCATTTATTACTTTTGTGATATAGAATAGTGGGTAAAGTTTTAGGAATAAGGATAAAAAGAAAAAGAAAAAAAATGTTTTGCTCTACAAAAGAATGTTTTTAATCTATATAGTGTAATCTGAGTTATTTATTGTTATTGGTTTATAGAAAGTAAAGTATTATTATATATTGTACCTAAAAGTATTATTATATATTGTGTTGTCATTTATTATGTTTCTGTTTGATGAGAGCACATTATGACATTTACTTCAAGACTAGTTTTTTTAAACTAAGACATCAATGGTTCTTTGATGTAGATGGGGATTTGATTACAAAAAGAGTTAACTTGTTGAGCTAGCTATGGTTCACACTACTGACTTTGTATGCAAATTGTCAGCACTTATATGATATCTTACAATTGTGACCAGCCAATGGTGAGGGAGCTTAAATTAAAGTTAAGCTCAGATTATGCTTCAGCCTAGCACATTCTAGTTATTGAACTGACCATGACAGATTGTCCTTTAGCATTCACGTAGCCCACAATAAATGGGGCATATCCTTTATTTGTCCCAAAGTGATTTGTAAAACACTTGTCTTCTGTAAGCTAGCCGTTTTTTTTGTAATTTCTAGGAAGAATCTTATCTGTTGGGAATGTTTGTGTTTTGTTGTTTTGAGTTAGCAGCCTGCTACTGTGTCTTCTTGTAAAAATATATACAGGGCATGGGCTGATTTTGGTGATTTAGACTGATCTATTCATATTGGATAAAAGTACAGTTATGTTTAAGAAGAAAAAAAGGAGTTTTCAAAAAGCGATAAACAAATAAGCTAATAAACTTCATAAAAAGATCAAACCAAACTCACTTGCCTTTCATTAATATAAGCATCTGAATCTGATTCATTCATTCAGAAAAAAAACAACTAGCTTTTTTTAACAGAAAACCAAGCTTAAATCAGTTCATTGCAGTTTAAAAGCAAAGCATATAAGCTAGGCTCTTGTGCTTGTGCTTGAAACTAGCTTTTTCTAACAGAAAACCAAGCTTAAATCAGTGCATTGCAGTTCAAAACCAAGCATATACGCTAGGCTCTTGTGCTTGTGCTTGATTTATAATTGCCAAATGAAATTGTACTCGCACTGGCCGCTGGTATAGCAGCTTTCGATATACATTATCACATATGGGCTCCCAAAGTTGTTTTTGTTTGTTTCTAGAGTTTCCTTTCTTTTCCTGAGAAGAACTGAAGAAAGTTTGTAGGGAAACTTTCATTGCTGGACCTATGCTTTTCGGCTTTTTTGATGCACGGCTTTTGTGTGAATGAATACCATCATTGAGGCCAGCTAGATGAGTGAACTAACATTCATATGCCACTTCTGTTTTATGTGCCTTGTAAGCTTGTAAACCAGATGGTCCACTTGATCATATAAAAACGAATTTTATTTTTTATAATTTAAAAAAAGATTGATATATGCTAAGGAAAGCTAAATAACTAAATCACAAAAGAGACTATGAATGATATTTCCAGATTTTGACTGACCTTTTACAAGGTAAAGGGTCATATTGTGTAGCCAAAAACTTGGATCATCTATCTCTTTCTTATGTCCTAAGAGAAGGACATGAGATTAGGTGGGGTAAGATAATTATTTGGTGAGTTTGGGACCTTTGGGGCCTGGGGCATATAGAAGGGAGCAAATACTAGCAATCGCAAAAGTCAAATCTAAGAAGCTTTTTAAACTCATTTCAGTCATTTGTATGCCTAGTTGTTGGAGTGAACAACTTAGCACATGCCAAAAGGTGTAAAAACGCATTCCCCATGAGTCCATGATGACTTCTTTTGGAACTGAAGGTCAAACCCAATTTTTTTTTCAAGATTCTAGGTCTTTTATAATGCTTTTGGGAACTATGTAATCTTATATTTCTCAGACTTTCTTTGGCTAGGAAACAGATTAATTCCCAGATCAAGGACTTAAGTTTCTGATCTAAGAAAATGAATTCCATGCAAATTAGTGTAAGTGTTTGCAAGAATACATAATGGTTGAAAATTGAGTATGAAAATGAGAAACATAATTAGCTTGTGCAGAAAGGCAGTGTGGGTTTAAGATTATGAGTAATAATTTAATCACTAGTAAGCCACTGAGATAATGTTTGAAGCTTCTTTTTAAGTGGGGGCCCTTGTCTTTTATGTTCCCTCATTATCCTAATATGGACTTAAACTACTCCATGTTGTTACTTCCCTAGTAGGAATCGTCATTGATTATTATGTTAATTTATTTGTATTGCTTCTTTGAAAATCTTTGACTATCACCTAAAGTAGGGTCCCTCTCATTGTTTATGTTCCCTCATCATGTTAAGCCCCCCCTCCCCCAGTTAATCTATGTTGCTGAGCTTCCATCATAATTATCACACAATTGAGCCAGTCAAAATGGTGAATCCATTTGTAATCATTTTAAAAAATTTATTTCAGCTTAGATCTAATTTAGAAAATTCTCCTTCCAAAATGTTTGATAAACCAACCACTCCTAAGGAGTGCCACTGATTGGTCTTGGCCTTCTAGGACTTTAATGTTTCAGCCTTCTTTTGGTTTGATAAAAAGAAACTATACCATGTGTAATAAGCACTGTAATTTGCCCAAAGGGTAACATACTAAACCCATCTCCTTGAGGGAAGATTATCACTGTTTCTGGAAGAAAAGACAATATTAAGAAAATTGCCTTGGATTACCATACAAGAGATGCTAATCTATATTCTATACTACTAGCCAAATGGCAGAGATTTTTCTTCTTTTGTTTTTTATCAATAATTTTTACGCTTCTCAATTTTGTGGGATCAAAATTTTGGGATTACACCGGTGATGGTCTAGGACTTGAAGGAGAAAATTGAACAATTAAGATCAATACATGGTGCCAACTGCCAACAACTTTTTTAAGTCAAATGATATTTTATAGTGTCTTCAACAGAAACGTTCAAAGTTTGAAAGGTTTGAATTCCCATTCTCACTTAAAATATATCCAAAAAATATTAGTACTTAATTTGATATTCTATTTTATTCAATACCCGAAAATACAAAACATTTTAGTGACACATTAATGAGTTGGGCTTATAGGTTACATTACTCAGGCTAAACCCCTCTTTTATCCCTTAAACATTGAGCCTCCAGTGAAATAAAATCATAATTTTTTTTATAGAGATTTTAGCAGGCAGAAAAAATAAAGGCTTAAAAAACCAAAAAGAAAAAGGGGGGGGGGGGGGGGGGGGGGGGGGGAAGGAGAGGGAAAAAGAGGAGTTATGATGAGAATTGTTTTATAAGGTATCGAATGCGGCACATGATTGCTTAGGTTCTTTATTTTTTATTTTTTTATTTTATTTTATCATATATGATTGCTTAAATGTACTTTGGTTTTCATTAGAATGCAAATCCAGCACAAGCTAGGTATGCGAAAGCATTTAGTTTTACATCGATAATTGCTTAATAACTAGGGCACTCAAACATTCGTAGTAGACCAGGAAAAATAGAAGGACTGAAGCTTTTCTTTTGTTGATTCGTACTAGTATTAGATTTAGAGCTTGTGGGTCATTTGTGTTCCTTGGAATACAATTCCTTCTTCCAACTTTTTTTTTTGTTTTTGTTTTTTACTTTTTTCTGTACACCGAAAATATTATGGTTATTATTGGAGTGGCCCTACCATCGAATCAAATAATGAGATATTAATATTAGTCATGTAACGTTTTCTTCTCTTTCTTTTATTATTATTTTTTTTTTCCATCCAAAATTCACACCCTCACTCACATAGCACCTTACTTGGAGTCACCAACACAAAAAATAAAAAATAAAAATAAAAATAAAGGACCACAATTAATTCACACTCACTTTCACAATTATCTGATGTAACTGACTATAAGTGGTGAAAAAAAAAAGTGGTGAGTCTATATAAAAGTGACATACAATTAATTACAGTTTATCACATAGAACAGTTATGAAAATTAATATGAAATTGGTTGTGATCCTAATAACACAAAAAGAAGGGGCTTGTGAGTAAATGCGTAAATTTTTTGGTGAAAAATTCGGCTTATTTTTTATCCTTTGAGCAAGGTTTGAAAAACAATTCTTCTACGACTATAAACTTTATTACACATTTTGTCACGACTTGTATATGTATAAATTTATGATTTAATTACATGATTTACACATGAATCTACTTGTGATTTAATTACAGGATTTACACATAAATCCACCGTTGCTATTTGGTGAACACGTGCAAGTTGTGAGAAAAGGCGAAGTGTGTATCCCAAGCATAGTTTTAAAAATCAGACCGGACTAGCCGGTTCGACCGGTTTAACTGAGAACTGAGAGCCAATTCGGTCCAGTTAAAACCTCAAAACCGGTCAACAACCGGTCAAAACCCGAAAAACCAGTAAAAAACCAAGGTTGAACCGAAAATTAAAAAAAAACGGTTTGATGTCCAGTTCGGTTTTTAAAACCATGATCCCAAGATTCTTCCTTGGAATATTGAACTTTTAATTGAAAAGTAATATCCCTCTCAAAAAAAAAAATTGAAAAGTAATAAAAAGCCCAAAGGTACCAGCCCATCTCAATGAAAAGAGAGAAGTGAGATGGGGATGGGCCCGTGGGCATTACAGGGAGCAGTACAGGCTGCAATGGAATGGGCGAAAGAATTGGGCCTCTCCGGAGGCAGAGCAAAAAGAACCATAATGATGGAGCACGGCCTATATTACATTTGATTTGATACCTTACCGCCATTTGCAAAAAGACCCAAAAAAATGAGGGAGCAAAGCTTTCATGCCTCCATTCCATGGGAGTCCAGTGACTTCAGTCCATCATCCTGACAATGGGATTCAATTGGACGGCTGTGATCTTGCCACACCACTCATAGATATAAACACATGCCATTAGATTAAAAAAATGGTCAAATGTTTTGACTGATGTGGGATAGGCTACCCATTTCTCAAAACTTGTTAGAAAGAATTCTATTTCATTTTTATTAAAATACAGAAAAGCACACATTTGGCTGTGTATTTGCATTAATACATATGCAGTACCATCATCCATGACTTTTACACAAAATATGAAGATCGCAATCCTCACTTGTAGTGGTATTTTATGTACAACTTAAGATGGTGAATATGAGAATTTTTTGTAGTTCATATTGCTCATCAGTTGCACCTTATTTGATAGTGAAAAATGCAGCTTGAACAATATACAAATATTTACCAAACAGTATCATAAATATCTTGCACAAATAACAAGTGGTCTTCAATAAATAGATCTCCAAACTCTCTTCTTGATCACGGGTGCCGGTGCTTCGCCACTCCCAGGAAACTCCCATTTGACAATATCCCCATCCCAAGATGAGCTAAGAAGCATAGGGTAATAAGGGTGCCAACTACAGTCTCTAACAGGTGATTTATGATGCTTGAGTGTTGCAACTTGGGCTCCACTCACCTACGAACAATTACCAAGTTACATTCAATCAATATAAATGTGCAAAGCTAAATGCTTGGCATTCAGCTTCAAATGTGGACACAACAATGACAGTTCGGCAAGTTATTCGAGATCTTCAGATTACTTTCTACTTTCATATTTAATTTTGTGGACATCATGCAAACATAGTGTATATTGAACGATAAATTGTAGCTTTTTTTATATGTGAAAAGACACTGATGATTTTATCATCCAAATAAGAGTACATCTAACAAGTACCAACCAATGTATTGTATGAGTCCCAACAACTGGTTGAGTTTCAATCTCTCTTCGAACAAGGCATAAAAAAAGGTCAAGAGGATTGCAACCCCTCATCCTCCCAGCCTCATCTGAGTAACTCTATTTCAGAATTACCAACAGAAAATCAAGCATGCAGATAACGAGAAAAGCAGTATTTGATTACGTACCAAATCATAAATATAAACACATGAATTGTGAGATCCAGTGTATATGTACTTTTGACCAGTGCTGCAAAATGTCAAGAAATTGATGTTAAAATTTTGGACAATCGTCAGTACTGTACAAAAGGAATTTAATCCCAAAAAAAAACGACGAAGAAGAGGAAGAAGAAATCTTGCAGGAAACCAAGATTAAAAACTTTGTCATATCTTAATTCAACCTTGGGCCCCTTGGGAAGTCAAAATAAAAGTAGATTAACCAGATCAACATAGAATGAGAGCTCTATTGATTCAGGTTGACCACAAATAATATCATCAAACAAACAGCTTGGTGCTTACCTATATTCTGGGGAGAAGTAGCAGCGAATAAGAGTACGCAAGACCGAATGACCTCTATATGTAGCCACTGATAGATCACGCGGGTGTTTCACATCTTTTGCCTGTGGTGGGTAGTCCATCCATCTATAGTCCCATTCATAATTCCTGAAGTCTTCTTGACTGCTGACATGAAGAAGAAAAAGATTCGTTATATAAGTGTACACAAGCACAGCAGCATTCAAGCAGAAAAAGACTTTATAGACCTTTTTAATTATTATTATTATTTTTATATAAGTGAAAAAATATGTTTAGACATAATGGGAGTCCTTAGTTTGATGCAAACAAACCCTTGGTAGACTATAATAGATTCTATCTAAATTCAACCTTTCCATAATCATGCTGACTTCAATCCAGAAGTGAATAAAAATAAAGTTTGGCTGTACAACCCATTCATGCATCTCTTCACACACTCCTCTAATTATATACCTCAGATCCTCTGGCTAACTTGTTTTCCTTTATACTTTAATCAATTTCTTTTAGCTCCATTATTGTGCACAATATTTTAGTAGTCATGGGAAAGAAACTTTTTTTAATAGAAATACTATGCCAAATAAATGACATATTGCAAAAATGAGAGGAAATAATTTAACAAAGAAGATCTAACAAATAAATGGACTAACGTTAAAGTTTTAATGGCCAAAACTTATGAAATTGATTTCTGAAATAATTTCATAAATTTATTTCACCTCTGATACAAATGAGGAGCCTTCCAATCTCACAACATACCTAAGCCATATATATATATAAAATAAATAACCTCTGCATCACTCTTTTCTTTTTCTTTTTCTTTTTTCCTTTTTCAATATCCCATACAACCTCATAAACAGAAGACTGTTTTCAAAAGCACCATGAAGCCATCATATGATCAAGATCATTACTTCATAAAGGAAGGACAAATTTTAAAAGGCACCATGGGAAGCCAGAAAGTGATCATACCAAGTAGCTTCTGAGGACATTTTCCGGATATCCCATAGTTTTATGGCCTGATCTTTACCATTTGAAATGAAATAACGACCATCTCCACGGCTGTCAATAAATGTAATGCCTTCTAGGTGTCCCATCAAGACCCCTGCTGGCTTATCTCTAGCATTTAAGCAACGTCTGTCCCACACCTACATAAAGTTATCTATCATTCAAAATTACGTGTGTATATTATATTAGAAGGCAGGGGCAATTTGCCAGAGGCTGCCAAAGTGAAGTGTAGATGGTCAAATTTTGTAGTTTATGGGAGAAAGTGTAATCAACCCCTTAGATTAGTGGAAAAGAGAAATCAATCCCAAATACAAATACCATATATGTAAAAGTACCTTACAGTAAGTATCATCACTCCCAGAATAAATGAGATGGCCACTTTCATCAGCAAAACATACAGTGTTCACATCAGACTGCAACACAAAATGCAAAACCTTTAAAAATCTGTAGTCCCATTCAATCAAGTAGCCATTTTGCATAAAATTGTTCTTCCAAAAAGGGAATAAAAAATAAAAAAAATTAATTTACACAAACTATTAGGATAACTCAATATGGCTCCATTGAAGGTTACACACACCACTACCTTTCTGTAGTTCCAAGTCTTCTGTTTTTATTCAAGTCATGTTGTGCTAATAAAAACTTGGTAAGAGAATTAGTATTTTTTTTTTTAATAAGTAATTACTGCTTCATCGAATAAGAAAAAAAGTTACAGAAGGGACCAGAGCACACAGGCAATGTGCTAAGGGCCAACAAAAAAAAAATTATAAAGCAAGAAAATTACAGCTATCGAGTAAATCAGCCAAAGAGTTAAAAGTAAAAACACCCGATGCATTCCACTCAAATAAAAAGTCCAGAAGAATAGCAGCTTCAAATCATGAATCAATCCCGCACTTCCTTCAAAAGTGCAAGTATTCCTTTCCCACTAAATACTCAACGAGGGATCATGGCCCAAATCACTGCCTACCTATGTCTGTTAAACCTACTTGGCCAGCTTGCTAGAAGATCCACAACCCCACTCAGCATAACCCACAGAACTCTGAAGAGAGAAAACACCAAATTCCACAATTTTCTAGCAACAGGGCAGTCCATAAGTAAATGATCAATAGTCTCCCCATCTCTCTTTACACATGCAACACCAATTGAACCCACTTAAGAGTATTTTGAGGATAACAGAGTAAATACACTATTTGGAAAGGCCAGTTATTTGAAGTGAGGCTTAAAGCTCTGCATAGAACCTCTTTAGCAACTCAGTGCAGTAAAATGTAGGTCATGCAGATGAAGTTTAGATACAGGAATAAATAGTGAGAAGTGCTAAAGAATTGAGATAGAGAGATGAAGAAAAGTTTTTAATCAAGAGGCATAATCTTTGTATTTTCGTGCAAGAGGAGAAAGATAAAAACACAATAATCACACAAACAACCTGCAAATCAAATCAAGAAACACATAATAGAGGTGTTTATGCAAATGGTAACAATACCGAGTGTGCTGAAATTTGGAGGGAAGGCTTATTTGCTTCAAGATCATAGACATATATAGAATCATCACTACTTCCAGCAACAACTTCTCGTCCATCAGTCGAGAATTTCACAGAGAAGATTCCGAAAGAGTATCCTCGATCCTCATCACCAGCAGAAGAAAAATCCAAACCATCATGGATCTCCTGTATAACATATAGGCTCCAAAAGTCAAGCACGAATACAGTGGAGAGAGAATAAAAATTCAGTTTTCAAAAGAAAATTCAGATACCAACATCATTTCTGGCCAGAAGGGTACAATCATAAACATAAAGGGTGACCAACATTTGGCACAATGGGTTGCAATACATATTATTAGTTTTATTTTTTTTTATTTTTTGGTTGTTCTTTTCAGGGAAAATTTTCAAGCCATAGTGAGCATGCAACAAAAAAACTATATTTTCCTAGTTATCATTTTTTTTTTTGGGTGCAATCTAAGGATAGAGATAAAACAGTCAGACGGAAGAAAGTCCAAGATACAGTCCTCCAAATTTGTGACCAGGAGATTCCCAAGTGAGATTGTCAAACAAAGCATGCAGTGATCCAAAACATTGTTTTATTCCCTATTAGATAGCCATAGTGGCATTCCCAATAGTGCCTGCTCATGTGGGTTACTCTTGAAAACATTTGGTTGTACAGCCTAGTAGATTTCTATATTCAGATGGAGCTTGCATTGCACATGAACCAAATGTGTTTCATCCACACATTCCTATTTTCAATGTCCTACCCTTACATTTAAATTGTTAAAATATCTTTAACCCTATGAATCTTTTTGTGCGTCACCGCAAGATTCCAAATAGCTGAGATTTTTTTTTATTTCTTTGCTTTCAGATACAGATTTCCAAGCTATTGGGGTAGGCAACAATGCAAGTGTGAAAATAGTTTCATGGAAAGTTGATGTAAAAGAACTGAGTTGTCATGCTATACTTTTATTCCATACATGCATTAAGTAAATTGCAAAACCTACTGAAATGGAAAAGCTAGAGGGGGGGGGGGGGGGGTGTTTATAAGTGGACACTAACAACTTCATACCGTAACATTTGCCAGAGATTCTGTTTCAGCAGAACCAACATTAACAATATGGACGATAGGTGACATGCTGGCATAAACCTGCAATAGCAAAATACCAATATTAACCAATAACAACAATGTGGAGAAAATGAATTATAAGCTTCAGGCCCTTGAGAGAGTGTCCCTTTAAATCAACTTATATCAAACGAAATTAGTGGAGTGACAAAAAACACAAGAAAAGAACAAGAATATAGCAGATTCCCACTCAAATCAACTAAGACTTAAACCAAATTAAATTGAGGGCTAGCTGTCATATAGCCGTGTGACCATCCCAGCCAGATCAGACCAACTGGGAAGTCCCATTCAATTTGGATACACTTGTCAAGATGAGTTTGATAGGAATTTTCTATCTTTACTACTATATACAATGTATAGGTGTGTGCAAGGGAGCAACTGGGAAGTCTGAGTTAGGACATGTTTCAATCTTGCTCACTGTATTGTCAGAGACATTTCAAACATTAAAGAATATTTGCCAGTTTCTTAGATCTTTTACTTAACAAAAACATGAAATCTTCAAGGGTTATATAAAACACACCATGCAAAGTGCAAGCATACATCTTTCCTTTGCTCCTACCTCACAGATTTCCAGCAGCTAGAAAGAAGATAAAAGAATGTTCTAGTTCTATCTTTGTAAGGCAGTCCTTGTCAAACCATGCTACTTTATATAAAATCATCCACTCTTGCTAAGTAACTTCCAAGTGGGTACAGGACAAAGAACTGAATATCCAAATACATTTGTATATCATATGAAACCACAGTTCCTTTTTGAGGGAGTTCGCCAGGGCAGGGGAGTAGGAGTTAAGCAACCACTATTCCAATCTAAATGAAGGTAAACACAAGGACAACAGCAATGCTAAACTCGCAAGTCACAAATAAAACTTCCAATAGGTAATGCAATATTCATTCAACCATAATGATTTGAAATGGCATAGTTTGCCTACCTCTAGTCATAGAATGAAAAACATAGGGATTCAGGGCTTCTCCCTTCCCCCTTTCCCCATTCTAACGTTAATAAAGCACAGCCTTTCATGGCATCTACCTAATTATGGTAACTATTTGCCTTATTTGATTTTTTTTTTTTTTTTTTGGGTAAGTCATTTGCCTTATTTGATAACTTCAAAATTTTCATTTTATTGGCTATTTGATGACCTAAAAACTCGTAACTGATTTGGAATATCACTGAGCATTCTCAAAATCACCAATAGAAGACAAAGTAAAATGGATATGTTTCATTGTTTTCATTTACAGTTAGAAATTCGTTTCCAGTGGTTGATATTCTCCTACATAGTACCCTGCTTTTTCATATCCAAGAGGACCTCAGTCTCAGTAGGGTACACATGTTAAGTAGAATGGTTTTTTTTTACCCCACATGCACGTCAGTTAAGAAATAAAGATAGTTCCTATCAGAAACAAACGCCTTATACATCACGCTTTGGATAAGTTCAAAAAATATAAATATGCAAAATATAAGGACAAGGGAATATCATTTATATGTCATTTACATGCAACTAAGTTTAAAGTATATATATATATAGGAACTCACAAGATGGCGTTGATCTGGAGAAAGAGATGTATCAGTAATTGTCCATCGCAAACTTTTGGCAAGAATATTTTTCTGAACCTTCCACCCTTTATCAACATTGTATATTCTAATGTGGCTTCCCTGCAACAGATGATCAAAATCTATTGTAACTGAAAATTATGACATATATGATTATCCTGTGATTTGTTTAACAACAAAGGACATGCAAGAAAGAAAAAATTAAATTAAAAACTTTAGGGCTCACACCTTTAATAGTTCTGAACCAAGAAAACAACTTAAAACATGCCTAGTAAAAACATATGTTTCATTTGAGGCAACCCTTCATTACTCTAGAGAAAAATGAGATTTTTCATTTTCTCTTCTTTGACTCAGTTTTATCAGCAACAAGATGAATTTCTATTGAGAAGGTGTTCCACATCCCTATTTCCAAGTCAGCTATTATTTACCTGAAATCCAGCAACAAAAAGAGAACCATCGGCAGAAAACTGCGAGACATAGGCTCGGCTGTTCATTTCATCTATAAGCCAAGGACCGTTTACCGGAAGATATCTACTAAGAACATGACAACAATCTGCTGATGAGAACCTCCCCCTTCCTGAAAAATTACATTCTCGACCAGCCAACATTTTCACTGTGGAAACAGGTAACCCCCGCCTTCCAGGTGCAATTTGGCTCAGCATTTGATGGGGTCCTGATTTTAACTTTGTGAGCTGGGCAATTTCATTGTCTAAATCATTCAATGGCTTGTTGGATCTTTGACTGTCACTGACTCCATGGACAACCTCCCCGCCGTCACAATGGTCTGGTTCTATCTCCAGCCTACTCATTGCATAACCCATTTCATCTATTGCAGCCCTGTTGTGTGTAACATACATTTTAGTTTAAGACCACTGCCAACAATTTGTTGTGCAGAAACATATATAATACTGTTGCAGCTGCATACCACCCCCATACAATGTCAGTCCTGCCAAGGAAAAAAAAAAGTTTTCACTTTTAGACTCCAAACCTACAAACAAGAGACATTCTATTAATCAATCATCTCCTACTTTTCATGTACATGTAGGATAAGGAAAAGATAATAATCAATCCCAATATTCATTAAGTGAAATCTGTTTGGTTATTTTGGACTACATCTAAATTTCAATATCCCATTATAAGTTTTACACTTTCCTTCAGTCTATTCGAGGATCATCTTATTCCACCAGCTTTCTTTTGATCTCAGTTCTTCAAACTCTATTCATTCTATGTTTTGAGTTCAAAGTCTCCATGTAATTTATCATATAGCTTACCATCAAGTTTCTTTCTACTTACCACAAAATAAGAAAGCCAACCCAACTAAGCTTTGATCCCAACAAATTTTTTCCCCCTGAAATGTAATTCCAACAAATTGGGTCTTACCAAAAAGAAAAGGGAAAAAAAAAATTTCCACATGAAATTTCCCAGAAACTGTTTTCCACCAAACAAAGAATTTTAGTCTAAACCATAATATAATTTCCAACTTCTAATTCATGTAAAACCCACAATCTTTCTATCCCACCACTAAATTAAACAATTTCTCAACAGAAAAAGAATGAAAGAGTCAAACTTTACTGCATATGCAACCACCATATTCAGCTCAGTCACTGCAAAGTGAAACCATTTCCAATACCCAACATCCACCAACCACCACAAAACCCATTCTTTCTTCGGGCTCTTAAATTATGATGCATAATGAACTATATGACATAAGTACTTAACAAAACAGATCCCTGGAAGTTAAAGCAGAAACCCCAAAATGATCAACAATAAAACAAAAATGACAAAAAATAAATAAATCAAAACAAAAAGTTCTTTTTTTCATTTCTGGGTCAGCAAAAAAATGCAACAATTATGGAAATCTGACCTGTAGGCTTATGGGTCTGACAGGAAGAATCCTGTGGATTTGAGGTAATATACCTTATAAAGGAAAAGTTAGATAATGTTTTTTTTTATATAAATATTTTGGTTTTTACTTTCTAGGAAACTAAGGATACATTTGTTGGAGGTGTTTAACAGCTTATTTTTAGATTTTAAATAATATTATACATATTTTTGCGCATTTTTTATCGCATATATTTCAAAAAAAATACAAAAGACGTTACTCAAACTGCTCTGGCGCTAAAAAAAAAAAAGAAAAAAGAAAAAAAAAGAAGAAGTTGTTTTAATGTGTTTTTTGGATTGGAGTGGTACAATGTTGAAGTCTTTTTTGTCTTTGGTTTGGTTTGGGTTTCAGTGTTGAGCTGAGAAGTCGAGTCGTGTCGTGTCGTGTCTCACGTAAGAGTTAGTGGTCGGATCTGGTGCAAGTAGATTGCATAGTGCATACAAACTGGGCGTTCTCTGACGTCCACGTTGCCACTTTTGGGATCTTTTGTAAATACTAGTAAATTGGGTACAAATACAATATGACCAAAAGCAATGATGGTCATTTTATTTTTTGTCCCGGTTCACTGTCACAGTGGGTTTAGTGCATAAAAAGTATTGGACTTAGGCTATAAGTCTTTGTGAGAACAATAAATATATATATTTATATATTTTAATGTTTGAGATTGATGAAAGGATTTTATTTTTAGTAAATGAAAAACAGGGGAAGTAAAAAAAATCTTAGGACACAATTTTTTCTATAATTTGTTAAAGTGATCAATTATGCGTGATGGACCAAAAAATATACATGTTCATATAAAAGTAATTATTCACTACTTGCAATTGTCCACTTCAACAAATCGTGAACAACACTTTCAAAAAAAAAAAAAAAAAAAAACAAATCGTGAACAAAATTGTAGTAAAAATTGTATCCCAAGAGTTATTCAAATGAAAAATTGGTAATATTACATAATTAATGATTGAAGTGCATAACATTTTGTTGGTGGTGATATTATTGTGTTTAAAATTTGTGATACCCAATTTTTAAAAATAACCCTCCACTCTATATAATCAAAATAATTGATACTCTAGAGTTAACTTTTTTTTTTTGGTTGATAAAAACAATAGAATTTCAATTTACAATGAAATATGTAACAATTGAACTAACTAGAAGTGAGTTAAAACTAGAAGCGAGTTGAAATTAGCATTATTGAAGTTATGAAATATGTAACAAACATCAGAGTAAAATAAATAAATAGAAGAAAAGTTCCACACTTAACAACTCAAGCATCATAAACTTTTTTTTTTTTTTTAAAGAAAAAAAAAGAAGGGTGTTTAATAGAAATTTACCCAAAAATCACTAAAGTCCAAAACTGGTGTCAAGATGAGATTGAAGTTGTCAAAATCGTTGTAGGCCAAGTAATACACCATCACCCAATAAGGATTTAACTAGACGTCCTAATCTCTCATTCATGAACCGAATTGAACCTAAAAAATAGATCTACCTCCTTTAATTAGTCCAATTTCTCACAAGTTTATGCGATTCCACCAATTCCACGGTTTAAATATAGATCTTACTATAATCTTAAAAACAAAATATTTTGGCAATTTCAAAAATCATATAATTATAGTAGTTTATACTCTCTCTCTTTTTGGAACAAATAATAGTTTATACGGTTATACTTGCCAATAGCCTTATTAATCAACTAGTTAGCACATTCTAATATTTTCAACGAAGATATCCAAGATTTAAAATTCTCCCGTATTGTAGCTAAAAAAAAAAAATGGGAAGGTTATACTTAATTTAATGGAGCCAAGAGTTTTTGTACCTCAACCGATTGTTACTTTTTAATATATTCGTGACATCAACGGTTTAAATTTCTCTTGTAACTATTAAATCATTTTTAAAAAAAATTCAAGTGTTTTTATACTAAAATAAGGAAATGGGAAATTGAAGTCTAATCCCACCACACTAAAAAAAGAAATTCATTTGTATCTTAGTTGGATAATAATAACTAATTTGTCATAAAATGGACTATAGTTTGCAAAATAAAGATCCTATCACACATATCATTTTAAAAACTATCAAATTTACTGTATCATTTTCTTAGATTTAATTTATTGAATCTTTTTTTTTTTTTTTTGGTAATATAATTTATTGAATCTAACAATATAAACAATATCACATTACTTAAAATTTTAAATAACGTATCAAACTATAGTATACAACCATAAATTTATAAAATAGAATATGAAAAATGGACGAGATTGACAAATTTTGAAAATAAAAAGGATAAAGATCCTAGTATCCTACTATGTCTATCACAAACAAATGTGAGATTAGTAGGAAGTTAATAAAATAATAATTAATCTTTCAGCAAAAAATTAATCCAGTTGATGTTCAAAAAAAAAAAAAAAAAAAAAAAATCCAGTTGTGTTTAACACTGCACCCAAACACAACCAAATCCTCAGCCACTGATTCACAATCAATCACAGCCGTCTCTCTCAAAGAGTCAAAGTCTCAGTCTCAGTCTCAGTGTCTGCGTAAACCCTCTCTAAACCCTAAAATGCCCGTTAGAAGAATCAACACCACAAGAAGAAGACTATGAAGCGGGTCTGGAAAATCACAGACGCGGCGGCCCAAGCCGAGCTTTTCTGTTTCACTAAACCCAAAACCCTAGCTTCTTCTTCTTCTTCTTCCTCCTCTCCTTTCAACTTTACCCTCACCAAGTCCCCTAATTACTGCTTTGCCACTCGCGACCTCAATCCCCACCATTCCAGCAAATCCACCTTTCCGACCAACATTCTCGGCTTGTTCGCCGACAAGCTTGCACCTTCCGATTCGTCGGCTAAAGAGGATCTGAGGAACAAGGTGACGAGGTTGAAGGAGGAGCTGGTTCTGAGTTTCGAGGATTCCGAGGATTATGTTTTTAGGGTTTTGGAGGAGAAAGGGGCGTCTTTGTTTCGGAGCTATTCGGATGGGTCCGCTTTTATTGAGCTTTTGAAGCAGCTCAGTTCATGGCCTCACTTAGCACTAGAGGTGTTTTTCCCATTTTTACATGTTTGAGTGTGTATGCGTGCGTTTTTATGATAAAATTGAATTGCATTTTGTTTTTATTAGATGTTTGATGTGGGATTTATTTGGGTCATTGGTTGTTTCCCTTGTTTGTTGTTGCATTTAAAAAAGGAAAAAAAAGTGGATTTGTGTGTTTTTAATGATAAAAGTGTATTGCATTTCTGCTTATTTAATGGCATTTGGTTTAGTTTTGATGTGGGATTTATGCGGGTTATTGGTTGTTTCACTTGTTGATTGGTGCTAAAAAAATGTTGATTTGTGTGTGTTATATGATAATACTGTATTGCATTTTGTTTTTATTGAATGGAATTTGGTTATGGTTGAAGTGGGAGTTATTTGGGTTACTGGTTGTTTTACTTGTTGATTGGTGTTTTAAAAAAATAGAGAAACAGAGTTGTGGTGAGTAATTATGGAGCTTATGATTTATTTGGAAATTCAGGGAAATATTGTTTTTTTTTTTTTTCTGGGTGCTTTTTGTAGGATGTACATAGGTTTTTTTTTTGTTTTTGGAAAGAGGAGTGGAACATGGACGTGTTGAGATTTTGATGAATGAGCCTTTCTTTTTTGGGTGTGGAGTTTGTGCCTTTGTGGTGATATAGATTCTTTATGCACTAAATGTTATAAAATTCTTTGCAATGTAAGTACAACAAAAGTTTTGGCTATTGATTTATGGCAGTTGGAGTCTGTTGTTAGGGTCTTCTCTTAGTGAACGGTTTTGAATTGTATCTATCTTAGACAGAATTCACTGCTTCGGTTTTCTTGGGATGTCTGACTGCCTATTACTATGTTAGAGTGTATAAAAATTATAACAATCAACTAGATATGCAAATTGTTGGGGGCAAATGATCTTTAATCCTATTTAACATGTCTTAGATGGTGTTGTCTATTGACATTCAGGTTTTCAATTGGAGGAGAAAACAGGCAGAGTATGGCATTCTTATGACACCTGAGGAGTATTCCAAGGGCATTACAATTGCTGGTAGAATTAAGAATGTTGATCTTGCAGTGGAGCTGTTTACTGAGGCTGCTAACAAGCGAATCAAGACAATATCTACTTATAATGCACTGATGGGTGCTTATATGTGCAATGGTCTGGGTGATAAATGCCAGTCATTGTTTCGGGACCTGAAGAAGGAAGCAATTTGTAGTCCTACAGTTGTAACATATAACATTCTTATTTCTGTTTTTGGTCGCTTGATGCTAGTTGATCACATGGAAACAGCTTTTCGGGAGATAAATGATTTGAATCTCTCCCCTAATATAAGCACATACAACAATTTAATTGCTGGATATGTCACAGCTTGGATGTGGGATAGTATGGAAAATACTTATCAGATGATGAATACAGGCCCTGTTAAGCCTGACATTAACACCTTCTTGCTAATGCTTCGGGGATATGCACATTCAGGTAATTTAGAAAAAATGGAGGAGATGTATGAATTGGTAAAGCACCTTGTTAATGATAAGGAAATTCCATTGATCAGATCCATGATATGTGCATATTGTAGGAGTTCTGCATCAGATAGAGTTAAAAAGATTGAGGCACTAATGAAGCATATTCCAGAGAAGGATTATAGACCATGGTTGAATGTGATGTTGATTAGGGTTTTCGCTCAAGAGGATTGGTTAGAAAAGATGGAGAACTCAATAAATGAGGCATTTGAGCACAACACCTCTGTTATTACAGTGAGTGTGATGCGGTCCATAATTGCAAGTTATTTCCGGTGCAAGGCAGTGGACAAGCTTGCTAACTTTGTGAGGCGTGCAGAATGTGCTGGGTGGAGAATCTGCCGGTCCCTGTATCACTGTAAGATGGTCATGTATGCGTCACAGAGGCGCTTGCATGAAATGGAGAGCGTCCTAGATGAGATGGAGAACTTTAACTTGGATCGCACAAAAAAGACATTTTTGATAATGTATAAGGCGTACTCTACATGTGGTCAAAGGCACAAGGTTGAGCAAGTATTAGGGTTGATGTGTAAGCATGGGTATGGAATTCCTTTGGATGCATTACCATCATAATTTACCCTTTCAATAACAGCATATTGGACGGCAGAATTTGCAAACAGCAGTCAGCTAATTATTGTGAGAAGTTCACTGCATCTGTTTGACAGGATTGGAGTTTCAAATAATTGAAAGGTACACACATCTTGTCTCATAATTTTCATGAACAATCTTATCTGTTCCCCCACCCCCCACCTTTTTATTTTCAGGTCCTCAGTAGTTCAAAACCCATGATGATCAGTTATTGACGTTGCTTACCATTGCCTATTACAATGTGCAACGATTGATGAAAACCCCATTGTTTATTTGCTAAAATATTTTATGACAAGTCACTCTGGTCCTTTTAGTTACTAATTATGCCTGGCTGTTGTGTTGACCATTGATGCTTAAAATGATGGAAGGTTCCCATTTTTATATATCTCTTTGGTCTTTTGTAGGAAGTATGTATTCTCTGAAGCTTTTTTCCATTACATAATAAGTATGTTTCCGTATTGATGCACTTATAATTAAACAATTGTTCACTGTTTTATTTTAATAATTTCCATTGGAAACCTATGTTAAAAAAATCCAATGCTATGCCCCTTCATGAATTGCAATCTTTTATTAGAACCAGATTTAGGACCCCAATTAACTGGGACTGGCTTTATGAAAAGAAGTATGATTCATTAAAGTGTAGAGCTGTATCCAACTTTCAAATTGATGCCAAATTGCCAACCTTAACTAGGTTGATCCTGATTCTTGAAAGGACAGCCGATGCTGGAGATTGTTTGCAATGATGCTTTGGTTAGGACAGTTAATACTTGCTAGGTCGCGAAACTTGCTCTATTTGCATAGTTTAATCATAGAGCAAAGGAGGAATCTTCAATTTTGTAGTGTAGCCATGTAGGAAAAGTATCGATGGAGAAGTTAGAAGGTTGATGCACAGAAGCCTTGGTAAGCTTCAGCGTCTTGGCCGTCTTGCAAATTAAAGCCAATAGGAGAATTGTATATGAGAGTTTCAGGGATAAAACCATAAAAATGAATTATTTCATTATTTAGAGAGGAAAAATAATATAAAGCACCTGAGAGAGAGAGAGAGAAAGGTAGGTCATCTTAGTCTGTTTATTCATCTGTGCTTCTTGCCTTATATTTTTAAATCAGTATTCAAGTTTTATTGATGGGACTACATGGTCTTGTAGTTTTACTGTTTTAGTTTGGTTCGTATGGAATAAGCATTGAGGCTTTTTGTTTCCTATCTGGATTCAGAGAATTATCTTCCTCCCTTTCACATCTTTAGAGATTGTAATGAGGCTGGCATGTAATAACATTTTGAAACGAATAATACTTGTGAAAAGAAATTTGAAGTGAATAATAAACAAAACCCAATACTTTGAGATACAATGTGCTAAGTGGGTGCCATCCCAACCAATGTTAGGACATAGGAGTATTAAATTATGACTTTTTTAATTGAAATGACAACAAATAACAATCATTGGCAGCATCATATTATTGTCAAGGGAAACAATCTGAGTCTCACATGTTTCAAGCAGATTTCAGAAATAGATTTATGAGATGGTTCAGACCACCACTATGAAGCAATTTCCTGTGGTCTAGAGAAATGTATTAAGAGCAATAGTGGTGGGATGGCCAGAGGCTATCCATACTGGTAGAATCAAATGTGATTGGAGATCAATTCTCAGCATGGTTTTAACCGTGTTAAAACATTGACAGTCTTGTGTGGTGTCTAAGACAATGCCATTGACAGATCGACTCCTTTTCATATTCTCACTGAGAAAACATATTCGCTCTTTTGGAATTCATAAAAATTATGTTTTAGATGTCTCTATCATGGACATTAGTGTATCTGATAATTGGGTGACCTTGGTGGCACTCATGTTCTATGGATTGTTTTGTAGTTTTCAGAAAGCTCTGAGTGCTTGAAAGGTTCTACTTTTAAGCTTCGATGTCAGAAAATTCTGGTATGAAGTATCTAAACTCAAAATTCATGTTCTTTGCTGTTGCTAGAGTCTCATCAGGTTCAGATTGGCTTTAACTATCTCTAGAAGTTGTGAAATTCATTCAAGTTCCTGGAGCACATGATTATGTTGGCCCTGTTGTTATTTATGAAAATGATTAATTAAGATTACACTGGCTGTAAAAAGTTCTGAATATGCATGTAGTTTCTCTATGTGATGCCATTTAATTTTTCATTCTTGAAACCATATGAGGAAATTTTCAGTTACTCTTGTAAATCTTTTTTACTTGCACCTGTGTTAATCAACTGCATATGATTTGCAGAAACTGCTGAAAAGTACAGTGTTTAATGAACCAAGGCCACCAAAGTGCTGAATGCTTACTAATATTGAAATCAATTCCCTCCAATACACGAAAGATAGTGTGTTTTTCTGCACAAATTCCCAGCTCACTGCTTGCAATGTGACTTAATTAACTGACTTTGTAGAATACTACCAGGACAGAGAAGAGAGACTATTGATCTTATATTCAGGGAGTATAAAAATTTCTTGTATAATTCTGCAAGAGGTATGCTGAAGATGTGTCAAATGACTCATTATACTTGAAACAAGAGCAAGACCAATATTTGGAAGATAGGATTTAGCCTCTCAATCAATGGTCTTTAACCCCAAGGCTGATTTTTGGATTTTGCAGTGTAAAGTATCTCAGACAGTATGAATTCAATCTTCTTGTAATACCAATTGAAAATTTAACATTTTTCTAAAAAAATAAAAATTCTAATAAAATCCATCTATGGTCCATTGGTGTGCAAAGTGCTTTACTCAATACATGTCCGTTTTGCGGATTTTCAATAGAAGTTGTAATGTGTCTTTTGAGTTTGGGATTTCAATGGAAGTTGTAACTTGTAAGATGTCTTTGAGTATGGGAAAATAAAATAATATTATTTTTCTAACAGTCCTCTGTTGCCTTTTTGCTTACTATTGGAGGGCTTATATTATACTGCTACTCTGTTTTTCTGTGAACAAAAGCAGCCCAATACTTTGTTACCTAGTTGCTAATGATGGTTATTTTTCTTAATGCAGTATGGGTAATCCATCAATGCATCTTAAAAACATTGATGACTTTATTCCTGTGCCAGAAGTCTTTGGTTTGTGGATGAGATTACCATTCACCACAATAAAGATGTTGATATCAAGATTCAAAACCTATTTGCTGGTGTTGTATTGCATAATTTTTCTTCTAAGGTTCTTATTTTGATTTCTTTAGCAAGTAAAAAATGGTCTAAATTTAACATAACCTGCATTATTCAATTCATGTGTAAAGTATAAGATTGATAATAAGGTCGGCTGGGCTATGAATAAGTTGGATCTATTGCTATTCACAGGATTATGAGTTTCCATCAGAGTTGGTTTCTAAGACATTTCATTGAAGTGATTGAATGGATTGGAGGATCACAATGTAGCCAGGTTAATCGGGTGACCTACCCAATTTGTTGGGGCAAGTGACAATCTTCATTCAAGGACTAGGAGAAAATTGAGTTGGGTTATTCTGGAATGTTATGTTTACGTGCATTTCTGTACTTGTAAATTAGCATTTTCTTTTTGGGTCCGAGTTCTCAGTTTTTGGCTACTGCATATAACAAAAAATTATATTAGATGTGCTTTCATCTACGTCATTCTTTAATAATAAAACACATATTAGGAGTTTTGTAATTTAGTGGTACTATCAGATTCTCAATAAAACACATGTTAAGAGTTTTGTAGTTTAATGAGACTGCTATCTGATTCTCCAATAAAAGTGAATTTGGATTTGAATCTCCCTTCCAAAACTTTAAAATATATATTTATATATATATATATATCAAATAAAATACCACACCCATATATTATTTTATAATTTCCTGCCATTATTGGAATCTTGATGGGGGTATATACAAGTGGATCTAGAGTATTTAGTTTGAGATTTGGAATGACTAATAAATCCAGATTCATGAAATGCTGTCTGGCCAAGTGTGAATAAATCATAATTACCATTACTCTGGTTCCCTACTAAGGGAAAACATTTCTTGGTAAAACCCCCATTTTTGTTTCCCATGTGACACCCAGGGAAAACAACTGAACAAGACTGCTACACATGCTGGAGGAGCCTGGGGGCAGATTAAAGAGCAAATGAGTTTGTACAGGAATGATTCAGAAACATGGGGAAACATCTGTACTTGTGTCTATGTATTGTTCCACACTCACTTTCTCCTACAAATCCTTGTCATTTACCTACTTGCTTTCCTCCATATATTATTTATTTCTTTTTTCCTTTTTCTGGGTTCCTCCATTATATGCTAGTTCCTGCATTACTTCCTATTCCATATCTCTATTGTTGTTTTTCGCATTTTAATTCCTTTTCCATGGGCTTGTTGAGTTTGGTTAGACTTTAAGGTTAAGCAACCAGGGCAACAGTGAAATGGTGGTGGTAGTTTTAGTCTTTTATTAATGCCAGAAAAGCTGTGGACCATGCATATGCACCTCAACCAAAAGCTAGAGCAGACACCTACTACTAGACCATAAAGAAGAAAATTACAAAACCTAAAAGAAAAAGGGACGCTTACTGTTTCTTGACTACCAAGTAAAAACAAACTTTTCTGTTTAAGCTCTGTCTTTTATGGTGGTTGGACTATAAGTTTTCAACTCTTAATATGTCTTGTTTTTCATGTTCCAGAGAATTCCCTATATGCATGTGAAGTTAACTATTCCAGAATGAAAACATCGAATAAGTTCGAATTTTTTTGCTCAAATGTATGACCTTGACTAAATGAAAAGTAAGTTGCTGGTTTTGTTTGTAATGTAAAAGGTGTAAAACTACATTTTTAATGTTGAAGAGTAGTAATTTGTAAAGGATGTGTATATATTGTTGGCCCTTAAATAGAAGTGAGAGCGAAAGCTTGTAGCTTCTTTCTTTTTTCCTTTTTTTTTTTTTTTTTTTTTTGGTAAATTTATTTGACTTATAATTGAGAGTGTAAGATAAAAGAAAGGATGCTAGAGACTTGTAAATGAAAGCAAGTTAAAAGAAAGGACGCTGAGGATAAAACATCGCATTGACGGAGATCCAAACAAAATATATTTTGCATCTTATTCAACAAGCTAAGCATATAGATATTTTAATTATTATTACAATAAATATATTCAGCATGTGAGAAGAATGTACTCATGTTATGTTGTTAGTGTGCTTTTTAATATGATGGTAATAGAATGGGCAAATTTCCTTCAATAATTTGTTATTGTTTTTATGTAAATGTCAAAAAGTTACATCACAAAAAAAAAAAAAAAAAAAAAAAAAATTATGGGGGTTTTAAAATTAATATTTTAGATTTCTTAACCCAGTTTGACATTCTTAGTCACATTTGTTCTAAGAGCGATGTTATGTCACAACATTTTTATAACTATTTCATAACAAATCTTAAGTAACAAATCCTATAAAAAAAAAAAAAATTTCTTAAGTAACAAATAATTAATAGTTTTGAATAATCTGACCACTAATATTATTTTTTTATAAGATTTTTTGTGAAATTATTGTAATTGTATCTTATTCTTTATTCCAAGGCATGCGATTTGACGCAACATACTTGTTAAGGAGAGAAAAAACATCTTTACAACTTAGCGTTGACCTCTAATAAAGGAGCTATGGTAATGCGTTTATTATGTTATATACTTATGTTACTAATAAATGCTTAGTAAAGGCGAGAGCGCCGACATATGGCCACGAAAATTATCTAAAAAAATTTCTGACATTTTATTTTTCTTCTTAGAGGCAATGGCTGATATTTGTTTTGTGCATGACAACTTTCTTTACCTTTTCAATTTCACTTAAATAGCATCGGAGCAAAAAATATAAAATGGATGGTCTTACATGGAGAGGAGACCCACTTTTATTAGTAACCCAAAAAAATAAAATCCTAGGGGAAAAAAAGTGTCTCTAATGATGGAAATTTTAGTACAAAGTTAAACTATTCCATGATGTTAATTAAAAACTAGTTTGATACATTTTGGTCCGTTATATGTCTCATTTGTCCCATTTTATTGTCAAATCGAAAAAATATCTCACAAGACTATCTCATTTCTCTTATTTTCTGTTGAGCTTCGTACACTTTTGAGATGTAAATATTGTGACCTGGGAGAGAGATTGTCTATAAAATAAGTTTTTGTTCAATCATAGAAGTTAGGCCTATAAAATAACCTTAGAAAATTTTAACTTTTCTATTAAAGTACACTGACTAGAGCCTTCTAGATGGTAGATTCTTTTCTTTTTATTTATTTTTGGCTAAGAAATTGGCTATCCTATCATTCCCACCCTTTTTTCGTGCAATTATAGTGTCAGTCATTTTTGTATTTTCTCTTGTTTTATTGTTGTACATTCTCTTCACTCTTTCTGTACCACCACCTTTCTGTTTTATTCATGTTTTATTACACAGGCAACCGTTTTTGTATTTTCTCATGCTCTATTACTGATCTCTCTCATAGGTGACAAAATAATAAAAACAAAAGGGTAACATTTATTTTTATTTTTTGGTTAATTTTTTTTATTTAAAAAAAAAATCTCTCTACCTTTCTTTGTAGGCCATTATTAATTTATCATCTATTCTCTCCCTTATATATATATATATATATATATATTTATAAACTCATAAACAAATAACAATTACCAGCCAAGAAAAAGAAACTTGGCTCTGAAAAACGTTTTATGAGATTGTCAACAATAAAATGAATATCAAAAAAAAAAAAAAAAAAAACTATCATGGAATTATCTCACAAATCAGCACACAGTCGCTTAATTTGCACCCATAATGGGGACAACATTAGACGCAAGTCACTTTTGCTTTCTCTTTTATTGGGAAAGCAAAACCAATCAAATTGGTCTTGGATCTCTTATGACCAGGAACAAATCAAAATCTTAAAAGAAGACTATACATGAGATATTCCGCTAACATGTTATAATTATCCGATTTCACAATAAGCAGAGGAGAGGAGATTTCAATCCAAGTTCTTCCTATTCGAGAGACTGGATAATATCATTAAGTTATAAGCCTCTTTTTACTATTCTTAACTTATCACAAGTTTATCAATATAAAATTTACTTTTGCATAAAGTATGTCTAACAAGTCAATCATGTAGATAATGATATTTTAAGTTTATTCATTTGAATTTATTGCAAAAATCTGTTATCATTCCTTTATAAACTCATTAAAATAGTGTAAGTTGGACAGGAATTTACCATGTATGTTCCATTTGCTGTTCATGTATAGTATTATTATTCTAATCTTAACTTTAATTAAATTTGCAGAAGAATTTTCTACAGAAAATAGAAGGGTTATTAAAGAAGCAATCAATTTGACATGGTCCTTGAAGGGGATAAACCCCTTTTTTTTTTTTTTGAGATAAACCTAATAATACCAAATTGGTCTGAAAGAGTCTAGAATCAACTAGGGTAAACTATGGGTTTTTCATTAATATAATATTAGATTAAACCACTAAAGACATGTTATTGGGATAATCATGGTGTAAACACACAAACCGTAAAAGGATGACCCACCAAAATAGATTAATCATAAAAAGTAAGCTACTGACCAAACAAAATTAAGGTTTTTGTCCATAATCTCCAATAAAGAAAAGGCATTTGTTGACAATGACTTTATTATGTCGTATTAGGGGTATACTTTCAAAACATAAACAGCTAATTTACAAGGGACAGTTCATAATAAGACATGATAAAGCTAAGACAATCTGAACAAGAAAGGTGAAAAACAAAATTAAAAATATAAAAGTCCAATACCTAAGTGAATAAATTTTGGTGATTGACAGATGCAAACTTAAGCATATATTCTAAGCAAAATGCCAGGAAAGTCAATTTGAAGACAGGGTTCCATGTCCTTGTCCAAGCTTAGCTGTTCCTACCACTTAGTGTCCACTAAAACACTTTGAAGCAATCCCAATTCCCAACAGGGTTAAATTTTTTTATTTTTAAAGGGCTTGGCTTGGCTTTCCTCTCTTCTTTTCTTTTGTTTTAGTTTATATTTTTTTGGTGGGTTTTCAAATGTGGTCCCTTAGAGTACTTCCAAAATTCCCAACCACTGCTAGATAGGTTTCCCCCCATCAAAACAAAGCCAATTCCTGAATTTGCTGTTATCCCAAACTCCAAATAACCCATCTAGAATTAATCAAATTGATGTAGAAAGATTGAGAAATCCATGATTTAGACTCATGTCCAATCATTTTTTTTTTTTTTTCTCACAAGAATTTGAAGCTTTCTTTTGGTGGATGGGGTTTGTCTTTGGCTTTGTGAAGACATTAGGATGGTCCGCCACGCCTTTGCCAAATTACAAGTAGATGACTATGGAAACACTTTCATTTCCTCCTTTTTCTTTTCACATTTGTCATTGACTTTATGAAGCCAAATTGAGGTTTAATCCTTAATGGGATGCAAAGAGAGAGGAAAACATCAAAGTGGCATTCAACTACTTATCCTATTTCTGAATCATGCTTAACCTATTTCACTATCATGCGCTATAAAAAATTTCCCCCACCAAATGATTCCAAAGAGGGAAGTGGCCTTTTAGACCCGCGTGATTGGAAATTTATTCGTAAGTTATAGATAAGAATCTTAGATTATGAAATATCTATTAGCATGGATGATTTTAAAATATGATTTTCGAGCACCTGGTTCAAGTAACCGAGACAACACAATACTTTTTTCAAAACTTGTTGTGGATCCAGATGAAAGTAATTTGTTCCAATTACAAAAATTATGGTGTCAGCTGTTGTGAAAATATTGGATCTTAACATTAGTTGATGTATAATAAGTATAAGTGTGTAATCCAACATGTGCAAAGGCATTGTGTTCATGAATCTTGCACTGGATGTTGAAGAAGCCACAAAATTTGCTGTCTAGATACAAGTAACTTTCCCATCCAGAGCTTAACATTTGTAAAATCCAGAATTAACTTTGTTATACAGTTCCAAACTAGAAAGCCTTGCTCTATATGCCTATACAAGTTAATTGGCTTTAAACTTGTCGCTACCTCCAGAAGAGAAGGCAACATTCTGAGCCATATATCAAGAAGTTGCACTTGAATTACGGTCACAACTAGCCAAGCTTAGATTTTCATTGGTGAAAGAAATGACAGGACAAAAGAAACAATACAAGGATTAGCTCTATCAGAAATGATAATAAAGGCTAAAGAGCAAACAAAATCTTTATATTACTAGAACACAAGTATAACATACATGACTCATTACATGACGGATACATTCCAGTTCATGTCCTGAAATTAGTGCTTATAATGATATATCCATTTACTAAAACAGATAGATCAACCACCAAACATTACCCCTATACTTCTCTCTCTATTTGCAGCTGGAAGTTAACCAGGGTAAGTTTATATCTGGTGGTTCAGCCAAATCTCACAAATCAAATGAGTGAGTTCTGATACTTCTGAGCTTTTGATAGTGGCTTTCCCTGATAGAATACATTTATGTACCTAAAAGACATAGGCAGTAATCTTCCAGACCAAGAACAAACAAACCCCCAGAGTTGCAGAACTCTCTTTATCACCATGAATGGCAATGGAGTAAGAAGTAATACTACACAATCATATATAGGTATATAACTACACACCATAACTGCAAAAGGGGGGAAAAAAAAGAACCCAAGTGAAGTGTCAAGCTTCTGTTATGTATGGCTGCTGTAGGTGAGGTTAAGTAGTGTATTAACAGTTAGGATTCACAAAGTTGTTTATCTCCTCCATTAGGCAATAGAAGTGGTCATTATTTGGCAAGAAGTAGAACCCAATGGTGGCCTCCTTTAAGTAAAGAAGTTTTACCTCTTGGCCAGCTTTCTGGAGCCCTTCCACATAAGCCAATTGCCAATCTTGTACAAGATCCAAACCAGCAACCACAACAAGACTTTTAGGAAACTTGAGTCCTTCAATACTTATTCCCCTGGGGCCAAATGGATTACATGCCGGATGGTCTCTATCTTCCCCTTCAGGAAGATAAGCCCTCCAATACCAATCGCGGTCTTGAATTGTAACGAAGTATTTACCATCCAATCTTTTCTCTGATTCAGTTCTAATTTTCCCAGCAAACATTGGATGAAGAAGGATGTTACCCAATACCTCAACTTCTGCCTCGGCCGCCTTCACTGCTACATGGTGAGCAATGTTTCCACCAGAACTATCTCCAGCCAAATATACATGAACCTTGGAATCTTTCCCACTCTGAAGCCATGTTCTTGATTTAACCCACTTAAGAGCAGTCCAACCATCATCATATGCACAGGGGTATCTATGTTCAGGTGCTCTGCGGTAATTTACAGAAACCACAACAGCCTTGCAGATGCTCACAAGCCGGCGACAAAAAGTGTCATAAATAGCACTATTGGCTGAAGAATGTGCGAAGCTTCCACCATGGAAGAAAATTATGACAGGGACAATCTTGGTAGTGCTCAAGGGCTTCTCAAGCTCTAATATGCCCCATTGAGCCTCATTTGCCGGGGCTGGTTGGTAAACCCGGTTAAGAAGTCCCGTGACTCTATCAACATGATCAAAGGAAAAAACTCCATCGACTGGGATTGTATTGGCAGGGACTTTGCGGTCAAGAAACTCGGCCAATTCACGGTTGAATGTCCCATCAGAACGGCGAAGGATATTGTAAGCTAGCTTGAAATTGGAGATGAGTACCCATGTATTGAGTGGCACAACCCTCTACACGAAAAGAAAAAAGAAAAAAGAAAAAGTTCAAAGATTGAAAGGATAAGAACTAATATGCCATTTTCAGTTTACAGAACCTTAATAGAGCCTAAGTATTAACAACCAAATTGATCATATGCATACGACAAACTCTTAACATACCCAGAACGGAAAAATTATGAAAATGTCTAAGGCAACGGTGAAAAACACAAGAAATTTTAAGCAGTGAAGAGAAGAAGCAGTAGAAAATAAATATTAGACATGAAACAAAAAAAGGAAACCATTTAACATAAGGAAAAATTGCCACTTTTGCACCAAATCAAACTCGAATTTCTCAAAGTTGGATTTCCAGAACAACAAAATTTCTTCAAGAAATAGAAAGAAGAAAGAGACTCAAACACAATCCATGATCCGTACCATCACATCAACAACTCATTGCACCATCCAAAAAGCCATTACAGACATGGGAAACAATTCAAAGTTAAAAAAAGTACAAATGGCACCGGAAACAATTCAACTCCTTCAAAATGAAAGGCAACAAAATCGAAACTCCAGCCCCAAAACCCAAACACCAACATAGAAGAATATACAAAATCAAACAAACCCATCAACCAAATGATCATACAAGCTCCAAACTTTAAGAACATAACACCACCAATAGGACCAATACACTGGAAGCGGGGAAAGTACAACAAGCCCAAGATATGAAGCTAAAAATACCTTGGATTCATTGAGGTTGACTTCATTACTACCAGCCATGACACTCCAAAAGATTCAAAACCAAAACCAACAAGAAGTTCTAAGAGTCTAAAAAAAAAAAACCCAACAAGCCCTTTAATTTTTCATAACCAAAAACAAAGGCTTTTTTTTTTTTTGTTCAGAGGAAGTGAGAGGTGAGGTGAGAGTAGAGAAAAGAAGAAGGCAATGAAAGACTAATAATAAAGGGCGTGTGTTGTTTTCATTGGTGGATTTGGCGTTTGGAGGACACTGATAGATTCCTCGTTTTTGGGTTTATGCTGAAATATGAAGAGAAGAGACACTTGTTTTTTATTAAGAACAGGGAACAGAAAGCGTTCAGAGAGACAACAGAGAAAGAGAGAGAAATGAAAGATGTTAGAAAAGAAAAGGATAGAGAGAAAATGAAAAGTACACACACACACAATTACACACACATACACTCTCTCTCAAAGAGAAAGAAAGAGAAAGAAGGTGATGGGTGAGAAAGATAAGAGAGACACGCAGAGAGAGAGAGAGAGAGTCAAACGCAAAGGAACGACGGTGATGGACGGAGACGAGAGAGACGACAAAGCGGGCGGCCGAATTAAACTGTTTATTGGGTCCTACCATTTCTTATTCTATATGTTTTTTTATTTGTGTTTTTGTTTTCTTTATTTATTATAGGACTAGTTTAATTTCTGCTCGGTTTTCTTTTTTTCTCTTTTTATTATTATTATTTTTTTTTTTTGGGGTTGTGATCTGGAAATTAAAGAAAAAGTTGGCACTTGGCAATTCACAATTTGGCATGGCTGGCTATTGGCAGGCCTGGTTTGGCTTTTGTTTGTTTATTGTTTATTATTTATGCAATATTTCAAGCAACCCTTTTTTGTCTCACCCTAGATTACAACCATTATTTGCATGAGATGTACCTTAAGGCTATTAATTATTGATTAGTTATTGGGCTCAAGAAAAAAACAACATTTTTTGTATTACATTAATTAATACAATTATATACGTGTTTTTTTTTTTATAAATATGATATAATTTTAATTTATGGGCTCTATTTCCTGAAGAATGTTTTTTATCATAAAGTTAAGATGGTAATTGGTTTTTATTTCTAAAAAAAAAGAGAGAAATATGCTAATTGGTTTTTGTTTTAAGAGAGAATGAGGGATTCAAATCCAAATCTATTATTCAACGACAAGATACTTTATTAGTTGAGCTAACTAGATTAACTAGAGAACCTAAAATAAAAAAAACGTACAAAGACGTGCTTTCTTTGTATTTTATTATATTTATTTTGATGAAAAATGTAAACGAATCAAACACGTTTTTATATAGTTATTAGAAAATACGCACAATAAAGTGAAAAACATTTTCAACGGTAACCTTTCTCTTCTCCCCCCATTCTCCAAGGGGCTAACAAATAGAAAATAATTTCTTATTTGGTATCTAATTTGTGAATGAAAAATTGTGTTCATGTACTTTTTTGAAATTACAATAAATATTAATAATTTTTCATCTAAGCCAAACAAAATATTTTTTTACTCACTTTCATATGGTTACGATCAAATACAAGAAAAACAAGTTGATATTTTTACTTAAAAAAAAGTTTTATATTAAAAAAAGACGACGCATACAATAGGAATAATTTCTTTGCACATTTATATTCATCACTTGAGATTCCTCTTTGAGGGTCTGTTTCATTCAACTTTCAAGTATTGATTCTTTAGTGGATATGAGATATTGTGATCATATCTAAATAAAGTAACCACAATTAGTTGCCTCCATTAGATGAGAATAATTTCTTTTGGAGTTCTATACCTTTTTTTTTTAATTGCTTTTCTTCTAGTTATCCTTCACTTTATTTTTTTAATGACATTTGTAGTGAACATTATTGATGTAATGGATGTAAATTTAAATGAGAGTAATCATGAAAAATATCTTATTTAATGTAAAGTAATGATTGTGGAGGGGAGTGTTTCTTTACATGCTTCATGTTAGATTTATGTTTTAGTTTATATTAAAATTTTATATAAAAAAAAAAAATAAGGGGAGAGGAAGATGTACACTATCATAGGAGTTTGTGCTTAATGACGAGAGATGTTTAGTGCTTTTCTCCCTTAGGAAAAAGTATTAGTTAAAAAGTTCATTACAACTAGCTCAAAGATTGATATTCAACTAAGACTTTTACCTTAGACCACTTTCCATTTGTTAGTACTTGTTTAGACTAATGAGTATTATATTCCGGTTTAAAAAAGAAAAAAAGAGAAGAGTACTAAATTGGGAAAAAAAATAGGTTAGTTAGACATCTAATAAAAATGATGATCATTTTTTTTTTTGGATTCAATTCAACAAATATGATAACTTATTATCAAAATTACCCTAATGGATAGCTTAAAACATAATCAATATCAGAAAGTTTTTTGTTGTTGAATAATGAATTTAGAATCGAATTCCATCTACACTAAAAAAAGAAAAATTGATACTTTGACTTAATGGTAAGGAATAATTATAATAGAGCAAACATATTATAGTTTCAAAACTTAACATATCTACATATTTTTAGGGAGGGGGAGGGAGGGAGGCAAGAATTTGTTTGATCAACCCTTGTAATATAGTGATGTTTCTATTATACTTTTTTTTTTTTCATAAAATAGAATGGTCAGATTTGATTCATAATTATAGTAAAATTTATAAAAAAAAAAGTTAAAATACTACTGATTATGTAATTTAATTGATTACCCTCAACAATTACAATAATATTAATGTGCCCCTTTTGTCAACGTCCATTAATCTCATTGTTAATCTTAATCCACCCAAAAATTATGTTATTTAAAAAAAAAAAAAAAAAAAAAAAACGATATCATTTTTTGACGAGTTAACTCACAAAAATTTATCAAACCATAACATAATGACCACATTAACATGGCTAGAACAATCAAGTCTGTAACTGCAAGTTTTGAAAGTTGATAAACAAATTTAGTCTTACTCTAAACTTTAAGAGTATGTAATTTACATTTTAAATTTTTATTAAGTTTGAAAAGTATTATCTGATTGAAGGACATAAATAATAGTAATTAATAAATTTTTGTTACAATTATCACAGACACAGTCATTGTCAATAACATTTCATCAAGATTTTTCAAATCTAATAGCTAGATTTCAAAGAAAAATATATACATTTAGGAGAAGTAAACAACTACTCCAAAAGGTTCTGGAACTAGTCAAAAACTGCTCTGGCAAAAGCCGTACGAATTTAGAGAAAAAAAAATTGGAGAGAAAAAAACAAAATAATCAAAAGAAGCAGACAAAAGAGTTTTTCTGCGTGCGGCCGACGCCAAGGCACGTGGCGACAAAGGGTTCCATCTCAACTCTCTTTTAACCAATCCAATTATCCAATTCCCCAAAATACCCTCCACATGCCCTGGAAATAACGAAACCTGCCACTCGACCACGACCACGTGTTTTGTCCTCTAGCGCAAAGCGCGTGACGGCATGTTTTTTGTCAGAGCTTGAAGAGAGCTTTCCTTTTAATAATTTTGTTTTTTTCCCAAACACAAAAAAATAAATAAATAAAAAGAAAGAAAAATGTGGGCTTTGGATTTTGTCGTATTCTATAGAGACTGTTTCTATATCACCATCTTCTTGTGGGTAATGGACACGTGTCAAGGACACATAACTCACGTTTTTAAGTCATGGGTCCTACCCTCTAAAGTCTTTTTATTCTTGAAACAACTTGATACGATGATCAAAAACTCAATTAGTGGGACCCTTCTTTAAAAAAGAAAAAAAAAGAAAAAAAAAAGACCCACCTGTGATTGCATTGTGGAATATGGGTTTGCCACGTCTTATGGTTTTGGAGCTTTGCTTTGTTTTGTTTTGTGTTTGTGGTTGTGTTTGTGTGATTGATTAGGTTATTTTTCTTATGACAAAATTGATGTGGGACCTAATAAAGGATCTCCGCCGTTGGTTTTGTTTGATGGAAAAGGTCCAAGCTATGATGGGCGTGCGATAAAGTTTGACAAAACAAACAAGAAATCAAAAGTATTGGGTACTTTGTTGGACACTTTGGTTATTTGTACTTTAAGCTAATCTTGACCGTTCATTTTTTTTATTTGATGGGAAAACGTTTTACAATTACAATTAAGGGTATGTTTGAAAACTGCTTATTTTGTTGAAATTGAAAACTTTTTTGTTAAAAGTACTGTAGATAAATGTAAAAGTTAGTTGAAATAGTGCAGTGGGGCTCATGAATAGTACTAAAAAGTACAGTGAGGCCCATGAATAGTAGCAAAAATAAGCTGAATAGTAAAATAAGCTGGCAAATTATAATCTATCCAAACGCACCCTAAGCCAAAGATTCTTTTATACATGAAAATGAAATCCTTATCAAGGTGGCTTTCCGACTCTATCAATTTTATTGCTCCCAATAAGTTTCTTCGAGGTTTAGTGAGGTGGGTTTGATATGACCGAGTCTTTTGTCTTTAATCCTAGTTTAAGAAATTAACGGATCAAAAAAATCAAGATATTCAAACTTATCGTAAAGATGACATAATACAATTGTATTTTGAAAAAAGTAAATTATATTAAAGTTGTACACAAATCAAAATCTTAAAACAATACCATTAATTTAGCAACCAAAAAAAAAAAGAAAAAAAAAAAAATACCATGAAATGGTATGGTATGAATAGAGAGTTATAAGTTTGAGTTCATAATGGTGTAAAATTTACTATCTTTCTGGAAAGAAATGAATGCCCTAAGGCTAATACTATAATATCACTCACAATCTTAGGCCCTAAGATCACGAAAACAAAACAACTTCCCCAAAATGTCTTGGTCATTGGAGACTGAGCATTATTGTTCAAAGTTTACAGTAGCAGTCAAATTTATATATATGAATTTATAATCCTTTTGCACTGACCAGGATAAAATGGTCAATGTTTATTTTCCTAGCTAAGCTAATTCGTAGGGGTGACATTTTCGATTAAGAAAAATATATACTTTTTAGAGAAGATGATACGATATTTTAGTATAGTTTTATGCATAATTTTAACTTTCATACACCTATGAAAATATGTTTTTTATTTATTTATTCTATCTTCTCTCTTTTTTTCAATGTGAAGCACATGCTATCATTCTTACAAACATGAGACTCCAAAAACCCTAGATACGTCAGCCAAACCAGAAGATGATAAATTGTCATAAACCTTACAACTATGCACCATCTAATACCAAAAGAAAAAAGTAATGATAATAAAGGCAAAGAAAGCATAGACTTTGAAATCTTAGAACAACTCCAACGCCCACCTATAGAGAAAGTTTCCCGTAGTTTCTTTTAATAAAAACTTATTGGTCTCCATGAGAGCATCATTGTTCACATGTAACAACATAAATATAAAGTGTCTTAAGTTATTATTACGTGACTTTTTCATAAACTCGGGTAAATATTAGTGCACACCGATTATTACACACAACCGTAGATACACTTTTTACACCAAAATTGTGATTTAGGGTTATTGCGCACACACTTTTTACACAAAAATAATTATATGCAACAATTAGTGTGAAATAAACATTACCGCTGGCTTGTAATATTTTTGGTTTCATATAATTAACATTGACAATAAAGAATAAAGACAAAACGTATAAAACCAAAGTTTTTTTGTTTTTTGATAAAGACAAAACGTATAAAACCAAAGTTGATGTAAAAGAAAAAAAAAAGAAGAGTAAAATAATAGCACGCTACTAGTGCTTGTATATTTGGATGCATATGTTGTCCTTATATGGAGGTTTGGCTAAGCATGTGCCACACACATACAAACTATACCAAACATCTCTGCCGTGTTGCTTACTACACCTTTTCTTTTCTTTTTTCCTCTTCAGCTTCCCTTTCTTTCCTTTTTCTATTAGCGTGCGCTCTTTCTCTCTCTTTATTCAATAGGCTATCTGTATCTTTTGGGAGTTAATTTTTTTTTTCTTTTCTCTCTAATAACGTGCGGCCCACTATGAGTTTTGGCCTTTTCTGCATTAGGTCAACAACTAGGAACAGCTTTCGGCCTCTTGTGCCAATTGGGTCAATTCCACCAAGTGGAAAATGATTTTTTGATGTATAATGTCTTTTTTTTTTCTTTTCTTTTTAAACTTACAAAAATTTAGATCAGATGGGTCAGTGTAGACACCAAAAAAACCTCTTTCCGTCTCTTTTCTTTTTGCATTAGATTTGATGTGTTGCCAGTTTGCCATAGGTGTTTTTTTTTTTTAAAGAGAGTTTCAATTTATGACGATTGTTCTTAATGATAGATTTTTATCATTAGATAAAGATATCAATCAACTTTTGGTATAAACAGAGATTGAACTCTAGATCTCTTATTCAACTATATGAGACTTTACTAATTGAATTAACTCGAATTCACTTTTCTTGTTCTTCTTTATTATAGAAACAAAGGGATCAGAGCAATTGGGTTCTTCTCCTTTTCTTTTTTCCTAAATATATATAGGAAGAAATAGATTATATAATAGCCATCAATCCCATCATATTCATTGCATCTACTCTAAGGCTGGCTTCTAGGTGCAATGGAGCTAGAAAGTTATAACAATTCATATAAAAACAGAGTTCAATTTTTATAACATTTTTTTACTAGAAACTATCATGAAACAATTAATTTGTGCATATTGTGAATAACAACAACAACTTTTGAGATGATAAGAGCTATCATCAGGAACGTACGCTATATGTTGAAACTCTAAAAAAAAAACGACTTTTGAGAAGACAGATCTTGATTGACATATTATTTGCTGCATGTATCTGAATTTTCAATTTCTTTGAGCATCTTCAAATTACTTGCATTTTCAAACATTTTTATTTTTGTACAGAGTATAATTACTTTTATAAATTTTGATAAACTATCATTTATCCAAAAAAAATTAAAAGGGTTTTAAACAAAAGGTAAATTAAAGTATTTAACCACTATTCTGACACATTCAAAATAAAATTATGAAAAGAGATATATATTGGGCGCATATGGATGGTTGTTCTTTTGTGTTTTCAATTGACATGCATGGGGCTTTTTTTTTTTTTTAAGCTGAGAAAGAACAAAAATGACATGTGTAAAGACTGATGGGTTAATATCAGCATATGTTATGCATTTTAGAACATCTCCATATTGTTCTTTTTTCCCCTATGTATATATGTCTTTCTTCTTCTTTTTTCCTTTGTATTTTTTTCCCCAAAGTAGTATTTTAGATTTTCTAGCTGATAACTTGATTTGATCCTAAAAGAAAATTGTAGGTAAAGTCTTATGTCATTGAATAAAAGATATGAGATTCGAATCATGTCTTCATAAAAAACTAATTTGTATCTTGATCTATTTTAAAACAATTATCATGGAGTAGAAACTAGAAACTATAATTTAAAATTCTATTGTATCTATAAAATAAAATTTAAAAAAAATGGAGAAATGGTAGGCAATTGGAGACAATTTTAAAAGGAGAATAGCGAAGAATATTCCCTTTGTGCTTTACTTCTATGGCCCAGCTAATTAAATTTTCACTAATCAAATCTTCTTGTGCTTAACTTCTAAAAATGTTTCTTCATGTAGTACTTTGAGCATTCTAGATAAAGAATAGAGGTGATGATGGTAACCAATCATAATAATTCTTTTGTTAATGAATTCTAGCCAAGATGACATCTTCTTCCATTATAAGAGTAAAATGAATAGTGAGATCAATGTTCAAGATTTATAGGTGAATGTATAACATATAAATAAAGAAAAAGACATAAGAATTCCTTATCTTGTTTTAGCCTAAATAAACACAAGGATGAGAGAGGTTCAAAGTCATTGATCACTTGCATTACCTACAGCAACAATATTTAAAATATAATGGTCATTATTTAAATGTAATGGCCCTTATATTAATAAAACACTATAGTTAATGTTATGCATCCCTTTAACAAAAATTTAAAATAATATATAATTTTATGTTTTATGTTTTATATTAGGTTGCACAAAATGTTGTCTTTAGGTTTTCCCTTTGCCTCCACTAGGTTAACTTTTTATTGGGTATTTGGAGAAAGAAAGCTATATGCAATGAATGTGTGGTCTTGGGTGATGAAGTCACTCTTGATTAATTAATACAAAAACACCACCAGACTTGGTTCATTGCATGTGAGGTATTGGGTGATTAATTAGATTCTCCCATTGAGCAAAGAAGTATCACATGCTTGTTTATAATCGTCTTTCACAATATTTTCTCATCACCAAAGCATAAAAAAGTTACATAATAAAAACTGTGCTTTATATATGTTAGGTAAGACCGAATGTTGAAGCAGACATCACTCAAGTGTTTTGGTCCAAGATTTTCTATGATGACAATTTTATTGAAAAAAACAAAGTATGCATGACCCATTTGGCTTACCATTAATCCACTTTGTGGTCAAGCTGATTCAACTTTCAATTATGCTTTCCCATGCTTCAAATTAATCAGACAAAATAGGCATGTTTGTCATGTGTTTGCTACACAGTGAACTGCCTAATTTTGCTGTTGAAATATATTGCATAAATCACCCAGATAATCATAGCATAATAGTATAAACCCCATAGTGGGAGAGGAAGAGATTTTGGATTAAATAAATTAAACCATTATTTTCAATTTTCAATTTTCAATTTTCAAATAACAAAAACAATATAGGAAGCACCAAAGTTAAAGTGGAGTCCAAGAATTGGCCTTAAACAAAGAAGATTTCAATCATTGTCTTGGTCACTGAGTCTAGTTACCTTGTGACATATAGTCCATGATATCAAATTGGGTCTATTTGTTTCTTTGTGATGAATAGGAGAGACCAATCAAACCTCGAGACAAACTAAAATGGGTTTGACAACCACCCTCGTGATATATGAAAATTACACTTCCCAATATTTTGAATAATTGAGGCTCTATCTTTGCTTTATGAAAATTCAATGTTCTTACTTTAGTTGCAACTTTATAACCATTTGTTTTGTGGGGTCATCTCTCTCTCTCTCTCTCTAATGTCGCAGAAAAGGAAAAAAAAAATGTGAAAGCAATTGGGTTTTAACTAGGGGAATTGTTGGGTATTGGGGAAGAAAAACAATTTTTGCTGATAGGTAACATTATAAATTACAAGGAATTCCAGTACAGTACTACAACTGTTCATTGAATTTCCATGTCAAAGTTTTCTTCTTCTTTTTTGATAGCTCCATGTCAAAGTTAAATACTTTTTTTATTTATTTATTGGCAAGTGGTTATTGAATATTATATAGTGAGAAACATCTCTAACTTAATCCTGAAACAATTATTTAATTAATTAGATCATGTGTTAGTTAATTCAATTAGGGACAACTTAGTCCTTAGTGAAAATTTCCAAGAAGCCACAATTCCTCCCCCCCCCCCAAAAAAAAGGGGAATCCTCAAATGGAGAATTGTCAAAGATTGTTATTTGTTAAAAACACCTTCATGTGGCAGCCCATTTGGCCTTCAAAAAATAAATTAATGTAAATTGTATAATCACTTGGGATAGGAAGTTCTGAAATCTAATGGTAGACTTTGTAAAAATTACATGGGGCAGTTCTTATATTGCTCCAAGATAATTAAATATATTTCAATTTAAAAAAAAATTTGGTATCTTCTATTGATGGATAATTGAATAAGTCAGAGTACATGTTAGCATCGAATTTAATTAAGTTAAATAAGCATTAATTTATCAAAATATTATAGTAATTGAAAATGATGTTTGAGAATGATGATGAAATAGATGACGAAATGATGAGAGAAAATAAGGAAGAAAACGACCTTAGCTAACATTATGTGGTTCCCTCTACTGAATGCAATGGGTGTATACACATTTAGAAGATGTGTCCAGTAACAATCACCCTACAGTTGAAAGATGTTGATGCTCATTTTGAAGCCTAATAGCAGGAAGAAGCCCAACAATATGGGCAGAGAAGAGTTAGGGGATGGTTAGAAGAACCATTAAGCCTGGATGGCAGGAGCAGTGGTTCATAGGCCCATAAAGTACATAAATGGGCCTTGAGGAAAGCAAATGGGCTTAAAGGAGCCTAGAAAGAGAAGTAGAAAAACCCATGGGCATTATGTGATGTAGCAAAGTAAGAATGGACTACAGCAGGCCCGAAGTAATGAAGTAAGAAAGTAAGGGGTTGATGGGAAGCCCATGAGCCCCAAGGATGAGGAATAAGAAAATTGGGCCAGAGAAGCCCAAGGGAGTTAGTAAAAGCCCATAGGTATGCAGAATTAGAAAACGGGCTAAAGCTGCCCAAGGAAAGCAAATGGGTCAATGATGCTCAAGAAGAAATAAATTAGACAAAAGAGCCCACAAGCAATGAAATGGGTCAAGAAAAACCCACAGTAGCATGAGTATAAAACCAATGACCATATTGAGTTGTTGGGGGAGGAATAGGCAGCAGGCCCAAAGAGGCTCAGCGGGCACGAGTCAAATAACACCACGGCAGGAATAGAAAAGTGGTATGGCAAAAAATGGCAGCAGGATTACAGAAGGAGCAACTGATAGGCTGAAGGAAGACAAGCCCACAATCAAGCAAGGCCCAACCCTTGAAAGAAGCAAGCTGTAAGGAATGAGAAATCAGAAAGCAGTTCATGCCATAAGGGGTTAAGGATGAGCGGCATAATGCACAGATGAGCCTCCAGACCACGGTAAACGCATGAGCAGCGGACATGTTTTGGACGTACACAGAAGTGAAGCACGCGCAAGGCCCAAACATCACCAGCCTGTACCCAGCCAATACAGGAAGTGGTGGGTCATGGGTCAGAGGTAAGAGAGGGTATGGTCTAGCGGTGGAGAGAGAGGAAAGTCTATTCTGGGATTCCCGCTCAGGTTCTTTTGGGGAAAATGTCCTGTTGGGATGACATACTACCCAAAAGAAGTAAGGATGAGTTGGAACCACTAGGTGCATGCCATGAGGGATAGGAAGAGAGAACACCCACATTGTGGCGGATAAGAATGCCACGGTGAGCAAGCAAACAAAATAGTCTTCTTTGTCTGGTGGTGGGGAGTGGCGCAGCTAGCACAGGTAAGTGGTGGTGGCTGGACAGCTGACAAACCAGTGGTGGTCGGCAATGACACCTAGACCAAATAAAGGTAGTTAAAAGCTAAAATGGTAAAAGTCAGTCACGGCAGGTAGTATATAAAGGACCGTTGTCGTGCACAAGAGAGGGAGAGGATCACGGCAATAGCAACCACTATGAGAAAATCACAACATTACTAGAGAGGTAAGCACTGAGAAAAGAAAAAAGGAGAGAAAGAATCAAAAATAACAAAAATAGAGAAAAAAGAGAGAATCAGGAAGAAAAGAAAAGAGAGTATAGAATGGCAGGCATGCACCAATAGGTTAATCTCTTCTCTCCGTCTAAAAGCCTACCCTCTGTTAGGGAAAAATGACTCATTTGGGCGCAAGCCATTCAGGCCCATTCCCTTAGAGTGGGTAATTTCCATGGCAAGATCATCCTGTGAAGTTGCCCACGTTGAGGAAGTGGTTTTCCTCCTTGGCCTTAGCCCCGTAACATAATCAAACATGGCAAACTGATCTTTCATTCTTCGATTTTTCTCACTTATTGTTATTACTTCTCATCTCGTCTTTATAACCTCACCCGGAATGTGTTTTCTTTTCCTGTTTTGACCAAGGATTTCTCGCTTGTCTTGTCTTAATAGCAACTTATTTCTTTCATCATTGTTTTATCATATTTGTTTGTCGTGACTCTTCTATAGCAATTGCGTCTGCCGTGGGCACGTGATTAAAGTTTTGGCAAACGGGGCATAGTTTGCGCACAAGCCAGTTCAAGGTGGGTTACAATTGGATCGGTCCCAACTTTCTTATCTAGAATATTTAGGCCGCAATACAGCAGGAGATAGTCCAGCCCAAAATCACAAAAAGGCCCACCATAAAAGACAATTTTATTTGGAACCCAATTACCCAAAACCCACAATCAAAAAAAAATTATATTAATCTTTTTTTTTTTTTTTTTTTTGGTTGTAAATTCTGAGAATACTTGCTTTGCTTCCAATGGGAGCAATTCCCATAATTAGGAAATGATGTCGTGGAAGCCTAAAGAAAGCACACACGATGTTCTCTTGATGGAACAGAAACTAAATCGTTAGTTCCTGATAGTAAACCTCGAATCCACGAGCGGTTTCCCTGAATCCACAAGGAGAAGAAAACTGGAATCCACTAGAGAAATAATTTGACAAAAGTTTGTATTTATTGATAATAGTCTGATTTGTTTCTGACGGCTACAAAACATATAAATATTGACAAAAACGTCTAAAACCCTAATTCGTACTAATTACGCAATTAGGTGACAAAATACCAAAATTTACCAAAAATGGCAAAATTGAGTTAAATGCAGAATCATAAACTACTGATCTTAAGGATCGTTCCAAAACAGAAAGGACTTTATTCTAACTTTTAAACTAAAAGTTATTAAGGAAAAACAAATATTACTATAAATAGTAAAAACACTGTTTTCGGGGTCTTAATGAAGTAATTCGCCTAAATTTTGGCAACGTTCATAGTATCATGAGTCTGGATCAGAATGCTGTTTCCCTTCAACCTACCAAATTTCATGTAATTCCGACACTATCACCCCAATGGCCTCTACTGGCACCCCTATTTGATCTAACGTTGTGACTTCTTGCACCCCTGCTGCTCCAAGAAGGCATGTACTGTCTGTTCTACATCAAGAAATATGATAAACATGGCATTTCTATAAACTTTTGAATAAATGGACCATGAAGAACCCTCTTTTAGTTTTTGTTTGGTACATTTATTGGATCTTAAATAATTGATTTACTAATGATTTATTGGTCCAGAGGGTATGGGGGTGGTGAGAGACTTTTTCTTTCAATCCAAAAGGAATGCAAAAAATTGATAAAACATAGATATCTTTGTCAGTATTAGATTGTAATTATATATATGAGAGGATGTTGTGGGGTATAATATTGCAGGGGATTTTGGCACAGAAAGAAAGTTACTATTTCTCATGTCATTTGTCTTTGTTTTATATATATGAATAAAATGGACTCGCTAATTCTGAGTATAAATGGATATGGTGATAATAGAGCATGATGGGCTAAAGCTGGGCTGGACATCCAAGCCATTTTTAGAGGACAAAGATTACACTATGGAGGCAAATAATGGACTTACACATGAATTTCTTCATTCTTGTTTTTTTTTTTTTTTTTGGGTAATTATTAATATAATAATATCACACACTCTGAAATATTTTTATCTTTGATCTCATTAATCACTTTTTTTTGGGAGCCCAAAGACTACTAATAGCACTCACGTCACGTCGGTGTAGAATAGAAAAATGTGTAAAGTTTACACAATTTTGTCTAAAGGTCTGTTTGTATTGCGCGTCTGCGTTTCAGGCTTTTTTTTTTTTTTTTTAACCAGCGTGTTATGCACTGTTCATTGGCCATGAACAGTGTATTTAGGCCAATGAACAGTGCCAAACAGTAATAAACAGAAAAAAAAAATTATTTTTTTATTGTTTTCAGTTTTCAGCAAAATAAGCTGTATCCAAACGCACACTAAAAATAACCTACATCAATCCGTGTATAATTGTATAAATTTACACTGTCACTATCCATTTTATATTTACTTTTTGGAAAATGTTAACCAATGCCCTAAGGACATTGGTTTAGGAGCTATTTTTAGAAACATTTAATTACGAGAATGATAAAATAATAAATGTTGTTGACTGCTTTTTATATTTTCCATAAAAGTGGTGTTAAAACTTTTCTATTATGATTCATTAACAATTACCTTAAGGCCATCTATTAACATGACCCTTAGTTTTTTTTTTTTTTTCTTTACGTATTTCGAGGATGAAGGAAAATAGTGAATGATGGTTGTTGTGCGCAAAGAAAGAGAAACCATTAAAAAAAATCATGAAAAATTGACATTTTAATGTAAGAGCAAGGTTTAGGTACAGTACTTAGGTGCTGTTCTTTAAGTTCCCCTATTAAGATTTTGCCATGTAGATTTTTTCTCATGGGATGAAAGTGTATTTTTTAGTTAAGTAGTTACATGACTCAATTTTAAGTGAGGAACCTAAGGAACAGCAACTAAGGTATTATACCTAAGTTTTGTCCTTAATGTAATGTAATGTAAAATAGATAATCTAATGTAGAGTATTTTGAAAAGGTGAGTGTGTAAAATAGAAAATATAAATTTTTATGCTAAAATAAATAATAATTTTTGAACGAATTGATATGAATCTAACAAGTAACAACTTTTGTTCTTTTATGGCTAGGTGAATTTATTGCAGATTGAAATTGAACCCAAACATGATATGGACCCATAGCAAAGGTGAAGGTACCACTAAGTCCAAAAGTCATTAACAACCTACAAAGAATTTTGTTTGTTTGTTTTTTTGAAAATGATCTTTGAAATTTTCGTATTTGGTACGACAAGAAAATAGAGTCAATGAGAAATTTAAAATTCAGTTAACAAAAATAACTAAGCATTTTGGGAGGAAAATGTTTTCAGTTCCTCAAGAGTAAAATGAATTTTATGAAAAACACTTTAAAATAGAAAAAGACTTTTTCACAACATCCCATTTGACATAATTAAGGTTGAGAAATCCAATCCAATCCAATCTAATCTAATCTAATCGAACTCATGATAACTATAAAAATCGCTGTGTTATTAAAAGTGTGAGTTGGGTCGAGTTACTCAAACCCAACATTAAAAAACCAAAGCCCATTAATCTTCCAAAACCAACTTGAGCTTTCTAGTTGGGTTGAGTTATTGGGCTGGTGGGTCTAATACGCACACACACAGCCCAATCTCTCTAGCCCCAGTTTGACAAACACACTCTCTTTAATCTCACTCAATGTTCTCTCTCGCCGGCGACCTCACCTCCGGCGCCGATCTGCGTCGTCTTCAGACTTTTCAACCGTCTCTCTCTATCGAAGTAAGTAGTTTTCTTTGCTTAATGTGGGTTTTTACTATTGCCTACGACCTGTTTGTTGAAATGCTTCAATGGGTTTTCAGTACATTCTTGTCAATAGCTATACCAAAACTTTCTCTTAGGAACTATTGGAGCGTCCTTAATTATTTCATATGATCAAACAGTTTTTTTTTTTCCTCAACCTTTGTGTATGTTTCTCTTCATGAAACTGATCATAATTTATTAAAATTGTTTGTTTTTATATGATTCTTCTGTGCATTCTTTTAGATTATTGATAAGCATTTTGCTTTTGGGTTGTTGTGTGTTTGAGAATTTGGGTTTAGGTTTCTGGAAAAACACATGCCTTCTTTGATCCATGATACTTCAACCTTTGTGCAAAATGCCAGGTTCATGATATTATGCTGGAGCTTTGTGTAGGATTAGGAACTAAAAATCAACATGTTATACCACAGAAACAAAATACATGAAGCTAAGGTTTCTTTCATAATTTTGCAACCCAAAACTCATGTTTCCAGTTTTTCTATTTAGATTATTCTTACAGCATAAGTATTAGAAGTTGTTGATTGAGGAAAACGGTGATGACAAGCCATGAGATTGGAAACAACTTAAAGTCTGAAAATAAGACCTTTTTTTTTTAGGTATACTCTGCTGGCATTTTTGTAAACTTCGATATCAGTTTACTCGTTTTGTTATCCAGTGCTGTGATAAAAGTAGAAGTATGGAAGTTTTTGCATTGAGCTGGATGACTGTTTGTTCATATTATTTCATGTCTTCCAGGGTTTTAAGTTGTGAATACTGTTTTGATTATCAGATTAAATGGAGGAATCAGAGAAGAGGAGAGAAAGACTGAATGCAGTGCGCGTGCAAGCTGCTCAGTCCGAATTTTCAATTAATGTTGCAAGTTCTTCAATGCCTGTTTCCCTTTTTAATCCATTGATTGAAACCTCTGCAACTATGGCAGTGCAGGAGGAGTCATGTTCTCCTAGGTTTGATTTTTACACAGACCCAATGTCAGCATTCTCTGATAGCAAGAAGAGTAGCAAGGCTAGTAATCAGACCAGACCAGATTATTTCACATCTCCCAATTATTGTGGTTCTCCTATGGCACAGTTTTCACCATCTCTTCCAGGTAGTTTGTAATCTTTCATCATTTTGTCATCTCTTTTTTTCATAGGATAATATCAGATTACTGCACACAAGATGCAGAGGCACCTAATAGATCAGTATGAACATCATGAGTTGTCCAGTAATAAAAGTAGTTGTGATACTTTCTTCTCGATTCCTTCTTCTATAACCTGAGCTCGAAGAAGGAAGAGGAAAGAGGGCACTAGAGAACATGTGGTCAGGGTGAATGTCCATTTGCTTGAAACAACTCTTTGATAGCTGTTTCAACTAGACGCATTTTGTATTGCCATGCTTGTCTCTCTGATAGTGTTATAAGGTTGAATTTAATCAATCATTTTGTTGGCTTTATTCCGTGCCAATTTGCTTGTAATTCAGCACTTAGAAACCCTGTATTTAGGTGAGAATCATGTAAGGGTAGTATGTGAGAGAGTGTGAAGAAATGTTCAAGATTGTCAAAGAAGCAGGGTCTCGCGACTGGATCTCGCGGCTTGCAAGCCGCCAGAAGTTGCACACGTGCCAAGCATGCTAGAAGTTGAAGCGTCATGCCAGCTGGAGCACTACAGGACAAAAAGTACAGACTGGCCGTTCAGTTACCTCGCGGCTTGAACTCGCGGCTCAGTCAAGTCGCGAGACCAAGCCGCCAGCCAGCTCTGTTTTGGAAAAACTGACTCTTCGCATTCCAAACACATACAAGTATAAATACCCCTTATACCCACGAAATGTAGAGAGCTTTCAGAGAGAATTTTAAGAGAGAAACCCTAGAGAAAAACAAGATTGACTCATCCACAATCTTTACATAGAGACTCTTCAAATTCCTCTACTCTTACCCTCTCCATTGTTACATCCTTGAGAGGTTCTTAGCCAAATCCTTTTCTCACCATACCCATATCTGTGAGAAGACTTTTTGGTGCTTTGGGAAGCAGTTAGGAAGGAACCAATGGTTATTGGTTGATGCTATGGGCTATAGCGGAATCCAATAAGCTAGAAAAGACAAAGGTTCGGCGTAACCTCGTTGGAGCAAGAAGCTTGAAGGGCTTAGGTACACTGGGTAGATTAGGCTTGGAAGGTCTTTTGCTGTTCATGTATCACAACTTCATTTTCTAGTGGATTATTGACCGCTTGGAGGGCGGCGGAGAGGTTTTACGCCGAGGGCTTCGGTTTTCTTTTCGATAACACATCGTTGTGTTGTCCTTGTGTTTGCATCTTTCTTCCCTTAATCTTTGCCATTTAATTTCTGTTGTGGATGTGATTTTATTTGGTTTAGATTGTTTATCAATTCTGTGTTTAGCTTATGTTCATATTCTGCACATTAATTGTTTGATATTAAGCTTGAATTGGTAACTTGTAAATTGGGGGTCTAAATGTTTATAGTGTTTTATATGCTATTTGAACATTCAAGTGTTTTCTTAAAAATGAAATTGTAGTTCTTGGGTGATGTGATTGTTTCACATTATTAATAAAATAGTGGAAATTGAAACTATTTTCATTCCAAAAATGCTATTCTGTTTTAGCGATTTATGGTTTTATTCTGGTGCTTTGAGTATTTGATGGTATAAGTAGAACCACTTATAGAGATCTAACATGGGTTGGTAGAGAACTTGATCAGTTGTTATTCAATGTGGCTTTAGTGAATCCTAGCCATGTTTTTTCCAAGTGGTGGGACATAACCTTGGGCAAATTAATCACTACCTCTCACATAAGCATGTCATTGTGCAAATGCATGCAGTAAAGTTTTAATCTTATTTTTAATGTCAATGAAAATAAAAGGGGGATTCTTGAATTGTAATTATTGTTATCGTTATCATTGTAATAATGACTGGAATGTTTTATGATGATTATTTGTCACCTGAAGTTTCTCTTTTCTTGCTTTAGCAGTTCACCCAATGAACCCTGGAATAGCTCTGTATTCTGCTCATCAAATCCAGATTAGCAGTTCACCCAATCAGATAACGTACCAAGAACAAGGTTCTTGTTACAGCCCTGGTCCACATAGAAGCCCAATAGGAACATCCAATCCTTTTACCATGCATCCACGGACTCCAGAAGTCTGGAATGCACCAATAACCCCAACAAGCAGTAGTTTTCCATATAATCCATCTAGAGGGGGTCATCAATTAAGCCAGTGTTGTTAAAAGCGCGCTTAAGCGCAAAGCATAGAGCGCAAAGCCCTTGGGGCTTTTTCCCTCTAAAGCGAAGCGCCCTCACAAAAGCGCGCTTTTTTGAGCTTTTTGTAAATTTAAAAAAAAAAAATCATGATTTGATTTTTAGCCATTAAATCTAAATATGTATAAGCCATTGATTTAATATATAGAAACTAATAGTGTGGTGTGCTACCATACACCTAAGCCTATCTATTTAGATATTTTTGAACTTTTAACCACAACCACACAAACAAACACTAAATCAGACACTCACAAAGATAACATTACTTAACATTCTAGTACTTTTTAGCCTTTGCCTTCTTGGTTCTATACTTCTATTTTGATTCAACCATGTTTTGTAATCATGGCCATCAAATATCATGGTTGCATATATTTTGTAAAGCACAATAGAATTATATAAATGTTATATAAATTATATAAAATGTTTTATTGTAATTTATATGATTAATTGATCACTTGATTGTTGTATTGATCATTAATAATTTTTTTTTAATTTATTAATTTTTTTTTTTAAATGTGCGCTTCACATCGATCAGGCGCGCGCTTGCGCTTCGCGCCTAGGATCCAGGAGGCCTTTGCGCTTAAGTGTGCTCAGCGCTTTTAACAACACTGATCCAAGCCCTGGGTTTGGACCAAGAGGTAGCCCGCGTTTTAATACTTGGCAAGGCCGGGGTCACTGGGTCAGCCACAGTCCAAGCCCTGGTTCAGGACGAGGAGGCAGTCCTAGCCCTGGTTCAGGAAGAGGTGGGAGTCGCTGGTATGGAAGAAGCATGAGCCCTGTTTTGGGACATAGTAGAGGACGAGGGCGAGGTTCTCATGCTCGTCTATCGGGGCCACAGCAATTTTACAATCAGTCCATGTTAGAAGACCCATGGAAGTTTTTGAAACCAGTTGAATGGAGGCACATGAGTGCTTTAGTGAATAGTTTGAACGCCCCTGACTCATCAAAATCTAGGATTACAAAATCTCCTAGCACAAGAAAGACCAAAGTTTCAGAACCTTCAAACAAGTCAAGTTCTCAACCAAGCTTGGCTGAGTACTTGGCTACCTCATTCAATGAAGCTGTAAATGACACACCAAGTATATGACAGTTGCTGGGAGTTCTCACTTCTCAGTAGGATTTCTAACCAGAAAGAGAAGCAGGAAGGCTTAGAAGGTGTTTGGTGGATATCTAGACTCCTGAAGGCACCAAAAGAATTTCATATATCTCTTTGCGGAGTTTCGAAGAAAATGTTACTATTTACAATTGCATGTAATGATCGCTTTTAAAGTTCAGAGTAAATTATCAGATGGCTGCAAGCATCTGAGACTGTACAAAGTAATAACATAGCAAGTTAATTATAGTTGTGTTTTGCAAGTTCTTGTGGCAATTATCAAAGGTTTCCTTTACAGTTGAATATCTTTACAATATGATTGCATTTTTGTCATCTTACCATTTACCAATTAAGGTGCATGTTGACCATGTGAAAGTGAAGGCAAGAGGCAACTGATTAATCCTGAGAAGATTAAGAGCTGTCAATGATTTTAAAGGGTTCCTCACCCCCCCCCCCCCCCCCTTCACATTAGTACTGCCTTGGACCTTGGGTATTTATTTATAGGACTTTTCTCTTGCAGGTAATTTTCATGGACCCTACTCCTACTTCCCTTTCTCTTTAGGGCACACAGGAATCCTACACTTCCTTTTGCCCAACTATTCGGAATTTAAAAGGCACATACTTTTTTTGGTTAAACAAGACCATAATATTAATTAACAACAAATAAGCCTATTACAAAATAGCTTGGCTTTATCAAAAGCTAGCAAAGGTTCGACCACAGGCGGTGGTTCATTCAAAAAAAGGAAGTCTGTTAGTTGTTCTGCCCCTGCAGTCAGATAAGAGGGGTTCCAACATAAAGTTAATAGATGAGGGATTCATAAACATATAAACAAGAAATTCAATATCCATTTCTACATTAATATTATTAATTCCCAGCTGCTGACCTAGGTTAAGGCCATCTTTAAGGGCCCAGAGCTTAGGCTTGATACCAGAAGTGGTCCCTAAATTCCTTGTACGTTTAGGAGCTTCTGATCTTGAGAAACCTGCTAGCATAAATGTGTTTCTTTGGAAAAATCTGAATTACCCACCAAAAAAAAACATGGGGGTAACGCACTCCCTTAGCTTGCCTTTATGCTAACTCAAAATACATTTTGTAGGGTCTTGAAAACACAATATTCCACACAGTGGTTGCCCTCTCTGAAAGTGTTAGTGATACCAAAGATTAGAAGGATTTAGAACTGATCTCAGATTCTAAATTCATTACAGTTAGTTTATAGGGTTAGAATTTAGAATCACTAGCTCTAATATCATGATAAATTACTAATTATTCCAAAATTTTAAGCTATTGAGAAATGATGAATTAAATCACTTAATCAATATTCTAACAAACATTTAATACCACAACCTAAAGCTAAAACAATGCCTTGAAACTAGTTTTTTTTGGCAGCATATCTTATCCATGAAGGTATGCATAAGCTGTCCAGCCAAGCTCAAAAACATGAACCACGTTTCTCTGTTGTTAAAGAAGCTGCTTCAATGAAAGCAGGCAGCTTGTAAAACCCCTCACTCTTGCTCCTGTTGAAGTCATACTACAATGCCCAAAGCTTTAATTGCAGGGTGGTTTGCAGGGATTGCTAATTTGTTACGAAGAATGATTTTGAGCTATCATTGTATGTTTTGCTTTCCACTTTCTAAAGCTGTGAAAAAGCTTCCACCTGATGCAGGTGTCACCCATTTAGCTTCTGAAATACCCAATATCTCAGTGCTGCTAAACGAAGAAACCTTGCAGAAATATTCAACTGAAGGATGAACATGGTCTATTTTCAATCTCTTTTCTGGCCTAAATACAATGAAAATGGGTTGGTCTGGATAATCACTCATGGCAAGACTCGTGATGCCACAGCCCACAACCTAGGAAGTATTTTAACAGATGATCTTCATATTATAGCACAATGATCTCTGAGGTAGAGGTGGACTCTTCAAATTGATTTCGACAGGCTGCTGAAAATATTTCAACCAAACATCATAAGTGAAAAACAAATGCACTATCTAAGTGAGTAAAAGAAAGAAAATGTTATTAATTCTTCATATCAAAATGGAGAATTATTATTTCAGATTCAAAACTCATCCTATGTTTACTTTCATGATTCCATTGACTATGGTTATGATGCCAATTATTACTGTTGACATGAATGCCCAAAGTAAAAAAAAACTATCATATAATTTTATTCTAAAGCTGCATGAAGTGATGTAGTGAGACTTCAAATTCTAAAAATTGAGTACCTTGTCAATTGGCTATTTCTTTTCCATCTTGAGAGAGATGGTTGATTGGTAAACTTACCCCCAAGGATGTCTGTTTTTGAAATATAGTATGGAATATGTATTCACGACACTCTCCAAAGGATTAATAGCTGAAAGTTTAAATTATCATTAATATTATCTGACTGAGTATTTTTTATCTAATTTTCTGTAGTTGACACAATCTATCCAATACCCTTTGTGATAGTGCTCCATGTATTGGTATTTGATATGAGACAATTGCTGGTTACTTAGTAACATGGCTATTACAGAACCAAATAGGCTTTTTCTTTTGGATTCTTAGAGGCATATGGACAGAGAGTTGATAGCAGCTGACTGCAATTAATACTTGAAAAACTTATCTGCTTACTTGCAAGTACATAAACACAATTAATGTTTGATGCTCTGGCAGATGCTTTGTCAACAGACTCAAAAATAACTTAATAAAAGAAGAGTAATTTGTCCAAAGGTTTATCAAGATATACATGGAAGTATGTCTTGACATAGACTCTCAAGCTATTGGCAGCATACACATCATTAAAGGCAAAACTGAAAGCAGCCAAAAGAAGCTCCAAATTGTAGAGAATCATAAAACAAGAATTTAAGGGTGCCCCTAAGTTAAATTTTTTTTTTTTATTGAACTAAAAAAAAGACAAATATGCATCCAAGTAAAATGTACAATGGTTGGAAGCTCATGTTTTTTAGTCATTCATGATTTATTTGATCACAGTAAAAAGTGAGCAAGTGACTATTGTTGGACTGTTGTAGCAACTTTTCTTTGTAAAACAACTTGCAGTGCAGCATCTTTGTCCAAGTTTAGCCCACTCTTCCAATGGTGCCAATCAGAAAAGACAAAAACACACAATTGCATTGGTTGTTATAGCCATGATTACATTTCCTTATTGTTGGGAAAGATGGGCAAACATAGTAAACTTTAGATTCATATATTAGAATTCAGGCATATAAAATTTAGTTTGTTAAAGACAAGAATAAAATAATATAGAGAAGCGGAAGCAAGAAAGAGAGAAGTTCGGCCAACAGCCTACATCCACAGAATAAAGCCCTAACAGCTACATCTTTATTGTATACTCAAGTCAATAACTACAGCAAACCCTTAATAGGGTATGTACAGAGAATGGAAGCTAGGGTTAGCTCAATATGGGCTTACAACATAATTGGGCCTCTTAGGCCATTACATCAGCATAAACCCAACACTTTAACACTCCCCTTCAAGCTGGAGCATATAGTCATATAGATCCAACTTGTAACACACAACTGCCAACTTGCTTGAAGAGGCTAAAAACGAAGTGAACTGGCCAAAATTGAAGCTGAATCGACCAAAAAAAAAGAGATGAATCGGCTGAAGTTCTTCAATATCAAACAAAACCAACGACAACAACAACAAAAGCCAACGACAACAACAATTGGAGACGGCAACAAGACAACAAGCCAAGAACAACAACAACAACCAACAGCAACAACAACCAATCTGCCGAGAACAACCAACAACTACAATCACCAACAACAACCATAACCACACCAACAACCAATCAACAACTACTAAGAACAACCAACAAAATTAGATATGAAGGTTGCACAAGCAAACAACCACTGACAACCATTGGCTCTTATACCGTGTTATGAGTAATAGGGGCAAAACAGTAATATCATGTACTTTATATATATAAATAATATTTTATGTGTTAGGGTTGACTTATCAAATCCTAAACATCTTCACTATAAACAATATGGTATCAGAGCCACCAACCCATCGCTGCCATTAATCCTTTGACCACCACCCACCGATACTGTTGTCGCCGACAACCATAATAGCACCTCGCTAGCTCCACGACCCTAATAGAGACCTCCGACGATCTCGATTTAGTGGCTAAAGGAGTTGTCTAGCGCCGGTGATCCTCTCTCAGGTCTCGCGACACCAAATCGACGTCGCCTGGCCGTGAGAGAGGCAGGGTTTTACTTGCCCTCCTCCGGTGACCCATCCTAGCCCACTCGCTGGTCCTTGCACCGTCGCTCTTGCACCTTAGTGCCACCGTCGGATTTTTTTTTTTTTTTTTCAACTGGGGGTTTCAACCATGGTATGATTTTCTTCTCTTCTTCAATACATTCTTTGATTATCTGTTCATGCAGCCTTGGGTTGATTTGTTGGACTAGATTTTGTTGATTGATGTTTAGTGGTGGATTGGGCTTTTTTTTTTTTTTTTTTTTTGTGTTGGTATGGATTTGTTGCTGCCTTGTTTTTGGAATAGTTTGGTGTTGATTCTTTGATAGATGAGTTGTTGTTGGAGTTGCTGATTGGTTGAAGTACATTGGTTGTTGGTTGGAGTTTGTTTTAATTCAGTCCAGCATATTTATTTAGTGTTAGTTTGTTCTTCAAATTGCTATTATGGAGTCATAGACAATGCTCAGCCCCCTAATTATTTCTTATCCCCTGATATGTTATCAATTACTTCCATTCGTCTAAATGGAAGTAATTATGCTCAGTGGGCACAAGCAGTTGAAGTCTTTCTTCTTGGTAGAAAGAAGTTTGATTACGTGATTAATGAACCCCCTGTACCTACAAACCCTAAATTTGTTGATTGGAAAGCTGAAGATGCACAAATTAGGAGATGTTTGTGGAATAGCATGGAGTCTAAGATCAGTTGTAGTTTGGTTTTCTTACCAACTGCTAAACTTGTTTGGGAACAAGCCAAGGAACTTTACTTCGGTGTTAACAATTTGAAGCAGATTTATGAACTTCATCAAAATGATTTCTCCTTGAGTTTGAGTGATTTGTCTTTGGAGGACTATTATAACAAGTTTAAGGGTGTATGTAAAGAACTCAATATTTATCAGCCTATCTCCTCTGATGTTAAAATTATGAAGAAACAACGAGATTCTATGCATGTTGCTCGCCTCCTCTCTGGATTGCCTAAAAGTTTGAATCTAGTAAAATCACAAATTTTAGGTAGTCCAGACCTCTCTTCATCGAGTGAAGTTTTTGGTAGACTTCGATAGGCCACATTATCTGATTCGAGTATTGCCCCTTTCTCTTCCTACAGTATTGATGCATTACCTTCTGGTGATAAATCTGCCTTTACTACTTATATGGGAGTAATAGAGGTGGTTGTGGAGGTTGAGGTCGTGGGGGCCGAGGCCGTGGAGGTCGTGACTAAGGGGGCCGTGGTAGTGAACAAGGGAGTCGTGGTAGAGGACGTGGTCTTCGTAAGTGCACTTATTGTCATGGTGAGAATCATATAGTAGACTTTTGTTAGGAGTTGTATGGTAAACCCTCGGCTCACCAAGCTAGTTTTCAAGTTCAAGAACCGCCTTCACAGTCACTTCCACCAACATCCAGAGTAGTCTCTATTCCTGAGGAAAAGTACAATCGTCTCTTGTCTCTGCATTCCAACTTTGTTGGGTTTGATTCTACTGCTACTTTGGCTTAACAAGGTACTTCCGCTACTTGTCTTGCCACTCAGGACCCTTGGGTCATTGACTTAGGTGCTACTGATCATATGACAGGTACCTCAGGTTTACTCTCTGACCTAAAGCAATCTAGTAGTTTTCCCAATGTTACATTGGCAGATGGCTCAGCCACTACAGTTTTTGGTTTGGGCACTACCAATCTTAGTCCTAATCTTTCTCTCTCTTCTGTCTTATATATTCCTGATTTTCCTTTTAACCTTTTGTCAATTAGTAAGCTTACTAAAATTTTGAATTGTGCTACCATTTTTTTATCCACTCATTGTATCTTTCAGGATCTCAAGACGGGGAAGATTATTGGTGGAGGGCATGAAGCCGGTGGACTTTATTACCTGGATTGATGTGGTTCTTCCCATTTAGTGGCTTCTCATTTGTCTATCTTGCCTCTTTAGCATCATTGTCGCCTTGATCATCCATCTCTCAAGAATTTGAAGCCATTAGTTCTCTCGTGTCGTCAAATTGAGTCTTTACAATGTGAAGCATGTCAGTTGGGTAAATACCATAGGGTGCCTTTTGCCTCAAGGCGTGAGAGTCGTGTTTGTAGTCCTTTTCATTTAGTTCATTCTGATATTTGGGGTCCAATAAACACTCCCTCATTGTTGGGATTTAGATAATTTTGTCATTTTTGTTGATGATTATTCTAGAGTCACCTATCTTTATCTTATGAAAGAACGGTTTGAATTGTACTCAATTTTCAAATCATTTTATATGGAAATAAAGACTCAGTTTAATGCTCACTTCGTATTTTTCAGTCTGATAATGCTCATGAATATTTTCATACATCTTTGTCTCAATTTTTTGATGATCATGGTATAATTCACCAATCTTCATGCCCCCATACTCCACAACAAAATGGTGTTGCTGAACGCAAAATGCGTCATTTGTTAGAGGTCACTCGTGCCTTAAAGTTTCATATGCGTGTTCCCAAATCATATTGGAGTGATACTGTTCTCACTGCTTGTCGCCTAATTAATCGTATGCCTTCCACTGTTCTAGGTGGTCAGATCCCTTATACTGTGCTCTCTCCTGATGCAGCTTTGTTTCATCTATTGTCACGACCCAAATCCATGGAACATGAATTTAGATGCATGACTAACTTGCTGAACTTATATAACTCCATAAACATAACTAATCCAAAATAAATTAAAACTCCAAAGAAACAATACTCTTAAAAACCTCTTACAAAAAAATCCAAACTTCACAAATTTGAAATAATCTCCACTATATAAAACATGAATTACAAAATAAATGTAACTAAAATTCTATAAGTCTTCAAGTAATACTGAAGTCGCCTACAACTTCTACGCTCTACCTTGCACCTTACAAAGCCATCCAAAGGTTCTATATTCCCAACTATACTTTAATCTGAAAATAGTAATTGATGGGGTGAGCCACACATCTAGTAAGTAATTATACAGAATACACAACGGAATAGAGTCAAGCAAAGCACGAGTATTTTGATTTTTCACAAACTCATCAATGATATCAAAAATAATTATTCCAAAACATATAATGAATCCCTTAATACATATGTAATCACATCTTAAAATCATTAGGAAACACATACATATAATTGATCAGATCACAATGTCACATATACACATCACATATTCTCACATACAAGCCTGTGAGCAGATTTACACATATATCTGATCAATTCTAAAAATACTCATCTTGAGTCACATATCACAAAAAGCAAAGTTTATACAACATATAATAATTTTCTTAATATTAACAATTATTCCAACAATAAAGGCATATCGAATATCACAATATCAAATTGAAACATAAATCAAAAGATGCTTGACTCTCTTAGGGAACGAATAGGAACTGAAGAGTTTATATAAATATTTTTACAATTTTTGAGTAAGTTTGAAAACCCAATTTGCTAAAAGAAACGTCTTAAATACCATTTGAAAAATAAGAATATGATTTTGAAATCACTTGGTTTTAAACAAACTTAAAGAACAAGAACCTTTTTAGAAAACTTACTTTGAAACTCAATTATTTTCAGAAAATAGTTTAGTTTAGAAATCATCTTTTAAATGAGATTTGGACATTCAAAACATTATTTCAAATTCGAAGTTTCTCTTTAAAATATTGTCTAAAAGTCGAAGTTTCTCTTTCAATGATGTAAAAATAATGCTTTCGATAAACTTTAGAAAACGTAAGTTTTAAAAACATAACTTTTGAAAACCTTTAACTTCTAAGAATCTAAAGAATAAAACTTGTGCATATTATGCATAATTACTTACAGCACTTGAATCACTCTGACAGTCCAGCCAAAACAACCTCCAAAAAGCCTCAAAACACTCTTAAATAGGACCTATCATCAATCATAAAATATACTTAATATCGTCTAAAAATATAAAGCTTATAGAACTATACAAATGGACTCACTAGGATTATATTTTGCTGAACTAATAACACTTTTAACACTATATTAAAGTTTCTCTAACCAATGATATTCTAACCAATAATATTCCCTTGCATTAATCGAAACTCATATTGTCATGAGGAAGGCAGTAGCCAAAATATCATTGACCTAGGATTTAATATAAAACCCCAAAGAAAACGTTAATTCATCCTAACATATATAATCAAAGAAATGTGGCAAAACTAAAAGGACCTAATATATACAAATCTAATAGAAGACCTAATGGCAATATATACCTATTCAAGGGACCCACAGAGAACAAAGTGAGAACCATACTCCCACAAAAGCCAATTCCAAACTTTAATATATAACCTCAATGGTTTTAATAGCATAATCTCAATGAAATGGTGGCAGCATCATTGACTTATTATATATATATATATTTTATATGTACAAAACCGAAGGAAGACTTAAGCCAAAATCATGGATTCTTGAAATTCCGTGGCTCAATCTAGGATTTTATATATATATATATATATATATATATATATATATATATATATATATATAAAATATCCTAATTAAAACGTAATAGTCATGCCTTTGTTCATGGATACACAGCGGCAAATCTAACCGTAAAATATAAGTAGAATTTTAGGACCAAAATCAAACTTCTGAACAATCTAACATCACAACTGATTCCAAGATAACCTTATAAACTTTTAATTCTTTGTTTCTAATGGTGAGAAATCATACCTTGAATAATCTGATTGCCTCTTCAATTGTATGTGCTTTAACTCCAAGGAGAAAAAAACACGCTTTAGCCTCCTTGATAAAACCCTTCCTATGAAAACCCTAATTTATCCTTTCCTCCAACTTATATTTTAACACATCAGAGATGTGGGCTTGGTGGTAGTGGGCTGGAGTTTAAAATCCACTTGAGTTTATCTTTTTAGTCTCCAAGAAGCCCATAAAACATCTTCATCTTTTATTTATTTATTATTTAATTGCCGCACCAAATTGTATGCACTAAAACTTTAATTTTCTCACCTATTTGTAGCACCACAAAATTGTCTACTCCCATCTTATTGTGCACACACATATAGTACCTCAACTTTATATTAAAAAATGACAAGGTACGGTGATAATCATAAAAACAAAATTGGGGTATTACATCTACCTCCTAAGATCTTTGGTTGTGCGTGCTATGTTCATATCTTAGGTCCAAGGAGTGACAAACTTGATCCTAGATCCATTAAATGTGTTTTTCTTGGGTATTCTCATACTCAAAAGGGATACCGATGTTACTCACCTACTCTTCGGCGTCGTTTCATTAGTGCTAATGTCATATTTGATGAATCTCAGTCCTATTTCTCTCCTTCGACTGCTAGTGATAGTTCTCCTCCTTGTCTTCCTCTCCTACCACCTGTGTCTCCTATTGAATTTCCTCAGAAACCATTCCAGGAATATTGTCGTCGGCAGAAACCTCCAATAGAGACTTCTACCCCGCCTAGTGATCCGACTACTGATCCTGTCCTTCTTCCAATTGCTTTGCACAAAGGTAAGCGTTCTTGTACCTCTCACCCTATCTCTCAATTTGTCTCTTATGGTCACTTGTCTTCATCTCTTCATGCCTTTACCATATCCTTGAATTCTACTGTTGTTCCTAAGTTTGTCCAGGAGGCTATGTCCATCTCTGGTTGGAAGTCTGCTTTGGAGGCAAGAAATGTCTACCCTGTCTGAAAATGCTCCTTGGTCTTTAGTTACTCGTCCTCTAGGGAAAACTACTGTTGGTTGTCGTTGGGTGTATATTGTGAAGTATTTGCCTGATGGTTCTATTGAGTGTTTGAAGGCTCTCTTGGTTGCCAAAGGGTATACCCAGACATACGGTGTTGATTATGCCGAGACATTCTCACCTATTGCTTAAATTTCTTATGTCTAGATTTTTATCTCCTTGGCTGCTAATTTGGGCTGGCCATTATTCCAGTTAGATGTTAAAAATGCCTTCTTGAATGGTGATTTGAAGGAAGAGGTGTATATGGAGCAATTACCTGGGTTTGTTGCTCAAGGGGAGTCTGGAAAAGTGTGTAGGTTGCATAAGGCCATCTATGGTCTTAAACAATCTCCTAGAGCTTGGTTTGGTAAATTCAGTGAAGTAGTGTTAAAGTTTGGATTGCGACGTTGCCACTCTGATCACTCTGTGTTTTCTCATACCTCTGATAGAGGAAAGATTTTGTTGATAGTATATGTTGATGATATTATAATCACTGGAGATGACAAGCAAGGTATTGATGATTTGAAAAGATACCTTCAAAACTCCTTTCGAACTAAGGATCTGGGTAAACTTTGTTATTTCTTGGGTATTGAGGTAGCACGATCTAAAAAATGCATCAATTTATCACAAAGGAAGTATGTGTTGGATATTTTGGAAGAAACTGGCTTGTTAGGATCTAAACCAGTGGAGACTCCTTTGGATCCTAATGTCAAATTGTATGAAGATCAGGGGGAGTTGTTATCTAATCCTGAGAGATATCGTCGTCTAGTTGGTAAACTGAATTATCTCACAGTTACTCGCCCAGATGTATCATTTGCAGTTAATGTTTTGAGCCAGTTTTTGAAAGATCTTCGCCTTCCACATTGGGAGGCAGTTATTTGGATTGTGAGGTATCTTAAAGCACATCCAGGCCGTGGTCTTTTCACTCTTTTGTATAAAGCTAATGGTCGCCTATGAGTAGAAGCCTACACTGACGCTGATTGGGCTGGATCACCGTCAGATAAAAAATCTACTACTGGGTATTGCACTTTTCTAGGAGGAAATCTGATTACTTGGAGAAGTAAGAAACAAACTGTTGTTGTCAGGTCTAGTGCAGATGTTGAGTATAGAGCCATGACACACATCATGTGAGCTTCTGTGGATTAAGCATTTACTTGAGGAATTAAGATTTGTTGTGAAGCTGCCTATGACTATGCATTGTGATAATCAAGTAGCAATTTACATTGCCTACAATCCTGTGTTCCATGAGCGAACCAAGCATATTGAAGTAGATTGTCATATTACTCGGGAGAAAGTAGAAGATGGTGTAATTGCTACTCCATATGTTTCTACAAGAGTCTAGATTGCTGATATGTTTACCAAAGATTTATGTAAGACTTGTTTGGGTTTATTATGTAACAAGCTAAGATTGTATGATATTGATATATACTCTCCAGCTTGAGGGGGAGTGTTATGAGTAATAGGGGCAAAACAGTAATATCATGTACTTTATATGCAAATAATATTTTATGTGTTAGGGTTGACTTATCAAACCCTAAACACCTTCACCGTAAACAACAGAGCTCATACTGCTCTTTGCTCAAAGAAAATTACTACTGATATGCTGCCCCTTAGATGTTAGATAGTTTCTAAATTGGTATTTTCTTATCCAAACAATAATAGAAGCTCCAATAGAAACTAAAATTTAAGAAAGCCAATGCACCTATTTAAATATGAACTATAAGGAGAACTGTGTATTTTAAATTTCAATCTTCAATTTTTAATCATTTATAGTATTAATAAATAAATAAAATCCTTGAAAATGAAAGAATCTAAATAGTGATTATCCCTGTTACAATCATTGATTCCATTACTTGTCAAACAAGATTATTACCTTAGTTCCATTTACTACTTTTTCACACTCTCTAGAGGCTAGAACCAAAACATTATGACTGGTTCACAGCAGTTACTAAAGCTACTATATGGAAAGATGCACCTTTAGGCCCAATTCCATTGCATAAAAGAAAGACAAAAATTTCTAACAATATAGTTATAAAAGAAACTACAGCATTAATTGACCAACTTGGTGAATGTATATAGACCAATATCAGAATCTAGTAAAAGCCTATTGAAACTCCACTTGTATTCATTCTCTAATTCAAATTTACGGCTATATTTTTCATTTTCCAGAAGGTGTCTGTTTGCCAAAAAATAATTTGGACCGTGTATCAAAGTAAAAGATAGAAACTAAAATTGAAGGAACAAAAATATCTTTTGAACCCACTTATAGCTGTCAAACAACCCAAACCCAGGGAGGGAGTCATTGACAAACTGCAAACTAAGCAATGTTCTCATCTTTCATTAAAAATATATATATATAAACAAAACAAAAAATGAAGACATTGAATGTGTAAAAAAATGAGAACATTGAATGAGAACATTAAACAAAAACGATGACTTTTTAAAAATTAACATGGCAAAACTAATTGAATGTGTAAAGTTACAATTGGTGTCATGGTTAAATAAAAAAATGAATAAGAATGTTATTTATGGCTACAAACCATACAAAGAAGGCCCGTGGACAGTGATATTATGAGCTCATTAGATTTAAAATAATCAATTTGTAGTTGCAAGCACAGACATCTTTCATTAGTCAAATGGCAATGGTTCCCATATATGTCCATGGACCAGTCATGAAATCACTACCTCTGCAAGAACAAGTGATTTGATACTAAGCTTTAGGAATAATAATTATATGCATAATTTTTTGCGAAATGTCATGGACAATTGCTATCTACCAGACTAGAAGTTACAGGTAACTAATTTGGACCTTTTCTGAACGTCTGTAATCTCCAGTAATATAAGTCGTCATGCTTACATGATGCTTGACATTTTGGCATTCTCATTTGCATTACATGCTCCTACCAAAACCAATTAAGTGTAAGAACCATATGAATTATTTTCTCTAATGCCTAGTATGTTAAACAACTGCCTGTAAGTCTGAAATCCAATATCACTCAATTGCAATAATTATTTCGGCTTAATAATCTAATATGCCATCACTAAAAGATGTGCAGTGTGTTCTGCCTGAGGACCTTGCTTTGGTTACCAGGCTACGGCAAGGTCCCCTCTTAACTAAGGCACATATTTCCTCTCATGAATGTAGCCAGAATTAGCCTAACAAAACTCACGAATATATTGTAGAATTAGTTTAAGCATTTTCTACAGAGATTTCTAATTCACTATAAGAAAAATATTTCCTAGATGAACAAACCAATCAGCTGCCTATTTTAACAGTCTAATCTATCAAGATTAATAAAAATAATCTGATCTCACTGTGGAAATTGAACAAAATGCTCCTACTGGGAAGCTGCAGGTACCATCAGTTCATTTTTAAAGGTCAGACCAACACCACAAGTTGAAGTTGTTGAACTGTTCCAGTCAAACTACCAATTTTTGTATTTTTTAAGAAATAAAACAGAAGGTACCTCATTGTCTTGCACTTTTGAAAAGTAAGTGCACATGTTCAAACAGGCCAACCTTTGATTAGCGACCCTTTCAGTCCACCATCCTCTCATTTTCAATGTCTTAGCTGCCTTCATACCCAAACCAACAAACATGGAATACATTAATCCATCAATCAACCCACTAACAATTAAAAAAAAGAAAAATTAAGAAGATAATAATAAAATTATCAAATATTTAGTACAAAAAACCAGAAAGAGCATCTAAGCATACATCGTCTTTATCTGGCTTGCATTGAAACAGACAAACCCCAAATTCCAATTCCAATTTTCTCAGCAAAACCAAAAACTTTCCCAAGAAACCAAAAGGGTGTGAGCAAGGCAAAAGGCAAGTCATCACTCAGCACCATGGATAGGCTAGTGAAACCAGACCTTAAAGAAATAAACTTGGCATTCAAAAAAGGCCAAAAATGCACCACCACGTTTCGTTTAACCAACCTCATGCACGCCATGGCTGTGGCAGTTTCTCTAACCACTACAAGCCCATCTGTATACTCTTTCAACCAAGTTTTCTCTGTAATCCCACCACTCTCTTCCTCAACATACACCCTCCTTATCTCTCAGCCCTCTGATAAACCTCCTCTCTCTTCTCCTCCTGATATTATCACCGTCCGATCCTCCATGCTCCCCATTGGAAAAGCTCACCAGGATTATCTCCGCCGCTTGTTTTCTAAGCCTGGACCCCATGTTTTCAGGGATGCCACCATACCCATCAACCTTGTGGGTCACCAAGTTGTTGACTTTCTCATTTCCCACCATACCCAGATCCCAGAAATTGAATTCTTTTTGAAGAAAGGGATTTCTGGTTGTACTGGGACTCAGCTCACTTCATTGCTGAAACCTGCTATATTGTATAGTAATGCTAATTTTGTTACTGAAATACTTGATGCTGGTGCTGATGTGAATTGTAAAAATTCAGATAAAAGGTCAATGATTACATTGGCTATTCGTGCCGGTGATCTTGGTATCTTGAAGGTTTTGATAGCTGCTGGTTGTAAAATTGATAATTCGGTTGACAGGATCTTGCACGAGGCGGCAGCTACGGATAGAGTGGATTTGATGGAGTTTTGGCGTAAAAGGTTTGGAGATATTGATGTGAACTCGGTTGATTTGGATGGCCGGACGCCAATTCATGTTGCGGCAGTTAGGGGGTTTGTTGAGGTGATAAGGTTTTGTGTATCAGTTGGTGGGAAAGTTGATGTTTTGGATTGTAATGGGTGGAGTCCTCTGCATTATGCAGCTGCAGAAGGGCATTTGCAGGTTGTGAAGTACTTGTTAGAATGTTCCAATGTGAAGTATGTGTTGAATAATGAAGGGAAGACTGCTTTTGCACTTGCTGTTGATAATGGGCATTTACATTTGCTGGATTTGTTGCATTTAGGGAATGTGTTGCATAGGGCAGCAAGGGTGGATGATATTCATGGAATGAAGACTTGCCTTGCAGAAGGGGCTAACGTGAATGGGAGAGATCAGAATGGATGGACACCTTTGCATAGGGCTGCATTCAAAGGGGAGGGTTGAGAGTGTGAAGTTGTTGCTTAATAATGGTGCACAAGTTTATGTTGTTGATGATGCTGGATACACGCTACTGCATTGCGCGGTTGAGATGGGGCATGTGCAGGTTGCATTGGCGTTGATTGCTCATGGAGCTAAAGCAAATGTCAAGAGTCTCAAAGGTGTTGTTCCTTTAAATTTTGGTCGTTTCAAGAGTCATCCTTCTGTTGTTCATCCTGTGTCATGAGAAAGAAAGAGCTTTGAATGGAGAACGGGATTATCTGTTTTGTTGAACTTTGTTAATGTATTCTGCAATTTATATATAATCTTGTGATTTCTGTCTGATATGGATCGTAAGGAATCAATGGTTGGAGAGAAAGAGAACGGACTATGTTCCGCTTCCAATCAAGGTGTACATCTGTTTCAGAAAGGGATCATATGGCCCTTGAACCTTCAATTTGGTTTAATGAAGATTTAAGTCCCCATTCCTATGTAATGAACTGAGGTTTTTGTTTTTAAATTTTAAGTTATTGTGTCGTGTGTGTTTATTTTGTACTGTCCCATGCTTCTTATAAATTTTTTTTTTAATTGTTGAAAATATTATACTCTTCTCGATTGTTGTTTCTCCGGAAAAGTGAGATCTTTTAAGAACTTTGCATAGCTGAGTGGCATTGAAAGGGCATTGTTGGCTGTTTGTTCTGACCAAATTGTGAAATTATGTTGTTAGTTCTTGGGCTGTATTTGATAATTCAGTTAGTTCTTGCACATGAAATGTATGGAAAGAGTATTCATTTGATGAAGCCCATTACGGCTATTGTGTCACTGAAATGACTTGAATTTAAGCATGCCGCTTTTGAAATTTTGGAACTGAATTTTGTTGATTTGGTTTGTTGTTTCGCCTTTGATTTTAATAAGCATGTTAAAATTTGTTACGTCTCTCAAGAAGGAACCTCCTAAGTTCCAACCAATAAATGTAGTTAATTTAGCTACTGCAGAAAGGCATGTAGAGGCTGGAAAATTCTGCCTACTTTCGCTTTGTGTGAGAAGTCAGGATAAGTACAGAAATATTGCTTATTAGCTTTTGAATTAGTAACTAGTTCTTAGAACTCGATTCTCTTCGCTTAGGTGTTGTGTTGCATTGAGCTGATAGAGTAGATGATGATAATAGATTAATCACTCACCCCAATCCTAGCTAGGTAGATAGAACCGGTGATTTGTCGAATCTTGTAGTAGTCCATGCTCTTCTTGGACAGTAGGAGGAACATACTTCTTGTTCTACCTCTTTTTAGGATCAATGGGAGAGGAAATTTGGAAATGGGAAGATGAGGAGGTCATTGAGATTGTTGAGAAAGCAAAAAGGCAAGAAATTGAAAACAAAATCTTCAAATTTTCAACTTGAAATCAAAAGCAAAAGGAAAGGAGCCAAACAACAAAATTTGGTTAGAACAAGAGAAAAACACTAGGATCTGTTTGGATACCTCTTATTGCTGAAAACTGAAAACACTGTATCAAAATAATTTTTAAATGTGTGAATAGTGCCGTGAGACCCAGTTTTAAAGAAAAATTTGCTGAAATCCGTACTTGCGGGTCTCATGAACAGTGCACGAGACTTACAAAAAAACGCAAACGCACATTTTCAGTGGAATCCAAACCTAGCCTAAGATAGCTCTCAAGTCTCAGCCCAAAATAAGGTTCAAACTCCCTCTAAATTTTCAGAAGAAAAAATGAAAAAGAGAAGGAAATTTTTTTTGGTTATTCAGCCAAGCAAGAATTGAGGAATGGGTTTTTCTTCTTTTCAGTTAAAAGGAGGAACTAACAGGAGAATAGGAGTTCATAGAGAAAAATAATTTGGAGGGAAGTAACCTCCCATCATTAGGCTGGGTATGTGAGAAAAATGAGTCTTGGGCTTAGGCCTGCCCAACCCACTTCCAGTTTCTAAAAGTTTCTCTTTCAAGTCCATTTTAATCCTCCAAATTATTTAAATGGTTAAGCCCATTTTAATATTTCAAAGCTTTTCAAATAGACAAGCCCATTACGTAGCATGAGATTTTGTTTTGTTTTGTTATTTTTTTTAAGGCTTAAAACCATTTCCTAGCATTTTCTCAAAAAAAAAAAAATCATTTCCTATGAAAATGAAACAAAGTTTCTCTCCAAACTTCAAACTCTTCATATATCTTTATACTAAGTGTCTGTTTGGCTAGCTTATTTTTTGTCAACTTATTTTACTATTCAACTTATTTTTGCTACTAATTATGAGCTCCATTGCATTTTTTAGTACTATTCATGGGTTCCACTATACTATTTCAACTAATATTTACCTTTATCTACAGTATTTTCTAGGGGTGTCAATGTTCGACTCAATCCGCAAACACGATACGAACCCGACACGGATTTTTGCGGGTTAGGGTTGGGCTTTAATAGGTTTGGATCATAAACAGGTCGACTCGAAAGCAACACAAAAAGAAACGTGTCATAAGCGGGTCAACCCGCGTAACCCGCAATGGACACGTTTGACACGCCAATTTATTTGTTTTAACCCAAAATGACCCACTTAACACAACCCGTTTAACTCGTATAAAAAATAAATATTCATTTTATTTTAAAGTTGTCAAATACCTTTTATATCCAACATATATTTTAAATTTAAAAATAAAAGTGAGTAATTACAAAAACTTATAAGGGATATAATTGGAAATTGAAACTTTACAAACCCTAGATCTCTAAACTTTCTTATAAATATCTAATTTTATTTTTTTATTTCAACCGTACTACTCACTCTACTATCTTATAATCTCATGCCCAATTCTCAAACTTAAAGTCTCAAACCGGTTATTGCTCTCTCTCTCTCTCTCTCTCTCTCTCTCTCTCTCTCTCTCTCTCATGTGTTTATTGAGAAAACCATTTTCTTGGTGTTTCAAAATTCAGCAGTAATTTTTTCTACATAATGTTTTTGTTCTATAAACTTTAGTCTACTGTTTGCTCCAATTCTTTCAATATTGATACTTAGTATTTGGCAAGTTCCAAGGATATTATATTTTTGTTGAACTATGTTATTTTATTTTTGTTAAACTATATTATTTTGAATTTGGGTTGAAGTGTATGCACTTCTTTTGGAGTGTAAAGAACTTATTTTTAGATGAATGCTATATTTTTGTTGAACTATATTATTTTGAATGTAGGTTGAAGACTTGAAGTGTATGCACTGCTTTTGGGATGTAAAAAAATTTATTTCTAAATGGATGCTATATTTAATATTATGTAGGTTGAAATGGATTGTGTTACATTCGTGTCAATCCAGCACGACTCGTTTATTAAGCGTGTCAAATGGGTTGAGTCAGGTCAACCCGCTATATTAACAGGTCGGGTTAGGGTTGAAGGATCATGACACGATTATTAAATGGGTCGAGTTAGGGTTGAGCCATTTAGTCGAATACCCCTACCTCGACACGACACGAACCCGACAAGCTAACCCGAATTGACACCCCTAGTATTTTCAACAAAAAGTTTTCAATTTCAGCAAAATAAGCGGATCTCAAATAGACCCTAAGTGTGAATTTTGAAAATCCAACTGTTGGATTGTACGTTCTTATTATATCTTTTATGCTTGCAAAATTTTAAGAAGATCAAAAATTAATTGTTATGGGAAATTGATATGAGTGGTATCACAAGTCAAAATATTATGGGAAATTGAAAAGGCTGTTATTAGCACATAATAAGAGAAGGAAATTGTTACGGGAAATTGAAAAGATTGTTAAAATATTAATTATTACTCCCTCCGCCCCAATTTGTTTGTCATGTTTGAAAAGTCAAACTTTTTAAGGGAATATCATTTATTGTCTTGTCTACCTTATAAAAATGTATAAGTTTACAAAACTACTTTTAAATAAAATTTTCACATTTTTTAAAAAAAAGTTATTCTTAATGAGGCAACTAAAAAGGTGCCCCAATTAAATTGATTTTTTTAAATATTAATTAATTTTCTTTTCAAATAGTTTTGAAAATAAAGTAGGGGTATAATAAGAATATTAGTAAACTAATAATTTTTATTTTTAGAAATAGAACAATATTTTGGGACATTCCAAAATGGAATAGAAGACAAACAAACTGGGATAGAGCTAGTATTTTTTTTCTCATAAAAACTTTCTTAAAATGTTTTACTAACTGGTGCCTTTAGGGAATTCGTTAACTTTTCCCTAAAAATATATGATATAAACTTGGTATTTTATTGTGTAATAAATTTGTAAATAATATCCTAAGTTATCAAATTATATTTATAATTTATTAATAATATAAATAGTCATTTTCATAAACAAAGATTATTCTATTAATGAATCTAATCAAATTATCTGATTTCATTACTTTGTCTTATCAATATTCTTAAAATTTCTCGCAATTGATATCAACTTCCACACACACACTATATATATATATATATATATATATATATATATAATCAGTTATATATCCTCTATATTGATAAAACAATTTTTTTTGAATAAATATTTTATTGACCAAGCCAAAAAGGAGAATAGTCAGAAAAGTTGGGCGACATGAGGAGATGGGCATAACGATTTTTCTTTTTTTAAATAAATAGATATATTTATATATATTTGAGACTTTCAACCTACGACGTTGGTTCTTAATAATGTTCTTTAACTCCAGATATGTTCTTTAATCACTTTAGCAGTTGAGCTAATTGAATTTTTTTTTTTTTTTTTGAATATATTGATATCAAACAATAAAAAAAAAAAAGGACTTGCACCAAGGACAATAACGTATGAGCGGTACCAAAAGACTAGTCATCAAACAGATTCATTGAACTCGTTATTATGTGTGTTTCTCTCTGCTCTCACTCTGGTTTCCTAGCTAGCTAGTTCTTTTAACTCACCATTTCTTCTCTCTCTCTTGCTCTCTCTCACACAAAAATGGTAGCTTTGAGAGTTTCATGTGTGTTTCTCTCTGTTCTCATGCTGCTTAATGCACAAGGACATTGCATTGACAGCACAGACACAGAAAATGATAGCTAAGGCCAACAAAGATGGCCCTTATTTTGGGTTTGGTGATTCCGAACCTATTTGAATTGAACCCTCTTCTATAATCTCCAAACTACACGTCTAGCAACCGGACCATAAACATTGCTGGTAAGTCGTAAACTGGTAATACTAGGCATACTGAAATAATTTTATTAATGGTTTTTTTTTTTTTTTTTTTTTTTTTTGTATAGAAGTTTTGAAGGGAAGGATTTTGATTTCAGTTTTTAATTGTTCTAAATGACTTACATTAAGTATGAATGGATGAATTAATTGTTTTGTTAAAGAAATTTTTGAATAGATTTAAGAAGTATTAATATGTGGATTTGAAATGACTAGATGTAAGATATTTACTTCAAAGCCATAATTGTGTTTAGGAGCGTGTTCAACTGTCCTACAAAATGCTCTGATCTTCTTGTGATGTTCTAATTAATTTGATTAGAGCTGGGCTTGTGTCCAGGGTGTTGTCTCTTTAGCGAAGGGAAAGAGTTTGTTTACTAGTTCTTTGATTGTAAGGCGTATAGTTTGTGAAAGGATATCTTGTTCTCGCTGTATATGTTGCGTTTTCTCACAACACATGGGTTCCATGCACTAGTGAAGCTCACATGTGACTTGTGAGTGACCTACAATAAAAAGTATACCATATATCGGAATTACACATCATGTAGGGTCCACATACTGTGAGAGGGTAAATGTGTGGAGCCCATATGCTTTAAGTGGGTTGATGTATACCTCCAATGCATGATATAATTTTCTCTAGTTGTATAGTATTTTATTTTGCCCCAGGAGGGGTGGCCCAGTTGGTGTGGGATCCCGCGTGCATGCTCATGACCCTTGTTCGAGTCGTGGCGGGTACCATGTGAGGGGGGTTTTCATGGCATGCATTGCGCCCATCCACTGGCTCTCTTGGGGTGCTAGGGTGAGGTATGTGGCGCCCCGGTCATAGTAGCTATGGCTCAATCCAACATTTCCTAGCAGGGGGTGCTCCTATTAAGTCACGCCCTGGGGGGTAAGCCACATATGGTCGCCCCCACCCCCCCTTTTGATTATAAAAAAAAAAAATAGTATTTTATTTTTACCCCTGTTTTGTATTTCTAATGATAATGTCTACTTGTTCATTAAAAATAAATAAATAAAAGAAAGATAACATGGCAAGAATTTTTGTTTTATTAAAATCTTGAAATCTAAATCCATTATTTACTATCCTCCCTCCCTCAATTATTTCTTATTCTCAGGAAGAAGATTTCGGTTTGGAACCATTGGCAAAAAGAAAGTCATACTAGTTATGACAGGGCTGAGCATGGTATTATATATTCTTTTGATTTTGATTTTATTTCCTCTGGTGTTTGACCCATTTTTCTAATTTTTTTACTCTCAAATTTTAAATTTTATGAGGGGTTAACGATATTTGTTCTTTCTTTTTTCTTTTTTACCTAGATAAATGCAGGCATAACTACTCAGCTTTTGTTGAGCTTTTTCAATGTAGAGGGAGTAGTGCATTATGGTGTAGCAGGAACTGTGAACCCATCTATCAATAGAGGAGATGTGACCATTGCCGAATATTGGGGACATACTGCTCTTTGGAGTTGGCAGGTAGTAAATTTGATTTTCTACCTTACATCCAAATTTAGCTTTTTGAGTTTGTGGATAGTGAAACTTTGTATAAAGATTGTGCATACACTCTAGTATTATAAGGAGCATCATGAAAATGGATTATTTTCACAGGTTCAGAGTGAATAAAATTATGTTAGAAATGCCATGTTTGTAGTAACTATAATCTAAAGTAATATTGATTTATTGCAAATGTTTGTCATATATATGCTGCAGAGGTATGGGCAAGGGCCTGAAGATGTGCTACCCCTGAAATCAAATGGAGATTACACGAGAGAATTTGGGTATTTAAATTTTGCAGATTATACAGTAAATGTCACAGATGGTAGCTCATATGACAACCTCTTGAACAATATTTGGTTTCAACCTGAGGAAGTTTTCCCCATAAGCAAATAACAACCTCTCTAGGGTGGGGGGGTGGGGGGGGGAGACAGGTATTTCTAGGATTTTATTATTATTTATTTTAAAGGCCTTCCAGCAAATTATTTCACTTTATTTAAAATTACTTTCAAACCATTTGAAGCTAATACATTTTTTTTTTTTTGGACAATTCCAAAAACTTATTATTAATTCCACACAAACTTCATTGAAAATTTACAGATTATTTTCAAAGAACTCGTTGAACCTTTTCAACAAATTTTCATAACAACTGAAATTTAATAACTTCTTTGGAAAAAAGTTAAACATTAACTAAAATCATTGTATCATATATAACAACAGAAATTACGTTAGAAAAGCAACAATTAAGTACATATAACCGCCGTGTCCCCGCCGTGTCGTGTCCTTATTTTTCAAAAATTGTCGTATCCTCGTGTCCGTGTCCGTGTCCGTGTCCGTGCAACATAGCTGAGGGTACAGATTGTTGCTTTGAAGAGTGAGTTACCCACCTTTATATGTCTTTAGCACATGTCAGGCAATTCATTCCAGCAGTCTGTGGAACTTCCCCGTCCACTTGTGACTAAAAGTGCTTCTTCCCTGTCTAGCAATACCAGTGCTTCTTTCGTTGCCTCTGCTCAATCTATGATAATGACCATTGCTCCGATGGCTTCAGCAAGACTTGATAGTTGGTACTCCTGGTCTGGACTTTGCTGCTTTCCTTGATTACGAAGATCTTAGCATCATCCACCTGAGAGAAGCTCTGACCTCCAAAATTAGATAGGAATTTTCTTACATTTTTGGTGAGTTAACGTGTTAAGAAGCAGAGTGCTTGAGGGTTCAGAAGTGCATGGCTAATTCAAGGTTGCCAGACGTTTTGGAGAATTGGTATCTTGAAGGTTTTGACAGCTTCTTGCAGTAACATCGATAGTTCAGTTGATAGGGTCTTGCATGAGGCAGCGGCTATGGATAGAGTGGATTTGATGGAGCTTTTGTGTAAAGGGTTTGGAGATATTAATGTGAATTCAGTTGATTTGGATGGCAGAACACCAATTCATGTCGCGGGGATAAGGGTGTTTGTTGAGGTGATAAGGTTTTGTGTGTTTGTTGGTGGGAAAGCTGGTGTTTTGGATTTTAATGGGTGGAGTCTTCTGCATTATGTGGCAGTGGAAGGGCATTTGCAAGTTTTGGAGTGCTTATTGGAATGTAATGATGAGTAGACAGATGTAGACTGCTTTCGCACTTGTTGTGGATAATGGGCATTTGCATTTGCTGGATTTGTTGCATTTGGGGGATGTGTTGCATAGGGCAGCTAGGGTGGATGATAATCATGGAATAAAGACTTGCCTTGCATAAAGGGCAAACATGAATGGGAGGGATCAGAAAACGTGGACACCTTAAGGCATAGGGCTGCATTCAAGGGGAGTATTGAGAGTGAAGTTGTTGCTTAATCATGGTGCACAGGTTGATGATGCTGGATACATGTCATTGCATTGTGCAGATGAGATGGGGCATGTGCAGTAATGTAGAACAGACAGCATATGCCTTCCTAGAGCAGCAGGGACGCAAGAAGTCACAATGTAAGATCAAAGGGGGTACAAGTAGAGGCCATCAGGGCACCAGTAGAGGTCATCAGGGCGACAGTGTTGGAATTGCATGAAATTTGGTAGGTTGAAGGGAAACGACATTCTAATCCAAACTCCTGAATCATGAGTGTCGCCTAAATTTAGGTGAATTCCTTCGTTAAGGCCCTGAAAACAGTGTTTTTGTTATTTACAGTAATATTTGTTTTTCCTTAATAACTTTTAGTTTAAAAGTCAGAATAAGGTCTCGTCTATTTTGAGACGACCCTTAAAGTCAGTAGTTCATGATTCTGCATTTAACTCAATTTTGCCATTTTTGGTAAATTTCGGTATTTTGTCACCTAATCACGTAATTAGTGCGAATTAGGGTTTTAGACATTTTTCTTAGTATTTATATGTTTTGTAGCCGTCAGAGGCAAGGTAGATTATTATCAATAAACACAGATTTTTTGTCAAATTCTTTCTCTGGTGGATTCCAGTTTTTCTCCTTGTGGATTCAGGGAAACCCTTCGTGGATTCGAGGTTTACTATCAGAAGCTAATAGTTTAGTTTCTGTTCCATCAAAAGAGTATCGTGTGTGCTTTCTTTAGGCTTCCGCGACATTAGTTGGTATCAAAGCCTTGACTTACCCTGGTTTGATGGCTAACTAGCGAGACGGTGACCACTACAACAATGACAATGTCAACAACCCAGTCCTTACTAGGGCTGAGTTCCTTGATTTTTGTGATGATAATCAATAGTTTCGCGATCAACCCAACAGACTCTGGACCAGATTCAAGAAGCGCTTGCCGCCCTGCTTAACCGAAACCCTAATCGTAATGACGAAGAGCGATGTGATAACCAAGTGTGTGGCCCTCCCTATCATGGTCCAAATTGGAACAGGCAGCAAGACTACAATGAAGAGAATAGCGAGGACGAGGAGTACGCAGAAAGAGTCCTTGGGAATCATCGTGGTCCTATGAGGGATAATGGCCAAGATTATCAGGAGCAGAAGAACTATCGAATGAAAGTAGAGTTACCATCCTTTAATGGTAATGTCTCCATTGAAGAGTATCTGGATTGGGTTAGTGAGATGGAGAAGTTTTTCGATTATATAGGTACCGCAGATGACAAACAGGTGTGTTCGGTGGCTTACAAATTGAAGGGAGGAGCATCTGCCTGGTGGGATTGTTTTCAATTAAACTGTACCTGTGAACAAAAGCTTCCGATACAATCATGGAGAAGGATGAATATATTAATGGCAGATCGATTCTTACTACCAGATTACCAACATGAGTATCAGGATTGCAGGCAGGGTACTCGGACAGTTAATGAGTACATGGAAGAGTTTGACAGGTTGGTAAATTGTAATGATTTGGAGGAAACTGAAGATCAACAAATATCTAGATTTGTACACGGGTTGCGAGTTTCCATCCGAGACCAAGTATTCTTACAAACCCTACATACTTTAAATGAGGCCCTATCTAAGAAAATATAATATCAGCATCTCAGGGCAGGTTCAAAGTTTTCCAACCGCAGTTCAGAGCCATCTAGTTCCACTGCCAACAAAGGTAAACAACCCATGTTTACGCCACGATCACAACCCATGGTTAGGGAGAATAGTAGTGTTAACCAGTCCACAATGGCAGTAGCAGGTTTTGCAGCCCAGCCGATAGCGAACACTAACCCTTATGCTAGGCCAACTGGGAATAAGTGCTACAGGTGCGGAGAACCAGGACATTAATTTAGTACTTGCTTTAAGCGAGCCACAGTGAATCTGGTGGTGGCAGAAGAGGGCGAGGCAGACGGAGAACAGGAGGGTGAAGAAGTGTATAATGATGCTGATCCAAATGCCTATAATCCTAATGAGGTTTAGGAAGATGAGGAAGGCGTGCCATTAGGGAGGTCTTTGGTGATTCAGAGGTTGTTGCTCACACCAATGGTGGATTACAGTGATCAGCAGAATGAGATCTTCCGAGCACGTCGCACCATCAGTAAAAGGGTCTGTGATTTGATCATTGATAGTGGCAGTGAAGAGAATATCGCGTCGAAGAGTTTGGTTTCCAAACTAGGGTTGAAGATAGAGAAACACCCCTCTCCATACAAAATAGGTTGGATCAAGAAAGGGACGGAAGCTCTAGTTACTCAACAATGTCGTATTACTTTTTCTATGGGTAAATGTTATGTAGATGAAGTAATTTGTGATGTTGTTGAAATGGATGCATGTCATTTAATATTAGGTAGACCTTGGCAGTATGATGCAGATGCTACTCATAGGTGTAAGGATAATGTATATTTGTTCTTTAAGAATGATTAAAAAATTGTCCTTGGTCCTATTAAGGATAGCAGTGTACCCAAAGCTTCTAAAATGGAGGGGAAACCATCTCTTCTCATAATCAACAATGAGGATGAGTTTGACAAAAAGTGTAAGGAGATGAAAAAGGTTTATGCAGTAGTGGTGATGGATGGAGAGCCGAAAAAGGTTGCTGAGATACCTGAGGCAATTCAACCATTGATCAAGGAGTTTGAGGAGCTTTTTCCAGAGGAGCTACTTGTTGGTTTACCACCAATGCGCAACATCCAGCATTGCATTGATCTAGTTCCTGGAGTTAGCCTATCAAATCTGCCGCACTACAGGATGAATCCTCAGGAGGGCCAGATTCTACAGGGGCAGGTGGATGAGCTTTTGAGCAAGGGACAGATCAGGGAGAGTATGAGTCCTTGTGTAGTCCCGACATTATTAACACCAAAGAAGGACGGAAGCTGGCATATGTGTGTGGATAGTCGAGCCATCAACAAGATCATAGTCAGGTATTGATTTCCTATTCCTCGACTAGATGACATGTTTGATATGTTGAGTGGGTCCAAGTGTTACACTAAGCTGGATCTTATAGACACCGCATTTTGTACCTGTTAATAAATTTTGGTCCCCTGTCCCAATGATAAGCTTGAAATATGTTAACTAAGGGTAATTAAAGAGTTTACAATAGTTTTGAAGTAATCACAACTCAAAAGTGCTCAAATTGCTTTGAAATCGATATTGAAAAATGATCTTTGCTTACTGTTTTGACCATAACTTTTGATCCACAAAAGAATTTTTGAGTGAGATTTGTTTCATTGGAAAGTAGACATCTTGGACTTCAATTTGAACACAAATTTTACCTAATTTAGACTTATATCGAGTTAGTTATGACTGTTTGAAGTAGGGCCAACTAGGCAATCCGATTTTCTGGATTTTAAAACTTCATTTTAAGGGCCCAAAACATCATGCTTTGATGTGGGTCAGCCCATAGACCCTTGAGCATGTCCAAAGACAATTAAAAAGCCCTAGAAAACCTAATTTTAACTTATAAATACTCATCTTATGCAACCAATCAAAACTCTAGCTAGAGAGAGTGATTTTTTAGCCTTCATCTTCTCAAAAACCCTAATTCTCTTTTCAAAAACTCCCACACAACACCTTTGCACGTTTTTACAAATTAAAAACCTCTCTTTAGTTAGTTCTAAGGCAGAAACTATTTTTTCTAAATTGATTTCTCAAAACTTTTTCAAACTAATCTTGTTCTTGAGTTGTGATTGTCAAAAACTATTGTATTCTTGGTGTGCTGTCGCAGGCAACCAAAAGTAAAACCTATACTCCTAAAATTATATGTAGTAGTGCGAGTAAGGATCGTTCCCACGGAGAGTATCTAGCCTAGTTTTTTTTTTTATGCAATGTGAACAAGGAGGGGGGGGGGTGTTTTGAGTATAAGGCAAAGAATTTTAAGAAAAACAACTAATGAACAATTTAAATCAAAGTATCAAAATCAATCAAGAGAACAAACCTTGGTCTAAGTCAACATCCACCATCGGAATTTTACAACTGATCATCGATGCAAGTATATATCAATTCACACTTTGAATATTCGCCGTTGGAACTATTTTCCTATCTCTCCTTAGTCGTAGTTAATTAGAAAACAAGCGATCTAATTAACCCTAACTACTAAACAACCCAAGACAAGCGCTAAAGGTTTAATCTAGTAGCAGCCTTAAGAATTAGAGAGATCGACGAAACTAAACAACACAAACGCAAGCGGTTGCATTTAATTTAGTCGAGTGTTCTTCCTAAGATCTAATAATTTCTAACGCAGCAAAACATTAAATCTTGGTTGCTTCACAAGTTAGAGAGATCAAACAATTACGGATTTGATATCTAACCTAGCAGTAGATTGCAACGAATAATAAACTAGTAGGCCTCCTAGTAATTAAACGAGACAATCATGAAAATAGGCACAGAAGAACATCTGATATTCAAAGCATAAATTGAACAATAAAAACAAATTAGATCTCACAGTTTTATTGATTCTGAGGCTTCAGTTTTCTTTGACCAAGTATAAAAGTTTTAGCCACGCAAGGCCATGATGAAAACTCCAAGGAGAAAATCAGAGAAGAAGGGAGAGAGAGGCATGTGTGTGTCCAATCTGATTTCTCCTCCCCTTTTTACACGTTAATTCCCCCTTTCCCAAGCCTACCAAATCTCCTAAAAATATTCTAAAAATAATATCCAAATCTGACTAATTAAGGAAAAATATTAAAAAATAAAACAAAGTCCTAATATAACTAGGAAAGAGGTGTTTTCCAGCTGGAATTTTCGTGCATCAGATCTGGAAGCTTCTGAAAATAAACCGCATCAGATCCACGTATTAAAATTTCAAGCAAAGGAACATTCCAGAACGTCAGCAGTGCATGTGCAGCAAATTCAAGCCCGATTTCGACCCTGATGCGGCCCGTATCTCTCAAAACTCAAAACATGAAAGTTGTAGAGCTTTGTCTTGGCGTTCCATATCATCTTGAATCATCTCAATCGGAGCTTGGATGAGAAAGTTATGCCCAGATTACGAAGCGATGTCAAAGCTGTCCAGAATTGCCCAATTAGCTACGTTTTGCACTTAATGCCTCCATTTGCATCCTAAATCAAAATATAAGAATAATGAGTACATTTAGGCACCAAATAAATATAAAAAACTAAACATTAATGGAAAAAAATATGACATTTTGCATTCTCATCAATTCTTTAATTCTCTTATTTTCTCAACTTAATCTTTGTGTTGTAAGCATTGAGGGGCCGGTTAAACATCAATCAAGTGTGTTTCCATAAGCAAGGCGAGTCTCCCTTCATGGCCTTTCCTTGAATTAGATTTTTTATAACTTGTTCTTGTTGTTCTTAATTGATTTATATGTTGTATATTCTATAGTATAGAAATATGATTTGATTCTGTTTGGTTTTGATTTTTTGTGTCTCACCATATTTTGATTAGAGAGTTGAATGTTTGGATATTTCGATGAACATGTTTTGATGTGTTAAGTGTGTTCTTGTTTGTTATTAGATCCAATGCATGTTTAGGAATAGATTTTGTTTTGTTTATTTTGAATATTTTTGTTGTTAGTTTAGGTTGTTTATCTTTATATTAGAAGTAAGTTAGGTTGCTAGTTTCCTTAGTTTTCGTTTCTACTTAGTTTTGTATTTTTGAGTTTCTGGTAGGGGTGTGCAAAAAACCGAGGAACTGAAAAAACCGCTTCAAACCGACTAAACCGTTGCAAAAATTTCGGTTCGGTTTGGTTTCAGTTTTATTATATAAAAAACCGAAAATTTCGGTTCGGTTTTTGGTGGCAGATTGGAATGCACTGAACTGACCGAACCGAACCAAAATATATTATTATATTATATTTTATATTAAATATATAATATAAAGTTTGTAAATATTTGAGCTTTGGGCCTTTGACTTATTATATATGCTTTGCGTTGGGCCTCCCTTGGTTTATATATACTTTGGGCCTCCATCTTATTTTAAAACAATTGGACCTTTTTTGTTTATATGATCAAACATCAGTCATCAAATTAATCCGGCCCTAGCTTAATGGCTTTTATGCCTTTTCATTTTATCTTTTTAAACATAGCATTTTAAAACCCATTAGATTAATTAACTAGAATTAAACTAAGTAAATATCTAATTAAACTAATTAAACTAAAACTAATTAGACTATAAAAGCAAAAGTTAGAAACCCTACCCTACATACCCCACACTTTCCAGTTTTCACTCTCACACTTTCCACTTTCACGTTCAGATAGCCTCCACTCCACACTCCACACTCCCTTTCACGCCAAATCTGCCTCTACCGCCGCCTCCACACACCACCCTCCCCATGCCGGCTTGATCATCGGCTTCTCATCTCACGGTGAGTCTCTTTTGAAAATCTCGATACCCTCTCTCTGTTTTGTGTTTTGCGTTTTGTTTAATACTGAATCAATAAAGTTAGGGCTTTGAAAATAGTGAATTTTTGTTTTGTAGTAACAACATAAGATCAAGATGTTTATTTTTTCAAGTTTTATATGCAAATAAAGTTAGGGTTTTGAAAAAATCAATAACCCATGTGCTTGGCTGCTTGTGCTAGTTGGTTTCTTTATTAAAGTTTGCTGATTGCCTTTGTCTCATGTGCTCTTTGAAAATCTCGATAACCCTCTCTCTGTTTTGTATTTTGGGTTTTGTTTAATACTGAATCAATAAAGTTAGGGTTTTTAAAATACTAAATCTTTGTTTTGTAGTTACAACATAAGATCAAGATTTTTTTTTTCAAGTTTTATATGCAAATAAAGTTAGGGTTTTGAAAAAATCGATAACCCATGTGCTTGGTTGCTTGTGCTGGTTGGTTTCTTTATTAAAGTTAGCTGATTGCCTTTGAGTTCTGATATATAAAGTTAGCTGCTTATTTATTATTTATTGTTGATATATTTTTGTTTATTGTTGTTGACATGCTGTGAAGCTGTGACTGTGATGTTGAGTTGTTATTTTCTTATTGGTGTATTTGTTAATAGTTGATTGTGATGTTGGGGTATTTGTTTATTATTGCCTTGATGTTGATGTGTTTATTATTATCTTATTGACGTGTTTATTGTCGGCTTGTTGCTGTATACTAGAGTCCTTCTCATTCCCTCTTTTTTTTTTTTTTTTTGTTGACTTGTTGTGTTATTGTATACTAGAGTAGAGTGAAGAGTCTTTTCATTCTTTTCTTTTTTTTCTTTTTTTCTTTTTTGTTGCTGACTTATTGTGTTATTGTTACCGTATTTTTTTTATTGTAGAATAGAATCATTTTGGCGTTAAATTTTTATTTTTTATTTTTTATTTTTTACTTTTTATAGTTGCTGACTTATTGTGTTTATTGTTGTTTTATTTTATATTGTAGATGAATGAGACAAGAGAAATCCCAGAGGGTCAAGACAATGAAGCGAGTCAAGGGGCAACCAATGTTGATGAAGATAAAGGCAAACCCCCACTCCCACCAAATGCAGGTAACACTGGTAAAAAAAGATCTATTGTTTGGGGTCATTTCACTGTTATTGAAGGGGGGAAAACCTAGGGCAGCTTGTAACTACTGTAGCACAACCTATGCTTGTGATACTAAGTTGAATGGCACTACAACCATGAGAACTCACATACAATCACAATGTTTGAAATATCCTTATAGAGAAGACAAAAAAAAAAAAATCAATCAACCCTAGCATTCAAACCTAAAGAAGAAGGAGAAAGTAGTGGTAAACTTGTGCCTTGGGTGTTTAATTTTGAGGAATGTAAGAAAGCATTGGCAGAGATGATTATTCTAGATGAGCTGTCTTTTAGGTTTATGGAGGGTTTTGGTTTTAGGAAGTTTATGTCTGTTACCCAACCTAAGTTCAATCCAATCCCTTGCCACACAACAATTGCCAAAACTTGTTTTAGGGTGTTTTTAAATGAGAAACAAAAGTTGAAAGAAGCCCTAAGAGAGCAGCGGGGTCTGTTTTACCACAGATACATGGACATTCGTTCAAAATTTGAACTACATGTGTCTCACTGCCCATTTTATAGATAGTGATTGGAAAATACACAAGAGGATTCTTAGTTTTCGTTTAGTGGAAAATCACAAGGGTGAAACATTTGGGAAGGCGGTTGAGATGTGTTTACTTGATTGGGGGATAGACAAGATTCTAACTATTACAGTTGATAATGCTGCCTCTAATAGTGGGCTGATTTCTTTTATTCAAAAAAAGACTAAGCATAGGAAGGCAACAATTTTAGCGCATAAATACTTGCATGTGAGGTGTAGTGCTCATATCTTGAACTTAATTGTTCGTGAAGGGTTAGTTGAAATGGATGAGACAATAGTGAAGGTGAGGAAATCTGTGTGATATGTGAAATCATCTCCACAAAGACAAAGCACATTTAAGTTACGTGCAGAGAAGGAGAAAGTTGACTTTAAAAGTCAGTTGTGCTTAGATGTGCTCACTAGGTGGAACTACACCTATATTATGTTGGAGAAAGCCAAGAAGTATCAAAATGCTTTTGAGAGTTTGGAGGAAGAAGATCCAAATTATCTTCGGACAATTAGAGAGGAGGCAAAGGAAGAAGGAAATGATAGACATGAGGTTGCTTGGGGAATGGATGATGTGGATTGGGAAAAGATTAGGATCTTTTCGAAATTTCTTAAAATTTTCTATGATGCAACCTTGCGGTTTTCAGGTGCTAATTATGTCACTAGCAATTCTTTCTTTTTGGAGCTCATGTCAATTTATGACACAATTGACTTGGAGTATGAAAAAGATAGTTATTTGTTGAGAAAAGTGGCTTATTACAGAACAAATTTGAAAAGTATTGGGGGAACTTTGATAATATGAATCACTTGTTGTATGTAGGGTTAGTTCTTAATCCTCGATACAAGTTGAGGTATCTTGAGTACTGTTTTGGTACTTTGTATGAGAACCAAGAGGCTGTTGATATGGCAAAAAGAGTAAAGGTTATTTTGGTGGATTTGTATAATGCTTATAATCAAAATCAAGTGGGGAGTAGTAGTGCTAGTGCTGCTGCATAAGCCCAAGGCCAAAAACCAAGTGGATCAATGGAGGGAGATGATTCTAGTGTGGTTGATGTGAAGGCAATGAGGATGATGGGATTTGAGAAGCACTTGAAGGGTATTGATTCTTCAAATACCAAATCAGAGGTTGATAAATACTTGTTAGAGAGTTGTGAAGATGTCTTGGATGAGAATTTTGATATTTTGGCTTGGTGGAAGGTTAATTCTCCACGATACCGTGTTCTTTCAAGAGTTGCACGACATGTTCTTGCAATTCCGGTATCCACTGTGGCCTCAGAATCTGCCTTTAGTATGACTGGTCGTGTCCTTGATCCCTTCCGGAGTTCATTGTCTCCACTTATGGTGGAAGCTCTCATTTATAGTCAAAACTAGCTCCGTCCTTCACCGGCTCCAATCAGCCTTCGTGCTGCCATGGATGATGTTGAGGAGTTTGAAAAACTTGATGGAGGTATGACTATTATTTGTTATATTAAAAAAAAATATGAATTTCTATTTCTTTATTTATTAAAAAAAATTCTGCATGTCTATTATTAAAAAAAAAAAAAAAAAAAACTGAATGTCTTGGATTCTTAGCATATTTATTGTTTTATTGTACATTCTGCATGTCTATTTCTTTCTTTATTAAAAAAAACTGAATGTCTTGGATTCTTGGCATATTTATTGTTTTATTGTACATTCTACATGTCTACTTCTTTCTTTATTATAAAAAAAAAAAAAAAAAAAAAAAAAAAAAAAAAAAAAAAAAACTGAATGTCTTGGATTCTTGGCATATTTATTGTTTTATTGTACAAGTGACTTTTATGTTTTTTTCATTTTTTGTTTGTAGAACTAGTGAGTGATGCTGCATTAACATCGGAACTAGACATGTCCACACCAACACCTATTGAAGTTGATAGTTGAAGATTGCTCTTTGCTCTTTGGACAGGTGGTATTGATGATGACATAGAGTTTTGTTAGTTTCTATTTTGACAACAACTTAACATATTGATATGTACACTTTTTGCTATTAGACACTAGTAGACTGTGGCCTACATATAGATATGGGCTTTTATTTTGAGCTTTGAAAGTGGTCTATACAGTATACATAGACAATATATGATATTAGGCAATAGGCAATGACATATGGCCAATTTATTTTGAGTCTTTGGCCAAATATTAAATATGGACAATATATGTTGACATTGACATTGACATATGGCCAATTTATTTTGAGTCTTTGGCTATAATGCTATTATGTAGGTATTGACATATGGACAATATGTGGACATTGACATATTACTAATGAAGTAATGAAATCTGCACTAGTTATTTTATTTTGACTTGTACAGGTTATTTTTTAATCTTGTTTGTATTTGATGGGTGCCTGTAACAAGTTACAAATTAGTTTGAGGCTTTGAGCACTAGAGCAATTTTTTGCTCTAAATTATTTCTAGATTTATGAATCTGTGTTGACAGGTTGTTTTTGGATTTATGAATATGTGATATGTGTATTTTAATGAGTATAATAGAAGCTCTAAAGCAGGTTATGAATCTATGACAAGTTGTGATTTATGAATCTGCTATATGTGTTGTATTTTTGGATTTATGAATCTGTAACAAGTTGTGATTTTGTTTTTATGAATCTGTTATAATGTGTATTTCTGGATTTATGTTGAGCAAAAGCAAGTTATGGAAAATGTAAAATGCAAAGTAGGTTGTGATTTTTTCTTGTTTGTAAAATGCTTTATGGATGTGTAAAAAGGCCCAAAAATTGCCAAAATAGAAAAGGCCCAAATCTAGGCCAAAAGGGCCAAAACAGAAAGCTAAAAAAGGCCCAAAGATGGCCATTGGCCAAAATAGAGAAGGCCCATTTCTGGGCCACAACTGGTTCCTAAAAAAGGCCTAAAACAGGTTTCTAAAAAAGGCTTAATTACAAATAGCATAAAAGGGCCATAAAACAACTGGCTTGAATACCGCATTTTTTAAATAAAAAAAAAACCCAAACAGAAATTTTTTGGAAAAAAAAAAAAAAAAAAAACCAAAGGTCTAACTGGCCTAAACTCAAGGTGCAAAAACCGAACATCGACCGAAAAACCTACCGAAACTGAAATCGATTGAGTTTCAACTATTTCGGTCAGTTTCGGTTGAGAACTTTGCAAACTGAAAATTTCGGTTTCGGTTGGCCTGATAAAAAAAAACCGACTGAACTGAACTGGTTACAACCCTAGTTTCTGGGTTAGGATTTCTGGGGGCGTGTCTGCGCACACATACTTCAGCCCAGAAACCCTAATTTGAGTTTTTCTGCTTCTTTTTCTTTATTTCTTTGTGTCATATGCCTCTGTTTTGGCTCATTTTTATGTTTTTGAGTCTCTGTTCCTCTGTTTAATTGTTTGTTTGTTTTTAACATGCTAGATTAGGGTTTTCTTTTCTTTTCTTGCTTTAACACCATAAACATGCATTCACATGTCTATTCATTGATGCATAGGTGCTGAGATGCAGTAAGGTAAGTCATGCATCCACATGAACATGCATTAGATATATATTTAATGATGAGTTGAACATGCTTGGTTGGATGATGTCTTCTTGATGTCTAAAATGCAATCACATGTTTCTTTGATGTTGCCATGTCTATGTTTCTACCTTTGTGATATCTTGTTGTTTGCTGCCTTAGATGAGATGATATGATATGCATGATAAATGTATGCTAGGTTTGATGTGAGTTGCCATGATAGATGTATGTTAGGGCTTTTGGGAAGATTGGTGCCATGTTGATTGCTAGATGTATGCTAGTGTGTGTGTGAGTCTAGATAACAATATTGAATGAGCCTTTAATGAGATTAAGACGTAAGACACAATAACTGGAAACCGACCTACGGGTCTGGTGGGGTTGGATGCCTAACACCTTCCCATGCCCATACCTAATCTTCGAATCCATACTCTGGTAGTAAGACTAGTCCTTCCACATAAGGGTACTATATTTATGGTTCCTAAACCTAATCTAGGTGGTGACTCCATTAGTTCACAGATCTCAAGAGTGGGTATCACTAGATTCTGATCCGACCTAGAGATGAGTGGAAGATAGCTTTCAAGAAAAAGGAGGGGTTGTATGAGTGGATGGTAATGCCTTTTCGGATTGTCCAATGCTCCTAGCACTTTCATGAGGCTTATAAATCAAGTATTGAAACCATTTATTGGGAAGTTTGTGGTAGTTTATTTCAACAATATCCTGATTTACAATAAGACAGAAACATCCCACTATAATCATATGTGAGAAGTATTGACGGTGTTGCAGGCCAATGAGTTGTATTATCAACTTGAAGAAGTGCAGCTTTTTGACTGATAAGTTGATGTTCTTAGGGTATGTGGTCAATGTGGATGGGATTCATGTTGATGAGGACATGGTCCGTGTAGTCAGAGAATAGCCAACCCTAAAGACATTGAGTGATGTGCGAAGCTTCCATGAGCTAGCAACCTTCTATCAAAGGTTTGTTCGAGATTTTAGTAGTATAATAGTCCCTATCACTGAGTGTCTAAAGAAAGGGAGGTTCTCATAGGGAAAGGAGGCAGAATAGAGCTTTGCTTTGATTAAGGAGAAGTTGAGCATTGCTCTAGTTTTGGCATTGCCCAACTTCGATAAGGTGTTCCAGGTGGAGTGTGATGCATTTGTGGTCGGGATAGGCGTTGTTCTTTCACAAGACAACAGACTAGTAGCATTCTTCGATGAGAAAGTTTGTGAAGCTCGAAGTAAATGGTCAGCCTATGAGCTGGAGTTCTTTGTTGTAGTACGAACTCTTAAGCATTGGGAGCACTACTTGATTCAGAGGGAGTTTGTATTATATATAGATTATCAAGCATTGAAGCACATCAACAGTCAAGCTAGCATTAACCGAATGCATGCTCTGTGGGTAGCTTATATACAGCGCTTCCATTTCACATTGAAGCACAAGTCTGGTGTCACTAATAAGGTGGCAAATGCGCTTAGTAGGTGAGCATCTTTGTTGCCACACTACGTACTGAAGTTGTAGGGTTTGATTGCCTCAAGGAGCTGTACGAGAATGATGAGGATTTTGGTGATATTTGGGGTAAGTGTCAACAAACTCATACTACTGTTAATAGTATGTACATCCAGGATGGTTTCCTCATTCGAGGTAATCAATTATGCATCCCTAAAAGTTCATTGAGGAAGTGGATTATTAGGGAGCTGCATAGTGAAGGTTTGGGTGGACATGTAGGCAGAGACAAGACTATAGCATTGGTGGAAGAGAGGTATTATTGGCCACAACTTAAGAGGGATGTTGGCAATCATGTGAGGAAGTGTCCAATTTGCCAAACTGCCAAGGGTTAATCTTAGAATATTGATTTATACATGCCTTTACTAGTTCCACAAGCACCATGGGAGGATATGTCTGTGAATTTTATACTGGGTCTTCCTCAAACCCAGCGAGGTATGGATTCTATTTTTGTTGTGGTTAACAAGTACTTAAAGATGTCCCATTTCATAGCATGCAAGAAGACTTCAGATGCTACTCGAGTGGCCAATCTGTTCTTTAAAGAAGTTGTGCGTTTGCATGGAGTGCCAAAGTCCATCACCTCTGACCTTGTGGAAGCGATTTGACGCTTCCTTGAATTACAGCAGCACCAGTCATCCTCAAACTGATGGCCAGACAGAAGTGGTTAACCAAAATTTGGGGAATCTGATCCGGTGTATCTCAGGAGCGAAGTCCAAGTAGTGGGATCTTGCACTATCCCAAGCAGAGTTTGCTTACAACAGCTCAGTCAGTAGAAGAACTGGTAAGTCTCCATTTGCCATCGTCTACTACGTGCCCCCAAAACACACTTTGGACTTGGTACCTTTACTTGAGCCTCCAGGAGTGAGTCAAACCATAAAGAATATGGCTAATCGTATTCAAGCCATGCAAGAGGAGGTGAGGCAGAAACTTGAAGTTACAAATGCCAAGTACAAGGAAGCTGCTAATAAGAAGAGGCGTGTGAAGATCTTCAATGTTAGGGATTTAGTGTTGGTCTATCTTAGAAATGAGAGGTTTCCTATTAGTACCTACAACAAATTGAAGGACAAGAAGTATGGGTCATTTTAGATTACTAAGAAGATCAACAACAATGCTTATGTGGTTGCTCTTCCTCCAAACACGAGCATTTCTTCTACCTTCAATGTTGCTGACTTGTATGATTATCATCCTCCTGATGAACCAGATAGTGGGAACTCGGGGTTGAGTTCTTTCAAATGGGAGAGATTAATATAGAATAGATAGCACATGCCTTCTTGGAGCAACAAGGGCACAGGAATTCACAACGCAAGATCAAAGGGGGGTACAAGTAGAGGCCATCAGGTTGACAGTGTCGGAATTGCATGAAATTTGGCAGGTTGAAGGGAAAAGACATTCTAATCCAAACTCATGCCAAATGCTATGAGCGTTGCCTAAACTTATGCGAATTCTTTCCCCTGAAAACAGTGTTTTTGCTATTTATAGTAATATTTGTTTTTCCTTAATAACTTTTAGTTTAAAAGTTAGAATAAGGTCCCGTCTATTTTGGGACGACCCTTAAGGTCAGTAGTTGATGATTCTGCATTTAACTCAATTTTGCCATTTTTGGTAAATTTCGGTATTTTGTCACCTAATTGCATAATTAGTGTGAATTAGGGTTTTAAATGTTTTTCTTAGTATTTATATGTTTTGTAGCCGTCAGAGGCAAGGCAGATTATTATCAATAAACCCAAACTATTTGTCAAATTCTTTCTTTGGTGGATTCTAGTTTTTCTCCTTGTGGATTCAGGAAAACCCCTCATGGATTTGAGGTTTACTATCAGAAGCTAATAATTTAGTTTCTGTTCCATCAAGAGAGCATCGCGTGTGCTTTCTTTAGGCTTCTGCGACATCATGCAGGATGCATTGTTGTTGATTGCTCATGGAGCTAAAGCGAATGTCAAGAGTTTCAAAGGTGTTGTTCCTTTGAATTTTGGTCATTTCAAGAATCATCCTTCTGTTGTTCATCCTGTGTCATGAGCAAGAACGAGCTTGAATGGAAGACGGGATCATCTGTTTTGTTTAACTTGGTTAATGTATTCTCCATCGCATATATATTATTGTGATTTCTCTGTGGTGATGTGGACGGTAATGAATGAATGGTTGGGGAGAACGAGAACAGTTGGTGTTCTGCTCCCAATCAAGGTGTACTTTTGTTTCAGAGAGAATCATATGGCCCTTGAATCTTCAATTTGGTTTAATGAAGATTTAAGTTCACCATTCCTATATAATGAACTGAGATTTTGTTTTGATTTTTAAACGTATTGTGTTGATTTTTGTTATGTTCCTTGCTTCTTATACTCTGCTTCTTGATTGTTGATTCTTCCGAAAAATGAGGTCTCAAAAACTTTGCGTAGCCGAGTGCATTAAAAGGGTATTGTTTGCTGTTTGTTCTGACCAAATTGAAGAAATTATGTAGTTGATTTTCGGGATATATTTGATAATTCAATCAGTTCTTGCACATGAAATGTGTGCAAAGAGGATTCATTTGGTGAAGCCCACGTAGTTTGTGGCTATTGCGCTATTGAGGTGACTTAAGTTGAGTCTCCATTTGAAATGGATCAATTTCATGGTTCAAATTAGATATTAAAAATCTAAAGATGTATCGAGTATTATAAAATCTTAACCGTAAAATGAACTCTCTACATTTCCAATGAAATGGAGAGGATCTTGTTTCTTAAGCACTCCACTTTCGAAAGTATCAAACTGAATTTGGTTGATCTGGTTTGTGGTTTTGTCTTTGATTTATACAAGCATGTTGAAATTTGTCACATCCCTCAAAGGGAACCCCCTAACTTCCACAAAATGTCCTTAGCTAATTGAGCTCCTGCCTACTTTCTCTTTGTATGAGATGTCTGGATAAGTACTGAAAGATTGCATGTAATTGCATTGAGCTGACAGGATAGATGATGATCATAGGGGGAAAATAGCATTTGCCATCGCTGAAGAGGTGAATCAGAAGGGTACCATGCACAATGGCTAAACTTTTCCATACAACTCAACTTATAAATGTTGAGTCTGTTGTGCAATCAAGCCATCAAGGCAGCATGTGCACATTGCCATCTATCATATTGCTCGATGAGCTCAGACAAATGAGTAAGAATCTAAAATTAGTGCTTCATTACAGTTTGGATGGTCTGAATCTGATCAAGAGAATAATGAGACTGAACTGAAGTGGATAGTTTTCCTTTTGCTTTCTTAATACTTAAAGTTCATACAAAAATGTATGCTACTATTAGGCAAACTATCATAGTACAACCTTTTGGGGCATCAATAGCAGAGTAAAAAAAATGGTTCTTGGACTAGCCAAGCTCTTAAGAAAGTTGGAAATATAAATGAAAAGGAAAAAAAAACCCGAAAATGAAATTTTCTTCCATTTCAAGTTCAAGATTTGATTCTTAGATTTGACTCTGTATAGATGGAGCATAAAATGACTAGAGTAGGCATCAAAAACCAAAACTTGAAGCAAAATGCAATCATTGATTCAATAGCTTTTTTAAAATTAAAAAAAATATATATATTTTAAGTAATTTTATTTGAATATATAAAAAGGAATGAAAGTCACTATTTTTATTTATTTATTATTTTATAGTTATGTTGGGAGATGATGAATTTATCCATTCAACCTAAATCGGTAATTTAACAAACCACAAAGTTAAAAGTCATTATAATATGAAACAAAGAAACATAATGTATTATGGTTTATTTCACACCATTTATCACACACATAGTACACATATACATGTATGTAAGTAGGAAAAAATATCTTGACACCCCTCAAATTTTGGAGTAGTTGCACTTACACCCCTTGAACTTTTATTTTAGCCAATTTAGTACATAAACTTTGGTACTATAGACCCCTTTAACATTTTCTTTTGCCAATTTAGTACATAAACTTTGATACTATAGCAATAAAACTTGTGGGTTCCAGTTAACTTAATTGGTAAAGTCTCTGATAGTTGAAGAAGAGACTTGGGGGTCAATTCCCGCAGCTTACACCAAAAACCGATTGATGTCTTGGTCTGATGATAAAAAACTATCATCAAGAGCGGACGCAATAGGTTGAAAATCTCTATAAAAAAAAAAAAGCAATAAAACTCCCTTAAATTTTTTTCTCCCTATTAATTTAACCACTTTTTGCACCAAATAAATTTTAAAAAATGAAAATGAAGGGATCTTACTACAACAACATCAAAGTTTAGGGGTTTGTTTGTTACAATACTAAATTTCAAGTACTAATTTGGCTAAAATAAAAGTTAAAATGGTCTATTGGTTAAAAGACTAAGGTTTGTGTATTAAATTGGTTAAAATAAAAATTTAGGGGTGTAAGAGCAACTACTTTAAAGTTTAGGGGGGTGTCAGGGATTTTTCTTTTTTCTTTTTTCCCTTCCATTTATAAGGTTTTGTGCATGCATTAGACGAGTTCAAATCTTCTCTCTCTCTCTCTCTCTCTCTCTCTCTCTCTCTCTCTCTCTCTCCGAATCTATGTTCTACAAATAAAAAATTGACACATGACCATCTATTTAATTAATTACTAATTTTCTATCTTTCTTAATTTAGTTACCTTAATTAAATAAAAGCTTAAAATTAAAACTCAACAATCAACACATCCCCCCCACTGGGCATGGGCACCACCACCATCTTTCATTGGCGCCACATGCCCCATTACCACCCTCACCAACCATTGCTGGCTCCACTTGCAATATCACAGATGTGTTCAATGCCACCAGACACAACCATTCACTACCGCCATTATTGGGTATTGGTATTTGTTATTATTGGCGAATGCCATCATCTATAATTAAAGCCTGTTAAGAGATTTGAAGACAAGGAGGCGGTGGGTACCCATCATGGATTTGAATAAGAAACTTGTTGTTTAGAATACGATAGGGTAATTTTATGCTCCAATTTTTTCTTGTCAGTAGAGGATGGCGTACAACTTGTCAATGTATTGGTTAAGAATGAATAAAGACTTTGGAAAGAACGAATAAAGAAGAAACAGGAGACAAAAGACTGTTGCTAGTAAGGATTTCTTTATTTTGTTTCTTTGGCAACTGGTGCTGATAAAAGATGGTAGTGGTGTCGGTGGTGGTGACGAGTTGACTGTTGTGGTTTTTTTTTTTTTTTTTTTTTTTTTTTGATTTAATTTAGATAACTGAGTTAAGAAAGTCAGAAAATTCGTCTGTGAGGGTAGACCGCGCATGATGATGGGTCTTTCCTCTCACTTTCCTCGGTGTTTCCTAGAAAATCACATAGAAGACCATGCAACTAGTAAACAAGTATGTGTATTGATGATGCCATGAAAATCACCAGTGAGCTACACGGTCTTCGCACACTCGAAAGAATATCTGCACAATGAAAACAGAAGAGACCTAACAGAGAGCACCGGTGTGGTGTCGGCCAAATACCCTCCGAAGGTCAAGTTAGAACTTATTCTCACAACTCTAGAGTGCTAGAGAGGGTAAATTATGCGTACCTTGATTTGTGAAAGTATTGGGCTTTTATAGTAGAGAGTTGACATCCCTTCCTTGGTACGGAAGTCTTTTCCTTTTAGGATTCTACTTGGAATAGACCCAATCGTGATTTGCAAGATCTTACCTTATAGAAAAGATCTGCACGTATCCTCCGGGATCCCTACCATATTAGAACTCTATTCACCTTAGGATTCCACGGCGATCAAATACTTGTCTTGGGAGTATTTTTCATCAAAGGCTTTTGCTATTTCGGACCTCTGGACAGGTTGGGCTTGCCCTCTATCGGCCCAGGAACATGAATTCGTCAGGCCCACTTTCAGGCCTCGACAAGCTATATTCTAACCCTCATCATGTATATATATATATATATATATATATATATATATATATATATATATATGTTTGCCACGTTGCAGTGGTCTTCGTCAATATGCTCTGCTTTCATGGCCCGTAATTCTTCATCCTCATCCATCCAAACATGGAGTTGGGATGTCTTTGTTAGTTTTTGTGGCAAAGATACCCGCACAAACTTTACCGACCATCTGTTTGCCGCTTTGTACCAGAGCGGGATTCATACCTTTAGAGATGACAAAAAGCTCAAGAGAGGGAAAGATATCTGGACCGAGCTAGAGAAGGCAATCAAGATGTCCAGGATTGTTGTTATCGTGTTTTCAAAAAACTACGCTGCTTCAAGATGGTGTCTCAAGGAGCTGGCAATGATCATGGAATGCAAACAGAACTTGCAACAAATTGTGCTGCCCGTTTTCTACAAGGTTGATCCTTCCCATCTTCGAAATCAAAATGGGAGTTCAAAGAAAATGTTTGCCACGCATGAGAAACGTTTTGGGAAACACAAGGTGGCGAGCTGGAGGGCTGCTTTGATTAAGGCTACAAACTTGTCCGGGTGGGACTTGCAAAATGTTGGATATTGATAATTCTTTTTCTTCATCGATATGTCATAGACATAGTTGTAGAACTGCCGAAAAACCTCATATGCGCTTAGAGATAAAGAGCATTAATATTGGGTATTTTGTAAAGTAAGATGGTAAAATAGATAAAATAGCTTTTTGTGATGCCAAATTGCTAAATTTTTTGCACCACCAATGCTGATGCTGTTAAGCTTCAGTTATAACTCCTTCAATCATTTATAAACCCAAGATCCACTTAGTAAACACTAGACTCAAGCTCAATACTCATAGCATACACATTCAAACAATTCAATCCAATCAAATCCATATATTTTGGAATATCACATTTAATATATATATATATATATATCTATCTATCTATCGGTGTACAAAAGATATATACAAAAGGTGTGCTAAATTGTAAGAGCATCTTCAACAAATTCTTTATATTTTTGTACTATTTGAAGAGTGAACGGTTATATTTATTTTTTACCTAACTACTTTTTCAAATACACTTTCCAACAGACTCTTTATACTTTCTCTATCTCATTTAAATATCATTTATTCATTATATCTTTATTATTTCTTCATCTTTTTTTAATCAACAAGAAAGAGAAAGAATTGATATAGTACTACCTGCTGGAATTTTTTAATAAAAAAAATTCAATTGCTAAGGAATAGTAGCCCATCAGACTTGGCATGAGCAAATTTTTTTTTGAGATTTAGAGAGACCATTGGAGACCTATTTTGTGGATTAACTCTCTACAATAGAGAGGATTTTGTGTTTAACTCTCCTGTTGGAGATGCTCTATACACACTATCCTTTATTCTGATATTGGCTTTTACTTGGAAGTAAGTAATTTATTCATTATCGGCAAATACACGGAACCAGTTGCTACATTTTCGTGGGATTTATCTATTTTATTATTATTTTTTCTATGCTAGTTTCATCATTTTTTAAATTATTACTAACTTCTATGTTTAATACAAATACAACTGGCAGTTTTGAGTCAAATTTTATGGAGGAAATTATTGAAGACATTTCCAACAAGCTAAATGAGCTGGCACAACTTACGGCTGTACCCTATCCCGTTGGGATTGAGTCTCGAGTATTGGAACTCAATAAGCTGTTAAGCAGGGGTTCTAGTGATGTTTGCATGGTTGGTATTTTAGGGATTGGGGGCATTGGCAAAACAACAATTGCCCGAGCTATCTATAGCCAACTACGAAGAGAATTTCCTAGAAGTTGCTTTCTTGAAAATGTAAGAGAAACTTCTAAGCGACCAGATGGTCTGATTATATTACAGAAGCAAATTCTCTTCGACATCCATGTAAAATACAATAGAAAAATAACACTTGTTGATCAAGGAACTGCCGTTTTAAAAAATAGTGCATGGTATAAAAGGGTTTTTCTTGTTCTTGATGATGTGGATCACTGGGATCAATTAGATAAATTGGCCATTAGGCGTGATTATTTTAAACTAGGAAGTATAATTATCATTACAACAAGAGATAAGTCAATGCTCAAATTGGCCAAGGTGGACAAGATATATATGCCACCGGCATTGGATTGCCATGAGTCTGTTAAGCTCTTCAATTGGCATGCATTTGGAAATGAAGATTATGTATAGTTCTCAAAGAAAGTAATCTGTTACGCTAGAGGGGTTCCATTGGCACTTAAAGTTTTAGGTTCTAATTTGTCCGACAAGAGCACAGATGAACGTACATTGAAAAAATTAGAAGTAACATCTCATGAAGATATTCAAGAGAAGCTTAAGGTGAGTAATTGTTCACTAAGTGACACACAGAAAGAATTGTTTCTAGATCTTGCATGCTTCTTTGTTGGGATGGAAAAAAATTATGCATTCAAACTACTCACGGAGTCAAATTCATTCCTTGAAAGTGAGCTGGGGGTTTTAATCCAACGAATGTCTTGTAACAATTGATTGTTCGAACCGGTTAACAATGCATGATATAATCAGAGATATGGGTAGAGAAGTCGCCCTCAGAGAACGTAATCGACTATGGAATCATAAGCATGTCCTTGATGTATTGGAACATCACGAGGTAATATTCAGATGCTCGACCACTTACGTTGATTTGATAACAATATAAGACCAACTTACTTTATTTAGAGAAAAAATATGTAGTTGATTTCCCTACTGTATTCATCACAGCACACTACTAGAACAACTAGAGACATATTCCTGTCTCTCAAACTGTGTGATGCAGGGTCACTTTGCCTTTGCATCAGAATCAGTAATTGGACGCTACCGTGTTTTAATTTAGTGTTCTCACCCTATCATTCTGAATTGTAATTTTTCTAAAATATATATGACTTCTGCACCATGCTCGTTCTTATCAGGGAGAAGAAGAAGTTGAAGGCATCATGGCAGATTGGCCTGGTTATTATTTGGAAGTTGATGCCAAATCATTTGCGAATATGCATCAGCTAAGAGTGCTTCAACTAAAGTATGCACGCCTAAAGGGGAACTTCCAATGTCCTTCCAAGAGGTTAAGATATCTAGAATGGTATAGGTTCCCTATGGAATCCATACCAGCAGACTTAAACATGGAAAACCTTGTTGCTCTTAACATGCCCTATAGTGGCTTGACAAAACTTTGGACAGGAACCAAGGTATGCAAGTACGACAATTTTCTTCGAATTATTTCTGATTTGAATCTATTGAATTCATATGGATATTAATGTGGTATTTCTTTTTCTGGGTGAGTGAACAGATTCTGAAAAAGTTGAAGTTTCTTGATGTTAGACATTCCTATTACCTAAGGAGAACACCAAATTTCTCAGGAATCACCAATCTGGAGGCGTTGATTCTTAATAATTGTACTCGTTTGGTCGAGCTTCACCAGTCTGTTGGATGTCTCACCAATCTAGCTACTTTGAATCTTGCAGGATGTGACAAACTTACGGAGCTTCCCCTAGGTATTTGCAATTTAAAGTCTCGTGTAAACTTTCCTGGCCGGACAAAGCTAGAAATGGTGCCGAGATTTGAATTTAAATCGCCATTTACATTAAGGTATTCATCACTCCTTCAATTTTCTGAAGATCCATTACGAAGTTGTGGTTTTATTGGCAAGCTCCCCCAGCACTACAAGGTCTCTTCCCTCTCTTTGTCTGATGAAACTGGGTGTTTGGACCATTAATCATTACTCATGATTTAATTGAATAGTAATTGATTGAACTAGACCGATTTAGTAGTATATTCCTTACTAGATGAAGGTTGGTGGTGATGGTGGTGGGAATATGACGAGTTTTTTTTTTTTTTTTTTAAATTGAAATAAGAAAATGGCGTGGTATATTGGAATAAATAAATGGACATGTGGTATATTATTTTTTGTGAATTATTGAATGGAACAGGAAAAATTGGACAGAAGATATGGACTCCTATTAACATGCTTACTTATGAAGAGATTCTATTGGAATGTTCCTGAGAGAAGAGAATCATTAATATTCACTATTTCACCATTTATATCTCATTTATTTATTTTAATAGGATTTAAAGCATATGTTCATAAAAACATATAAATATTAACGGTCCCCCTTCAGATATATATAAAAAAAAAAAAAAATGTACAAGTATTCTTTTGTCTTAGGACACATATATATAACTTATTTAGTTTAGGAGTATTTAGAGCATACGTTCATGAAAATATATAATTAAGTGTTTGCTTATTGGTCAAAATTGAGACAAGAGATATAATTTTTTGTAGCTCAATTATAAAAATTTGTAACAAAAATAGAATAAAAATTAGGTTTTTTTAAAATAAAATTAAATAAAGCTAGTTTTGCTAAATAAATAAAAAAACTGAAAAAAAAGCAAATATATATGTATATAGCTTTGTGCCAAAGGAAAACTAACTAAACCTCTTTAATAATTTTTTTTTTTTAATTTTCCAAAAACAAACTCTTCTTCTATTCATTTTGAATTTAGAATTAGGGATTTGATTTTTATAGTTAAAACTTTGGGTCATTCATTAAAAAAATAGGTTTAATGTAGTTAATTTTTTTAATATTAATATATTTCTTTTATATTACGTTTCATCGTAAATATTAAGGCATATCAAACATCAAAGTGGTAGAGCTTGGCCCTACAAATAGAAGGGATCGACCTAAATTTCTGAAAAAGTAAAATAGTTCCATGTGTAGTTTTTATGGTTAAAGTAATCGATTTATGTAATTATTATATTTGATATTACAAATTTTTTTTTTAAGTGCTGATGTCTAGATTTGGTGATAAGAGAAAATTTGATTCTAAAAGTAAAAAAAAAAGGTTATAAGAGAAAAGGGACTGCAACTTTTTTAGATGCATCCAAGCGTCGATGCTTGTCAGCTCGAGAGGCAGCCGAGCAGCGGTGGGATGAGAGTCCGTACAGGGTTCCTGACGATGAGGCCGTTAATGGGGATGTTGATGATTTGAGTGTTGCCTCAATTCCAATGCAAGATCTGTACTCGTCTGGCATTCCAACAATGACCTTTGTGAGCCAAACTGAGCGTCTGAAAAGTTTGGAAATCGAACAAATGTCATGGAAGGCAGAGCGCCAGCTTCTGCACCATCAATTGAAGACCGTTTGTGAGGATGCTGCTAGGGCTTCTGCGCAACACACAATTCAGTGTGCTGCTTTGGAGAGAGAGAATTTTCGCCTTCGTACGGAATTAGCACGTGCCAGCAGGCAATTTGCTCCACAGCTCTATATGGATCTTCCCCGTCCACAATTGTCATCCGAGAGTGCTTCTTCTTCATCGGCCTCTACTCAGTCTAGTATATCAGCCATTGACAAGATCTAGCACTCTTGGTAATATTGTTTGATATACCTCCAATTCTCATAATAATTAAGCAAATCACCCATGAGAACTTTCTGACTACAATTAATGCTTTGTGGGCTTCGTAATTTAATTTTGCACGTATGGATTTAATTAGGACATATATGCCAGGTACGTATTTCAGTCCACTGGACTTCATGTAGATTGTAGGATTTGGATTCTACATCTTGTTGCTTAATTAGTATTAGCAACCTTTTTTTTAGTAAGAATAATTAGTAGTATTCTGTATTAGCAACTTGACATTAATATTTCAGGCTTTGTAAATTATCAATCAATCCTTATAAACAGAGAATTATATGGCTAATGGCTTGTGCTTCTCTACGCGAGTAACAGGACTATTAGAACATAAGTAAATGAAGCCCAAAAGGGAAATTTTAAATTAAAATAAAATAAAACAAAAAGAAGAAGAAGAAGAGAGCGAGAGAGAAGATGTCATGGCAATCAGAGTGATATAATAAATATATAATTTGTAATTCTGCCATATCCAAGTTATACTGATTGAGCGCCTGAAATATATAATTTTGATTACAAAATAGATTATTTATATTATTTATATGTTAAAAACAATAATTTAATATCTTATGAGTTTATTTACAAATTTACATGTTATAATTTTGAGTCTATATAAAGTATATGTTTATACCTTTATTAATATAAACATATAATATTATATATATTTTAATCAAACCACATATTCGCAAGTTTGTTTATGAAAATATTATTATGTCAAAAGTATTGTCGCTCAACTACACTTTCTAGCGTTTCCAATAAATACGTCAAGGTTCAAATCCCTCGCATCTATTGTTGTAACTAATTTAAACTTAAGTTTGACTCATTTGTTAAATAAATGAATATAGACAAGTATTTTTTTTTTCAAGTCAAGCACATGCTATATTCTTAAACAGCTCAAATCAATATAACCCTAATTGGGATTAGTTGGCCCTTGGCTGCTTTAAAACATCTATTATATAAGATTAACCTTTATCATTTTTCTTAAAAAAGACACCAGAACTAGATAATTTCCTCTCCGTTATTACAAATTAAGTAAAAAGAAAAAACCAGTGTTACTATTGTTTGCACCATTTTCAGCTCTTTCTCTCATATCCCTCCTCACATTCCCTATCCTTGAAGAATTTCTATCAAGAAACACCTTCGTTGTGGTAGCTATTCTTCAGTGTAACTTGTTCATTTTGATCATTTTGTTTTGCTACAATGTACAAAAATTTTAAAAATTATGTAATAAATTTTTTTTATCCATTACATTATCTAAAACTAAACTAGTAAGAAAGACTAAGCAAGCAACACACAGCCTTGAATCTTCATTACCATCTCCATGACCTCCTCAAGCAACACATAGACCTTGATTTCTGTCTGTTTGTTCTACCTCTTTTTAGGATCAATGGAAGTGAAAATTTGGGAATGGGAAGATGAGGAGGTCATGGAGATTGTTGAGAAAGCAAAAACCCAAGAAATTGGAAACAAAATCTTCAATTTTTCAACTTGAAATCAAAAGCAAACAAACAACAAAATTTTCCCCCTCAAAATTTAGTTAGAGCAAGAGAAAAACACTAAGATAGCTCTCAAGTTTCAGCACAAAATAAGATTTAAACTCCCTCTAAATTTTCACAACGATAAAGAGAAGGAAATTTTTCTTGGATATTAGGCCATTTCAATAATGAGAAATATGAGTTTTTCTTCTTTGAAGTTACGTTTAAATGAGGAACTAACAGTAACAGGAGAAAAGGAGTTTATCTTCTACCTTTTATCTCAAAAAACAGTAACAGAACAAAAGGAGTTCAAAGAGAAAAATGGGTGTTGGGCTTAAGCCCAATCCTAGTTTCTAAAAGTTTCTTTTTCAAGTCCATTCTAATCCTCTAAACTATTTTAATGGCCAAGCCCATTTTAAATTTTCGAAGCTTTTCAAATCGCCAAAGCCCATTTTAGTGACTCAAAAACTTTCCAATGGTCAAGCGGACTTCAGTTCAAAGAAATGCTTAAAATAGTTCTCGCACCCAAAAGAAAGCCCCAATTTTAATGGCAAAGTTCAATGGTAAAGTCCAAACTTCAAAAGGCAAAGTTCAGAAATCTTGGGCCTGTTGTTTGAACAACCGTTTTTATTATTTAAATATCATAGTACGTATTTTTATAACGCTTTTTTACTCACACGTATTTTCACAATACTTAAACAACATTATTAGAAATTTCTTATCAAATGGGTCCTTTGTCTTTGTTACATATTCATTATCTGCACAAATATTCTTTTATGCATGTTGCAGAATTTAGAAGCTAAAGGCATGCTGAAGGGAGTGGAAATAAATAAAGGAGGGCTTCCTATTTCACACTTCATGCTTGCGGATGACATTATTTTCTTCAAAGTTGCCAATCAGACTACGCTCAGCCAAACCCTCCAAAGCTTTTGTGAAATGTCAGGTCAAAAGATAAATGGCACCAAATCAGTCATGGTGGTTAGTCCCAACTGCAATGAAGCTATAAAAGAAGACTTAGCCAAAAAGTTAAAAGTAAACATTGTAGCAAAGATTGGGAAATATTTAGGGATCCCAGTGGACCCGGGAACAACAAGGAGAGAAATTGGCAACCAAATCATTGATTGGCTACAGAGTAGACTTCAAACTTGGAAAGGTAAACTCTTATCATCTGCAGGGAAGCTAACTCTTATTAAATCAGTCATGCAAGCCATGCCAATATATTCCATGTCAATCCATAGATTACCAAAAGATACATGCAATAGAATTGATAGAATCATTAGAGATTTTTGGTGGGGAAACACTACAGAAGTAAGGAAATTACATACCATAGCTTGGGATACAATTTGCCAACCTAAGGAAACAGGAGATGTAGGTATTAGGAAGACAAAACAATTCAATCAAGCCCTCCTAGCCAAAAAATACTGAAGAATAACTCAGAATCCTTAATCATTACTAGCCACTACTCTTAAAGGAAAGTATTTTCCAAAAGCTCCTAACCTTTGGGGTATGGAAAGATGTCCAGCTACTGCATCCCAAATATGGAAAGGAATATGGAGGACAAAAGAAACACAACTGTCAAGAGCAAAATGGCAAGTAGGTATGGGTGATAACATCAAATTAAGGGATCCGCTATGGTATAGACCTTGAAATGAAACAACATTGTTGGAATACCGACTTGACAGAGGCACAGTTCGAGATCTTATGGATTCTGAAATAGGTACTTGGAAAGCTGAGCTCATTGCAAATATATATGATGCGAGAGTTGCACGAGAGATTATAAATGCCCCACATTCAAAGTTTGGAATTCAGGATAAAATTTTATGGTTTCAGTCAAAGAAAGGGACATACAAGGTGGATGAAGGATACAAATTGATTACTACAGAGCAAGATGGGACAACTAACTATGGTATGAATGGAATGGGCTCGAAAAATCTTTGGAAACTAAAAACCCCATATAAAATATGTCTGTTCTTATGGAAATTATTACACAATGGGCTACTAACTAGAATGGAGCTAACCAGAAGCAAATTATTGTTAGCCCCAAATGTGTAATGTGCGATCAAGAAGATGAAACATTAGACCAACTTTTCCTCAAATGTCCTTTTGCTAGAGCTTTATGATTTGCCTCGCCACGAAACATTCGATCTGATGCTATTCCATTTGCTCGACAATGATTGATAACCACTCTTGAAAAATATAAAGCAAGTAATGGACAGGAAGATAATGTTCTTACAGATATTAGTGCCACTCTTTAGGTGATTTGGACCTATAAAATAAGGTTATGTTTGAAAATGAAACTGCTAATGTTCAACAACCCATTTCAAGCAATAGATACCTCCTGACTGAATGGAAAATAGATTTAGATGATTGTATCCAAATTGGTTCAACAACTGCCGTAACTGTTGGAAACCAGACTACATGCCAAAATCAGAATTGGCAAGCAATAGTTATAGTTGACACAAAAAAGCGTTCACGCGAAGCTAATTGGAATGGAGGTGCCTTTGTGATCAAAAATCGTTTAGGCCAGTCCGTTCGTAAAGGTTGTTATTCATGGCATTCCTGCAATGATGAGAACAACCTGTTATCCACAACTAGAGAAGCATTATATGAGGCGTGGAAGCAAGGTTTCAGGGAGGTAATCCTTTTTCTAGAATCAAATCGAGGAGTGAAGCTAATTTAGACACATTGCTTGACTAGCTTGGAGAACGTCCCCATCATGGATGATATTGCGACATTAAAAAAGATGATTAAACTGTTGGAAAAATGCATGTTTGTATCGCATACAAAACATACGCAGCGGAAAAATTAACGAATCTACTTCATTCGCAATTGATAACATGTACTATGTAAGTTTCAGAATTTGAGAATAAGAAAGCGTACCTTGGTGAAATTCAAAACCGAAGATCAGAAGTTCTTGGGAAGACTTTTAATCTTCACTCCAATTCTACTTAATGCCCAAGATGTGTGGTCTCTCAATCAGTTTCCAATGAGAGAATAATGAGTGTCCAACACTCACATACAAACCATTTCATTCCTTATGAGAACTCTCATGAAAGACTCTTATGGAAAAACCTTTATGAAAAAGCACTTATGAAATTTTGTATGTTTCTCTCCTTATATACAACTGATTATCTAATTGGACTAGCCTTTTGAGCCTTTCCAATTGGACTCTAGTATGTGGCTTGGAGTAGGACCAAAAGGGGCCAATAAGACACTAGCTCCAATGGGTATTGGGCTTTTCTGTCAACTCTTGACAAGTCCAAAGTTACCATCAACTATATTTAATACCACTATATAAATATTGTTGTACTCTAGGCCTTATTTATAAATTATATCTCAAGACTTTATTATACATGCAATCTCTTCATTAAAATATTCGTAGTAATACAAAGTCATGAATGTAGACTGCCACTTTGAAGATTACTACATCTTAATCCTTGAGTACCCGGTTTAATCCTTTATGTTATTCAATATATATATTTATGAAATCCAATTCCATAAAAATATATATACTTTAGTAACTCTTTACTAAAGTGGTTTGGCCCAACACTCTGAATAACCAAACCCATTAAACTTATCTCAAGGGAATATTTTATATCTCCGTTAAGAGACTATGAATTCCATCTTGAGAATATATGATCCATCAACACTAAATGCAGCTGCCCAACATACTGAAGTTTTGATCGTAACTCATAGATCTCACTCCTGATATATCAAAGCAACCTACATCTCATGATCAGGTCTATTATTCTCTCAGGATTTAGAATTGATGTAAATAGAAGTCGTGAGATTTATTATTCATTTGACAGTCGTTAAGAGAATAATAAATCTCACAGCGGTCCAGTTCAATATGTCTTAACTCTTAAAATATATCAACATACCAACTAGAAGTCTCCACTTCCATAATCAAGACAAATCATCATAGTTGATATGTTATAGTCTTCGCAGATGAAATGCCCAATTTCATCATCGACTACGAACTAAAATTCTGAGTTTACAAAGAACTTGTGATTTATATCTTCTGTGACTAAATTACATAAATCACATACTATGCATCTCATGAACTAAGATAATGTCTCATTAGTTCATTTATAGATAGTCTCATATAATTAAACAATTTAATTATTTATAACATGCCAATAAATTGGATTTTAGGGCATAAACCCCAACATAAACATATTCACATCCAAGTTGCTCCTCAACTGGTACTTCAAGAAGTTTAGGGACTGGCAAACATGACGACAATATGTTTTACAAGACTTTCCTAGATGTGATTTTATTTGGTGGTAACAACAACAACAAAAAAAAAAAAAAAAAAAAAAAAAAAAAAAAAAAAAATCCCTGTTATCAAGTGGCGGGAAACGTATTGAGGTAACTAAATGTAACGCTCATTTTATACTAATGGTGATACTGAATGAAATGCCCCACTCATTTTATGCATGATGGTAATGATGCAGCTCGTAAAACAACACTTCTCCACCAACATTTCCCATGGCCATGAAACCTACATGAGGACTGAAACTATTTGAGCATCGTGGTTAAATTTCAGAAAATCCACTTTGGAGTTTAGATTTTCTATGGTCTTGATAGGTTTTTTTAGACATGGCAAACTATCGGGTCAGGTTGGGTTAATCAAGTTGTGAGTTAAACAGGCCGGATTAAAATACAAGCCATTTTAAACGGGTTGAAAACAGGTCGGACCAATTGGGTTGTGGGCGGGTTCGAGCTGACCCGTATTTTCACATAAAAAAAAGAACTAAAAAAAAATGTATATATTAAGTTTACAACTTGACAAAGAGAGAGATTTTAAGGAGCACAAAAAGTATATATTAAGTTTACACACTTCTGATTGAAAGTTCACTAATGACCTAGACTTTTGGATTTTTTTTCTTTTACTTTAGTTTTGTATTGTGCTAGTTAGACTTAGTGTTAGTAACTTAGTATTTAACTCTATTACTTAGCATTTAACTTAGCGTTAGATGTTTAGTAGTGTAGACATGTAGTTGTAAATGATTTTTCCTTTTGTATTTTTTTCCTCTAATACTTAGTAATAAACTTAGTGTTATATGTTTAATAGTGTAGACGTGTAGTTGAAATGCTTTTGCTTTTTGTATTTTTTCCTCTATTATTTAATATTTAACTTTGTGTTAGACATTTAGTAGTGTAGATGTGTAGTTGTAGATGTCGTTGCCTTTGTATTTATTTCCTTTTAATTAATTTTTTTAATAAATGGGGGCATGACCATTGCCACTGGTGGCTACTAAGTGGCTAAATAGTGTGTGTGCAGTGCTTTATGCATTTATGTCTATACACCTAGCACCTTGATATGTAGTCTAAATATTTTTTAGAAAAAAAAAAAATTTTAAAACAAGTCGGCGGGTTGGTCAGGTCGGCCCACAAAAAATGGGCGGGCAGCAGGTTGACCCGTTTTTAATTTAGAATAAAATGGGTGGGTTCAGGTCGGATCAGCATATTTTTGCCTGTTCGGGTCAGCAAGACAAAACCGTTTTCTCTCGCCCCTTGTAAACATTCACAATCCCATTGTATCAACAGCCATATGGAAGCCAAACCTTGTTCTTAAGTCCCAATGGTAGACCTGGCCATCACCACTAGAGCTCAATAATTGCTACCCATCATCAGCAAAAGCTAAAGAACGAATCTTTTTTTAATTTAATTTATCCTCCACAAAACGAAACAACATGATGTACAAATTGATAGACAAATGATTACTGGCAAGATAATTAATTAGTATTTAGTATGATGTACAAACTTCACTCTTTAGTGTATCAACAACTCCAAGATAATTAATTAGTATTACTTAATTAGTTACACAACAATTTGTATAAAAAATATAATAAAATTTATAATATTTCCAACACCACTCAATTTTTTGGATCTTTTTAAAAGTGGAGTAAAAACAGTCATAGCCTAAGTGGCTCAAGCCCAATCGTAAGTGGCCTAAGCACGGGCCCAAGTGGAATAAGCTTAGGGTCGGCCCTAAAAACTGGGCGGGATTTAAGGCTGATCACCTGATCCGGATCCGGATCCACCTGATCCATACCTGGTTCGTGGTTATAAAAGTTCACCTGTAAATAAGGGTGGATTTTCTTATCATCAGCCAGTATTACTTGATCAGTGGAAACTTCTTCATCAAGAAAATCATACTTATAAAGCAGGTGTGCATTTTGGATCATTGCTTCTAAATTAGATCGGTAACCCTTCGTATCATTCTCATAAATCAGCCTGACCCCAAATTTCTTCAGTTGGAAACTACCACCCACTTGTATTGAATACACGACTTCATCTCCAGCTTCCAACATATGTACAATGTCATGTAGCGGTACAGAGTGCAACCACATATGTTCCTGACTCGGTTTTAGGCGACATTTCTTTTGTTGATGCTGCCACTCGATGCCCTTGGTATTGTTTTTGAATTCACAGATAATATTGGATTCATGAATATCATGAAAGCGGGTTGCAAATACAACACATAAGAGCCATCCTCGAATCTTTTGCTTCGTTGCTGGGGGTGCAACAAATGATAAAATTGATCCTGTACTATTGTAGTGAAACCACTCTGAAAACTCGCCCCAAGATAGGAAAACACTAATACTGAAGGTTGCAATCATTTCCTGTTACATCACATGAGTAATAAGTTATGGTCCAAAAAAACCCAGTTCTATAAAAACTTTAGATATTAAAGAAGATACCTTGAAAAGCTTCTTTCTTGGATTACTATTGACGAGTGGTTTGAAGTAACCAGAGCAAATCCATTCCAAGTACTTAGCGATCTTTGCATCCATCGCTTCTAAACCTTTTGAAAGTTGATTCATAAGTGTTCTGCATTGGCTAATTCCAAAACCGAGTCGATCAATGAAATTGATTATAACTGAGGTATGAAATCGAGCGATGCTTGCAGTTGACAATATAAAGGGTCTCGGGAATGATCTTTGACATGCGAGGTCCTCAACTAGTACGCCCGGTGAAAATTCTACACGCGGGAATGGGGTCTCAGTTATAAGACCATGTCCAGCTTTGAATTCAATTACTTCCGGCGTCATCTCTAAAAGCCTTTCACGGTTTATGAGATTCTCTGCCTCAAGATGAATGAATCTAGAGAAAAAATCATTTTCTCTCTTTTGGAGATAGGAATGGCTGACAGTAAAATACAACTTTTGTCCAATCTGTTCTCCACTCAAAAGAAAAGTTCTGAATTAACATCCTATGAATTCAACATATCCAAACTATCCAAGCCTGGAAAATATGAAAACAAAATGCAAATAATTGCGTACCTTGGTTGTCCAAAGTTCTACTAATTTACCATGAGCAAAGCAACTAGGAATCCACTCTACTCTCATAACCTCTCGTTTTTTTTTCATTTTTTTATAATCATCTAGCTCGCTTTTAAAGGTAGGAGTATCCTGAAAATTATTCAGAACATTTATATAAATCTCCGCCAAAGTAGCTTGCTCATTCAAATAGGGTTGTGGATAAGGAGGATGAAAGTGCCTTGGCTTTGCCTGAACACCAATGGTGAAAAATCCATGGTATAGTCAAGAATTTCAATCCCAATACAAAAAAATACTAAAATTATGAAATACAGTTTTTATCATAAAAAAGAGAGAGGGAGAGTGGGACAGACCATATGCTGGTGAACCTTTTCTATATGCGTGAGATGCCTGTCCACATGCGTTATTCTTGGTGGTGATTTGAATTGAAGTCTTGTTACACTAGACATGAACTGGTCAATCTCTTGGGGAAGGTTCTTAAGGCTTTTACAGTCTGCAAGATCAAAAGTAACTAGTTTGTCGAGACATATAACAGACTTGTGAATCTCGACCAAACTAGTACAATTGTTAAGAACCAACACCTCTAGATTATTGATCTCCGAGAAATCTGGTGTTCCCCTTAGGTAATAGGAATGACTGACATCCAAAAACTTCAACTTTTTAAGAATCTGTTCCCCCACCCAAAAAAAAAAAAAAAAAAAAAAAAAAAAAAAAAAAAATTGTTGAATTAATATCTATATGAACTCATCAGTAGATCCAGACCAGAAACATGAAACCAAATACTTTCATACCTTGGTTCCTGTCCAAAGTTCAATCAGGCTACTATAGGGCATGTAAATAGCAACAAGGTTTTCCATGTAGAAGTATGGTGGTATGGATTCCATAGGGAACCCATACCATTCTAGATATCTTAGCCTCTTGGAAGGACATTGGAAGTTCCCCTTAAGGCGTGCATAATTTAGTTGTAGCACTCTTAGCTGATGCATCTTCGCAAATGCTTTGGATTCCACTTGCAAATCGTGGACCTCAGGCAAATATAGCATGATGCCTTCAACTAATTTTGTTCCCTAATAAGAAAGACCATCGTGTAAAAGTTAGATTTTAAGTTGAAATTTATATTCGTACATATATAGAATAATACGTAGGTTGAAAACACCAGTGTGTAAAAATAAAAACATGGGTTGATTGTGATGCAAAGTCAAAGGGCACTCTGCATTGCACAGTTTAAGGGACAAGTACTATATATGCCTCTGGTTCCTCAAGCAGTGTGCTATGATGAATACAGTAAAAAATCAACTATTTTTATACTAAATAAGGTAAGTTGGTCTTATAATCTTATCAAATCAAGATTATAGTTCAGGCATTTGAATCTTACTGTGTGATATTTCAGTACATCAAGGACATCCTCATGAAACCATAGTCGGCTACGTTCTCCAGGCACTTTGGGGGATTCTTTGCGGACAACTTCTCTACCCATGTCGATGATCATATCATGCATTGTCAACCGGTTCGAGCAATCAATTGTTACAAGACATCGACGAATCAAGACCCCTAATTCACTCTCAAGGAACAAATTTGAGTCTTGGAGTATTTTGAATGCATAACCTTTTTCCATTCCAACAAAGAAGCATGCAATATCTAGAAACAACTCTCTTTGTGTGTCACTTAGCGAATGAAAACTCACCATAAGCTTTTTTTGAATTTCATCCTGTGGTATTACTCTTAATTTTTCCAATGCACCTTCCCATTCATTCGTGCTCTTGTTTGACAGGAAAGAACCTAAAACTTTAAGTGCCAATGGAAGCCCTCCAGCATAATATATTACTTCCTTTGAAAACTCTACATAATCTTCCTTAGGGTGGTCTTTTCCGAATGCATGCCAACTCAAGAGCTGCATAGACTCACGGTAATCCAAAGCTAGTGGCGTATATATCTCATTAATCTCATCCAATTTGAGTGTAGATTTATCTCTCGTTGTAATGATAATTATACTTCCTGGTCGAAAATAACCACGCCTAATGGCCAGTTTATCTAATTGGTCCCGGTGATCCACATCATCAAGAACAACAAGTACCCTCTTACACCATGCTCTATTTTTTATTACCATAGTTCCTTGATCAACAAGTTTTATTTTCCTATTGTCATTTACATGGAAGCTGGAGAGAATCAGCTCCTGTAAATCAATTAGGCCATTTGGTTGCTTAGCAATTTCTCCTACATTTTCAAGAAAGCAACTTGCTTCGAATTTTCTTTGTAGTTGGTTATAGATAGCTTTGGCGATTGTCGTTTTACCAATGCCACCAATTCCCCAAATCCCAACCATGCAAACATCACCTGATCCCCTTAACAGTTCATTGAGCTTCTGCACTCTAGACTCAATCCCAACTGGATAGGTTGCTACCATAAAGTATGGCAGATTTAGTTTGCTGGAAATGTCTTCAATAATATCCTTTATAAGCGTTGACTCAAAACTGCAAGTTGTATTCACAATTAAAATTGAAAGTAAGTGATTATTAAATAAGATGAAACTAACCTTTATTTTTTTTTGGTGGATAAAAGGTTAGGAAAGCTGAAACTAGCCTTGAAAACATAATAAAAAAGCAAAATCCTGCAAAAAATTAATTGGTTCCGTGTGTGTAAATTAAAATTTCCAAATTGTGGATCAATTTTTGTTTTTGTAATTGGATACTCCAGTATTACAGTTCTACAACTACAATATAATATTGACCAAGAAAATGAAATACCGATGTGCAACATTTTGCAAGTCCCACCCGGACAAGCTTGCAGCCTGAGTCAAAGCAGCCCTCCACCTCCGCACTTTGTCTTTCTCTAAACGCCCCTTACGCTCTGCAAATACTTTGGCTAAACGCCCCTTTTGCGCTCGCACCTCGGAGGGATCCACATCGTAGAAAACAGGCAGCACAATTTGCTGCAAGCTCCGTTTGCATTCCATGATCTTTTCCAGTTCATCGAGGCACCAGCTCGAAGCAACATAGTTTATGGAAAACACTATAACAGAAATCCTGGACGTCTCGATTGCCTTCTCAAGCTCGGTTTGGATAGCTTCCCCTCTCTCGAGTTTTCTGTCATCTCTAAAGGTGTGAATCCCGCTCCGATACAGAGCATCAAAGAGGTGGTCAGTAAATCTAAGGCGGGTATCTTTGCCACAGAAACTGACAAAGACATCGTAACTCCATGTTTGGTTGGATGAGGATGAGGATGAAGAAGAACAGGTTTCTTGCGCCATGATAAAAGCAGAGCAAATTGACAAAGATCAGAGCATGGTGGATGTAGTACTTGTATAGACTTGGTGGGTGATCTTTTATGTGATTTTCTAAGAACCAGAGGAAAGTGAAGACGAAAGCGGAACGAAGGATTTGCGATTTGCGTGTGGGTTGGACAACTTGGACTTGAATAGGCTGAAAATGGAAAACAACAGTAACGGCGTTCCGCGGAATATATGACTCAGCTCCTTTTGGGTGGGGTAGCTACCGAGATAAACAGTAGCCATTGTCCCCCCTAAACGCGTGCGCAGCAAAAAAAAAAAAAAAAAAAAAAAAAAAACGCAAACGTGAAACGCAACCTCCGAATCCAAACCGCACCAGAGACCCAAAAGGCATGCTCCCTTTCCTCAGGAGTCCCATCTATGGGGAAAACTTCCTCAGGTTGAAACCAAATATTGTTCAAGAGGTACCATATAATTTGCAATACCCAAATTCGTGTAATCTCCAATTGATTCCAGGGGTAGCTCATCTTCAGGCCCTTGCCAGTACCTCTTCAGCTTATGACAAACATTTGCAAATCAACATTACTTTAGATTATATGGCTAAATGAAAGATGGGGAAAAATGTGCCATTCATTCTCTAAGATACTAATAGGATAATTCCAATCATCTAAAAGAGATGCAGTTTTGTTCTCCAAAAACAAATGTACAAATACAATTTAAAAAATTAGAGCCATGGTAATAATATAATTAATATGATAAATTACTACTAACATGGCATTTCTACCATAATTTTATTCACTCTGATCCCGTGAAAATAATCTCAAAAAGCTCCTTATAATACTACAGTGTATGCACATCCATTCTCAGCTTGCATGCTGGTAGTACTAAATTACAAATGCCTTTTCTTTTTCTTTTTTTCCTGAATGTGGGATAGTAATGCCAATAGTAAGTCAAAGGAAAATGATTGTATAAAATTTGTACACACATTTCATTTCTTACCATTGATGTCACATTCAAATATCATATTTGCTTTATGCAAAATTAATGGTTGAGAAAGAAATTAGTACACAACGTTTATGCACTATATTTAAGAAAACAACACAATCCACAAACTCATAAAGTGAAATTTGGATATAAGGTAGAAATTTACTACCTAACAACTCCAAAGAGCAGTATGTCCCCAATATTCAGCAATGGTCACATCTCCTATATTGAGAGATGGGTTCGCATTTCCTGCTACACCATAATGCACTACTCCTTCAACATTGAAAAAGCTCAACAAAAGCTGAGTAGTTATGCCTGCATTTATCTAGGGGGAAAAAGGGAGATAGAACAAATAACGTTAACCTCTCATAAAATTTTTAAGTAAAAAATTAGAAAAATGGGTGAAGCACCAGAGAAAAGAAATTCAAAATCAAAAGAATATTTAATACCATGCTTAGTCCTGTCATAACTAGTATGACTTTCTTTTCGCCAATGGTTCCAAACTGAAATCTTCTTCCTGAGAACTCAAAAGAAATAATGGAAGGAGGTAGTAAATAATGGATTTAGATTTGAGGATTTTTATCTAACAAAGATTCTTGCCATATTATCTTTTTTATTTTTATTTTTTATGAATCAGTAGACATTATTATTTTTTGATGAACCGGAATTTTTATTAGCAAACAAACCTGAACACAAGTCACAGCCCTGTCTAGCAGAAAGGCCAAAGAAACTCAACAAACTATACAAGGACCTATATAAAACAGAAGCCTACCACAACAAAATTGAGTAAACCTACCCTGCCAAGAATTAGCTAGAAAGCACAAAAACAATAACCAACCAACTACAAAACTAATTACAATGGGTTCCGCCAAAACCAACTTGTAAAAGACACCAAAATTCCAAGATTCTGCAGCAAACCTACAACAGACAGAGCAATCCCAGACTTAATGAAGGGTAGAATCTAGATTCAATACCCACTTATAACAGAGGACGATATTCAGAGTAGATCTTTGGAAAGTAGTTGACCCAATCCTGCCTCTAAAATCCTTCTTTATTTTCCTTACTAACGGCTCTTCAGTTCATATTTGGCCATTATGGATAATAGCATTTCTTTGGATCCAAATATGGTATACTACAGCCCATAGAGCAACTTTGCATAAAGATCTCAAACTCCTTCCTCTTGGATTAGTGACATTCCCAACCGATGATGTCTTGCCATATATAGTCTGCCTGAGATACTAAACACTTAACAGAAGCTCATAACAGTGGACCATTTCCTCTTGGTGAAAGGACACTCAAAAAATATGTGATCTCTACTTTCTATGCTGCCCCTATAAAATACACATAAGCAATCTCCAGAGTACCCCTATTGAGCCAGCCTATCTCTTGTAAATCTGTTTTTTATTGCTAGCCAGCCTATAAAAGCATGCCTTGGGATAGTTAGATTGAGCCACAGTATTCTCCACCACTCTACCTCAACTACCTTCATTCTAAGCTCATTATAGGTTGCTGCACAAGAGTAACAGCCAGAACTAGTAATAGTCCATCTCACAGTATCCTCTTTTTAATTTCAACTAAAGGGGGCTGACTTTGGATGGTTACCAAGTCCTCAGACCTAGCAGGTTTTCATGCCCAATTTCTATTTACCAAGACAGTATTCGACCTAGCTTCAGAGTTACTAGCTGCATCATATATTACTCTAAAACCAAACTTCATGAGTAATATCCCAGCTGGGTGCCAGTTGTCATGCCATACGAAAATTTTGCTACCATCTCCCACTTCAAATTAGAGAAATTCTTAGCTTCATCTCTGAGTTTAAGAATAGCTTTCCATCCCCAAGTGGAATGCTGAGGAATTTTAACTGTCCACAAGCATCTGCCCTTCAGCAAGTTTGAATGCACCCAAGCAACCCAAAGAGACCAAGCCTTAGTGAACAAATTCCGAATGAGTTTCAAAATGGCAGCTTTATTCCACACATCAAAACTTTTAGGCCCCAAACCTCCTTTTTTGGGAAGATGGACTGCAATCCAGGCAAATTTGGTAACACCCTTATTAGAATCATGACCACACCATAGGAAATGAAAGATGCTTTGATGACCAAGAATTAATCCTAGCCATTATTTTGTCCAACAGTGGTTGACAATCTTTAAAAGCCAGCTTACCAGTGTTTAAAGGCAGCCCCAAGTATTTGACAGGTAGTGATCCCTCTCTAAATTGTAAAGTTTCCAAGATTTGCTGTTTTAAGGGTACGGGGACGGCAGAGCCAAAAACGTCACTCTTGCTTGAGTTAACTGCAAGTCCATAAATGGCTTTAAACTCCAAAGCATCCTTAATCAAATTAATTGAATGAATATTAGCAGCTACAAAAATGAGAAGATCATCTGCAAAACTAAGGTGGGTAATACCTAAGCCTTTGCATCCAGGGTGAAATTTAAAAAGTGAAGAATCTCTGAACTTCTTTTGCAATAACCTAGAAAAATCATCCATTGCAACCACAAAAAGGTAAGAGGAAAGAGGATCTCCTTGCCTAAGACCCTTACCACCCTTAAAATAACCCACCAAACTACCATTTAATGAAATAGAGTACCCTGGATTAGTAATGCACTAACGGATCCAATCTCCAACCTTCATAGGGACCCCAGCAGCCAGCAAACACATCGAAACAAAGCTCCAATTGACAGAGTCATAGGCCTTTCCAAGATCAGCCCTAATGACACACTTAGCTGAACCAGAGTTCTTATGATAGCCTTTAACTATTTCACGAGCTAGCAGAACATTTTCAGATATGCGCCTACCCTTGATAAAAGCTGTTTGGGCTGAATTTACTAAGGAACCAAGGCAATCCTTCAATCTATTAGAATGGATTTTTGTAATGCATTTGTATATGATATTGCAACAAGAAATTGGTCTAAATTCAGCAACAATTGAGGGATTTGGGACTTTTGGGACCAAGGTAATGAGGGTGGAGTTTACCTCAGATAGTAGCCTCTCAGAGGTAAAGAAGGAACTGACAGCTGCAATCACAGAAGGTCCAACAGTCAGCCAAGACTTCTTATAAAACTGACCACTGAAATCATCAGGTCCAGGGGCCCTATCACTGCCCATAGAAAAAAGAACCTCTTGAATTTCTGGTGGAGTAGCCTTCCTCCGCAGTTTGGGCTTCAAATCCTGAGAAATCTGATCTGAGAAGAGGGAAGAAATAGTATGAATCATGGTAGCTTCATTACAGGATTTGTAGAACCCAACAAGTTCTGATATAAGTCAACCACCAGGTTCTTGATCTGTGAAGGGTCATCCACACAATCACTATCCATTAAGCATTTAATAGAGTTTCTGACCTGTCTAGATCTCAATTGATTATGGAAATAAGAATTATTCTGGTCTCCCAAGCTTAGCCATTTTACCCTTGACTTTTGTTTTAGGAAGGCTTCCTCAGCATTACTAATGGAGAGGTACTCATGCAAGAGTTCATCCTCTTTATCTCTATTCAAAAGATACCCAGGCTGCAGCACACTACTTTGGAAAGCCTCTAATCTGCTTTTTGCAATCAGAACTCTCTAAGACAAAGCTCCATAAAGATCTTTACTAACATTCTTTAGCTTGCTTTTGGTAGCCTTAAGTTTTTGATAAATCTGGAACATAGGAGATCCATGGACCTCAACCTCAGAAGACCAGTCCCCCAAAATTTAGCTACTAAGGTCAGGGCGGTCACACCAAAAATTAAAAAACTTGAAAGGTTTTGGCACAAAGCTCACATTCTCACCAAATGATATCAGAGAAGAGGAATGATCTGATATTCCTGGTGCCAATAATTCTAGTGTGGAGTTTCTAATGGAAGAGAGTCAGCTTTGGTTAATTATTACTCTATATCAAGTTTCTTGGCAGTAAAAAACCCCATCATATCTCTAATAACTCCCAAGTATAGTAACACCCCACAGCAGGATGATCTAAAACCTCCGTCATCCCAACACATTGATTAAACTCCTGCTCATAACAAGTATTAGGACCTTCTCCCAACTTTTCACAAGGTTTACAAACAACATTAAAATCACCAGATCATACCCAAGGACGATTTCCCACAATATTTGCAAAGTGTCCCAAATTAGCCCACAAGGATCTTATATCAACTCCTTCATTCAAGCCATAAATGAAAGAACTGTAACAACACATTGAAGGGCTAATATGGATCCTGAAATGCAAAACTTGAGAAGAGACTTGAATGACTTAAACATCCAGACTATCCTTCCTCCATAACAGCCAGATTCTTCCAAGATCATGGTCTGAGTAGAAACAGGACAAATCAGATTCTTCCTAACTTCTCTTTGCTTTAGAGGGCAATTTAGCCCTCTAATATTCCAAATAAGCAATGTCACGATAGAAGGTTGTGAAATGAAAAAGAAATATCCCTCCTGACAGTTGGTTCACCTTCAACCACAATCCTCATTCCTTTAGAATTGACTTTCATGTTTGTACTGCATCTTAACGCCTCCTCAATAACTTGCAGCGCCGTAAGATTAGAAAATGGTCTTACTGGTGAAGCATGCTTCCCCATGTTTCTTCTTTGAGCACTACCCTGAGGTGATTTCTTTGTATGTTCAGCAGTATTTGACACAATAGAACAATTATGAGATACTGAAGGCTTCAGAAGTACCTGAGAAGCAGGACCAAACTTAACCGGCTCCATCACAGGCTTAGTATCCTCCCTCCTGCTCTTGGGCACCCACTTCTGTTTAAGCTTGCAACCAGGCTCTATCTTCTCATCATTGCCACAATTATTTGGTGTATAACCAAAGAATTTGCATTTGGAGCATTTCACAGGAATCCATGGGTACTCTATTCAAGCAGTAAACAAATTTTCATCTCCCATGTCCACTTCAATCTCCACAGGAAATTTCACTTCCACAAATACTCTAGAATCAGTAGACATTATTATTAGAAACACAAGTAACAGGGGTCAAAAGGCCACACAACCTGAGGTGGACACAGACTTTGCCACAAAACTAAACTACACCTTACAACCAAAGAACCAGTAAGCATCCCCTTTCCCTCAGAAAAAGAGACAACGCCCTGGACACAAACCCAACTCTAATCAATCTAGAACATCACAAGAAGATCAGAGCAAGTACTAAATAAACAAAATAACCCCCAGATTTACAAATATAGGACAGTTGAACACCCTTCTAAACACAATTATGGCTTTGAAGTAAATATCTTACATCTAATCATTTCAAATCCACATATTAATAATTCTTAAATCTATTCATAAATTTCTTTAACAAAACAATTGATTCATCCATTCATACTTAATGTAAGTCATTTAGAAAACTGAAATCAAAAGCCTTCCTTTCATTACTTCTATACAGGAAAACCATTAAAATTATTTCACTATGTCTATTATCACCACTAACCAGTTACCAGCAATGTCTATGGTCCAGTTGCTAGACGTGTAGTTTGTAGATAGAAGAAGAGGGTTCAGTTCAAATAGGTTTGGAATCACCAAACCCTAATAAGGGCCATCTTTGTTGGCCTTAGCTATCATTTTCTGTGTCTGTGCTGTCAATGCACCATTTCCTTGTGCATTAAGCAGCATGAGAGCAGAGAGAAACATGCATAAAACTCTCAAAGCTACCATCTTTTGAGAAGAAGAAGAAGAAGAATTGGTTAATTGAAAGAGCTAGCTAAAATTTCTATCAAAAAAAAAAAAAAGAGCTAGCTAAAAAACCAGAGTGAGTGAATTTAAGAAGAATAATAATAATTTAAGACGAAAACACCATTTTGGTCCCTACATTTTGGGGTTATGGTTAATTTGGTCCCTACATTTTGGCAGCAGTCAATTTGGTCCATGTTATTTTCAACTTGCAATCAATTTGGTCCATACCGTTAACTCACTAACAGAAAATGTCTACATGACAAACGATTTGCACAGTTAGCACACATGTAGCTAATAAAATAATTAAAAAAAATATCTAATTGTTACTAAAAAAAAGCCGCATAAGCAATTTTAATAATAAAAAATCCATGTCAGAAAAATTAAATTAAATTAAATTTTTTTATGAATTTAAAGAATTACTCTTTTTTGCACTTTCTTGCTAACCAAACACAGCAACCTAGAGACAGAAAAAAAAAAATTTAAAAAAAAAATTTCTTTTACTTTCGTGACCTGCCGATCACCACCTCCATGGCCATCTCCCAGTTTGCTTATTTTGGTTAGTCCTTCCTCAACAAGATAAGTCTGTAAATCAACTATCTCTTTGCAACCCAAATCCCCAAAAATCAAATCATACAAAACAACAATGGTCTGATCTTTTCTACCCTTCAATCTTCAACCTATACTACAAAATTTCTCAGTTAATTTCTTTCTCCTTTTCTCCTATTTTTGGTTTCTCTCATCTGTGCTCTCCCTTTAAGCAATGGAGGTTGATAGGGATTGCTACAATTTTGCTCTGAAGGTTACGATTAGGAGTGATGGGGTTTGATGTATGGGTTTGCGATATGGTAGCGACAGAGCACGAGCACCACCGCAATCAAATTCGTACCCACGAGCAGCTCGATAGTACCATGAGTGGATCTGGGTTGCGATGGATTTGGGTTGTTGGGTTTGCATTGGGTTGTGATGGATTTTAGTTTTATGATAAATTTTATATTTGGGTAGTGAGAAAAAATTAGATAGAGAAGATATAAGGTTTTAATTTTGATGTTGTTTTTGATTTGGTATCTCATAGCTTCAATCATCAAGATTCGATTTCTACCCATGAACAAATTTCTAACCACAAGTGCAAAGCAATGTTAATCCTTTGTTGAGTAATCCCAGTTACATTCCTATTAAATAATTAAGGTTCCAATCTTCCACAGTGACATGGTTTTTGCATTTTACAACATAAAACCCAGGTCAATGTTTTAATGATATGACCATTTTCGACAAGAATTTGCTGATGTGTCTTTTTTTTTAGTAACAATTAAATATTTTTTTATTATTTTATTAGCCACGTGTATGCTAACTGTGCAAACCGTTTGCCATATAGACATTTTTCGTTAGTGAGTTAACGGTAAGGACTAAATTGATTACAAGTTGAAAATAATAGGGACCAAATTAACTGTTACCAAAATGTAGGGATCAAATTAACTATAACCCCAAAATATATGGACCAAAATGGTATTTTCGTCATAATTTAATTCATTTTTAACATTATTTTTCTTTTGTCTATCAATTACAACTTGTATCTTGAATAGTTATGAAATAATTTTGGATTTTTTTTTAAAAAATTTTTACTATTATTGATTATACAATTACTTTTGTAATCCTCCTTAAAAAGAATTTGTTTTCTTCACCAAGTGTCTTTTTGCTCAACATGTTTGGTAACTTGCGGGTACTACCACTCATACATTATTTTCAGTGGTGCTTGTATTTTTTTTTTTTTTTAATTGTTTGACATCAATTTTGATATCAACATCTTTAAAAAAATAATATATATATATATATATTGTGATATCAATATAAAGGATATATAACTGGTTATATACTATATAGTGTGGAAGTTGATATTAATTGAGAGAAAGTTTATATATAAAAAACAGTAATGAAATCAGACGTAATTTAATTAGATTTGCTCAAAAATGATTTTTGTTTATGAACTTATAAAAATTATTACCAAATTTATAGACTATAGTATTAAAAATAATATATAATTTTTATTACAAAAAAAGACTATATATATTATCAATAAATTATATAGAATTAAATATTTTATAAAATTATTTACAAATTTACACAATTTAATATCAAGTCTATATGGTATATTTTTCTTAAAAAAGAGAGTCTATATGGCATATTTTTATATATGTATACATATAAATGTATAACTCTATATAGTATTTAAATTAGGAAAATTATTAGGTACTCTTAAAGTATTATAAATGCGTAGTCACTCCTCTCACATAAATGGTGGGTCCCACCATGAATTTAATTAGTGGGATCTACCATTCATGTGAGAAGAGAGAGTACACATTTATGGTATTCCGAGAGTACACAATAATTTTCCTTTAAATCAAACTTCATACTCACATCATTTCATTCTAATGAAATTCCCAGAAATAGTTGTTACGACTTAAGTCCCTGACCTGACCGCATCGAGGATCCTTGGCAAAAAGCCTTGGCTTATTCATTAAGTTTCATGCTAAGAAATGGTTTTACGTGTTTGCACAAAAAGCCAATCTTGGGTGTGTTTGGATATCGTTTATTTGTTAAAAATACTGTAGCAAAATAATTTTTAAATGTGTAAATAGTACTGTGGGACCCAAATTTATATTGAAATCCGTGTTTGGATGACTTTTGTGGGTCCGTGAACAGTGCCGTGGGACCCACATTTTTTCAGCAAAACGCACAAACGCAACTCCTCTGCCGCTATCCAAACTCACGCTTAATAGAATCAACTAAAAAAAAAAGCCAGTCTTTGAAAAAAAAAAAATTTCATGCATGAAAGAATATTTGTGCAGATAATGAATATGTATGGTGATAGTGGGTCACCTTGCCTTATACCATAATTGGGTTGGAATTTTTCTATGGGAGTTCCATTGACTAGAATGTTGTATGTTACTGTGCTGACACATTGCATTACCAATTGAATCCATTGTTGGCTAAAGCCCAACTTCTAAAGTGTGGCTTTGATAAAATTCCAATTTAGTATATCATAAGCTTTGCTCAAATCCAGCTTCAGTGCAGCGAAACGAACTCTTCCCTTTTTTTTCCTCTTAATTGTGTGGAGTAATTCGTGAGTCAAGATGATATTGTCAATGATCAATCTACCCTTAATAAATGCATTTTGATGAGGAATGATAAGATCATCAATGATTAGTTTTAGTCTATTTGCTAAAACTTTGGCAGCAATTTTGTATGCCACATTGCATAAGCTGATAGGTCTGTACTCACTGATTTCCTCCAGATTGAGACTTTTAGGAACCAAAGTGATAAACGTGTTGTTAAGTTCCTTAAGAATGTAGCCTGTTCTGAGAAAGCTTAATGTTGCTTGTATTACTGTTTGTCCCATTGTATCCTAACATTTCTGGAAGAGCATAGCAAGAATATCATCTGGGCCTGGAGCTTTCTAGGAACCCAATTGGAAAGCAGCCTCTTTAATCTCCTCTATATTGAACTCCCTATCCAATATTTGTTGATGTAGGTGCGAGAGTCCTAGTAGTGTGTATGTATTCAAGACCTCCATAATACTTTCAATACTTGCCTTTGATTCCAATTGGAAGATACTTTGGAAATGTTGTTGTGTATGATCCCTTAACTTTTGATCTTCATCTATCCATTGATTTGAGTGGTTCTTAAGTCTTGTGATGCGATTGGTTGCTCTTCTCTTGCGAACAATAGCATGGAAGTATCTAGTATTTCTATCGCTTTTTTTTGTCCAATCCTTCCTTGCTTTTTGTGCCCAAAACAATTCCTCCATATTTAGAAGTTGTTGGAGTTCTTTTTGTTTTTGTTGTTCTTGCTGGGCAATTTCTGGAGTGTCACTATGGTTTTGTATATATGTAAGCTCCTCCTTTATTTTGGAAAGTTTCTTGTGCAAATTTCCAAATTCATTTCTATTCCAATTGATGCAAGCTTGCTTGACATTGTATAGTTTGGATTTAAGGATATAAGCAGGGGAACCTGAGATATTTTTCTGCCATTCCTTCTGGATTATTTGTTTACATCTTGGGTGCATTAGCCACATAGCTTCGAATCTGAACAGCCTTCTTCTGTAGATGGGAATGTTGTTGATGTCTAAAACTAGTGGTGCATGATCAGATACCATGATAGGCTAGGCTTCAAGAGTGCAATGTTCAAAGGTATGTAACCATGCATTGTTAATAAACTCTCTGTCTAATTTTTCCAGGACTAGAGCATCCCCACCTCTTTTATTTTTCCATGTGTATTTGACTCACGTTGATTGTAATGGTATCATTTCTTATTTTTTAAATGTAGATGTCTAGATTTGGTAAGATGAGGTTGGTGGGTATCCTTCTCAAAAAAAAAAATTTGGTGGTTATAAATGAGTCAAGCTCAAACATAATAATTGGTTTGTGAATAAATTCGTGAACATGAGGCTCAATTTAACTATATATAATATTATATTTTTGTATGTATATTTATCTAAAAATATATTTATTTAGAATTGAGATTGGGTTGTGCAAGATTTTAAATAGATGTATATGATATTTATTATTTGTAATTTCTTGATAGTATAAACAGTCTAATCGTAATAAAAATTCATAGATTTGTAAAAGATAAAAATTTTAGTTATGGTTTTACTCTTCATGAAAAAATAAATAATTTAATCAAGTAACTCGTGAATAAGTTTGAGCTGATTCGACAGGAAAATAAATCAAGTTTGAACATGCAATCTTATTTGGTGATGAGTTCGAACTCGACTTGTGTTTAAAATAAAACTTAATGATAAAACTTGAACTTTTAATACTCAGTTTGACTTGTTTACAGCTCTAACTACATACAAGATAGTTCAATCTATTGTTTAGACATGTAGGTCATTCTTCTAAAAATAGAGATAGTCAAAGAAATACAAACAAAGCATATAGCAAGAAAGAGTGAAAATGAATGGAACTAGTGTGAAAAGAGAATAGAGCAAGAGAGAGAAAGTGAGAGAAACTACACAAACTAGTGAGAAATTAATAGAGACATTTGAGAGCAATTCTTAAGAGAAACTAACTAAATTGCATAAATGAATTAGTTCTCTCATTACAATATGGGTGATGTGATGATATATCTTGTAATCTTAGATTATTGTAATCTTAGGAAAAATCAAATCACTTATTAAGGTCACAGTTCATTAACTCTAAATATCTAAATTTACTAAACCACACCGTGTGAGGGAGAGAGGCTAATCACGTCTTTTTTTAATACGGTACCGTTTGGCTTTAGAAGAACGACATCATTTTGTGTAGATTGCAGGTGCTGTTGTTTCATATTGGTCGAAGTGCTGTCGTTCAGAACTGTACCATTAACATTGTTGCTTAAAATTAGCAACTTGGCATTTCAGGCGTTAATAAGTTATAAAATGTAGGCTAAAATGTAAATTGCAAATTGCACCCTCAATCATCTAATTTTATTTTAGTTCAATGGAGTCTTTTAAGTTTCAAATTTTATTTCATTTAGACTTTCTGCCTAATTTTGTTAAAATATTGCCATTAAAAATATAGGCTAAAATGCTAAGTGCCCTCTAACTAAAATTTATTTCAGTCTTCTAATTTTATCTTTCATTCAATTGAGTACTCTAAGTTTCAAAGTTATTCAATTCAAGCATTTTATCTAATGTTTTTAAATTGTTGTTAAGTATATAATTAACTAATGAAAAAATATATATTTTTTGAAGAAATTTCTTACATACAAAATCTATAAAATATTTTTATTAAATCTATAGATTTTTTATATGAAAATAATATTTTTTTTTTTGTAAGGGCAATTTTTAACAAAATTAGGTAGAATGCCTGAATTGAATAAATTAAAACTTAGAGGGCAATTATTATTATTATTATTATATTGATAATGTAATTATTATATTTTGTATTAAAAGTTATGTATGATTTTTATATACGAAGTTAGTAAAAAGAGATATCAACACACACACACACACATATATATATATATATATATATATATATATATATATATATATTCTTGAGCTAGTAATAAGTATATTATTATGTTTGAACTTGACCCGTTTGGTTAAGCACATATAAACAAATAATTAAATTACTAATTTGGTCACTCTAAGTATTGAACTAAGTGTAATTTGGTCTTTCTACTATTTTTATTTTATAGATTCAATAGAATTTGAAATTTATAACATTTGTTCTATAATAATTTCTCTTTACAATTAGACCAAAACATGGATGAGTCTATCAACTATTAACTATGTTTATTTAATCTATTCACTTTAAAAATCAAGTCAATGTCATCCTTGAGTTTCCTCTCCATTCTTAAGTTTTCTCTCCAACGACATAAAGCCATTTTCTTTTCCTTCCGACAAACTTACCTAACTGGACTATAGCCCATATTATTGAGTAAATCTTCTTTTCGGCAATTTGTCGTGTTGGTTGGTTTTTGTATTTCTATTGTTTTAAGGGATTGCTAATTGTGTAGCCCACATCACCAAAAAAAAAAAAAGGTTTAGCCATAATCTTTGCTTCTTGGGCCTGTCATTGTAATAGATGGTTGGAGTTTATGGCAGCAGATAAATCTGAACTCTTGGCCTCTTGGGCCTCTCGCTCCCAATCAAGGTGTACATCTGTTTAAGAGAGAATCATATGGATATGGCCCTTGAATCTTCAATTTGGTTTAATGAAGATTTACTTTTAAGTTCACCGTTGCTATGTAATGAATTGAGATTTTGTTTTGAAATTTAAAGATATTGTGTTGCTTGTGAGCTTTTTTGTTTTGTTCCCAACGTATACTCTTGCTTCTTGATTGTTGATTCTCCTGAAAAATGAGGTCTCTTAAGAACTTTGTATAGCTGAGTGCATTGAAAGGGCAGCATCGTTGGCTGTTCTGTCAGACGAATTTGAAGAAATTATGATGTTGAATCCTGGGATGTATCTGATAATTCAGTCAGTTCTTGCACATGAAATGTATGCAAAGAGGATTCATTTGGTGAAGCCCATGTAGTTTGTGGGCTTTTTTGTTACTAAGGTGACTCAAGTTTAAGCACACTACTTATCGAAATCATTGAACTGAATTTGGTTGATTTGGTTTGTGGTTTTGCCTTTGAATTTTACTAGCATTTTGAAATTTGTCACAAATCTCAAAGGGAACCCCCCTAAGTTCCACCAAATGTCCTTAGCTAATTGAGCTGCTGCAGAAGGGCATGTAGAGGCCCTGTCTACTTTCTCTTCGTGTGAGATGTCAAAATAAGTACTGAAAGATTGCATATTACTGTAATATAGCTCTTGAATTAGTAACTGTATTGAGCTGACAGGATAGATTATGATAATAGATGGATAATAGCATTAGCCTTTGCTGAAGAGGTGAATCAGAAGGGCAGCACAATGCCTGAAATTTTGCATGCCCTACTTAAATGTGGAGTCTATTGTGCAATCAAGGCAGCCTGTCTGCCTGTGTCATCTATCGTATAGCTCAATTGAGCTCAGGTAAATGAGTTATAATATTAAATTAGTGCTTCATTACAATTTGGATGGTCTAAATCTGATCTAGAGTATGAGCCTGAACCTGAAGAGGGTTAGTTTTATCTTTAAGCTTTTTCAATACCTAGCTATTATTTTAGGCAGACTATTATAGTATAACTTTTTGAGGCATGAATGACAGATCATAAGGGGTTTTGAACTAACTAAGATCTTAAGAAAATAGTGTTTGTTTTTAGACCCTTTAAAATCACAATCAGATTAACCTAGTTAAATAGCCAAGTTATTACTTAGTCCAAATTTCAAATCTAGGTTATCACAATCAAACAATCATATCATGCATAGCAGCGGAAATATAAATAATACAATTATATGATGACCTAGGAAACCAAACCGGTAAAAACCTGGGGAGTATTTAACCTAACTATCCTCAAGGTAAACCTGAATCCACTATGAAAGAATCGAAGTTTTACAATAGGACTTAGACCATTAACATCCTATTGCTACTCACCAGTAGAAACTTATTAACACGACCACGTGCAAACTCCAAGACCACAGACTCCTTCTTTCTTGGATTCTCCAGCAAGTACAAGCACACCCGCTTGTGTTTCTTTAAGTTCTTATGGCAGCAACTGGATGATCATCAAGCTCTTGAAAAAATCTCCTTCTTGATAATCCTAAGCTTGTGTAAAGGAAAGCTCCTCACAGATCTCACAAGAGATTCACACAAATAGCAATATGAGCAACTGCTAAAACGTGGCTAGGGTTTGTCTTATATACCTAGGGCAAAAACATAAAACCCTAAACGTTTTAATGAACTAGGGCTGAGTTGGAATTCTGCAGAAAAACGCATTCTGCCCGATTTTCGATTGATCGAGCCAAAGTTTCGATCGATCAAACCAGGCTGAAATGCACTGTTAATTCTGCATCAGCTTGAATCCAACTTTACATAAAAGACACAACTTTGAGCAAGTCTAAACAAGACTAGACAACCTGTTTTGATCATGGTTTGCCAACAATACACATTAGAGTTCTAAATACATTAGTTCCTAACTCTTTAGAACCTAACAAATAGAAAAAGTAAATGGAAAGAAAAACGCTCTTAAAATGAAATTCTCTTCCATTTCAATATTAAGATTTTATTTTTGTTGGATTTGACCATGTATATATATATATAGCCAAACTTTAGAGAAAAATCAATTAAAATTTAAGTGGATTCTTAATTTTGCCCCACATGTCCCATTTAATTTTTTATTTTATGCCAAGTAATTTATTAAGTGTAAAAATCAAATGGTCCAAATCCAATTAGATTTTAAATTGGAATCTAATTTTCCGCCACGTGTCCATCTAAATTTTTAATTTTTGTGGTAAGTAAATTATTGGGTATAAAAACTGAAAAATCTAAAACCAATTAAATTATAAATTATATATATATGTATATATATATAACTGAAGTATTTGACTTTTGGTTGACCTCTACACAATTTTCCACATTAACAATTTTTATTTATATTTTTTAATTTGATTTAATTCGATTTAATTCTTTCGATTTTATAGCACCAAATTACAGAAAATTTATTAAATTTCTTTTTAAAACAAATTAAATTTAGTTATTTGGTGCCATACAACCACTATATTTAAAGGAGACCTAAATTATCACCTAATCAGGAAATTTTTAGATAATCCTAACAAACTATATAATAACTCCATTAATATAAATCTATCCCAAAAAACAGAATATATCTCCATTAATTTGATCATTTCTACGTTGATGATATTTTTATTAAAAAAAAAAATCTATCATATTTTCTTTCTCTTCTTTTTTTTTTCTTTTTTTTTATATTAACGTTGATTAGAAATTATAATTTCAATAGGATTTAAACTCTATAATTATATCAAATGAGACTCAACAAATATATATCATTTTTAAGTTCAATAGGATTTAAATTTAATATCAAATGGACTCTACCAACATAATCATCCTTTAAAAAAAATTTATATAACCAAATTTGATTAGGAATCCATAACCCTATATTATATTATAAATAGTTTTTTTAAAAACAAAATTATTCAACTTTTTTACACCTCATTACAATTTATTTTATTTTTTAATTTCTTCAATTAGATTGAAAAAAAAAATAACAACTTAAAAATACAAACCCAAATTGTATCAATCCAAAGTAGAGTTCTAAAGAATACAAAATTTCATAATAATAATAATAAAATACACCAACTGACTGTGTATATATATACATTCTCCACTTAAAAGGAGTCCAAGTAAAAATCAAATACCTTAAAATTCTTGAACTCTATGTTAATACCGTGTATGTATCAAAAGTTTTTTTATTTTTTGGAGGGGGGATATATATGGCTTTTTGGGATAGATTTACAATGCCATGATACTACTAAATTCTATTAGCTCGCAATTCTAAGCTTATCATACTCCTTCATAATATATTAGCTAAAAAGTAAACACAAGTAAATCCAATAACCAATAAAACCAATGTTTCTAAGCCTGAACTATGCTCCCCTTAACACTGTGCAAGCTCCCCCTCAAAATTTTCTCCCCCTTTTTGACCGGAATGGCCAAAGAGGCTACAACTAGTCAGACTCGGAGTCCGAACCATGCGCCATGGACATGTCCTCAATCTGAAAGGACAGTGCAATGATCTGTCCCTGGATATACACAAACTGGGTCACTGTGTGCTACACATGGGAATCTAGCATAGTGTACATCTGCTCTACTCTATCAAGAAGACGGTTGAGTCTGTCTGGTCCTTATGCTGGTGCTGAGGATGATGGCTGAGCTGATGTTTTTGGAGCAGAAGTGAATCTATCAATCTCCTCCTCAGTATCACCCCCTTCGTCCTCAACTCGATCCCGTGGTATCATATGCACACCTGTTTTAGATCCCTTGATATAAGCTGTGCTCCTGGTGACTGTCTGTGCACCAATGGGATAGTCTCTCTGGACTACTGTCAGACCACTCGGGAGTTTCAGTTTTGCCTTAGCAATCAATCCCATAATGAGAGTGGGGAAGGGCATGATAGTCCTGGAATTTTGCTTTGTAATTCTCTTTGTCAGTACATGGAAAATGTGTCCACAAATGTCAATTTCTTTGAGGGTGAAGAGATCGTACAGAAACTTTGTCCTTGGAGTTGATAGTGTAGTGAGGTTGGTGACCGGGTACAAGTTATGAAACATATGCCAATGCCCTCATTTCCGGTGAAAATGGTATTGTGTTCATGGATGACTTCTTCGGTGTACCCCCAAGTAATTTCACCATTTCCTCAGTCGATCCCAATCTGTCTTCATATTGGACTGAGATTTGCTGAGAGAGAGGACGAATCTCCAAAAATTCTTGAATGCTATCCCTTGTGATCACAAATTCTTTGTGCCTCACCCAGCAGTCTATGCGATCTCCAACTACAGCAGCATTGGAGAAAAACTCCTTTATGATCTCTGAATATACAATCCCAATCGGATTCAACAGCTTGGTCCAAGTCCTTTCTTTGAATACCTCAGGGATGAAGGTGTCCTCAAGAGATTCCAACTGAACTACCCGTTCCATGACAATGGTGGCTTTGTTGTAACAGTCATTGTATTTCATATCAGCTTCAGCAGACTTGAATCTATCAAAATCAGTGCATGCACGTTTGGAAGTCGACTTCTTGGTGGCTGCATGCTTAGTAGGAGCCATCTATGCAAAGGAACACACAAACAGAAAAGATCCAAGTATGGAAACACAAAACAAAACAGAAAACTTGATTAGAGTCAAGTTAGTTCAAAGATTACAAGTAAAAAACAACCTAAAACAGAGCATAACCAACTCAAAACAGAGTAAATAGACTCAAACAGCATTGTAAAGGAATTAACCAATTAAGCAAAAGCATAATGCATAAACTAAGTAATTATGCATGTGTGTGTTGATGCTGAGTATGTGCTGATGCATGTGTGTGCAGCATGTGATGCATAAGGTGTGCCTAGAGATCCCTAGAATGTGCACAGTGGGTGCAAGGCATGGCATTAAGGCACAAAATGGGCAAAGTGTGAAAAACACATCCAAAGCATGTAAAACAAGTGCAATCAAAGTAAAGGAACTCATTTGAGTCCAATACAACCAAGGATGTCACTTGGACATTCTGACAAACACCTAGCATGCAACAGTATATACACATTATGAGAAATGCATGAACATGTTGAAAAATGCCTTAATACAAGTTCAAAATGCCTCATGGGGCCAACACAGATGCACAAACACCAAATGGGACTCAGCCCAATCAAAGGATTGAAAAAATGAAATTGTCTGGCATATTTCAACGACATCTTTCTCTTATATTTTTCTTTTATGTGCAGTGACTGTTGTCATATATTTTTTCTATTGTTTCAATAATTCTAGGTTTACAATCTTCTAATTTTTTTAAAATTATTGTTTGGCACTTTGGAAGTGTTAACATCTAACTTTTTGCATTAGTTTTAGCAATATCTGAACATGTTTGACAAATTTCAACAACTATTCCATGGGTTATTCTTTTGAAGATAACTAATTTTTCTCTTTTATTTCTCTATTGTGTAGCCATATATATTTTGTTTTGTTTCAACAATTCCTAGGCAATGAATATTCCGATTTGCTAATATTTTAAGCTTTGACTTCTTCATCAAATTGTAACACAAATTCAAGTCAGATAGGAGCAACTTATGCAATGGTATAGTTTCATAATCAATTTAATATTTCATAAAATTATTTTAGTCTACCATACAAACAAGTAAGTTCTCGTGCATTACACGGGTTAGCGACTAGTATCATGTATAATTTGGAACCTCTCCTAAAAAAATGTATAATTGAACCGTATAATTGTGATTATTTTTAATTGCACCCGTGCGAAGCTACACACTAATTTTAAATAATGTGGCATTGGATTAACATTCAAATTTATAATATATCTTATTTGAAATATAAAATGGAATTTGGAGTAGCAGCGGATATCAAAAACCAAAACTTAGTGTCTGTTTAGAACAGCTTATTTAGTTGAAACTGAAAACTTTTTACTGAAAATGTAGAAAAAATGTTAAAAAATAAGCTGAATAGTACAATTGGACTCATGAATAGTATCGAAAAATGCAGTGAGACCCATAAATAGTAGCAAAAATAAACTAAAAGTGAAAATAAGTTAAAAAATTCAACTCATCCCAGACGCACACTTAAGCAAAAAGTAATTATTGATTTAATTTATTTTTTAAAATATTTCATTAATGTAATTTTATTTGCAAAAGAAAAGGAAAAAAAGGACAAAGAGGGAACGAACTATTCTAAGTATAAATTAGGTAGTAGGTACAGGGTACTATCACTTAGAGCATCCACAGCAGTGGAGCTATTTTTTTAGCTATTTGACATCACAAAAAGCTACTTTATCTATTTTACTTACTCATTTTACAAAACATCCAGCAGCAGTGAATCTATTTTAGCTTTCAACACAATAAAATAATATAAACATCACAATAAAATATTCATCATATACAGCGCAAGCAAACCATGGCACACCACAGCATCATCATCTCTATCTTTTTCTCTCTCTTCCTCTTCATCTCTCTCCTTTCTGATAGACTGATACAGAGCAAGCAAACCACCACACCATAGCAACAATCACACAACGGCACATCACAGTAACAATCACACCACGGCAATCACACCAACACACCACAGCAACCCACGAATCAACAACCCACCACCACCAACCCACAGGCCACAATCCACTAACCCACATCCACGAAACCCACTGATCTACAGGCCACAATCCAATCAGACCACACCCACGGCACAAACCCAGCACAAACACAAACACAAACTCAGCACACATACACAAATCCAGCACAAACTCGGCGGCGATGGGGCTCGAGTAACAGATCGGCAATGGGGCTTGAGGAGATGGGGTCTCGGCAAGATGGGTTTGGGGAGATGGGGTCTCAGCTCGCCAAAATCGCTCAACCCACGCCTGCCAAAACCACTCGACTCGCGGCCACTAGAACTGAAGGCCGATTGACCCGAGCACCACCATGGTTGACGAGCTAGTCGACGAAGCAGAAAGGAGATGAGGGAGGCGCTAGAGGAAAAAAAATGAGAAGGAAAAAAACAGAAGAAAGAAGAGAAGCCGGAGAGAGAGAGAGAGAGAGAGAGAGAGAAATTTAATGAGGAAAGAGAGAGAAATTTAATAATTTTTTTTTTTTTAAGCTTCTTGCTACAGTGCACAACTATTTATGGTTGTACACTGTAGCAAGAAGCTAAAAATATTTAGCTATGACTCCACTACTGCAGCATGTATTTTTGTGTTTTGATGAAGCTAGCTTCACTGCTGCTGAAAATTGAAAACAATAAAAAAATAATTTTCGATTACTGTTCACACTAAAAAAACATTGTTCACATGCTTGATGCACTGTTCATGTCCCACAATTAGGAGCTAATCCCCAAAAAAAAAAAAAAAAAAAAAAAAAGAGGAGGGCTGAAACGCCAAAAAAATAAAAAAGAGGGCTGAAACGCAAAACGTCCAAACGGTGGACGCGATCCAAACGCTCACTCAGAATATGAAACGGATAAACAAATTTAAGACCCGACAAAATAAAGAAAAGCAGACTCGTTAACTGCAACGCCAATAGTGAATTAGTCCACGCCTGCACAGGAAGCCTCGGACCATTCAGTCTTCACTGCGCCATTTTTTCCAACCCCTTTCCATCGTTTCCTCCTTCCTCTCCTCTTGCCTGCAATCACATAAATATAAGATCATCCACCAAGTCTATATACAAGTATTATATGTCCCACCAAACATGGTGCACTGATTTTTGTCAATTTGCTATGCTTTCACCCATCATGGCCCAAGAAACCTGTTCTTCTTCATCCTCATCCTCATCCAACCAAACATGGAGTTACGATGTCTTTGTTAGTTTCCGTGGCGAAGATACCCGCTACAAGTTTACCGATCACCTCTTTGCGGCGTTGGACCGGAGCGGGATTCACAGCTTTCAAGATAACAGAGAGCTTGAGACGGGAGAAAATATATGGACCAAGCTTGAGGAGGCAATCCAGAAGTCCAGGATTGCCGTTATAGTGTTCTCAGAAAACTACGCTAATTCGAAATGGTGTCTCAGAGAGCTGGCGAAGATAATGGAATGCAAACGGAACTTGCAACAAATTGTGCTGCCCGTTTTCTACGAGGTTGATCCTTCCCACATTCGAAATCAAAAGGGGAGTTCGGAAAAAGCGTTTGTCAGTTATGAGAAGCGTTTTGGGGAAGTCGAGGTGAAGAGGTGGAGAGCTGTTTTGAATGAGGCTGCAAGCTTGTCCGGATGGCACTCGCAAAAGGAAGAACATCGGTAATTCATTATCTTGCTCAATCTATTATTATTAGAGCAGTAAACAATTTTATAAAATTCTTAAAAAAATTGTTATGAATTAAGTAAAAAAAAAAATTATTTATAAATTGAACTGCCAATCAAATAATCCACAATTTTTTGTTGGCTTACACGCCCCATCTCTCTCCCTCCCATCATTGGCAATTTTCTTTTGCTTTTTGTGTTTCTAATAGCATCATCGTGTTTTTCAAAGACGTTCAGTATGGGGGGTTTGTGAGACTATGGACCGTACGGCTACGGTGGTGTTTTGGGTCGGTGGGCCAGAAGGTCATTTTGTTTAAAACTTAGGATGAGTTTGTTTGAAGGTGATATAGGTTGGATGAAAAATTTTGAAAAGAAAATAAGAAGGTAAGTTTTTTTAGAATGTATTTAGTAGGTGAAGGAGAAGGAAGAAAAATAAATAATGGATCCGGGCGTTTTTCTAAAAAATTTTCTCATCAGTAAAGATAAATCAAGAGGGAGAATGTTTGGAAAAAAAAAAAAAAAAACTCTCTGCTACTGTTCACAGTCTCTTTTTCTTTGCTTTCCTGCTTTTTTTTTTTTTTTTTCCGTTTTGTCAATTTTTTTTACACGTTGACTTTTTATTGCGTGTCAGCTGTTTCTTTTTTATATAAATTTCCTTTTTTTAGTTTTTTATTGTCCTTTTCTTTTTTTTAATCTCCTTTAATTTTTTTTGTCGTTTTCTTTTTTTTATTTATAAATTTCCTTCTTAAGCTTTTTTTCGTCCTTCTCTTTACACTTTTGGTGTTTTTATTTTTTTATTCATTTGTTTTTTATTTATTTGTTATTTCTTTTATCTATTAAAAGCAATTAAGTAAATTTATATCAACTATATTTTTTATTTTTCCATTTTTTTACTCACAAATCCAATATCACGAGGAAAAACTAAAGTTTTTTCTTCCTCTTACTTTTCTATCCTCTTTTTATTTTCTATACTTCCATTTTTTCACTCTTCTAATCAAACAAATCTTAAAGATATATTTCGATTGGCTTTATGAGTTTCTGTTTAGTGCAGCAATTTTTAATGAAGCTAAATCTGATATCCCTCTGTATTTATAAAAAAGAAAACTGCAAAAGGGGAAGGAAGGGAGATAGTTGATTTTATTTTATTTTTTAGAAAGCCATTTAATAAATATATATTTTTTTTTTTTTTTTTTGAGAGAGAGTGCATTTAATGAAATTTTAGTTCTAATATATGATGTGCATTTCATTTTTTCTAAGGGCCATTCCACATCAGCAGTTTATAGAAACTTCGTAAAATTGTTTGTGGCTCTACTCCATTATTATAGAATATAGATGTAGAACTGTATCACTGGAGTTTCCAATGGGAAAGGTTCCTCTCTTCTGATATTGGCTACTACTATCACTTTTGAAGTAGTTTATTCATTTTATCCGAAAAAATACATGTAAGGAACCAATTATATTTTCGCGGGATTTTGCTATATTTTTCAAGGTTAATTTTATCTTATATTACATTATCACTGATTTATATTTTTACTGCGGATACAACTGGCAGTTTCGAGTCAAAATTTATACGGAAAATTATTGAAGACATTTCCTGCAAACTAATGGTCCGTTTGGATTGAGGGAGAGGGAAGGGGAGTAGAGTAGAGTAGAGTAGATTTAGCACAAAATTAGCTCATTTTTAGCCTACTCTACTCTACTCCCCTCTACTCCCCTTCTTTCTCCCCTCCATCCAAACAGGCCATAAATGAGTTGGCACACCTTACGGTTGCATCCCACCCAGTTGGAATTGAGTCTCGAATGCAGGAACTCAATAAGCTATTAAACAAACATTCCAGTGATGTTTGTATGGTTGGGATTTGGGGGATTGGCGGCATTGGTAAAACAACAATTGCCAAAGCTATCTATAACCAACTACAAAGAAGGTTCGAATCAAGTTGCTTTCGTGAAAATGTAGGAGAAATTGCTAAGCAATCACAAGGTTTGATTTATTTACAGAACCAGATTCTCTCCAGCGTCCATGTAAATGACAATAGAAAAGTAGAAGTTGTTGATAAAGGAACTACCGTAATAAAAAATAGAGCATGGTGTAAAAGGGTTCTTGTTGTTCTTGATGATGTGGATCACCAGGACCAATTAGATAAACTGGCTATTATGCGTGGTCATTTTCAACCAAGAAGTATAATTATCATTACAACAAGAGATAAGTCTATACTCAAATTGGATGAGATTAATGAGATATATATGCCGCTAGCACTGGATTACCATGAGTCTATTCAGCTCTTGAGTTGGCATGCATTTGGGAAAGACCAACCTAAAGAAAATTATGTAGAGTTATCAAAGGAAGTAATATATTATGCTAGAGGGCTTCCACTGACACTCAAAGTTTTAGGTTCTTTTTTGTCCGACATGAGCACAACTGAATGGAAAGATGCATTGAAAAAATTAAGACTAATACCTCATGATGAAATTCAAAAGAAGATAATGGTGAGTTTTTGTTTACTAAGTGACACGCAGAAAGAGTTGTTTCTAGATATTGCATGCTTCTTTGTTGGAATGGAAAAATATTATGTATTCAAAATACTCCTAGACTTAAATTCAATCCTTGAAAGCGATCTAGGGGTTTTGGTTCGTCGATGCATTGTAACAATTGAAACCTGCTCGAACCGGTTGACAATGCATGATATCATCAGAGACATGGGTAGAGAAGTTGTCCGCAATAAATCCCCCAAATTTCCTGGAAAACGTTGCCGACTATGGCTTCATGAGGATGTCATTGATGTACTGCAATATCACGGGGTAAGATTTTAGATGCCTAAACTATAATGTTGATTGGATCAGACTATAAGACTAACTTATCTTATTTAGTGTTAAAATAGTTGATTTGTTACTGTATTCATCATAGCACATTGGTTGAGGAACCAGAGACATAGTATTTGTCCCTCAAACTATGCAATGCAGAATGCACTTTTGTCTTTTTATTGCAATCAGTAATGGGACGCTACCCTTGTTTTTATATGTACACAGTGGTGTTCTCAACCTATTATTCTATATATTCATGTAAATTGCTATTTCCTTAAAATCTAACTTTTACAAAATGCTCTTTCTTATTAGGGAACAGATTCTGTTGAAGGCATTATGCTAAATTTGTCCAAGGACCAAAATTTACAGGTGGAATCCGGAGCATTTGTGAATATGCAACGACTAAGAGTGCTTCAACTAAATTATGCACGACTTCGGGGGAATTTTCAATGTCTTTCTAAGAGGCTAAGATATCTGGAATGGTATGGGTTCCCTCTGATATCCATACCACCAGACTTACACATGGAAAACCTTGTTGCTATTTACATGCCTTATAGTAAGCTGATAGAACTTTGGAAAGGAACCAAGGTGTGCAAGATTTGTTTTCTTCTTTCTGGTTTAGATCTATTGAATTCATACGGATATTAATTCAATATTTCTTTTTCTTTTTTTGGTGGGGAGCAGATTCTAAGAAGGTTGAAGTTTCTTGATTTTAGTCATTCCTCTAACCTAAGGAGAACACCAGATTTCTCGGAGATCATCAATCTGGAGGTGTTGGTTCTTAATAATTGTAATAGTTTGGTCGAGGTTCACAAGTCTGTTATATGTCTCGACAAACTAGTTACTTTCGATCTTACATACTGTAAGAACCTTGAGCTTCCCCAAGAGATTGACGAGTTCATGAAACGTGTAAATGACAGGGAAACAGGACTTAAACCCAAATCGCCATCAATAATAAGGCAAGCATTTCACATTCTCCCGGAGGAGGTAATTTCTCCCTCTCTTTTGTCTGAGAAAACTGGGTTTTTGGACCTTAACTCATTACTCATGAATTAATTGAGAGGAATTGATTGCACTAGACAATTCTAGTATTTTTTGTACTGGGGTTGAAATTCGTGACGACTGCTGCCTCAACCAGTTGCAGGATTACGTCTTTTGTTTTCTGGGGAAGCCAGGGCGGTCCAAGAGTGCAGCAGCTCATCATCCTTCTCAGCCACAACCACCTCTGAAGGAGAAAGCTACTTTTGTGGAGGTTGATGTAAATGTTCTGAATACTCCTACCTTTAAAAGTGAACTAGAGGGTTTGGCTCTCCAGAAACTGGATATGAGAGGAGTCGGACAATTCAAGGTATGCAAGTATTTGTTTTCATCTTTCTGGGCTTGGATAGTTTGGATATGTTGAATTCAATGGGATGTTAATTCAGTAATTTTCTTTTGGGTGGGAGAACAGATTCAGGAAATGTTTACTATAAGCCATTTGCATTCCCTAGAGAGAAAACATGATTTTTTCTCAAGATTCACCAATCTTGCGGTGGAGGATCTCGTAAACTATGCAAGACTTCTAGAGATGAAACCGAAAAGAATTCAATTCGGAGCTAGACATGGTCTAATGACTGGGACCCCACTCCCAGCACTCCCACGATTACAACTTTCACCAGGCGTACTAGTTAAGGACCTCAGAATTCAAAGATCATTCCTGAGACCCATTCTAACAATGTCAACTGCAAGCATCGCTCGATTTCATTTATCAGTTGTAATAAATTTCATTGATGAACTCAAGCTTGAATCTAGCTCATGCAGAACACTTCTAATAAAGCAGCTTTCAAAAGGTTTAGAAGCGATATATGAAAAATTTGCCACGTTCTTGAAATGGATATTTTTAAATTACTCTGAACTATTAAAGAAGAGTCCTACAAAGCTTTTCGAGGTCTGTCTCTCTCTCTCTCTCTCTCTCTCTTTAATTTCTAGTTTTATTGAACTGGGATTTTGGACCATAACTCGCTACTCATGATGTAATGTAATAGGAATTGATTGCAACCGTCAGTATTAGCTGCTTCCTATCTCGGGGTGAGATTCCAGAGTGGTTTGACAACATTAGTACGGGATCAATTTTATCTTTTGTTGTTGTACCCCCACCATTGAAGCAAGAGATCCGAGGTTGGCTTTTATGTGTTGTATTTGCAACCCGATTTCATGATATTCATGGATTTGATATCATATGTAAATTCAAAAATAATACCAAGGGCATCGAGTGGCAGTATGAAAAAAGGAATTGTCGAGTAAACCCAAGTCAGGAAAATATGTGGTTGCACTCTGTACCGCTACATGACATTGTATGCATGTTGGAAGCTGGGGATGTAGTGGAGTATTCAATACAAGTTAGAGGTAGTTTCCAACTGAAGAAGTTTGGGGTCAAACTGATTTATTGGAATGATACGGAGTATTGCCGATCCAATTTCAAAGCGAGGATCCAGAATGTACCCGTGCCCCATACGGATGATTTTCTTGATGCAGTTGCTTCAATAGATCAAGCACTATTGGCTGGTGATAAGAAAATCAACATTTTCTATTTACAGGTGAATTTTTATAACTCTCATGCAACCTAATAGGACCAGTTTATATTACAATTGTAAAAGAGTTTCATAAGTGGTTTTTATGTTCTAATTAATATTCTCTCTGCCTCCCCTTAATTTTGTAGGATCAACCTTCCGATTGGCGACATGGTTTACCCTACTTCCATGAAAATCTGCAAGGGACTATGTTCTTTGAGAACAGGACTCCCTAGACAGGAATTTTCTTTTCTTTTGGTGAGTTGAGGGCATATGATGTAGAAAGAATTTTTTTTGTAATTGATAATTTAATCTCAAACTCAATTATATATAGATATATCCAGTTTTATTTAAAGATAAATTGTACAATATCTTCAATCTTTATCTATAGTTTGTTGTTGGCAATATCAGTCAAGTAAGCAAACCATTGCAGGAGCGGTGAGGATAAAATAGCTCGATTACACAAAGCTTCGTCGGCTTTGTTAATTTTGCACCTATGGATTAGGACATGCCAGGCAGTTGTCTCATCTGGTCTACGTGTGGTTTCTTATTAGTTATTACCCAGTATTAGCAATTTGACATCTTCATGAAGAAGAGTTGTCACTCTTTGTGAAGAGTTGCTTCTCTTAGACCCCAATAACTTAATCAACGAATTAATTGATCAACTGTGATAAAATGGGTTGTGTTTATTACACAAATTGTTACACACCCCATTTTTTAAATATAACTGGAATTTAAAATCACGATTTTGAACTTTAAAGTTGGAGATCGTAACTTCAAGTCATGATTTTAGTTAAAAAAATGAGATGTGAGTAATAGCTTGTGTGCAATGAGTATAACCCTTTTGGTTAAGTCCAAGGTTAACAACCATTAAATTTAGGAACTTTTTTATTATGAAATTGTTGTGTTTTTACGTAGCACTGTCGTTTATATTGATGATATAGATTAGAGGTGTGTTTAATTAGAAGATATATACAATAAAGGAAAATACAATATTGGTCTCTAATTTTGAGTTATGAGTTTCAAGTGATCATTTTTAGGCTTGACAAACTTAAAGTGGTCGTTTTTAGTTTCTACGGAATGATGACGTATCAGTTTTTAATTTTGGCTCTTTCATATAAGAGACTAAAAACAATTACTTTAAATATTAATGATTAAAATCGCTTATGGTATCAATTTAAATTCTAAATAAAATATTAAAATGTATCAATTAGTTGAGCTAAAAATCTCACGACCACCTCAAGTTTCACTTCATGTGACTTGCAAATATTAATAAGAAACCAAACTAAATTAAAAATTGGGTTATGTTTAAGTTACAATTGATATAATTTTCTTAACTACAAGCAACGGTGGTCAAATTCTATTTAAACATGTCACTTAATTCCCCGAAATTGCCGCTGGGGTTTCAAAACGTGCGTTTCAGCTTCTAAAAGTTGAAACAAACGGGCACTAGGGTCTATTTAGATAGAACTTATTTTGTTAAAACTGAAAACTGAAAACACTATCGCAAAATAATTTTTAAATGTGTAAATAGTATCGTGAGACCCATTTTAATGAAGAACAAAATTTCTCTCCAAACTAGTTTGGAGAAAAACTCTACAAACTCTTCATATATCTCTATACTGAGTGTGAATTTTGAAAATTTAATCATTAAATTGCATGTTCTTATTATATTCTTTATGCATGTAAAATTTCAAGAAGATCAAAGATCAATCGCTATCTTATCAAACAAATGTTAAAATTTCAAATTTTTATGATCTAAAATTGTGTATAAAAAATTAAGTTTATTGATCGAATAGTAAATAATATCTAACTTGAACGAAATTTGATATGCATGTTAAGTACATAAGTAACATGAATTTCAACGGTTAGATTTTCAAAATTTACACACAAAAAAAAAGAGATACATGAGAAGTAAATTAACAGTTAACACCACTTTCTCTGAAATCCCAAAAGCCCGTTTGGTTAGGTTCAAAAAGCAACTTTTTGTTAAAAGTTGCGTTTTGAGTTTGTGAAGAAAACGTGCATTTGCAAAAAGGAGCTCAGAGGTCCATTTTGGAGAAAGTCTGTGCGCATTTCATCAATATTACCGTTGAGGCAGTGTTAAATTACCAAATTGCCCACTGTGCTGCTACAAAGGTCCTCTCCGTGCTGCTCTGCTACAAAACAAACACTACAAACACAACAATCTTTCTCTCAAACATCTCTAAACTCAAGCATAATCAGATTATCAGAATACAAACTCAAAAACACAATTTTAAAATTAATCAAATCATAACCAAAAAAAAAAAAAAAAAAAAAAAAGACAGAAGACAGAAGCCATCTGACCCATCTGGACTGAGTTGGGGACGAAGATGAGCAACAGCACGAAGATGAGAGCTCCCTGGAATGTTCTTGAACAAGGGAGAAAAGGAAAATTTTCTTATCGCAGAGAGAGTTTTGGAATCAAGTAAAAAAAAAAAAAAAAAAGAGCTGGAGAAAGAAAGAGAGAATGGAGCTCCCTGGAACGTTCTGAATGAGGAGAATGAGGGAGAAAAGGAAAATAAAAGAAGGGGGTAGAGATAGTGGACACGTGTGTGGAGGAGAAAAACAAGAAAAAAAGAAAAGAAAAAGAAATGAAACGTATGACTGAAAGTGAAATGAATAAAGGAAAAATAATATAAAAAATCCTAATTGAGAAATGCTATCGTAATATTTTCACAATATTTTCACGAATAATTTTAAGTAACAGATTGTTATTAATTAATATTGGTTAGTAAAAAAATAATTTCAGTGATGGGTTCAAATTAAAACTAGTAACAACTTTTCACATAAATTTTGTTGTGAAAATATTGCGAAAAATGTTGTGAACGTAACACTTCTCATAATAAATTTTATACAATAAGTTGTTATTGGTTCTCATTTGGACCTACTAATGACATTATTATTTTTTTATCTACCATTAACAACTTATCATATAGATTTTATTGTGAAATTTTTGTAAAAATGTTGTGTCTATAACTTGCATTAAGAGAGATAATTAAAACAAAGAATTCTTTTATATATAAATATATATATATATATATATCTTGTCTTTTTTGGTAATTTACAACTCAAACCTCTATTTTTATAAGTGCTAGCCAAACACTCAGTTTTTTCAAAAAACACTTTTTCATTATGTACTTTTTGAAAACTCAACTTTTTCAAAAAAACTCAACTTCAAAAAGCTGAACCAAACTCACCCAAAGCGGGTAAGAGTATCTTCTCTACGTTTTTAAGTTTTAATTGAGCAAACTAGGAAATGTAGAACACCCCAAAACTGTTTGATAAAGAGGAAGTGTTCTGCCGAGGAAGAAAAGACACTGTCAAAAACAGCAATAAAAATAAATAAATCCACGAAGTTTTGAAGAAGAAATTTGACTTCTTCTTTTTTGAGCGAAAGACGATAGAAAATTTTATTAGAAGATAAGTAAGAGTGTACAGGTATAACAAGATAAACTCTAGTATCGGGGGACAACAACAGCAAGACAAACTGTGATGTCCCAAGGAAAGCAAAACTGACAAAAATACATAAAGAAAGGGGTAGGAGTCATTCCTACAACCTTTGCGCTGCATTTAGGCGTTGATATTCCCCCAGTAGGCCCATTGCGCTGTCAAAAATAAATTTCGGGTGTGCTTGTACATGCTCAAAATAGAACCTATTCCTGGCATTCCATATCATCCAAGCCGTGATTGCCCATTTCTCCAAATCAGAAATTTGACTTTCAAAAGTGAAGAGGATGGCTTGACAACTGTTGAATCTCGATGGAATCAGGAATTTGCCTTAGGGGACCAAAAAAAAATCATTCAATAATAATAAATACATTAAAATTTAAATTATTAATACATAAAATAAAATTAAAAAAATAGTGTCTTCAATTTCAACAAAATAAAATATGCAAATAACAATTTCTTGATTATTTCAACTCAAATATCAAGGATATATCAAAATGGAACTTGATCTTCTTTTAAATTCTAAAATTATATATTATTAATTTTGCAATAAAATTTCACAAAACAACTATCTTTTAGCTTACAACAATACATTAGATTCATCATTTAAATTCAAACACATAACTATATATATTTAAATTTAATTATCCTTAAAGGAGATAGTATTGTTTTCTCTTCATTTGTCAATGTTATCATGTATTTGAATTCGATTAAAAAACACTTAGTGTGCGTTTGGATACCGCTTATTTTGCTGAAAACTAAAAACAATAAAAAATCATTTTTCGGTTACTATTCACTTTTAAAATTGCTGTTCACATGCCTATTTGCACTGTTCATGCAATAGGCGCTGGTTAAAAAAAAAAAAAAAAACACCTGAAACACCAAACGCGCAAAACAAACGGACCTTTAATGTATTGTAATTAAGAACCATACATAAGCTATGTCATTATTATTATTTTTTTTTTCTTTTTGGTTTTGATAACCATGTCATTTTGCTATTGTTTTTGGTAGGAAGCCATATATATGCCAAAGTATGAATTTGATATTTAATTAAAATTTAAAATAATATTGAAAATTTTCAAGAGCCTCTTGATCGTTCCATCTCCAGTTCGAAAGGTTAAAAAAGGGCGTAAAATTTAAGATAATTTATAAATAAATAAACTAAATGGTAGAATTTTTATCTATTAAAAGTATGGTAAACCTTTTTTCTTTAGGGTTTGTTTTCAAATTAGATGTGAGGTAGATTCTTGGGATTTTAAGTTTGATTTAATGATTGGTAGATGTTTATTATAAATGTAGGGACTGGGTTTGAGCACTGTTCCCGAGGGATAAGTGAATTCAATCCCAACAAACCCAATATAATGAATTTATAGAGAGTGGGTAGAAGAACTGGGATTTAATGAGTGTAATAACAGTCGAAGATGATTTAAAAAATGAATAAGTAAAACCAATATGGACTTGTGCAAATAATTCAATTCTCGGCACCAGTCAGAGGAGCTTCAACTTGTTATTTCTAGAGTGACAATGAAAATGGATACAAAACTAACTCAGACTGCTACTGTGTTTTCTCTGGTCAAAAATCCTCTACCCTCCATAGAAGATTTTTTACATTATATAGTTCCTCTTAGACCATCTTGATCCTACACTTGTTGATTATTTGAGCCACTACTTGAGTGCTTGTCCTATCTGTCATCCTCTCTGGCCTTCTATGAGTTGTGGTAGCCAAGACGACACTGTTCAGAGGTCTTCTCCACATAAATGCGGTCAGAGTGTTAGTTGTGGAGCATTTAATGCGGAGGCAACAGCTTTTCCTGGAATTGCTCTACCGCCATACTTCAGTGTGCTTACTGGTTGTACTTATCTTTTTCCCTGGAGTGCTTTGGAAGATTATTTTTGTCCGTAAATCACCTTTCTTCAACCTCGGCTTTGGCTAGCTGAGGACGGAGTTGTCCTCGGCACGGTTACTATTGTCCTCTTTATATGCGATATGGGCCTCGGCATGGGCCTCAGGCCCAGTGCAAGAGGCGGATACATATCACTGGGCCTTATGACCCCACAATAAATATTAAGGTTAAAATTCTTAACAAATGCATGTGGTACTAATTTTCTGTTTATAATAAAAATTTACTTGTTCTACTTATTTCAATTTTTGAAGAAAAAAAAAACAAAAACAAAAAACTGATCCATATACTTTTTTTGGAGAACTGATCCAAATTGAATTAGAACAATGAACCCAAAAAAGCTGGCCCCTTCTTGGCATGTGGACCCTCAAAATTCAAGATAACATATAAATTATTCTTTGACTTATACATAAATCAATTCTAAATGGTCTGTTTAAATACCACTTATTTTACTGAAACTAAAAATTTATTACTGAAAATACTGTAGATAAAGGTAAAAAATAGCTGAAATAATACAGTGTGACCCATAAATAGTGTCAAAAAGTGCAGTGGAACCCATTAAATAGTAACAAAAATAAGCTGAATAGTGAAATAATTTATAATTTTCATCTGTATTCAAACAGAGACTAAATTTCTAATTATTAAAATAAATAAAAATTTTATATAAAAAAAAAAGACAAAATCTTATATTAATAATCAGAATAAACCTTGTCTCAAAAAATAAATAAATAAATAAATAAACCTAAGGAACTCCAACGTTCCCATGCCCATGGTTCGACGTCCGCTCAACTCCAGTCTTCCACAACCACTGCCCTGCCATTGCCACTGCACCGACTTTCCAGTCAGCCACTGCTTGGTCTCTCTCTATCTCAATTTGCAAGGGCAGAGCTATAGCCTATAGCATGGCTTGGCCCCCCTAAAATTTTAAAAAATTATTTTATATTATATATAAGTATTAAAACTTTAAATATTTAGCTACAAAAATAGAAGTGGGCCCCCCAAATGTTTGAGTTAGTCCAATAATGCTCTTAAAAATCAATAGAATTTGTCAATTGATCTAGTAGTTATAAAGACAAGGTAGTTTTTGTTTTCTCTAATTCGTTTTTTATACATGTTTAATATCAAACTAGACAGCTTTTGTATACTCATTCGAGTTTAAAAGATAATAAGTTTCCCTAAAAATTTATCTTGCGAATATATATATTTGAAAGTTGTTAATTTTATATACAATATATTTATAAATTATAACCTACTCTAGTATCAAAATATTAATGTTTATATTTGTGTATGTACGTTTACTCATGTGTACGATGATTTATCTTGATTCGAAACTAATATATTAATACCAAAATTTGGCCCCCCCAAACAAAAAATCCTAGCTCTGCCCTGTCAATTTGAATCTTATATTTAACCCTTAAATGTTTATATTAAAAACACCAAAAAATGTCAGCTGAAAGACTCAATTATAATTCATTATACCTTTATGTAACACTTTGGAAAAAAGAAAAAGAAAAAAAGATTGCGACTTTACTTTTTCTGACGAATGAAAATAAGGGAAAATTGGCCTGAAAACGCAACTTTTTGTGTCCTGCGCTACTCTCGTGCATTCGAACTTATGGCATGTTTGGATAGAGGGGGGAAGGAGGGAGAGTAGAGAGGAGTAGAGTAGAGTTGGGTTAGTTAAAAATAGGCTAATTTTGTGCTAAATCTACTCTACTCTACTCTACTCTCCCTCAATCCAAACGGACCATTATACTATAGGTTTCTTTCATCCTTTGACTCTAAATTCGGCCGGTACTCGGTAGATCATTTTTGGGATTACGATTTGTATGATATCATACAAATCGTAACCCAAAAATTGTGATTGCCTTAATTATTTTTCTTCCTGGCTTCCTTTCAAGTTTCAACTTCAATCTGTTTCTTTATACAAACTGGATTATATACTAATAATAAAATAAAAACAGTTCCTACATATTTTAGAATATTGGATTTGGGGGTAGACAAAAGCCGGTAAGGGTATCTCTTTACGTTTTAATTGAGAAAAATAGGAAATGTTGGAAAACCCCAAGGAAGAAAAGACAGAGTCAAACAGCAAATTTTTTTTTAAAGGGTGCACATGAATATGATCAATAAACTGATGATTTGAGTGTTGTAACTTGTAATTGAGAATTTATTACAGCATTAAAAATATATAATTAATCATGACACTCAATCGCAAAGTTATCTTAGTGATTGCAAAAAAGAAAAAGAAAAGAAAAAATTTAGGTAGAGCTAGACATGCACAACACGACAACATCCAAATCCCCGTGTCTCAAACTTTTCAATTTGAACTCCAAATATCCAGCAACCAAAATATCATATTAAACAAATAGTTTAGGAGCAAAGTGTTTTTATGAAGGATTTGTTTGTTTGTTTTTTTTTTTTTTTTTTTTTTTGAAACTGATTTGTTTGTGTTTTGTTAATAAATATGGACATTTTGTGTTGGATAAAACTTGGGTACATTTAGTTTTTTTTTTTTTTTTTGAGAAACAGGTACATTTAGTTACTTATGTACAATATATTAAATTTGCCAATTAAATTTAAACATATAACTACAATAATTTTAATTATCTTTAAAGGAGATAATATTGTTTTCTCTTCATTTGTCAGTGTTACCATGAATTTGAATTTGATTATAAAACGTAATGTATTTTAATGTTTTTGAGAGAAGTAATGTATTATAATTATAAAAAAAAATTATTTTTTTAGAGATAATTACAACATTCAGTTAACTTTACAACTCGAACCTTTTTTCCCGGTTTCTAAATCCCCAAGTACTCTATGCATGGGAAGATGTAGTAATGTATTATAATTAAAAAAAAAAAATTAAGAGATAATTACAATATTCAGTTAACTTTACAACTCGAACCTTTTTCCCCAGTTTCTAAATCCCCAAGTACTCTATGCATGGGAAGATGTCAATTCAAATACAAAGCTAAGACATAGTTATACATAGGCTATTTCATTTTGTTTTTGTTTTTGTTTTTGGTAGGAAGCCACATATATGCCAAAGTATGATGAATTTAATATTTAATGTAATTTAAAATAATATAAAGACTATATAATATTGAAAATTTTCAAGAACCTCTTGAGTCTTGATAGCTCCATCTCCGGTTCGAAAGGTTAAAAAAAGGGCGTAAAATTTAAGAAAATACTTAAAAAAAAAAAAAACTAAATGGTAGAATTTTTATTTATTAAAAGTAGGCAGAAATCACATTTTCGTCCCTACATTTTCAGACGATTCTCACTTTAGTCCCTAGATTTTATTTTTACCGTTTTTAGTCCCTATCCTGAAAAACGCTTTCTGTTTTGGTCCCCGCCATTACATTAGATACAAAAAATGTACACATAACAAACGGCAAAAATAAAAAATATTAAATTATTGTCCACGTGGCCTATCTGCCCTTAATTAGTTCCATTCCCGCCCTTAGTTAGTCATGTGGCCCTCACGTGACTTCATAAACATCTTAAATTCAGCTGCCCTGAGCACCGACAGAAACCCAACGAGTTTTCTTCACCATCGTCTTTTGCATCATCAGCAATGGAGACTCAGTCCTCAGCTCCTCCACCTCAGCCACCACTAAAAGATTCATTAGCTCGGCGTTACAAGTTCCGGTGGAGAGTAGTACTCAAACTCAAGTTAGTTTAAAGAAGAAGACAGCGGTTTCAAGGAGCTGGATTTCACTAGACCACAATGGGGAGAGTTCCATATTGGATGCAGACAAGTATACTATTATGCGCCATGTTCAGATTAACGCCAGAGATCTTCGGATTCTTGATCCTCTGCTTTCATACCCTTCAACTATTCTTGGTAGAGAAAAAGTTATTGTTCTTAATTTGGAGGTGTGTCAATTTCTTGCTTCATATTCAACTGTGTTCAACTTTATTAATTTTCTTTTAATTGACTTAAATATTTAGCTAATTTAAAAAAAAAAAAATTTCTGGAGTTGTTTTTGAGTTCTGCTCTTCACCACATTAGAGCAATAATCACTGCAGATGAGGTAAAAAAAACAAAATTCTATTTCCTCTTGTTTACTTATATGATATATTGGGGTTTTGGGGAAGCAGTGATTTCTTAAAGTCTTGAGGGGTGAACTTTTAACTTTACTTCAAAGTTTAAACAGTACTAGTACTTTTTTTTTTTTTTTTTGTCTGTCCTGTTTTGAGGGTTTAAAGATTCATTAGCTCGGTAGCTGAATTTAAGATGTTTATGAAGTCACGTGAGGGCCACGTGACTAACTAAGGGCAGGAATGGAACTAATTAAGGGCAGATAAGCCACGTGGACAATAATTTAATATTTTTTTTATTTCTACCATTTGTCACGTGTGCAATTTTCGTCTCTGATGTATCGGCAGAAACCAAAACAAGAAGCGTTTTTCAGGATAGGGACTAAAAGCAGTAAAAATAAAATCTAGGGACTAAAGTGAGAATCGCCTTAAAATATAGAGACGAAAGTGTGATTTCCACCTTAAAAATATAAATAAATTTATCCACAAGGAAAAAGAAGTTTCCTCGCAACAGTTCAGCTATGAGTAGCATTGTCCTGATTATTTCGGCACTAGCTTGTGCGTTCCTTTGGACCATATTACTCTGCTATTTGGTGAGTAAAGGAAAAATACCTGCTTGCTACTTATCATCATGATGATGGAGAGCTACAGCCATATCATAGGGGTGTCAATGTTCGACCCAACCCGCAAACCCGACACGAACCCAACACGGGTTTTTTCGGGTTAGGGTTGGGCCTTAATGGGTTTGGGTCGTAAACGGGTCGACCCGAAAGCGACACGATAAGAAACGTGTCATAAGCGGGTCAACTCGCGTAACTCGCAATAGACACGTTTGACACGCTAATTTATTTGTGTTAACCCGAAATGACCCAGTTAACACAACCCGTTTAACTCGTATAACAAATAAATATTTATTTTATTTTAGATTTGTCAAATACTTTTTATATCCAACATATATTTTAAATTTAAAAAGAAAAGTGAGTAATTACAAAAATTTACTAGGGATATAATTGGAAATTGAAACTTTACAAGCCCTAGAACTACTAATACTTTTTTCTTTTTTCTTTTTTGGCATAGAACTTGCACAAATGAAATTGGATGAGCTTGTGGAAGATGTTATGAATTTGGACATCAACAAAAAATCTATGGATGATAATCGTGGTCATAGTCAGTATTAGTTTACTGTTTGTTCAAATTTTTCAATATTGATACTTAGTATTTGACGAGTTTCAAGGATATTATATTTTTGTTAAACTTTGTTATTTTGAATTTGGGTTGAAGTGTATGCACTTCTTTGGAGTGTAAAGAACTTATTTCTAGATAAATGTTATATTTTTATTGAACTATATTATTTTGAATGTGGGTTAAAGACTGGAAGTGTATGCACTGCTTTTTGAGATGTAAAAAAAATTATTTCTAGATAGATGTTATATATAATATTATGTAGGTTGAAATGAGTTGTGTTACATTCGTGTCAACCCAGTACGACTCGTTTATTAAGCGTGTCAAATGGGTTGGGTCAGGTCAACCCGCCTTATTAACAGGTCGGGTTAGGGTTGAAGAATTATGACACGATTATTAAATGGGTCGGGTTAGGGTTGAGCCATTTAGTCGAATACCCCTACCTCGACACGACACGAATCCAACACGCTAACCCGAATTGACACCCCTAATATATCCTTTGCTCTTGGGTTTATACAATGCAAGCAGACAGGTTTTACCCCAATTAGGTCTGTGTGTTGCAAGTTGCAACCATGGCTCATCCATTGGGCCAAACAAACTCTGCTCCATCCTCATCATCAACCCCAACATTGACATATGATGTCTTTGTTTGTTTTCATGGCAAAGATACCCGCACAGGCTTTACAGCTCATCTCCGGACCGCTTTAGAGCTCAGAAGGATTCGTGTGTATAGTGATAACAATCACCTTCCCAGAGGGGAAGTTATTTGGACCGAGCTGATGAAGGCAATCCAGAGCTCGAGGATTGCAGTTGTGGTGTTTTTGAGAAACTTTGCTACTTCAGTACTTCGGACTGGTGCCTGAATGAGCTAGTGAAGATCCTGGAATGCAAAAGTAAGTTAAGGCAAAAGGTGCTACCCTGTTTTCTACAATGTGAATCCATCCGAGGTGCGAGAACAAACTGGAAATTTTGCGCAAGGACTCCTGATCGATGGCCCTCAAAACAAGGTGAACAGTTGGAGGAATGCTTTGAGAGAGGCTGCAAACTTGGCAGGCGAGCATTTGAAACCAAATTGGTAATACATCTCGTTACATACTCTATTCCATTTTTTGATGTCTTAAAATATAATCCTATTTGAAAAGTTAATGGACATATTATTGTCATCAATGCTAGAGATATAAACTTTTTTTGTAAAAAATTTGGAAAAATTTAGGACAACATAATTTTTCACAACTTCTTGCCACAATTGTGACGTGACAGAGTGTGATTGGTAAAGAAAAAATTATGGGTCCATATGTAAGTGATAATTAACTACTCACAATCTGCCACGTTAAAATTGTGACATTAAAATTGTGAAATAATTTGTGATCCTAGAACTACTCAAAATTTTTTATAAACCTGCTAATATAGTAAATGGTTATTAACTAATGAAAAAGTAATGCTAATTAATGATGCACCTAAAAAAAATCCAATAAGAAGTTTGTCACATCAACAATTTGTAAAAATGTTATAAAATAATTTGTGACTGTATTATTATTCTAATATTATATATTAGTTATTACAATAATACTAGGGCACAATAAGAATATACAATAATTTCACAACATTTTAAAATTAGTCTCTACCACTTCACACATAAGCTTACCAAAGCACAACCTTTTTTTTTTTTTTAATGACATGGTAGCCTAATTGGGAAATATTGTGAAATTGTTGTGAATTTTTATTATGTCCATTGCATGACTCATATTTTTAGTTTTTCCCTCTCACCCTTAATTATATTTGAAATTTTTATTGATAGCAACACACACACACACATATATATATATATATGAAAAGTGAATATCCTTTTTTTATTTGACTTTTTAGGATCATTTTGGAAACTTTTATAAATCTCTGTGTGAAAAACAATGCATTGAATCATTGATGATACTCCCTTAAAAAGTTCGATTTTCAAAATAGCACCAACAATATAAAACGTAGGGAGTATTTACTTGTTGTAATTCGTAAAACATACTGATAAAGACAATTAAATTCAATCATGTTGTATATTGGTCAATGAAACTACATGATTGAATTTGATTGAAAACTTTAAGCTACAACATCTTACCTAAATTTTATCTTTAAAATATAATAACATCTTTCTCTCCTAAAGAAAAGAATAAGAGTCCTTATAGGGACACAACAAAAGTTCACAATGCTCTAAGTTAGTTTACTACCTCATGTGAGGTGGCAGCTAATTTAGAAATGTTATGAATTTTAGTTGTATCCCTAGCTTTAATGAAAGAATAAATCAAGATGCTTAAAAGTAAAATAAAATTATTATGTCAAAATGTTCCACTTTATATTACGGTGCAGTTTAGATAGGACTGAAACTGCGTTGCGTTTTTCAATTCTACGTTTTACTTTTTTTTTTTTTTTTTGGCACGCGTTTAAGAAGATAGTGCAACTACTGTTCAATGAACAATAGCCGCACTATTTGACTTTTCAACCTTTTTCAGCACATTAGTGGGTCCTGTGAACAGTGCACGGGACCCACAAATCTCATTTTTCAGTAACTTTTTCATTAAAAATGGGTCCCACGGTACTATCACACATTTAAAAATTATTTTGCTACAGTATTTTCAGTTTTCAGTTTTCAGTTTCAGCAAAATAAGTTCTATCCAAACGGACCCTACATCAAGAACGAATGTAAGGGGTTGGATACTCATGGTTTTTAAAAATCCCCTACCCTATATTTAACTATGCCCCCTAGATTTTAAAAATTCTTTAGTTTCATGTTTTATTCTGTATAGTAAATATCCATATTTTCATATCACTTTAATAAGATATTAAATTGATTAAATATTAATTTGATTAAGGATATATATGACGAAGTTGTGACTATTGTGAGAGCGGAGGAATCACAAGAGAGTTTCCTATCACTATAAGTCTGCATCAAGGATTAGCATGAAATCCATATTGCTTTGCACTAGTGATGAACAAGTTCACTAAATCGATTCAAGAGGAAGTCCTTTGGTATATGTTTTTTTGCAAATTACATAGTTTTAGCTGATGAAACTAAAAGTAGAGTTAAAGTCAAATTAGAAATTTGGTTAGACCCTCTAAAATCTAAAGGCTTGTGATTAAGTATGACGGCTGAAGTGGAGTACATATTCTGAATATGTAAGTTTAGTAAAAGTTTTTTTTTTTTTTTTTTGATGAGAAATGCTGCAATTTTTATTAATTTGCTTAAAACAGTACATCTTGAGTCAAAGCGGACTCGATAGGTGTAGGGATATTCTCAATCCATGTTACAAAAGTTTCTAAACCTTTGGCATGTTGTGACAATAGATGGGTTGGCTTGTTTCCATTTCGTCGAACGTGTGTAAGTTGTACAGCCCTGAAGTCTTGAAGCCACATGATGCATGAGTTAACAATATTCTGTATGGTAGCTGGAGGTGTGATAGAGCCCGTGAGTGTCCTGTGGAGCATCTCAGAGTCAGTCTCGAAGACAACATCGCGCAGCCCGACGTCCCAAGCAAAATCAATTCCCTCTTCCATGGCCTTTGCCTCAGCTTCCAGCGGCCCCAGTGGTACCCACAGTTTCTTACTCATTGCCGCCATACATTGTCCTGTATGATCCCGGGCGACAACTCCTATTCCCACCGCATCGAAATGTTGGAATACGGCACCGTTGACGTTTACCTTATACCAGGGATTGTGCGGTGGAGTCCAGGTTGTATGCGTGGCAACAATTGGTATCATAATCCTGTGGTTTGCAAGCCTATATTCTTCAAGCAGGTTGGTTGCTAGCTGCAGAATCTGGTTTGCCGTGACCCTCCTATGCGAGCTTTGTTGCGGTTCAGCCATAGACTCCATGCTAAAGTAACAGTCAACCCTAGCAAATCGTCCCCAGCGTGTTGGTTGAATATCAGATGCCAAAGGAGGTCAAGGAAACTGTCAAACCTCAAACCGTGGCCATGAACAGGTATGCCTGATGCTCGCCAAACTTCCTGGGCTTTGTCACATGCCCATAGAGCATGTCCTATTGTCTCAACTCCATTGCCGCAGACTTCACAGGTTGGATCGTCTAGGACTCTCCTTGAGTGCAGGTTGGACTTTGTTGGCAGGAGGTTCTTGCAGGCTCTCCAAGCAAAAGAACAGATCTTACTTGGTACTTTGAGGCGCCATATGGTTTTCCAAAACACCGAAATTTGCTGGTTGTTTGATGTAGAACCCAGAGAGCTGGTAGTGGCTTGTGAAAGTGAGAGAGCGACCTTGTAGGCAGAGTTAACCGTGAATCGTCCTTTTGGTGTGAACGCCCAGACCATGCGATCCGGTGGCCTTCGAATGCTTAATGGTATGCTTAAGATGGCTTGCGCATCATGTGGGAGGAAGATTTCCTTGATAAGGCCTATTCTCCAGTTCCCTGTATCCTGGTCTATGAGTGAACTGACATGTGACTCAGGATGCAAGGCATGTGGGTGAGTAGTGACTCTAAAGGTGGAGCAAGTGGGCAGCCACTTATCAGGCCAGATCTTGATTGAATTCCCGTTGCCAACCTGCCATCTATAACCATGTTTAACAACCTTTTGAGCAGCCATGATACTTCTCCAAGCATATGAAGGCTTTGTCCCCATTTCAGCACTAATGAAATCCCTCTCCGGAAAGTACCGAGCTTTGAAGACTCGGTGGACAAGAGAGGAAGTGTTGGTTTGTAAGCGCCAACCTTGCTTGGCCAAGAGGGCGAGGTTGAAAGCTTTTAGGTCACGGAAGCCTAAGCCTCCTTCAGTTTTTGGTACACAAATCTTGTCCCAACTAGACCAAGCAATCTTGTTTTTTCCATTGTTTTGACCCCACCAAAAACTTCTAACCATGCTTGTTAGTTCATCACATAGAGCATTAGGGAGTTGGAAGACGCTCATGGTGTATGTTGGGATTGCTTGAGCCACTGCCTTTATGAGGATTTCCTTGCCTGCATGAGATAACAATTTTTCCTTCCACCCAGAAAGCTTGTTATTCAATTTTTCTTTTAAAGCTTGAAATGTGTTGCACTTTGATCTTCCCACCAAAGAAGGCAGCCCCAAATATGCCTCATGTTGTCGAATGATGTCAGCTCCAAAACGGTTTTTGATGGCTTCTTAGATCTCTTGAGGGGTGTTTCGGCTGAAAAAGAGAGATGTTTTTTCTCGATTAAGTTGCTGCCCCGTTGAACATTCATAGATATCCAAGATTTCCTCAAGTGTGGAGCATTCCTCAATGCTAGCTTTACAAAAGATTAAGCTGTCATCTGCAAAGAAAATGTGGGAAATCTTTGGTCCCCTTGGGCATGCAGCCACACCACTCAAAAGCCCAAACTCCACTGATTTCCTTATTAGTGCTGATAGTCCTTCTGCACAAAAAAGAAACAAGAAAGGAGAAAGTGGGTCACCCTGACGCAAACCCCTAGAAGGGGTAATGTGTCCTCGGGGCCTTCCATTAATTTTTATAGAATATGTGACAGTACTAACACATCTCATCATAAGCTTCACCCAAGATTCATGGAAACCCATTTTATACATTATTTTTTCCAAGCATCCCCACTCAACTCTATCAAAAGCCTTACTCATATCAAGTTTTAAGGCCATCTCTCCAACTTTGCCACTACGTTTTTGATTAATATGGTGCATTGTCTCATAGGCAACAAGGACATTATCTGTGATGAGGCGGTCAGACATGAAAGCACTTTGGTTTTCACTAATTATTTGTGGGAGGAAACGCCTTAGACGGTTTGCTAGGACTTTTGAGGCTAAGCGGGATATAACATTAGTTAGGCTAATGGGTCGATATTGAGTGATTTTTTTTGGGTTTTTTATTTTTGGGATGAGCACAACATGAGTTTCATTGAAGTTGGAGGGGATGATATCATGATTGAGAAAGTCCAAGACTGTTTTTGTAACACAATCACCTACTAAAGACCAAAAGTGCTGATAAAAGAAAGGAGGCATACCGTCAGGTCCCGGGGATTTCTTGGGGTGCATTTGTTTTAAAGCTCTGTGTACTTCCTCAGCATTGAACTCTTGGGTAAGGGAATCATTCATGTCTGAGGTGACCACAGGTTCTATGGCATCAATGAGAGTGGTTGAGTCGGTATCCCCTTGTGTACTGAAAATGTCTGTGAAATAGCCCACAATGATATTCTCCACTTGTTGATCATCTTCCTGCCAATTACCATCTGAGTCACAAATACCATGGATTGTGTTTCGCTGCTTCCGGTTTGTGGCTTTAGCATGGAAGAAACTTGTGTTGCGGTCCCAATCAGTGAGCCAAAAGTTCCGTGATCTTTGCTTCCACATGGTGTTTTCAGCATCCAGCCAGGTGTTCAACATCTTTCGGACTTCAAATATCTCCCTGTCAGTTTCTATACAATGGGCTTGATTCTCCAACATTTGTAATTTTTTGTGTAGGTGTTGTATCTTGCGTCCCATGTGGCCATACTCTGTTTTATTCCATGTCTGCAGTCTAGCTCGGCAAGTTTCAAGGCAATTTGTGATAGGGAGGCCATCCGGTTTAGAAAGCCCTTCTTGCCAGGCATCTTGCACTACTTCAAAACATCGTGGGTCACTTAACCACATCTCTTCAAAACCGGAAAAGCTTCTTATCTTTTTGGCGGCTGCAACGATCATCCCTAAGGCGCAGAGAGAGCATGGAATGGTCAGAAGTTGACATGGAGATGTGGTGGACGGCAACACCATGAAAAAGCAATCTCCAAGCATTGTTTGCAAGAGCCCTGTCAAGTCTTATTCTCATTTGGCCTTCCACACGATCGGTTTTGGACCAGGTAAAAGGCGAACCAACAAACCCCAAGTCTTGAAACCCACAGAGGTGAATGGCTTGGCGAAATCTGTCAAGCTGTCTAACTGGCCGCAACCGACCTCCAGATTTTTCAGATTGAGAAACGATCTCATTGTAGTCTCCGATACAGAGCCACGGTAGTTGATTTGCCCGGCCTAGAGATTCTAGGATGGACCATGTTTCTTCCCTTTTACTTGTGACTGGATGCCCATAAAAGCCGGTCATGCGCCACTTTGTTCCGGTTTTGTTGCATGTAATATGAGCGTCGATGTGCCAGCGTGAGAACCCTTGTACTGCCACCATTGTTTCCGGTTTCCATAATAAAGCGAAGCCTCCACTTTGGCCATCGCTGGACACTGCTAATCCTTGAGTATATCCAAGTTCATGTTTCTTGTATTGCATCTCTTCCTGTGACAGTTTGGTCTCCATCAAGAAAACCAACTGGGGAGCTTCTGTGTGAAGTGCCCGTTGAAGAGCACGAACTGTCCGAGGGTTCCCAAGCCCTCGACAGTTCCAACTGATGGTACTCATTGGACCCGGCGGTGCTGCGCAGCAGCCACCGCCGATCCCAATTGTTCTGCAAAGATCTTGCCCAGGATACGTGTGTCATTATCAAGCTTCTGTTTCTTGTCACCGTCATCCTCGCCATCTGTGAGATCAAGTTTACGCTTGGAGCCCGCTATGGATACTTCTGCTGTTTTAGGGTTAGGTGCATGGTCATGAGAAAGTCTCTTCCACGTTCTATGGGTTTGGGCCGTTTGGGTATGTTGGGCTCTATTGGGTTCATCGTGGGGCCCGTTATTTATTTCAGGCTCTCCTGGTGACGTGAGCAATGTTGCATTAGCTGAGGTGACGTCACATGCAAGAGGTTTCTCATGTCGTGCGTGGGCTTTAAATGAGTCGTCCGTTATCATGGGAATTACTTCAGCCAGCTCATCATTAGCCTTTAAGTGTTGGTCAATCACCGCGGGATGCGAATGAAAAGATTCGGGGTTATTCAAAGTTTCCGCGTTTGTCGGGGTGTATTTATGAGTATCCGTTACCTTAGTTTTAGCTCGCTCTTTATCTCCCGTAACGGTTGGAATAATGGCAGGATTGGCTGGTGGCTCGCCGTTGACGGTGGCTGTGACTGTATCCGATGACGCCACAGTAGCATTCGGAGTCGTCCTACCAGGGCGGGCTGACTACAAACGCTCCGTACTAGCTCTCAACCATGCGCCATACTGTTGCGCTTCTTTCCGTAGAGTGCACTTGCTACGAATCCAAAGTTTGCAGTCTTTTTCATCATGATTCAGTAGACCGCACCAGTAACAAAAGATTGGCAGTCGCTCATATTGGAAAGAAACCCATGAGGGAGATGATGCTCCGATATCTACCATCCTCCCCCGACAAAGAGGTTGGTTGATATCTATGTTGATTCGCACTCTGAGACATCTCCCTCGGCAGTCGCCCATTGCACCAGTGTCAACCTGTTCAACAAGCCCAAGTGTACTCCCAATAGCTTCTGCATTTGCCTTGCTCATATGCTGAATGGGGAGGTCATGAATCTGTATCCAAAAACTTTCCCTGTCAAAACTTGCATTCTTGACTGCTTCATTCTTCCCTGGTTTGTAAAGTCCTAACAGGTATTTGTCGAACGACCATGGTCCGCGCATTAAAATGCGGTCGAGGTCATCTTCATCGTCAAAGAGAATCATGGCTTTGTTGGATCCAAGATCGCGGATGTCGAAGCTTTTATCTGTTTTCCACATGCTCTTGAGGGTCCAAAAAATTGCTTCCATATTGATGTGTCTCTTGGTGAAGAACTTGGCCACAAGAACCTTGCCATCACTAGTAACGTCAGGGGTTAAGGGGACGATTTGACTCTCTCTCTGGTGTAGTGAGAGGCGGTCCCACTTGCGAGCAATGTCATCCATGGTTGTGGGGTGGGGTGGGTTATGGTAGTGGAGTAGTGTGAGGTGAGGGTAGAAGTGTGGGATGTGTGAAAGGGGAGGGCAGGAAATAGATGGCGTTGAAAAAAGAAAAAGGAAAAGGTCCCACTTGAAAGGGGAAAGGAGCCTATCGGGAGATAGGAAGGTTTTCACCGCTCATGGGTTTCCAGAGAAACCGAGAGGAGAAAGAAACCCAGTGGCTATCCAGTTATTATTGAGTTACTTAGTAAAGAATGTTAGTAAAAGTTGAAATAGAATTGAAAGGGCGGTAAGACTTGATAATTAAGAGATACTATAAAGTGAAAGTTTTCAATATTTTGGATTAATAATTCATAAAAATAGAAAAATTAAAATGATGTGAATTATTTAATAAGAGCAGAGTAAATAAAGTGGAGAAGTGCATTAAGAGTAGTGTATGATGGTATAATACCTATTAAGTTAAAGAGAACATTTTATAAAACTATCTTATATGGTACTAATTAAATGTTGGGCTATTAAGAAGTAAACAAATATTAAGATGAATAAGTGAAAATACATGAAAAAAATAGATTTCGAAATGAGAAAATCCACTTAAAGATAGAGTGGCCTCCTATTTATGAAAAGATAATAGAGAGCCACTTAAAATTGTTTAGTCATGTTCAAAGAAGAACGATTAATGCACTTATAAAAAATCGGCGGTTGATTTAAGTGGGAAAATGAAAGAAAGTTGAGGAAGACAAAAAATAATATTAATAGAAGTAATAAAAAGGAACTTGACAATTAAGGAAGTAATAGAAAGTATGATTTAGATAAAATAGAATGGTGGATAAAAATTCATATAATCAACCCTAACTAACCCAAAAAATTCGAACTGAGGCATTGTACCATTTTTATATTTTTATTTGATTTATTAAGATATTTCTATAATTTAATGATCAGATTTTTTTTTTTAGAGAGATTAATGATCATTTTTAAACGTAAAAACATCATTTTAAAGTATAATAATATGATACTGTAAATAATCTTGTTTGTTATTTAACTTAAAAACACTACCTAAAATTCTTATATATATAATGAAATCATAAAACAAAAATCAAATCATTTTTTATCTTATAACTTTGGCTGTTACTTTGAACTTTGAAGCAGTTCGTTCACTGCCTTAGAAATACTGTAAATCAATTAAATTTCTATGAATATCCAAACAGGTTTTAGGAATTTCATACCATTTTCCATAACTCATTATCCCCTTATAATTCTATGATCAGTTGATCACCAACTTCAATTCTTTAAAAACAAATAAATAAATTGTGGCTACACTTGCAATTGCAGTCCAGAGCCAGGCTTTATAAACAATATTGTTCAAATCATTTTGGAAAATCTACCTGGGGAATCACACACTACCCCACCTCGTCGTCAGAATGATGTTCCTACTAGGGAAGGCTCTCCACCAATCAATCGGCAAAATGAACCTGCTTCATAAAATGCACTTCGGCAAAATGAACTTGCTTCAGCAATCGTTGGACAACATGCACTTAGGCAAAATGAACTTGCTTCATCGGTTCTAAATACTTTTATTTGGCCTCGCATTTCTTCTGACCACTTCAAACGTTTCTATATTTGGTACATTGCATTTACTGTGATTACGCCTACTATTATATTTGTATTTGTTTTCGCTAATATGAATCGTAGTCTCCCTAAATGGCCATCAAGTACCCCGCCACCAGGGTAACAAGAACACCAACTCTTGGCTTACACTTTTGACTTTATAAAGTTTGATGTATTTTCTTTTTGATCATTCATATTTAAATTTGCTAGCCTTTAATAACATTTAAATTTTCTCTTTTGTTAAAGAAAAAAAATTGACATCATTTTCAATTTAACCTTTTTATTTATTTATTAAAAGGCAAACATATTTTAATTGATGATTTAATCATTATGGAATACATCCTTCAAATCATATGATAGTTCTTCTTCTAGCAAGGGCATGCTCGTTAAGTGCTAACTAAACTTGCAATTTTGATTGTAACCAGGGACGGACCCACGTTGAGGGCAAAGGGGGCCCGGGCCCCCCTTGGGCCCAAAAAAAATTTTTTTTAGCATGTAAAATTTTCAAAAAAAAGGCTTGGGCCCCTTGGTTTTTAGCTCAGGCCCCCTCACCTCAACCATCCCTATCACAGCCGGCCAGCCCAGGAATTTTCAAGAGCCCATGAAAACCTTAAAAAATATATATATGTAAAAAAAAAAAAAAAAAACCCAACAGTCAGTATTCAATAAGACCCCAAAACCAAATGGAAAAGCTAGAAACAAAGGAAAAAAAATAAATAAATAAAAAAAAAGAAAAGAAAAGAAAGGGAGAGGCGAGAGCGAGACAGAGAAAGGAGAGACCCATCACGTCGCCGCCCAAGCCATGACGACGCTGCCCACGCCCACGCTAGAGAGACCCATCTTGCTACCCAATACCCATGCCGCCATCAGCTGTCGCATACCCAAACTGGAGACCCATCTTGCTACCCAGTACCCACGCCGCCATCAGCTGTCGCATACCCAAACCGAAGACCCATCTTGTTGCCGCTGCCGCCGATGCTCGATCTGCACTGCCCAGCCCAGCTTCGTTGCTCCACTGCTCCAGCCTTCACAATTCACAGGTATTTAATCTATCATTTCCTTCAAAACCTAATATAATGTTTGTGAATCTCAGAATCTAAAAATCTATGCTTGTGGACTTGTGGTATTTGTGTTTTTACTGATGAGTGATGAACTAATGTTGGTGATTCCGTGATTGTGAATCTAAAAATTTATTATGCCTGTGGTGTTTTTTTTTTTTTTTTTTTTGGCATTTTGGCTTTGGCTTTGTGACTCTCTGTGACTGTGTGTTTGTGACTCTCTTTCTCTTGTATTATATAGAAAAGAGAGATAGAGAGAGAGAGAGTAGAGTTTGTAAAGATTAGAGAATATATTAGTGTAGTGTTTGTAGTTGGGCAACAATAAAGACAAGTGATAGAAAAAAGAAGAAGGTAAAGTTAAGAAAAGAAAAAGAAGGTAAAGTTAAGAAAAGTTTTTTTTTAGTAGTGCAGAATAAATTTATAGCGTCTGCAGTGGGATTGGGTCAGTATCTGAAATATGGAGAGTACAAGACAAAGACAAAGACAAAGATAAATAAAGGCAAAGACCAAAGACAAAATAAAAAAACAAATCATATAATATAGAAAATTGTCACACATCACAAATTTAAGAAAATAACAATGATTCATTTGCGTCTATTGTTAACCCATAATGCTAAATTAAATAAATTTATAAATTGAAAAGAAGTGAGAAATACTAAATTTATAATTAAATGCATCATGCATATTACCTAGATTCTAGTATTTGTCTTTAGTTAGTAACAACAACCGTTTGTGAGATAATATATATGATTCTTATTTTATTTGTAGATCATGAAAAAATCAACTACAATGTTTGATTTTTTCAAAATAAAATATTCATATTCTTTCGAAGTCAATGTGGGATTGCCAACAACTAATATTGCTATTCCAATTCCAAAAAATGTGGAAGTTCCAATTCTAGAAAATATTTATTCCCCTATTTCGGAAAATGTCGATATTCCAATCCCAAGAAATATTCATTCCCCAATTCCAAAAAATGCCGATATCCTAATTCCGAAAAATAACCATACTCAAACACAATTTCAAAAAGTTGATCTTGATATATTAAGAAATAATGATTTTTGGGTATTTGTCTTGGTTGATAGTTTATTAATACTATATGAATGCGTATTTGAAAAAAAAAAATTCGCTTATCTCCGACCCCCCCCAGCTTGAAATCCTGGATCTGTCTCTGATTGTAACAGCTAATCCAATCAGAAGAAACAAATATAAGTAGATGTGATTAAACACCCCACCTTATTATTATTATTTTTTTATAAGCACCTTATATAGCTTGCACTTTTGACCTTTTTAATTTTTATGTATTTTCATTTTGATCACTTTGCTCAATTTTGTTTTTAAGTTTGATATCATTTTCAATTTCTCCCTCCCATCTATCTCTTTTTGTGACATGACTGTTAAGTACTAACTAAACTTGCAATTGCAATTTCTAATTTAATTAAAAGAAGTTTATATATATATATGTCACCGACACCCATTATTTTCATTTTTTTTTTCTTTCTTTATTTTCTTTTTGAATTTTCACCACCACTGTCAATAGTTATGAAGGCAAAATATTTTTCCACAGGCCAAGTTAATATATTAAAAAAAATAAAATCCTATATATTATAACTTATACATACACGTACATAGCAAAAATGTTTATCTCACATTAGTTTTTACATGAGTCAAATAGTTCATTTCAACTGGATAGTTTGCAAATTATGTACTATCTTTTAAATCATATTGATAAAACTTAATATTCTGTAAACATTTTTTATCAAGATTTTCTGTGATATAAATTTAGAAATTAAAATGTTTGAGTATACTATGAGTTTGAAAATTATGAAACATATACAAATTTAATCAATTTTAAATAATTTCAATAATAAACATCACTTTACATGCTTTCAATAAAAGAAAAATATAACAATAACATAATGTAAAGGAAAATCATATTTTTCGTAGATGACAAATGCAATAAGGATCTTTGACTCCTAACCACAAAATCCACAATCGTGTCCTTTATTCTAAAAATATAATAATAATAACAAAACATTCATATATCTAATTCTACAAAATCATTATGAGACACACATAAAACAATCAAATCCAACTTGACCATTTTACCTCTTTGAGACCACAGAGTGGAAGTGTTCAAAGATGATAAAAGTAGCTAACAACCCACAAAGCCTAATCACCACACCACTTTAAACCTCAAATTGACCCGCCCAAAATTGGATGATTACTCTTATCATTAAGCTAAGACACGTGATGATTTACTCCTTCAAGACTCATTATTATTGTTCTTATGAATCTTATCATCAAATCAATGAAAACATTAATCAGTTAAGTTAAATGAAACTCGTATTTCTATTTGAATTATATAAAAAAAAATTATAGAGTGAAAATTTTGTAATGCAGAGTATTTAATAATTAATATACTTATCTTAATAAATATTTTTATGTCAAATACCAAGTATTCAAAATAGTAGTATTATTAGATGCTTGTTTTGTTCAAACACGAATAATAATGAAATAAAAACCAAAGAAAAAATTGTGAAAAAATTTAAGAATAAATTTGAATATTCGGGAGTTTGAATTACCCCTGATGTAATTTATTAAATTTTACATCATTTTTAAACCATTAATTCCACTACAAGCAATTCAACAGTGGTCAAATATTCTTATCCATGTCAGTTAATTCCCCGAAATAGCTTTCTTTGGGATTTCTCTTTATTTATTTATTTATTATTATTATTATCATCTTCTGCAATCTTTTAAAGAGTGGTGTTAATTTGATTTTTTCTGATGAATGAAGGTAACGGGAAATTGGACTGAAAACACAACTTATTGTGTCTTACTCATAGATCGTGGATTAATTCGTACTTTCAATTTTGGGTTTCTTTCTATTTCTTCCTTAGACTTTACAATCGGTCGCTACATCATTTTTGGGGTTACACGTCTTGTGTAATTGATTAGCTTATTTTTGTTCCTGCAGACTTCCTTTCGACTTTGTTTATTTTTATTTTTTATTTAAATGCAAACTGGATTATGTATTATTAAAATAAAATATGCCTACATATTTTATTCTATAATCTAGACAAAACCCAGTAAGAGTAATTCTGTATTCTACTAAAGAAGAATGGACACTGTCAAACAGCGAAGAAGTCAAGAAAAGCTTGACAGCGGTTGGAAAAGATTCAAAAAAAATGTAGAGAATGTTGCAAAATAATGATACCATGGGTAACCTGTCTAATAATTAGAGAATCTATCAACACTAATTTAGTAGTATGATGAAATAAAAATGGTGATATATTGGTTGATGACACCATAATTTGTGTACACCCTAGCTAACCACATAGGTGCAACATATTATATGTACATAGGGACTTTCTTAATAAGGAAAACTCTCGTCAAATAAAATTATTTTTGAAAAATAATTTTTTTGTATAATTTGAAGTACGAAATACATAATTTCATGCTGTGTTTAATAACACATACGCACTAGCTCAATAAATAATTATTGTAGGGGTGATAGGCCCAGTAATATGTATTTAGGTATATATTGGGCTAGTGGCCCAATCTGAGGACATTAAGTCATCCGAGGATGGGTAAAATACTATCATGGGAGTTCATGTTAGTGAGTGAAGATGTGAAGTTTGGTCATAGGAGTCCAGGAGGGTGGTCCGAGGATGAATGCATCCTAGGTTGAGCAAAGCCGAGGTTCGAAGATGTGGTCTGTCATCTAGGGCAACGTTCCAGGAGGTTTTGTTGATAATGACAAGCATTCTGAAAGCATAGGACAGAGGAAAGCCATATAATATCTAAAAGAAAGCTGCTACCACCGCATTGACTGTTTTGTAGCTAACTCTCTGACCACATTAATGAGGAAGTGATACCTGAATAGTGATTTTCAGCCTTGCAGCTGCTCCCCAAAGACTTCAAGAATGTGCTGATGGGACAAAAATCAACACCAGAATCTAATCTACACGTAGAGGGTAGAGATGAAAGAAGGAAGATAGTATAAAACAGAGAAAAGATCCTAAGAGAAGGAGATCGGGAATTAAGAGAAAAATATTGTATCAACAAGAACTGTGCTTGTAATCAAATTCGAATAATATATACAAGAACTGATCTCCTTGTATTGTGCCGATGACGACTTTCCTTAGATAAAACTAGTCTATCTTCACTTTATTGTCATCTGAATCCATTATAATTGTGACCTAACTCATTAAAGCCTAGTTTCCTAACCCACTATCTATAAATTCATTGTATTGGGCTCTTTGGACCTAGATCCTTTTACCCTTTGAGCCTAGGAACCAAATTGAGACCTTACTATTATAATGTTAAGATAATTAAAGTTTAGTCAACTTAAAATATTTTTGTACAAGTATGATATATAGTAAAAATTAATTCTTGTTTTTCATTTTGTTTTTTGAGAAAAAGTTTTTCATTTTTTTTAATTTGATCTATTAAGATTTTTCTATAATTTAATGGTCATATTTTAAAATCATATATAATCTGTTTATATGTATACTTAACTGTAATTAAATAAAAAATAATTTTAAAGTATGATAATATGAGATTTTAAATAATTTTTTTGATAATTTACTTTAAAAAACTACAATAAATCACCATTGCGCATCCTTGGTGCGGTAGTCATTTCACAAGTATAAATGCTTGTGAGGTGTGGGGGGCAAGGGCTGGAGTTCAAGTCTCCAGGAGGGAGCTTCACACACATATACACTTAGGTTAGGCTAAAGTAAAAATTATATCTTGTATAAAAAATAAAAAATAAAATAAAAATAAAAAACTACAATAAATCAAAATATTTAATTAATAGGTTTTCGATTATATCTGATGATATTATGACACAAAAATCTAATGATTATTTGTTTTTTTCTTAATCTTTGGATATTACTTTCAATCAGTTCGTTCATTGCCTTAGAAATGCTGTAAATCAATTAAATTTCAATGAATTTCATTCCATTTTTCATAGTATTTTATGATTATTTTTCACTAACTTATGGCTACACTTGTAATTGCAGTCCAGAGTCAGACCCCATAAAGGAAATTGTTTAAATCATTTCAAAAATACTACATGGGGAATCACCTACGGCTATGGCTAGATGGAAGCATTTCCGGTAGACAGCTACTTTCAGCAGGTTTGGGTTTTAATTTTTACAGCAGGTTTAGGTTTTGCTTTTTAGGTAAAGGTTTTTTTTTTTTTAACTTGTATAAGTAATGATTTTATATACGGTGAATTGCAAATTACATCCCTAAAGTTTGAGGGTGATTGAATTTTACATCCTGAAATTTCAGAATTTAGATTCTACCCCTAACGTTTGGGGTGATTGAATTTTACACTGACGTTTCAGAATTTAGATTTTACTCCTATATTTTAGAGGTATTTAGATTTTATTCCCTAAAGTTTCAAAATTTGGGGGTGTAAAATCCAAACACTTCCACACTTTAGGGGGGTAAAATCCAAATTCTGAAATGCAATGGTGTAAAATTCAAACACCCAAAATGCCAGGAGGTAAAATCTAAATTTTGAAATTTCAGAATGTAAAATTCAAACACCCCCAAACTTTAGGAGTACAATTTGCAACTTATCCTTTTATATATTATATTATTATGAAATAAAGCTCTAATTAATGAGATTGTGATTGTATGTATTAAGTTTTATATTTATATCTGCAAAAATATGATGTGAAACTATATTATTGGACGGCGTATATGGTGACTTTAAATTTAATCTTTTTTTAAATTAAAAAAAAAATCTGGTGTGGCACAACAGCACAAAGATATTTATACCGTATTTTTATATTAAAATAATTTTATTTATATTTCAAATCCTTATAAAATAAAATATAATCTCTCTTCACCAGGAAATTTTTGTTCTTGTCTTTTGTTAACATTTTTTTCTAACTAAACTTATACATAAAATTATAATCTATTATTTTGTTAAAAAATGTAAGTAGAATCATTCAATGTATAAATATTTATGCAGTATCGATTATAGTTTCTTAAATTTTTAAACAAATACAAATTGCAATTGGAATATATTTTCTTAAAGTCTGCCACGTGCAAATTAGAATGGGAACGCATGTTTTGAGTGAGTCCTATTGCCTGGTCTAATTGAAATATTTTATCATATATATATAGCCCCTAGAATTTGCTAAATCTTATTAAAGTTGGTCCTATTGCCTGGTCTAATTGAAATATTTTATCATATATATATATATATATATATATTCTTTTTGCTCCAAAACTAGAATTTCCTAGCTTCCTTTCAACTTCTATTTTTTTTAATATATTCACACTGAATTATATACAAATAAAAAATAAAAAGAAAACAATACCTATATATATTCTAGGCTAGAAGCAAGAAAAAGCAAGTAAGAGTGAGTAAGAGTATCTCTCTACGTTTGTGTTTTAATTTTTAATCTTTTTAGAGAACGTTTATGTTTTAATAAAGCGAACAAGGAGACTACTGAAACTTGTTCTACACTTTACGTATACATGTCAAACAGCAATAAAAAAATAGAAGTTAAGGATGGATGGACAACCGTTGGAATGGTTCAAAAAAAGGGTGTAAAATTTAAGAAGTTATAAATATACATAGTTCTTTGTTCTTCTCATCAGGTCCTTGCTCCTTTGCCCTTGAGTTTAGCCCATAACATTGATCAGAGTGTTGCAAACATGGCTGATTCCGCAGACCAAGAAACCTTTGCTCCATCCTCATCAACCTCAACACTGACATATAAGTATGATGTCTTTGTTAGTTTTCGAGGGGAAGATACCCGCACTAATTTTACCGACCATCTCATTACTACTTTAGAGAGCAAAAAGATTCGTGTGTATAAAGATGACAAAAACCTTCCCAGAGGGGAATTTATTTGGACTGAGCTGATGAAGGCAATTGAAACGTCAAGGATTGCAGTTGTTGTGTTCTCAAAAAACTATGCTACTTCGAATTGGTGCCTAGATGAGCTGGTGAAGATCATGGACTGCAAAAGGGTGTTGAATCAAAGGGTGCTACCTATTTTCTATAATGTGTCTCCGTCCGAGGTGCGAGATCAAAAAGGGAATTTTGCGGAAGCACTCCCTAATGGCCCCGAAGTCATGGTGAACAGTTGGAAGGCTGCTTTGAAGGATGTTGCAAACTTATCGGGCTTACTACTTGTTATATATTGTTAGTCATCTTTTCCATTATAAAACATCCCTAAGAGCATTCACAGCAGTGGTGCTAAAAAGGTATATTGGTATATTTTAGCTCTCCACATACAAAAACCTTGCTCCAGCAGTGGAGCTATATGTATTTTTTTTAGATGATTCGCTACAGTGCACATCTATCTTTAGATGTGCACTGTAGCTCAAAGCTAAAAAAAAAAAAAAAAAATTTATTTGGCCCCCATTAAAATATTGCCACTCTCTCTCTCAACTCTGATCTCTCTCAACTCTCACCTCTCTCTCTCTCAACTCTCTCAGCTCTCTCTCTCAACTTCCTCTCACCGCTGCCAGCCCACCCCCACGTTGCCGACCCACGCCACCGGCTCATGCCGCAGACCCCGCCGCCGATCCACGCCGCCAACCCATCTCGCCCTTACTTGGTTGTTGTTATTTTTTTTTTTTTTTCTGCTGTGGGCTGTGGTGTGGTGGTGGTTGTGTTTGTATGGGTAGATCGGCGTCGGTGGGTGGCTGGGTTCGTCGGCATCAGTGGGCTGTGGCTGGGTTCGTTGGCATCAGTGGGCTGTGGCTGGGTTCGTCGGCATTAGTAGGTGGCTCAGGTGGGTTTCGTGGTGATGGGTGTGGGTGTTTCGTGGTGATGGGTGTGGGTGTTGCCGCCGATCAGCCTCAGCGTCACTGGCCCAAGCCACCGATCACCAACGTCATCGGCCCAGACGAGATTTGTGGGTTTCTGGTGGCAATGTGGGGATTGTGGGTCGGATGGGCTGTGGGTTTGGTGGATCTTGGTGGGCATGGGATGGGCTGTGGGTTGGTGTTTAGGTGGCCGAATCGGTGTTGGTATGGTGATTGGGTGGCCGGATTAGTGGTTTTGGTGTTTTGGTGATCAGTGGGGTTTTTTTTTTTTTTTCCTGTTTTGTTGGTGGTTTCTGCCTTGGTGGGGTGTGTGTGATGGTGGGGTGGTGGTGGTTGCTGCCTTGCTGGGGTGTGTGGTGGTGGTTGCTACCTTGCTGGGTATGTGTGGCTGTGGCTGTTGTGGGTGGTGCTTTATGTGTGGCTGTGGCTGTTGTATGTGTGGCTGTGGCTGTTGTGGGTGGTGCTGGGGATTTTTTTTTAGTGAGATATATTATTTTATTGTAGTGGTATATTATTTTATTGTGGTGTTTATATTATTTTATTGTGTTAAAAGCTAAAATAGATCCACTGCTGCAGCATGTGTGTAGGTAAAATAGATAAAGTGATTTTTTGTGTAGCTAAATAGCTAAAATTTTACAACCACTGCTATGAATGCTCTAAATATAGTCATACTCATATCTAAATACTCAACATAATGCATTAAATGCTTTATTTTTATTACTTTTTTTTGGAAACAAACACACACGCGTAAGGAATAGGGAATAAGGTTCTAATATGAGATGCAGGAAATAGGTGAGATTCGAATTAGAGACTCGAATCACTACAAAATATGTCAATATCAATGAACTATCACTTAAACCTAATCAATAAAAATAAAAAAATAAAAAATTGTCTCATCTTGAGTATTCCAATTTATGCCATATTAGGGGTGAAGGTAGGTGAAAATTTTGTACCACGTTTTATGTAAATGAATGATTAGTACTTTTTTTTGTTATTTTTATTACACTTATCTCATTAAGTCAAAATGTATTATACATATATTTTTCTAAAAAAATATAAGTTTTAAAGATTCTACTAATGCATCAATTTTTTTCTTTAATTACTTTTTTTTTATTACTTGTAATACTATACAAGTATAGATAGATCATTAAACAAAAGTATATTCAAGATATATATTACTAGAAATATAATAGTGAATCTCTTTAAATAAAAGCCTTATTTAGTTTTTTTTTTTTTTTTTTTAAAAAGGATGGTGATGTGTTTTATGCTTAGAAGGTAGATATCATTATTGTATTTATCATTTATGAAAAATAACTCTTATACGGTACCATATGAGAGGGTTTTTTTTTTTATCATGGTACCATATGAGAGTTGGAATGTAGCAAGATTACGATATCACGTTTACCGTGCTTAATTAGATAAAATATTTTGAAATATAAAAAGCATGACTCACGTTTCTCTTATTATACTAATTAAAAATATTTCAACTTATCGAAGCTTTAGTACTCTTGTTGATATTGATGAGCATTTATCATGTGTTTAGGGTTTTTTTTTTTTTTTTTTTAAGTTGGTCAGGAATTTAAATTTGAGTAAACTTTATTGTTAATTATTGTGTCCAGTGTGTTATTATAGACAATAATGAAATTATCAAGACCAATATTTTATTTTAGTTTCATTTATAGTAAAAAACCATATATTTTAATACTTTTATTATAATCTTAAATTTGAGATTAAATTCTATAAGGACGTGGTGTAAAATTCATGTTTTACCCATCCAATCCTAACATGTCACATCATCTTATCACATATTTAAGAATAAATACAATCACACTCAATCAATTTTAATACCCATATATAAATCTAACCAAATTGAGATTCTATCGAGATGTTATTAGGTGTAGTAGGATGTATTAAATTTTAAATAAAATGCTGATGTGATAATCAATTATTGAATGGTGTAAAACATGAGTTTTACACTCCATCCTTATAGAATTTAATCAAATTTTATTATTTGATTAACTAATATTTTTCTATACTTTTTTTGTGTGGCTACACTTCCAATTGCAGTCCAGAGTCAGACTTTTTAAAGGAAACTGTTGAAATAATTTTAAAAAATCTACATAGGGAATCAGCTACGGATCCATGGCAGATTGATGTTCCTGAAGGCTCTGCAGCAATTGTGGTGCACAATATTCCTTCATCAAAGAATTCTGAGTGGGCTCGCATTTTTTGTAACAACTTCAAGCGTTTCTTTATTTGGTACCTGGTTTTATGCGTTGTTGTGCCTCTTATTATATTTGTTGCTGTTTACATTAATCAGCAGAATACTGCCTCTAAAATATTAAACAGTGCCCCGCCGTCAGGGTAACAGGAACACTACCGTCAGGCTTACACTTCTGATCTTTTGATTTTGATGTATGTCCTCAAAAAATAAAAATGGTGTCTCGTGTTTAAATTCGCTTGTTTTTAATAGCTCATTAAAATTTGCCCATTTTTGTTTTTTAGTTTGATATCAATGTCAATTTCATCCTCTTATCTATCTCTACTTGTGATATGATTGTTTTTTTTTTTTTTTAGCCAAATGATATGATTGTTAATTGTTAATTAAACTTGCAATTGTGACATCTGGTCCAATTAAAATAACCAAATATACACGTCAGTAACACTTTTTTTTTTCATTTTTTCCTTTCTTTATTTTTTTTTTAACCACTATCAATAGTGGTGAAGCCAAAAATTTGTTCTATGGGGCATTAGCAAAAAGTTATATATAACTTCATTTTTATTTTATTTTAACAAAAAAAAATGAGAGTATGGGAGGAATTTTAAAGTCAGAGACAGACCATACACCCTAAACCATTGATCGAACCCATTAAATTAGGGATGTCCACGGGTCAAATCGGATCAGGTTTGGGTCTAACCCGCATCCGACCTGATTGAATCGGGTGAACGAAAAATGGACCTGCAGCCGACTGAACGTTCAGGTCGAACTTGACAGCATGGGTCATTGGTTGAGCAGGTCAGAGCCGGTCAGATGATTTCAAGTCTCAATCACAACAACATAGATTTCAAAACTCAGAATAATCTTCTCAAAAATAAAACCAGAACAATCTTCTAAAAAAAAACCAGAATAGAGAAATCAAAATCTAAACCAAAAACCCCAAATCTATGAGACTAAAACAACAAAAGAGAAGACTAAACCGGCAGCACCACCCCCACTCCCTCTCCCACCACGAACACATCCATCACAAGATCAGTACAAATTTTTTTTTTTTAAATAACTTTTTTTACTGACCTACCATCAAACTGCACATATCAAAGTATCAAGACTTTGATTTCAAGTAGAGGACGGCGAGTGCAACAACAACTTTGAATCAGCAACAGCGGTATAGGGCTAACTGGTCGACTTCGGCAAGGAGGCTATGGTTGGTGACGGCGATAGGGCCTAACTTGGCAACGGCGGTAGCAAGGAGGCAGGGTTGGGGATTTGAGAGAGATCAGAGAAAGTGAGAGTGATAGATTAGAGAAAGTGAGAGAAAATTTTCTAAAACTGAACTCTGAAACAGAAAGATTTTAATTTTGAAGTGTGGAGAGAGTTGTGGTCGGCAAAGTGGTCCCCTGAAACTGAATGTCTTTAAATATGGAAGACATGTTTAAGAGTTAAGATTGAGAATTTTGATTTGAAATTTCATTTTGATTTGATGTTGTGTTTGCCGTTTGTAGGCAAGTATTAGTTTGTCAGTAGTACTTAGTAACTTTAGTAGACTTCAAGCTTAAATCTTATCACTTTACCTATAGGCTACAGGCTATATCTTATCACTTCACCTAGAAAGTTGAAACTGATGAGGATTGAAAATATAATAATTTTTTTTTCTAAAAAACCTTATACCTTCGGTCAGGTTGGGTATACGGGTTTTTTATCCTTTAACCCGTTACCCAAACCGAATCTTCGGTTTTTAATAACAAAAAACTTGAATTCGACCAACCATGCTCTTCGGGTCCGCCCGTTGGGCTTCAAGTAGGGCGGACCCGGTCGGTTTGGTCGGGTTACTTAGCCTGCTGGACAGCCCTACATTAAATACATACCATGATTGAAGCTGCCTTTAATTATCCGCAAAGCCTTATCATTGTCCCATTTTAAATCAACTCTTGTTTGGATTTTTGGTGGAGGGTTTTAGGTCTCATTTGGTTTGGACATGACTCCGTTTTCATAATTCACTACTCATAACTCAAACTTAAAACCTATAACTCATAACTCAAACCCCACTATCACTTAAAAACTCCAAAAATTTTATTTGGTTACAAAACCCAGTCACATATCTCGACTTTTAAGTCCACTTTTTGCCAAAATGGTAGAGCCCACCCCACTGACACTACACAGTGGGTTTATGGTTGCTACCCGCGTCCATTTTCTCTTCCCCCTCCTTCATATTCTCCCATCAAACAACCCAAAAAAGTAGAGTTGCTCGTAAGCCTAAAGCAAAGCAGTCACCTCCCACTTTGACGCACACGCACAATGAGAACAGGTTCTCATCTTCTTTCATTTTCTATTTCATTTTCCCTTCATCAATACCCATTTAACACCTCTCTTCCCAGAAACCCATTTCACGCCTCTCCCTCATTTGAACTTAGATTATCGCCTAGGGTCGGTGAGCACAAATCAGGAGTGGAATAACTGTCGCTGACACCGGCCAAACCATCGTACAAGGTAATTTCCTCGTGTGGCTTTAGTTCCGTTTCTGTTGCTTTGTTTGGATTTGATTTTGAATAAACCTAAGGAACAAATTTATTCTACTTCACCTTTGAAAAATATTAGGAGATTTTGGGTTTGTAATGTTTAACCCCATTTCCCACAACAATATTTATGCAATCAATGGGTTTTGTTGAGTTTGGGTTTAATGCTATGTATGCTATTTGGGTTAGATAAATTCGGATGGGTATGTTAGTTGTTTGAGTTTGGGTGTATGCCTATGAATATATACATTCTTCACTCTTAAATGGGGGTTGGTCACAGTTTAGACTTTTAGAATATATAACTAGCTGTGTTCACCTGTCAATTTCTGTTGTAAGCTCTGGTTTCCTTGCAATCTTTATAATATGGAGCAAGTAATTACTAGTAAAAACTAAAATGGTCATCAACATCAGTCCACGGGGAAAAATCCATTTTAACATCCAAAGTAGAATACCAAAAAAAATTCATAAAATAGAAATTAAAATGAACAAATCTGACAATGGACATGAAAAATGGAGAGGGAAAGAGAGATAGTTTGCACTTGGGAGAAGATCATGAAAATAATGGTTCGTTAGGGAGAGCTAACAGTAATAGAGCTCAATGTCGTTGGTGAAAATTCTGACACTCCTCGGTATTGTCTTCGATCGTGGAATTTTCATCTTAGGCGGTTTTAGTGCTTCGGTTCAGATTCTAAAAATGTCACTGGAAATGAAGAATACAAAATATGAGAGGAGGCGGAGAGAGGGAAGTGGGAAAGAGAGAAGGTGTTGCTGAAAATTTTGGAGAATAAATGAACTGAAACGAGGAGCTAAGCAACGATAATATCAAAGGACTTAAGATGATTTGACAATGCACTACACATGGGTCCCACAAAGTCACTCTAATTACCAAACTACCACTGAAAATCAATTTTGAAAATACAAAATTTTTGTTCCCGACTTCCATCACCCAAACTCAAAATTTTGAGTTTTAAGTGATAGAAACAACACTAAAAAACCAAACCAAACACTCTTTTTTTGTGGGTCCCACGATATTTGGATTATGGGTGATGGAAACTGAGTTATATAACTCAATTTGCATCACCACCAACCCCTTTCTCCCACATTAGGCTATCACATGAAATTGAGAAAGGGAGGTATATTGGTAAAGAAGAATTAAATAAATGGGATATGAAAATGGGAGAGAGTTTCTTAAAGCAGTGGAGGAAATAAATTACAATAAAAAAGGAATTTTTGTATGGACAAAGTTGACACAAGATCAAAATTCACTAAAAGCATAATTCAAGACAGTTTAGGTTAGCCATAGCAACGAAGCTTGGGTACAAGCATGTAATCTACAAAGCGAATGCTATGAAATATGAATGTTATTCTTCCCCTAGTGTGAGTTTGATTTTACATTTGTAATTTTGTAGTGGTTGTGATTGGTGAAATTTTGGGTTTTTAGCCATAGGTGATTCGAAACTCTTTTTATGAATGATTCATGGCTGTGCCTTTTTTTTTTCCTTCTTCCTTAAAATTTAAAATTTATTTTTTATTTAAAATAAATTTTAATAATTATATATATATTTTTAATTTTTTTTAGTGATTAACGCTAGTTTGTAGTCATGTAAATAGAATGATCCTTAACCAAAAAAAAAAAGAATGATTAGTATGGTAACAATTAATGTGAACATGAATACCTACCTAATTCGATTGACTAAAATATCCAATATCATATTTTAAATAGTATAATTTTTGTATCAATTAATAATGTAAAAAGAGCATAATTTACATTTTTCCCAAAACCAAAAAACGACGTCGTAACAACGCAGCGCCAAAACTGAAAACTTTTCCCGCCCCTGAAACCAATCCAAAAAACATAAATCTTCTTGCCACGTTGGCGATCCGTGTGAAACCCCACTCCACCAATCAAAAAAGACCCTTCAAGTCTTCCCTCCCACGTTGGCAATCCGCGTGAAACCAGTTTCCACCAATCAGAAAAAACACTCTCTCAAACCTTCAAATTTCAAAAATCTCCCAGCCACGCTGGCAATCCGCGCACAACCAAAACCAACCAATCAAAACCCTCCTTTCCTCTCTATATAAACCAAAACACACCAAACCCACCACACTCCATATCTCAAAAGCAAAAACCATTTCCAAATCTCTCTCTCTCTCTCACTCAAAAACTCTCAAATCCCAAAACCCACAATGAGCTCCGCTGCAGAAACCACCACAAAGGGCGGCAGAGGCAAGCCAAAAGCCACAAAGTCCGTCTCCAGATCCCACAAAGCCGGTCTCCAATTCCCAGTTGGCCGTGTCGCCCGGTTCCTCAAAACCGGCCGATACGCTCAACGTGTCGGCTCCGGCTCCCCAGTCTACCTCTCCGCCGTCCTTGAATACCTCGCTGCTGAGGTTCGTTAAGATAACGCTGTTTCGTTTGCCATTTTCCGGGTTTTTGTTTTGGTTTTTGGTTACTGATTGTTTAGGGTTGTTTCTTGGTTCAGGTTTTGGAGTTGGCTGGGAATGCGGCGAGGGACAACAAGAAGAACAGGATTATCCCAAGGCACATTCAGCTTGCTGTGAGGAACGACGAGGAGTTGAGCAGGCTTATGGGGTCTGTGACCATTGCTAATGGCGGTGTTTTGCCTAACATTCATCAGAATTTATTGCCCAAGAAAGCTGGGAAAGGAAAGGGTGATATTGGGTCTGCTTCTCAGGAATTTTAGGTGTACTGGGTTTGTTGGGTTTCGTTAGGTTATGGGTTTAATAGCTTTGTAATGAAGTAGCTTTTTGTTATGTAAAGCTTCACTTGGAATGATAATGAAATATTGGGTTTTATCTCATATTTTCAATTTGTGTTTTGTGAATTCTATTTTTAGTTTTACAATTTGGGAATCTGAATTTCAATCAAGCATATAACATGGAAAGGTGGTTAATGAATTTCAACTTTCAGATTGAATAATTTTTGAATTTGGAGTAAGAATCTGTAACTGAGAATTGTAATTTGATTTGCAACCCAGGACCCAACTTCCGCCACGGTTGTGTTTTAACTGAGATTTTATTTTGGTTTCTGTAAAAGTTCATTTTAGTTTCAAATTTTTGGAATTGAAAATTCAATCGAGCATTTACACAGGGAAAGTGATAAATGTAGTGTCTTTCAGATTGAATATATTGGAAAAGGAAGAATCTGGGTTAATGACTAAATTTGATCTCATCTTTTGCATTGTTAACTAGAAATCTTGGTAAATAATATGTTAGGGAAAAAATAATGTTTATTGGGGTTCGGGTCACTCATGTTGTGAATTTTTCGGGAATACATAAAGTCTGCTTTTCTATTGAAACCAAGAGTATAATTGGGAACGTGATGGGTTCTGTAACAAATTTTATTGGTAATTGGATCTGGTAACCTAGAAAATAAGCACTTTTTTCTTGTCTTCAAGTTTCTTATATTTTATTTTCCTTTTAATTTTGGATTGTTATAGTTAGAGAGTGAAAACCCATAACGAAAAACAAATCCATTATAAATTTCAACAATTACAAATATGTTCTCTCTAATGAAAACCCACACTGCCAAACTCACTTTAACCAACAAAAACAGAGAAAAGACCCTAACAAAATAAAGAAACCCGAGTAATTCTACTAAATCTCCTCACAGGCACAGCGAAACTCAATTAATTCAGATGATATTTCCTTTGTAAGTTGATAGCTTGAAGATTCTTCACCTCTAGGCAATTCAAAAACTCCTTTCTTGCCTTCCTCATCAAGTTGCCCCTAATCAAGTTTGGTGCCTCAGATGTATACACTCTCTTGTTATTACTGTGATTACCTTCACTTGCCTGCCATTCACTTTTGATGATTGTATTTTATCATTAGACTAATACAGTAATTAGTTTTTGGTATAGACAGATATCTTATTTGATCACAAGAGACTTTAACAATTGAATTAATTGAATCTCACAATTATTTTACTTCTTTTTTGTCTAATTATCCTAAAAGAAATCTTGTTTGGAGGGTCAACTTTTTTTATTTTCTATCTCAATTTAAATGTTAACTTTGCATCGGAACATTAACCTGATCATGCTCTTAAAACAGGTAAAGTGTGAAATCCTAAGTTATAACTGATTTTATGTCTTCAGTAAAAATACAATGAAGGAAGAAGGAAGTAGATGCCCAAAAAATAGAAAGGAACATAAGGAAGATGATTCCACAAATTTATTTTGAACATGTTTACTTTATCCTGTGAATGTATTCCTTTAATTGAAGGCAGACTTAATTTGTAACTTGACAATTGAAAATAATACTCCAACAAAATTTAGAGAGAGAGAGAGAGAGAACCCATAAAGAAAAACAAATCTATTATAAATTTCAACAATTAGAAATATGTTCTCTCCAATGAATACCCAAACAGCCAAACTCACTTTGACAAAAAAAAAAAAAAAAAAAAAAAAAAAACAGAGAAAAAAACCTTTAACAAAATAAAAATCCCCTGAGCAAATTTACTAAATCTTCTCACAGACAAACTCAGTGACAATGATATTTCCTTTGCAAGTTGATAGCTTGAAGATTCTTCACCTCTAGGCAATTCAAAAACTCCTTTCTCGCTTTCTTCATCAAGTTGCCCTCATTCAAGTTTGGAACCTCAGAAGATGTGTACACTCTGACTCTCTTGTTATTGTTATTATCACTCACTACTGTGACTACCTTCACTTGCCTACTTTGTTTGCGCTCCTTCTCTTTTTCATAAAGTTTCCCAACTCGTTCGATCGCTCTGTTAGCTTTCTCACTCACTTCCTTCAATTTAGCCTCGTACAGTGCCACCCACTTATGCCACACCTTCCTTTCCTTCATCCTTTGAGTCACAACATTAGCATTTTGAACCCCAAATTTTCTTTCATAGAATTTCTTCCATAGCTTATCAGTCACTGGGCTAAGATCTCTTCCTTTGGATTTCAAACACTTCTCCATGTACTTCAACTGATCAACCGTGCAGTGCGGCAAAACTTGCTTAAGAATTTCATCATCACATGAGGCAAATATCTCTAGGCCACGATTTTCACCAGCATGAGCAGCGTGCGTTAGTTTGTCTATCAGCTTCTCAGGTGCCAAACTCTGATTCTCTGCCATATTTGATTGTTGTTTGATGAAGAAGATCAGACTTTGGTCACGTATATATATACAAGTGTCACCGACTTTACTCGTTTCCTAATCCTTGAAGGCATAGGAAATAGATTTATGGGTTGGCTAGCCAGCCCAATACACGTTGTTTAGGCAATTTTTTTTTTTTTTTTTTTTGGGCCTTTGAAAAACAAATTAAAAGATCATTTTTTGGAAACGTTAGGAATCGACAATTCAATCAAGTCTAATGAAACATTGAAATTTGAAACAAAACTTTTCCAATGGAATATGATTTAAATTTGGGGAAGAATTTGTGTTTAGTACTTAAATATGTTAGCAATTTCATTTAATTGTGTGATTCTAAAATCTCAACATGGATGACAAAAGAATCCCCCTCTGCGCATGTTTTTCTTTGTGGCCAAGGGATGATGGGGCGGGGATGAGTTTTGTTTGTGTTGTCCCTTCCTGAATGTGTCTATAAAATTTTAATTTATTGTATACAAAACATATTTATACTTTTTTTCACATATTCTACTACTATAAATACTTTTGGATCACTTTGTTTCTTATTCTTTGTAGATCATAAATGGGGGAATGGAAAATACGTTTTTATTTTTTATTTTTTTGCAACAAATTGAATCCTAAAAAAAAGAAAAAGAATTTGGTAACAAATTTACTAAATTGTACATTAAATCCTATAAACTAATAAAATTTTGATTTGTTTCACAAGAAAATAAAAGAAAGGACAAAATTAAACTCTATAAAAAAGTCTCAGCTCTATTGTTTGAAATTAACTATAGAAAAATTATTTATAGGTTTAAAAATGAAGAAGAACATTTTTCCTTTTAGTTCTTAAAAAAAAAAAACTCAGTTTGAATTGGGTAGAGTTTGGGTACGCATGGGACCAAGAGCCAGGGACAATGGCGGTTCCAAAAATTTTCTTAAAGGTGGCCATTAAGAAACTTTAAATTATACAAAATCTAATAAAAATAAAACTTTATATATTGAAAAAAAAAACACAAATACATTAAGTTTTACAATTTTCTTTTACGAGTTTTCATATTTCGAAACCGTTGCACGATAGTTTCATTATCAATGCTATTACAAGCTACACCACTTTCAAATTTAAGTTCAATAAAATTTTTCATGGGCTTCTTCTTTTTGCTTGAAATGGCTTAATATATTGTTAAGAAGAGCAATTTTTTTTAAAATTTTGTTGGATCTAAAAAAATTTAGGGTGATTACAGACTCACAGTTTTTTTAAGGTTAAACAAATCATAATTTAAAAAATGTATATATATATATATATATATATATTTATATGCCAAGCTGGCCTGTGTCCATTCTACTGCTTAGAGAGAATTTAGCCCCTTAAGCATGTGTGATGGGAAAATGAGTAACAAAAATGATAGATTTATTATTATTTTTCTAGTACAGCCAGATATTACAGCTTAACTGAAATGAAAATAGCAATCGGATTCAACTCGGCCCAAGTTTGAACTACCTTGAATTGGGCCAACGACAACAAACTGTTCAATTCATCTACATCTTCGAAGCCCATCATCATCCCTGAAAAAGTTAAAAAATCGAAATCTTTGTAAAAAAGACATTTCCACTTTCCCACGTTTCCTGCCATGAAAAAATTTTCAAATTCCCGCAAAATCACAATGCCACGTTGGCGATCCGCACCTAACTAATCTCCACCAATCAAAACCCACCACAGCATTCTCTCTCTTCCTATATAAACTAACCTTAACTCTTTCGAACCCTCAAGCCCTTATATTAACATCATCAGACACAATAAAAAAAAACACCTTCATTTTTTTCTCCGATCAGAAAAACCAAAGTACAAAACCCAAACAAAACCATGAGTTCCACAGGAGGTTCAACCAAGGGTGGCCGAGGCAAACCAAAGTCCTCAAAGTCTGTTTCTCGGTCACAGAAAGCTGGGCTTCAATTCCCTGTGGGTCGTATTGCCCGGTTCTTAAAAGCCGGCAAGTACGCCGAGCGTGTCGGTGCCGGAGCTCCGGTTTACCTCTCCGCCGTGCTCGAATACCTTGCTGCTGAGGTTAGTCTTTATTTTTATTTTTATTTTTTTAGGTTCGATTTCGTGGGGGTGTTTGGATGCCGAGAATATGTGGGAAACTGGGTGTGCTGATTTTGTGTTTTGTGATCGTTGCTCTGTTAGTTTATGGATTTGGGTATTGGATCTTTGGATCTATGCAATTAGAGACTGTGTTTAGTATTCGGTTTTGGGTTTCTCTTTTCTGTTTGGTTGCTGAGAACATATTGGATAGAAACTGTAAAGATACTAAATTTAGTAGAAATTGTGTTTGATTTGTAAGAAAGCACTAGGACGATTTGTCATTTGTAGTATTAAACCATTTGGGCTTAATTGAGGTGATTTTGAGTTGTCTCATTAATTTGGTTGATGTGGTTCTCTACAGGTTCTTGAGCTAGCTGGTAATGCTGCTAGAGACAACAAGAAGAATCGTATTGTTCCAAGACACATACAACTTGCTGTGCGAAATGATGAGGAGTTGAGCAAGCTTTTGGGAACGGTCACCATTGCTAATGGAGGTGTCTTGCCCAACATTCATCAGAATTTGTTGCCTAAGAAGATTGGTAAAGGGAAAGGTGATATTGGATCAGCATCGCAAGAGTTTTAGGGTTTTTTTTTTTTGGGTGAGGAATTTGAAGTTTGAGATTTAAGAAATGGTCGAGGATGGGATTTGTTGGGTGCCCATTTGGGCTTTCTGATCTGTTTGGTATTTGTAAACCCTTAATTTGGGTATTTTTGGTGGTTGAATATAAAGGATAATAATTTAATGTTTACAGTTTTCTGTGTGAAATGAATATTATATTGTTTAAGCTGAATTACGGATGAAATGATGTTTTGGTTTTTGTTGGGTTCATTCTAGTGAATTGTTTTGGCATGTGTTTGTGATTAGTTATTAATTTGTTCTTAATGTTTTGATGAAATGAGGATATTTTCTAACCTTTCTGAATCTATAGGTTCTAGTTTTCAGTTTTCACAACTAGAAACATGGATGTTTGATGTTTATGACCTTTTTCTTTGCAAATGAAACTTTTTAGCTATCATTAGGGAGCTGAGAGCTCACTGTGAGTGATCAATTGGCTTCTCTAGGTTGCTGTTGAGACATATGCACTGTCATTTGGCTGTTAGGCTATGTATCTGTAGTCTCACTCTTCATATTAGTGCTAGATTGCAGATTGTTCTCTTTCTTTTTGAAGTCTACCAACATTCAATTTGTGGAATTAGTCTTTCAAGAGTCAGTCACATATCAAGTGGTATGTTTATGTGAGCCTAATTAAATTAGGGAAAAAAAAGGAGTCACATTAGTGAAGGCCATGGAATTTAATCCAGTCCTAGATTGAATCATACTGCCAAAAGCAGATGCTCAAATTGGCCTTGATTTCAAGTACCAAGCGTTATGGTGTTGTGTCTTTTGGGCCAGACTTTTATTGACCAGCGATACACTGCTGGTTTGAGACTTTGAGTTATAGGATCCCATGATCCTTTCAAGCAACAAATTGACCAGTATGATAAGATTTCTTTTTGTTGGATGAAATGAAGTTTTGGGAGGCCATTCAATACGAGTCTCTGTCCATTTGGGAAAAGGTCATCACATGTCCTTGTCTGTAACCTTTCACCCTCTTCTAAATATCAAACCTTTCTTGCTATTTGGAACATAAATGGTCCACTGGAAGTGGGGGACTTCGGATGTCGGAAGTACCATCCTTAGTTAATGTACTCAATGAAGTACCAATTTCATAATATGCTGCTCAGAATGAACACTAAGCCAAATGTTTTTTTCTTTTTTAAACTTGTCTCTCCCATTGACTATTGGATGTAACACACTTCGGCTTTATTCAAGCGCAACGCAAACGTGCTAGGAGTGAAGCCTGAAGCCTCTACGTCTCACGTCGTAGGCTGAAGGAGGGGATCAAGAGTTAATTGCTAATGAAGATGCTGTTCGTTTAATATTATTAATATAAAATATCATAATTAAGAACTCACTCGCAAACGGGGATGTAGCTCAAATGGTAGAGCGCTCGCTTTGCATGCGAGAGGTACAGGGTTCGATCCCCTGCATCTCCATCCAATACATATTTTTCCATTTTTGCTCCTTCCTTATCCCATAGGTTTTTTTCACTTCACTTCTCAGTTCTCATCACCAAACTTGAACTATACACGTTACACACACACGCACGCTCTCATGTCCGTTCCTCTCTTCAACCTCGCTCCAGACCTCACAGTTTCTAGGCTCTGCTTAGGTTCTCACTTCTCTCCCAAACTCTTTTTCTATGTTCATTTCATCTCTCTAATCCTTCAAACCCACAACCTTACTCTCTTCTCTCTCTGTCTCAGGAACCATGACTTTTGGTGAGCAGAACACTCTTCCACAGTCATTTCGCCTCCTTGACGAAGCTTTCGGTGCTGGAATCAACTTCTTCGACTCTGCAGAAATGTACACACCTTTAAATTTTAAACCTTGCAATTCCTTTCTGGGTATAATTATGTAGTAAAAACTTGTTTTTTTTTTTCGAGATTTCTTTCTGGGTTTTGTTTTCCTTTGAATTTTTTCAACTTCTGGGCATGTTTGTAATGTCTATATATATATATATATGCAAGTAATTGTATGTTTGGAACTTCAGGTACCCAGTGCCTCAGCGTGCCGAGACTCAGGGTAGGAGCGAGGAGTACCTGGGCCGTTGGATTAGAGATAGGAAGATCTCTCGGGATCGCGTCGTTTTAGCCACAAAGGTCTCAATTCAACTCTTTGAAGTCTTTTACATTTATAAATAGTTTATGAATGTAAAAGGCTTCAAAGATGTCACCTTTGAATGATATTCATTTCTGTTAATTACAAATATTTGGTTCACCTTTGAATGATATATTGATATTCATTTTAGTTAATCACAAGTATTTGGTTTTCCACATTGCTCAAAAGTCTTATTGGTCTATAGTAATAATATGAATATGTGCATTAACATTTGGGTGGTATGCTGAGGTGAAACAACCAAAAATCTCTGACCATGCATTAGGACAGTGGATTTGAATTCAGTGCTTGTTTTGAGTTCCTTTGTCTGCATGAAAAAACAAGTACATGGTCAACTTATTTGGGGTTTTGATTGTAGTCTCTTATGAAAATTATGGCTCCGTATGATTTTGCTTTTGGTTAGACATGCACATTAAGATTGTTTAAACTTATTTTGATAGAAGTGGTATAGTTTGTCATGTTCTTTTAGGCAAATGTGAAGGCATTTGAATCTGAAGTTGTTTGTTGAATCTGGTTTTAGTTCCATGATGATTGTTTGGGGCTGCTTATAAGTAAAACACTGGGCTAGATTTTCTAGATTAAGGTGAGAGTCCCTATAAGCATATGAATGTGGGTAAACATATGAATGCAGGATCTTTATGGTTTCTATATTATCTTTATAATATAGTTATTCTTGTAATAGCTTAAGGTTGGTATATGTTATAAGCCTTTTTATAGTGTTTGGACATAGTACCAAAATAAAATGTCCTGTTGTCTGCGGTTTGAGATTTGTTAGGCTTAATAACCGTTCCTTCTAATGTCACATTATTAGTTTTTAATACTCATTTGAAATTTGTGCTCAGTTCTTTGTGTATTGTTTGGATCTAGGTTACTGGACCATCTGGGCAAATGGCTTGGATTCGAGGTGGGCCAAAGTGTTTGGATCACAGGAATATTACTGAAGCCATTGACAACAGGTTAGTTTTTAAACCTGTTTATGTCTAGTCACTGCAGGCTTTCATAGTTTGTATTCATCAGATCATCAAGTGACTGAGATAGTGGGACTCATTAGTCCAAATGGTTTACATCTTATATGCATTCTATTTGTTATACTTATACATGCTGGCCAGTGTTCTATATTCTTTTATCTTTTATTCTCTTCGTATTTTGAGCCATCTATTAATCCTCTATCTCTCTCTCTTGTTTTCCATTTGGGATAAGTTACTTTCTTTTAGTTTGCCACTTGTATGAAGAAGATAATCTCTCACGGTTTCTCATTTAGTCTTTACATGTTTGTTTAGACATTATAATTGTAGGCAACCTCTTTGCGGTATATTTAAGTTTTGTTACATTAACATTATAGAAACAGGATGGCCCTATGTAAGAATGCCCTAGCCCCTAGGTATATGTAAATCCTACTGGATGGTGATTATGTATTCATCTTAGTGTAAGTTTCTGTTTGACCATCTTTGAACTTGGTTTTACCGTTTAAAAGGATATTTGTGCCACCCTGGGCTAGTGTCAATGGCCATTGCCTTTGGTTTCCATGATAGAACAAGCATCAAGAACAAGTTATACAATGTTATATTTGGTGTTACCATGATATTACCCAACTGAAAAAATGATTTTACCCAAGAGTTACAACACATGGTTTCTTATAATGGGAATTGTTATACTATAACAGTTATAGCATAGTGTAGGGTGTTTTCTTTTTAGAAACATTAACACACACACACACACACACACATACATACATACATACATACATATTTCTGAACTCCTTTTTGATCCTTTTCTGTTTTGTGTTTCTCTATATATACAGCTCGTACTACTTGAGTAGCACCTTTATTCTCCAATGAAATCATTTACTTATAAAAAAAAGAAAAAAGAAAGAGGAAACCCAAAAGGATGAGATGTATGATCCTTCAGTTAAGAAATTTGTATTATGCTCTAATGGGTTATCTATTGAATTGATGCAGCTTGCTGCGAATGCGAACTGACTACATTGATCTTTATCAAATTCATTGGCCAGATCGGTTTGTATGTGGATCCTACATCAAGTGTTCTGGGATATTGTATATGTTAAAGTAGCTCATTGCTAAGCATGATTTTTTGGGATATATTGAGAGAGGTGGGGGGAGAGGTGGGGGCGGGGAATGAAACTTCTTGATCACTTGTTTTCTTTGACACCAACCCAAAATTGTTCTCTTGAAGTAATTCATGGCTGATTTTGTAGCTATGTGCCCATGTTTGGGGAAACTGAATATGATCCAACTCGACAGTTCAGTTCTGTTGATATAGAGGAACAACTTGATGCTCTTGGTAGAGCCATTGATGCTGGAAAGGTGTGTGATGATATCATTGGGTTTGCCTCTATAATCATTCTCTAGATAACATGGAACTTACAGTTATAATGAAAAACTTTGTTCATAGATCAGATACATTGGTCTCAGTAATGAAACACCATATGGCGTCATGAAATTCATTCAGATTGCCGAACGGGGTCCTGGCCATCCTAAGATAGTATCATTGCAGGTTGTATGAGTTATTCTGGTTCATAGCTGCAAGGCTTCCTGTTCTTCTTTAGCATTTTTTCCCCATCTCTCTCTCTACGTTATTGGTTGCAACTTGCAAGGCTCATGTACAACTCATTGTCTTTGTGATAGAACTCATACAGCTTGCTTTGTCGAACTTTTGATTCTGGAATGGCTGAGTGCTGTCACCATGAGAGGTAGTTTTGTTTTCGATATATTGATTACTGAGGGTGGAATTATATTGATCTTATCATGTATGAAATGGTGATAAAAAAATTGCTCAACTTACACAAGTCTATTAGTTGTAGTAATGGAAAGAACTTATAGCATTAGAGATTGTTAATTATAAGGATATAATAATAATTTTATATAGAAAGTATCATATTTTTTTGTTTCCTCACTTATTATATTATTTTATTGTTGTGGTGGGCAAAAAGTGAGTAAGGTTTATGGCAGGTACAAACTTGCTGCTTTTGCTCACACAATTAATTTTTGAGAGATGGGATGCCCAATCAACCTTAAATGCCCTTAACAAGATGAAAATACTTAAGTTGGTGTGCTAGAATTAATTCCACACATAGACAGAAAGTCTTTTATAAGGAACAGTCTTGAAATGCATATATAGGGGTCCTCGGGTTTAGTTCGAGATAGAGGTTACAAGTAGTTTTAAGTCTCCCGCCCCTCCTTTTGATCCAGGGGCTTCTTGGCTTTATATATTCAGCCAAGATGTATCTGAGCCCTACATTTGAAAGGTCAGGATTGGATTTCATTGATACTTGTCTCATCAAGGCCTTACTAGAAGGTTTCTACACTGACGTATGAGCTAGGTGGACACTGTTCAAATGTCATTTCCTCATTAATGCGGCCAGCTAAGTGGTTGCAGTGTATTAAATGCAGAGGTGATGGTTGCTTTATCCATCCTCTTTCCTTTCTTCCCCGCTTAGTGACAAATTTTTCTCTTCGCCCTCGATTTGTGCCCGACAACCTTTAGCCTTGGTTCTCGGCTTTTAGAGGTCAGGTTGGCATCCTCGGAGTCCTCATCCAATGTTGTCTTTTTTGCACTTACATAAGGTTACTTGTATTTTTCCGAGGACATTCTACTGGTGCTCACCTAGGTTTGTCTCCTCGGCTTTGTTTCTAATCCCTCTATTTGTATTCTCGGATCCTCGTCCCCTCACAATTGTGTATGTGAAAATATATCTATACTCTATAGTCTTTAATGTTGTGATAAGTTACCAAGCCAAAAGTTTAAATTGTTGGTAAAAAATGCATTTTAGGCCTCTAATACGACTTATTACTAATTTTAATCAATTAATGATTCAAGATTAGGTTCAGGCAGTTAATTAACTTAAGCACAATATTAATCTTGGATAATCAAGCACAAGAAACACATCACATGAACAACTCACACATAAAGAGACAATAATTTGCTCACGGAGTGGAAACCGAATAGATAAAAACACTTCAAGGCAAAGCTCAACTCAACAAGTTTATTGCCGAAGCTTGTTGCAGTACATAAGTTACTCATGCGACTTTCTGTGCATGGGGTCAAACTAAGTATTTGAGTTCCCCATTATTGCTAGCAGATAAGACTTTTCCTTGTTCCTTCAATGTTACTTGATATTGCAAGTCGATCTGCAAACTATAAAACCAATTTTCGGTCACTCTTTAAGGCTTTTTAAATATTTCTCTATGGTCTAAATGAAACTCCAATACATAAGTGTTTGGTAGTAAACAACCTCTCAAGTATGGTCAATTGGAGAGGTAGAAAGAACTAGAAATAAAGGATTATCAAGGTTTTGCATTGCCGTCCTCATTCTTCTTAAATTATAAATTTTTGTATATATATATAATGGTGTAGGCTTTTGATATGATTGGCCACAAAATCTATATGTAATAATAATAATAATAATAATAATAATTGTGGGGACAAATAACCAAGATTCACGCATCTTGGGCCGTGGGCTCTGTCCGAGGAGGTCTCATGGGCCGAGCAATGTGGCAGCTATCAAAGCATTCTACTTTCGAAAGATTCGCACATAGGACCGGCGATTCCGTCCGAGGAGGGTATAGTCCTCGGATATAAAGTTTTCGGTTCAAGGAAGAATCCCAGTGGCTAAAGTAATCTTCCTGGAATCCCCTATGACAGAAACAAACTCGGTGAGCTTACTGGGAAGGAAAAGATCCCCGAAAATATCTAAAGAAAAGCTGCTACCACCACATTAAATACCCTGCAACTACTTTTCTGGCCGCATTTATGTGGAGAAGACCTCTGAACAGTGCTACCAAGACTATGACCTCTCACAGGGAGGCCAAAGAAAAAATCTGGTGGGATAAGTATCAAGGGGCACCTTAGATGAATGACAAGTGTAAGGATAGGATGCTTAGAAGATGATTATATAATGCCATTCCTCCTCCATTGGAGGAGGACGGATTTTGGAAAAAGGGAAGAGAGAGAAAAACAGAAGGAGAAAGGAAGATTTGTAACGTGAACAACACAACACAAGGGTTCCTCCTCGGACCTATATAAAACAGAATTATTCCAAGTTATTTTGGTGTGCTTTGGGCCTTCTAAACTGCTTCTTAGTTTGTCTTTGAGAATAGGAAAAACGAAGCCCTCACCATTCGAATCTAATTCTTAAGCCCACTCTCTACAAATACATGTTGCAGTGGACTTATTGGGCCCGGGTCTTGCGCGCTTTGGACTGGGGTGTACTAATTCGTTACACTACAATTGGCGCCGTCTGTGGGAAGAATTTGTATGATAGTGAGCGCGACGTTTCACCATGGTAGGATCAGGTCCCCACCCACAGGAATCCAGGGGCTCCCATCAACAAGACGCCTTCCATAATCTTGAGCGTAGGAGAGATAGGGAGGGTAGCCCACATACCACACAAACTAGCGGAAGTCATCCGCAAATGGGGAATCACTTTCCTCAGGAACGAAGTAACAGAGCCATGCAAAGGGAGATCGATGATTTGAAGCGGGAGCTACGCCATGCGCATCGACGACGAGCCCCTTCTAGTTCTGGTGTTTTCTCAAATGATGAAGATGATGTTACGTACAAACGCGACCCTAGGACACCGTCGAGCGAGCCTTTCCCCTATCACGGGGAAAACGTTCATAAGCGAAAGCGTAAGAGTCCACCTCTGAAGGGGCTGGAGAATGACGCCATGAACAAGGCGTTGAATCAAATTTCTAGGTCCCCCTTTACGCATCGCATCGAAAGGGCAGAGCTTCCTCGGCGATTCCATCAACCCACTTTCACCACTTATTACGGCTGAACGGATCCAGTAGAGCACGTGAGCCAATTCAACCAGAAGATGGCCGTCTATTCTAAGGACGAGGCCTTGATGTGTAAAGTCTTTCCTTCCAGTTTGGGGCCCGTGGCCATGAGGTGGTTCGATGGGTTGAGACCTAACTCCATAAGTTCCTTTAAGGAGCTTACGCAGGCTTTTGGTTCTCGTTTTATCACATGCAGTAGGGTGCCTCGCCCTTTGGATTCTTTACTGTCTTTGTCCATGCGGGAGGGGGAAATCCTGAAAACGTACTCGGACAGATATTGGGAGACGTATAACGAAATAGATGGTGATTTTGAGGACGTGGCCATCAGCACTTTTAAGGGCGGCTTGCCTACTGAGCATGGATTAAGGAAGTCTCTCACTGGTAAACCGGTCACCAGTGTGCGTCAGCTTATGGATCGAATAAGCAAATACAAAAGGGTTGAAGAGGACCAGCAGCAAGGAAAGGGTAAAACAAAGATTAACCCTCAGGAGCGTAGGGATTTCAGGTCGGACCGATTTAGTAACAATCGGCCACGGAGAGACTTTGTCGGGCAGTCAGATTCCTCCAACGCCCAAGCTGTCAACGCGGTATTCCGAGAGCCAGTCAGTAAGGTCTTGGAAAAAATTAAGAACGAGCCATTCTTTAAATGGCCGAACAAAATGGCGGGGAATGCGATGAGGCGCAACCAAAGCCTCTATTGTCAATATCACCAAGACCAAGGACATACAACCGAGGACTGCAGGAACTTGTGGGACCACTTAGATCAGCTGGTCCGAGAAGGAAGATTGAAGGACCTGTTGCATCCCAGCAGTCAAGCAGGGCAGACTGGGTTTGATTCCAGAAGAGGGGCGTCCTCGGGCCCACCCCTGGGAACGATAAACGTCATTTTTGCTGCCCCCGGAAGAACAGGGTCCTGTCCGTACAGAGTGATGTCTGTGGCTCAGTCGTTCGCCAATGACAGTAAGCACGAGCCAAAAAGAATCAAGATGGAAATAGAACCAGTTCTGGGTTTTTCGGAGGAAGATAAGGTCGGAACTATCCAACCTCACGATGATGCCTTGGTGATCACGCTCAGGATAGGAGGGTATGATGTGAAGAGGGTGCTGGTGGACCAAGGGAGTGCCGTGGAGGTAATGTATCCTGACCTGTTTAGAGGTCTGGGGCTAAGGTCCGAGGACCTAACTGCCTATGATTCCCCCCTGGTCAGCTTCGAGGGAAGGACCGTTATGCCAAAGGGTCAGATCAGGCTACCTGTGCAAGCCGGTCTTGAGGTAGTGGAGGTCGACTTTATCGTGGTGGATGTTTATTCTCCATATACCGCTATCGTGGGTAGACCTTGGCTTCACACACTGGGGGCTGTCTCCTCCACTTTGCATCAAAAGGTGAAATACCCTTCCGAGGGTCAGGTCAAAGAGATCGTCGGAAACCAGAACATGGCTAGACAATGCCTGGTAGCGGCCATATCACACCAACCTGAAGCTGAATCGCTGATGGCCGCGGAGGCAAGTTCATAGCAATTAAAATCTCTCGATTCGCCTATCAAGGAGATCCCCGAGGAGGCGATATGTGATGATTTAGAGAGGATCATTATAGGGAATGATCCGGAGAAGTACTTCCAAGTGGGGTCCCAGTTGCCGCCTCGCGAGAGGGAAGAGTTAATAGAATTCCTTAAGAGGAACGTCGATGTATTCGTCTGGAGCGCTTACGAGGCACCAGGGGTGGACCCCACCTTTATATGTCACCATTTGAATGTTAATCCATCCATTACTCCGAAAAAGCAACCACCTCGGCGCCCGTCCAAGGAGCATGCCGATGCCGTTAAAGAAGAGGTGAGCAAGCTTAAGCAAGCAGGAGCTATCAAGGAAGTGTTCTACCCTGAATGGCTGGCCAACACGGTGGTGGTAAAGAAAAAGAGTGGCAAGTGGCGAGTGTGCGTAGACTTTACTGATCTAAATAAGGCTTGTCCGAAGGATCCATTCCCCATGCCACGAATAGATCAGCTGGTGGACGCGACGGTGGGACACCCTCGAATGAGCTTCTTGGACGCCTTCCAAGGATATCACCAAATACCTTTAGCCTTGGAAGACCAGGAGAGGACTGCATTTGTCACCCCCATCGGAAACTACCATTACAAGGTGATGCCGTTTGGTCTAAAAAACGCAGGATCAACCTATCAGAGGATGATGACGAGAATGTTTGAGCTTCAGTTAGGAAAGAGCATTGAGGTCTACATAGACGATATGGTGGTCAAAAGCAAGGCGGTGTCCGAGCATGTTGATGACCTCGGAAGCATTTTCGAAATCTTGAGGAAGCACAAGTTGCGCCTAAATGCATCCAAGTGCACGTTTGGGGTGGGATCGGGCAAATTCCTGGGATACATGGTAACACACAGAGGAATCGAAGTCAATCCCGATCAAATTAGGGCTATTAACAACTTACACCCTCCTCGTAATCCTAAAGAGGTTCAGAAACTTACTGGAATGATTGCCGCTTTGAATCGTTTTATTTCTCGTTCAGCAGACAGATGCCGGCCATTCTTCCTCTTGATGAAAAAGTGGAAGGGATTTGAATGGTCTGAGGAGTGCTCTAAGGCTTTTCAGCAGCTTAAGGAATATCTCTCTCGGCCTCCAATCATGTCCAGTCCTCAGGAGGATGAGGTCCTATTCGCCTACATAGCCGTTGCTCCCCATGCTGTGAGTCTTGCATGAAGCCGATGTGCGTTATCTACCATTGGAAAAGGCCATCCTGGCTGTAGTCCATGGTAAGCGGAAACTCCCCCACTATTTTCAGGCACACTCTGTCATCGTCTTAACTCAACTCCCGATTAGGGCCGTACTCCGAAGTGCTGACTATACCGGCAGGATAGCTAAATGGGGAACTATTCTAGGGGCTTTTGATATCAAGTACATGCCTCGCACTTCTGTCAAAGGCCAGATCCTAGCAGACCTGGTGGCTGAATTCGCTGAAGCCTCGTTAGAAAATGTTCCAGCATCGCAGCACATGGATGAAAAATCGGTTGTCGTGATCTCGCTCCAGGAACCCCTATGCTGGAGAGTCTATGTTGACGGTGCAGCGAACCAAAGAGGTTCTGGATTGGGGTTGGTTCTAATATCTCCTGAGCAACTAACAATAGAGAAATCGCTGAGGTTGGATTTCTTTGCCACCAATAATGAGGCCGAGTACGAAGCTTTATTGGAAGGGATGAGTATGGTTCAAAAACTGGGGGGAAAGGAAGTAAAAATGTTTTCAGACTCCAAATTAGTCGTCGGTCAGGTAATGGGCGAACTGGAAGCAAGGGACGAAAGAATGCAGAAGTATTTAAGTCAAGTTACACAGTTGCGATTAAAATTTGAGTCATTCAGTCTGCTGCACATCCCAAGAAGTAGCAATTCGCATGCAGATTCTCTAGCTACACTCGCAACCTCCTCGGCGCAGAACCTACCTCGAATTATCCTTGTAGAAGACTTGTACAAGCCCACGGATGCAGGGAGGAAATTAACTCAGGTTTCTCATGTCCGAGTGGAACCTAGCTGGATGGATCCAATCATATCATTTTTAACGGAGGACACCCTGCCGGGAAATAAATTGGAGGCTGAAAAAATACGAAGAAAGGCACCCCGTTTCTGGTTGTCTGAAGACCAAAAGTTATACAAGCGCTCTTTTGCGGGACCGTATCTACTATGTATCCATCCTGAAGCAACAGAGGTCATCTTAGAAGAGTTACACGAGGGGATTTGTGGGAGCCACACTGGAGGCAGATCTCTATCTCTCAGAGCTGTCACACAAGGCTACTGGTGGCCAAACATGCAAAGAGAAGCACACGAGTATGTAAAGAAGTGCGACCAATGCCAGCGATTCGCCCCAAACATTCACCAACCAGGGGGGATCCTTAATCCGATAACCAGTCCCTGGCCATTTGCTCAATGGGGCCTGGATATTGTCGGGCCTTTCCCCAAAGCAGCTGGAAATAAGAGGTATCTGCTGGTCGGCACCGACTACTTTACAAAGTGGGTCGAAGCCGAGCCCTTATCAAACATCAGGGATGTGGACGCTAAGAGGTTCATTTGGCGGAATATCGTTACTCGGTTCGGGGTCCCTCGTACTATTATCTCGGACAATGGTCTTCAGTTTGATAGTAAGGCCTTCAGGGGATACTGCGGTGAATTAGGAATAACGAATAGATACTCCACCCCAGCTTACCCCTAGGGGAACGGACAAGCCGAGGCCGTTAATAAGGTCATAGTAAATGGACTGAAGAAGAGGTTAGATGATGCGAAAGGAAGATGGGTGGAAGAACTGCCGCATGTCCTGTGGGCCTATCGAACCACACCGCGACGATCAACGGGAGAAACCCCATTTTCGATGACTTATGGTGTCGAAGCTGTCATTCCTTTGGAAACCGGGTTCCCAACGCTAAGAAGGAGTTCGTTCAGTTCGAATAGTAATGATAATCTTCTGGAAAAAAGTCTGGATCCACATGCCAACCATGGAAAGTGTGAGCCTTTAAGCCTCCACTCTCCAGCTTGTTCCACCTCATAAAACTCATTTCTCTCCCACTGACCTTGCCTTGTTTACTCAAACAAAATGGCCTTTCCATTAGTCCTTTTTTATAAGGGATTGTGGTCGTATCAATCAAGTGCTGCAATAAACAAATGGGGGATTTAAATATTTGAGTAAATTCATAAATTGTACGGAAGATGCGGTATTGGTTGGTTCTACTACATACAGACAAATAGGGAGCTGTAATATAAAAAATTATTCTGAATTTTGTTCTTTTACCGTCATGAGCTGGGCCTAATGTACCAATAAAGAAATTGTGCCTGCAATTTTTTAGGCCTATTTTTTTAGTGGGGGGTCAAATTTGGCTAAGCAAGATAGTATAAAATTGGAAAATATGTGAAAGTGCTACATGCAAGCGTGCTCTAATGATGGGAAAGAAGAAGATTAATATAACCACAATCCAGAAAGATAGATCTGCAATTTTTGGTTGGATTTTACTGCCAACTTATAGGAGCTAGTTTCTGGGGTATATAACTTTCTAGAAGAAGAGTAACAAAAGTACTTCTTGCCCTTTTATGATGGCAAGGAAATGAAGCTACCACTATAACATAATTTACATTTACATCTAGACTTGATTGTACAACCATGCCACATTACACCAAAAACAGTAAATTCTCACCAATAAAAATGCAAATCCAATCCATAGCTTGTTTCCTTTCTAGTGGTTTTGATAGTGGCATGTCTAGGTGACAATTTAAACTTTCTAATAGACATGCTTTATTAAAAAAAAGAAAAAAAATTTGGACTTTTAATTTAAATTTGATAGAAATTGTATCAATGGAGTAAAGGGCATTGTTTGTTGTATTAAAGTTTAGAAAAATATTGCAATTACAGACTTACAGTATAATTAATGAATGATTTTTTTTTTTTTAACAATCTATTTTCTTTTGTCACGCGGTCAAAAGTGTCATGTTTCATTGTTTTGTAGAATATACGTCTAAAACTATTAAAGACTAAACACTCTGTCACGTTATGTTCAACTTGATTCTAAGAAAAAATATAAAAATGTTCAACTTTATTTCTCTCTTTTCATGCCTCTACCGTGTCCTACTTTTTGAATCTTTGACTAACTTTGGGTAGCATAGTAGTACCTTGTGAGGCTGAATTGGTATCTTGATTCTTATTCTAGAGGCAGAGAGAGACCTTCGCCACCTACTTTTGAGTTCAGTAAGTCAAACACAACATTTTTTTTTCCCAATTAATTCAAAAAAAAAAATAATTGTGGACATAAATTGTTATGATAATTATTATTTTCTCCATCACAACATATTATGAGTTTTAATTAGTTTACTTAATAAGGTTTAGCCAAAAAAAGAAAAGAAAAAGTTCTCTTATCGTTAGTATTAAGTAAAGACTTCAGTGATTTTTGAAAGTTGTTCGTCCGCACTTTAGTACCGTTTTTCTATCCAATAATGGCTAATTTTTGTTAATAATAATTTACAGCCTTCATCTGAAAAATAAAAAGAAAAAGAATTTAAGGGTCTGTTTGGATATTGCTGAAAACTGAAAATACTATAGCAAAATGATTTTTAAATGTGTGAATAGTACCGTGAGACCTAATTTTGAAAAAAAAAATTTGCTGAATTAGACAACTTGTGGGTCTCGTAAACAATGCGCGGGACCCACTGACAGAGATGCAAATGCGCTAATTTCTTCATTTCAGCGCAATCCAAACGGAGACTAAGTGTGCGTTCCAGCATTTAGCTGAAACAATGATAGGTCTCGTGCACTGTTCACGGGACCCACAAATACTTTTTTTTTTCTTCAAAAAAACAACTTCAAAACTGGGTCCCACGACATTGTTCACACATTTAAAAACTATTTTGCTACAGTATTTTTAGTATTCAGTTTTCAACAATAAGCGGTATTCAAACAAACCCTAAGTCTAAATCTGATATATACTAAATATGAATTAGTGTATTGATTATAATTGAATCCTATTGTATTTTTAAAAAGAAAAATACAAAAGTTCATGATTAAATTACTGATTTTGAGTTTTTTTTTTTTTTTACATAATCATTCATATTAATACGTTCTACCAAAACTCAAGACATATAATGGTTGACCTATTAGGCCCCTCTCTTTCTTACAAGTGCCTACTGTCCAAGCCTTCAAAGTCCCGAAAAAATTAAAGAAAAAAACAACAACTTCTCTGAGAAAGTCTCATCAAACTCTGCGAAAAACCAAAAATTAAAAAAAAACCCAAACCTTAACCTCAACCTTAACCCCCCCACAATCTCAGCAAAAACCAAGGCAAAAACCAAAACCAAAAACCAAAAGCTGAAAGCTGAATTCTACTCAGTAAATTACAACAGAGCGGCGGGTCCGGAGCTTAGTCCGGGCCCCACCTTCTTTCCCACCTTTCTCTCCGATCTTCTCTGCCTTTGGGACTCTCATTCCCAATCTCTCTCTCTCTCTTCTTCACAATTCAATCACACTCTCTTATTTCCTTGCTGGGTTTTCTTTTTCACTTTGTGATCTCTCACTGTTTTCAAGAATAGAAAGAAGAAACAAATTCTGATAATGGGTTCGAAGCCGTGGCTGTACCCGGCTCCGAGTTATCGTAGTATGGAGACGTATTGGGATACAGACGACGATGCGCCTGGTCCACGATGTGGTCACACGCTCACAGCTGTTGCTGCTTCCAAATCCAATGGCCCACGTCTCATCCTCTTCGGTGGCGCCACCGCAATCGAAGGCGGCGCTTCCTCCTCTGCTCCTGGCATCAGTATATTCATATCTCTATCTCTCATTAGCTCTTTTGTGGTTTGGAATTGAAATTGGGAATGAAAGTTTGGTTCTTTTTCTTTTTTTATTGTTTTTTGCGTAGGGTTAGCTGGTGTGACAAATTCTGTTCATTCCTATGATGTTTTGACCAGGAAATGGACCAGGTGAGTTTCTGGGGATTTTGTATTTTTTCATAGAGTTTATATTTTTTGGGGTTAAATTGGGTTTTGGTTGATTTGGGTGTTTGAATTTTGTGAATTGGTTGCAGAATTAGGCCGGCAGGTGATCCACCCTCGCCACGGGCTGCACATGCCGCGGCTGCAGTTGGTACAATGGTTGTGTTTCAGGTGATTGAAGGAAATGTTTATGTGAAAAAGATTGGAATTTTAGAGCTGGGTTTTTGATTTTAGAGGTTTTTGTTTCTGGGATTTTATGGTATGTTTTAATAGTGTTATTGATTGGTGCTGTATGGCTAGGGTGGGATAGGTCCTGCTGGTCATTCCACGGATGATCTATATGTGCTTGACATGACAAATGATAAGTTTAAGTGGCATAGGTGAGCTTAGGTGTCTTGAATTGATTAGAATTTGTCTTTCTGGGGTTTTTGAATTTTGCTTAAGTTGTGCTGTTGATCATTCTGTTTTTGATATGAATGTAGAGTAGTGGTACAAGGACAAGGACCTGGGCCTCGCTATGGCCATGTAATGGACTTGGTTGCTCAAAGATATCTTGTCACTGTCAGTGGCAATGACGGTGAGTTCAATTTGCTGTTCGATTATATTTTATCTTGTCATGTGTTATTGGAAGAGAAGCATGCCAAAATCACAAAGGAAACTCTGTTTTTGTTTGTTTGAATGATGTGTATAATGATTAATTGATTTTGCTTCTGTAAACCCACTAATGACCTCTACTTCTCAAAGATCCATATATGCATGATGTGCCATTGATAGCATTATAGGGCATTGGTTGGATCTATTCAGTAAATTATTAATTTCTCTCATACATATAATCAGAGATTACCATATAGAACATAATTAAGATAACAACACTTTCTCACTCTCTCTTGTCCTAGCTCTTTATTTAAACTCGGTGTTCGTCTTTTGTGTTTAAGCTGAGCTTTATCATGAGCAAAAAAGAAAAAAAAAACTTCTGGTTTTGACTCCTCTTCCTTTGGTAGTAGATTTTTTTTTTCTTTTGGTTGCATACATATGTGAAATATAGAAACTGTGCATGTATTTGCCAGAAAAATGTATTTTATATGTTGCTGCAATGAGAATGTATGTTGTCATATGTTTAAAACCATGTAAAATTAATGTTTCGTTCTTTTTCAGGCAAAAGAGTTCTATCTGATGCTTGGGCTTTGGATACTGCTCAGAAACCATATGTATGGCAGAGGCTGAGCCCAGAAGGTGACAGGCCTTCTGCAAGAATGTGAGTACTTTGTTGTAAATCTTAAAATTATTAATGTTTGTATTCATTCAGTAGACCAAATATGTTTTATATTCATGATTCAACATTATTTTGTAGGTATGCAACAGCAAGTGCCCGTTCAGATGGCATGTTTTTGCTGTGTGGTGGAAGAGACTCTTCTGGCGCGGTATATGATATACTCTGATGTGGATTATGAAGCAGTCAATTGAACAAATAGTCTATGTGTTCATCATTGTGGTTTACTCTGCTCTATTAATTTTTGGCTGGTTTTGGGCATCTGGCTCAAATTTAGCTCTGAATTGTGGTCTGTGATTGCAATGTGCTTAATAATTTAATGCATATAAAGATGTGAAGTCAAGACGATCAACTAAAAAAGATTTTAATGGGCCAATCTGTGTCTGCTTATTTGTATACATGGATAGCATGTACAATTCAACTCAACTCTTTTTATTTCTTTTTTTTTGGGGTGGGGGTGGGGGGGTTGTACCTTGGATGTCCTGTTGGAATCACCAAGAGGTGCCATTTTATCTTCCCATTGAAAAATACATTGTTTTTAAAGCATGTTTAAAAATCATAATCTACTCCCTCCATCCCAAATTGTTTGTTTGTTAGAAAATCCAACTTTTTAAAGTGACTTAATTGGCTTTGAAATAAGAAGTTACCAGTTTCCAAAATTTTTTCTTAATTTTAACTTAAATAAAGTAAAAGATAAATTAGGAAAGTTATTAAAAATTGTTTTTATTGACTCTTAAAGTGGAAAATATTTTGGGACATCCAAACATGCAATAATAAACAAATAAAAAGGGAACAGAGGGAGAATCTACCATCCCATAAAGTAACACAGCTACTAGAATTATAGGTGGGAGCAACTCACAGTATAGAACTAGAGGCAGGCAGACCTGTAAATTTCCCAAGAGTGTCCCAGTTGTTTGAGAAAATATTTCCTAATTATTTTAAAACTGATTTATGGCATTTCCCTAGTGTTTCAAAACCTGTTGCAGTAGTTTGTATGTCTTAAATAGTTTTCCATGTGAATACAACGACAACAAAGCCTTACCTTGTGTTTGGATGGAGGGAGATAAGGGGAGAGTAGAGGAGAGGAGAGTGGAAGATGGATAAATTTTAGTATATTTGGGCCACTCCTCTACTCTCTTTTCCCTCCATCTCCTCCTTTCCAAATATACTCTTAGTCCCAAATTTTTTAGGTCAGCTATGGATCCTCCTCAATAGATTAGTTAGAATTGGCCACATGTATTCTTCTCCTCCATTCTATTCTATCTGAAGTTATACTCTTTGTTACTTTATTAATTGACATGTCATTTTTTATTACTTTTACTAATGTTCCTTTAGGTCTTTTTCTACCTTTTTTCGTTCTCTTAACTTGAATCAACTCACTTATTTTTTCTACTAGTGATTACCTTTGAACATGGCCAAACCATTTCAAGCGCCCTCATCTTTTCATCAATAGGGGTACTCTTATTTTCAAGCGGATTTCCTTATTTCTAATCCTATCTGTCTGTGTATTTCCACTTATCTATCTTAACATTCTCATTTCAGATACATTTTTTTTTTTTTTAAATTTATTTTTTATGGATATAATACTTCTTAACTACCCAACATTCAATGCCATAGAGCATAGCTGGTCTTGTAGCAGTCTTATAAAAGTTTCCCTTTAACTTTATAGGTATTCTACGATTACACAATACTCTCGATGTGCTTCTCCACTTCATTCTTGCTCTTATATTATGATTTTACATTCTCTTTAATCTCTCCATCTTTATCAATTATAGATCCAAGGTATCAAAAACTCTCACTCTATAGCTCTTGACCATCAAATTTTACTGCCCTTTTGTCTTTGATTCTACTTTTACTAAACTTACATTCCATGTACTCTGTTTTTGTCCTACTTAATCGAAAGCCTTTATATTCTATAGCATCTCACCAAATTTCTAACTTGGCATTAACTCCACTTTTAATTTCATCTACTAAAACTATAGGTTTCCATGTGAATATGAATCTAATTCTATTACTTATATTTATGTAACTCTGTTTTAGTAGGCATATTTACTTGGAATTAGATTCAAAGTAATAGAATTATTTTTCTATGTGAATATGAATCTAATTCTATTACTTAATGTAACTTTCTGAATTCAGTGGGAATATTTGAATCTTGTGTAATTAATTCTATCTTGAGGCCTTACTGGTGAAGCTATGATCTAACTATATAGTGCTTACACTTCCACAGCCACTTGCTGATGCTTATGGGCTGCTCATGCATAGGAATGGTCAGTGGGAATGGACTCTTGCACCAGGAGTATCCCCTTCACCAAGGTATCAACAGGCTGCGGTAAGTAGTGAGATATGTGTGTGTGTGTGTATATATCTACCAATTTGCTAGTTATAACATTTATATGTCTGTATGTGTGAGTATTCATGTGCAAATCCTAAAATGTGTTACTTCTGCATATTTTTGGATATATTCTCCATAGTGAAATACTTGTATACATTCTTAGAGGGCCTGCATTGTTCGTTCAAACAGGTCGGTTTGGGATCATAGGTTTTGATACTGGTAGTCTTTTTAGTCTTTAATGAATAATCTTTTGTCTTGAGCCTCTTTCTTACACTGAACTTGAGATGTCTTGCTATCAGGTTTTTGTTAATGCACGATTGCATGTTACGGGAGGTGCCCTTAGAGGAGGACGTGCAATTGAAGGTGAAGCAGCTATTGCAGGTAATGTGCCAGAAATGTCATTACTGTGAACAGATATGTATGTATATGTGTGTGTACTTCTTTTAGAAAACCTTATATGTCTTTTTTTTGGTTAGTATTGGACACTGCTGCTGGAGTTTGGTTAGATTGAAATGGTTTGGTCACCTCCTCTTCACGCACAAGCAAGGGCCTCACTGAATTTGATCCTAATTTGGAGCTTATGCGTCGTTGCCGCCATGCAGCTGCATCTGTTGGTGGTCGTATATATATTTATGGTGGTCTCAAGGGAGGTAAAACTCTAAAATCAGTATTGAAAATAATTAAGAATGTAACTACAGAAGCAGAGTAAATATTCAATCTGTTTGTTGGAGTACATGGATTAAAGAAAAGATCTGTTAATGGAATATTATCTCCAGCTGGGTTAACATCAGAATTGCACATTTGCTGATAAGCATCTTACTCTTTTTTTTATATTGTGGGGTGTATATGGTCTTGCATTACCTGTTCTCATCTTTGTGTTTCTTTCCCCCCCTTTTTGTTAGAAGTTATCATTGTGTAAAATTCTGATCAAATATGTTACTCTGTGCAGATATTCTGTTGGATGATTTTCTGGTTGCAGAAAATTCTCAATTCCAGTCTGACATCAATTCTCCCGTAATAACATCCGAGAGAGCCTCACCAATATCAAGCCCCAAATTTAATCAACCTAACATAAACCCTTATGTTACTACACCAACTTTGGATGGTGGACTAGATATTCCTTCTTCTGGTAGCATGAGGTATTGTTCCATAGCCCTCTTTTCTCTCTCTCTCTCTCTCTTGCATATTCTTTGTTCATTCTTATGATAATTTAGTGATGTATGTTCGTCCTTAGCAGCATGGACAAAAATTCTTTGGAGAAATTGAGGGAAGCTTCTGCTGCTGAAGCTGAGGCAGCTACTGCTGTCTGGCAAGCAGTGCAGGCTGCTTCTGCTGCTCCTCCTGAAGAGACATCTGTATCAGATGATAACTCCCAAGCTGCAGAAACAACTTCAGATGGTAGTGATACAGAGGCAGATGTTCGTCTTCATCCAAGAGCCGTATGTCCTTTGCATCAGTGTCCTATATCTAAGTTTCTATTTTGTACTCGAAATGCAAAATCATACTATTCTGTGGTCACAGGTTGTGGTTGCGAAAGAGGCTGTGGGTAATCTGGGTGGGATGGTAAGGCAGTTATCTTTGGATCAATTTGAGAATGAGAGCAGACGGATGATTCCATTGAACAATGATTTATCGTATCCTACTAAAAAATTCACCAGGCAGAAGTCTCCTCAGGGCTTACATAAGAAGGCAAGCATTATTCAGATTTAGAGTTCTTCCCTTGTTTTTATCTGGCTTACTTCAATGTGATCCATTGTCATTTGTATTTTTGCCAGATCATTTCTTCATTGCTCAGACCTCGGAATTGGAAACCTCCTGCCAATAGGAGATTTTTCCTGGATTCATATGAAGTGGGTGAGCTCTGTTATGCTGCTGAACAGATCTTTATGCATGAGCCAACAGTCCTTCAACTGAAAGCACCTGTTAAAGTATTTGGTGATCTCCATGGACAATTTGGTGATTTAATGCGGCTATTTGATGAATATGGATTTCCTTCCACTGCAGGAGATATAACGTAAGTTTGACATTTATTTTTCTGCTTTATTATGGTAATAAATCTAATTAAATGGGGCAATTTATCTGTATCAGCTTTAGATTTTATGGATTGTTAGTGGTGTCAGAATCATAAATCTTGGATTATTTTGGTAAAACTCCAGAGTCTATACTATTTCTATTGTAGAGTAAGAAACTGCTTAATTATAATTGGATTTGCCATGAAACAATTGGGTTTAGGGTTATGACTTCCTGTATAGAATGAGCTGAAAGCTTTTGTAAAGAGAAATTGTTGCTTGGTTTTGAAGGTGTGCATCTAAAGACAGGGAGAAAGGTTGAATATGTTTGATGCATGGATGATCCTGCAAATAATGGACACTATTTTGGGTCAGGGTTGCACTTATGTATCATAAATCAAAATTAGTTGGGTAGTTCATGCTGGTTTAAACATTAGTGCCTTGGTTTGCTGCTTTTGGCTGTCATTTTTTGACAAATTTGTTTTACTCATAGCTCTGCACTATGTTCTAAAATCTTTTCTATGTGATTTGTACTGATATTGGATAAAAACTTTCCAATCTGAAGCTATAATGCGTGGTGTTGGTCTGTGTTTTGTGGGTTGGGGTTTAGCACTTTAGCTATCTATTTTTAAAAGTTGCAAAAAACTCGGTAGTGTGACCTACATAAGGCCCAGGGGATTATAGTAAGCTCCTTTTTTTTGATAATCTAGTAAGCTCCTTTGTATCAAACATGTCCCTTAACCCATTTGGATATTCTCTGTGATTCTTGTTGCCTTTGCAAGACGTATTTCTTCTAATCAATGGTCAAGTGAAACTTGATAGAAAGTCTCTGTGGTCATTCTCTATGTAAATTAAGAATCATAGCAAACAAGTTGGAGATGTCTAATGAGCCTGTCTATTTGTGTCAGGTATATTGACTACCTGTTTTTGGGTGATTATGTTGATCGAGGACAGCATAGCTTGGAGACCATAACCTTGCTGCTTGCTCTTAAGGCAAACTTCTGTTTTGAGTATTCCAACTTTAGTATATGTTCTGTTGTTCTTATTTACTTATATTTGACTCCGTAGTGCTCTGTTTATGATTTTGCAGATTGAGTATCCTGAGAATGTTCACTTAATACGTGGAAACCATGAGGCTGCTGACATAAATGCTCTCTTTGGTTTTCGCCTTGAATGCATTGAAAGAATGGTATAGATGAATATGCATTTATGGTACATCTATATTGTTTGAGTTTTTGAATGTCCTAATAATGTTTGATGTTGTAGGGAGAGAATGATGGAATATGGGCATGGACACGATTTAATCAACTATTCAACTATCTTCCACTTGCTGCACTTATTGAGAAGAAAATCATCTGTATGCATGGTGGCATAGGGAGGTCTATAAATTCAGTAGAACAGATAGAGAAGCTTGAAAGGCCTATAACAATGGATGCTGGATCTATAATTTTGATGGATCTTCTATGGTTTGATCTTCTCATCCAATTGATTTGTGTATTTGGTATTTATGTTCAAGATATTTTTGTTGACAACATGGTACAAATACAGGTCTGATCCTACAGAGAATGATAGTGTGGAGGGTTTGAGACCGAATGCTAGAGGGCCTGGTCTTGTCACTTTTGGGGTACGCATAATATTCTTTATGTTGAATTGAATCCTGAATATATTTCCTCATGTTAAGTGTTTATTTATTTATTATTTAATGTTATGTACTGATGTTGCTTCTGTGTCTGAGTTGCTTTTTGTTTATTTTTTTTCCCCATTTTCCTACTGCTATGGTTAGAGCTTGTAGCCACTAATCAAACATAGTATAACATTCAATATATATAAATATATATATATATGTATATATATTATCTGACATATAGTTGATTACTAGGAAGCCAATAAGGGACAACCCACAGTATAGGATCCAGAAAGGAGGTTGTTTTCAGGCCAAACCCATTTAAATTGCATTCCTTTAATAGCAATAGACTTTCACAAATTATTTGACTGAGCTATATATCGTCAAAGTTGATTACCTGATAGCCTCTATTAATAACTATCATTAGTTTAATGTGGATAGTGGTTACGATGTACTATTATATATACCTTGGTTTTCTTGTCCAAAATCTATTCCATATTATACGTGATTCAGCTACATGCCTCTTCACTGGGATACTGTTTTCTAGTTGTGCACTTTTGTTATATGCATACTTGCATTATGCAACCATTATTTATTCTTTCTACTTGCAGCCTGATCGTGTCACAGATTTCTGTAAGAGAAACAAATTACAGCTAATTATAAGGGCCCACGAATGTGTCATGGATGGGTTTGAACGGTTTGCTCAGGGACAGTTGATAACTCTTTTTTCTGCAACTAACTATTGTGGTAAGTAACACTGCTTTGGGGTTTCACCCTCTTGATTTGCAAGTATATGTAATGTAGTCTCATATGGCAAATACATTTAGGGACGGCAAACAATGCTGGAGCTATACTGGTAGTTGGTAGGGGGTTGGTTGTGGTTCCAAAATTAATTCATCCTTTGCCACCGCCCCTTCAGTCACCAGAGACATCTCCTGAACGTGTACAAGAGGACACATGGATGCAGGTATGCTTTTTGCGTGGTGTTTTAATTGTGCCTTTATATTGGATATAGATCCATTTGAGAATACCAATTCTTTTCACTGGCTTGTGTCATACTTTATTCTTGTGCTCTGCAGGAACTTAACATTCAAAGACCACCAACTCCTACTCGTGGTCGACCACAGCCTGACCTTGACCGGAGCTCACTTGCATACATATAATGTTTCCTGACAAATTTGTGAACTTTACAACTTGTCAAAGTAAAAATCTGCATTTCTCTGACAGGCTTGACCTTGACCTGTCCTGGGTCGGGATAAGTTTTCCACCTGTGACCAATATGTCCTACTGTATTTTGAAAGATATGAGTTGCCAAAAATGAAGCCTTGTCTAGTGTACACATAGCTTGAGGATGGTAGAGGATGTAGCTATTAGCCAATTGATCATCGTTCTTTAACATATGTAATTTATGTACAATTTAGAATGTGAAGATACTGTTGCCCACCATACAGATAAATTATAGGGAAGGAGAAGAAGCTTGTTTTGCTTTTATGTAATGTAAAATAAATAACAATATGCAATTAATTTCTTTGTAAGGTATTTATTTGCATTTTGATAAGGCAATTTTGAAACCAAAGTTATAATTTGAAGTGTTCATGGAGTTGAACAATATTCTTGTAATGGTGTCACTTATTGGAGTATTTATTTATGGATGAAGTTTGGCTTGAAACATATTTGGAGTTATCTTGCTCAAATTCATGATGTGGTTAAAGAAATCATCCACGTATAATTTTAGTGACTGGCTTTTTTAATGAATCACATGACTTGTTTATATAATACACATAGATGGTCTTATAGCCAAGGACCTTGTAGTTGAATTGACACTTTTTTATGCACAAGGTGCCTGAGTATTTAGGGGGAGAAAATGTTTGAGCTGCTGGGTTAGCAATATGTTATAATTATTTCTAAAAAAAAAAAAAAAAGATAGTCTTATAAATTGTAATATAATGAGTTGAAAAAGATAACTCCAAACATGTTTGAAGTCAAACTTTGTTTTTTATTTATTTTTCTTTATATGTTGGCTCACAAGGGTTTCATGGGTATTCATGCTTTTTTGGGATAGCAAAAATTGATGATAAATGGAAGCATTTCTTCTTTGGACATAAAAACACCTCAACAAAAGATTAATAAAAAATTGTTCTGTAAGCCATTTGTTCTTTTGAAAGAGATGAGCTCCCATGGTCTTTGATGAAACTAACCATAAAAAAATAAAAAATAAAAAATAAAAAAAACGATCAATTTCCACTATACGCAATAGATAGATTGCTCACAGGGATTTGAAAATAGAAAGAAATACATTTTGTGTTAAGCAAACACCACAGATCTCACAATTTATGGTGATCTTAAAATTGTAGTGAGGATTATTCCATGAAAGCAAAAGGCTCAACAACTACGGTATTGGTGGAAAAATGCGTGAATATGGTGAAATCACAGCCTTCTGCACAAACTTAGATTGACTTGTGTTGTGTTAAGCAAACACCACAAATCTCTCCTTCCCTCTCTTGCTATCCTTTCTTGCCAGCCCTTAGCGCCCAATTTTTCCGGCTGTGAGATAAAATTCAAAATTCCATTGGACAGGTGGATTATGTCGCCTGAGTCAAAGGCATCACAGTCATCCCCCAATAACTGGAAGTGAACTGTAGCTGTCTCATCAGCCACAAGGGCTAAGCATGTCTTATTACAGTCTTGCGATTGTTCAAAAGTATGAACTGTGTTCATGTCATTCTTGGCTGCAGGCACAATGTCTTTAGGAGAGACCATCCTTGCTTTCTAACTGCAAGAACCTTAACATCAAATCAAAACCAGCATTGAATGCTTATATGGGCAGCAAGAAACTAAAATGTTGAGTCAGAAAATCATGATTGTAAAAATGACTTTCTACGAAGCAAAATGATTGAACCTTTCCTAGGCATATAGTCACTTGGGATAAAACCATAAAATATGCACTTCGTGCTTATTATTGTGTCAGTGAAAACTTGAAAAACACAAAAAAGCATGAAAAATCAACATAACAGAAAATACAAGAAGAAAACACAATAAAATACATGGTTCACCCAACTAGTTTTTACGTTAAGTATCGACCAATACAAAGATATAGAAACCCAATTTCTATGCTTTGGCAAACAATGAATAAAGAAGCTGATACTGTCCATTTAAAACAATACAAGGAATTTTGTAAAACGTATTGAAACTTATCAAGCACTTACTGCAAACTTATAAGAACATCTATTTAGCTCTAGCTAACATTGTAGCATCATTTTATTATGGTGACAATAAAAGGCAAGCTAATTACGTGCAAATAGATACTGATCCTTTTGGTCATTTCTTTTCTAACACATAGGATGCACACTCATAAATAGATTGCAATTTGTCAAATGCGTAACTGTAAATTTTAGTTGGAAGAAAGAGAGTAATTCATACAAGTTGATGAGTCTCTTCCAAGGTATATTGGACTCTGGTTCAGGCAATGGCCAATTGGGGTCAAAGTGTGAACATTATTAAGAACCTGTCTCATGGAATTTGTAGTAAGCACAAGAATTTGCAGCTTAGCTACCCGCTAATGTGGTAAATCGTTTCTATTTTAAGTAACAAGTTCCGTTCCGGTGTGTATATTGGAATATAATATTTTGACACAAATGTTAAGCAGTTATTGGCTTGCTATACCAAAAACGCAATGTTGATGTGGTGTACTTGCTGCATAAGATACATTTCCCGTCCTTTGGGGTGAACTTGACTTTCCCAGCAAGGTCTTGGCATATAGTTTGACATAGACATACTGCCCAAGCTATGTTGTAATTTGAAAAACAATAATGCTATGGAGTCCATAATTGTAGAAAAAGAGTATGGACACAACTTTTTCACATCAAGTTTTATAATTGTTGAACTGGTAGATTGTGCGTGGTGAACAACTGACACCCACAGACTCATTACTCTTTTTTCACCACTCATGGAGTCATGGTCAATCAACTAAGCAATTATGAAATTTAATGTGAAAAAAGTTGTGTTGGTAGCATTGGGGCATTTTTCCTTTTTCTTATGGCAAAGTATTTTTGGATCCAGTGTAAAAACCTATATCTATAGAATTTGGGCCAGCTAGCCAACAGGCCGCGCTTCTTGCCCACCTCGTGGGTGCAGATGCCAATGTGCCATCACTTTCCTCCCCATATTACCTACTTCTGCAGTTCTGCTCAATGCTGCAACTATTTATCTTGTAATCGTTATTTGTTAAGTTTCAATGGCAAGCACAAAACCATATGGTTCATACAATCTTAACATCAGTTATTTGATTGAAGCAGTGCCATAACCTTATGAGTGTTACTAGGCTTATCTGAACATATTGAACGTAAGTAAAAATAAAAAATTTTAAATTGAACCTATAATTGATTTCTTTTCTTTTTGCTAAACTTATTCTTGGTTTCTGTCTAAAAGATGTACAATTGACAGCTTGCATGTAACAAGAAACTATCCCCCCAGCCGCTTTAAGAATGGGATATACATTCACTGAGGTCGGATAGTGAATATTCTGCTTAAATCCCACAGCACTCTAACTACCCCTATCTTTGTTTCAGCCTCTTCAAATGACATGCCTGTAGATTTAGAAGGGTGAGGAAGAATAGTCCCTTTCTCAACCTTAAGCTCATAAACATCCAGCACGCATGTCTTTCGTTCCTTCAACTTCCATCCGTACCATTCACCATGCATCTGATACACCTTTCCCTTACCAATCTCCTCTCCTTTCACATTTACAAACATTACACACTGACCTGGCTTGCACTGGACAAAATCTGCACGGCCAACAACAATAAAGTTTGACTGGACAATCATAGAGTTTTCACCATCACTAGCTCCCAGAATGCTTTGAGGATCTCCATAAGCATCCCTTGGGACATAAGAATCTTCACCAGGACTCTCAGGTGAGTCATTGGCTAGTCTCAGTGAACTGTGCTTGTCTTGAAGACCATTTTCAACCTCTAGTGCTGCACGAACAGCCTTAGCCGCACGTGCACGAGCTAGCCTGACTTTCCGGTTGTTCAGCCTGTTGATAATACAAAATCAATGATTTTTCATTACAAAGAGAACTGTCAGAAAATATATCAAGTGCTAGGATAGAGACTACGTGAGATATAAGTTACGCATGTATGCATGTAACGTATGTACATATTGCAGGTGTATGTGCTGATATGAGGACCCCAAGGGATAGAGCACAATGGCTGAGGACCACAACTCATGAAATAGAGGTCACTGGTTTGAATCTCCTCTTCTCCCTTCCCTTGGGGCCAAAACTCACTCATTAAAAAAGAAAGGTGCTTATATAAAAGTTTTCTCACCAGTTCTTTAGCTGTGCAGATGTAACCTTTGAACCCTGGAAAACACAATGTAGGAACTCCTTAGGCACATGTTATCGAATTAACTTACACCATTTATATATTATGAGTTGCAAGTGACGTACATGAAGACTTATTTTATGAGCCCATGATAGTACGGAAGCTGCATTTCTCTGCATATCAGGTTCATCTAAGAGAGCCCTCTCGATCATATTCATCTGTCTATCATTCATTAAAGTTCGTTTCCGTTTTCTTTGCTGCTTTTCTTCACACTGAATGGTTTCAACTTGTTTGTCCTCTGTATCTCCACCAGATCCACTTTCTTTTACGTACTCACTTGATTTCAGGAACTCACCATTGTCCATTTGATCAATGGCATTCTTTCCTCTAGTGGAACTTGTATCTGAACCACTTGTTTCAATATTCTGAGCATCTCTGTCGATTTCTCTCAAACCTTCAGATGCTCTTGTACTGGATATACCTTTACCCTCCCTCCTATCTTGCGTCATCATATCATCACCATGTTCCACATGTCCACTTTTGATGCAAAACTGGTCCATTTCCTGAAAAGCAGAATCCTTGAACATTTCCTTCTCTAAGTTACCATGTTGGCCATTAGAATTTGGAGGTTCTTTCCTCAGAAAAGGTGATGAGCATCCCTCTGGACTCTGAGCCTCCTATAAGAGATAAAAATTTACTTCCTTAGCTCAATATGTTGAAAACAAATTACATCACCTAACTCTGTAAGCCAAAGAGAGCATTGGCTAATTTATATATTATCTGAAATTTTAAAGCATATGTATGCTATTTGATTCTAAATTCAAGTTTTATAGCTAACAAAATTGCATGCTATTAACGGGCAATTTTATGACAATGTTTGCTGATGTTCAGTATAGAGAATTTAACCCAAGATATAGACTCAGGTTTTCTTTCCTCAATTTGCCTCAGAAGAATGGTTCATATTTATAAAAGGCATTAAAAAGAAAAGGAAAATAAAAAGGATCTTGCAAAGTGAAGAAATAAAAGGAAATAAATTAAAACTACTCCAAAGGACTAAATTTACCTGCACTTGTTTTTCCTCAAAGTCAGCAGAAGTAATTAATGATTGTAATTGGTTAAAGAACACCCTGAAAGAAAATTTGAATAAAAAAAATTAACTATGTCATAGAGTTAGTGAAGTCAAACAAAATACGTTACAATGGAGGAAAGCTAAACATAAATGCGCCCAGAAGCATACATAAACAGAAATAACAATATGAATTCTTGCTAATTTAGCCAAAAACATCTAGGAGAGAAAAAAAGTATAGTTAGGTTTAAATAACCTTAGGAGCTGTACATCTTCCTCGTTCAAAAAATTAGGAATTAAAGATTCTGCATGACTTAGCAATGAACCTACACAAACAAGTTATCCATAAGGAATGATATATTATCACAATTATGTCCACAAGAACAAAAAAAAGAAGAAGATAATTACGCAGATTCCTGCAAACACTGGCAGCTTTTGGAGCATCAGAAGTAAAGGAAAAACCAGGCAATGCTTTTGATAGATCCATTTTCAAGCACTCTACAAACTTGTGAAGGAAGAGGTTCCGCTCCTGCTCTGTGGATTAAAAGAGAAAGTTTGATCAATGTAATCAAGAAACCTTATATGTACAGCTAAAGATTATAAACTTTACAAAAGAATCAACCTTCACAGATGTTGGGATTAAAACAATGAAGATTTGCTATTATTTTGACAAATAATGATGTTCTCTGATGCGCATAGGAAGCCTGACGTATGCTATTGGGAATTAAAGTAAATTCCAAATTTGTTTCATTTGGTTGGTCCAATGATGAAAATTTATCCAAAACCCATCCAGCCGCTGCAAATGAATCATACTCAAGAGTAGAATCGTCTTCCCTTACTGGGAGGTTAGAAGAACACCAACTGGATACGAAATCTCCATGAGGAAGTGAAAATATTGCAGTCAGAACTTTTGTCTGGAGAGACAGAGAAAAGACTTGGTCATAAACTATTAGAGATGCTTTTAAGGCAAATACGTAATGTATGTGCACCAAATGCATCATCAATTCTAGATCACAGAATCACTATTTGAAGAAAAAATAGGTAATAATTTTTTTTTTTTTTTTTTTTTGTAAAGTATGTGCATCTCTTTTGAATCAAGTAATTGCACAGCCTCTAGATCTCCAAAATTATCAAAGAACATTGGACTCTCAAAAGAGAATTATATCAAAAGTATAATATTGGAACTATAGTAGGTATCTGGTCTATGGAGCCTAATGATGATAGCTTACAAAGTATATTGTAATGTAAGAATGAAAGTTTGAATCATCTGAGAAGATGTCAGCTAGGCGCATTGCATTGAGTTGTAAAAAACCCATGGGGTAACATCTGTCAGAGCAGGAAGCAAGATGTTTGGGATCTCTACCAAGCTCAGTCTTCAATAACCCAAAAACCTGCTGACAAAACCATAGTTAAAGCAGGCTTTACGCACAGAAAAAGAGTATCTAGAAGAACAGCAGAATGTTCTAGAAGACAAAAAAGTGGACTACTGTCACTTGCATAAATGCAGTTTGCAGTCTACTAGTAATGAGAGAACCCAAGGGTTGAGGACAGAAAAGTTGATATCTGCTTAAATTACCATCTCTTTTGGTATACACTCAAAAAACCAACCTCACGAAATGTTCCATAACCAGAAATAATTATGAAAAGGGGACCACAGGTAAAGACAATGAAGTGAAAATGATAATCATGTTAGATCCTCCAGCCAAAAACATAAAAAAAAGATTGGGTCCGTTGGTGAGCCACTTCAGAGCAAGCCACCAAGCTGCTGTACAAGAAGTTCTAATGGTCCATTGAGAAGGATAGCCCGCTCTCAGAATAATACAGGAACTTACCTCTAAAGCTACAGATTTTGCCAAATCCAGGCTCCCTGGTGAATTAGCAACGTCATCCAGGTAAGAGAGGCTTTCTGATTCACACAGACTCAACAGCTGCAAAAGAGGAAATGTGACTAGTTTCAATAAATGAGGTTTGTTTACAGAGGAATCACACAATGGGAAGCTGCAGTAGAATCTAAAGTAGCTGAAGCCTCAGAGTAGAAATTAACAGTAAATCTTCATCACCGGGACTCACAATTGATAGGACTTTAGCTTTCAGCCTAGATACAGCAGCCACAACTCTGGAGGATTCTACAAAAGGTGGTGTGACATTTAGCTTCAAGATGGCTCGCGCCAAAAACAGAACACCACCCTTTTCACATAGTTCCTGAAATGACCAAAACGAGAGTTTAATAAAATAACAACAGCTGTATATAATCTTAAAGAATCAACCAAATAAGAAAATAGAATTGGACAATAACTTTACAAGTATCCATTTAGTCAATTGTCAATAAGAAACCCATATATCATATGACCTTGAACTTGTTTAATAATTGCTACAATCTAAACCATGATTTTGTCAGCCAAACCAAGATTTTTGGCAATGCAAATCTCCCTGTTTGTCTCACTGCCTACTTGCCCTTGCTTGTGAACAATGCAATTGAGAGAGGGTTATATCTACACAGATATCTACCCAAGGGTACTTCTGGTTTGAAAAAATGATGAACTCGTCCCATCTCTTTCCCTTTCAGCCAACTGATACAACATATAAGAGACCCCTAACATATCATTCACTGAAAACAAAAGGAAAAATAGAGTTCTGGCTTGGAAACCTTATTCCTGAGTAGGCGCTCCAGAAACATTTTTTGTTGGCACAATGATTGAAGAAACTGTATAGAAGCCTCACATTGCTGGCAGAGATAGTTAACTATTTGTTCAGCAGTCAGATTTGATTTCATGCATGAAACAGGATATTGAGCTGACAGCTTGATGTCGAGAAACCTAATGGCTACAAGAACTGCTCCAAAAGCAGCATCCATAAATACATCAACCTGTAGCAGAAAGATTCATGATCACTGACTGCATATATGTGTAAGCTTTGATGACTGAGAAGGGGAAAAAGAAATCTAGCAAGAGCACAGATTAGACTCAGGAACTGATTAAAAATGTAGCTTAAACTGATGGAATAATGAATATAAAAAAGTTCCATGAACATGAAAACAGTAGCTTTGAAGAGAGATTACTTAAACTGAACCCTATTTCTATTAATAGCAGCTTAATCAAATCATGTGGGGTAAGTTATACCTTAGGGTGTGCAAGCAATACATGAGCAAGATCTGGCCATTGTGAACATATACATCCTGTTAATAGATATAGACTGCATGCCACCATTGCTGAATGCATAAGGGGCATGGAGTCATTACGGGTTTCCTGCATCATGAAAGTAAGTCTCAATATATATAAGTAGTACAGGTGATAGACCTCAGAAGATGAGGATTGTGGAAAACCTGTTTATAACCACCAAGAACGATTAGGAAATAAAACACCAGGTCAAGCAGCTGCTCTGTCACCTTGACATCATCTAGCAAAATCTGAAACCATAATTCAAGCATAAGAATCTGGAGAGAATTTGTAGCCTTTAGAATAGCACCTGTTCTAGTGCCATGGCAAAATACTCGAACTTTTGAAAAGAAAGAGATGGAGGTCTCATACATCCCAAAGAGACCATGAATAAGCAAAGTGAATAACAGAAGAAAGAACAATTCAGCAATTAAACATAAATGAAAAATAGCATTCACATTGTCCCTTGTCATGAACAATCATTTACACAGACATTAATAGTAAAAACCCCAATTATACGACAATACTCTACTATCTTGAAAGGAAAAGGAGAAGGAAAACATTCGGTTAAGAATACCAAAATCAAGTTTTGGCATTATATATATAAAGGCCACTATGATGATCAAGATTATAGAAGTAAGCTTGACCATGTTTGTTTGATTAGGTTCTAATGTGAGGTGGATGTTTGGTTTATTTCTAGAAATCTTATAAGAATTATTAATTCTTCCCATGATATCCTTAGGTTTTAGATACAATGTCAAGCATTTTACTCATTATTTTTGTAAGGCTTTCTACAAATAAATAATAACTAAAAAATTAAAAAGAATATGAGCCGTAAATTAAGTGAAATCTCCTAAAGTAATAGTCTAGTATAAACACATATAAGACCAAAATAATATATATATATATATACATATGTATATATATGTGTATATATATATATATTTATTTATATTATTTCACAAGACATCATGCATTTTCGATCAAAATTATTTATTTTCTTAAAAGACTAAAACATATCAAAATAGGAGACAAAAATCAAAGAAAAAAAAAAGTTTAAATGTGAATTTAACCATATGATGAAAAAAGAAAGTTAAATACATAGCATAAACACTTTTTGAAAGAAAGAAAAGAGTTATATCGTAGTTGATAGTAAATTAGGGTATAATTGTAACTTTTAAAAATCGTAACTTTCCCAAGTCATGGGAATACGGATACCCACCTTTTTAGAGGGAATCCACATTCCCATGGCTTGATAAAGTTTTGCTTTATTTAAACTAAAGTAACAATTATACACAATTAAATATATATTTGATGAACTAAAATATAAAATTTTCCAATAAAGTGCTTATGCTATATAATTCCTTGATCTATTTGCAACCAGGTAATGCTTGGGAAGCCTAAAAGACTACCCCGAACCAAATGACTAGATATTGTAAAAATAGTGAATACAGCTTGCTCAGAAAATCCATCAAGTCTCCAGACTCTCAACAGACATTGGAGCAATATGTAATAATATGTTAAGTCCTCAACACATAAGAAACAAACACAAGATTAAAAATAATAGAGACATGATAAAAAAAAATTAAAAATTAAAAAAATCTTTAGCAAGAATTAGTATGGAACCTGCTCAAGTTTAGCATGTCGAGGTGCTAAATCACACAACGAATGTAAGAGACGAATGCCAGATAACAAGTATCTGAACAGGGTTTCATCTTTGTCAGATGACATAAGCACTGCCATAAGGTGTAAGGGAAGAAATCCTGCAAGCTTCTCCATATCAATCTGAAACAAATCATAATCTAAGATCTCACATATTAATAAAAAGGTAAGAACAGGATTGCATATTGATGATAAACGACGACCATGATGCTGATGATAATGATGCATTATCTGACCTTAATTGATGACCCTTTTTTATTAAGGTAGTGTATAGTGAAGTTTTCGGAGTCCCTCAATAACTTGTGAAGTTCCAGGGAGCTAAGCCCATGCAACCCCTTCACTGCTGAAATTAAGTCAATGGCTTCCTACAAATAAATTGAACTAAATTATGATGGGAACAGGAGGGGATATGAGTTGAAGAAACAGATTTAAATTTTAAAAAAAATGTAAAATAGTTAAATCAAACAGACAATCACAAGAAAAAAAAGGGATAGAAAAAATATGCAGCCAAGTTCAGGTTAAGTTCAGATTACTTACTACTGCAGAACTACATGATGGTTCTTCCATAGCAAGCGTCATTCTTGAAAATCTAAAGCCAAGGGGAAAAACAATCACATAAGAAAGAGAAGTAGAGCAAGCAATCACCAACATGAGTTTAGTAAGCATAGGATAGTTACTATTTTGCAATTCAGGAAGGCAAAAAGCTTGATTATGTTGAAGTCACTCCAAGGGCTAAAAGTTGAGGGCAGACAATGGGACCTAGTACAAGTAATACTTATGGAAATTTCAAATGTAAAAAGGAATCTGTAGGAGAAGCATCTCCCACTCCTTCCAATTATGAAATGATGTATAGCAACCATTGCGGAACTTGAGTTGCATAAAAGACATCAGATTTTTTCTATTTGCAAGCAGGGTCCATGATGGTTATTGAACCTCAATCTTCAACACTTAAAATTGGTGAAATTGCATGCATTCCACACTGGTATTCTTGCAGCAAGTGGCATATTAGACAGAGCCTAGGAAGCATGAATTCTTTCAACTAGCATTTATATACGTATTGGACACACATCCAATATGGATACTCTCACAAGATACTTCCTTAATTTTTTATAATTTTTCACTCCCTCTATGAAACTAATAGCTTCTTAATTGGTTTCATCATTCAAACATATTTTGCACCTTTTAACATTTCTTTTTTATCTTTAAACTGAAAATTAGCATAATATTTACTTAGGAATGTTTACTTTTATATCAATTAATTGAAGCATCCATGCCGTATTGTATACTAAATTTTCAAGAATTGACAAATCACTGTGTTGGTATTGAATTGTATATGTATTCTGTATCCATATTGGTGCTTCCTGGGATATAAATCAATATCATAAGTTAACAATCACCAAATCGATCCACAAATGATTAAACAATCCCCCATAAGACAACAAAACTCTGCCACGCGTAGAGCCAGTCAAGCTCCAAAAACTCCACTAAATCCATTTACAGGGCACCAAGTCATAGATTGCATCCCATGTCAAACAACAGTGAGGAAATGCAAGTAGCACTACAGCTACTGCATGCATATGGAAGTGCATTCACACCTAGACATGCAAATGCAAATAAAAATTCACCAAAATCAAATCTTTCCATTGGAAATGAGAAGTTTTACTCAAAACACACACAACCCATTACTCTTAAGTATCAAAATCTTCATGTATATCAATTAAAAAGCAATTATTAAACTCTTGCCAATACATATTAGTCCCAAAAGAAAATCTAAAATGCAATATATAACTTTGTATCAAATTGATGCAGACTGCAAAATCCAACTAGCAAAACACAACTGAACTCATTAATGCAGTAATGACAAATTCCATAACCAAAAAAAAAAAAAACACAACCAAGAAAAAAACTAAAACAGTATACAATAATTGAAAATTAAACTTGTAACTTCAATATACAGTAAAACCATCAAAAACCCACATCAGAAAACCCTAGTTCTGTAGCAACCATGTTGAATTGAACGTTAAAACCCTATAAATGCAAAGACTTTTTCAGAGGCTACTGTGTGAAGCGCACAGTAGAAATGGCTTTGAAAAAGTTTATGTATTTGTATTCAAAAAAATCAGAAAGCTGACCTGAGAACCGTATCGACGAGCTTCGAGTACGAGATTTATATAAAGCGCCTCAAAAAATAAATATATATTAAAAATTAAAAATTAAAAAGCAAGAAATTCGCGGGTGTTTTTTTTTTTTGAGCTAATGTACACACCTCGAGAATGAGATTTGAATTGTAAAATGCAGTTTTGTTAAGGACTACAATGTTATTTTGCGTTTCAGTTTTTTTTTTTTTTTTAATAAAAAAATTTATGTTTAGTTAATTAATAATTTAATACTAATGTGTTAGATTAAAGGCCTATTAAAGATACTATATAAAACTATATACATGTATTTGTGTATTTATGTATAATATATAAACTCCCAAAACAATTGGGTTTTTTTGGGATTATACAAATCAAGATTAAATTCTCTCAAAAAAAAAAATCAAGATTAAATATTGAAAAAATAGTTGATTTTTAAACATTACTTCTCAAATTATTAAATAACTATAAATTTCACAAATAAGTGATTATCAAAATAGTAATTCCAATATAGTTATGATATCATGGTACTTCATCTTATAACTTTATTGGAAGTTCTTTGTTGAACTTCTCTACCTTCTAGGTTCACTTAATCACTTGTCAATTTCGAACTTCCACACTTTGTGAAGGGTTTCATCATAACTTCCCTAAATATAAAATTCACACCTAAGAATGATATAAAGCTTTATCTTCTACCAAAAGATATAAAGCTTTATCTTAAAAGATTTACACAACTTTAGTTCTCTACATAGCTCCTTGATTATACATAATGCCACAAACAAATCCAATTAAAAATTATGTATACCTCAAAACAAAAGGGTTTTTCAGGGATCATACAAATCAAGATTAGATATTGAAAAAAAAAAAAAACAATGTTTAATATATGTTACTTTTCAAAATATTCAATAACTATAAAATCCACAAACAAGTGTGATTAAAATGGTAATTTTCATAATAGGTAAAGTGTTGATCGTGATACTTCACCTGATAATTATATCGGAAGTTTTTTGCCCAATTTCTCTCCGTTCTTGATTCGTAGAATCATTTGAAAATCTTGATCGATGCTTTGTGAAGGGCTTCATCATAGATTTCTTAGTATAAATTTGACCTACAAATCGAAACTTTTATCTTCCCCTTTTAGATTTATACTAAGGTTAAATCCCAAATCAATTAGGGTTTTTTCCCCCCTGAGAGGCTTCACATATCTCCTCGATTATACGCAATGCCACAACTAGATCCGAGCAAATGACAATAAAGGAAATCAAGAGATTAAATAGTTTATATATGGAGAAAAATGTAGTTGTGTTTTTTTTTTTTGCCTCATTTTATTTTATTTAATATTCTTCATAAATAGTTTTAAGACAATAAATGATTTGTAAAAATGGATATTAAATAGTAATAGAAAAGAAAAATAAAATAAAATTTAATTTTTGGTACCACTCTCCTTGCATGCATGGGTTGCCAGGTGTAACTTACCCAAATACAAGTCTAGAAAATTAAATCGGGAATTCTTCCACGTATGCTCTAATAACGTCATTTGCCGTAGATGTCTTTTCTTTTTATTTGAATAATACTTACTACTCATGGATTTAAATTACTTCAATTAATAAAATTTACTGTTTTTAAATGAGGGACTTGGGTTTGTATCTCACTTGTGAAACAGCAAAAAGACTAATTAATAACTTAATCTAATACTAAAAAAAAACAATAATTTTGGAGCTGATATTATAGGTTCAAATCCTATATTACTACTCCGACAATGGAGATTATTAGGTTCTATATGAAATAATATTTTGTAATAATAAGTATTCCTAAAGCCTTTTCTTGCATCTTAATTCTTCCTTAAGACTTTCATGGAATGTAATGAAGAGATATACTCATTAATTATCACTTCTTGCTCCATAATTAATTATAGACAATCATTAACCTCAAGTGGCCTTTTATTTATTTTTTAATTTTTTATAAATAAATTGTATTTTTTTTTTTTATACAAGATAGAATTTTCACTCTAGCATAATCTAAGTGTATATGTGTGTAAAGTTCCCTCCTAGAGACTTGAACCCCGGCCCTTACCCCTCACATCCCACAGGCATTTATCCTTATGGAGTGACCACTGCACCACGGGTGCGCGGCTGTAAATAAATTGTATTTTATTGAAAACTAAAAGTTGAAGCATAACATTTAATGTTCCTATGCTCCTATTGAACCGCATTATTATAGCATTTTTGTCCAATTTGATCCACTTTGGTCCATTTTGGTCTAATTTGGTTCAATTCAGTCAATTTTGATACACTTTCTTAAAAATATGGAAAGAGAAAGACAAGTTTTCATTGAGAGTAACTATTCTAAATTTGAATTTGTTTAAAAATACAGATCTCTCGTTTTATTGAAAACATGATACCAATTTAACAAGCATACTCAAAAAGCAAACTCAACTAAGGATAGACACATAGACTCTCCATGAGGCACACCAAAGTTTGTCTTACAAAGAGTCATTGAACTTCATATTTCCCACCAATCGAAGAATCACACCTCATTAGAGAGGATTCGAATGCCAAATTGCCATAAATCTAAGAAGTGTAGGGGATACTATACAAAGTAATAATGGAAAAACAAGGTTAACACAAAAGACAAACAGAAAATAGATAACTTGGAGGCACAATATCATTTTCCTTAGACAATATTTGCCCCCCACACTATTGTTGCTAAAGGGTTATTGCAAATTTGTCCATAGGATATAACCAAGATGTTGGGTTCTACAGATAGCAATTCTAGAGAATGACCACAGGATTTCTTGTGTTTCTCTCTAACTTACTATTTTGTAGAGTTAGTTATTTTTCAAGTGAACATAAGTCTCTATTTATACCCATAGGGTTATATTTCATCAAAAGGCACGTGTAGAGAGTTAAAATGTTTCATAAAACCGTTGGCTTGAAACCTCTTCAAACACACTGAACAGTCACCAAAAAATTATGCAGAAAAATCCTGATTTTCGACTTTTGATCAGTCGAAAATTCCTTTCGATCGATCGAGTGCTATTTTTCGATCGGTCGAACAGGAATCGAGCAGCGATTGAGACATCCAGAAATTCCAGGATTATTTTCTTACCATTTCGATCGATCGAGCCAAAGTTCCGACCGATCGAAAATGCTTAACTTCGAATTTTCACTTAGAAAATTCCTGAACTTAAATTTTCACTTTAACAACTTAATGAAACAATATTTTCAAACTCAAACATCATCATTATTACAACCTATCCTTGTATATACCTATATATACAACAAGAAGTTCTTTGAATCCATAGATGATAGACAATATCAACGAATGCCAATCTACTAACACATGACTTCATGCTTTCCCTTTTCAACGAATAACCTTGATACCACCAAGCAGCAAATCGATCATAGGTGGTCAACCAAGCCATAAAGGCATGCTGAGACATAGCAAACTTCTGTCAAATGAAGTTGACCCACTCAGCCTTCTAAATAGTAAATTCTAATGCCTTGCTCGAACAACAGGCAATTTTGTAAGAGAACTGATTGAAGGAGATGGAGCCAAGTCACTTGATCTGTATTGCTTCAGTTTAACCTGGAAAAATTAAGCTAAAATTGGATTAGCGTTGTTGAGGGGGAAATTGATGCCTCTAAATAAAATGTTGGGAAGCCAAGCCGAAACTCGACTATGGGCTCTTGAGATGGTACCCAAAGGCTTTCGGTGTGATGACAATCCTATCCAAGCAAGAAACAAAGGCTGCACTTGACAAAACAGCAACAAAAGCCCAATGAAAATACTTTACAATACTTAGTTAGTACGTTAGTGGTCCTGTTCTGATAGTTCAAGAGAAATAAATTCTCCAGCAGTAAGGGCGAAGTTACACTTAAGTCCAGAAAGATAAATTTTCTAACAGTAAGGGTGAAATTACACAGTCCAGCAATCAATAATTAAATAAATTTAGGAAAGTGTTAACTCCTGGGGGTCCTTGTATGTCTCGGTCAAGAGGAATTTATTGTACTTTCAGCCATCATTACATCAATGTGAGGGAAGAGTTCGATCGTTATAAATACATCATATCCTTCAACAGTAAAATAAAAAGTAAAAATTAAAGGTTCCATAGGAATAAGAAAATGATTAATTGGCATGGTGTGAAAGGAGAGAGGGATCCCAACTCAGTGCAGCAAGTATTAAATTAAGATTTTGGTGAATGTGTGTTCATAAAGCATGAATGAGGTAACGTAGGCTGTTCTTGAGTGAGTGGGATAGGATTAATACCGAGGTTAAGGCTTTAGTGAGTAGTGGGCTGTTTGTGACTAATCGGGAGACATTTGTGAGCTGTTGGTTGTGTAAAGGGGGAAAAAAAGAATATCTGAGGTTAGGTGAGTGTGGTCCAAGGAGAATGAGTGGTGAGCTTAAGGAGAGCTAAACCACAAGCAAAATGATAAACAAATCAAGAGTTTCAGAGGGAGTAGTTGTCCCCCCTGTGGGCTGAGGTGCTTCTGTTTTTATAATGGAGTTTTAGAGAAGCATTAATTAACAAGAATCCAAAAAACGTAGGACTGATCAAAGGTAGTGAATCAAGGATAATCTTCCTGGGATTTTGGTCAGAAGTAGGAGATTTACTTTAGGGGCTGCCTTGCTTCTTTGGGTAATATATGGCACATGATGGGATTTTGGAGTGTTTTGCATTAAATGCTAGGATTTCTGGTGCTGAGCTTAACCAATGGGATTAAGGCATGTATCAAGAACGAATCCTAATGCTGCAACTGAGATTTGGACCCCAAGAAGGAGGATTCAACACCCCAAGCCAAGTGTCAAACTCTAAGTCCACTTCAGGGGGTTCCGCTGGAGATCCTTTATGCCCTCCAAACCACATGTTCCCAATTTTTCCCCTTTTAGGATTCATGGGCTTGGCACATGGATTATGTCTTAAACGTTTTTGACATTTATAGCATCAATTTGTTGAGGTTTGGATAACTTAGTTTCAGCTCCCTTTCCGCTAGAAGTATAGTCTTGAGGAAGAAGATGGAGTCTTATCATCCTTTAGACTTCAGCTGATATCATAGCCCTCGGACACTGTTCACGTCAGGTAGAGGGTGACAGAAAGCTGATGGGACAACCCCTAGTTCATCTTCAAAGACTTGGTTCTCTTGTAGCTGTACTTTGGTCAGGGATGAACAAGGGCTGGTTTGTCCACTTTCAATCCTTCTGCCTTTTGCTGGGGTCTTTGGGATTGGGCTTGCTCACATGGGCTAGTTCCTTTGGGCTGGGTTGTGTGTATCCTACAAAATGGATATTAAAAACACATGTTTGCCATGGGTTTTCATTCCTCATGGACTTTTATTAGTAAACATTTTTGGGTTTTTCATAGATACTTGAAATGGGCCTTTGGGCAATTAGCTATTATGTTTGAAACAATAGGACAAGTTTCAAAATACCTTTGTAAATGACATTCACTATGATGAATTTCATATTGTAAATAATGTTCATGTTTTCTAATAATTGCATCATAATTTAAATGATGAGCTTGTGGGTTTGAATATTTACCATGAGTGTTTATGGATGTTGTGATGCAAATGATGACCATGTATTTCATGGGTTTATAATATGAGAACATAATCTTTAGGATAACTCCCAATGAGCTTTTATAAGGCGATTGCCATGGTTTTTTGCTATAGTAATATTTAAGCAATAATTATACCATGATATTTTTTTCTTTGCCACGCATTAATAATCTTGGGCTTTTTGATAAAATAGTGCCAATGAAAATGGGGCTTTGGATATTGCCAATGAGAACTGGGCTTTTGATATTGCCAATTGGAATTGGGCTTTTGATATTGCCAATGAAAATTGGGTTTTTGATATTGCCAGTGGGAACTGGGTTTTTGATATTGCCAGTGAGGACTGGGCTTTTGATATTGTCAATTGGAATTAGGCTTTTGATATTGCCAATGAAAATTGGGCTTTTGATATTACCAGTGGGAACTGAGCTTTTTGACGAATAATTTGCCACGGGTTTGAATCATGGGCTTTGATCATGGGGTTGAATCCCATTGGAAAAATAGTATTGCCATGAATTTGAATCATGGGTTTTTTCAAATATTTGCTAAGTATAAAATTCTTGGGCTTTAGAAAGGATTATACTTTATCTCGCTCAATAAATAATTCGGGCTTTTACGAGAAAATATTAGGTCCCATAGTGTTTTGCATTTGTAGCCCAATTTTGTGATAGAAAGGAGAAAAGGTTGTGGGCTAGCATAGTGATAGTCAAAAACAAAATATTTAGGCATGCCCAATAATTTGTTTGTGACATTTGAAAAGAAATAAATTGGCGTTATTTAAATAATATTAGGTGTAAAGAAAAGTACCCCAACAAGCGTCAAGGTATATTTTATGGCAACCTATTACACACCATGTTCAATTGAAATTTAATTAATTTTGGAAAAATATTGATGCTATTTTGGTTTCTATTTTACACTTTTCCACGTTCTACTAAATCAGTCCTTATATAGTCTATTAATTTATTTTCAGAACTAAACAACGTTTTTGAAAATCTTATGAAGCTTTTGTATGGCATTACATCTTTTCAAGTGTCTTTCTATTCACCTTTGTTAGAAATTATGATGAATAAGTGTATTGTATTTCTCTGAATAATAGAATATACATGAGTGTCTTTATATAGGAGGCAGATGTGTGTAGTACAAGTAAGAGTGCTATACAAATAAACAAGGTGGGCCTAAAGCCCACAACCCAATACACGTTAACAGCCCCCCGTGGGTGTGAGACCAACTTGAGGTTGTCAACCAAAGCACGATGGCATCCCCTAGGATGTGACTTGGTGAAGATATCTGCAAGTTGATCTTTAGAGGAGACCGAGAATAGCTTGAAAGCACCATGAACAAGATGATAACGGATAAAATGACAATCGATCTCGATGTGTTTAGTCCGTTCATGGAAGACATCATTATAAGCAATATGAATGGCACTCTGGTTGTCACAATAAAGAGGAGTAGCAGAGGATGTGGACACACCTAAGTCCTTAAGAAGCCATCGTAGCCAAAGGAGCTCAGATGTGGTATCAGTAAAGGCACGATATTCTGCTTCAGTACTAGAGCGGGCCACAAGGGTTTGTTTCTTGCTTCGCTAAGAAATCAGAGAAGAACCAAGAAGAAATCAATAACCAATGGTGGACTTGCAATCAGCGGGATTTCCCGCCCAATCAGCATCAGAGAACAAGAGGAGACTGAGCTGAGTAGAAAAGGCCATGGAAAAGAGTGCCCTTTAGGTATTGAAGAATGCACAGAACATCAGCAAAGTGAGTCGATCGTGGAGCAGACAAATACTGGCTCACCTGGTGAACAACATAGGAAATGTGCTGGACGAGTGACAGTGAGAAAAACTAGGCTGCCAACCAATCGTATGTAAAGAGAGGGATTAGACAATGGTTTCCCCCCCGAGGGAGTCAGATGCTCATTAAGTTCAACCGGAGTGTTAACAGTCTTGTTATCAGTAAGTCCAGCTTGAGACAAAATTTCAGAAGCATACTTGGCTTGAGTAATATAAAGACTATCTGTGAAATGAGTGATTTCAAGACCCAAGAAATAGCTGAGATGTCCAAGATTTTTCATCTCAAACTGTTGACTGAGAAAATCCTTGAGGTCTTGAATGCCACTAAGGTCATCACCGGTTATGATCATATCATCCACATATAAGAGAAGCATAATGGTGCATTTGTCAATGTGACGAAGAAATAAGGCAGAATCATAAGGACTGGCAGTGTAACCCAAGCAAAAGATGGTGGAGCTGAACTTGGCAAACCAAGCTCTTGGAGCTTGTTTAAGGCCATAAAGAGCACGTCGAAAGTGACAAACCTTGTTTGATTCAACAGAGAGACCAGGAGGAAGTTGCATATAAACTTCTTCACTTAAATCCCATTAAGGAAGACACTTTTGACATCCATCTGAAAAATGTCCCATTTACTGGCAGCGACAACAGCTAAGAGGGCATGAACAGATGAAATATGAGCAACCAGAGTAAAGGTCTCTTCATAATCAATCTCATACTCCTGTGTAAAACCTTTTACAACAAGACTAGCCTTATAGCGCTCAATGGACCCATCAGAGCGAGTCTTGATCTTGTAGATCCACTTACAACCAACCCTAGATTTCCCAAGGGGAAGAGTCACCAAATCTCAAGTATGATTTTTAGATAATGCATCAAGTTCCTCTTTCATTGCAATCTGCCATAAAAGGGTCAATGGAGGCCTCGCGATAGGTGTGAGGCTCGTGCAATGTAGCAAGTGTAGTATAACAATAATTGTCAAGTAAATGTGCAGGAATGGATCTTACTCGAGTTGAGTGACGAGATGGAATGTCTTGCGCAAGAGCAAGGAACCCAAGCTCAGGGTTGGGTGGCTCATCTTTGACTTGTTCATCTTCGACCTGTTCATTAGAGGGTGATCCAGGAGAGGCATTAAAAATATCTGGTGGTTGGATATAGAAGTCTATAGGAGGATCAGGAGTAACTATAGAAGGAATATATGGCTCATCTAGAAAAAGTTCCAAGACAAAGGAGGTAGATAGGGAGGCACGAAAGTGAGAGAGCTCGACAAAGGAGCGATGTTTCCAAAAGACAACATTGCGGGAGATGCGAAGACGATGAGAGACAAGATTATAACACCGATACCCCTTTTTAGTTTCGCCATTGTCAAGAAAACAACAAAGTCTAGACCGAGACTTAAGTTTGTTATGCTAATGTGGCTGAAGAAGAACGAAACAAGCAAAACCAAATGAGCGAAGATGGTGATAGTCTAGAGGTGACCCAAAAAGGCGCTCATATGAAGTTTGATTTTGAATAATAGGACTTGGAATGCGATTAATAACATGAACAACATGAAGAGCAGCTTTGCCCTAAAAATGAGCAAGAACTTTGGTAGAGAGAAGGAGAGCACGAACAGTGTTAAGAATATGACGAAGTTTTTGTTCGGCTCTACCATTTTGCTGAGAGGTACTTGGACAAGTTAGTTAATGAACAGTGCCATAGGAATGCAAAACAACTTGGAAAGCATATTGAGTGTACTCAAGAGCATTATCAGATCGAAAAATTTTGATACGTTTGAAAAATTGAGTTTCAACCATTTTTGCAAAATTAGAATATACTTGTAATAATTTAGAACGATGTTTCATATGAAAAATCCAGCTATAGCGAAAATAATCATCAACAAAGACAACAAAATATCGAGATTCACCAATACTAGAGACAGAGGAAGGCCCCCAGACGTCAAAATGAATTAGGTCAAAGATATCAGTGAACATTGACTCACTAGTATTGAAAGGCAAAGCTGGTTATTTTCCTAACTGACATGAAACATAATCAAAATTTTCTGTGGACACTGAACCTAATAAATCTCTAGAAGCCAAGTGTTGTACCCAAAAGGAAGATGCGTGACCAAGTCAGGCATGCCAAAATGCAAGGGAAGGAATAGAATAAACTGCAGCAGCAACAGAAACATGAGCAACAGGTGGAAGACAAAGGTTGTCCATGAGAAACATACGCCCAACTTTGGCACCAGTCCCAAGCTCCTGTACCATCCTTGGATCCTGCACAATACATCCAGAATAATTAAAGGTAACGCGATAACCCAACTCAGCTAATTGTCTCACAGAAAATAAATTGTAAGAAAGGTTAGGAACATTAAAGACCCTAGGAACCGAGAGGTTGGAGGTCGAGATAGAACCTATATTATGACCGAATATTGTGGAACCATTAGCTGTGCGAATATTAAGAGGGTATGGTGCGAGATCAAGTTGAAAAAATAAGGATCAGTGAGGTGTCATGTGGTTGCAACAAGCAGAATCCATAAGCCAAGAGGAAGGAGACGTACCAGATAAAGCTGAGAGAGAAGATGAATAAGATGCATTACTAACTATACGAATGGTAATAGCAATTTTTAAGGTCATCTGTGAAAATGGTGAAAGTGGATCCAGAAGACTTAGACTGTGTAGAGACAGGAGCCATTGGTTGGACACTCTCAGTGTTAGCAATAGTAGCAGCAGAAATTGAAACAGTTGATTTGTTATGATGATAGAAAGTCTCAATATTGTGGCCAAGATGTTTGCAAAAATTGCAAAAACGTTTGCTAGATTATCGGCGACGATTATTGTAATAAGAAGAAGACCTGTCTTTATTCTTCATTTAGAAGCAAAATATGCAAAAATGGAATGCAAAAATGAAACCTACGCGAAAAACTGGGCTTGGACTGCAAAAAGTCAACGGTCAAAGTCAACCAAGGAGCGATGATGTTAGCAAGATGATGCGGATGATGACGTCAGCTAGGGCTGATGTGGCGGCTAACGTAAGCAGGATGACGTCAGCAAATTGCTGTGAAGCGCATATGGCGCGTGAGCATTAAGAGCGTGGAAGAAGATGCAGATTCTTCTGGTGGCGCGTGCAGGTGCATGTCTTTGATGCATATTTCTTAGGCGGCGTGTGAGGACGCGTGCAGTCTCCAATGACGATCAGGTTTCCACAAAATAGTAGATCGGTGGAGGACGATTTTAGTGGTACCTGCAAAAACACAATCGGGGCAATGTTCACGGCGGCAACGATATGGTAGTGGTCTTTGTAGTGTGAGACTCCTGAACGACGGCGACTGTAGGTCCTGAACCAAAGACGACGACTTAGAGACGTTGGAGATTCAACGGCAAATGGCTGCAATGGCGGCTGTGACGACATAAGAGACTATGAATTTGGAGTAACACCAAAGAGAAACAAGACTGCTAAGAAAAATGTCAGAGCAATGACTTTGATATCATGTTAGATATACTGAATAAGTGTATTGTATTTCTTTAAATAATAGAATATACATGAGTGCCTTTATATAGAAGGCAGATGTGTGTAGTACAAGTAAGAGTGCTATACAAGTAAACAAGGTAGGCCTAAAGCCCACAACTCAATACACGTTAACAACCTTCTCCAACCCTGAATTTGATATTGTATTTTAAATCTTAGATTCTTAATTATAATATGAGAGCTTGCAACATTTCTTATATTAGATATACTTTAAAGTCTTAGGGAGTGTTTGGTTTATGCACTTAAAACTGAAAACATGTGTGGAAATACGTGTGGGTGAAAAAGTTGTGAAAATATGTGTAATGTTGTTTAAAAACTAAAAACATGTGTTTGAGTGGGTGTACCAAACGGGGTCTAATCATTTATAAAAGTGGTTTCCCAACTATAAAGGTATACATATGACATAATACGTTATAATATATATATCGACACACATATTACATCATATAATATAAAAGTTTTGCTCATACTAGAATGGTGCTGTTCAAATCTATTTAATGTAACATACATATCAACAATAAAACAAAAATGAAAGAAAATTTTTATTTTTATTTATAAAGAAAAATGAAATAGAAATAGTTGTACTACATAATTAAACAAAAATTAGGACATCTTGTACATTAGCAAATTCTGCATCCTTCACATTTCTTTTAAGAGAGTTTCAACTTATAACGTCCGTTCCTGATAATAACTCTTTATCATCATTTCAAAATATCAATTATTCAACAATTAGAAATTTTACTAGTTAAGTTAGCTGAAACTTATCGCATATTCCGCATTTAAAAAAAAAAAAAAAAAACTATCAGTGTATAACTAGCTCCAAAAAAAAAAAAAGACTAACGAGTAACGACTGTAACTATTTGACAAGCTTTTTGTTGCTGAAAGGCTATACTATACTGGTACTTCGTAATGCATTTTGAAGCCAAAGATTCGAGCTTCACATGAAACCCCTTCTTCCTTCTTCTCAAAACTCGATCTCACTACTACTCTCTGCTCTCACTCTCAGATCTCAACTACACCTCCACTCTCTCAGCCTCAGGCCATTCTCTTCAATTTCCACAAACAAAGCCAAATGGAACTCAACCACCAATGTAATCATCACCAACCCAACTCTGTTAATCATGGAGTCATGCACCAACATGCTCCAACTCAAACAAATTCAAGCCCAAATGACCCGAACTGCCCTCATCACTCACACTTTCCCTGTGAGCCGCGTCTTAGCATTTTGCGCTTTAGCTGATTCTGGTGACATTCAATATGCCTGTGTCCTTTTTTCTCAAATTGAAAGACCCAATACTTATATATGGAACACTATGATCAGGGGCTACTGTAAAGCCAAAATTCCCACCATGGGGTTTTCATTTTTTCGTCAAATGGCTCGAGAATGCGTCGAAATGGACCGCCGGAGCTTCGTTTTTGCGCTCAAGGCGTGCGAGCAGTTTTTTACAGTTTTAGAGGGGGAATCGGTTCATTGCTGGGTTTGGAAGATGGGTTTTGATTCTGATTTGGTAGTGCGAAATGGGTTGGTCCATTTTTATGCTGAACGTAATTGTTTAAATTTTGCCCGTGAAGTGTTTGATCAAAGTTTTGTGAGAGATGTGGTTACTTGGACCTCGATGATTGATGGATATGTGGTGCATAATTGCTTGGAGGAGGCATTGGAATTGTTTAATTTGATGTTAATGAGTGATGTTGAGCCAAATGAGGTTACCATGATTGCTGTAATTTCAGCGTGCTCCCACAAAGGGGACTTAACTATGGGGAAAAGTATCTATGAGTATATAAAAAAGAGGAATGTGAATTATAGCCTGAATTTGCAAAACGCTATGTTGGATATGTATGTGAAATGTGGTTGCTTTGTTGCTGCCAGGGAGGTTTTCAATGACATGAAACCTAGGGATGTGTTTTCATGGACTATTATGGTTAATGGGTATGCTAAGTTTGGTGAGTTGGATCTAGCAAGGAAGTTTTTTGATGCCATGCCTGAAAAAAACGTGGTCTCTTGGAATGCTATGATTGCGGGGTTTTCTCAGAATAGTCAACCAGAGGAAGCATTGAAGTTGTTTCAAAGCATGGTGGGAGTTGGTTTGCATCCAATTGAGAACACATTGGTGTGTGTGCTCTCTGCTTGTGGTCAATTGGGTTCTTTGGATGTGGGTCAATGGGTTCACCACTACTATATCAATCAAAAGCGGATTCAACCTAGTGTGATCCTGGCAAATGCATTTATTGACATGTATGCAAAATGTGGGAGTATCACTGCAGCTGCAATGATCTTCAAAGAAATGGTGGAGAGAGATTTGGTTTCTTGGAATTCCATGATTGCTGGATATGCTTCTCATGGACATGCTACAAAAGCCCTTGTCCTTTTTGAGGAGATGATCAGTATGCATATTAAGCCTGATGAAATCACATTTGTTGGTGTGTTATCGGCTTGCAGTCATGGTGGTTTAGTTTCTGTTGGTCGAGAATATTTTAAAAGAATGAAAAGAAATTTTGGGATAGAACCAAAAGTTGAACATTATGCCTGCATGATTGATTTATTTGGTCGAATGGGGCTACTAGAAGAAGCTTATGAATTAATAACGAAAATGCCTATGGAAGCAAGTGTAGCTGCATGGGGTGCCCTTCTTAATGCTTGTAGAATGCATGGAAACTTCGAGGTGGCTAAGCTTTCCGCCTTTAAGCTTTTAGACTTGGATCCTAAAGATAGTGGTATATATTCATTGCTCGCAGATATTTGTGCTCATGAGAGAACATGGGTTGATGTAAGGATGGTTAGAAATATGATGAGAGAGAGGGGTGTCAAGAAAACTCCTGGTCATAGCTTGATAGAGGTAGAGGGTGAGTTTTATGAATTTTTGGTTGCGGATGGATCACACCCTCAATCCAAAGAGATTTATAGGGTATTAAATGATTTATTTTTGTTGTCCAAACTAGAAGAATAAGATTCTGTTCCTGATAGTGCTCAATTCATGAACTTTCTTTCGTGCGTATAGTGAAGCTTTCCTAACAAATCCGAGCGACTATTTGGGAGGAGGGAATTTTGGGTGGCCAAGAGGAGGGGCCAGGGTTGCATAAGATGCATGAACTATGAAATTTGAGAGATATGAGTACACAGAAGTTCAATAATGCTTGCAACTGCCGGATCCAAATGAGTTGAACATTAAAAATTAGAAAAATAAAAATAAAAACATACATTAAGAAGGGTAATTCTACCGTGTCCTCTTTTTTTTGGGGTTACGGTACTTATTAGAAGGTAACCTGCTATACTAGGTTACCAAAACATCACATTTGACAGTTTCATCTTCACATTATGTAGTTCTAACATCATATGTGACAGTTTTTTTGTCACATTTAGTGGGTTTTTTTTTTTTTTTTTTCACATTTAACGGTTTCATCCTCACATTGTGTAGTTCCAAAATCACATGTGACAATTCTTTTGTCACATTTGGTGTTCCCTTATTTTTTTAGCATTCAAGACTACATCAAAGATGAAAGAAAATCCATGTTATGTAAGTGCAGAGCAAGGCTCTTATGGTGTCTCAACTTTTGAGATCCATATTAAGAAAATATTTGTCCAGGACAACAACTATTCACTCTATGGAACATAAAATTGGTCATAATCCATTACTTGTTGCTAATATGTTGAATCAACGACTTATGCTTATAATCGATCAACCTGATGACTTTGTTTACAAAATAATATGCATCCATATTTTTCCGGAATATACTAAAAGCAAAAGCTATGAATATATATATTTACCTTAAAACCTGTTATATAATAAGTCACCTATCTTACCTGGATTAATTTTTTTTCTCAATGGCGGTTGTGAATAAGAAATTCCAGACCTATATAGGCTTTATAAATATTATTATTTTCATTGGTAAAAGAGTTATCTAGAAACAAAATGCATCAAACTGAATCTCATAGGCAATCTGTTTCACTAGCAAAGCAACAATAGGGAGGAAAAGTGAAGTGATTACCCTTGCTACATTCTGATATGAACAAAAAAATTGATGGTCCACTTAGGTTGTGGTAGAACTTCTGAAGTAGAAGATGAAACTGACATTCATAGCATCTTGAGTGCAAATTGAGGATTTGTATTTTGATTAACTAAATCTGCCAATGGAAAGAAAACAAGATAAGGATTCTTAATCTGACTTTTAGAAAAGCTATTACAAGATAAGGATAGATATAATAAACACTCAATTTTTGCTAGTAGATGCATAAGTAGTACCAGCCTGTTTCGAAGAAACACCAACTCTATCTGGTTTAGAATTTTGACTACCCCTCATATCTGCATACAGAATCAAATAATTGAGAACCTTAACTGAATTTAAACAAAAGAAAACAAGAGAAAGTTGGGTATTTGATTAATGCAAAAGGATTGAATATTGAAGGAGGTGTGTGAACCTTTGGAGTGTATGATCCTTCAAAAATCTTCCAATCTCAAGGATAATTGAGCAGTGTTGGAGCAGTCCCCACCTATTTCCACCTAGCAGCATGCTGACAAGTGAGGAGAAGGAAATACTAGAAAGTTTAATGCTATGTTTTATGCCAATTTACAGAAAAAAATACCTGATTATTAGTTTGAATTCACTTGGATTTTGGTCTCTCCAATTCCAAAGAATACATCATTCAAAATTTAATATTGATCAAAGCTACACTGAATTATATACAACTGATCAAAGCTACACTGAATTACATCACATGTTACAATTACAATAACTAATCTCCAAACAACCCATAACAAACTCACTTAATTGCTCTAAAGGCTTTCGGTTACACCAGAACTAACCCCCACATGCTGATCTAATTGAGTTAGCCTTTACTGTACTCCTAAGACTGCTGCTGCACAAGGCACTTTGTGTTTGCATTGCATGAGATGTTGCACATGCTGTTAGTACGGCCACTTGATTAGAAAAGTGGAAAACGGTGAAGCGAAGAAAGGGAAAATAGGGGAGGAGAGAGTGAGGGGCTAAAGCCAATCTTATTTTCTTCTTATTTTCTCTTTTTTTTTTGGCATAAGAATAAATGAAATCCAATTAAAGATTAGCAATGTGAGAGACTGCGCCCCCACCCGTTTTATAAGATGTTGGGCCAAACCCACGTGAATGGGTGGAGTCGTGTTATTACCTCTCAAAATGGAGGTTTGACAAGTTATATTTTCCCCTTTAGATTAAGAGTTTTACAATGGAGTCGCCACTTATTTAATTATTGAAATAAATAAGAAAACCAAAATAGAAAAATTCCTCATTTTATTAATTTGCAATTGAATTTACATTGATCATAGGAAAATTACATGACTTTGGTCCTAGATACAATCTAAGATAAAGTACATAACTTTGTTTCCTAATTACAATCTAGAAATTGAAAATTACATGGATAAGCATTTGATCTACTAACCCTTGATCTAAGTTCGGAGGCTATGTTACAAGGTGGGAAGGTATTAGGCACCCACCTTACCCGGTGAAACCGGTCTTCTAGACTATAGTGGCCAACATTCATATCACATCATCCAATATGTTATCCATCAATTTGCATGTTGAATTCATTGTGTGTGCATGTGATAAACCCTAATTCTATTTATTAAGCATTTCATTTGGATTGAAAAATAAATTCTAGTGAATGTGTGTGGATAGTGATATCCTAGATTCAAGGATTTGAAAGAATTGTTAAACAAACATGTTTTTCATATTTTTGATGTGGATTTATGATTAAAATTAGTGTTATGCATGAACATGTGATGAACAACCAAGAACATGTGAAGAACATATAAGAACACTTAAGAACATTCAAACATATTCAAGAGAATTTAAATGATTACTATCATGCTTTAATCTTAAACTCTCATCATGGCAACACAAAAAACAATTAGGAAAATGGATTATACATTCATGCAAGATCCATATGGTGGAGGAGGAGACTCTTAAGGGAGGTCCTAAGGATGGAGTAAAAGAAGAGTTAGGAGAGGGAGAATGAGTCTCACTCAATACCTTGAGTCTCAGGAAGATCAAGATATGACAAAACTACTCAACTTCCCTAGAACTTAAGAGAAGAGAGGAGATGAGGGTTTTTTGTGTGCTTTGGAATGAAGGAGAGGGGGGTTTATATGATAGTGATGGAGGAAATATGAATGGAGAGCCATTTAATGAGGGTTGACAAAGAATCATGAACCTAGACCTCATTTTAGCCTCGGGGGAAATCTAGTGCATTAAAGGTAGAGATTGGTGGGAGTTAGGAGCAAGCAAAATTCGGTTTTCCCGCAGCTACTGTAACATCTTGTAGAGACAACTTCAAACTCATATCCTACTTAATTCTGATCGGAATTGTCTCGTTTTTGTGCTCAAATTGAAGCCCCAGATGTCTAGTTTTTGGAAAAATTAACCTCATTTACAAATTCAAAATATTCTGAGAGATATCAAAGAAATGGTGAGCAGAGGTCATTTGTTAGAAAATAATTTCAGCACAATTAACATTAATAGGTCCCAAATTAGCTCCCAATTAACATTAATAGGCTCCAATCACTCCCATTTCAGGCTTAATTAGTTTCAAATTTACCCTAATTAAAAGATAATTGTACAAATTACGCATTGAATAATTAATGTTTAACTATCTAATTAATTAGGTGTGTGCAACCTTACCATAAAATGTAGTCCTAACCAATCAAATTATGACCCATCATTAATCTCAAATTGATTATAATTATAACCAATTGGAATCAATTGTTCATAATCACATATAGTCGGATTTAATTTATGATAGTGCATCTCGGCCATTAAAACTTGATTTGACGATAACTTTCAATCTGGTGGTCTGATTAGGGCTTATGACCAGTCAATTTGATCATCACAACATTAAGATCATTTTGGTGAAATGAAATTAAGGATCTAATGACCAGAATTAATATGCATATTTTCAAGGCGAAATTACCCTTTTACCCTCCATGTGAGGTTAAATGCGGGTTGCAAAATAGGGTGTCAACAGGCAATTTTATAATTAAATAGCTGATATGGTATAGGACACTTAAGTTGCCACGTCAGTTTATAAGTGCCTGCAGTAAAATTATAAATGCCACATCACTTTTCCGTTAGCCACATAAACAATATTTTTAACAGAAGTTAGCCGAATGACTAATATTACTCATTTTTTAAACTTTATGGACCAATAGTGCTCACTTAAAACTTGAGGGACCAATAGTGTAGTTTCACCAAAAGATAAAGAATTCACTAGTTCTATTTGTATATACCATAGATGATCCAAAGAAATTAGACCAACTATTTGCAGTTGGAGCTAAGTATGAAAATTTTTATCTCATAATATCTATAACTTGATTTGATATATAACTCACTTTCATGTACTACAAGCAGGTCTCTTATTGCAAAGTATCTCAAAGAAGCAAAACAACTACAAAGAAATCCATTTAAAAAGGGAAAATTCATTTTAAAAAAAACCACTTCAATGTGTTTCGTTCACATCTATATCTAAATACCATCATGGTAACAATTGAAAAAGAGACAACCAAAAGCATCTGCATGTCTGGATTTCATTCTTAAGTTCTCAAAAGGGCAACTTCTAACTTGTAGGAATTTCTTATTGTTCATTCTACAACTCTAATGGCAATTGAAATATCTGCATTTAAATGGTATAACTATTAGTGCTTTAAAAAAAAAACAAAGATGTTTGTAAGTGCATATCTCTTTGCATAGAGCCTTAGATATTTAGTTATTATTTAAATAACTATAACTACTCTAGAACTTTAGCTTATCTAGCTTAACCTGACAATATCAAATTCAAAATCATATATAATAAGTTTATTATAAAAAAATCAAGTAAACAACAACATGCTTAAAAAAGGGATATAATTAACCTTTGAGAGGTTTCTTACCATCTGAAAGTTGAGTAATAATGTAAATGATTGTGGGTGCATATTAGTGTTTCAGCTCTGTTTTAGAGCTTGATCTTGTTATGTGGACTTCAATTTTATGTGTATATGCATTCTAGATGTTATCTTTTTACATGGACTGCAATCTAACTATCAACTATAATTAGATAATTGATAATTTTTCAATTATAAGGATAAAATAGCTATGGGTTTAGGTTGGATGCTTATATCCCAAAAAAAGGGTTGCATGAAAGAGATGACCATTTCATGAGGTTAACTCCTACTTATGAAAAGCTAATTAGAATTAAGCAATAGCACCACTAATCTGGAAAATCAATATAGAGAATCAGATGGCAAATTAACAACATCAATGACTTGTCCAGCAAATTAAAATTAATGACTGGTCCTACTGATGACAAGCTACTTTTGTCACATTCAACAGTGCCCTTATTTTTTACTCACATCAAAGCAAAGGCTGCTAACAACATTCTACTACAAGCAAATTGACAAGAAGCTGCAAGATATGAATCTATTAAAATACAATATTTAAAAATTTTAATCCTTTACACAAAACAATAGTACTATATAAGTTAAGACCAAAACAACAAAGTACAAGGAACAATATGTCCAAACATAATTACAAATAGAGTTAACAACTCACCTGACCTAACAAAACTCATAGTGAAATAAATAGTTCAATTGAACAGTAGGCTTCAACAGAAATTCAAAGCAAAACTTATAGCAAGGTTACCTCACCCAATTTTAATTAACAATGGCTCACAATGAAACCTTAGATATCAGGTAGATAGTAGTTTTTAGCAGAATAGCAGGATACATTAACCAGTTATAGCATAGGGTTGTAATCGGACTGAATTGCATAATTGACTCCTACAAATGATTTATAAATTCAAACCCAATGGATCCATAGCCTTAAAAGGTTTTCAATAAATAACTATAGTTCACTTTTATGTCAATATATTCTTAAATAAAAATAAAAATTTTATGTAAATATAACATTACAAATTGCCCGTTTGGTAGAGGAGTTTGAGTAGTATTGTTTGTAATTTTTTGAAATACGTATGGGTAAAAAAGTGTATGGAAATGTATGTAATGTTATTTAAAAACTGAAAATGAGTGTTTAAAATGTCCTACCAAACGGGCGCTTAGACTTCATCATTTAGAAAATTAAATTATGTGTACCTATAAAAAAAAATATAAATTATGTGTATAATTGTTACCTTAGTGGTCTGAGAAATCAATACTAGCACAAGATGACATTGAAAAGGAAACAAAGAGGAAATTATTCATGCTTTTAAGCTGAGTTATTAAAATTAGTAATTATTTTTAAAAGAAAATGATATAAGTGTTTGAACTCATTTACAGAAGCAATACACACAACATAATATGCAATCAATTGCTTTGAAATAAAACTAATGAAAGAGAAAGAGGAAACAAAACAAACCAAGAGCACGCAAATAGAGGGGGGCAGTAATATGCAATTAACAAGCATTTAGAATAAAAACAAAATACTTATTCAAATGGGTTTCACTGAAAAAGGGAAAAAAAAAAATAACGTGAGTGAAATTAGGGTTTTGTTTTGATCCTAACCTTCACTTAAGAGTAAATTGACGGAGAAAGAGCAAGCAAGAGAGAAGAAGTAGGAGCAATTCCTCAGAAAGAGTGAACCAATTCCCTCTAACTAGTCGTGCAAGTCGCCCCTGGGAATTGAGAGAACGCGTGAAAGAAGATCAAATTCTATTGTTTTTGCTTATATTATATATGTTAACTAGCTGGTATCCACTTAAATTGACAAAAAGGTTAAGATTAAAAACCATCAGATTTAATGGTCAAGATGTGGGTGGGTACCATACCCATACCAACTAAAAAAACATGGGGTACCATAAAATAACCCCAAAAAGAAAAGTCGAAAACCTGTCAAACAGCACTGGGAGAATTTGGACACAAAAGTTAAAAAGTTTAAACTTAATTGTCCGCTTGTCAAAAAAAAAACAAGGTTAATATATTGTCCATATATAATATATGAGAAAGCCAGAAAGTTGAGGTTGAAAGGAAGTGGAAGAGAACCGTAAGTTAAATAAGCCAATCACAAGCGTTAACCCCCCATAATGATCTACCGACAGAATTTAAAGTGAAAGAAAGAAAAAGAAATCCAAAGTTGAAGTGTTTTCTTAGCATGTTCTACAAAGTTTCTCTTGACTTTGTTGCCAATTTCCCATTTTCTTCAGTCATCAGAAAAGCAAGTTTCCCATTTGAATGCTTTTTGCTTCACTTTTAGTCTTCTACTCTAAATCAAGAAAGAAAGAAAAAAAAAATTGCATTTAGATTGGAAATTTGATGATCTTTGTTACCTTCTTGGGGTTACTTTAATCAGTATCTTTAAAGAAATATCGGGTACTCAAGCCAATTATATTGCCATTTCTATAATCCAGGTATACTGCCACTTCTTTCTAATCTCATTCGTTTTCCCAGTAGTTTTCCTTCTAAAGCTCATGCTACTGATTTTTTATCGTGCTTATAAATTGTGATGAGATTTTTTTTTTTTTTAATGCTAACAGTCAGTAACAGACCTAATGCTTATTGTACTGAGATTGGATTGCTTATATATATATATATATATATATATATATATATATATATATATTGATTTAAATGATGTAATAATATATACATATAGTTTACTGTAAAATTATATTTCATGACTACCTTATATATTAAAACAAAATGATTTGAATGAGATATTAATTCTTCCAAAAAATCATTTTAATTATTGTGAATATTCCATATATTTTAAATGAGATATTCCTTATATTCCTTATATTAATATGTATATATGTTCTCAACACATATTAATTCTTCCAAAACCAGAGTAATAGAAAGTGATTGAGATTACAATTCGAGCAATTTGAATCCAAAAGGTTCAATTATTGTGAATATTCCATCAATCACATATTTAGATTTTTTTTTTTTTGAGAGAGTTTTAACTTATGGCGTCCGCTCCTGATAACAGCTCTTTATCATCAGACCAAGACACCAATCAGTTTTTGCTGTAGACGGGGATTGAACCCCAGATTTCTTATACAACCATTATCAGTTAAGCTAATTAGAACTCACCACATATTTAGATGTTAAGTGAAAACAAGAAGAAAGAAAATGTTGCCCCAAGGGAGATTAATGGGTATACTCGAACAATGTACCCTCTACTCTCATAAATGGTTATTTTAATAAATTAAATATCGAGACCTATCGGTTATGTGAGATAAGGTAATACCACATTATTCTACTTACAAAAGTTATGACAAAGAGGATGCACATATCTAAAGAGATACCACTCTAGCTACAAATGTGAGATTTTTACATAACAACTCTCTTAGTGGCTACTCGCATATTTGTTATAATGCTTTCGATGATGCTCATGAATCATACAATACACAAATGAGTATCATATGAATCATATCGTATCTAAAATGATAAATATCAAATGATACATAGACATATGGGTTTACATTAGGGATTTTCTTTTGGGTTAAAATTTGTGCTTTGATTTGAGTTCGACAAGTTATTAGACTTGTTTTTAATAATAAAAAAAATTAATACATCACTTGATTGAGCCAAATAAAATAACATCTCTCTCTCTCTCTCTACAAAATCTGGCCACATCTACAAATGTATTTTCTATACTATGAATAAGGTATTAACCAACAATATAATTTTTTTTAATTTTGTTATATTTTTGTAAGTCTAAGAAGCTAGAATGTCGAGAAGAAATATAAAGAAAATGTTATTAAAATAAAAGAACAAGAAAATATAGTAAATATTGCTAATGATAAAGAAATTGTCAATGAAGAAATAATTTTGCAAGATGATATACATGATGATAATATTGACTTAAATGAAAGTTGATTAGACAAGCTGATGAAAACGATGAGAAATTAATTATTATTTTGGCTTATATGCCACCTATTATCACTTTTGAATTTACAAATTTTTCTTTTTTTTGAGTTTACGGTTTTGATTTTAGATGTTATAAACATACTTTAATTTGATTTATTTAGTTAGCTTTGTTAAATATTATTATATAAGTTATACGGTAGTGAAGTGGTGTTGGGTTAGGGCGGTGGGCATGGGAGTAATAACAAAAAATTCTCAGATTTGTTTAGAATAATCTTTGATTTCTATTATTTTGTTTCTTCCATTCTTCATCTCCCCCTTTCCCTTTTGCAATGTAGATTTTATGTTTTCAAGATTTTTTTTTTTTACATTTAAAAAAAATCCATGTTTGTATGATTCTTTATGTCCTATCAAACCTAAAGGTACTTATTTTCAACAACTCAATATTTAGATGAATTATATTGACAACAAATCCAAATTTGGAACTTAAATGCTTTCTTTCCTTTACAATTAATTTAATTTTGTACGTGAACAAAATGTTTAACGTCCATATTGGTATATATATTATACAGGGACTTGCCAATGGAGATGGTAAGCCTAATTCTCGAACTTGGAAAAGTGATATGGGCTCCGATTCGCAAATATTACAATTATCACAGACGTGCCTATAAACATATGGAAATTCTCGAGGAAAAATGGGAAGTATTAGAATGTCGAAAGGGGGACATAGAATCACAAATGGAGGCACAACTTGAACGAGGAAAGATTTCAAAAGAAGAAGTTAAAAATTGGCTCCAAAGGGTAGAAAAAATGAAATCGGAGATAGAAAACATTAAACAAGAAGTTGACAAAAAGGATGTGTTTCTCACGTATGAAACTAGGAAATCTTGCATTTGAGAAGAGTCAAAAGGTAGAAGAACTTCGTCAAGAAGGTGATTTCAGTGATGGTTTGGTAGTTGATCCACCTGTAACTGTAAGCCATGGAGAAACATTGCTAACTACAACATTAGTGGGAGAATCTACAGCCAAAAGAACAAAGGAAAAGGTTTGGCAACACTTACTAGATGAAGATTCTAGAAAGATTGGTGTTTATGGCATGGGAGGCATTGGAAAAACAACGATCATGAAACAAATTAATAATGATCTATTAAAAGAGAAAACCAAGTTCGATAGCGTAATTTGGGTAACTGTATCAAAGGCATTTAATGTTATCAAGCTACAAGAGGATATTGCATGCAAGTTGAATCTAGATCTCTCAAAGTTTAAGGATGAAACTACCAGGGCAAGCAGGCTAAACAATGCATTGGAACATAAGAAAAAGTATGTGCTAATCCTAGATGATATGTGGGAAGCATTTCGTCTTGAGGATATAGGGATTCCAGAGCCTACTCCATCAAATGGATGCAAATTAGTGTTGACAACTCGAAAAATTGATGTTTGTAGAAGAATGGATTGTAAGGATATTAAGGTGGAGCTTCTTTCAGAAGATGAGTCAAGGAATTATTTTTTTTGATACAGTGGGGCGTGATGTTTTGAATGATCGAAATATAAAACCAATTGTGGAGGACGTTGTTAAAGAATGTGCAATTGTTTGCCTCTTGCAATCATCACGATAGCGGGAAGTTTAAAAAATGTAGTTGATGCTTCAGAGTGGAGGAATGCATTAAGTGAGTTGAGGTTGAGGGCATCAATAAAAGGGCCGACATATGTAGATGCTCCAGTATTGAAGAGGCTTCAATTCAGTTATGAACGCTTAAAAGATAAGAAACTTCAAGATTGTCTCTTGTGTTGTGCACTATACCCTGAAGACTATGAGATTTACAGACATGAGTTGATAGAGCATTTGATTGGTGAGAAAGTAATAGAAAGCATGAAGAGTAGGCAAGAAGAGTTGGACAAGGGACATACTTTGTTGAATATGCTTGAAAATGCCTGCTTATTAGAAGGTGGGTCTAAAGATTTTGGAATCAAAGATTTTTTAGAAAAAAGGCGTTTTGTGAAGATGCACGATCTAATAAGAGACATGGCCCTCCAGATTGCAGGTGCTAAGTTCTTGGTATTAGAACTTAGAAGATGTTCCAAATGAAGAAGAATGGGGAAATGATCGATGTTGAAAAGGTTTCTTTGATGTGCAAACGTGGTTCAAAATTTCCTTATGTGTCACCAAAATGTCCTAAGCTTTCGACCTTGCTTCTACGAGGATATGTAAACATCATCCCGGATTCATTTTTTGTGCACTTGCATGGACTCAGAGTTCTTCATGTAGATTGTAGTGAGTTTGAATCTTTACCAAATTCAGTCTCTGACTTGAAGCATCTTACTTCATTAAGGCTTAATAATTATGATTTAAAGTGTGTGCAAAGCCTATAGCATTAAGGAGTTTGGATCTTTCGGTATCACGACTGGAAGAAATATATACCTCATGGTTTGGAAATGTTGGTCAATTTGAGATACCTTAATCTTTGTAAAACGAATCAAGAGAAGATGTCACCAGGGATTTTACCCAAACTCTGTCAATGAAGAAATTAGAGCGTTTTGAAGGCGCATTAATTTGATGGCGTTAAAGGCTTCAATACATATGTTAGAGCCTAGAGGAGCTAGCCATTACATATATATATGCCGTGAATAAAAAAAAAAAGCCAGCTAGCCAGCTGGGAGTTGGCGAAAGTGTAATTTCAAGTGACTGCTCCCAAATTAAAGACGTTCATGCCCTAATAATTTGCAAATATCAACGTTGCGGTGTGACTGTCTTCGGACTAGTGGAAAAAGACTGTTTGGTTGAAGGGGTGTGATCCTGAAGAAATAGAATACCTTGATTCTTATTTTTACACCTTTTTCTCATCAAAGCCTTGAGATTCTACAAATTGAATAATTTAAAGGGACTGTTTAGAGAAGAGAAAGTCGCAGCAGCACCGGTCGTCTCCCTCAGCATCTGATGAAGTTGAAGTTGATGTAATGGAGATTACCAGAGCTGCTGAAGACCATATGCAGTAGCAGTAACGTGATACTTTGTAATTCTCTCGAATATTTTAATGTCTGCGGGTGTCCGACTCCGAAGCTTGCCTCTTTCTCTTATTTATCTTCTCCGCCTTCTTCATTACAAAAATTTATATAGAGAAAGAAAGGTGGGATTTGCTGGAATGGGACAATCATGATATGAAGATGGTCCTTGAACCTCTCTGTCATTTCTAGGTATACCTCTCTCTATTCACTTTACATCTTTGTTTTATTTGAAACGATTCAATTATTCACATGACTCTTCCTCTGTAAGTCAAAGCCAAAGCCGACTCAAGAAATAATTGTGTGGCGTGGTCCGCGTGGACCCGCAACTAGAACTTGGCTCTCAAATGTGTTTCCGTGTAATTCTTAGCTCTTTTGGTTCTGATTTATTGTTTTTTATTTGAACTTTGTTGTGTTATGATTTATGAACATGTGTTCTTCTCTTTGGCTGAGTGGGATATGACCTTCTGTAATAAATTGATACTCCATGTTAATTTGTTTAGTAATTGTGAAAGGATTCAAACATTGTCTGTTTCTGCTTTAGAGATAATGTGAACTAGATAAACTGTGAGTGTGCAAATGTTTCCAATTGCATAAGCGCACACACATCCTTTTGTCTGAACTTGTAACCCAGTTAGCAGCTGCATTGGCTGTTCTTTGATGCTTATCATTATTTTTTCTTCTCTAGGTGCAACTTAATTTATTCAATTTCAGGTGCACTCTCGACTAAAAAGCTTTAAATCATTTGTTAAATGTTAATCTTTACAATAGATTTTAGGCTAAAATTGTTTTATAACTAAAGTAAATTTTCTTTGATACAGTGGACTTAAAAGACGCCAATGAGCTTGTAATTTGGACTAATTGGGTTGCTATATATGCCCTTCACTTTACAGTTCTACAACACAACAGATTAATTGATCATCTGTGAGATTGATAAATAGTGTTCTCAGTGGTTTTGAAACCACATGTAGCTCACTAATGATTGACGTGCTCATAGTTCAAAGGTAATAATTAGTCCTTTCAACTTTTTTTTTCTCTTTCAGATTAGCATCCTTTGTTGCTAGAACTTGGTTCAATGCACAGACAAGTGGTCTCCTTTAGGTCATGAACAAGTTTTTTGATGCAATAGAAGCGAATCATAACTAGAAGCAGATAGGAATATGTAACACCTCCTGTGATTGTTTAGGAGTGCTTTTGTTATTCTACGTACAGGTCTGGACTGTCTAGTGGATCTTTTTATTTTTGAAAACTAGAGTCTGATAGATTGTATGACTTAGTTGCCATATTTGAAAGCTGCCATGATTCAGCTAGAACCCTCCTTTTCAATTTGTCTCAAACCATGCACGCAACTTCTGAATTGCTATAGGTCTATAATTGGTGGATGAAAACTGCATCCATCAATCTGCTTGGTTTTACACCACCCATTTTTGAAACTTCTGCAGATGGAATATCAACAAAGCCTCTCTAATTGCAGACAAATAACCACAGTTTTGCTTGTCATTGTCCAACTATAGTAACCAGCCATCCTCCTCTTGCCTTCTCCGTTTTTGCCAACAAAAATTGCTCCTATCCATTTACCACTTCTTCCCTTAACAACTGCATTGGCTGTTCTTTTGATTAGAGTCACCTCAACTTGCTGTATTCTGATAAATAGGTGCTTAATATCTTTGATAGTTGGGACTATTTCCCACACACAAAAAAAAAAAAAAAAAAAAAAAAAGCTTTCTTATGATGAAGAAAGTCTTATTTGAAAACCAGCCTAGGTAACTCCCCCTTGAAGACAAAATCTGCACCTGCATTAGCTAGAGCAGAACCAGCTGCAACTTGCTGTATTACTTAATTAATATCTTTCATAATTATCATTTTGTTTTTCTCTAGGTGCAACTTAATTTATTAAATTTCAAGTGCACTCTCGACTAAAAGCTTTTAAATCATTTGTTAAATGTTATCTTTATAATGGATTTTCGGCTAAAATTGTGTTACTACTTGAAGTAGATGCTCTTTGACACAGTGGACTTAAAAGTTAAAAGACACTAATCTTGTTTTGGACTAATTCGGTTGCTACATATGCCTCTCACTTTACGGTTCTTCTACAACACAACAGATTAAATGATCATCAGTGAGATGTCAGAATCTGAGGTTGACAAATAGTGATCTCAATGGTTTTAAAACCACGTGTAGCTCCCGAATGATTTATGTGCTCATAGTTCAAAGGTAATTAGTCCTTTCAACTTTTGTTTCTCGTTTAGACTAGCAGCCTTTGTTGCTAGAACTTGATCCAGTGCTCCTTTAAGCTTTAACAAGTTTTTAAACAAATTGAGGTGAATCATAACTAGAAGCAGTTAGGAATATGTAACACATCATGTGATTGTGTAGGAGTCTACAGTAAGGGAAACAGAAGGATAGATACTAATGCTTATATAAGACTTTCGTTGCAGTAATTATAAGGCTGTTTGGTTTAGGCAAAACTCAAAACTCATTTCTCATCACTCAAACCTCTAACCCATATTTCGTATCTCTATCTCTATTTTTCTCTTAGCTGCCCTGATCTTGCCTTCTCTGTTTTTGCCAACAAAACTTGCTCCTTTCCATTTACCACTTCGTCCCTAAAAGCCGTCCACAAGTATAATGAGCTACCAACCAAGACAAGCATCTTTGTTTAGAGGCAAAGGCATTTCTCTCTCTTGCATCTGCTGTCCCAACATGCTTGCTCTCAGAAACCAAAGATGTTTTATAAATTAGCATATTGACTGCAGTATTAGCTTCACCTTACCTAGTAGCTTTGCTTCTTTATTTCCAGATGGACCTTAAAGTAGCTAGAAAAACCACAAAAAGTCATCTATATGTGCCTTGGTTAAGCAATTCCTTCTCAGGCCAACAACAAAAAATCCAGACTTTTATGGATCTTGGGCCTCTTGGCTCCAAATTCTCCACTCGGATAATCAAGTCTGATCCAAACCAAACATCTCAAGTTAACTGGTGGTCAATACACAAATGACTCCAGTGTTTCTTGCTCATTACGGTCAATAATTGAAGCCCATTATAGACAAAACAAGCATTCTGAAATTGAACTAAGCCTATCATAGGTTTTATTCATGTGGATCCTAAGGGTATACAAACGCTTTTTTCTTTCAACTTGCCCTCATGTGAAGCTGAAATGATATATTGTTTGAGAACAATTTCCTTTGAATGTTAACTTATATATAGTCTTGATTTGATCATAGATATCAACAATGTAGCCTATCATTGAGGGTGGATTAACATTGTTGGGTCATGATGGACAGAATGTGCTAGTTCAAATAACTAAGACAATGACAGACAAAGGGCTTGTCATTTTTATAGTCCTCTCATAATGAGATTTTCTACACATTGGGCATTGACATTAGTAACCTTACCGTGTTCTTGCCAATTACTTACAATAATAATAAGAAAAAATGTATGAAAACCTACAAGCTACCACCTTTAGTAATTTTTTGGAATATTCTTATGATTTGTTTCTCTTAATACAAAAATTGGAGGACATTAGAGATATAAATGGGACAGGATCTTATCCCAAGTTGGATAAAAACCATCTCATAGCATCTAAAATTACAAAACGAATTGAATAATAACACGAACAAAATTTCATAACATCAATTGTCATGACAAGAAAGTTGCAAGCAGGTAATCAAATAATACAACTACCTCATAAAAAACCGAAAATCATAACGCGTATGTGTATATGTATTCTGAGAACATAGAACAACACAATAAAAGAAGCATACAAAAGCTTCACTGGGTTCAGAACAATCTTGATATGATATATGATATATGATATATCTCATCGAGTAACTATAGTTCCTCAAAAAATTACAAAACGAAATAAATAGAAACACAAACAAAATCGCATAACATCTATTGTCATGATAAGAAAGCAAGTTTACCTTTAGGTTAGTGAAGGACACATGTTCTCACATAAGTACTACCATTAAGAAGAAGTATTGTAGAAATATATTTTTCTTTTGGATACATAAACAGATAAACTTCAACATTTACCTTTAGCAGCCACTTGTATGATTCAAAAATTGTTTTGAATGGAAGTATTTTGCTTGGGTATTATCTTATTCATTACACTTTGGCTTCAACTTGCATCCTTACAGAATTTGTGAATGCAAGTTTTAGGTTTTTATTGAGGGAAATAAATCATTGCCCATGACTGTATTTAATTAGGGCTCTTGTTCTAATAGCCTTGTAATCAAAGTATACATTTCAATAAAGTTTTGTTCATTATTGGATCAAACTATTGCATCAATTCATGACTGTATTGGCAACATCAAAATTGTTCAATTTGAAACATTACAAGAAATTAGAAATATAAAGGCACACGATCAATTACATTTTAGAAGTAAAACCAATATAAAAAATAAAATAAAAACTAAATTTTATTACATTCTTCTTGGTTTGTACTCTAAATCTTTGTAAAAGTTTTTGTAAATGAACAATGAAACTACCTTAAGAGTCAAAATTAGAAAATACATTCAATGTTTCAATGATATTGAAAATTAGCCTATTGACAACAAGATATGGCTTCAATACATCATGGAATGCTTGTAACAGGTTCTACTTTGAAAAAATTCAGTTACAACCGAAGACCATCTTTGATAGAGCTACTATTTTCCTAGCAGAGTACCAACACTTCATATTCTTAGCAGTTTTTATGTCAAGCTTTTCTTTATGCAGCACTGTCATGTAATGTGTCTTAGCTGCTATGCTCTTTCCTGAGTTGTGTTTCTTTGTTTCGTTTGGTTGTCTTACAAATTCAGACCAGTTTTTTTTTTTTTTGTTTACTTTCTTTCAACATATCAATACAAGTTTTCTATCTTTTAACTCACAAAAACAATATAAATCATGGAATGCTTCAAAACATTTTCTGGCAAGATATATTGAACTTTTGGGCAGCAAATGCTAATATTTTATCCTGTTAACAAGAAAACAAGAGATATATAGTTATTAATCCATATAACCTTTGGCCACAATAAATGAGGAAAAAATGCATAAAACAAACTCTTGTTCATAAGCTCAATTGTGCCTAAATCTAAATCCAATTTCTGCTTTATTGTATAAGTAAATACCATATTTGTATAACGTAGAAATGCCCAATTAGAATTAAAGTTCATAATTCAGCCCCTTTCTATCTTAAGTTTCAGATGCATAATCAAAGCATATTCCAAAATTACAAAGAACAAATCAGATTATACAACACATAAAAACAGAGAACGCGTCTTAACATTTTGCCTTCTCCTTACTTTTTTTGTCAACATTTACAAAAGTAGAAACACAAAACTTACAGTATTTCATTAGTTAGTTTGATCTCTGTTTCAAATGCATAATTAAAGCATATCCCAAAAATACAAAGAAAAAAAAAAAGATAATACAGCACATAAAAACAGAGAACACGTCTTACCCAATAGTGGGTCTCTCCTTCGAGCTACAGGAATGAAACCAAAATCAGTAAAAATGAAATGCTATTTTTCAGCAAATTATGGATCATAACTGATAGTATCAAAGGTGGATTTTTCTGGCAAAATCAAACAAACCCAATTCAAAAAAAGTAAGATAAGATCAAAACAAATACTCTCCAGATAATAAAAATCCAAACAACAAGATCCCCCAACCATTTAAAAAAAAAAAAAATTCCTGGTACCGATTAGAGAGACATAGGAAATTACCGGAACCACCACCGGAATTGGTGGAGCGGAATGCAGTGGCTGCTAGCTGTAGCCATGGAGATTGAGCCATTAAGTCTTAGAGAAAGATCTGATGGAAGAGAGAGAGGGAGAGAGAGTTTTTTGAAATTTGAGGAACCTGAAGGGTGTAAAGAAAAGAGTAAAGAAATGGGTGAAAGTGGTGTCATGTGGATCAATGACGTGGCTCTATGATGTGTCATATTTATATCTGTTAGATTAAAGTAATGGCTGACATTGAAATTATTGCACCCCGTGCAATACTCTAGGTGTTGCACGGGATCTCAATCTTTATTGGTAGAGTCTTAAAGCTACATATAGCTCACTAATGATGTGCTCATAGTTTAAAGGTAATACATCCTATCAACCTTAACTCTCTTCTAAACTCGCAGCCTTCGTCACTATGACTAGATCCAATCTCCAGACAAGCTGTATTTCTTTGGCCATTACCAAGTTTTTAAATCCCATAGATTTGAACCATAACTAGAAGCAGATGGGAAATTGGGAATATGTAACACCTCATGTGATTGGTTAGGAGTGTCTTGTTACTCTTCTAAACCGTGGCACTACCGCGTAATTAATGTTGCTGCAGACCAAGATTACTTGGTCTTCTTTAGTTTACTAAATAGTAATTCTCTCAACTTCAGACTTTCAGTCCTTTCTCTTTTGTTTTAAAAAATAAATGATAAACAAGTAAACTATTTACTGAAAAGAAAACAGAGCAGAGCAGAGTTCTAGAAGCAAAATATGGAAAGGTAAATGAAAAACAAAGAATTATTTTCTATATGAGAAATTGTAAAATGCATTCCTCACTTGATTACTGAAATGACCTTTGGTATTTATACTTATACAGACACACATCGAAAAGAAAAGGCAGGAAACCAAAACTGAAATGTAACAAACTCTAAAACGGAAAACCAGTCATCTTTAACAGAATTTTAAACAAATTAATGACCTGATGAGTTTATCCTAAACAACACAGGTAATAAAAACTGTACGACTTATAGCTTAGTGATGAACTCTGAAGGTTATAACACAACTTGCAGCACAGCAAAAAATAATTTAACACGACCTGTCATTTGCAGCTTTTGTCCTAACATTCTATAGTCTATACGACTGTATATACTATATAATATATAGAGAAGAATAGTATGATTGGCAAATGTTGTAAAAAAAAATTCTATAATCTATATAAATTTGACTGTTTGTGGCTTCTTAGTTGATCTCATTAGTTAGTTTTTGAAATGTTACACTGCACCCTCAAAATTCAATCCTATACAAGATTCTTTCTTCAGAGGTTTAATCCCAAATCAGAATAAATAAAATGTATCACAGACTATGATTCCAGGACAGACTGCCAAATTATATGTAAAATCCAATCAAACTTAGTTAATAGAAACATAAGAACATCACAAAACCACACCAAAGAGCTTCAACATCAAGACAGAGAAAGGTATATTTACAGAAATTCTAAAGGAGATACCTATAAAAAATAAAAAAATTCTAAAGGAGACATTTTCACTTGGGTAGGAATAAGAATTATTTCTTTGATAAGTGATAAATCTAAGAATGGGCACTTCCTGCTTTTAAATTTTTTGGAAAAAGAAAACTGTTGTTATCACCTTACTGAATGTTAGAATAGGGCATTTGCAGAAGTCAAGCTCCTCACCATAAAACCATCTTATTTTTTCAATATAAGCAGAAGACGACTTTGTAGGCAAGGTTTTAAGAGTCACTATACCATAGTATCCACCAAGACTAATGAGACTATATGTTCTTCCAAGGTACTTCCAGCTTTTAAATTTGTTGGAAGAGGATAACTACTTGTTACTACCGATTCATGTACTGAATGACAGAATAATGCATTTGCAGAAATTGAGCTCCTCAGGTAAGATTTAGAGAGTCACTGTACTATAGTATCCAACATTAATGAGAACATATGTTTAAATTTACTGTTCTCTATTTAAAAAAGGGTGGAGAGGTCACATTACTAAAAGAAGCTAGGTGCCCAAATAAGCCAAGTCATCGTAAAGTGAATGCCTACCATTACAGCCATTTAGGTGGAAATGGCCAATGTTATTTCCTATCACTAACATGTCAAAAACAACAAGAGTTTGCTGTATTCTTCAACCTCCAATTTCAATGTTGTCTAGGCACTAACTTGACCCGATGTCTCATGGTGATTTTTGAGTCGATGTAAATGCATACATGCATCTATCCTTTAATCTTCTAAAAGCTCCATAAACCATGTAAATGAAAGATAAATAAGAGCAAACAGCAATTAGATATTTAAACCCAGTTTAACAATACTACATCCAGGTTTGCGTGAGAGTGTATGTGGAATTCATATAAATGGAACATAAATTTCAAATTTAATCCTGGAATATATTTGGAAGACCCCAAAATTTCAAAAATTCAACCTACTTAGTCCATCAATGTACGTTAGAATTTCCTATCGACAGCTCAAATACTAAACAGGCAATGGCATTACCAAACTACAGTTACGAAAGCTGACCTTTAATGATATAATATAAACACCATACCAAACCAACATAACAGACCTCATGTATGTCTATTCTAAGAACACAGAACAACACAACAAAAGAGGCATATAAAAACCTCATTGGGATAAATAAAAAAATAAAATAAAAGCTTGATATGATATATCTCATTGAGTAACTATAGTTCCTCAAAAAATTACAAAACGAAATGAATAATAACACAAACAAAATTTCATAACATCAATTGTCATGACAAGAAAGCTGCAAGCAGGTAATCAAATAATACAACTACCTCATAAAAAACCAAAAAGGCAATAAAGGTTCATCCCCTTCCAGCAATCCTCAGTAAAGGAGAAACGATACCCTGTAGCTCTTGCAAAGAATGTTGTATCCGTATCTCCTCCTCAACAGACCGCTTAAGGTTTCTAATTTGACCCTTCAAGGCCTCAGAACATCTGATATCTTCAACCCGCATTTCAAGAACCTTCTTCGTAAATCCCATCAACAAACTTGAGAATCTTGGCACTGTAGAATACTTTTGTAAGAACATCAACAGCGACCCAAGCTCCTCATTATCCAGATTCTCAACACACTTCAACAATTTCCTCCTTGCCACCAATTCCTCCATCACCGCCACCACATTCTCCGGATTCTTATTGCCCAACACCGACACCAGTGCCTCCTTGTGCCTAAACTTCTTCAACAACTTATCATGCTCTGCCAACTTTACCTTCTTTGGCCTCATAACCAAATAATCCCCCTCCTTAGGCTTATCACCCTGCCCTCTATGAAAATACCGAAAATATGAAGGCCTCATAACCCTTCTCTCCTCCTCCACACCTAAACTCCAAAAGCTTCTCAAACCACTCTCCACATTCTCCTCCTTCGTTTTTCTCTTCCCAACATACATTACCCCATTCGAACTCCCAATCACTCTCACCCCACAATCTGGTGAAAACCCAATTGACATAAGTGGTGCAGGGAACCTCATAGAATGTGTGACCTTCATCCTCCCATAATCGAACACCTTCATATACCCATCCAATCCCACACTCAAAACTCTATGCTCCCTCCCTTCCTCAACATTCTCCTTCCCAACTCTCCCTACACAAACTGAAGTAACCGTCTTGGTATGACTCTCCATCGAATAAACCATCTTCCCACCTCCAATAAAATCCCAGATCTTAACCGAATTCCCACCTGCAGTAGCAACTAACCCCCCATATGGCAAAAAAACCACACTTTCAACTGGTTTTCCATGGTTAACCTCCATAACTGTTTTCGAACCAGTCACTCTCACATCCCAAAGCTTAACCGTATGATCATAAGACCCAGTGACACACATTTCATGACTAACAGGTGAAAAATCACCACAACGCACATAGTCCTTATGACCCAAAAGCTCTAAAAGTGGAGTCTCAGAAGCAACATCCCAGTACTTAACAACAGCATCATCGCCACCAGAGACCAAATGGAGCTTATCATGAAGTGGGTATTTGAGAAAACGTACCGGGCGTGTGTGGGACCTGAGTTTACGAAGTGGGGTCCGCGTTTTGACATCGAACACTTGGATTAGACCCGAGAGGTCAGACGCGGCGATCAAGAGGCCGTCACAGCGGAACGAGGCAGAGGAAACGACGTCGGAGAAGGAGGAGATGGTGGAGGAAGGAGAGAGGGTTTGGGGATTGAATATTTTGAGGGAAGTGGAGTGAGTGACGGCAAAAGGGTGAGGTGGTGAGGGAGAGAAAGTGAGGGAAGTGATGGAGGAGATGAGGTCTGGGATTTGGTGGTTTTTGAAGGAGGACCAGTACTTTGATTCTGGGGTTTGGTTTGGGGTTCTGGGTTTGGGTTTGAGCTTCGGTTTGATGGGTTTGAAGGCTGAATTTGGTTCCGCCATGGAAGGAGGTTGTGCAAAGTGAAAGCTCTAAATTTTGGAAGTTTAGGGTTTTAGACAAGGAATACCGAATATGTGTTGGTTGTGCTAGTGGGGTTTTAGACTCAGAATACCACGTAGGAAGGGGTAAAAAGGTAAAATGTGTATATAATATAGAAAATAGTCAAAATACAGTAATACACATTACTCTATTTTGAATTTGTAATAATATATATATAAAAGGACCCATTATCCTCAAAATATTGAAACCAGAAGATAAAAATAAAATAAAAACTAACCTCAAGGATTTACGTTGCTGAAGCAAGTGTAGTGTTGTGATCAGGAATCATTTTTTTCCTCTCCAGAGAAAGTCATTTACAAAACCTCATTTATTAATTATCACCCAAATCAGAACCTTTTTTACAGGCGGTGGTTCCGGCAGAATGACGGTAGCAGGAGGCTGACAGTGGTGGCGCCCAAGATTTCTCTCTATCTCGCTCGCTCTTTATGCGCCTTTACAGACTCTTTCTCTCTCTACTGTACAATACTCAGTCACTTTTAATATCTCAAAGTCATCACCGCACATCTTTGATGCGATAGTTACTCCACAAGTATAAGTGCTTGTGGGGTGTGAAGGGTAAGGGCCGGAGTTCAAGTTTGCAGGAGGGAGCTTTCACACACATATACACTTAGATTAGATTAGAATAAAATTTTTATATTGTAAAAAAAAAAAAATCCCAAAGTCAAACTACGTAGTTTTGATTTTTTTTTTTTTACTTAATCAAATATTAAAATTTTATTAAAAAATTAAATTTTATTTAATTTTTAAATCTTTAAAGGAAAAAAATATATATACTGGGAAAAAAATGCTAATTTAGTTAAAAATATTAAGAATACAGAGAGTAGTAAAAAAAAAAACTGGTATTTAATCCAGATAAACCCAAACCTATAATTTATTGAAGTAGTGAAAATTCAAGAAACCCATCCTTCAAATCCAATTGAGCCTATGAACCTTTTCTTTAAGAGTATTAGCTAAAAAAAATGTCATTTTAACACACTAAAAAAACTATTTTATCTACTTTAATGTATCACTTTATTAATATGTCTTACGTCACATCTCTTATTATAACACATCATCATTAAAATAACTTAAAAATAAATAAATAAATAAAAAACTCCTAAAAAAAAGAAAAAGAAATAATAAACTCACGTGCATATAAAAAAAATTAGAAGAGAGAAAAAGATAATAAAACTCATCTATGAGTTAGAAAAATATGTAACCCTTACATTCGGGTATAATTTGAACTCATATATGTATAATTGTGATTGTTTTAATTGTACTGTGCATATGTATAGGTTATACACTAATATATATATAGAGGTGTAGTTTTCTTAACATACCGCACCGCATTGTTAATATCCAATTTAATTGCTATTTTTTTAAGGGAATTTTAATTGCTAAATGGTAGCACTAAATTACAACAAATTTTGTTATGGGAGATATGAATAACAACTTAATTGACCTTATTAACTTTTTATGTGCTTGTTTCTCAAAAATAAAAATAAATAAATAAGTAATTGTAGTAAATTATAATTTGTCTCTCTAGCCTATTTACATTATCCTTCCTTCCTTTTATAAAGTGTTTTTTTTTTTTCATATGTTTTATAAAAAATATATATAAAAAAAATAAAAGAAAGAAATAAGATTTCTTCTACTTCTTCTTTTGAGAGTAAATAGTAATAGATGAAAATATGAGATTAACAATAGACATAAGACATCACAAAAAAAGATGTATTTATCACATAATCATTTGAACCCAAAAAAATAAAATTTAAAACTTATAACATTGATGTTAGACTGCATTTTAACTTCATGTCAAGATATTACTAACTGATTCCATTTTGGTGTTTATTTTTGCTTATAGTTTTGGATTATATTGATATGTGGTTATATTTCAACCAATAAATATTGAGAAGTGTTATGTCCACAATATTTTCATAACAAATCATAGGTGATTGTTTGTTATTGGTTCAAATTTAAACCTACCAATGAGATTACTTTTTTGCCCAAACAATAACAACTAGTGACAACCTGCTACTTAAGATTTGTTAGTGAAAATGTTGTTGACATAACATTCCTCAAAATATGTTTCAATTCCAATGAGATTTTCCTCTAGTAAATTTCGTTCATCTACTGTTGAACTTGTTCTAGCCTTCTAGCCACCTCATCTTTTTTCTTTTTTGTCGTGTCAATATTCTATTTGTTGAATACTCCTTTGAAGTTTAAAGTATATTAACAGAAAGTGACTCCTTGGAAAATTTTCAAGGAAGAAATAACGACACTTGAACCAAATTTCAAAGACAATAAGTAAATTTTGATATATTTTGGCAAACCAATCATGTAATGTCTATCATTTATTATAGGGGAAGAATCCCTTCCTATTTAAATCCTTCAATTTTATTCAAGATATAAGAGATCTAACATTTAAAAAATTCAATGATCTTAAAAATGCAAATCTCTGTTACAATTGGGCCTTCTTGCATATGATGCATTAAGTTGTTCATCAGGCATGTTTAAATAGACAATTGTGATTCTTTAAAAACGGGTACTAGGGCAGGACCTGCTTCAGAGATCTTTCTTTAATTATTGCTTGAACATTCGACGAGAGGAGGAGAAAAAAAAAAAGGATCCAAGCCTGCAGCATGTGCTGTTGATTTGATGAACACCATAAAAGAGAGGTTCCATATTCCAGATCCAGGAAACTTTTTCTTGTTTCAAGAACCAACGCTTCACGGACATGGGATCATGATTTAATCTTCTTTTCCTGGAAATTTCAGCTTTTCAACAGGCCAACTCTAATCAGAGATTGATTTTATAACATTAGCTTGGTATATTGATTATCGATACTTCAAAAATATAACTCAGTTATTAAAGGAAGTAGATGGAGGCAACCCAAATTGATATGGCATTAAACAAGAGGATCTTTGTACTGTTACAAATTTCCTCACTGGGCAAGGCTAATTCCCATCCCCATCTTCCCCCCTTCCCAAAAAAAAAAAAAAGCCTAAGGATACTAAACATCCTCTAAACTGAAAATTGAAAAAATGGTACTGCTTCACAACCTGTTTCTACAAACTTGTACCTAAGGTAGTGCTGTCCTACATATACAAACGTGCAAGTTTAAGTTTTTAGTCACTAGCTGGAGGCCCCTGCACAATGAAAAGATAAAATAGTCAAACACAGAATAAATGTATATGAACAAAATATTATCTACAGATATTATCAAGGAAATATTTCCCAGTGCAGAAACAATACAAGATGACTTGTAATCGAATCTAAAAAGATTGTTTGAAGTGACAGATGGATAAGGCAATTTAACCATTCCAATTGAAAAAAATCCGACTTTTTTTTTTTTTTTTTTTTCTGAGTTGTCCAATTAGGCTGATGTCACAAGAGAAAAAGTTTATGACTGGGTCCAATGAAAAAACGTCCATCTTCGGTAACTTCTTCAATCAGAGATGAGATGATACCACATTTAACAGGGTATATTTTACTTCATACCTGATGTTCTTGATGCAGCTAAATTATCTGCAGCTCTTTCTGAATCTCCTGTCCTTGTCTGGCCTTTGTTTTCCTCTCTTGAAAGCCTCAGTGACCTCAACTTGGATGACCTAATTGAATTTATCAAAGGGGCATCTTCCTCTTCCTCTTCATCCTGCTTCTCTTCTTCATCTTGAGCGTCTTCTTGGTCATAAGCACTGATAGAATCCTCGTCTTCACTTGAATTGTGCTCATCAAAAAGTCTCTTTCCCTCTATATTACGCCGCTTACGAGGACGACCCCTGCGCCTGACAGTTACCCCTTCTTTCTCGTCTGCATATAATTGACCATATTAGTCCTCACATTACAATCAAGAGTCCACAATTAAATAATATGTACATGAAACCAGAGAAATATATGACTGGGATTTATTAGCACACTAACAATTCGAAAATAAGTAACCCTTACAGTTCACACAGTCCAAATAATTAAAAGACTTTCAACTGCACTATAAAATGGCCAGCCAATGAAACATTTATCTAACAGAATTCTGTGTATGCGCACGCTTGTGTGTGTGTGTGTGTGTGTGAGAGAGAGAGAGAGAGAGAGAGAGAGAGGAGGCAAGTAAAACCAACATTAGTGATAAATAAGAACCAGCTTAATTGGTTACTATATAACCAAGAGGAAAGGTTTTGGAATAGTGACTATGAATGAAGCAAAAATGTCCAATAGCAATAACTTGCCCACTTCAGATCCAGGGGGAAGCATCAAAAACTAGTAAAAAAAGCACAGTAGTACCTTGCAAACCTTCATTCTTTGCATACTTCTCACGTAAGCTGTCAACAAATGTGTAATAGGGGCGCCAGCCACTTGGATCTTCGTCTGTATTTACATTCTCCGTACGATTTTGAACATCCTTTACACTATTTGCACAGCAATTAGTGTTAACATGAGCCATAATGGAAGTTTAAGTGGGAAATATTCACCATGCCAACATTTTAAAAAGAAAAGAAGAAATCCTTATTCCTTACATGTCAAGCACATCAGGTGTAGGAAGTTTTGATACAAAATGGAGCAAAGCGCCTTCCAAGAATGACAACTGCTTTGGAGCATCTACAAAAGCATAATCAATACCATCCTTGACAATTTTTAAGATGTCTGACCTATGCTTGTTCCGAGCAGCACCCATGAAAGTTCCAGAAAGCCGAGTAGCAAGATCTTTACATTCTATAAAAGACTTGCTAGTCAAGGGTTCCTCATCACTTTTGGAAAGTTCTACAATATGCCGACAGTAGGCCTGCACAGATCGAGAATAGGAAAGCTTATATAGCACTTAAAATAAATAAACAAAAGCATACACTACAGAAACTAAAGGAAGGAACTTTGTACTTTCCCTAACCTAAAAACTCCCAAGACACAGTGATCAGATGCATCCTATAGTTTCCCTAATGTAGTATATATTCTCAAGGCATGAAGTCCAAAGGGACTTGTGGCACCAGGTAAAGCCTCATAATCTACCTTAACTAGCAATAAGAACTTCCATTGAAAAACAGAAAGCAGAAGTAAAATCTGTAAAGCTAAGGCATGGAAAGAAGAATTTAAGCAACAGAAAGAAAAGCAAATTTAGAAAAACCATAAGACAGACAATTTTATTTTTTCTCTTTTTGTCTCTGCTCTGTGTATATCATTTACTTTTCTTTTCAGGATATGATATCATTTAGTTTATGCAATAACATTTGAAGACACAATAAAGTACCCAGTCAAGCACCAAGTACATTAAGCCCATCTGTAAATTCGTACTTTAGTCAGCATCTTTGACTAAATGAAATTTCTCAACCGCACAGTCATGAGGCTCACCCTTTTCAGCGCTTCTAAGAAGATATTGGAAAGGTCAGCATCTTTTTTCTTTAGCACAGTGATCAGATGCTTAACAATCTCTGCCACACCTGTTCCATGCATTACGAAATGAGAAATAATCTCTGGACCAAGATACTCCTGCATTAAAAACTGGCTTTCAGGATCAAACAGATAACAAGCATATTCACGTCATTGCAAAGAAGAATTCCCAACAGGTTTAATGTCAAGAAGAGTGACAAAAAAAATCATACTTCAAACACACAACAGAGATATGTTCACCTTCGGAACTGCATCGCCAGCAACCAACTTTGCAGCAGCAATCATGACTGCATCTCTATTTGTCTCCTCAATATACTCTTTATTCACATCTTCATCTTCTGTCTCATCTGAAAGAAACATTAAGGAAGATAACTATAGATTCTAGATGGAAATCCAAGCAAGTACAGCATGAAACATTAGTGGCCATCTTGAATTATGAAGTTCATGACCAATGTTGGTTCTAGACCCCCAAATATGAACAAAAGGTAGTAGACTACAAGTACCGAAAACCGTACTTTTTGATTTCTAGATGTAATGTTATCTACTGTTCAAATATATAACCAAAAATATTAATCATTTGGCCCTACAAATTCAAGCTAAATGTAAAAGATTTTCACCTTCATGGTTTGTAGACATATTTGAATAGAAAAAAGATAATCCAACCAAAAATAAGTAAAATGGAAGATGCTTTGCCATTCTTAATGGTGGCACGCCATCATCGTTTATCCTAACTAAAATACCATACTTTTAGAAATAAAGAGGTATAAAAATATTAAATTACCTGAAATATTGAGCTGTTGTTCACAAAGTTTCCAGAACTTTTGAAGAATAGATGTATCTGGACAATATCCTAAACTTTCCAGCTTTGTTGAAGTATAATTCGTCTTTCTGAACAAAAACCATGCTTCGGCAAGTATAGTACAAACCTTGGACAGAGAATAGATTTTATTAGATCAAAATTGGGGCATTCGAAAAAAAAAAAAAAAAAAACAAGTAAATATATTTCAAATTTGTGCTTCTTGAAATTTGATAAATTAAAGCAAAAATGCTCACCCTGCAAGCTAGTTGATTTCCATGTTTACTCATTTCCTCTACTTCAGAAAAGTTGTTAAGAAAGTAATCAAGTTGCTCAAAAAACGTGTTGCGTTTAGATAGTAGTGAAGATAAAGATGCTTCAGTCACAGTTTCACTATTTACAATGGAGTGCAGACACCACGCCAAATGCAAATACATGTTCAGAAGAAGAAAACTGACAACCTGAACCAGCATTAGCAGCAGATCAATATAAATGCATGCAACAAAGAGGGTAGGAGAAAGAAATGTCTGATTAATTAGCAAGTTACATTTGACACACCTCATCTTCCATATTTCTAAAACTACTGAGGACCATGACAATGTCTTCGTATAAACTCTCAATTGGCACAGCCCTTGACAATTGAAGCTCATACAACCTTTTCAAATTTACAAGAAGAGAATACTCATCACCACCATCCTGCAGGGCTAAAACATGTTACATTATATCCAAGTGGCCCACAATCAAGGAAAAGGAAAGATTATGGTTGAAACATACCACAACTTCTTTGATTGCAGCTTTAAGCTTAGCAATAAGTCCATCTTCAAGTTCTTTTAATTCACTACGGGCAAAATCCTGCAGCTCCCCTTGACTCTCAGTGGAACAAAAGTTTATAGCCTTCACACAGGATCTCAGTGCCTCCTTCTCACCATGCTTAAAAAAAGCCTCTTTTATAAGCTGAAGGACACTTCTAAAATTCTGAATGGCAAAGCAGGAAAGCATTTAATATGAATTTAAGTTGTTAAAAATATAAATTAGCCTGCAGACACAAGTAATTCTGTGACCCACCTGCTCCTGCCTCTTCAAGGAATAAAGCTCAAGGTTAGTATGCAAAATAATCTCAACTAATGACGGTGCTTTCCGTTTGTCTGCCATGAATTTGCGCAAGAGCAATGGATAGTTCTTCATCATGGCAACAGTGACATCCCTTCTGTTGTTTTCAAATACTTCCTGACAATCAGAATAAACAAACAACCCTAAATACATAGTTGTTCATAATCAACTGAGCAATCATTCTTCTTAACTTCTAAAAGCAAACCAATGAAGATAACTTAATAACACCCGATCATGCCAAAAATAAATAAAAAATATTCCATATCAAAAACCTCTCGTTTTCTCCTATAAACACAAAAATGTCATCAGAACTGACAATGCAACAGCAAAGAGAACTTTATTCCCAAAAGTTTGGGGTAGGCTATGGATCCTTAACAGACATCTTCAGAACTGACACTGTGAATAAAGTTTACATGGTAACTTAAGGTTGTTTGGATGAACAATTTGAAAATCTCTTAGAATGTCCAAAATGACAGGGCCCAAAATTTAAATTGCATGGAATTTCTCAATCCCATCAAATAAATTTCCTTAATTTGATGAGTATATTAAAATAAACAAAGAAAAATTTTAGAGTATTATTGGTAGTTACAATGATTATGGTGGTAGTGGTGGCACTAGTTTGATGATTGAGGCAGTATGATGTCACAGTGTTGGTGGTGATGATGGTGGGGGCAGCAAGGTCATGAGGAAGGACGTGATGGTAATGGCAGTGGCAGTGGCAGCAACAGTGATAATGATGGTAGTGATAATTTGAAAAATATAATGGTGGTTATATAATAGTAATATTATTTACATTTGACACCATTCATTAGAAATTGAACTTGGGACTTGGACACTTGAAAATCCCTAGTTCAAACATCTTTATCTTAAAAAATTTTAATAACACTATTTTTCTAACCCAAACAAGGGAAACAAATAATAGAAATTCTCAAATTATAACTTTTAAGTAAAATTCCTCATCCAAACAAAACATATCAGTATTTAAGAAAAACAAGAACAAATTGCATAATTGAGGAATTACACACCTTTTGAGCTTTAGTGTAATACTGCTTGCGATTATCAGTAGCAGGTACAATCCTCTCTCCAACTGCCTTTTTGACAGAAGCACACAGAAGCCGTACCAAGTTTGTTGCATCATCATCAGTAAGTTCAATCAATGGATTCTCATCTAAGAGCATGGAGATAATACACTTCCAATCCTGCAAGTGAAATATGACGCATCATCATTATAGTAACAAAAGGATTTTTACTCCACAAAAGTTAATATTAGTAGAACATTTCGTTATCATTCTAATCTAGTTTGTTATATATTAATATTACATCTTCTCAAGGCTAAAGAAATTAAAAAACTCCTTAGAAATTTATTGGAGCCTTCAATAGGAACACTAATATAGCAAGAACATTCAGGTAGAAGGTGAACTCAACCATAAATGCTATATATTTGGCACTTTGCCCAAAACCCAAACCCTAATTCACTAAATACATGGTTGTGGTTAATTTGGCCAGCTTATTTTACCTGCTTGTTTAGGTACAACTTTTTAAATCCCCACTTTCTTCTAGGTATAGCTTATTAAAAGGTCACTTTTGGAAATGTACCCAATTTTTAGAAATAAGTTATCCCAAACAAACACTAAGAATGAAAATTGACCAGGCCAAGTTGCTCTCAAAACAGTTGGACCAAGTTAGTAGGGCTAGAGTTGTATACCTTCTTGCAGATCTTATGTACTTTGTGTTTCCTAATGTTTCAATCACAATGTACAAATCAAACATGAAATAAACCATCTGGGGATAAATGACGTTTTAATCAATATAAAGCCAGTATGCAGCTGTCTTGGTATGATGAGTAAGTGCCTTCCACCCAAAGCAGTATAAGTCGGCCTGAGTTCAAAAATCAACCTCTCAAAAAAATTTGGGGGGTAAGAGACAGCCTATCAATCACCTCCCCCAAACCTCACAAAAGTGAGATTTTTGGGCACTAGATACAACTTTTTTATTATCTTTTGCTTTCTGCTATACACACACATACACAAAGCAAAATAAAATAAAAAATGAACCCCAAGAGGTAGCACATTCGGTTCAGGACAGGATGACGCCTGACGGAATGGAGGTCCACTAGTTTGAATCTCCCCTTCCCCCTCCCCTTGAGGCCATAACTAACTTATAGAAAAAGGATTAAAAAGAAAAGGAAAAAAAATAAAATAAAAATATTTTTGCATATATAAGTAGAAAATTTAAATAAATAAATAAATCTATTAGAGCTATTTATGCACAAAAGAAACTAAGGAAGGGGGGGGGGGGGGGTGGAGGTTTGTTTTTATCTTAATTATTACATATGATATTTCAATCCACTCTAAGTATGTTATATGCAGTATAAAATTTTAGTTGGGCTCGAATCAGGGAGGCAGCAAAGAGTATAGTTTTGGATATTATAGAACAAAGGAAAAGAATACATGTAATCTAACACAATTAGTTAGTGAGGATCCTTAGCCAACCCAAATTTTATTGGGATCTCCCACCCAGACCTCCTATGTAGCCTAGTACTCAGAAAATCATAAAAACATACCTTCATAGCCTTCATGTATTCCCAAACATCATCAATGACATAGATACTTAAAATAGGATCAGTTGAAAACTCTCTTAGTATTTGCAACATTCTGCCAAGATGGACCTCTGAAGAAGCGCTGCTGTCGCCTAGAAAGAATATTGTAATCATCATAAGTGCTTTAGTTAACAGAAACATAATTAGCATGTGGCACTATAGAGTTAACGTAAGTAAAACCTTTTGTGCCAGACTGGGAGGTGTTAAACTTTTGAGCAATCAGGTGATCATAAACTAATGCTCCTATAGCATGCCTGATTTCTGGTGGATCGTCAATCAATAAATCATATAAAGGACCCAAGTCATCATCGGGTATAAGCTGATGTCTGCAACAGACCAAAACCAATTTTCAGTGTAAAATTCTTGCACAAACAGTCATCAAAGAGGAAAAAAATTATTAAAAACAAAGAATTCACCAAAAGGTTGATTAACAAAGCCTCACCTTAGTAGTTGTTTTACAAGTCCTATGGCACAGACAGCCACAGAAACATCAATGTCATCAGCAAGCTCAATCATCCGGTTAGAAAATCTTTCAGTAAATAAACTAAGAGTTGGCACATTATCATCCGCCTCATAAAGATTTTGCAATGCAAGGATCGAAGCTCTTCTAACGCCAGCATTCTTCAATAGCAATAAGATAAAAATGAGCAATTTTAGATTTCTCTAGCATGAGTGATCAAAATTAATTTGTAATTAATCAACAACTCTAACTTACTTTGTCATTCAGTGTCCACCCAAGATACTTCAAGTACAAATCCTGTAAGAACAGAGAAGGATATGATAAAACCCATGAACCAAGTGACTGTATGCATGACGTTCGAATGTTTGGGTCAATGTCTCGATAACGGTGGACAAATAACCTTGCAAAAGCAACACATCAATGTTTTAGGAAATATCTAATAAGTAGATGAAACAAAAGTTTTATTAATTCCGATCCTGTTATTTGAAATGAAATTAATTGATTTATTAAGTCAGTGAAGCCTACCCAGTAAATATTTTGCGCATCATCTCCTCCAATACTGTTATCTGTTCATGAGTTGTTGAGAACCTTTTATTTAGTGACTCCAAACGAGGACCCTCAGTTCGTTTCTTCTTTTCAGCATCCAACTGTCTACGAGTAGTTTCACGCTGTGCACCGAGCATTTTAGCAACAGCTATGAAGGATGTGACAAGTCGGAGGCCCATCAAGGAAGCAACTTGACGGTAAATTCTTGGAGGAGTACTGCATAGAATGGAAACCAGGAGAGCACTAGACTAAAGCTACTTTCAAAATTTTTGCCATCAACTCAAAACTAAGTAATGGTTGAGACTAACCAAGATAGTGCAATTATATAGTCCATACACTTGTCGAACAAAACCTGATCAAATAATGGTCCATGTTGACACTCATGAACTAAATTGTCCCAGAATGATTCAAGATTATCTTTGAAGTTCTTTAACTCCTTCCTTTTTGAATTTTGATAATCCTCAGCTTCTCCCTAAGATTCCAGAAAAGTCAAGCAAAAACTATGGGCAAAGGATCTTGATCATGAACTTTAGATACTTGGATCATGTTATTAACGCATAAAAATTCTAGGAAATAACGACTGAAAGGCATCAAGAAAAGAAAGAGGGTATAGGAAACTAGAAATAATAATAATGCAGTAGGTTAGGATACTGTTCTAGCAAGATTCACAAGAGCAACCACAACATCATCAACATCTGTCTCATCCAGGAACTCTTCCTTGATATGATACTTAGCTCCACATGCCTGGTTTAAATTTCATCAATAGAATTTTTTAGTAAAATATCAAGTTGCTAAGTCAATAGGTATAGTGTTCTGATTAAAAAATTAATGATACATCAGAGTTATAAAATTCTAACACACTTCACTGTCTTAAATTTCAAAGGAGATCTTCTTTCAGCCTTTGACTCTAATATGGGATTTAAAAATTCTATCACTCTAATATTTATCCTTTTGATCAAAGAGTTTTTAAATAAAAATTTCTACATTACCTCGAAGAGCATCATCAGGAGTTCAACCATTGCAGGTTTTGGAGCCTTTTCATATCGCTCAACCCAAAGCTTGACCACTTGAGGAATAAATTTCCCATTGCCCTTGACGACCTCTGCATGAACCGTACACCAAAGTTAACTCAGCTTATAAAATTGCATAAACCAGGTCCTTAAAAGAAGAATGCACTTATAAAAATGGTGAATTTAACATAGCAGATTAAAAATAAAAGAAGGCAACAACGCCTTATGATATAAAATTTTGATGCAATACAATATATACAATTTGATGCAAGAGTCACTATCAAGATAAAGGTCTTCTACAATCATGGATACATTTCAAATGATATAATCAACAAGACAGATCTCTAAGGGGTTACGTGAATAGTATGTATCCAAATCAGTGAAGCACAATTATCATTATAAATTTACAATCCACAAGGATTCAGTTTTAGCTGCCCATCCTTCTCACTAGAAGCTCCTCTCACATTTTTATGACATAGAGGTTACCAAGCACAAGTGCAGCCACTCCATTCCATGCACACACTTATAAGGCAAGACCATACCAAAGCAACCCCCTCTAAGAACCCCATTTTAGTGAGACCATCACTAGGTAGCGACCATAAAGACAAAAAAATCGCAAAACCATACAAGAAAATACAATTCCAAACTACTCTATGTAAAGAAACACACTCTCATTAACACTACAATTAACAACAACAACAACAACAAAAAACCCACTTGCAACCTGAGCTATTTTCATTTCAACTTAAAATTAACCATTAATCCCGACACTCTCATTAACAAAAAAAACCACCAGCAATCTGAGCTATTTGCATTTCAACTGAAAATTTAGTTACATCCCAACTCAGTAATTATGGGTCGGTTTGATTAGGCGTTTTAGGATATTAAAAGAGCGTTTTTAAAACCCAAAACTCTTTTTTGCAACCACAACTCCTCATTTATTTTTTTCTAAAAATGCCCATTTTAAACTCAAAACACAGTTTTCGAACAGCTTATACGAACGCACCCTATATAAAATACTGGAAACTACAATTGAATAGGCACCAAAATTGCAATAATTCAACATGGAAATTCTACATAACTATCTCTAATCCGAACAGTAAATCATTTCCACCATTACACATATCAATGAAATTCTCAAAGTTACAATTCTACAGAAATTTGCATACCAATCAAGCTGAGGTCGTTGGCCTTGTGAGCCGAGGCCGAAGTTCCTTCAGAGGCACGACTCCGCTTAGGCTTAGGACGAAGCTCTTCGAAATCTTCGGGCGAACTCTCCCGGTCCACGGACTCATTTGCTTCGCCGGCCCGGTCGCCGTTGGCCTTACCGGTCTGGTTCTCAGTGACACCCTGATGAGCCCTAGGTCTTTTCTGCTCCACTCAAAAACACACACACAACGAAAATCAGTTCAAATTGTATAGCAGAGAGAGAAAAAGAGAGTGAGAAATGGAAATGGAACTCACGGGAGGACGCGTTGAGGTCTCGGAAGGTGGAGCTAGATTCTCCATCGCGCTTTAGAAGCTAAACCCTAGAAATCAATTTTAGAGAGAGAGAGAGAGAAAGAAAGAGAGTGGGAATTTTCAATTTTTGAGACCTAGAAGTGAAATTAGAGAGAGAGAGAGAGAGATCGGGAAGAGAATGATCTCCCGCCAAATGATAAATTTGGGAACCATGGATTAGCCACAGGATCTAAGTATAGAGCGTGGTATGGTACGAGAGGGCTATACTCAAGTAAAATTATTGCTTATTGTTTTTTTATTTATAATAATTAAATAAATTGCTTCTTTTTTCGTTTTTTTTAGTTAGACCTACATGGCAAAATTCAAATTTTATGTTTTTGTTTTTTTTTTTTAAGAAAGGAATTTCATGGAGTAATTGAGGTAGGTAGTTACACAAAATTTTTCATAACATTTGGAAAAATAACTTTCATTTTTGAATTAAGGAGTTCTTAATTAGGGGATTTAATTATTATTCTAATAACAAGAGGAGCATTTTTGTCATTAAAAAAAAGGTAGATTAAAACACAATTCATATGTTGAACAACAAAAAAATAAAAAATAAGGAAAAAGGAAAAGGTTGTTTGTGTCAAAAGTAAAACACGTAATAACAAATAAAGAAGAAAACTTTAGCAGAAAATGTTTAGCTAGTATAATAACTAACACGATAAATATAATGAAAAGGTGCTACAGCAGAATAACTAGTACAAAAAGTAAAAATACTGCAGCAGGACAACTAATGCAGCAAACGTGATAAAAACGTGCTACGGCAAAATGACTAAATACAGCAAATATAATTTATAATGAGAGAAATCAAATATATTTGCAATCAAAATCAAGTATTGAATCTTCCCATAGGATAAGTAAACCAAGAAATAACACAAACCCCAACTTGAACAATCTTATCATAGGCTTTTGCCATCAAAGTTGTGCATTTTAGAGAATAGGCCTAAATGGCTACTAGTTATTACTTTTGGGGATATCAAAGATTGAGTTTGCTAAGAGGGAGGAAAAAGATGGTCTATTGATGCATGCCCCTATTCCTGCCGTATTTCCTCTCTTCTTTTTACCACTTTATTTATTTCTTTCTTTCTCTCCGTTCTTTTACTCTTAGTTTCTTACTACTCTCTTACCGTGGGTTGTTTCTCATTTGGTCTTTTCTTTTCTTGGGTCTTTCTCTCTAGGTTACTCTCTCTTTCTAAGTGCCCCCCTTAGGTTCTCCCTCCTATTCAGGTCCCCCCTTTCTTTCGGTGTTTTTTTCCTCTTCCGTGTTTTTCCTCCCATCCGGCCTCCTTTTTTGTCATGGTTACCTCTTCCTTTTATAGCGAACCGATTCGATGAGATTTCTCCCTTTTACCCCTAGGGTTTCACCAATTGTTTTTGGTTTGTTGTGGGCATCCCTTCAAGATTATCCACCCACCCATTGGTTACCAAGACCACTGCCATTGTTCAGTACATGTTTGCTGCACCATTACTCATTTCACGACAAAATTTCATTTTGTGTTGTTCATGTTGTATACCTCTACCTCACTACCTAGCTCTATGGCATGCATCAGATGGTCCCAACCATTTATTATTTCTTTTGGGTAAGATACCATCTCAATAAGGCATATTCCCAAAAGAAGTCACGGCAGGAAACCAAATATAGACCCTCTTTTCCCCCCACCACCAAACCACACCCTCTGAATCCCTTTGACTGTGGGCCCACCTCCCTTGTATTGGCTGGGTATAGGTTGGTGGTGCTCCAGCCCTTTTGTGCTTGCTCCACTATCTTTTGTGTTTGTCTCCCACGCCGTTTCTGCCATAGCAAATTAGCTTTGTTTTGTTCTGCTGCGTGGCTCTGTCTTATTTCTTCACGCGCTTCTTGCTGTGTTTGTCTTTTCCTTTAGTTTGGCTTTTCTTTCCTTCACGCGTTTCCTGCTGCTGACACTTTCTGCTGTTCTTTGTTTATTTTCATCGTGCTTTTCATTTTAGTTCTCACGCCTATCTTTTATACAAAAGGATTTGGGCCTTTGTGGGCCACATAATGTTAACTGGATTAAAAGGGTCTTAGGCCCAATTTATTTTCATCTGCCGAAGCCATTCTGCCAGAGAACTATATTCTACGGCAGATCTATATTCTGCTGCAAATTTGCGTTTTGCTGTAAATTGCTTTCCCTTACATTTCTTTTTTTGGACCTGTCTTGCTCTTTGGTCTTCTTGGCAGGCCTTTGGATCTTGCTTTTCATTGGACCTTCCTCCGTATGGGCTTTTGGATACGAATTCCCAAAAATGAGCATCAACAGATGTATTATAATCCTCATATGATAATCTAACCTAATTGGAAATTTATTGAGATGTTATTAGGTGTGATAGGATGTATTAAGTTTTAAATAAAAAAATGTCATTATGTGTGGTATGATATATTGAATTTTAAGTAAAAAACTGATATGACAATCTCTTATTGAATAGTATAAAATATGGATTCTACACCCAAATAACTTTTCAAGTTTAGTGATGAACCTATTACTATCTTAAAAGGTCAAAATATTCCTATACTTAACCCGCCGCCCTCCCCCCTCCCACCCAAAGGAAAGTCAAGTAAATATGAAGAAGGGGAGGAATAAATGAGGGGCTTATGGGTGTAATCCCCAAAACCACCTTAAATAAAAGGAAAACTCCAACTCCTAAGTCCTAAGGTTATTTATTTGTTTGTTTTTACTTGGTTAGAAGTAGAACTTAGAAATACTACTACAGAAAACCAGTGGTAACTCCCAAGGTAGCTTAAGTAGCTATAAAACCAACAACCAACCACCTAAAAGGAGTATTAACTTATAAAAAGCTTCTAAGAAACATGCAAAGATCACCAATGGAGTATGCTGCTTGTATACATTGGGTGTATTCCGCTATGATGCAGTAAAGAGAAAGAAAATGCTGCAATCAAGTTTGTTTGCACCATACATAAAAAATTCATTGGCATTTTGTAGCTTCCCAACTAAGAGGTCAATAATACATCTCCAATTCCATAATAAGTAATCTGTAAGATTAAAACCAATCGAACCATAAACTGAATTCCTTACTTAGATGATCCAACGCAAATATATTACTGTCATTTTGATACACACTTAAACTGCCACTGCATAGATCCTTTATATAACTTAGATTAGCGGTACCAAAACCGCTTTTGGGTCAATGCATTGCACAAGGGAACCTAATCAAATCAAGCATAAATGCATTGTTGTAGACATCCTAAATGATAAGATATAACAGTTCTTAAAAGGGCAAATAAGCAACTTCAAGAGCACCATCACCGCATCCATCACTGCATGTCTATATCCATCACAATATCAATACATCCACCCATCAGATTTTCACAAGATCAAAGCAAATTAGAGGAGGCTTTACTTCAAGGTAAAAGCAGCAAATGAAAATCGGATATTCGCTTCACAAAAGGAAGACTCTTCGTCCTGTCCAGATGATTTTTCAGCGCCTTAAGCGTCACATGGGTAATCCGATTCTCAATGGGAAACGTTGATGACAATGGACCCTGCATGGCAACCAAGATTCAGATTAGTGCCATAATAGTACCCTTGCAGCATAGAAGCAAATGAATTATAGAAGATTTGTAGAACATGTAAGATGCAACAAGAAGATAAGTTAATGCTGCAACAAAATCTTCACAGTTGAAAATGAATCTCCAAATATTAAACACAAAGGACCGCAAATAAATGTCTCTCATACAGATATACCACTCTGCAGTAGATAATCAGATCAAAAAGTAGTTTAAAGTGCAAAAGTCATTAGACTCATGGCTATGTATTCTTTCCATGGACAATGACTACGGATTCTTTTAATATTCCTTTAATGGAAATAGAATAGTTTGCTTCCCAAACATTATAGAAACCTTATTAGTAAGTTCCAACAGCTTTGGATGATCAAAATTGCAGTGAAACAAACAAGCATGCATAGACCAGCTTACCATGGTATGCCTTAACACAAAATTCTAGAATTGCAAACAATAACCAACAAAGATAATCCAGCAACAAGACAAGAGCCTTGTAGTTCATTGGGCACTTTCTAGTATTTCTAACCTAGTATTTCTAATGAAGACATTCATAGTTCAAATCTTGCCTCCCCCAACTATTAAATTATCAAAATTCATAAATTGGTACTTTCCTTTTAGCTTGTTGCTTTTGGACATATGTTAATAAAAAAAATTTCATGATCCTAGTTGTCATCAAGATTAGCAGAGGCTATTATTATCCATTTATGAAATGGGTGTCCTTGCATTTACATAAGAATTCAACCTTCTTAAAATCTGACATCAGCTCATGGACCAATTAGAAGATTAAAAATCTACCTTTCGCCCTTGGAATATGGTTATTGCACCCACTTATGTATGAGATATTAGTTCCTAATGCTCTGTTTGCTAGCCAGAGCCTTAGTCCAGTAGTTAAAGGGGTTGCAAATCTTTTGATTGGACATGGTTCAACATTCTATCACTTATACCTTACTGTCACCGAGATGCAGACATCACTTGCACCAGATCTCTTTCTAGGAATAGCCATTAATCTAAAGAATTCTTTTGTTTGCTTAAAACAAAAAAAAAATTAGATGCCATGGAAAATCATCCAACTTTTCCCTTCTACAATAAGTAAAATGCACCCAAACACTCCCCCTCCCCCCCAACCCCAACCTGGGGGGCCAAAGAAAATAGTAGTAAAATTAAATATTAATATCAAAGGACATCTGTTTGGATCAAACACACACAGAAACATATAACATCTGCAAGTGCTTTTTGAAAGAACTGAAGCAGGAGCAAAAAAAAATGCAGTTTTGTCTTTTCTATGTCCATTGTTCGGTTTCTCAAATGTGACAAGTAGACAGCAAGTAATGCACAAAAACAATCACAACTAATGAGCCATAATTGGATCGCATCAGGAATCCAATTACCCTAAGAATCATGACCTTGCTTGGTCCAGGTTACACTCTACTGAAAATCTGGCAACCTTAAAATATAATTCTCAACTTCAAACTCAAATTCATTAACCTCAAATTTTGTCCTATTCATTCATTTGCCCCTTCCTTTTTTTGGCAAGTGCTAAAGAGTTTTCTTCTTTACGGCCTAAAGAAAAGTCATTGGAGCCCCTTCTCAAAAACTAAAGTGAAATGAAGGGTAATACCTCAATTCCCTCTTAATTTATCCATTCCTTTTCTTTACAAACTTTCAAATATGTAGGTAGTGTAATAAGTGATTTATCAAAGCCATCGTCATTGTAAGCTTCGCAATTTCCTTACTTATTAATACTATGAAAAGCACAACCATAAATAATTAAACACAACAACAATTCAACATAATTAAAACAACCCCAATAACACGAACTAAACACAAAAGCAAAAACACAGTCTTTAAGCCATACCTGGTGATCGAAAATCTTAACCACGACCAAGAAAAAATCATTGTCAACCTCCCTAGTATCCTTAACCCCAACAACCACATCCTTCTTCATTTTTGAAAGCTTAGGATCATCGTCTTCAGCAATCTCAGTCTCGAACAACCCATCCTTAAACAACTTCACACAATTGTCACTCATCTGAAAGGCCTCAAAGTGCACGTCAGCACCACCATCCTCATTCACCTCAAGCTTCACAATCGCAGTGACCCACTCTTTAAGCCCACTCTCAGCATGAAACTCCGCAGCCTGAAGAATTTCCTTGTTAGACATGGTGTAGTCCTTCTTATCCTGACTGATTGTCTGTGTGAATATAAACCCAACTTTCCTCATCCCCAAACCAATACCAATGGCTTCCACAAGCTTTTCCTCATCTGGGTCTCGGAGTATAGCCAAATTCTCCTCAGTCCCTTGCTGCGGAGGCTCATAGATGAAGTCCACCTCGACTTTTCCGGTCTCCGAAACGGTACCGTACATGAACCCACATCGCTTCACGCCAAACGCCAGCGTTTCATTCACGTAATGCTGGAACGCGTGCGCGGAATCGCGATCAAACGACACGAGCTCGCAATGCGGGTTCTCCTGGCGCGTGACCCTCACTTGCTTCGCGATTAGGTCGTCCATGGTCATCTTCCGCCCGAACGAACCGGCCGGGTTGAAATTCCTCGGGCCCGAAACGTTGCGCTCGCCGTCGTAGGCGAGGAAGACGATGGAGCCGTGCGCGAGGTTGAGGGACGAGAGGGTGGCGTTGGGGTTCGCCATGTCCGTGAAATTGAGAAGATCGGCTGGGGTTTTGGATAAGAGGAGGTTTTGGTTGGTGGAGAGGGTTTGGTTTTGGATTGGGATTTGGAGTTGGGATTGGATTAGGGTTTTGAGTTGCGAGACTGTGATTTGGGGGTTTTCGATCGAGACTCGCTCTAACCCATCGCGGCTTCGGACTCTCAGCTGAATCATCTTCTTTGTGGTGAATGTTGATC